>OZ014530.1:58290973-59540973 GCA_963966105.1 Volucella zonaria
ATAGCTAACATATTGGCCGATACGACAAGGTTCTCTGGAAGCTTGTTTCATTTTCGAAGCCACAAAAGATGTTCTTGGTTCAGGGAAGATCCGCTCCTCAAGGCATCTGTATGTTGTTAATATAAATAGTTCCCAATGTAGTCGGGTCTAAGGTACTCGCATGTTATCGCATAACATTCTGCAGTACCTTCGGAGTGATTTTATGCTAGTTTCCCTCGTAATGGCACACAAAGTATACGGTCGTCCAACAGAGGTGTCATTTTAAATCAGCAGAAAAACGCAAGAGTTTTATGAAAAATTCCGATATTTTTATTTAAGTCAAAAGCAAAAACTCAGGGGTTAGTAATGAAATGTAATATCTTCCAAATATCCGCCTTAACTTTGCCATTAAATAGCCATTCTTTGGATGAAAGTTTGCATCACATTTTCGCATGAAGTCTCCATGTCGAGAAATCACACTTAAAGGAAATTTATCACGCAATGGAGCCATTCTTTCACCAGCCGTATGGTATGAGGCACCATCTTGTTGAAAATAACCTTCGTTTACGTCCATAGCATCAATTTCATGCAAAAAATTTGTCAGTTAGTTCACTGAAACGAGCGCACCAGCATCATTTTCGAAAAAATGTGGCCCAACGACATCGACAGCCCAAAAGCGCACCAAACTGTCACTCGTTGTGGATAGAGAGGTTGTTCCACAATTTCTCTTGAGTTTTCGGGGCACTAGATGCGACAGTTTTTTTTGTTTACGTACCAGACAAATGGAAATGAGCCTCATCAACCACAATAATTTTGTTCATTTCCAGCACACAATCAGCGAAAGTACGGTATTGTGCGTGGTCTTCAGGCTTCAATCCATGTGTCGTGTGGACCTTATTAGCATGTAGGCCAAGATCTTTATGCAAAATGCGGTGCAAAGTAGTTGCGGATACACCCAATACCTGTGCGTTTCGAAATGTACACACCTGAATTTTCAGTTACACTCTCAGCTCAGGCGGATAAAAACGCATTGGAGGCTTCACTAACCTGTCCGAGACATTCAAATTTATCGATTAAATTCACTATAGCTGTGAGAGAAGGCGCTTGATGATGGCCAAAAGCATTAGGAACTTTAGGAAACGTTTCCGCAATATTTGTTCGGTTTTTGTAGTGAATTTCCACTATTTTAATACGCTGTGCGAGAGTGTATCGATCTATATTTAATAACCTCCTAGTTAGCTTGTATGAGATACTTGTAGCTAAACCATTTTTGAACTTTGTCCTTTACATGGTTTTCTGGGATCTATACCAAGCTTCGAAATACTTTGAGCCTGGGTGTTTTGTCTTAGCCATTCCTTATCGGTTGCTAGTTGGAGGTTGGTGTCGGCGAATGGCATTTAACAATAAAAAAAAAGCTACTTTCTCTTGTTATCCAATTTGATTTTTGTTTTAATCATTTAATCTATGCTATTAAGACAACTACAAATTAAATTAGTTAAATTTCAATCAATCAAGAGGTACAAAAATCTATCTAAATCTATCTAAATGATATACGATGACTGCTATTTATTGTAATTTTGTTTACAGATACAAATTTCCGTCTATTAATTTTTTTCTGTATTCTAAAGATCCACTACAGTATGTTACTAGAGCGTCCCAACTTGATTTATTTAATAGGTCCTTCACCTCGTCGATGAATATGATGGGTTTCCTAAGGCAATGCCTCCTAATACAGCAGAATATCGGGCAGGTTCCAAGAAAATGAATAGTGTCCTCTCTTTCTGATAGATTACAGATCGTTCAATATAACCGCAGGATCATCCCGGTGTAGAACAAAATTAACCTGCAAAATCTCTCCCCTCATGCTGAAAATTTGAGAAATCGATCTTATATATACTTATGTGATCCGTGAAGTAGTTCAGAGGACCCAAATCAAGTCGCAGCGATTTATAAGTCTCCTTATGCTTCATTGATGAATTTTTGCCTAAAACATGTATCTAGATGTGAGGGAAACTTGTAAAGCGTATCCTTAAAACCCCTGCGCGTATTCTAGATCAGTTGAAATTCGTAACCAGATCTCTCTGCTAAATTTAACCAACTTCTATACCAGAGACAAAGGCTATTGATAGCGAAAATAACGTCTCTTTTTTTAGTATACCGATGATATTTAGCTTAAATGTTTAGCTTAAATGTTTGTAGGAGAAGGAGAGTCAGCTCTGTTTTGATCAGTAGCATGTAGTTCGGTGCAGTTATCGGCAGTCCGAATATTCTGCGCAGAAAAAATCTCAGCAACTTTTCTGCCTTATCATAATAGACATGAACCCGAGTCGTATGATCCGTAAAAGAGTATGACACGGCTTCGAAAATTCAATATTTGATGCTATGGGCAATATTGCGGTTTTGAAAGCATTTCTTCCGGGTTGAGCCGATTGCACCCTTAGTTTGTGATAGCTTTTCTATTAAGTTTGCGTCCATATTCAGGTTACTCGATAGGACCGATTTGAGCTACCTACATTTGCTAACTACTTAGATTGGTTCACCGTGGAAAGTCCACCGTTCTGTCCTTGCAAGTCTCGCTGCGAGTGTAAACGAGCCAAGAGCACAATGTCATCGGCATATAGAAAGGCCTTGATGAAAGTGCCGGAGAATGAGATTCCTCCATGCTGACAACCAATTATATCTTCGATATATGTATAGGGCGAAATTTGAGGGACTGGAACCACAGTCCTGTTAGACTCGTACCGCTGTATTGAATCACCCCGACAGTTTATGACCGCCCCACCTTGCTACTTTGGTATTGATAGAAAGATTTCCAGTTCTATACAACCTTCTATACGGATAAAGTTTTTAAAAAAGATTCAATTGATCAAAAGTATCAAAAGCAGCATTGAAGTCGATAAGAAAAGACTTGCTGTGTTTGCTTCCGTTTGAAGAAAAGCTCCTCTATGTTTTGTATTACAAAAAGTTTTAGCAACCAGCTCGAAATCTACCCAGGACCTCTTTTAGAAGCCTTCTTTGCCCAATCCATCGCATTGGTAGGGATTGCATGATACTTGCGAAAACCCTTTCCTGAAGAATTTAACAGCGAGTTGGACGGGTTTGATATGTCACCTTTCTTAAAGATGGGAAGTATAATTGCTCTTTAAAGCTTTCCGGTATGTTTCGCGATTCAAATATTTTGACTTTAGATAAGCCACAAATTCGTTTGTGCTGTACTTGAAGAATTCGGCAGATATTCTGTTCGATGCAATCCTTAGAGCCTCTCTAACTCCAGAAATGGAGATTGGACTATCCAGAGTCTCATTCACAAAAAACGGCTTTACAAATGAAAAATAGGTTCCATTAGGTATTGGGTTTGAAAGATTTTCAAAATAGCTTTTTAAAATGTGCGCAGCTATATCATTGTTAATTTTTTCGATGACACCACTTACTGCTTTCCAGAAGTCTCTTGAATCACTATGTTCACCATAAGATTTTTATAATTAGCGTTTGTCTTGCTATATAGTTTTTTGAATATGATGACGTTAAACTTCCGAAACACCCGTGAAAGGAAAAGGCCCTTTCCTCGCAGGTTTTGCCACTCAAAAACAAGAATAGGATCAATGGGCGATACTGCTCTTTTTCCACTAACCCGATGTTTTGAAATTGGTGTCAACACAAAACTAATCGTCGGATTGTCACCAAATTTTGACAGGCGGGCTAAAAGAGGTTTCACTAAATTATGGTATACTCATTTTAGCTCAGTAGCGTCACCTATCTTCCAATTAGGGCACTCATCAAACAAAAGAAAACAAACTAATTCAAATCGTTTATTAAATCACGATATTACATATTATGTTGTGTTATAAACATAAATAAGTTATAATAATTTAAAGGGTAAATTCGGCTCCAAGAAGTTGAAATTGCTTATGCACGGCTGACGACTGACGGCTAACGGCTAACGGCTGGCTGACTCCAGTAGTGAATGATATTTTTCTGATTATGTTGAGTATAAACTTGAAGTTCTCACTGATTGGCTGGCCACTTATTGGATGATACTGAGGTAATTACGATGGTCAGTTAGCTTAATCCTTTTAATTATGACTAGGGAATTCAGGGTGGACGTAGCCAATATATGCGGCTAAAAAGTAATCACTTTTCTGTGTACGTCCACGTCTGTAAGTACCGACCAGCTGTTTTGGCACTTAGTGAAAAACAGGTAGATCCCCGGCCACACCTCTCAGATCACTCTGATCTGAAGCTACCTGGCTACGAACTAGTGCCACTATTCTTTCCCCATCGCGATCTCGACATTTATGTAGCTTACCAAACTCCACCACGATGTAGTCCCTGTTCCAATCCGGAATTCAATTTCATGTAGTTAAAATTCCATCTCCGTAAGCAAATTATCCCCTAATGCTTTATTTACAGAAGCCCCAAACTGTACAGCAACTCGACCTTTCACGAGTTTGATGCGCTATCTGACTCCATTCAAACAATTCTATCGCTGTATCCTCATACTGAAATCGTCATTACGGGCGATTTCAATACATACAATTCTGGTTGGCTTCTACATTCTTTACAGACAACACCCGAAGAACAGTGAGACCTTCGCTGCGGAAAAAAATTTAACCCGGCTTGTAAACAAGCCCACACGAATACCAGACGTTGATAGTGATACCGCCAACACCCTGGACTTGTTTTTAACTTCTCACCCTGATAAGTACACAGTTGATGTGCTCTCCCCTCTAGGCTCGTCGGACCACTGTGTCATATCAACTAATTTCTCGTACACCGACCACACAGTTAGAGAAAAGATTCCTAAAAGAACCGTATGGCAATACGAGAAAGCCAATTGGAGCGGATTTAAAAGCTTCTTTTGGAATTTTAACTGGTCGTTATGTTTCCTCGATAACGACGTGGATGTCGCTGCTGACATGATGACAGAAACTATTCTCTTTGGAATGAGATGCTTTACCCCTCATCGGATGAAGAGTATCAAACCAAAAGAAAAGGCATGGTACGAATCGAGCTGTAAAGAGGCTGTCAGGGTTAGAGAATTATTTTTTCGGTCCTACAAGACCAACCCGACAGAGGAAAACCGAAAAAAGTTTAAACGAGCCAGAAACGAGCAACGTCTTTCTCAAGCGTGTGAAATTCCAATACGACCAAAACCTGAAGCAAAAAATACTGCAATGTCCCAAAGGCAGTAAACATTTTTGGTCATTCAATGGGACAAATCCACTATCGCACTCGTGTAGTAGCTAGAGTTCTTAAATATCGTAACATTCACAAATCCGCTGGTCCAGATTTTCAACAATCTTACTCCTTAGGACTCCTTTCGAGAAGATGGAAAACAGCATTTGTCTAGCCTGTTCCTAAAAAGGCGAATCTTCTTCCCCCTCCTACTACAGACCCATTGCACTTACGTCCCTTCTTTCCAAGGTCATGGAAACGGTAAGGCATTTGACAGAGTTTGGCATCAGGCTCTTTTGTCGAAAATGCGTGCTCTTGGGATCGACGAATCTATTGTTCGTTGCATTAGAAATTACCTTTCGGAACGTTCAATTCAAATTGTCTTGGATGGTTTCAAGTCTGATATTCACAAAATAAATGCTGATGTGCCCCAGGGCTCCGCTCTGTCTCCGACACTCTTTTTAATTTTCATCAACGATCTCTTGTCTGCTACCTCTAATCCAATATACTCCTTTGCTGATGACAGTACTCTCTGCTTATCATATTTGTTCCAGGACTCACGTCCCTGCTCTTCGTCTGCAGAACGGGAACGGCAGCGTATATTAAGCTCATTACATTCCGATATCAACAGCATAACCAATTGGAGAACTATCAACCGAGTGGAATTTAATGCTTCCAAAACTCAATGCTGTCTGCCGTCATTAAAGCGAAATATAAACACCCAACCATTATCAATGAATTGCACTTGCATCGCCGAAACCGATAAACTTTCCATTCTCCGTATGTGTGTCAGTGACTACTTACCTTGGAATGACCACATATTCGATGTCGTCAAAAATGCTGCGAAATGTCTAGGTTTCCTCAAGCGATGTAAGCAATATTTTACTCCCTCTGATCTGGCAGCAATATATAAGGCATTCATTCGCCCAAAATTGGTGTAAAATGCTCACATCTGGTCAGGCGCACCCAAAACATCTCTGCACCTGCTAGATAGTCAATCAATTGGCACCTTCGATCACCGACGTAATGTCTCCTGTCTCACTTTATTTTATCGCTATTTCCACCACCAGTGCTCCATTGAAATCGCCAGTTGCATTCCGCCCATTCAAACTTTCAACCGTAACACCCGTCTTGTTATGAATGCTCATCAGTATACCCTCAAGCCCGTTTTCGGACGTACTCTAAAATATCGTGATTCTTTCCTAAGCCGCACAACTCGCTTATAGAATGCCCTGCCGACCTCTGTGTTTCCTGGTCGTTATAACTTACAAACATTTAAAAACAATGTAAATCGGTACCTGTCTTTTCTTCCTCCCTAAATTTCCTTCGCCCGTGCTGTGTACGAACATTTTAAGGGTACAAAAACCCCTTGAGCGCGCGCTGATTATAAAAGAAAAAAAAATCCGGCCATCCTGCATATCGTCTGACCCGGACGATGCTTGGACTTCGTCATTTTGTCGGCATGTCTTCATAAATTCGCAGTTGTCGTATTGCTAGGACTCTCAACGGATGATGAGCGCACTTCCTGACAGTATATCGACCACTTTGGCCCTAGAAAGATAGAGGAAAGTTCATCACCAGTTGCGAATTGTGTTCCCTTGATGGCCACTAAATCCCCAATGTAATGCTTTGAATTTTCGGTTAAAAATTATTTTGTTCCCTTCCTGAACTCGTTCGACATCAGAGCTATTAAGAAGTTCTTGCTTTATTAGTTTCCTGACTTCAATATCATCTTTTTTCTTCATTGGAACTCTAAATCTACCTCAAACGGAGTCCGATTCAAGGGATGCTGAAAAGCACTGTTTATTGCTAGTTATACCTTTTCGACAAACTGATACCACATGTTAGGGGAATCAGCTGACAATCTTTTCAAAACCTACAAAATTACACGGTTAGCACGTTCGACTAGACCATTACTTATTGGCATGGCAGTTTTGATTAAAGTATGTTCGCTACAATAATCTCTCAATAAGTCTGAAATAAAAGCACTACCACGTCAGTGATAATGCAACGTGGGCTTCTGAAACATTTTTGATGTTCGCTCAATCTTCTTAAGGCTTCATCAACGGCTACAGTTTTTGTAGGAAGAATCCAAGTGTATTTTAAAGTTCCATCAATCACTGTAACTATATACTTCTACTGCTTGCTTTTAGTATCAGTGGAGTCAATATGACCCAAATGGTGCATCTTCCTATTGACTGAAATACATTTAACGCAATTTGTTATTCAAGTTTGAATTTTGTCTCTCAACTTCGGTATGCAAATGTCTTGGAAATCAAATTAAATGTTTTCAAGACCCCAATGTGTCCTTCTTCATGATTCATTTTGATAATTTCGTTTTCCATGTTGCGTGGTAATTTACTAACTTAAACAAGAGCTCACCTTTAGTTATGAAGTCATCCTACGGCTTTTTCTTGAGTATTTCTTTTATTGACGTGATGTACTCGTTTTCCAACTGTGATTTCCTCAATCGCACTAGAACTTCGGGTTGTACTGCATACACAAGAGGATACCTGCTCAACGTATCTACATGAATCATTCGCTTTCCTAGTCGGTGCTCTATAGTGTACTGCAAATCGTGTACTATAAGTACATAATCCATCTGTTGACTGAATTGGGCAAATCCTTTTTTGGATTGGCATTGTATTGGCCCGGGATTACCCCGGACAACTTTATTTAACTTATTAACAAGTAAAAACTTAAAGCTAGACTTAAAACTAACAAAGATATTCTTAACCTAATGGGGCGAGGAGAAATGGTAGACAAGGCAGATGTTAAGTGCTTTTTTTATTTCGTGTTTCCTACTCTTTAGGTCAAAGACTTCCGCGTAGTTGTTCGTTATACGCAACATTCTAGATATGGGTTCAAAGTGATCGTAGTTGGTGCGGTGAGTTCAGATCAGGAAGAGTGGGACAGACATTAGATTATGGGGATTGGGAGCGAATGCAATATTTTGCGTTATTCTCGAGCACTCGATGTTTCCAGCCAGTAACTGGTGGATAAAAAGTACATCGGCGACTTCTCGACGTTTTTTTAGAGTATGCATGCTAATTAGTTCCAGCCTATTTTCATAGGGGGGTAATCCATATGTGTCGGCCCAGGGTAGACCACGGATAAACCTGCGTTGGACTGCTTCTATTCTTTGAATGTGGATTAGTTTATAGGGTGACCAAACTTGGCTGCAATATTCGAGGAGAGGCCTTACAAAAGTAATGTACAGGGACTTTGTAACGTAAAAGTTGGTAAATTCTTTTGGCCAGCGTTTGATAAAACCAAGTGCAGAGTTAGCTTTATTTATAATGCTGTCAATATGTGAGTCGAAATTCAATTCGACTCCTAGATCCCGTACTGGGGTAGTGGAAGGAATAGGCTCATCGCAGATGAAGTAGTTTCTTGGAGGGGGAGGTAGACGTTTGCATTAATAGTTTATCGTTTGGCATTTTTTGACATTAAGCTCCAATAAGTTTTACTTGCTTCATACCGAAAACTTATTCAAGTCATCTTGCAGGCAATGGGAGTCAGAAGGCAATGAACTGTCTTTGGAAATTCTCATGTCATCAGCGAAAATAGAAAGATTACAATTCGTTAAAATGAGATTTATGTCGTTAATCGTTAAGATAAAGATGATTGGTCCAAGGTGACTACCCTGAGGAACACCAAATGTTGCTTTAATGGGGTTGGATATTGAAGATCTGAAAATGACCCTGTATTCTCGGTCTTCTAAATAGGATTTGGTCCATGCCACAAAATGAGGGGACAAGCCAAGCTTTTTTAGTTTAAAAATGATAAGTTGGTGAGAAATTTTATCGAATGCCTTGCTGAAATCAGTGGAAATTGAATCGACTTCATCACCGTCTTCTGAAGCATGAAGAGTCCTAGAGACGAACTCTGTTAGGTTAGTGGTCGTTGATTTACCTTTCATGAAACCGTGCTGATTTGTTCAGATAGTTGGCCTACAGTACGGAAGCAGTTGTTGATGGACTATGCTTTCAAAAAGTTTGGGTATGCAGGAGAGTTTTGCTATGGGCCTATAATTTTCGACGTCGGTCTTACTTCCTTTTTTATGAATAGAGATGATGTAAGATTCCTTCCATAGGAAGGGGAAAGTTTGAGACAGACAAGTTAAATAGGGCAGCAAGGGGAGGACCGAGATGGTTAATACACTCTTTTATTACAACAGCCGGAAGGCCATCAGGGCCGAACGAAAAATCATCTTTAAGTTTGGTAATGTTATCAGACACCAAAGATGTTGTTATATTTAGCGAAACGGATGATGTCTCAGGATAGTTTCTCATATAGCTAAAGTAACTAGGATCGGGTTCAGCTGTTTTCTTAGAAAAGGATTTATTAAAATGACAGGCAAAGAAATTTGCAATGGTTTTCAGGTCGGCAGAAGATTCATTGAGAAATTTGAGAGTAGATGGGTAGCCGTCTGACTTTCTTTTGGTATTAACAAACTGGTAGAAGCGTTTAGGGTTCGAGACTAAGTTAAATTGCATGCGGTAGAGGTAGTCAAGGTAAAGAGACTCACAAAGTTCAGAAAAACGATTGTATACCAATCGATAATTACTGTAGTCGGAATCGGATCGAGTCCTTAACAATTTATGCCACAACTTGTTTCTGTAATTACGGAGAGAGCGCAACTCCTTGTTGTACCAGGGAGGAGCTGACATGCAGTCCTTTCGGAAGGTATATGGAACCGATTGGGCAAAGCAGGAGAAAATTAACGAATAGAACCTTGATAGGGCAAGATCAATATTAGTCGTCTCAGCAATAAAGTCAAAGTTAATGTTACTGATGAGGTTTTTAAGTTTGTTAAAGTCGGTTCTTCGGAAGTTAAATGAAAATGCATTTTCCGCATCGACACTTGTGTTACCATTTTTATATGAGTATATAATTGACAAGGGGGGATGAAGGCGGTCTAGGGTAGAAAGAAGATGATCACTCCTATAAACGGCACAATTATCTGAATCGGATGTGAAGACAAGGTCGAGTTGTCTGTTCATTGTGTTAGGTATTCCACTAATCTGATATAGACTTGAGTTGGTTAGGCAGTCCAGCACCAATATTTCTATTTCTGAGGACGAATTAAGAGAGACGAAATGAGACGAATCGTCGGAAGACCCCCATTTAAGTTGAGGGAGGTTGAAATCCCCTACTAGAATAATACAATCTTCAGGTTGTGCAATATCAGACAAAAAATCCACTGCGTGAACTACAGGTCGATAAGACTCAATTGGTTGGGATGGGTGAATGTAACAACGAATGTAACGTAAAGACAGCGTTTGGGGAGCGTAATGTTGACATATACTAACTCAAAGTTGTCAGTATGGGGAATATCAACACGAGTTGCGTGAAAAAAGTTCCGGATTGCTAGTAAAACACCTCGGCCGTAGGGATTATCAGCTCTTTCAAATCCATCTTTTCGAAAAACGTTGAAATTTGGAGGAAATAGCTCAACGTTTTTATGTTCGGAATTAGATTTGTTTCAGTAAAAACAGTTAGGACGTAGGGAAACCATTGAGAATTGAGATATACGGCGGAGATTTTAGGGCGCAAACCTCTTACATTTTGGTAGTAAATGGACAGGCATTGTGGACTGGAGGATACAGAATTTAGTTTGTTAGGAACTGTAATAGTTTTTAAAATTTGAACGAGTTCTTTGCAAGTGGAAGAGACGTTTAGATTTGACATGCGAAGACAGCGTAGAAAGATCATTAGGAACTTTATCGGAAGAGATGTCGAAACTCTCATGGTAGCAAACGAAAATTTGCATCAATTCCACTGGCTTAATAGGAAGACCTTCCCCTTGAATCGAAACCATAAGGCTGGTTTTGGTTATGCCATCAATGGAAACAGAGTTGGGTTTGTCGTGCGGCGGTCTCTCAAACGGCCGTCATCATTCATATCAGAAAGTTTTTTAGTGAGTTTGACAGTTGGTGGAAGGAGTGAGTCAAGGTATTTCGGGTAAGAATCGAGGGCAGACAAATTAAGAGAACCAGCGGATGAAGAAGGGACAGGTTTTTCAAGCACCCCGGAACTTGAATAGTGAGGGGGGTTGGATCAGGGGGATTGGTAGATGAAGATGAGGAAGGGGTGGCTGTGTTTAGTATATGAGAGCTGATAAAATTAGGATATTTGACTGATGGGGAAACGTTAGTTGGAACTTAGGTAGAACGCTCAGGAGCAATGTTAAATAAAACTCTGTTTTAAGGCGGCTTTAAAGGTTTGGTGAGAGGAGCGAGAAGATTTGGTGTTGCGACTCCGGTGTTCTTTTTGAATGGTGGAAAGGGGGGAAGGAGTTAGGAGAATCTTGGAAAAATTCAGTCACAGTTTGGAGGAAAGCAAAGAAGTTGGTTACAACTTTAAATGGTTTTCCTAAGAGATATACATGGAGTTTTTCTAAGCTTTTGTAAACAGCGAACTCTTCCAGTACATAACTATGCATTTTTTCCTTCGGACAAACTGTATTTTCTACTGCGAAAAAAACTGGATGTAGTTTGCTGTCCTCACCCTGTTGAAAGAGAACCTCGGTGTTAGCATCTGGTCTAACAAAGGTTTGGTTATTAAACGCTTGTCGCTGCGAAGCCTCGAAGGCAAATCTAACTCCTAACGGCTTAGCTATCATAGAATCGTCGAAAAAATCCACTTAGTGCAAGGAAGGATTGTACACCTTTTACCGTTTTGGGTTTGAGAAAATTTTTTATCGCCTCCGTCTTATCAGCTGTTGGACATTCCACAGAACATCTCCAAAATTAAATTTTCCTATGCAGGAGCCTGTACGTAAGCCAATTTATATTCAGGTTAAATTGTGCTACCACTTGAAGAACGATTTTAAGTTCTCTTCTTTAATTCGTGCAGAGATGAAAAGATCATCCATGTAGGCTTGAAAAATTGTTTTACTTGCCTAAACTCGGAAAATCGTATTAATGAAACGCACAAATACTGCAGGCGCATTTGTGTGACAAAAGGGGACAACATTGAATTCGAAATGGCCGTCGTTAACTACAAATGCTGCATTAGCTCATGTTATAGGAACATGAAAGGATACCTTTTTAAAGTCCACAGTGGTAAAAACAGATTCATCTGCAAGGTTCACTAAAATTGTTTCGATTAGTGTTATGGCGAAATAATCTCAAATAGTAATGCAAACCCTTGGTTAGCCGTCCTCATTCTGAACGACAACAACAGGATTTAGGTAAGGCTCAAGCCATATTTCAACCTGCCTTGTGAATGCTTGCTTTTCGCTGATCGAAAGTCGACGAGGTGGTGAATAAACAGGAATTTCATCCTTCAGCAACATGGTCATTTCGATTGGGCATCCTTCTTCCGCTTTTGGCCTGTAATTGTTGATAAGTCTGTGGACTTCTTTTGCATACGGATAGGGTTCATCAGCCTCTGTATTTTCTTCTAAATTCTCCGCTTGAACGCTGTAAAATTTTGGTCCATTCTTATCAAATTCTACTTTTGCCTTAGAAATTACATCGCTTCCTATGATAGCGTCTCCAAGCGAGTTTCATCAATAGCATTTCTGCCCTTGAAACTCCCAAGTGTTTTAGGTTTTACCGAACCTAACCCCATAATATCTATTTTATTGTTTTGTACTGGAATTGTGACTTGAACACCTGTATCGAGCAAGGCTTGGAAAGAAACATTATTAATTAAAACAGTCTTTGTATTTAAGATAGAAATTGAGTTTATTTCTGTTTTTTTTAGGGCATGTGCTTGACATGTGGCCTGTGCCGTTGCATTTTAAGCATTTGGTATCTTCCTTACAATCCTTTCACTGACGATCTCCGGACCCACAATTGAGCGAAGAGAATTCGTCCTTATAGTCCTATTGCCGTCCGATGCATAGCAGCTATAGATGTGGATACCATCTATCCTTGTGGTTACGAAATAATCCACGGGACTGCTGACTTTTTGTACAGTATGTCACTTAGGTACAACTATCGAAAGATTTGTACTATTCTCTAGCACCATTGACTACTTTTGCCTTCGTCATTTGTGTCAGAATGTTCTGGTAGAGCGCATAATATCATGAATTAGTGGTAGTTTTCCTCCCACGAACTAGAATTACCGTGTTTCATAAATATAATTGAGGAACTCCAGACGCTTGTGTGAGTCCACAGTATGCTGTGTAATGAAAGTGAGTTTTTGTGAGTTTCAACCACTGTACACTACAAGTCAAAAGCTTGAGGGCACCCTCGGTGCCTGAAGGAAAATTAAAATCTAACATCGAAAAAATCTGTTTAGTAGGATAGAATAACTATCATGCAAAATGAACGGGGAACATATTTATATGCAACCAACCAAAACATAAAGAAATTTATTAAAAGGAAGAAAAAGCCACCTTCACATTCAATTACCTTTACTTCACAATTCCCGGCATTTCAGCTATCAGTTTTTGAATAGTTACCTGTGGTATATTGCTCCAGCAACTTCGTAGTATATACCACAACGCAGATTCTGATGATGGACATTGGACCCGGATCCATCTATGCAGCTCCTCCCATAACCGCTCTATAGGGTTTAAATTTAGTAATTGCAGCGGCTATATCATGATTTGTTCAAACGAGCCAGGAATGAGTGCAACGTATTTCTTAACCGTGTGAAATTCCAATACGACCAAAAACAGAGGCAATAAATACTACAACGTCTCAAACGTAGTAAAAATATTAGAAATCCTGCTCATCCTCCATTCCAAGGCTAGTTTTTAATGACATTCCAGCTGTCAGCTCTTTGGACAAGGTCAATCCCTTTGCTGCATAGTATTTTGTGGCCAGCTCAGCACTTCCAGATTGTGCTTTGTCTCCGGATACCCTTGAGTGTGCTGAATCTTTCGCACTAGCGTGGTAGCAAGAGTACTTAGATCTTAGCATATACAAATCCGCTGGTCCAGATGGTATACCACCCCTCCTTCTGAAGAGGTGTTCTTCCTCGATGGCAAAACTACTGCGTAAGTTTTTTCATCAATCCAGAGCTCTTTCCGAGTAGATGGAAAACAGCATTTGTACAGACCGTCCCTAAAAAAGCCGAGTCTTCCTCTCTCTCTTGCTCCTTCTTTCCAAGGTCATGGAAACACTGATAAACCGTCAGCTCATGAAATATCTCGAAACATGAAAACTTCTCAACGATCTGTAGTACAGTTTTCGTAGCATCAGGTCTACTGGCGATTTGATGGCATGTCTTACCGAAAAGTGTAATCAAAGCCTACACCAATCTAGCGAAAGTAAGATAGTTGCACTTGATATCTCTAAGGCATTCGATAGAGTTTGTCATCAAGCTCTTTTGTCGAAAATGCGTGCTTTTGGAACCGATCACTGTCGTCTTCAGTGGATTTTCAAATTACGTTTCGGAACGTTCAATTCAAGTTGCCTTGGGTGGTTTCATTTATAGAATAAGGCATTCATCCGTCCAAAATAGGAGTATAGTGCCCACATCTGATCAAGTGCTCCTAAAACATCTCTGCACCTGCTAGATAGGATTCAAAACTGTGCGATAAAACTTATAGGTGATATCAGTCAGTCAATTGATACCCTCGAACACCGACGTAATGTCTCCTGTCTCACTTTGTTTTATCGCTATTTCCACCACCAGTGCTTAATATTGTAGAAATCGCTAGTAGCATTCCGCCCACTCAAGCCCATTTTCGGACGAACTCTAAAACATCGTGATTCATTTCGTGATCCGTACAACTCACTTATGAAATGCCCTACCGAGTTTTCTATTTCCTGCTCGTTATAACTTGCAAACATTTAAAAACAGTGTACGTCGGTACCTTTATGTTCATCCTTCCTAAATTTTCTTCGCCCGCGCTGTATACAAACATATTAAGGGCACACAAATCCCTTAAGCGCGCGCTCATTAAAAAAAATAAATAAAAAATTTGTAAGATTTCGTCACCTTCCCTCTGTTTTGGGTGGTAGTCTTGACAAAGTCTTGTCGTTGTCCTGCTGAAATATGAATCTTTTCTTCTAATATAGCCGTTTTGTATGCCCCTTGTTCATTTGTCTAATTACTCGAACCTGATCCTCACTCCGCTTGAAGAGAAACATCTCCAGACCATAATAGAACCCCTTCCAAGTTTGACGGTAGGAGCCCCATAGTCTCGTTCAGTGCTGCGTCGAACGAAAACTCGATGTTTTGTGCCAAATACCTCGAATATGGATTCGTTGCCCCATAAAACTCTGCTGAAATGTTCATCCGTTCAGTCTTTATCCTCTTTGGGCCATAACCTTTTCTGTTTGATATGTGGTCACAGCAAGGGTTTTCGAAGAGCAACTAACGCAAATAGTACAGCATGTCTTAATCTCCGTTTGAACGTTGTCAAGAACAACGGTTTATTCCCTATTTGATTTATTTCCGTATGTGATTTATCCTCAAGACTTCCAGTTTGAGCGCGTCGGTTCCTTGGTTCGTTGGACGCAGCACCTTGATACCTACAACTGCGAAGCAACTTCCCGCTGCGATTTACCTTCTTTAAGAAGGCTGAGAATTGCAGATCGTTTCTCGATTGTTGTTTCAGCGAATTTTTCTTTTTATTTTACGAGAAGAACCTCAAATAGACCCTTATGACTTCACAGTGTGGCTGTTATATAAGATCCTCGCAATTCAGGCCGACAAATGTTGGGATTTGTCCACAAGTGCTGATTCAACAACAAAAAGTTATAAAATTTAATAATCCCGAAAGGCTACAGACTGTTGAATACCGTGGGTGTAAAATCCGGTAGAAAATTTATGTGAAAAATCCAATGTAATCCACAAAATTCAATCTCCACGTACGAGTAAAGTCAGTTGTCTAGGGTGGTCTCAAACGTTTAGCCTGCAGTATATCTTGAACGGTATGAATTTGCAACTCCTCATCAATTTTGTTTGTTAAATTATCACGACTTAAACTTATAGAAAACACCCTGTAGAGACAGAACTAAGTATATATAAGAAATTTAATTTTTTCTTCACCGTTTCATGGTTAAATTTGGAAGTGCTAAGTGTTCAGTTATTCCTGATTTCGGCACATCAAATATAGATTACCTCGCAAATTGTATTGGTAAATATCACACTAAGCCAGTTTAGACCACCACAACATATAATGACAAATTACGAAGGCCGTGGAAAATTTTGAACTTTGATTAGCACAGATTTGATCCACTTAATCATTTCATATATTGTAAAAGCAGTTGGGGTTATTGTAATGTTACTTTTCTTAAACTGGTTACCTTAACTTTGAATCTTATAAAAAGACTCATGAGAATGCAGAGACCAAGGAGAACTGCTTTCGGATGTTGAACTGATTTGTCGCTTTTCCAAGACTTTGGACGTTATTTAGTGTACGTTCTTTTTCCACCAAAAATAGATGTCAGTCGTTCTTCGGCTT
This sequence comes from Volucella zonaria, assembly GCA_963966105.1. NCBI lineage: Eukaryota > Metazoa > Arthropoda > Insecta > Diptera > Syrphidae > Volucella > Volucella zonaria. The sequence goes on from OZ014530.1 coordinate 58,307,505, forward strand.
CTTCAGAGCTACAATCTTTGTTGGACAAGTGGCAGGACTATCTTATTGTACTTACTAAGTTATATCGTATGTCACCTTGGTACCCACAAGAAAACAAAGCACATCTACGAATCATGTGTTGTATTACTGGGAGTGTGCCTTTTTCTAGTTACCGACGTTTCTTTTCCACCGTGTATCACGCTGAATTTACCATTGCTCGGTCAATTGATTTTATGGCTTTGTATGGAAGGCAAAAACATATTATTCCTTACGAAGGTGGTGACCACTATACTGCCACTTTGGCTTTTTCACAATTGCATGTTTACGTTCCTAGTCCTTTCACAAAGTTGTTGTGCCATTAGAAATATGATTTCGAAAGTAACGCAGTATTTTTCTAACAATTTTGCCGCTCATTTGTGACATTGGCGGTTACTTTCCGGGTGCTGCAGCAGTTTAGCAATTCCGACTCCACTTTTGCCCAGAACTCAGGCAGCTTTCGCCTTAGCTATCTACAATAATTCTAATTCGTTACCGTCATCAATCAAGACTATACTTGCGGTACTTATCTACTTTATTGTCCAGTTGTCCCAGAATGCTGATATACATACGAGTAAGTAGTTGATGGATAAGAGAGAATGCTAAGGATTTCTGTTTTGGCGAAGTTTATGCTCAGTCCCATTTTTCCCACTACCATCAACCGGTGTAGTAGCTGCGATTTGGTACTGTTTCGTGAATCTGTACTGTAGCCGGCCAAACAATATCAGCGTATGCGAAGAATTAAAGGTAGGTTGGAAAGTTCCATTCAATTCTTCCATTTCCTATTGACAAAAAGTTCTGAGAAACATCTCCGATGACTAGTAAATAATTGCTGAAACCGCAGAGACTTCCACTCGATGTATTGCTCGACAATGATCCTTAAGGATCAGAATGAAAACCGGCTAGCCCATTGTTAGGAGCACTTTCGTGATTTTCTTCAATGCATTCGAAGATTATGCTGACGATATTTTTACAAATCCAGCCGCCAGGCAGATCTCCAACTATCGCGCTTTGTTAGATTGCCTTTCTTTAGGAGCTCGGCAAGCTTCCATTTGACTCCATTTCTCGGGGAAAGTTTAGCTGTTACAAACTTTCTAAACCAATGGCATCAGTGGTTTTGCAATCACAGCCTTAAAGATTCCGCAGGAAGACCATCATTTCTTCTAATCTGTTAAACTTGAGTTTTTCATGGTTGCAATGGATTTCATTTTTACCGAGAGTGGTGATGAGAATTCTGAAATTTTGAGCGTCACGCAAACTCTTCTTGACATTGGAGAAAACCTGAAGCAATTACCTGAGACCTGTTCAAACCCTTTACAGAGTATTGGCGGAAACTGCGACCACCTGTTTGGCCTTTGGTGATCCTGTTTATTGTTGGCTTGTTCAGCGAGTGAAGTAATGGCGTTTTTTTTTTTTTTTCGCGCAGTGGCGCACATCATGCTGGTTTTTCCTCATCACTTAGAGTACAGGAACATGAGTACCCTTCTACCCTCAACAGGGGTGACTTACATCCTATTGTTAAGACTGTTGTATTTCTAGATCCATCTATATCCGGTTTCAGCGTTTAACTAGATAAAAATGCGTTATCGGATCATCAAACAAAAATTTTCGTAACGAGAACGTTTTTTTAGAATATTTCAATGCTCATTTATATAAAGTGACATTGGTATCTTGATCTTTGTATCTTCGATATCCAACCTGGCTCCTCAAATGCTATACGAGTATATGTATGTATTATAGAAGCTTGTACGGACGACTGCAATTTCAAGGCGGATATTAGTTACTAAAGGGTCTTTCATTAAGCGTTTCCTATCTTTAAATTTAAACAAAACAAAGTGAGACATCATCAAAATTTTTTTATTCGTTTAAAACCCCCATCTATGCCATTATGTTTGGAATATAACATCGTTCAAATGTCCGCGGCGGCTTCTCTGGGTGGCGCGCATCCGAAATTTCCAATTTTTCACGACTCTGGCGCATAAATTAGGCTAAATTTGACCGATGGCTTCGGTTATGTTGGCTTTGTGGTTTGTAGCTCATTCGCATAGACCTGCGACTTCAGAAAATCCCACAAGAAAAAGTCTAACGGGGTGAAATCGCACGATCTCGGTGGCCAGTTCACATCACCTCCACGTGAGATGACTGTGCCCTCGAATCGCTCGTGCAGAATTTCCAATGTGTCGTGAGCTGTGTGACAGCGCCGTTCTGTTGAAACCATATGTCGTTGGTGTCCATATTATCCAAGTCAAGCCGAAATAAGTTGGTAATCATCGACCTATAGCGCTCGCCGTTGACGATGATAGCCTGGCAAACGTCGTTCTCAAAGAAATATGGACCAATGACGCGCCAGCCCAAAATGCACACCGAACAGTGACTTTTTCGGGATGCATTGGAAGCCGTTGGATCTCATGTGGATTGGTATCGTCCCATATTCGATGTTTGTTGACGTACCCATTCATCCAGAAATCGGCCTGATCGCTGTAGATGATTGATCTGGAACTGAATTGCTCCAGAGCCCATTCAGTGAACACACGTCGTTGTCTATGGTTGTTTACCATCAGATCCTGGTTCAGTTGAATTTTGAACGGGAACAGGCCCAGGTCACGACACAAAATTCGCCAAGTTGTGGAGTACTGCGAAAGGACGAGTTCTTGTGGGCGACGTGAAAGCGACTGCCTTGGATTTTCATGCACACTCTCACGGACAGCGACGCTGTTTTCGGCAGATCTTGCATTTCGTGGACGTACGGGTGTTGGTTTATCGTTTACTGAATCAATGGACTCAAATTTATCTACCACACTGCTAATAGTTCTCTAGGTAAGACGATTACGATCATCGTAAAATGGGCAAAGCGAGCGGAACCGTTCCCGAACAGAACACCCATTTTGATAAAACAATTTTATCATTTGCACGTGTAGTTGAAAGTTATGTCCCTCCATGGTGATTTGGCAAAACAGACTGAATAAACTACAGCCAATTTGACAGATGTAGCTTCAACATTTTTTTGACTGTCAAAATTTAGTAGTTTTAGTCCGATGTTGGCTCAATATCCCCTTTCGAATATTTAACATAAAGTGCCGGCTTTCAATTTGATTGTCTATTTTCGCCCATCATTATGCGTATGTGCATTCAGCCAGCTGATTGTTTGGCAGGACATGTAATCGTAAAGGGTGTGTCTTTGACTAGGCGATTGGTGTTGCAAAAATTGATTAACCTTCACATCTGGCATTGTGGAGGAGATTGAGTTATTGTTTCATTTGCGTTGAGGTTTCCCGTCAAGATAATGATTCTTCATTAGACTCTGGCTATACAAGCTCTCTCTATATGCTTCCCTGACACTACGTTTTCCTGACTCAATATTGTTCTAAATCTTTCGTTGAAAGATCTCCAGCTTATCAGGCCCTTGAATGAATCACAAGTAACCCGTTTACCAGAACTCGCTTAAATCGAATCACCTCATCTCGCTTAGTCCCAAAATATATTTTGGGATCCTTCCAACCCACAATCTAGAATAGTTTTCATAATGCAGAAACCAATCTTTGTCCATAGTCAAAAGTTTTTAACAATTGATCATTTGTTATTCGTTTAGAAAGCATAATATTTAGTTTCAGTAATGCGGAATGGTATTCAACACATCTATCAAGAATTGAGGCACTAAATCGCCTGAGATCCATGGTAAATGTGAAGAAGATACGCCTACGTACAATCCCTAACATGAAGGCATTCGATATATATTGGACAGAAAGGTAATCGGATATATGTGTCCTTATATAGTATCTATTCTGTAAAAACAGTTTAATATATATAAGATTTTAACCACATTTTTGATATAAGTGGAACCATGATTTCTTATGCGGTAATTTTGGTCTCAAGGAGGGCTTATGGCCTTCTTTTTTTCATTTTCTCTGAAACAAGAGAAGCAATGAATCCAGCGTTGTTTCAAGATTGGTTAGACCGTAACTTTGAAGTTAAAGCTTGGTGGAATATTGCAATCTGCTTTGCTAGGATGGCAATCCTGTCTCGAACTATTAAATTCATGATATATATGGGCTAAATACCCAAAGATACACGAATCTGGAAGAATTTCGTGACTAACTCATCGGTTGAAGATCTCATGTCGTTTAAGGTCAATATCAAGTTCAAAGGCGGATTCTAAACATTATTTTCCACAAGTTCCTCAATAGAATAGATCACAATCATTGGCATTCTCAGAGAATAATTTACTCTCAGATACATTCCCTTCTTGTACAGACAAATACTTCACCACTATGAATCAATCTACCTAACTCTAACTCTAAGCAATTTCTGTAATTCCATTCAAACAGCAGTTATACTTTATTTTCTGTGATACAAAACCACATTTAATCGAAGAGTTGTCTACGAAAAACATTTTCTTAACACAAATCTGAAACAAATAAAATAAAAAACCAACATGAAAATATTAAATAATTTAAAAAGAAATAACTATCTCCCACACATAACACAAGTTCTATGTTTGTTCAATTTACAAGTATTACAACAACAATTCAATCCTTATTAAATTTTAAGCACAAATCTACTTCTAGGAAACTAATATATATATATACATCTAGATACTAAATAGAGAAAAAAAAAAACAACAACAAGCAATGCTAACTATTAAAATAGATTTTAAGTTAAAAAATAAATAAAAATCATTGTTCAACCAAAGATATTAAAAAAAAAAAAAAAAAAAAACAAATGTAAGACGAGAAAAAACAAAACACACGTTGTTCGTAGTGAGTGATTAGTTTCAACAGATACTTAGGATGCTATTACTATACATTGGTTGGTGTACTATTAATTTAAGTACAATTAGGTTGTAAATTTAATAATTAAATCAAAAGAGAAAGAGAAAAATGTGTATCTATAGTAGTACTCGTATTAGACACCTTTACTAAATATTATTATAAATTAAAAAAAAAAAATACTTGTCCAGTCCACACTATTTTAAATGGAATAATTATTTTTAATTAATTAATTCTTCGGTATACTAATATACATTATAATTAAATACCTAAATAATAATAATACAAAAAAAAACAAAAAACTATATATATATATACATGTATGGAGAAAAATTGATTTTCTAGTCGCCCTTATCATAAATATTATTACAGTCTAACTTAAGAGTATTTTTTAAATTATACATTTAAAGGTATAATGAAAATCTGAAAACTAAAAAAACGAAAAAAAAAATACAAAAAACTAAACGAAAGAACTTATTATTAATTTATAGATACCAATTTATTATTATTATTATTATTATTATTGTAAAATTTTTTGTTTTCCTATTTTTTTTGATTAAATTTAACTTTGAGATTTTTTCAAATAATATACATTTAGCAGACGATAGAAATCGCAGGCTAATTACCTAGAAATACGAGTATGTGAATTTATCTTATGTATAATCAAAATTATAGTCCAATAATGAATTTCAAAATTTGATTTTTTAAATAAACAATTATAAATAAAAATAGACGAAAACTTTTTTCAGTTTTTAGACTTTGAAAATAGTTATGATTAATTTTTAAGTGGCTTTTCTAAATTACAGAAGAGTGTGTCGTTCAATGGTTATCAAAGTTTATTACGTTATTTAACCCATTTCGTCCTGAGCCATAAAAATTTACACCCGAGTTCTAAATATCATTGGGGAAAATCTAGGACATGTTTCGAAAACCTAAGTACATATATGTATATTGCTTGTAGCGATTTCTCTTCGCACTACAAACAACCAAATGATGTACTCGATGCAGCACCATTTTCAGTAAGCAAGGCCCTTTTTACAGGTATCTTCACTGAATATAACAAGAATTCACCCACGAAAATTTAAATTCATTTTGTGAGATATTTGTTTTCTTCTCAAAATTTTTGAGCACAGAGTGGAATTTTCAGGCGATTATTGTGTCGACTGTATTTGTCAACAGTGGTCAATACTATCTATATTTTGGATTCAATTGTAATTCTATAAATATTCATTCCATTGTCCAATAAATCCACCCCACCCATTGTTGAGTTGTATTCGTATCGTTTTTGGCATATGAATCTTTTCCTATTTTTAAGATCGAATCGTCTAGCATAATATATTCGCTGGTTTTGAAAATTGGACGCAATATTGTTATCGTTCCATTGTGTAGCCACAATCTCGTTATTATTCTCAATACCATGATCAGATGTGTATCTTTCAGCCTGCGTGACGATTGATCGGCTGTCTTATAACCTAGATTGGGTTAGCAGTGCAACAATCAAGTTCATAGCGAAGTGCTTGAATTATCTCCCTCGGCTAGAAGCATAATACAGGCTTACGCTATCATAGGGCCCACAACCCTATACGGAAGAGATTAAAAAGATGTAATAAACCAAATACAATGACAAACTGAGACATATAAACGCTGACCAGATAGGAACGATAGGAAAAAAAATTTAAATAAAACGATGTGACATATAAAATTGCTTCTGGCTGCGTTCATGCCATTATGTGGAATATTGCAGCACATCATTCAAATTGTTGCAAAATACAAATAAAACGCGAGTAGCTAGTAGTAATTTTATATATATGTTTATTGGATGGCGGATTAAACAAGAATGACTCATATCACTGGTGTCAGCTTGACCTTAAATACAAATTAATAACTAAGACATGCATATGACTATACAAAGGATTTGAGTAAATCAATATATTTACTTATATTATTTCAATACTCCCACTTTTACGAATGTATGTAATTTAGGAATTTATAATACGTATTTAAATTAAAAGGCAAAATATATAAAAACTTCATTAAACATCAATGCAAATTTTCTTTCTAAATTCTTCAAAAACAATTTTAGGTAAAGGCTTTTTAAAGATATCAGCTAATTATTCCTTTGATTTTACATATTTTACTTTAAACAAGTTTTCTTCAAATTTTTCGCGTACATAATGGCACTTTATGTCGATATGTTTAGATCTTTTATGAAACTCTGGATTTTTAATTAACTTAATTGCGCTTTGGTTGTCTATACAGAGTGTATGCAACTCGCTCACATCTGGCATCAGGCTGTGTAAAAGATGATCCAACCAAACCAGATAGCGTACAGTCTGACTCGCAGCAACATACTCTGACTCAGTTGTAGACAGAGTTACCATACGCTGTCTCTCTGAGCACCAACTAACAGGACTGTTTCCCAAGAAAAATATATATCCTGTTGTCGATCTCCGCGTGTCTAAACAACCCGTAAAATCAGCGTCGCTATAAGCAAACAAATCTACATTGAGCAATTTTTTAAAAAATATACCATAATTAGGTGTCCCTTTTAAGTACCGAAGAATCCTCTTCAGTGCTTCTACATGACGCTTTTCCGGTTTTTCCATAAACCTGCTCACATAGTTCAAAGCGAAACAAATATCTGGTCTGGTCCCCGTAGCCAAATACATTAAACTACCTACTACTTCTCGGAATGGAAATGCCGTAGACTGAGCAATGCCTTCCGTCAATTGTTGACTGTTGATATATAGTGTGGATACTGCTTTGCAGTCAGCCATATTGAATCTCCGTAAGACTTTGTAGATATATCCGCTTTGTCGAATATGTATCCCCTGTTCTGCACGCTGTTCGATCTCTATTCCCAAGAAGAAGTTTGGCTCCAGTATATTTACTTGAAATTCTCGTTTTATATACTCTATTAGAGGCGCCACAAGCTCTTCGCTCGAAGCCGCTATGAACCCATCATCAATATATACAGCGAGAAACATTTTCTGGCCATCCTTTCTATAAATAAAAACGCAAGGATCAGCTTGACTTACTTGAAAATCAAAGTCCTTCAGAAACGATGTAAATCATACAGGCTTTTTACAAGTTTACATATCCTTCCGCTTCCATCGTCGAAACCTATTGGTTGTTCCATGAACACTTTTTCTTTCAGTTCTCCATATAAAAAGGCAATCTTAATGTCGAACTGCTTTAAGTATAGGCCTTCTGCTGCTGCTATCGCCAATATCATTCTCAAGGAATCAAACCTCACAACTGGACTGAAGGTTTCTCGAAAATCTTCTCCTAGCTTTTGGTCAAAACCACGTGCAACTAGTCTGGCTTTACGTCTTTCAACGGTTCCGTCCCCCTTGTACTTCGTTTTGTACACCCAACGACATCCAATAATCTTTTGATTTTCTGGCCAATTCACCAGCTTCCATGTATTATTTTCTGATAAAGATTTATATTCCTCCTTCATTGCAGCAATCCAAAAACTTTTATCGCTTCTAGCTACAGCTTCTTCGTACGTCAACGGATCAATTACTTTTGTGCAAAAAGCGTGATAGTTATGAGAATTATAAGCGTATGTCACCTGTTTCTTGTTTCTTTCGCTTCGTCTGAGCTGCTGTAAGTCTGGTGATTCCATTTGACGTTGATTGTAACCCAGAATGCCGTCCAATTCTGCACTGTCCATCTGTCTAATCATTTTCTTCTGCACTGCTGTAATATTCATCCGACGGGGTTTCCTCCTTAGGTATTTCATTAGACGCGGTTAAGTCCTTATTAACAAAATCCTTGTCTGATGCGACTACTTCACACTTTGTTGAATTTTGCACTTTTTCTTTGAATATTACATCTCTGGTCATGTATACCTTTCTGTTTATGGGACTCCACACTCTATAGTCCTTGACGTCCTCACAATAACCAACGAAAATGCATTTTTCACTTTTAACATCCCATTTCTTGCGCTTTTCTTTCGGAATGTGCACATAAACTTCACTTCCAAAAACTCTCAGATGATGAATGCTGTGTTTCTGTTGATACCACAGTTCATGAGGTGTTTTATCTGCGACCGAACTGTTTCCAGTTCTGTTCAATATATACACTGCAGTGCTTACAGCTTCAGCCCAAAAACGTTTTTCCATACCACTAGAGTGCAACATGGTTCTGGCCAACTCCGTTACAGTCCGGTTTTCTCTTTCTATTGATCCATTTTGTTCAGGGCAATATGGTACACTTTTTTGATGACGAATGCCCTCTTTCGCGAAAATTTGCTGAACTTCTTTGTTTATAAACTCCGTCCCGTTATCACTTCGGAACGACTTTACTACATGTCCGCTTTTAGATATTTGCTTTATCACCCGTAAAATGCAACCAGGTACCTCAGATTTATGTTTTAAAACATTAACAAATCGTAGATGAGAAAAGTCATTTTTGAATAACAAAAAGTACCTTGCCCCGCCAACTGATTTTACCACCATGGGTCCACAGACATCCATATGTATAAGTTCGCCACACTTTGACGTTTGCGATTCACTGTTTTTAAAACTAGATCGATGTTGTTTCCCATAAATACACGAATCGCACAATAAATTTTGTTCATCTTCATATTTAATGTTCATAATAGACAAAATCTTTTTTACTTGAGCTGTACTTTGATGCCCCATTCGTTCATGCCAAATTCTTAATGAATTTTTTATTTACCGATGAACACGAAGCAATATGACTTTCTTTAACCATTGTGTGCTCTCCATCATTATCACCAACCATTAACATCATGCGAAAAAGTTTATTTTCACGCACTCCCACTACAACAACATTACCATTATTTGTGAGCTTGCAGATTTTACTGTTGCATTGAAATAGATGACCTTTATCCATTGCTTTGATACCGGAATACAAGTTGAGGTGAATTTTAGGAACATATAAGACATCACTTAAGTGCTTTTTGTCCCACTCTCTTCCATTAAATACCTTTACATTGATGATCCCTTTTCCAACAGCATCAATTATCTCTCCACTCCCAACCCGCACTTGTATTGGTGATTTAAACTGTTTGAAAGTTACAAACCACTCTCGCCTGTTTGTCATGTAATCGCTAGCACCGGTATCAAAATACCACTCACTACTATTATGTACTGACAGCATTGCTTCTACAATGAGAGCATCACTTTCTTTGTGGGTGTTCCACGATTTCGCTGACGTTGGAGCTGGCTTGTTCTTACCTTTTCCAGTGTCCTTTATCTCCACAAGAAAAACATTTTCCAGGCTTTTTAGTTTTTACATAGGTTGTGAGCTTTCTACCCCTCCGTGTAAGCAATGCCTCTCCGGCCGACTCTCCTTCTTGCATCATCAAGCGATTTTCTTCAACCATCAATCTTGACATTAATACATCCAACGTCCGCGCCTTTACCACCGTGGATTCCCATGCGCTATAAAAATGATTATATTCAGCGGGTAAAGTCATGAGAAATTTAGTAACCATCATCGAATCCGAAATCGGCTCCTCGAGATCTTTTAGTTGTTGCCTCAACTCCTCCAGTTTTGCTTCATCTGCACTCATATTCATGCTGTAAAATTTTTGCTGCAGCAAATGAATGCTTGACGAAGATTTTTGTTCATATACGGAACACAACTTACTCCACATTTTATGGGATGTATCACAGTTCATGATGCATGATGTACAGTCACAAGAGGTTGTGACCCAAGTCACTTTTAGTTCACAGTACGGCCTTGTCAGCTTCCGCCGGTATTGGCGTTTTTCCATTAACTATATCGAATAGCTCGCTAGCGTTTGGGATTACCCGAATCTGTCGGATATATCGACGTTGTTGAGCTCTGGCCACAGAAAGCCGGCTAACATCGTTCTGTATCTAAGACCATTGACCGTAACGGTGTCTCCCTCCTCATTACGAAAGAAATAAGGTCCGATGATGCCGCCATACCATAAACCGCACCAAACAGTCAATCTTTGTGGATGCATTTATGCTTGACCGTACACCTGTAGATTGTGTTCGCTGCAATAATAGCAATTTTGCTTGTTGACATAGCCGCTGAGCCAAAAATGGGCCTCGTCCGAGAGCATGATATTTTGGCCAAAATCCGGATCTCCGGCCAACATTCATAGGGCCCAATTAGCGAACTCACGGCGTTGTGTATGGTCGCCTGGTTTCAATTCTTAGCACAAACGTATATGGATGTAGGCCCAAATCCAACCGCAAAATAATTGGCGATGCTCAATTCAGCTGATCGGCGCCGAATCGACATTTAGTTTAGTTTATTATTAATATTCAATTCATTGTTCACATAAGACTTGTGTACAAAACACATCTTTTAAAAAATAGAACAAGCTTTGGTACATTACTTTAATTTGAGTTTAGTTTAAAGAGTTAAGTTTAAATAAAAAAAGAAATAAGGAAAAGAAAGTACCAAGCAAAAGAAACATAAGGAAAAGAAGAGGTAGGAAGGTAGGCAAATCTATTAGGAATTATTAGCATAATGAAATTGAAATTTTGTTAACAAAAAATTGTATAGATGTATTGGGTCTACAAGTAAGTTTCCAGCGTTTTTTTTCCAAAATTTGAAGTTTTATTATGAAAACATAGTTACAATGCTTTATTCAAAGTATCGTCCATCGGAAGCTACAACTTTCCCCCATCTTTCAGGCAATTTATGAATTCCGGACCAAAAAAATTTCTCGTCTTTCGAGCCCAAGAACGTATCAAGCCAATTTTTGTTTTCCTCTACTGAGCTGAAGCGTATTCCCGTAAGAGCGTTCTGCATCGAACGAAACAAGTGGTACTCAGATGGTGCCAAGTCTGGACTGCAAGGCGGGTGAGGCAGAATTTCCAATCCACTATTTTCCAAATAGTTTTTCACCGAAACCGCAACATGTGGCCGAGCGTTGTCGTGATGAAAAATGACGGACTCATGCCTGGTCTCATATTCTGGCCGTTTTTCTTTTAATGCCAGTTTCAAACGAATTAGTTGGGTTCGATATAATGGTCCTTTGATGGTTTCACCACTCGGAAGCAGTTCGTAGTATGCGACACCTTTTTGATCCCACCATATGCAGAGCATGACCTTATTCACGTGAATATTTCGTTTCGGCGTCGATTGGGCGGGCTCGCCGGGCTTTGTATACGATTTTCTGCGTTTAGGATTATCATAATAAATCCATTTCTCATCACCAGTGACAATACGGTGCAAAAATGATTTATTTTTATACCGCTGCAGTAACATTTCGGACATGCAAAATCGCCGTTCGACGTCTCTTGGCTTCAATTTGTACGGCACCCAGTTTCCAACCTTTTGAATGAATCCCAGTGTTTTTAGGCGCAGGGAAACGGCTTGTTGCGTGACGCCCAATGATGCAGCAAGTTCTTCCTGAATCTGACACGGATCCTCATCCAGTAAAGCGTTCAATTCCTCGTCTTCAAAACTTTTCGGCTTTCCGGGGCGATCTTTGTCTTCAACTCCAAAATCACCTCTTTTGAACCGTTTGAACCACTCGCTGCACGTCGATTCACCAATACATTCCGCCCCATAACTTTCCGAAAGAAAACGATAGGCCTCAGCCGCACTTTTCTTCATATTAAAGAATAAAAGCAGCGCTTCCCGCAAATGACGTTTATTTGGCTGGAAACTTGCCATGATTTGCTCGATAAAATGTACGACACCGATAGAACTGCTCAAATATAACGCTGCAAAGTTGTTGACAGATACAAAACCTACAAATAAAACACATGGGGTCTGACATTTCTGCCCGGGATCCACTGGTGGCGCCATCTCTGACAAACGCTGGAAACTTACTTGTAGACCCAATATTAACAAATTTGCATCTTGGAATGATCAATTGCAACATTCTAACATTACGCGGAAAAATAATTTTTTCAAATAACATAGATATTCCGGTTGTTTTGTTGTTAAAATTTTGTGTAGTGATAGCACAGTACGATATTTCATCAATTCGTCGATTGACAAACCTACAATCTGATGGGAGTAGAAAGAGATATGTTCATATCTTCCTATACCGAATATGTATCTCGCACAGCTATATTCAGCTTTCGCCGAGATTCATAATCCATGTCGGAGTATATTTCACACCCATATAATAGAATAGGCAGGATGTATGATTTTATAAGCTTTAACTTAACTTTGGTGGGAAGATAGTTGGAGGTTGGACTAAGTCCTCTAAGGGCTCCGTAAACTTTCGATGCAGTTTTTGTAATATGAGTCCACCAGGTAAATTGTTGGTTCATGTTAACCCCAAGATTTTTGAATGTTCCAACATATTCAATTGGAGTTCGATTTATATAAAGAAGAGGAATGTCTACTTTAACTCGGCTAGCATTACTGCTTTAGTCATTCTTTAGTCTTTGCTGGATTAAGACTGAGTTTATTTTCAAATGACCACTTACAAATTGTTGCTAATCGGTCGTTTAGATTAATTATCGCTTGCTTAATTTGGGATTTGGGAAAAACAGAATAAATCTGCACATCATCTGCATATATATGACGTTTACAATTCACAAGACGCACGGCTAAGTCGTTTATATAACATATAAAGAGTAGTGGTCCTAAAACGGATCCTTGGGGAACACCTGATGGAACAAAAACACAAGATGAGCGCTTTTTCTCATGACACACATACTGTGACCGATTACTTAGATATGACGACACCATATATTTGAAATATATTGGAAATACTTATTTATTTATTTATTTATCAATGAAATATAATATTATAAATGTTTGTTTTTCCCGCGAAGCCTTATTGGCTTTTCTGCAGAAGGTTAAGTTTCAAATATAATTTTTATTTAAATGATTTTAAATTTTCGATTTACTTTACCAATTTAACAATTTTGGCTTAAACAATTTTTGGATTTAAGTTTGCAGCAAAAAGAAATCTTTTAACAATTTTTTTTCTTGTTTTAAAATTTGTGATGCATCTCAGGTTAGCCGGAAGTTCATTGACCAATGTCGGGAATCTGCACATAAGTTGTCTTCTACCGTATGTGTTATAACAACTTGGAACTTGCAGTAGTCTTTGGGCCCGTCTTCTGGTGTTCTGCTCGTGGTTAATGATTTTCTTAAAACGTAAGTCATCGCTGTATTCTAGCAACACAGACATCTTAAAAATGTTCTGGACATTGATAGCCTTAACTATATTTTGATTGGACAAGGAACGCGGATTCTCCGATCTAATTTGCTTTAAAGCTATATTTTGGAGCCGTTGTAGTTTTTGGAGATGAGTGTTTGAAGCATTACTCCACGCAAGTATACCATACCTGAACTTAAATTCAATTAGTGCGTAGTAGACTGGTTTTAATATACGTGGTGATGTGTAATAGCGCAGATGAGATAATCCATAAATAGCTCTTCTTAAGTCCGAACGTAAGCTGTCGATATGGTTAACCCAGTTGAAATGACTGTCAATAATTACACCCAGGTATTTGTAATTTTCAACGATGTCTATTGACTGTCTCGAAGATGAGCTGGGACACTTACCGTTCTCAAGGACGATATGATCGGAGGTAACAGCATGATGTGATCCACGAATATGCATCATTTTGGTTTTTGATGAATTTATTACTCGTATTAATCCGTTGTCGTGGCACCACTGCACGGCTTTCGAAAACTCCCTTTGCATTATATGCGTCGCCGTCTCCAAACATCTGTGTCGTACAATAATGCCTGTGTCGTCTGCATAAGCAAATGGGATAGCGTTCTTAAATACACGAAGTAGTTCATTTGTGTAGAGAACAAAAAGTATTGGGCCCAATGTAGATCCCTGGGGAACTCCGTACTTGACTTCCTTTTTACTGCTGTACTCATTTTCGATTTTCACATGAAAAGTTCTTACGCTTAGGTAGTCTATTAGCCAGTTACCCAATTTACCTCGAATACCAATTTTCTCCAGTGCTGCTATAAGTTTTTGATGATTAAGGGTATCAAAGGCTTTACTAAAGTCCATGAATAACACCAGTACATGGTGATTTTTGTTTAAGCTTTCATGAATTGTGTTAGCGAATTCACCAAGAAGCTTCCCAGTACTTTTGTTTTTTTGAAAGCCGTATTGTTTGTTATGTAGAATGGTGTTACGTTCTATAAAGCTTACCAAACGTCTTGTTATTACTTCCTCCATACATTTTTCAATTGCAGGTAAGATCGAAATTGGCCTGTAATTGCCTATATCCTTTTTTGAACCACATTTGTAAATAGGACGCACTACAGCAGTCTTAAGACCAACAGGAATCTTCCCTTGATGTAAACTCAGGTTTATAATTTTCGAAATTATTGGAGCAAAATTGTCGGCGTGGGTTTTCAATTCAACTGCTCTTATGCCATCAAATCCTGCAGATTTATTAATATCAAGATGTCTAAAAAACTTGTGTACCTCCTCAGAGTTTGCATTTTCTACGTAAATGGAGTTAGGTTTCGTGGCGCCAGCATGATCTGAGGTAGTTGAGTCACAGTTATGCAAAATCCGAATTGTTTGTTCTGCAAAATGTTCAGCAAATTCATTTGTTAATACACTTAAACATTTATTAGGAGGACAATTTTTAACAATGACTTTATCAACGCTGTCTTTTTTCCTACCCACAATCTCGTTAATTAGATTCCATGTTTTGCGTGGGTCCAACCGTGTTTCATTGAATTTGTTTTTATAAAAGCATGATTTTTGCTGTTGTATTCTTTTGTTTAAATAGTTTCTAAAACGTTTGTATTCTAATTCGAATGTTTTATTTAAACGATTATTTTTCCACTTACGATAAAGGAGATCTCTTTTCTTGCATCCTTCAATTAGTTCATATGACATCCATATGACTTTTGTTTGTATTGGGTCTACAAGTAAGTTTCCAGCGTTTGTCAGAGATGGCGCCACCAGTGGATCCCGGGCAGAAATGTTAGACCCCATGTGTTTTGTTTGTAGGTTTTGTATCTGTCAACAACTTTGCAGCGTTATATTTGAGCAGTTCTATCGGTGTCGTACATTTTATCGAGCAAAATCATGGCAAGTTTCCTGCCAAATAAACGTCATTTGCGGGAAGCGCTGCTTTTATTCTTTAATATGAAGAAAAGTGCGGCTGAGGCCTATCGTTTACTTTCGGAAACTTATGGGGCGGAATGTATTGGTGAATCGACGTGCCGCGAGTGGTTCAAACGGTTCAAAAGTAGTGATTTTGGAGTTGAAGACAAAGATCGCCCCGGAAAGCCGAAAAGTTTTGAAGACGAGGAATTGGACGCTTTACTGGATGAGGATCCGTGTCAGATTCAAGAAGAACTTGCTGCATCATTGGGCGTCACGCAACAAGCCGTTTAACTGCGCCTAAAAGCACTGGGATTCATCCAAAAGGTTGGAAACTGGGTGCCGTACGAATTGAAGCCAAGAGACGTTGAACGGCGATTTTGCATGTCCGAAATGTTACTGCAGCGGTATAAAAATAAATCATTTTTGCATCGTATTGTCACTGGTGATGAGAAATGGATTTATTATGATAATCCTAAATGCAGAAAATCGTATACAAAGCCCGGCGAGCTCGCCCAATCGACGCCGAAACGAAATATTCACGTGAATAAGGTCATGCTCTGCATATGGTGGGATCAAAAGGGTGTCGTGTACTACGAACTGCATCCGAGTGGTGAAACCATCAAAGGACCATTATATCGAACCCAATTCGTTTAAAGCGGGCATTAAAAGAAAAACGGCCAGAATATGAGACCAGGCATGAGTCCGTCATTTTTCATCACTACAACGCTCTGCCACATGTTGCGGTTTCGGTGAAAAACTATTTGGAAAATAGTGGATGGGAAATTCTGCCTCACCCGCCTTACAGTCCAGACTTGGCACCATCTGACTACCACTTGTTTCATTCGATGCAGAACGCTCTTACGGGAATACGCTTCAGCTCAGTAGAGGAAATCAAAAATTGGCTCGATACGTTCTTGGGCTCGAAAGACGAGAAATTTTTTTGGTTCGGAATTCACAAATTGTCAGAAAGATGGGGGAAAGTTGTAGCTTCCGATAGACTATACTTTGAATAAAGCATTGTAACTATGTTTTCATAATAAAACTTCAAATTTTGGAAAAAAAACGCTGGAAACTTACTTGTAGACCCAATATTTAGATTTAATAATTTTATGTAGCGTCGATTTGTTGTAGATATCTTGTATTTGTATAGTAAATTTCTCATATAAAGTGTCAACATCCAATTCAGTCAATGGAGAGTCCCAGTTAGTGGAGATAATATACTCGTTGACTTTTTTCTTGCAGATATATGATGTTTTGTTTTCATTAACTATTTATGTTATCATACTCGTAATATAAAAGGGGGTAATGGTCTGATATACCGCTTTCGATTACTACAGAACGCGTTTGTATCGGAGTTTTTAAATTACGTATCAAAATATGATCTAATAAAGTGGATACTCCTCTATTTAGATCTACTCTAGTGTTCACTTTAATTACATTAGTCAAACCATTCAAAGCCAGGATCTCAAGACAGTCTTTTACATGATTTTTGTCATAATCGCAAACGTTTATATTAATATCACCCATGATGACGATATTATCCTTCTTATCAATTAGGGAGAGACTATATTCAAACTCTTTGTTAAAATTTGCCACACTAGAACCAGGAGGTCTATAAATTCCACAAACGTACCTATTTTCGCTCGGTATTCTTATTTGCAGACATTCGTAAGATACACTATCAAACTCTATAAGATCATATTTTATCCCCTCTTTTATAAATATGACAACTCCACCACCTCTTTGCTGATTTCTATTGTAAAATTCAGATGTGAAGCCCTCAAGCTTATAAAATTTGTTTTCATCCTTTTTAATGTTTATTTCCACAAGAATAATAATTTTTAAAAAATTTATTAGTTCTTTTATATTTATACAGAACGCATTCCAATTTCTTCTCATTGATCTAATATTATGGTGTAGATAGCAAAAATTTGTTTTTTTCAATTCATTTAAGTTTATGCCGCTAAAACCATGTACTACCTTACAATCTAAGTCCACATGTAAATGATTGTTTTCATTTGTCTTTTCCATTTTGATAATAATATTTTTGCATTTCGCAATTCAATACACACAATGTGAAATTATTGTATGTGTGTTATTTTGTTTATATCATTTACATTGCTTATTAGCATCGGCATCGTGCTCTCAGTTCTTCTTGCCAACACTTTTCCCGCACTCTCCCACACAAATCGCCAATTTTCCGCCAATTTAATAGAGACCGGTCGTACAAGAATTGAGTCCGAAGTTTCAAGACTAGTATTTTATGACCAACACAATCAAATGCCTTAGAAAAGTCTAAAAACACAATTAGTGCTAACATTTTGGGGTCTAAGCCCTCACGCCTATCTTCGCAAACCTTAAGTAAAGCTGTGGTGCAATTATGCTTAGCACGGAAACCCGACTGACAGTTTGTAATAAGCTGTTTATCGTTTAAATAATGTTTGACTTGTTTGCTAACGATAGTCTCAAAGACTTTGCTCAGAAATGGAAGTATGGCAATGGGCCGATATTCAGTTTCTGGGCGCGATAGAGAGTTCGGAATTGGCACCACTTTAGCAATTTTCCAACTTTCAGGGAAGGTTGACGTTGTGAGTATTGAATTAAAAATATGGGTTATATGAATGAGAATGACTGGAAGCAGGATTTTAATGAACTTGGGAACGATATTATCCCATCCAACTGTGTTACATGTAATGTCAAGGATCGTTTTACCAACACTGATTTCGTCGGTACATTGTAGGGAAAAAGTGTCGTCGCTACTGCATTGCGGTTCAGATATATTTGTCGGATTATGTATATCATATGCAGAAATAAATTTAGGATTAAGTTCGTCTAGATTGATGAGGCTTGGAAGGGCTGGCTTTTCAGAAGTCAAACCGAGTGAGGGCACAGTCTTCCAAAAGTCGATGTTTGAGCTAACTGCATTGAACTTGTTTGCATAAAATGACCTTTTATTAGATCTGATTGATGAGGCTACTGCATTACGAACAACTTTGAACTCTGTGTGTATTTCAGGACATTTGTACCGTCTTCATCTCCTGTATAGGATATCCCGGGCTTTCATGAGATCAAAGGCTTCTTTTGTAAGCCAAGGTAATGTGCATTTCTTGGATCTTCAGTTTACCACTGGCTCATGCTTTTTAAAAATGTATAAAATGTTGAAATATTTAATTTGAAAGCTGGTATCATTTGTTGCATATATCGGCCGCCAAATTTATCGTCTGGCAGTCATGAAAGAATACTACTAGATTAGGTTTTGTATAATCAAATGACTCGAAGAAATCATTATTCGTTACTTCTGAAAGTATGTTGACTGTTAAAAGAATCATGTCATTTCTGGGTCTTCTTCTTCGATACTGGCCAGAGTGCCAACTGGATGTCATTGGTAACTTTGACAGCTGCTGTAACACAATAATTGGAAAAACTATCATTGCTATCTGGTCACCCGTACTCTGAAAAGAATCAGCGACTAACAGGGTGTGGATTTGCCATATGCGACTGACTTCAGCAAAAAGTCCTTAGTTTCCAACACGTGAGTGAATGTCTTATGAGAATCCGCATCAAGGCCTAATTCGCTAACATAAATCTAATATGCGCCCAACATGCTGAAGAAGAGCTCTTTTAAAAGACATATGAGCAATATGTCGTTTATATACATTTTGAAATAATACAGTCAACACTTGACATTTATAATGAAACCAAAACAAGGGAGTGAAAGAATTTAATAAAAAAAAGCAAAACTAACCATTAAGCTCATCTTAATTTCCTTTTAATTTTTTTTTTTTTATGTGTTCAAAAGACTTTACTAAGCCGAGCGAAAATGAAGAGATTTACAAGATAATTTATTCACGCTCATCTTTTGTTTCGATATTTGAACTTTTCTTCGTATTTAACTTATAATATGAGTGTTGGAAATAATAAAACCTGAGCACTCTGTCGGTAATGAATCAAACTCAGAAGAAGGACATGCGGTGGACAAATTTACGCAATTGATTCGGTGTCGTTACATGAGCATCGTTAAAGTATTTCGACCTGAGGCCAATGATCACTTTTTTGCTCCGCCCAAGGCACATTTGAGATATCTAAGACGCGAAATACTGTGAGGATATTTCTCGTTAAGTGACTGTAATTACAATAAACCGTCAAAGCCTTTACCAATCGCATATTCTTCAGCATTTCGAAAAGACCTATGCAACTCCCTCGTAAATAGAGTGCTGAAGACTAGGTCGATGTCACAGCACAGCTCGTATAGTTCGTCGTTGAATCTTGTTCTCCGAAATCAGCAGTATAGTCTATGCTTACCAACCGCCCTACTGAAGATAAGCAGTACATCTATCCTGGCATTCTTCGTATGTATGTATAGATAAATTGCACCTGAAGTAATACCCCGGCAAGGATATGGTACACCTTTCGACTGGTGGTCAATGGGTATCATACTATACCCTGAATGACTCGAACTGCAACCAGCAAATTTTGACACATGACAGGTCATTTTATTATTTACAAGCCTTTTAAAAGATTTGCGTCTCAGTTGTGAATTCAAACGTGATAGTGTAGTAGCTATCATTAGAGCCCTCCAGCACCTCAACGTGAATAAATCATCTGTGTCTCGAACCATAGCTCGTTACCGTGATACTGGCAGCGTTGTAAAATGGCATGGAGGTGGTCACAAAAAAACAGCAACATCGACAGAAAGTGAAGGCTCGAATTGAGCGAAATCCACGTCGAAGTGGAAGAAAAATGGCTCGTGAACTCAACATATCGTTGGAACGGATGCAACACATACTGAAAAATGAGCTTGGGCTCAAGCCATTGAAGTTCCAAAAAGCACACGATCTTACACCGCAACAGAAAAAAGTTAGAGTCGAAAGAGCGAAGGAGTTGCTACGTTTGCACGAAAGTGGTGAGTTGCCGAAATTGGTTTTTTCCGATGAGTCGCCATTTGTTATCGACCAATATGTCAACAAACAAAATGACCGAGTTTACTTGCCAGAGAGGTCCTTCGAAAATTTACACCTTCGGACGGCCATCAAAAAGCAGGCAGCACCGATGGTGATGGTTTGGGCCGCCATAACCGCCGATGGTCGCTCTCCGCTCCTATTTTTGGACCGTGGCGTCAAAATTAATGCGATCATAAACCGTGGAACTGTCTTAGAGGCAGTATTGAAGTCTTATGCAAACAATCATTTCGGTCGGATACTGTGGACATTTCAACAAGACTCGGCACCGTCTCACAAAGGGCGCGTCAACCAAGATTGGTTAAAAAACAATGTTCCACACTTCATTTCTTCGACACAATGGATTGCAAATTCTCCGGATGCAAAACCGTTGGATTTCTCTGTCTGGGGTATTTTGAAGGCGAAGGTTGGCACTAGAAAATATCAAAGTTTGGACCAACTCAAACAAGAACTTCGCCGGGAATGGGCCAAAATACTGCAGAGCCACTTGCGTGCAGCGTGCGATGCTTTCTTCGGCCGTCTCAAGACTATTCTTCGCGCCAAAGGTGAACATATTGAAAACTACTGATACAATTTGAAAATTGATGTATTTTCCAACATTTTTTGCTTTAGCATAATAAAATTTATCAAAAAATAAAAAAATTATAGCATTTTAAAAAGTTGGAGTTCGAGTCATTCACCCCCCTGTATATGATGTGTACCATTTTTATTGAAACACCAGAAGAACTATTCGCTCATACAGTTAATGATGATATTGAATGGCCAGGCAGATGACTCGGTAGTTCAACCAGAAACAAAAGATTTAATAACGCAATTGTTGGAACAAAATCCTCGAGATCGATTTTGTGCTGATGTAGCAAATAAAGTGAAAGAATATCTCTACTTCAATACATTTCATTGGAAGTGTCTTTTGCGACAAAAAGCTGAACTCGTGCCACAATTATCACCGAAATTTTATAGATACCCATCAAGTGTCATCAGTAGCAGCACGAAGTACACCCGAATCGTCTCAGACGGATAGTGATGATCTATCACCTCAAATCCATAGAAAGCGAAAAACGATTTGTGCTCGGGATATATTGCAAAGATTTTCGATTTAACCCACTTAGACCTACCGTATCACATACGATACACCACAGATAAAAAATAATATTTAAATACTCCCGAAAAGATTAGGCATAGGTGCAATGTGGATGCAATGTTTAAAGTGCAAGCAACATGAAGAAAACAGTTTCAGTGTGACTGTTGACCGCGGAAGTGTGCATTCCTAGTTGTTTTGATCGTGAATGGTACTTTGCTTTTTCAAGATGTCATCAAATCGACAATGCGTCCCAGCTGCCATTGGTTGGGAGGAAGTCGTTCGTCCTTGAGAAGGACAAGCTGATTATTATGAACATTTGGCTCTTTTTTTCTCCACCTCTTTGGACGATTCTGTAGTCGGGATAAATATTCACCGCTCCAGCGGCGCCAAAATTGCTACACGATGCTGTGACATATTTGCCATCTTTTGGTTAGGCAAATCTTTTCAATTTCTGGTTCTGGATGGGAATTAAGAAGTGTGCGGGCGGTAAAGCGATAAGGTTGTCAGGATCATCGTTAAGCGGACACAGGATTCTATCTGACACATGATGGTGGAAAACTCATCATACGTAAATATTTGATTGTTGATTATTCGTCGTAAGTGGGTCTTCACGGTCTTCACACCCGCCTCCCACAGTCCTCCGAAATTAGGCGATGATGAGGGGATGAAGTGCCACTGGATATGTAAATCGGTTAGGTGTGGAATTATGTGTTTTGTGATGAAGTTCCGGTAAGCCGTGCAGTCTACTCGCAATAATTTGTTTGCTCCTACGAAATTCGTTCCACTGTCGCTAAAGATGTTATTACAGAAGCCACGTCTTCCGATAAATCTCTTCAAAGCTGCCAAAAGGCTTCCGATGACAAGTGCATTGCTTTCGTTACGAGACATATAAATAATGCTACGTAACCTTTCCTTGATGTTATGCCTCTTCCTTTACTCGGAGTTATGCAAAATGGTCCGGCATAATCAACGCCGGTTGATTCAAATGCACTAGCAGGATGAATTCTTTGCTGGGGTAGGTTTCCCATCATCTGAGATAATAGTTTTGGTTTACTTTTATAGCAGAAGTGCTTGGGTTATGGCCTTCCGACCATGTATGATCCAAAATTGTTTTCGTACATGATTCAGTGTCAATTGAACGCCTCCATGGAGCGTGATCATGTGACTGTGACGTATGATGAGTTCAGTGAAATGACTTTTTTCTGGCAAGATAATTGGAAACTTATCTTTGGCTGATAGGAGCGTGTCCCGTAGGTGACCTCCAAGCCGTATTAAAGTATTTTCGAAGTCAAAAAAAGAATTTAGTGGTTGTAGATTGCTTTTATCAGGTAAAGAACCACTAAAGGCCAGTGCCTTGAACTCCGATGGAAAACTTTATGTGACTTCGATCTACTCCGACGAGTCTGACAATGTAACATAAGAATTTCCCTGTTCGAGCGTACTTACGTGAGCACAGATTTTTATTTTTTTTAACTTAAAAATCTCAGCCGATGTGGTTGGAGGTGGAATGATTGGAAAACGAGGTCACACGGATTTACTTTGTCTTAAGATTTCTGGCCCTTTCCACCAAAGTCGGTGATTGGTCAATCTTAGTACAGACGTTCCTCGGCTGGCGCAATCAACAGGATTTTCGTTTGAACTTACGTGGCACCATTGATTTGGCGACAAATACCTTATGTTTCTCTGCATCTCCGTTTATCCACCATAGTACAGTACAATCGTCAAGTTAGACCAGAAATGAGTGTCCAAGTCTTTCATTTCTGTTGGAAGAAATCGTTTTATTTTTTCAAACAGCTTAACGGCTAACACGGCTGCAAGAAGCTCTGCCCGAGGAATTGTTAACTCAGCGAGTAATGGGATCACCTCTGATTTCGCCAGCAACAAATTACAGTCCTTGACGGATGCAATATCTATGGTTTTGATGTAAGCACACGCTGAGGATGCTATTTTCGATGCGTCACAAAATATGTGAAGTTCTAGCGATTTGTGGTCTCTTCTCGTATTTAGCCAACGAGGAATTTGCAGATGCCGCACATTTTCTAAGTCATGAAGGAAAGTTTTCCATTGACGTTGGTGCTCGTCTGGGATGGGTTCATCCCATTTTAACTTAAGGGAGCAAATCTTTTGCAATTAGTCCCTCGCGAGGATTGTTACGGGGGAGAGCCAGCCACCTGGATCAAACAGCCGAGCAGTAGTAGACCGCATGGTTCTCTTCGTGGCTGGGGAATTCACGGAGTCAACGTTAAATCGGTATTGAAAATTATCATGTTTTGGACTCCAGAAAATTCCCAGGGTTTTTACCGATGTAAATCCTTGGTCCCACAGTGTTCTTTTGGAATGTTTTCAAGGATGATTGGATGATTGCTTGCCCATTGTCGTAACTCAAATCCACCGCTGCGAAGCATTCCTTCCACCTGTGATCGAATTATTTGCATTTCTTGCACAGTGCGGCTGCCACCCAACAAATCGTCAACATACATTTGTAGTTTTACTGGATCAACTGCTAATGGGAAGTTCTGGGCTTCATCCTCGGCAAGCTAATGGATGATACGGATAGCGAGGAAAGGTGATGGAGCTAAACCAAACATGACAACATCACAGAAGAATTCTTCAATCTTATCTGACGGTGAGGAACGCCATAAAATCCGTTGAAATTGTGCATCGTCATAGTCAATCTTATTGCAACGATACATTTTTTCGATATTGGCGACTATGACCACCTTAAAGAAACGCCAATGGAGTAACACATCTGTTAGATCGTTTTGCAAACGTGGGCCCACAGCGAGAATGTCATTTAATGATTTCCCGTTGTCCGTGTTGGCTGAGGCGTCGTAGGCAACCCGTACCTTCGTTGACGTACTTTGATCTTTAATAACGGGGTGATGAGGAAGGTAACAACATGACACGTGGATTCCTTCAGAAGAGACCTTTGAGTGATGCTGTTCAGAGGTGACGACATGGTGCATCTGGTAAAGACGAAGATATTCCTCTATTGTAACTTCCTCCCAATTGATAAAAAACGATTAAATGCTCGCTGACGTGAGTCCCCAATCACTTGTTTTGGGTCAAATATTGACTTGAACGGGAGGCGAACCAGGTATTGACCATTTAGTCGTCATCTGCCAAAGTCGACTGTTCATTCGACGAATCTTCCAAGTCTTATATTTGGTTTTTAACTTAGTTCGTGCGGTTTTTTTTTTCAGCATTTGAACGTTTATTTCAGAACAACATGTACAATAGTATTATTCAAAGTATTGCCCATCTGAAGCTATGACTTTTGCCCATCTTTCTGGCAATTTGTGGATCCCATCCCAAAAGAACTGCGCCGGCTTGGCTGACAAGAATGAATCAAACCAATTTTTGATATTCTGCTCTAATGTGAACCGTATTTCAGTGAGGGCGTTCTGCATCGACCGGAACAAATGGTAGTCAAAAGGCACAAGGTCTGGGCTATAAGGCGGGTGGGGTAAGACTTCCCATCCACTGTTTTCCAAATAGTTCTTAACCGGTTAAGGAATAGCAACGTGGGGCCGAGCGTTGTCATGATGTAAAATTATTGCCCCGTTTCTGGTCGCATATTCCGGGCGTTTTTCGGCCACTGCTCTCTTCAAACGGATTAAATGTGTTCGGTAGCGTTGTCCATTGATAGTTTCACCCAGTTTTAGCAGCTCATAATACAGCTCACCCATCTGATCCCACCAAATACAGAGCATTACCTTTGCGCCATGGATATTCGGCTTTGCCGTGGCTGGTTGGCCGGGTTTCACATATGATTTTTTGCGCTTGGGGTTGTCGTAATGGATCCATTTTTCATCACCAGTAACAATCCGATGCATAAATGACTTCCTTTTCGCCGCCTTTCGACGTCTCTCGGCTTGAGTTCATGTGGAACCCAATTTCCTTGCTTTTGAATATATCCAGCTGCTATTAAAAGTTTTGAACTGGCTGCTTGAGTGACACCCAAAGATTCTGCGAGCTCTTCTTGTGTTTGGCAACAATCTTCATAGAGTAATGCTTCCAGTTCTTCATCTTCAAACTTTTTTGGCTGTCCAGGACGTTCATCGTCTTCCAAGCCAAAATCACCACTTTTAAATCGTGCAAACCACTTTTGGCACGTTCGCTCAGCTAGCGCATGTCCACCATAAACTTCCATCGAAATACGATGACTTTCGGCAGAAGTTTTCTTCATATTAAAGTAATGAAGAAGAATTCCCCGCAAAAACACTTTTTCAGTCACAAAGTTCGACATATCTGAGTGAAAAAAAATTATTGTTATTTACGCTTCAAATGAATGACATATACTGAAATGACGTACAATGACAGTAGCTTTCCAACGCATGTTCCAATGGAATAATACAAGCTACGCCATCTCTTAACAAACCGCACGAAGTTATAGACCCATCTCTAAATGCATGGACGAAACGGTGATGAGCGAGGTAGGGTTGCTTATTTTCCCCGAAATAATCCACCCTAGAGTAGTTAGTTGTGCAATAGGCAATGTTTCTGACAGACGTCTTGTTCCTGGCAAAATAAGAGAATCGTAAGCATTGTTACCAATAAGTAAATCGACTTGATTTGGAACAAAAAACTTCGGATCAGCTAATTCTAAATTGTTGACATGAGACCAACCATCTATAGAGAATCTTTTCGCAGGTAATCTTCCAACGACACGTTTTAATACGAAAGCATTGACCTTATAACTGCACCGATGATCTACCTTGGACGTTATGGTTATGGTTACGAAGTGGCGAATTTCTGTGGTTTGGCTAGCAGTCAATCCATTGACTGTGACGTAAGTTCTTCTACGAGGAAGCTGGAGAAGTTGAACGGCTCTTTCAGTAATGAAACTTGCCTGTGACCCTTGGTCCAGAAAGGCGCGAAAGGTGAGTTGATGAACATTTATATTGGAAATAGTTAGAGCTGCAGTAGGCAGAAGCACTTCACATTCAGGTATCGTCGTTTGTACGGAAGTTGGTGTGGTAACCGACGTATGCATTGATGTGATATCAGTTACCATTCCTGAAGACGAGACGTGAATGAGTGTGAACAATTGCGTTGACTACTACATTTTGTTATTACCAAGGCAATTAAATCAAATCTTTAGCTTCTCTGCGACTGATTTTCTTTCAACTGAACTAATCTGAAGGAATGGAGGACATCGGCGGAGGAAGTGATTATCATTTTTACAGTACAAGCAGATTGCTTTAGGTACCTGTTTCTTTTCCACTAATAAAGATCGAACCTCTCTCTTAACGGGAGTGTGAGTCTTGTTGTGTTCGTTTTTTGATGATAAACAATGTGAGTTCACAAGAGATGACGACGTAATCATCATCTGATAATGTTCTTCTAACACCGTGCAAAGATTCTTAAATGTAGGAATTGTTTTTGACTTTCGATTTTCATGATTAAACTCCACACGAATATTGGCAGGTAATTTTTTCAGCATGTAATATACTAATAATCGATTTTCTTTGTCGATTGAAGGATCGAATTTGTGCATTGCGTTAAGGCAAGACCGACTTGTTTGGATAAAGCTCCGAAGTGCGACAGGGTTGTCCTTAAATACAATGGCTGATAAAATATCAGTTTGTTGTTTTCAAATATATCAGTTAGTGCCTGCCAAGCGATAGCAAGGTTATGTCCAATAACTGTGATTTGTCTAATATCGTCAGCTGCTGCTCCGCTTACATGACCCTTTAGGTACTGCAGACGTTGCTGGTCGGAAAGCTGTTGACTATTATGGATCCGTGACATGAATACTTCCTTGAATGCTGACCACTCTGTAGATTCGCCGCTGAAGACTGAAAGTTTGACATCTGGGAGTGGTACTTGTCGATGTTGCCGAATCATTGGAGGAGGTACGATCGCTGATATTTCGGCAGACGGCGTTGTCGCTGGCCGAAGGCTGTGGCGGATGGTGTTTATCGCGTTCGTTTTTGATTGATGCGAAGACGTCGATGTAACTTTCTTCAAATAAGTCTTCTACCTGGGCATCGAAATAATCTGATTTAACTATTTTGTGCGTGGCGAGTTGACTTAGCTGCCGATTGTTTTCCTGAAATTCGGGGCGAGTGTCTTGCAAGATACCAAGACGAACGGCGAAATGATGGAGAGTGCCACGACTTGGACAATCCTTTTGGTAATTTTTCCAATTCCGTTTTACTACTTCCACAAGACGAAGTTGTTCGTTGACGACCAGTCGAACTTTTTGTTCGGAGGTTAAGGTATTGTCCTCGGGGGGTGCAGTTGACGCGTCGGGTTTCGCTGACATTTTATAACTGATTATCTACTATTGAACATGCACTTACATGCACTATTTTCTTGTTCCGTAAAATGATGAGATCGATGATAGAAAGCCGCTTAAGAGTTCCCCCCAGGAGGCACCAATGTTGATTCGACTCGTGGGGCGTCAATTCGTAGTAGAAAGAACTCCTTTTCAGCTTTCACAATTATCAACTTATTAACGATAAATTTACAAATCAAAGTTTATCCAAATTATTAAAAAGAAAAACCAAATTTACTGTAGATTAAGAGATTTTAGTGGATTGAAAACTACCGCGTGTGACATAATCTCATGAACGAAGTAAGAAAAAAACAGAAAAAAAAAGGCTGAATGCCAATGAAAAGGTTTTATGTGGCGATTATATTTTGCATTTGGTGTTTGCAACAAATTTAATTGTTTTATGCAAAATTATGTGTTTTGTTTATTCACGAAATATGGTGTATCATATTTGATACAGTAGGCTTATACAGAACATCATGCTTATAACTTTTTTTTTCAGATCACTATCGCTAAATGAAATCCTTACACATTTAGAAGACGACGAAATTGAAAATACGCTGTGGGAAAGTGATATTTATTTACTTCCGCCTGCGAATGCAAATGAGGATTTGACAGATGAAGACTATGGGGATGACGATATTGTCGAAATCAACAATCTACCACCAAGTTTGTTGAGAGCGAATGCAGAACTGTATCGAGCGAAACCAGAAGCAGAGCCTTTACGTACTAGATGGAGTGAAAAGTGACTTCCTTGACCGCCAGAATGCGCTGATCCTGTAAAAAAAGGTTATGGTGCCTTGAAGTCCGTTCATATTTAGGCAGACATGCCAAATTTCAGTGCGATACTGTCTTTAGTTTTGTTTTGACAGCTGATTGTTGTTGACGTGTTTGGCATCATGTTGAGTATGGACAAAAATGATTTTCGTTCTCTCTTAAAACATTATTTTTTGAGAGGCAAAACGGGGAAGGAAACAAAAGAAAAGTTGGATAAATATTTTGGGGCTAATGTTCCGTCAGATTACACCGTCAAATATTGGTTTCGAAAGTTTCATGGTGGCCGCAACTCCACTACCGATCAAGTCCGCAGCGGCAGGCCTTCCGATGCGGTTACAGAGGACAATGTCAAAAAAATACATGAAATGGTGTTGGCTGACCGGAAAGTAAAGGTGCGCGAGTTAGCAGATACCACAAACATTAGTACTGAATGCACACGCCATATTTTGGGCAATATTCTGTATATGAAAAAGTTATCCTGCCCCTGGATGCCGCGAATGCTCACTTTTGACCAAAAACACGAACGCGAGAGCACTTCGAAAGAGTGTTTGGACTTGCTGATGCGAAATCAGGCGGACTTTTGGCCTCGATTGGTAACTGGATTTGGATCCCTCGGACTATTATCTCTTCCCAAATCTCAAAAGATGGCTCATCAATAAAAAAATTCAACTCACACGAGGAAATCAGGAGTATTTTGCAGACCTACCGGAAAATTACTTTTCGGATAGGATCAAGAGGTTGGAAAATCGCTGGAATAAGTGTATCAAACTAAAAGAGGATTAAGGACTGAAACGAATAAAATTTGTAAACTTCAAAAAAAAAAAAAAAAGTATTTTCATAATTCATGTAAATTTTTTGTATTTGCTTTAAAACCCTGTTTTTATTAAATTCATTCACAATTACAAAAAATAAAAAAAATTATTTGGGTTCCCATTCTTTCTTCAACTTCTTTCGAATGTCCTTCATAAGGTTGGTGACAGTTACATCCGTGATCTGTTTGGACGCTCTTTTCCATGTAGCACTAAAATCTTCTACGTCCTTTGCACACTGCTCACTATTCCTCAGTTTAGCTTTGACCAAAGCCCAATACCTTTTAATGGGATGGCACTGTGGAATATTGGGTGGATTTGGATTCATGTCTTTAGGGACAAAGTCGACATTTTTAGCAACAAGAAGCTCAACATCGCATGAGCATAGTGAGCTGAAGCTAAATCTGGCCAAAATAATGTTGAACCCTCGTGTTTGTTTAAGAAAAGAATCAACCGTTTTTTAGGCACTCGTTAATGTACACTTCTCCCTTAATTGTTCCCATTGTAATAAACGATGAGTTTCTGTGTCCACGTTGGCAAAATGGCCTGCCAAACGAGATATTTTGACCGGAATTTTTCCATCCCAATCAATGCTGTTGATTGCGGAAGAATCTCAGCTTCAAACGAGTTGTAAAACTGCGCACCTGGAAGAGTAGTAAAGTCGGCTTTGACATAAGTTTCGTCATCCAAAACCAAGCACGCTTTCTTGTTGCCGATCAACTCGTATAGCTTTCGGGCTCGTGTTTTTATGATTTGTTTTTGCTTTTCAGTAACTTTTGTTATTTTTTGTTTTTTACGTGTTTTTAGACCGTTACGTTTTCTAGATCTTTGTACCATTGCTTGGCTGGTATTACATTTCCGAGCAACATCTCTGGATGACATAGTCCGGTTTTTCAGGATGGTACCCACTATTTTCCTGTCCAAATTTGTGTCATGTGCTCCACTTTTAGCTCTACTTTTCTGTTTTCGCTTAACTGTCAACGTCTCCAAATATCGTTTAATAACAGAATCCACTTCCACTGTACTGCGTGCTACGTTTAAGTTTTTTGCGATGAAATGGTTTGGATGCGAAGTATTTTCGAGCCATTTGTCGATGATCTTTTTACGGCGTTCCTCTTGACTCATATTTTATAAATATTTCAAACCGCACCGAACTAAAATCAATAACAAACTGAAACTAGAGAATATACAGGCTAATTTGGGTACAAAATGGGATTGCAATTTGTACGCATTGGAAGTATAGCTCGTATTAAAATTTACAGATTTTATTCGTTTCAGTCCTTATATTGAATAATAAACAATAAAAAAACATTTAAAAAAAAATTTTTTTAATTCCCAAGGATGTCACTCCATCTAGTAAAATAATCAAAAATTATAATTGGCGGAAGAGAAACTACAACTGAGACAAAGCTATCATGGAGCCCTTATTTTATGTCACTCAGCAAAAGTCCCCTATCGAGTGGTTTTCGTTATTGTTTTCCAAAGGCGTTTATTAGTTGCTTACCTCTGAAACTAACAAATATGTATTTAGGTAGAAAGAACCTTCCTGCTGATATCAAAATAGAGGAAATGAAGTACATTTTGCTAGTCAGTGGCTACTGCCAAGTAAATAGGAGACGAATGTATTGGGAAAATACACCTGATACAAGAAATGAACTAATAGTCAGAGCATTATCTCGTGATAGATTTTCGTCCAGATTTTCAAATCTTCAGTTGGATAAGTCAGATAAATTTTTCTAAGGCGCGTCCAAATTTCTGGAATATTGTCAGCGATGGTGTGGTGAATATTGTGGTGCCATACTATGGACGACATGGATGCAAACAATTCATCCGTAGCAAACCGATTAGATACGGCCTCAAGCTATGGGTAGGTGCCACATCTGGAGGTTATATAGTATGGTTCGAACCACACCAAAGTGCGACAACTAATATAAATGCTAGATATGCAGAATTAGGCCTCGGTGTCAGTGTGGTTCTTAGTTACACTGATAAACTTAGCCAGCTTGGTCTTGGGGGAAATTACCATTTGTTTGTAGATAACTTTTTTTCGGGGCTGCTTTTGATAGCTGAACTTGCTAACTGAGAAACATACGAGTGACAGGAACTATCAGAGAAAATAGGACTGGACAATGTCCTTTATTAGAAACAAACAAAGCTAAAAAGAAGGAACGAGGTTTCTTTGACTACCGTGTCTGCGATGAAATTTTAATTTGTAAGTGGCATGACAATAGCATAGTATCCGTCAGCTCGAATGCAATTGGAATAACCCCCTTACACAAAACCGATCGATATTCTCAAAAAGAAAAAAGGAGAATAGCTATTTCTCAACCACATCGGATTCATCAATACAACCAAAATATGGGAGGTGTTGATCTTTCAGACCAAAATATTTCATCTCTCAGGACAAGAATTCGCACTGCATTGGTATGTCGCTACAAAATGTATGGTTGCTCTTCCGATATAATGATGGTGGTATGGATATGCTGACATTCAGACGCAGAGTAGCAATCGCGATCATAGAGTCAAATAGACTGCGAAGTAAACCAGGCCCGAGCAGATCATCGTGACTATCGATGAGAAAGGCCACTATATTATCAAACAAACACAAAATAAAAGAACGACATGTGGACTCTGTCATAAATTGTGTCCTGCAAGTGCGATATTGGTCTGCATGTTAACTGTTTTATGACTAACAATTCTAAAAAATAAATATGTATTATATTTTGTTTTCAATTACTCATATTCATTACTTATATCCAATTTGGTGTCAATAAACATATTCTATGCTTCATTTTGTCATTTATGCTTGTGAATAAACCTACTGTATCACATAAGATACAGCCCCTTCCAAGCCCCCTATGGAGTTCATATTTTTTTAAATATTTTTTTCTAGTTCTCTGATATGATATGATATGATAAAAATAAATAAAAACACTTGTTTTCAAAATAAATATGTAGTTTCAGGTCTAAATGGGTTAAATAGAGGATGAAGCAAGTGGTTCATTGTAGAAAAACACCAGAGATCGATCGCCACTTGTAGGTGATATGATTAGTGCGGACATAATGAGAGGCATTAATCACAGATCACGATCTATGTTATGTAAGGACCGAAACGAATAAAATCTGTAAATTTTAATAGGGGCTATACTTCCCATGCGTACAAATTGCAATCAAATTTTGTACCCAAATTAGCCTGTATATTCTCTAGTTTCAGTTTGTTATTGATTTTAGTTCGGTGCGGTTTAAAGTATTTATAAAATATGAGTCAAGAGGAACGCCGTAAGAAGATCATCGACAAATGGCTCGAAAATACTTGCCTCCAAACCATTTCATCGCAAAAAATTTAAACATAGCACGCAGTACAGTGGATTCTGTTATTAAACGATATTTGGAGACGTTGATAGTTAAGCGAATACAGAAAAGTAGAGCTAAAAGTGGAGCACATGACACAAATTTGGACAGGAAAATAGTGGGTACCATCCTGAAAAACCGGGCTATGTCATACAGAGATGTTGCTTGGAAATGTAATACCAGCCAAGCAATGGTACAAAGATCTAAAAAACGAAACGATCTAAGACACGAAAAAAACAAAAAATACCAAAAGTTACTGAAAAGCAAAAACAAATCATAAAAACACGAACCCGAAAGCTATACGAGTTGATCGGCAACAAGAAAGCTTGCTTGGTTTTGAATGACGAAACTTATGTCAAAGCCGACTTTGCTACTCTTCCAGGTGCGCAGTTTTACAACTCGTTTGAAGCTGAGATTCTTCCACAATCAACAACATCGATTGGGATGGAAAAATTCGGGTCAAAATATCTCTTTTGGCAGGCTATTTGCCAATGTGGACACAGGAGCTCATCGTTTATTACAACGGGAACAATTAACGGAGAAGTGTACATTAACGAGTGCCTAAAAAACGGTTGATTCCTTTCTTAAACAAACACGAGGGTTCAACATTATTTTGGCCAGATTTAGCTTCAGCTCACTATGCTCATGCGACGTTCAGCTTTCTTGGTGCTAAAAATGTCGACTTTGTCCCAAAAGACATGAATCCACCCAATGTTCCACAGTGCCGTCCCATTAAAAGGTATTGGGCTTTGGTCAAAGATGAATTGAGGAAAAGTGAGCTGTGTGCAAAGGACGTAAAAGATTTTAGTGCTACATGGAAAAGAGCGTCCAAAAAGATCACGGATGTAACTGTCACCAACCTTATGAAGGACATTCGAAAGAAGTTGAGGAAAGAATGGGAACCCAAATAATTTTTTTTATTTTTTGTATTTGTGAATGAATTTAATAAAAACAGAGTTTTAAAGCAAATACAAAAAATTTTTTTTTTTTACTTCGAAGTTTCCAAATTTTCTTCGTTTCAGTCCTTATTTGGTTTCACAATTATCTTTTATGGTGTGTAATGATTGATAGTTAAGTGGAGGAGGAGGAGGGCAATCACCTATTGGATCGGTTTCTCCAATTCAAGAATTGTTACCTATAGTAATAAATCTAACACCGCCTATAAATATAAGGCGAAGTCCCCGAGGTTTTGGTTTTACTGTACACACTATTCGCGTAATTTACATCATTTGGTTATGGCAGTCGATTAAGGAAGTCCGGCATTTAAAGCAGCCTTACGTTCAACTGACTTGATGACTCATGTTAATGGCGAAGCCGTTCAAGGTTTGACACACACAGGTGCTGCAATTATTGTTAAGTGGTGGAGAGCACGTGCCTGTACGCGCAACTCCGCTGGAGCACACAAGCACACAGAGTGGAGGACGAACGCGGGATTTATTACAAAGTATTGGGTCTACAAGTAAGTTTCCAGCGTTTGTCAGAGATGGCGCCACCAGTGGATCCCGGGCAGGAATGTCAGACCCCATGTGTTTTATTTGTAGGTTTTGTATCTGTCAATAACTTTGCAGCGTTATATTTGAGCTGTTCTATCGGTGTCGTACATTTTATCGACCAAAATCATGGCAAGTTTCCAGCCAAATAAACGTCATTTGCGGGAAGCGCTGCTTTTACTCTTTAATATGAAGAAAAGTGCGGCTGAGGCCTATCGTTTGCTTTCGGAAACTTATGGGGCGGAATGTATTGGTGAATCGACGTGCCGCGAGTGGTTCAAACGGTCCAAAAGTGGTGATTTTGGAGTTGAAGACAAAGATCGCCCCGGAAAGTCGAAAAGTTTTGAAGACGAGGAATTGGGCGCTTTACTGGATGAGGATCCGTGTCAGATTCAAGAAGAACTTGCTGCATCATTGCCCGGCACGCAACAAGCCGTTTCCCTGCGCCTAAAAGCACTGGGATTCATTCAAAAGGTTGGAAACTGGGTGCCGTACGAATTGAAGCCAAGAGACGTCAAACGGCGATTTTGCATGTCCGAAATGTTACTGCAGCGGTATAAAAATAAATCATTTTTGCATCGTATTGTCACTGGTGATGAGAAATGGATTTATTATGATAATCCTAAACGTAGAAAATCGTATACAAAGCCTGGCGAGCCCGCCCAATCGACGCCGAAACGAAATATTCACTTGAATAAGGTCATGCTCTGCATATGGTGGGATCAAAAGGGTGTCGCATACTACGAACTGCTTCCGAGTGGTGAAACCATCAAAGAACCATTATATCGAACCCAACTAATTCATTTGAAGCGGACATTAACAGAAAAACGGCCAGAATATGAGACCAGGCATGAGTCCGTCATTTTTCATCACGACAACGCTCGGCCACATGTTGCGGTTTCGGTGAAAAACTCTTTGGAAAATAGTGGATGGGAAATTCTGCCTCACCCGCCTTACAGTCCAGACTTGGCACCATCTGACTACCACTTGTTTCGTTCGATGCAGAACGCTCTTACGGGAATACGCTTCAGCTCAGTAGAGGAAATCAAAAATTGGCTCGATACGTTCTTGGGCTCGAAAGACGAGAAATTTTTTTGGTCCGGAATTCATAAATTGCCAGAAAGATGGGGGAAAGTTGTAGCTTCCGATGGACGATACTTTGAATAAAGCATTGTAACTATGTTTTCATAATAAAACTTCAAATTTTGGAAAAAAACGTTGGAAACTTACTTGTAGACCCAATAAATTAGCAAATAAAGAAATAAATCGTCGGAAAAAAATGAAAAAGAAGCATGAAAAGAAGCGAAAAGATGTCAAATATGTAGCAAATGCGCTTCAGCTGAAATTCAGCAGATTGCGGCCGGAATTTCATCTCCAACAATGGTGACGCCATCTCGTCCGTTTAACAACAGATCGAATGAAAAAGCGTTGTATAATTTACGAAACCCTGGGATGGATTTGTCCCCTATTTAATCGCATTGCTATCCATCGGCTTCTAATTCATCCCAGCCGAGCCCACCATCGTTGTCAGCACCTAATACTCCTACCTGAAGCTCATCGACTAATGACACTGTGGCTGTGAGGTCTGGAGTTGTCGTTACGCCTACTGGGGCTCAACTGTATCAACGACTGTCCACTTTACACGGCCTAAAGCGCAAACACCATACCAGCGGATGTGCAAACACGAAAATTTTAACTCAAATTCTGGCTCGGTTCCGAATCGCCGGAAATCCGTCGATCATATACCCCTTTCTCCTTTAGCACGCACAACATCACCGTCACCGCTTCCGTCTTCACCCACCAGATCATTACTTGCGTTTGCTATTGACCATCAACTAGATCCATCAAACACCGCTCAGTAATACAGTTCAGGTTCAGTTCCAGGTGCAAATTTGAATTCTGCTCAGGTTCCTGTAGCAAAAAAAAGTTTTGAAAGAACCAAAAGCTCAGAACCAAGCTCTACGTTATTAAGACGTGCATTATCACGAGATCGTATACATCCACGAAGTGCGGAAAATAAATGCGCCCTTATATCTTCATTATGTAATTCGTCTGGAAAAATCAAAGATCAATTGTAGGAGTATGGGGAGCAACTAATTCTTCTGGTAGTGCATCTTCATCAAATTCAAATATTGTTGCTACAAGCTCTGCAACTGGGCATATACACTCACAGCAATTAGGTATCCATTCTGTGGCTAATGTAATTACGGTTCCCTCTGCAACTTCAACTACATGTAATACTGGTACATCATCCTCATCATCATCACCAACAACCGGCAGTTTAACACTCTCTCAAAAATATGTTGAGAATTTTAATACATTCCACGAACCAGATCAGCAACACATAGAACAGGAATAGTAGTACACCCAAAACATCGAAGTGTTCCTCTAACACAACCAGTGGGTCAATGTCCAATTCTACCACCTTCGAATCATCCACCAATACACCATCATCCTCTAGAACTCTCCTTTGAACTTTGAAAAGGAAGGGTGAGCCAACATCTGGTGTGGAAGTTTTCATTAAACTAAAAACACATTTATTATGAAATCAATTTAGAATTTTATTGATTAATAAATTTCGGTCTATGGCAATTACGAATGGAATACAACATCGTTCATATGACCACCACGGCTTATGTTGCAAGCGACCATCCGCAGGTCAAAATTATCGATCAATAGGTGGTTCAATGGCCGCAATTTCAGTTTGGATGTTATGTTTGAGGTCCTGAATTGACACTGGGTTAATAGCATAGACCCTGCTCTTCAAATAACCCCACAGGAAGAAGTCAAAAGGGTCAAATTGCATGACCTTGCAGTCCAATCAACCGAAATAATGCGGTCTTCAAACTTCGTATGCAATAAATTGATTGATTGATGGCTTGTATGGGCGGTAGTACCATCCTGTTGAAACCAGAGATCGTTCAGACCCAATTGATTCAATTTTGGAATAAAAAAATAGGTGGTCAACATGTTGCGGTAACATTCTCCATTCACTGTAACTGTCTTTGGGGGCCCTGCATGGCGATTGATCGGGAAACTACTAACTGTTCGAAACATGAATTGGACAGGTAACACAACAATCAAGTTCGTAATGTAGTGCTTGCTTTACCTCCTCGAGGTAGTCCCCGAGCAACTACGTGTATAAATCCTTACACAGGTAGGCCAAAATTGCAAGTGCGAGATTGTCTAGGGTTTTATGCCTAGACTAGGTAACTTGGGCCAGCAATCCGCCCAAAACCAGCCCGCTACGGAAACCGACTTAATGCCTCGGATAAGGACTGATAACACATTGACGATCTTTGGCTATCGTACACGTACAAAGATTGGTTTCTGGAATGTGAAGGCGCTCCTTGACTCTCAGAGTGAAGGACCTCAGAACGCCAGATTCTTTCAATTAGAGCATGAGTTTATGCGATATAAGCTGTACAAATTGGGAGTAAGCGAGATAAGATGGTTAGAATGGGTGAGTACCAATCCCCAACGCGTAACACTGTATTACTCTAATCTGGAAGTCTCTGTGGAAATGGAGTTGGACTGCTGTTAGCACCTACAGCACGCAGAGGCCTAATCTCCTGGCAGCCGCACTGTGATAGGGTTTTAACGGCCAGATTCCGGACGAGATTACGTCGCGTCACCATTACACAATGTTACGCCCCCACGGATGGCTCGTCTGAGGAAGAAAAGGAGACCTTCTACAATCGGTTGGGAGCTGTTTGTAATGCCACACCCAACGGCGACATTGTCATTGTTATGGGGGATCTTAATGCCAAGGTAGGCAACGACAATGAAGTGCTCAAACATGTTATGTCCTAGGTGGTACCATGTTTGAGCACAAGGCCTGCCATAAAATCAGTTGGGTGTCAACTGACAGGCAAGCAACCTCCAACCAAATCGACCATTTTGCCATCAGTCGCTATTTTAGAAGTAGCCTTCTAGACGTCCGAAATAGACGAGAAGCGAACATGGGATTCAGACGAGATCACCATCTTATGATAACTTCTGTCTAATTACGCACTGCTGCAGTTCGAAGATCTAACGACAGAAAAATTCCTAGGTTCAACGTAGACCGACTGAGAGTTCCAGTGCGCCAAGAACTAAGGGACCAAAGCAAACAATCAGCAGCTCACTGCCCACCACCATCCAAGACCATAGGCGTGCTCTGAAAATTGTTTTCACATCAGGTGCTGAAGGAAGTCATAGGGCGTGGCTTTCTGAGGACACCGGGAGAAGGATGAACGAACGAAAACAACTAAGAGCTCGAATTGCAGCAGCTCTAGCAGCAGGGAGGATCGAGCTAAAGTCCCTAGCGTGAGCAGACAAGCGCAATTACATCAATGCGCTGACCACGCAAGCAGAAGAAGCAGCAGCGAGATGCGACAGCAGAACCGTTTATAGAATCACCAAAGAGCTTATAGGTGGCCCAAGCCAAGCCTTAACACCTAGTGAATGGCTTAGACGGTTCGTTGCTAATATCGGATGAGGATCAACTGAAGAGATGGAAGGAGCATTTTGCTTCCTTCCTAAATCGAGTATTCGCCAGCAATATGCACCCAAGTCAGACTGAAAGTCCGTAGAAAAAAATTCCCGAATTCACACCACAACCCTCAGTAAGGAAGAGATTATTTCCGTGATCAAAACACTGAAAACCAATAAGGCGGTAGGACTTGATGGCATACCTGTGGAGCTGTTTCTAGCTACGCGAACGGCATCAGTTGAGCTACTGTTCCTATTTGTCGGGAGACCATGGCAAGTCGAGAGCTTTCCAGACGAGTGGAAGAAGGGAATAATCGTCAAGCTCCCTAAAAAAGCCAATCTAATGCAGTGCGAAAACTGGAGAGGTGTCTGCGTGCTGCCTGCTGTGGCCAAGATAATAGATAAAATCATCCCGGAACGAATCAAGAAACACCTCAAAGACACCTCGGTGTTGAGTACCGATCACCACTTCACCTGCTGTTCATCGATTTTGAAAAGTCGTCTGATAGTGTCAATCGGAAATTTATCTAGCGTGCCTTACGCAGAAGAGGCATTCCTGATATATTAATAGCAATTATCAAGGCTACATATGATGGGTCCACATGGCACGTCTTACACAGAGGAAGACTGTCTGAGGAATTCAAACTCCAAAGCGGGGTTAAGCAAGGCTGCATACTTTCACTAATACTGTTTCTATTAGTGATTAGCGATGTGCTGAATGCCGCGTTGTTAACAGGAAATAGAGGAATTCGATGGACTCTTTCATCTGAACTCAAACACCTTTACTACGCCGACGATGTACGAGTATAGCTTCTGTCTCACAGAATAAGGGACCTTCACCAAATGGCAACAAATGTGGAGAGGGAAGCAGACGTCGTTGGGCTGAAAATTACTCGGCAAAATCAAAAATGATCAGCCTAAGACCAAACTGATCAACAATATATATAACGAACGGCTTTATCAGAGAACGGACCATGAACCTATAGGCACAAACATACTACGACGAGAGAGGTCACACTCTCCGAAAGGGTGACAGATCTATAGCTAACCAAGCGATGCAATGGAACCCGCTTACTCAGGACGGCAGGATGCGTGGCGGTTCTAGGAGTACGTGACGCAGAACAGTTGAGAAGGAAGCACCGCAACTTGGAAAAAGTTGGGGAGGGCTGAGCCACATTTCCAGAAACCGCACTCGATGGCGCGTAGGCATCGAGGCATAGGACCCACAGAACGTCTCATGATTTTTAACGTAAACCACCTGTCATGTAGACCTTATGTTTACGGGATGCCCATACATCCATAGGGAGCAAGGATACGCCTTTGATACCAATTCGGAACTGTGTTGGAGGCACAAGTTCCACCCTTGGTATGAGTTGAGGCCGACCTAAAACCTCTTACTGTTCTTAGGGTCACAGCACCCAGTACTTATTTGCTACTCTACAATGGGTTAAACCAAAGGAAAACCCTTCCCGTGATTTGGGTTTAAACCACAGCCACCATGACGCTCCCACAAGGGGGCCTACCTCAACAAGTCAGGCCCGAACCGAAATCCGGGGGGCTCCTGACTCCCATGGTACCGTGATTTAAGTCCTGGTATGGAATACCGGTGGTCCAGCCGCCAACAAGACCCATGACCGGCAACTTGTTATTGGTCAAATCGTAGCAACCTTCGGAGGCGTTATCTGAAGATGCTTACGATAAGAACAGTAATATGCTCTACCCCGCTTTTTATTAGACAATGTCATTGGTGGGCGAAGCCTTGATAATTGGGCGGGGACCCCCTAGGACCCACAAGGAGATACAGGAACGAATGAATGATGAAATTATGGCCTCATCTTCGAAAAAGTACGCTCCAATGATGCCGCCAATCCAATACATTGACTTTCTTGCAATGCATTGGTTTTTCATGAATATCGTATGAGTTTTCCGCTCCCCAGAAATGACAATTTTGTTTATTTACGTACCCATCGATCCAAAAATGGGCTTCATCGGAAAAGATCAAATTCGATCACAAATTGTCCTGGCAATCCAACATCTAGTTAACAATTTGGCGACGTTGTAGATGGTCCAAAAGCTGCAATTGTAGTGTAATTTCGATTTTATAGGCGTGCAAAGATCAACTTTTAAAATTCACATATGGCATTCAGTGCCATAAGTGAGGCCCAATTGAGGTGCCTGACTGGTTTTGAGCACATTCGCTTACAGTGGTGATTTTTTGACGTGTACGTGCTGATAAGGAGTTTGTCTCGATACCGAACCATCCGGACTCACTAGGGCGATTATGTTGACTGAAAGATTCACGAGCTTTACGAAATGTTACTTTGCAGATCGCCCATTTTCATAATAAGGTTGAACAACAAAAATGCGTTGTTGCGTGGTAAACGACTCCATGATTAAAATTGCCAAAGATTGTATGATATCTGTCAAAAAGATCAACGACATTGAATTCAGTAAATGACAGTAATTGACAGCCAACATCCCAACCATCTACTGGCTCTCCCTTTAGCTCGTAGCTTAAGCAAGTCAAGTCTACATACTTGAATGCGACTAATAACTATAAGCCAGCCACTAAGAGATAGAAAAACCCAAGTTATGTGGAGGTAAGGAGGAGCGAAAGGATGGATGCAGTGTAGTTCAAACCAAAGTACCTGCTATTGTTAGAGCTGCGAAGGCTCTAATCGACTATTGTGGGAAAGTACAGGAATCACTTTAAAGGGTTACTGAGCGCGATTGAGGCATTCAGGATTAGGCTTTCAATTGTGAAAATACACCCTGGAGTCAACTTGAAACGAGTTATCTACGGTATTGTCCCTGATCCTTCAGAATTTGCTCTGTTACTATCCAGACTTCTCCGGTAGAAAAGTAAAAACTCCGCGTAGCTGCTTCTTCACAGAACTAGATGACTTTCGTAACGTTGTGTTTAAGTGTTCCCTAAAATTCATACTTTTGTTTGTTTGTCAATAGATGGCTCCAGCAGTAAGTGCTGGTCGATTTTGACATATCCGAAACCTCATAAACCAAACTTAGACATATGGTAAGCAAACCATTTTGACACATTAGTGATTTTGTTTTGGCGTCTACTTTTGGTTGTGTGAAAATGAATGAAACGCAAAACCCATGCCACTATACGTACCAATCGCCTCCAGGATGAAAATCTCTCCGTGTCAATTAACAACTCCTTCATTAACTCATGTTGCAGCACGAACCTTGGTCTCAGCTCATCTTTCTCTTCTTCATTTGTTTCCGGTAAGGCACATAGCCATTTGATATCGAACTCGAACAGAAATGAGGGCGTTTTGTACCACCTATAGCCACAATCAAACATCGACATCCTTTTCCATTTTGTCGCGTCACTCTCAACATTGTCTCGACTTGGAATTATCCAATACTTCTCCAATCCGAAACATAACAAATGAATTATATCTCCTCGGGTCAGATGTTAACCATGAGAGAACAGTATCCGCAACGGATGGCACTTAATTATGGATTGCGCCAGCCTCACTCCCATTGCAGCAGCTTGTAATTAAATCCGAGGAATCGATATAGGAATCCGCGGGGCAACCTTGGCTTTGGCTCCAACAAACGCGCACTCGACTGAATCATCCACACAGATTCTAAAGTAAGCCACTGCTGCCATTGCGTGTTCGCTTGCATCCACAAATGTTGGATGAATACAATGTCCTCCGCGGTCAACTTCGATGCTGATGCTGTAAACGTTCGGGTATGGTTTCGTCCCAGTCTGTTCCAGATGTCCACAATTCTTGAAGGAGCACTTTAAGTATTACTAAGTAGTATGCTAGGGGTCGAATATCGGCATTAACACCTTTAATAACTCACGCTTGGTAGGTGTTCTTCTAGCCTGTAGAATGTCTTCGTGGACCTTGGCAAGGCGAATGGAAAAGGTGAATATATCTGCTTCTGTTTTCCACCAAAAGTACTCGGACTTTTGCGGATGTTGATTCAGCACTGCTTAAACCTTGAATCTGCTTGTCTCCACCAGATGATTCACCCAACGCTTTCACAACCGTACTCGAGTTCGACAGCCAACCTCGCATATGAAACCCTCCTCGTGAATGAATATATTGAATGTCCTTTGCCTCTTGATCGGTATCGACGCTATCCATAAGGTCATCCACATAATGGTTGTCGATGATGGCTACAACGGCCCTCGGATACAGCTGAATGAATTCCTTAGCGTTCACATTCTTAACATACTGTGCAACGCTATGTGAGTATAATGCGTCGGAGGTTACGACTTCCATTATAAAAACGTCAGGAGCTTATTCTGATTCTCCAT
Organism: Volucella zonaria; assembly: GCA_963966105.1. Taxonomy (NCBI): domain Eukaryota; kingdom Metazoa; phylum Arthropoda; class Insecta; order Diptera; family Syrphidae; genus Volucella; species Volucella zonaria. Next base: position 58,350,822 of record OZ014530.1, read on the forward strand.
TTCTCTACAGGAAAAGTTGTGCCCGTCGATCCTCCTTTCGAGCACGGATTTGGTGAAACATTTCACTGATTTCACCACTTATTGCAACTCGACATGCCTGAAAAGAATACAGCACATTTGGCAAAGCAACAAGCTGATTAGGTTCCTTCAGAAATATGGAGTTTAAAGACACTCGACCTACCCTTGCAGCTCCATCCCAAACTAAACGTATCTTCCCAGGCTTATTTGGGCTCGTAACAACAAATTTTGGCAGGTACCAAGTTCTAGGAGTCATCAGCTGGGCCTCCATCTGATTCAGTTGCCTTGCATAGCCCTACTGCAAAAGGCTAGCAATCTGTCTGTTCAATGAATCCTGGGGGGCAGGATCCATTTTTCTTTCGATGCACTGAAGTCGCCTGAGCGACATTGGATAACTGTTCGGCATCTGTATGTCATGGTTCTTCCACAAGAGCCCATTTTCCAAGGAGTTGTCAATGCGCTTAGTTGTTTGCTTCAAAATGCTTAGAGCCCTCTTTTCATCATCGGTCTCAACGTAGTCCTTACCAGTGCCATGACTTTCTAAGGCAAAGTAAGCGTGCACCTCTTCATGGAGCTCTCTCTCGCACTCGCACACCTGATAGTGGTGGAAAGAATGATGCTGTTTCTTGGCTTCCCTTCCGTAGCTCCCACACACAATCTAGCCCAGACGTGTTTTCATGGCGATTGATTCATTGTACATACCCTGAGATATTTTGAGCGCAGTCCCTAGATACTCGTTTTGCAATCCTATCAACAGCTTCGGTTGGACGTCTTTGTACGAAGGAAGTGGTAGTCCTCTCAGGTGTCGATACTTTGCCTGAGCAGCGCTGACATCGAAAGATTGCTTTGGTAAGCTCATCTTTTCGACTGTACGAATTGCCAAATGAGCCTTGCTACGATGACACTTCAATGGATACTAAGAGCGAACCCATTTCTTCCCTGACGACGTCTGCTCTCTACTCCAAACAAAGCGGTTTGTTGACACCTTTTAACTTCAACGTCTCCGCTACTTCTTTGTCCAGCAGATCCGCTGTCCAAAAACGCGAACGTTTCAAAGGCTTTTCCATTCGCGTGTATTGTAACTGGAGCAATACGAAAAAGAACATTAGAGTCCTTGTGCTGGTGCGCACAGACTCGCGCATTTGTCACCAAAGTCTTGTGAAGCATGTTGTGATGCTTATATTCACAGCCATCTATGCCGCAGATCTTTAATTCTCTGTACTTTTTTCGCGATGAATGTCGTAAACAGCATTTGCAGATTCAATTGCTCCTCACTACATCCCTCATTTTGGACACGGAAAAACCTCTGAAGGCATCGCAATCTATCAGCCGATGGTTTCCTTGACATGCGTAGCAGTTTGCCTGGTTTACATTACGCTGAAGTGGTTGCTGGGATACCTGTTCCTCCTTGTGAGCATGTAGATGGTTCACACGCCTCTCAGTTTCCAAAGCCCTTCCTTTAAGCTCCCGCTGAAGCTGCACCAAATTCTCCGAGTTATCGAAACCACATAATGTCGTGCTGTTGTTGAAGTTACTTAAAAATATCGGCCACTCTTCCGGTCTGCTACTGAACGTTGGCAAATCTTTGCCTAAGACCTGCAGCGCAGACAGTTGATCTGCTGTCAGTACTCATTGTGGTTTGATTTGTCCGTGCTGGATAGATGCACTTACCGTCATCTTCATCGGTGGCTTTTGTTGTTTCTCTTTATCACCGTCTCCCATCTCTTGGAGCTCGTACTTCCTCCTTAAGTACTCCATATCAAGCAACCGCTGCTTCTCCAATTGCTCCAGCTCCCTAATCCTATAAATCTTATCTAATTTACTCACAACATAATAAATATATATACTCGTATATTGAAGGAAACTGTGTTTTGTATAAATCTCATACAACTACAAGCACGTGCCTGGCGGTCCCTATAATGTATGTTGATGGTTTTTACCCACCCTAGGGGGGACCTGTCTTACTGTCCTACGTCATTTTTTAACAAAACTTTGGAAAAATTAGTATTCCTCATTATGACAGGTGCTCAAATTACTTTAGTTGATTACATTTTTACACCCAGAAACCGTTCAGAGCTCGAGAGTACGCTGTATCATCAAACGACCGTGTTTGCAGAAAATGTTAGCTCAAAAAATGCTCCTACTATTTGCACAGCGCTTGCTCATCTTCTCAATTAAGCATCAGGCATCGAACATATATATCTGTTCCATTCTAACTTAATTTATGAAGATTAGCGAATTGGCGAAAATATCCAACATCCTCAGATGTTAAGATACACAAAAAAACGAGCGTATAGGTGATTCACTTCTGTCTAGACACCGTCTTACGCGGATCGGCACACGAGTATTCTGGGATCATTTGGATCACGTTCAAAGGTACTGCAGGCCACACCGGTTATCTTCGCCGCAGTCTCAGACAAAAGGTGCGAAACTAAACTAGTTTACTAATTCTCATTGTTTGGCGCAGCCTTACTAAAAAATAAAGATTTATCTAACCAGTAAGTCAAACATTTCCAATTGCACGATTGACGCGATCATCAATATGACTCTCACGGATTGAAAGGCTCCAATTCAGTACTGTTCTTAGACTCCAAAGTGGCAGTTGCTAAATCGTGCGAAATACGAATATGTCACCGCCACAGATTGTGCCCACTGTGCTCGTAACAGAGCCAACGGATATTGAAGATGTGATCGGAGAAGTGAATGGTGATTTCGGACGCTGGCAATTGCGAACGATCCTGTTGATATTTTTGCTGAAAATCCCATCGGCTTGGCTTATGGCGGCGGTCATTTATACAGCCCCATCACCCCATATCGAAGAGTACTATTGCAAGCCACCAGCGACATTAAAAATTAATTCAACAGAAGACTGGATAAGGATATCGCATTCAGTGGTTCAGGGTAGAAAAACCGATCGTGAGTTTAAGATCGATGCATGTAATATATATCAGAGCGCTCTTCAGGAAAACTTTGCTGCCTTGAACGCGAACTATTCGAATCCGTTCGAAAAGCCCGGACTGACTGCAAATGTGATACCTTGTGAACATTTTGAACATAATTCCGCATATGAGAGCTTGGTCACTCAATTTGATTTAGTGTGCTCGCGTCGATTACTGGTCAGTGTTTCCCAGTTATTCCATGCTCTAGGATCGTTAGTTGGTGGATTGATTGCTACAAACACACTTAAACGGTTGGGTTCACTCAGAATTTCTAATTTAAAGTATCACTTAAGTTTTTTTTAAATTTTCAGTATAAGCCCACGTCAGCTGATGATGATCGGCATGATCTGTCAGATTATCTGTGGCAACTTAACTGGAGTGATGACTACGTATCATTTGCATGTTTTCTTCCGATTTGTCACATCGGTTTTCTCCTGCTTCATGTACACATCTGGACAAATTATATGTAAGTTGATATCCATTTTCATGGTTTGGCAGTTCTGAGAAGGGAACGGTTCGTGAGTGTAAAATGACAAGACGCGTGTCAAAGTTGACAGTTGATGTGAAGTTCGTTTTTCTTTTGCAGTAACCGATATCACGGGCGGAAAAGCAAAAGTTATAATTCGATGTCTATTCGAGTTGTTCTGGTCATTCGGTCTAATTCTATTGCCAGCAATTTCGATTTTTGTGGATAGTTGGACCCACTTATACTATGCGATCTCTTCGCCGACAATTATTTTGGTGTTTCTTCATAGGTAAGTGCAACTTATTTTTTACAAGAGATATGGATAATTTCCTTAAATTGTGAGCGGCAGGTCCACGTATTCTATTTTGTAACATCTTATGTCAAGCTTTGATCTCGATGGACTCTTCATGAACAATATAGAGCCTTTTGGAGTTTCAGGTCATTAGGATTTTATATTGCTGTCAAAAGCAGATTTTGTCGTGATTGAGGTGTTCGGTTACAAATCGAGCTAACATAGTATGTAACACTTTACAAGTTCTCTGCTATTGAATTCCCCAGATAGACGAGGACCATTAGCTTTCAAACATCGCGAAAATGTATACGAAGGAAGAGAAGTGTCTTCTTGTCGAAAATATAGTCAAAACTTAACTATCTTTCATACCGACGAATGTGTAAATACTGTGCTTTTAGACTTTTGGCCAATACGAGTTCAAACAATGTATAAAAGCCCAGAACATACAATAGCTCGTGGAGCAAATCCGATAATTAGTTGCCGACGTGACAACATACGAGTAGCGTCTTTCCACTTAGAAAAGAGAGTATTTTCAAAAAATTAGCGACAAGAAACCTATTTTTGGGTCTAGTGCGATAACTCTTCCGATATTAGCAATAAATTAAATGTCCATATACAGTTGCACAGGTTGATTATTAGTCTTCGTGTCACATGCACAAACTAGTAGGATCTGATGTCATCAAGCGAAATGAGAGGTGATACCACGAGTCTCTAATTCCGAGCAATTTTCAGAGAGATGTTATGAATTAAAAGGATGTAGCGAGCATCCGACTGACTCTCAAAGCAATAGTCATTTGTCTTGCGGATAACAAATAAAATTACTTGCTCTTCAGTTAGCGCTGTCTCTGGGTAATTGTATCCAGTTACCAATTAAAGGATTTAGGCTTCCTTAGTGTGTGCCACCTAAAGCAAGCTCTTCCACTGCTCCATATGTGTATGCCCTAGCTATCGCAATCGACTTTTCTGACCAAATCCATGTCACTGTACAGCTCATAGAGATCAGCTCAAAAACCATTCAAAGATTCTTTCATTTTAATCGAAAAATGATATCTTCATTCACCTTCACAAACGTCCATGCCTCTTCACCGTAAAGCAGGACAGGGGTGATGAGGGCCTTGTATACAATATATCGAGTCTCCTTAGTGTTTCTTGACAAAGCTTCGGTACTCATTTGCCTTCTTTGGCCGAGGAAAATGCGATTGGCAACAGTAATCTTTCGAGTGATTTCTGATGAGATTTGATTATCAGATTTAATAGCAGAGCCGATCTATACTCGTACAAAGTTGTAGCTGTCTATTGTGACATTCTGTTCGATTCGTTGATATTGTGTGTCCCTTCTTGTTGACAGCATATTCTTAGTTTTGCCCTCATTCAGTACTAAACCCATTTTTGCCGCTTCTAGTTCAATACTTGCAAGGGCATCAGTGACAGCTCGTTATTATTTGCTGAAATATTTTTGCTATCAGCGCACACAAGTAGTTGCACACATTTTTCAAAATTGTGCCTCTGCTGTTGGCCTCCCAGTTTTGCACAAGTTTCTCAAATATGATGCCAAGGAAGTCACTGAACAGTGTATTATCTTGTGTTAAGCATTCTCTGGCATCAAAGGCCTCAGTTAGATTGCCTTCAATCTCTACGGATCAACGATCATTGATCATGATTCTGGACAACCTGACGTGTTTGGCACGTCACATTCATGGGAGCAAGGATACACCCTGCCATTGCCTGCTGCCTTCCTGAGTACCTCTTTCTGATTCTGGGGTCTCAGCAACCAGTACTTATTGCAACTCTACATTGGGTCTAAACCAACTGGAGAACCCTTCCCGCGATTGAGAGTTTAAGCCACAGTCAGCAGTACGCTCCCACAATGCGTCCTACCCCAACAAGTCAGCCCCGGACCGAGATCCGGGGGGGCTCCTAACTCCTATGGCTGAATGACTTACCTGCCGCCAACAAGACCTATGACCGGCAGCTTGTAACTGATCAAATCATTGCAACCTTTAGAGGCGTTAAGTTCAGAAAACCGTTACGATAATACCACTACTTTGCTGTGCCCCACTTTTTATTAGACAACGTCATCGATGATAATAGGGGACAATCAGATCGCCGACAAATGGTTATGAAAAACCAATTTTCAATAGTGAAACGGGGGCCATAAATACTATCAGACATGACTGAAATGATTTGACACCGAAAACGACAAACTTAACTACTCTGCCAAGTGCTCAATACCTGAACCCAAAAGAATTCAAGGTTTCTGATAATAAAGATGCCCAACGTGAGATGATCGATGTGGAAAACCAAGATGATGTAACGCCATTAAATACCAGCTCATTCGATCCTGGACCTATTCCATCAGAAGCTGTTTGCCGACGTTCAATATGACGCAGGAAGCCTAGTAAAAGATATAAATTTACTTCACGAGGAGAAGGCGTTTGGTTTTGACTGAAAGCTGGCAATGCTAAAAGTTTGACCGATTGAATCGAAGTACCAAACCGGACAATAACTATCCTCATGTATTCATTCACTTCACATTATTTTGGGGTGACCAGATAAGAGCGATAGGGAAAAAAAATGTAAATAAAACAACAACGGCTTCGCTGGCATTGCTTCAAGCCGTATGTCGATCCAATTTTTGATGACTCGGTCCAATATGTGCGGAGGTATTCCGTTAATAGCATGTCGAATGTTGGCTTCGAGCTCGTCCAAAGTGGTTGGCTTGTTAGCGTAGACTAAGGACTTGACGTAGCCCCAGAAGAATCACATGATCACGGCGGCCAATTGATGAGCGCTCTCCGTGAGATGACCCAGTCGCCTAATTTCTCCTTCCCAATTTCGAGCATTGCGTCGCTTATATGGCATGTAGTGCCATGTTATTTGAACCACAGCTCGGATATATCGATGTTTTCTTGAGCTCTGATCACAGAAAGTCGGTTAACAGTGGTCTACACCTGAGAACATTAACAGCAACCGTGACTTTGGACATAACAATATTATTTCAAAGGATTTGTATTTATTTACGACCTGTGTCAGTTTAAATTTACGAAGAAATACTCACCCTTAATGAATAACTAATACCTGCACCAATTCTGTTTCAACTATTAGTCACCGATGCCGATTTGTTGCCCTCAATTATCATCGTGATTAATCAATCTCAAAAATTCCGTCAATCTCAAAGCTCAGCACTACCTAGGGTAAATCGAGTTTAGCTTTGGAAATGTCTTAATAATAATTTCAACGCCAAATTGTGATAAGTAGATCTAATTGCAGTGATAATAGAAGAGTTGTGTTGTTAGCAAGCGTGACAGACCTACCAAAAATCGAATGCGTATTACATACGTACTCGTATATGTATCTCTTACTCGTTTATTAAATAAACTGTGAAAATAAATGCACGTGGTATCTTAATGTGAATATACTCAAGGCTGTATGTGCCAGACTTTGTGTGTTTAATTACAAGACACTTAATACCTTTTTGTAACTAGATAAAGGTTAGGTTAAGTTAAAACAGGGGTGGGATGAATATGCCATCACTCAAACACTTGGCACCAAAACGGGCCCATCGCGATCCCTATGGAACGAGTTGAATTTATATTCGAATGACAAAAACCTACACAATCTCCCTACCGAAACATCCAATTTCTTTTAAAAGACCAAGAAGGCCTTTGGAGTTCATGCCATCTATTTCCTCTAGGCTTTTGAAAAAGTATTTCCCTAGAAATTTCCTTCGACTACGCATATTGCCTCGCATTGTGTCCTCAACAACTTGCAAATCATCGCAGAATCTGCAAATATCCGTATCTGACAATTTGAGTCTGTTTTCGTGTTTTCGCAGGAGACAGTGTCCTGTCCTAAGCTTAACCTGTTTAATTTTATTAATTCTCTTGATCTTTTGCAGTCAAAAAGTGGGCTTAGATACATTGTGTCTTTCAAGGCTTGACTAACTTAGGCTGGCAGTCTTTATGATTTTTTCCTCGGTTTGATGTTGGCAACCTCACTATTATCGAGTAGCCCTTCTCTTCTTGCAAGCTCAACGGCTAGTTCATTTCCTATTATATCGCAATGTCCTGGCACCCAGCATAGTCTCACCCGGTTCTGATTGCATAATGCCTTGAGCACTGTGCGAACGCTCATAACTAAAGGGTCTTTCATTCGCGCTTCATATCCTTAAATTTAAATAAAACAAAGTGTGTGTGAGATAATATCGAAATTTTTTATTCGTTTGGAAGGCCTATCGATGCCATTATGTATGGAATATAACATCGTTCAAATGCCTGCCGCGGCTTCTCTGGGTGGCGCCCATCCGAAAAGTCAACTTTTCCATGACTCTGGCGCATAAATCAGGCTGAATTTGACCGATGGCATGAGTTATGTTGTCTTCGAGGACCGCTGTGGTTCGTGGCTTATTCGCATAGACCTGCGACTTCAGGAAACCCGGCAAGAAAAAGTCTAACGGGGTCAAATCGCACGATGCTCTCGAATCGCTAGTGCCGAATTTGCAATGTGGCGTGAGCTGTGTGGTACGTAGCACCGTCCTGTTGAAACCACATGTCGTTGGTGTCCATATCATTCAATTCAGGCCAAAATAAGTTGGTAATCACCGACCTATAGCGCTCGTCGTTGTCGTTTATGGCCTGGCCAACGTCGTTCTCAAAGAAATATGAACCGATGACGCCCCCAGCCCAAAATTCACACCAATGACTTTTTCTTAATGCATTGAACGCTCTTGGATCTCATTTTGATTTTGTCGTACAAATACATCCAGAAATGGGCTTCATTGCTGAAGATGATTTTTCGATGAAAATTAGGGTCAGTTTCCAAATGCTCCAGAGTCGATTCAGGGAACACACGTTTGTCTATGGTAGTTTACCTTCAGCTCCTAGTTCAGTTTAATTTTGTACGGGTGCAGGCCCAAGTCACGACGTAAAATTCGCCATGTTGTGGTCTGCGAAAAGCCGAATTCTTGTGATCGACGCGAAATCGACTGCCTCGGATTCTCCTGCACACTCTCAAGGCCAGCGGCAATATTTTCGGCAGATGGGCGAAGCTCGCGAACGTTGCCCGAACAGAAAAGCCATTTTGATAAAACGATTTTATCATTTGCACTTATTGTTGAACGCTATGTGCCTCCATCGTTATTTGGAATGACAGCGAATTTGACAGATATAGCTTCAACAATATGGCCGCTATAAATTGTCAAAACTCGGAAGTCCCTACTGGAAGACCACGTACGAATGGTTGACTGAAAAGTTTCCGACCGAACAATGATACAATTTTTTTTTTAATTTTTCTACATAGTCTCCTCGTAACTCTACACACTTCTCCCAGCGATGCTCCCCCCTCTCTTTAAACCTACCAAATAGTACTTGGCGTTTTTCTCTACAAAACAATTGGTCACGGAGGTGATTGCCTCCTCATTTGACGAAAATCTCTGTCAACCGAGCGCAGTTTTTAGATGAGGGAACAAAAAGAAGTCGGTTGGGGCTAGATCTGGTGAATAAGTCGGATGGTCAATCAGTTCAAACCGTAATTCATGGACTTTCGCCATGGCAACCGCTGAGGTGTGAGGCGGCGCGTTGTCTTGGTGAAACAGGATTTTCTTTTTCTGCAAATTTGCCGTTTTTCCGCAATTTCTGCCTTCAGCTTGGCAAGTAATGGTGCGTAGTATGCTCCTGCAATTTTGAAGATAATCGATTAAGATAACTCCTTTACAGTCGCCATCACTTTCCCAGCCGTTTTTGCTGTTTTTAGAGCCACCTCGCCCTTTGCAGTCCACTGTTTTGACTGAATTTTTGTTTCGGGTGTATCCAAGTTTCATCTACAGTAATTAATCGGCTCGGATTAATTGTGCCTAAACTGCGCCAACTGAGCGTTGGAAATGTTCATTGGAACACGTTTTTGGTCTAACGTAAGTAAACGCGGCACCCAACGCGCGGACAGCTTTTTCATGCCTAAATCTTGATTTAATATGTAACAAACACGTTCTTTGGACATTTTCATAACCTCTACTATCTCTCTCACTTTAATTCGCCGGTCGTCTAACACCATTTGGTGAACTTTAGCAATGTTATCGTCAGCGGTTGCAGTTTTTGGACGTCCCGAACGTTCGTCATCTCCCAAGCTCTTACGGCCACGTTTAAATTCAGCTGCCCAAAATTTCACTGTGATAAATGATGGTGCACAGTCCCCATATACAGAGTTCAACTCATTTTTGATTTGCGTAGGCGTATTGCCTTTCAAAAGCAAGAATTTAATAACAGCTCGACACAAAATTTTTTTTCCATTTTCGCAAAAAACACTCTCATCGACTCAGTCAAACGACTGTCAACTAAAAACTGCGCATCCAGAATGACTGAAATTTCTTCTGTCAAAAGATGCACAACTAGCATTCACTAGCCTTTATTGATGAGTGCCGCTATCTTTACCTTGCGGTCGGAAACTTTTCAGACAACTCTCGTATACCAGAACTGATGTTGGTCGATTCCAGTGCGGCCTGACTATCGATGAAGATAGCGATATCTCTTTCGGATACCGATCTCATCTGTATTAGCTCAGAAACCCTCTGTGGACATCCAGAGCTTCTGATTGGAAGACACTGCTTGCGGCTGGTAGTCTCATAGACACTCTAAGTCCTGGGTCTTTTGAGAAAATTCAGAACCTGTTCCTTCCTCTGTTTTCGAGCCATCTGTGAAAATTGCATTTTCATTTGACCTGATTGTTGCATTTTTTTGCCAGTCCGGTTATATTATATCATACGGAATGTTGAAGTCGGCCAAGGAAGGAATTTCATTCGTTAGAGTTGGATTGCCTTGCAGTAGCTCCGCAAAGACCATGCCAGGTGCGAAACTACTGCTCTTGAGTCGTACCGCACTGTTTCCAGCAATTTTTTTTATCTGTTCCGCAAATCAAGCGGTGTTAGGTACAGAAAAGTGTCCAATGCTGCCGTTGGAGTGGTAGGTGGTTATGGCAGCTGCCGTTTATTTTGCGTATACCATTCGCTTGTCTGTTGCATTTCACCATACTAGTGGGACATATGTAAGCATGGGTCTTACAATCACCGTATGCAGCTAGTACACCATAGCAGGTTTTCAGTCCCAAGTTTTTCCTACCGTTCTTTTGCAAATAAATGCCTTGAGTTTTGGGAGTCTGAATTGCGATCTCGTATAGTAAAAAAAAAGCAGTTCCGATTTGGAAGGGTGGAGATTGAGATAACAGCTTTTTGCCCAAATGCTGATCGTCTTCAGGGCATCCTTCATAATCTCTCTTAAAATATTTAAGTATTTTCCCTGCACTATTATAGCCACGTCATTTGCGTATGTCGTGGCACTTATACCCATTGTAGTAAGTTTTTTAAGGATGTCATTGATAACCAGCATAGACAGGAGTGGGTTCGCCTGGTTACAGATATTCTAACCGAACAGTGCTCAATGGAACAGTTTATTTTACTACTTGGAAGAAGGTTGCAAACCCAGTTCGTAATGCCGTGTTAAATATTTGCGTCTACTAGAGCATTTTTAATGGCGGTGCACTCCACGTTATTGAAGGCTCCTTCTATATCGAGGAAGGCCGCCATCGCAAACTCACCGATGTGTAAACTCTTCTTTATTTTCCCCACCACCTAGTGCAGAGCGGTTTCTATAGATTTGACTCAATCAAAAAGCCATTACTGCATCTGTTCCTAATGTAAATCTCCAATAATCGCTCTAGAGTTTTCAGCATAAATGATGCCAGACTTATTGGCAGGAAATCTTTTGCTGTTATATGCCCTTGTTTGCCAGCTCTGGGTATAAAGGTCACCTTAACTTCCCTCCAAGCTACTGGTATGTACCCTACTTTTAGACTGTGACTAAGAATTTTCCTAAATTTTTGGATTCTACTTCTGTAGAATAATCGGTGGAATACCATCCGGACCGGGGTATTGTACGCTTAAACGACTGTAATTATGTCCTATTAATAAAAATACCTATTTCCTCATCAGAAAGAGAGAGAGATTAATGTTCTCAATGTCCCGTAGCATTCCAGAGTCATCTGATAATTTGGATCCCGTAAAATGTGTTTCCACCAACGTTACCAGAATCTCTTGGCCACTTTCAGTCCAGGTTTCGTAATTTTTTCTGAGGTAGCTAGGAATTCTCGCTTTCTTCGAAAGGACTTTGCGTAACCTCGAAGCCTCTTCTGTTACCCCGATAGATTCGCGGTACTTCTGCCATAAAGCCTTATTTGGCTTTCTAACTAGATACTTGCATTTTTTTTTTACATTCGTAGTGCTCATTCCATGTACTGCCACTTCTGAAAAACTTCGCCTTGTCATAGAGTTTCCTAACCTTTTTCCTTTGAAAACTACATACCCTGTTTTTGAAAGTTCAACTTGAAGCTTATCCATTGGTGATCCGATGTCGACCCTTCTTCGACTACTCTCCATTACCTTATTTCTAACACTTCTGTATTTGAAGCGAGGGTGATATCTTGCACCTCCTGCCTATTTTTCACCAGAAAATCTATTGCAAATATTGAGGTTGGAAGCTATAATGAAATTATACTGTTTGTATAACCACTTGGGTTTATATTACCGCGTTTGCGTTAGAGCACAGCACCAGCATCCAATCTTTCTGCCTTGCCAAGTGCTTAACTTTCGCCGAGATAACTACCTCGGAGTCGTAGGGGAAATAGGCTGAGGTCAGACAAAGTGGTTTGCCACACTTCCTTTTGCTACCGACACCTAAGATGTAATTATTCAAAACAAATGCCTCAATTTGGTTTTTGATTAAGATGCAAGTCCTGATCTTAGCTTCTGCTTTATAGAATAATGCGTAATTCGTCATCCTAAGACCTTGGATTTTGTTATCCTTACTGATCCAAGGCTCTTGTATGAGTACGGCTGTGACGTCCTGTCTGGTGATATACTCCACTAGACAGGCCATCGCTGCCTTACTATGGTGTAGGTTTATCTGCAACACATCCACCATCTTTGGGGGTTCCTCCTCGTCCTTGTCTATGGTCGATGGCTTAACCGTCAATCTTCCCGTCTTGGAACTTCTCCTCGACGTTTTTTCACTGGTCAATTGTCAGACGGCCGCAAGGTTCCAGAATGTTAATCACCTAACGAGGAGCTTTGCTTACGACGCATAGCGGATGAAGTACCAGCCTTCGTCTTTTTCGCATCGTTTCGGCTCTACAACGCCGCCGGCCTTTCTTCCAGAGAAGGTAGGAGGTAGAGGGTGCCGCCTTTGTAGAAACATCTCCCTTGCTTGCCACCTGTTGGGTAAGCGATTGGTTGGCCAGGATGGCCTTCGCTCTCTCAAATGCGGCTTTTTCCCACTCGCTTAAATTGCTGGGACTGCAACATCCATATTTGGCTACCTTACGTAGCAAAATCCTTGCCTTTTATTGTGCGTTCTTCGCACTTTTAGCAGTGGTGATGGAGGTGGCAGGCACACAAACTTAGCCAGCTGTTCCCACTTTTTCCATCGCCGCAGCATTGCTCTGATTTTTTTTGCTTCTTGGAAGTGACTTTGGCAGCGGATGTTCCAGCGTCAGCGAGTGTTCTTTCGAACTCTTCACTCTCGCTAGCCAGAAGCTATGCCCCTACCGGGAGGGAGATGGATGAAGTCAAGGTTTCGCCTTCTCTCACCTCTAACTTTTCTTGGACAGAGCCCACGCTCTCCCCTTCTAGAAGCCACCAGAAATCGGTGTACTGTTTCTCAACATCGATCCGATCCATGTCCGCAATGGCGGGACTAAAACGGAGGAGCTCCTAAGCATTGGCGGTATACCCGTCGTAGATGAGCCGCTTGTCCTTCGCACCGCGGTGGCGGTGGTATATTACCAGGATACCATCCCTGCTTTGCATTAACCTTTTAGCATCAATATGGAGAAATGCCTCTGGTGGGATAAAGCCCGATAGAAGCGTGCTGTCGTGGTACATTTCATTGGGGTAATAAGCCCCAAAGATCAGGCTATTATCGTTGGTCATTGCCAGTGCAACGTGTCTTCGCATCACCTTAATCAGGAAATTGTCAATCCTATTCAGGTTAGCCCTATCGTAAGGGACTTTGTTGGGATAATATTTTTTGCACTCTGATTCTGGTGTTCTGTATGAGCCAAGACAGGTCCTAAGACACAGCCTTTCAAACATCCGAATCCTTTCCATATGATACGGTGCTACATTGAACCACACGGGACAACCATACGCGATGACTGGCCTGATTAGTGCCACGAAGCATATGACCTTCACCCTGGAGACAAGTTGACTGCTGTGAAATAGCCTTTTTGTCAGGGCTAAAACCTTCTTGGCCCCAGCAAGACAAGCATCTATATGTTTGTCAAAATACAAATACTTGTCGAGCCAGATAGAGCCAGTTATATCTGGTATCCCTAGAAGCCCATCTCAATGGAGTTCTAAACAAGATTGTTTCCGACTTTTGAAAATTGATTATCAACTTCCAATCGTCGCAATACGCCTTAATATGATCGAAGTCACGTTGCAAAAGGGTGTTAATGACTTTGATTTTTGGACCTGATCTGTACACCACTAAATCATCTGCGTACGCTATGGCATGATTGAGGGAACTTACTAGATCATTTATGTAAATGTTAAACAGTATCGGAGAAATCACAGCCCCCTATCGTAAGCCGTTTTTAATGTCAAAGGTCTTGCTCGAATTGATGTTGTTACATTTAACAACGAACTTCTTTGCCATAAGCATGTTATAAATCATACATAGCAGGGGTTTCGGCATGCCCATCCTGGTCAACTTATAGAAAAGCCCCTCTAGCCACACAGTGTCGAAGGCCTTCTCAAAGTCAACGAGGCAGGCACCTGTACACTGGTTCTTGCCTTTATTCCATTGTATGTCGGAGACCTGCTTTGACGCGGCATGAATAGTGTCATGCCTCGCCCTAAAACCAAAACTGGTTTTCCGGAGTTATATTATTTTCCTCTTAACAGCGCTCTATTTACCACTCTCTCGAATACCTTGCTAACATTCAGAAGCAAACTAATTGACAGAACATTAGCAGGGTTAGTTCTAGCTTTATCCCTTTTTGGGTGTACCACAGCTGTTTTCCAATGCGTCGGATAATATGCATTATTCAGCGCATTGTTGAATAGCGTAGTAAATATATCCACTGCTTCCAAGGGCAGGTGTCTTAATACGACGTTTGGAATACCGTCTACTCCCGACGACTTTTTGTTTTTCAGAGACTCAAAGATGCGCAGGAGTTCTTTCTTTTCGCACGAACAAATGCGAGGATGCTCGTTCATCGGCAATGATGACGTTTGCCACGTTTTCTTCACTGAATACGGTGAAACCGTGATTTTCGTCGGAGTATTCTATTCGAGGGATAGTCTGCTCCATAGCCCGTTTGACAACGACTTGCATCGTTGAATTACGGTCGATTCCTTCGTTTTTCAAGTTTCTGTTAGCCGGGGGATCAATTCCACTCAAACGTAAATTACGCTTTAAGATTTTGGAGAACCACGACCACTGTACTCTACGGTAGTCGTATGAGTACACTTGATCATACTGCTCCAGCTGCGTTTGCTCGTTTGGGATCCGTATTGTGGCGGCAAGTCCGTAGTGATCACTATCGTACTCGAATGCTCGCAGACAGTTCCTTGTGTTTCGAACCGTGTTAGTCAGTTCTAGTCTACTGTCTGTTAATGCCAAGTCCAGGAAAGAGCCGGCTGATGGGAAGGATGGGATATTCGTCGCCTACAGTTCAAATCTGTACTCAATCATATGTTGACCCCACCAGTAGTATAACTGGTTGCCCCTGGTGTTTGGCGGATTATTTCCCCATGCCGCATGTCTAGCGTTAAGATCTCCGGCCAAAAAATAATAATTTTCCTCCGATTGAAGCTGAAGGCAACGAAAAAGTATTTCGAGCTCAGTTATAAATTGAATGGGATTAGGTACTTCAGGTGCATAAAGCGACACCACATACACTCGCCTTCGGTTATGAAGAGGAATGCATACGATGCAGGCTTCCAATACCCGCAACCTCATTACATCCCCGCTATATATGACTCTATGGCGCATGCCTTTGCGTAATAAGATACCAACCCCACCCCCTCGTGAGGAATGTGGACGGTCTTTTCGATATATATTGTAGCCCCTGTAGCCAATTTTGTGATTCTGGTTGAGCTTAGTTTCGTTAACCAAAAGCACATCTGGGCATTCACTTAGCAACAGATTTTGTAGGCTGGCCCTTCTCTCGATCCTGATTAATAAGTTAACGTTTAACGCAAGGATCTTGAGATTAACCTCATTCAACGTAGCAGACATTATATTGTCAAACAGGGTCGAATAGATGACGTCAATTCGAGCCGCTTGTTTATTTAATTGTTTCTGAAAATTATCAATTTTTCCGTGGGGGGACAGAAGAATTGCTTTCAAATCCAGATCCGCTTCCGGAGCTTTTTCAGCTACCTTTGGCGTATTTTTTACTCTTATTGTGGCCTTACCTTCTCCAGATACCATTTGGGCAAAGGATACAGTGGGTGCCACTAAATTAGAGAAAGCACGACTCTTTTGACGCTTCTCTTCTTCGATGAATTGTTTTCGAGCCTGGACTTTCTTTTTCAGCTCTCGAAACCTAGGACAACTCCTGAAATTGGCAGGATGCCCCGAGTTTTTGCAGAGTAGTTGACCCCTATCCACTACTCCATCGTTGCCTAAAGGACATTCTCCATATTTGTGACCCTTATCGCACTTAACGCATCTAAATTGCATATTGCAATTACCTGCGGCGGGCCCGAACCTCTGGCAGCGCGCACATTGCAGTACACGATCTGCCCTCTTTAATTTTTCCCAACTTACAGCATGATAATACAGGAATTTGATTTTTCGCAGACTATCAATTTTGCTGTTGGCCGTTAATTGGACTAGGAAGAATGGTAATTTATGATTACTACCCCTTGACGCGGCCGTGGTAATCGGCTTGACCCACACGAACTTAAGGTCGACGCTCTCTAATCCTTTGAGCTCTGTTTCGAGCTCCTCCGTTTTTATTGCTGGATCGATCCCTTTTAACAGCACCGTCTGGAGTTTTTCAACCTTAGGGGTATATGTATATGTAATATTCAGTAACTGCTTATCCTAGGGCAGTACGTACTTTCCGGTATTCCTCCATATTGCTGCTTATTCGCACTTAATCTCTTAACATAAAAATTCTTAGTTACTAATTTAAAGATAAACTAAACCAATTCTAAAGATAAACCACTGAGCCCAGGCTTTCCTAGTTCCGACTGCGGTCATTCATGCCTGATCATTCTACATAGTGTATAACCATCTGTTAAGTCTCTATGACGTTCGTGAATTTTCCTCATCTTCAGTTTGGTTTTCACATTATTTCAATGATCTTACAAAGACAACGAAATGGCGGCATAACATCTGACACATAGCAATCGGAGAACACTCAACCAAGGCCTGACTTCTAAGTAGCCTTGCATCTTACGCTAAAGTATTTATTGCGGATGTAAATAGCGGTTTATCTGAAGAAATTCACTTTGTAGATTCTCAGTTACAAAAATATTCTTTTCTAGATGGATAGCCGATTCACCACGATGGTTAACGAAGCATGGAAAATATGACGAAGCCTTGCAGCAACTTCTTGAATCAGCAGCAACTAACAATAAGAACATACCGATCGATCTGGAAGATCAACTCAAGAAGTATGGAGTCAGAATGAACGAGGTCAAGGAGCCCTCGTACTGGTGCATTTGGGATGGAAAGGTCGATCGAAAGTACATTATGGCTGTCCATTGGGCTTGGGTATGGGCAGCGAGTTTATATACCTCGATGTTGCTGATTATTAGACAATTTGGAGTCGATCATCTTCATGTGAATACAGCTTCTATGGGTAAGTTCTGAAGATCACCTTACTGATCACTTTTTAGATCATCTATTAAGCATAGGCCTTAGATCATCTATAAGATCACTTCCAAAAGATTTCTCCTCTAGGAAACCTCCTAGATCACCTCTAAGACCATCCTTAACTCACATTCAACATCATGAAAATAACATTTCTCTTCTATTGACAGGTCTTGCAGAAATGGTTGGAGTACTAGTTGGACTTTATCTGATTCTGTACACAAAGAGACATTGGCAATGGGCTGGTTTAGGAATGACCTTCACTGGTATGTTGGCGTATCTTATCTGGTTTATTCCAGAAAATCGTAAGTGCAATAGACCTTCTTTTCGATTCTCACTAAATTTACTCATGTACTTTTTTCAGTTACCGAAACTCGACGCGTCGCACTTGGAATGATGTTCTGCATAGCTCTTAAAGTAGCCAATGCAGTGTCTATGTCAGTCCTGACAACGTGCACTGGAAACTTGGTGAAACCAGAATGTAGAGCCACTCTAGGCTTCTCAGTGGTAACTCACAGTCGATTTTGGTTTACACTTTCACCTCTATTATCGGCGTTTACCGTATTTCATTCATTGATACCGATGACAATATTTGCCACATGTGCTGTACTCAACGGTTTACTAATGTGCTATCTAAATACAGAGTTCTGGAGTAACGATCATCCTAGTTCTACACCAGTTCCATCCCTAGAAGCTTACAGAAGGGGTTCAGCTGTTCTCATGAAACGGCAAAAGGGAACGAATTTAGAGTCAAATGACGACACAGAGATAAATCGGCGGGTAAGTATAACAGATTTGTGGACTGCTACGGCATAGCTAATCTTGAGTTGGCCCTGTGTCGAAAGTTCTTGGGGAGCCCTCTTCCGGAAAATTAACAAAAACAACATACTCGTATATTTAAAAATAACAGAAACAACAAAACAAATTAAAGAACTCAAATCTAACAGATATCCTGGTGGCTAAATAGGCAGAGGTTTTTCTTGCCTTTTTTTCGTTATGGATGAAAAGATATCAGGACGAACTTGTCCTTTTTTATGGACGGTATTGATTTGAAGCCTTTCTTGCCGCATACAAGCTCTAAGATAATTTTTGATAAGTTTTGCGGTTGTAAATGAAAGGTTCAAGAATAGTCAGAATGGAGTTATAGCCTTTGGGAATCTCGAGCCGAGCCTATGGATCAACAATAATTGACCAGAACAGATAGTTTCGCTGCTTCATAATTTTCACAACTCGGAAATATGTTAAGCAACATCAACGATAAAGTAAACGTTTCAAGAAATTTTCTTACTCATGTTGGAGCCCCTCTAGATCGAGGGCTTTGGAGAGTTAAGGCAACTGCTACGGAGCAGTAGCTACATCCCTGGTGGAGTATTTCTAATAAGAGCTAAGTCGACGGGGTGAAAGTGTGAATTTATAGAATTAAGCTAAGCTGCCATAATATACAAAACGATGCCAATCCAATTAGCCAGTAAATATCAGAAAATAGTTTTAGTATCACAAGTAATGTTAATTCATTTTTTTTTTAATAAATAAAAATAATGGAGCACGAATCTTTAACTGTTTATGGCTTTTTCTATTCTAAACAAGACCCACGTAGTAGATGGTAATGTTCTCGGACACATTCATCACCAGACTCCTTTAAATCAATTGACAAATGGTTGCAAACATCTGATGTACGATGAATAATCTGATAAATGTATTGAAGCCTACTACATCATTTTCGCCATAGCTGATCTTAACCACCTCAGCCTGCCAGCCAGTGTGATTACATAACGAATAACTCATGACACTGCCCGGAATTCTGTATGGCCTCACATTTCGGAGACAATTGGCTGGGAACACCATCAATCTCTTTCTGTCCGAATAAAGTACTCAGACAGAGAACGAGTCCATTGTACATGTTCCTTTCACTGGAGTTTCTTAGTCTTTCGTGGACAGATGAGTAAACTGTTTAGTGATAAAGTGCTTACAGCAGCAGAACCCATCACATCGGCGCTCAGCGCCCAGTTTCTGCAATCTGATGCTAGCATAGGCTGAGCAGTAACAAGGATAGAGTCGTCATCACTCTCATAGCAAGCATCGCAGGATGTTATGTCACATATGCCCAGCACACTTAGGCGCTAAGCAAAAGCGTAGTAGAAGCAGGCAGTATTAACGAGAATTCGAGTGCTGAAAAACTCTGCTCTCAGCTTTTCCCAGCAAGTTCATGGACGATTTAATTCCCAGTGATCCGAAAGTGACCTGGAATCCAAATAAGACTCAGTAGCCTTCTCACTACTTTTAACGAAGTGTTGTATTCCCGAATTAGTTCGTTAGAGAGTTTAGCAACCTATGGATGCAGATATGACATCCCTTCTACCGATTCTTCACATAATAATTCTTTGCTACCAGCGCTCCTAAATGGATGGTTTTGAAAACATCCGCGAAGAATCTATTCTCTTCCTGACTGAAATTATCATCGAAATTAGTCTTGGACGCAAGGAAAGTCAATCTCGTATTTTCACAGTAACAGGAGGTCTGTTTTTTTTTGGTTGCGTCCAAGGATGTGGCAATTTTCGAAAGATACTAATAGCCCGGGCTATCAGCATGCACGATTCGCAAACCGCAAGTACTCGATTTCGGGGGTGCGCCTACGTACTAACCCACACCCTACACTCTTCTACCACTTTCCCTCTGGAGCTGCCTTTAAGTCCTACCTCGCGGGGCTGGTGAGCACTTTATGCTCTTCTTTCTCCGTTTCTACTGTTGTAGTAGAGATGCCGTCTGGGTTTGATTTTCATTAATGTTCTCTCTGACTCTTTCCAATTGCCGCAGCCTGTTTCACCGCATCCCATAATATACTTGATATTAGCATATGGTTTACGATGTTTTCAAGAGTTGGTATCTCTCCAATTTTAGTTCTCTGCGCTCTGTTCTGAAGTGTGGGCACGTGCTGTGCATCTTCCCTGGCCGCTCCGTAGTTTAAGCAGAAGGGAGATATGATTGAAAGCAGCCAGGTCCAGTTAGGAGCTGACTAAGTAAAAATCTAATTTTCCGTAATTACGTTCTATCCATTTACGAATATCAGGTATAAGTCGGTAGGTCCTTCTCTCGTTTGCAGACTGGTTCCATTTCTCTTGCCATGCACTTGTGCTGCGTTGCTTTTCTCCCAGCTCGATGTCTTTGACTGAAACTCCGGGATCCCGAAATTTGGTATCGTAGGCCCTTTGTAGCTCAGTAGCCAGTATATCTGCTGGTAACACTCCTGCAGTGACATATATAGCATCATCTGATACTGTCCGATATGCACAGCAAATTCTCAGAGCACATAGTCTGTTGACAGAGTTAGTCTTTCTTGCGTATGACTTAATTTTCAATGCTTTCGCCCCAATTGGTGCCGAGTACATTGTGATTGACTGCACCACCCTTGACAGAACTAGTCTCAATTGTTGTCTGGGTCCTCTTGTGTTTGTCATTATTCAGGATAAGACAGCGCTCAACTTTTCGGCTTTGTCGCATGTTCTTTAAAGGTGTTCCTTGTAAGTGAGCCTGGCATCGATCATCTTACCTAGGGCATCTGATAGCCGGTTTTAATGTTATATCGTGATCGCCCACCCTGATGGTGATTGTTTCTCTTTCCTTGCGACTGCCAGCTATAACCCAACTGTTGCCATCCACCGTCTAACTTTTCGAATACATTCATTGCCAATGTCTTCTATTTCTTTCAGGTGTTTCGCCGCCACAACGATTGCAATATCATCTGCAAAGCCTAAATCGGGTTTCCAAGTCTTAGAAACATGTCGTACATAATGTTCCATAAGAGAGGTCCTAGTACCGATCCTTATGGAACTCCGCCAGTTATGTGGTACTGGCTTACTCCATCGTCGGTATCGTAGAGTAGGAACCGATTGTCGAAGTAACTTAACACAAATTTTATTAAAAACGATGGCATCATCATTGACCTATAAGCCCCCAGTTTGCAGATTTGAACGCATTTTTTAGTACCTCCTCTCCATCCTCTGCCCTGAATGGCTTCTTCTAGGGTCGTAGTTACCTTCCGAATAGCATCTACCGTAGAGCGAGCCTTTCTAAATCCTTACTGCTGATTTGAGAGTTCTCCGGATTCATCAATTGACACCTCCAGTCGGTTGCATATTATTTGCTCCAGCATTTTACCCATCGTGTCCAGTAAGTATCTGGGACGGTATGACGAGGGCTCATCTCGTAGTTTGTTTCCTTTGGGCAGCAGCACAAGACGTCGCTTTTTCCACTGGTCTGGAAAAACTCCTTCTGTTAAACACTTGTTATACATTTCCACGAATGCTTCTGTATTTATTTTGACGACTAGCTTAAGGATCTTATTTGGTATGCCGTCCAATCCAAGTGATTTATTATAGCTAAATCGTTTGCTTACATCCAGAAGTTCCGTTTGCGTAACTGATGGGATCTCACCTACTTCCTGCTCTGTTGGTGCTTGCGGTGGAAATAATTCCGACAGAGTTTTTTAAAGTTATTGTATTTGCTTCTCCGAATGGCCAATTCAAGGTCCCTACGCTTACCTTTGTATTGCACCTGGTAATCCTGGAGGGAGGGCTGACCTCTGGATGGCTGACATAGTCTTCTAGCTCTATGGCACTTGCTGCGTAGCTCTGCTATCTCTTGGTTCCACCAGTATAAGTACTTGTTGACGTTTTCCGTGCTATATATGCGTCGCAAACCCTAGATAGTGTTTTAGTAATCTCCGCACGCATCGTGTATGCTGCTCCTGGGTTTATTGTGGATTCTCCAAAAATCAGGAAGAAGGTGTTTTCATCCAATGTGCTTGTTTTCCACCCCATTCATTGCGCCTTCTTTGGATGGCATGGTGGTCACTGTGGGTGTAGTTCTTACTGACTTTCCATCTTGATCCTCTCACTAGGGAACTTGTTACAAAAGTTGTATCAACTCTGGAGCCTACACCGTTTCTGGTGAAGGTGTACTCGTTGCCCGTATTAAGCAGTACTGCGTGAAGTGACGATACTGCTTCTAGCAGAGCCTCTCCTCTCCTATTGGTACTTATGCTGCCCCAATCAGTGGCCCATGCGTTCAAGTCGCCAGTACGACCTCTAACGTCGTCCACGAGCCTATCTAGCATTCTCTGGAATTCTACCAGCGTTCCATTTGGGGATGCGTAACAACTGTATATAACATATATACCCCATTGACCTTCGCTCGGGCAAACCCTATTCCAGGTGTCATCATTCTTTCTTCAAATGCTTGGTCTCCGCAGGTCCAAATAGCAGCTCTCTTTGAAGCGTCCGCTGCCCAAACTTTATCATCGAGGTTCCTACACTATCCGCTTACTAAGGCCACATCAATCTTCTACTCTCGAACACTCGAACAGCTTATGTCATAAGGTTCTGTGCCGCTTCGCAGTGATTTAGATTAAGTTGCAGCACTTTCATATTCTTCTGGTGGCCTTTGCTGCTTCTTGGTATGCAGAACTTCCTGCCGCGTGTTTGGTATTGCTACTTCTTCTTTCTTCACAAAGGACGCATCTTGGGTCATTGTTGCAGTTCTTGGACACATGACCTTTCTGCTCGCACTTGACGCAATTTTCGCTTCTGTCCACAGTACTTTACAAGATGCCCAAAGTTAAGGCATCTGAGGCATCATAGTGGTACTACTTTTTCCTGTATTCGGCATACCGCCCATCCGATTTTTATTCGTCCTACCTCCAGAATATTTTTGGCAACGTTAATCGTGAGGCTGATGACTGCTGTTTGCGTCCCTGCGTAGGCTGTCCTCAGGGATTTAATGGCTGAGGCCTGAGTACCTCGCAGTTCCTCACACTGCTCGGACAGGGCTTGGCGGATCTCTTCCTTTGTAGTGACGCCATCTAGATCTCTGCATTCAATAAGCACCTCGTGCGGTAGGCACCTCACTTCCGCAACTTCCCCAAGAACTTGTCCAATTTTTAATCGGTGCTCTGAGGTTCTCTCATCCGATGCTTTCTTGAGCTCAAGCAATAATTTTCCATTAGCCGTCTTCCTTACGCGAGTTACATCAGAGCCTAGTCCATTTAACTCCCTGTTGGTCTTCACCTTTCTGAATATATCACAATAGGATATTTCGCCAGTCTTCTTAATTATCAATGGATCCAGCTTGACGCGTATCTCGCCTCGCCTTTTGTCCACTCCGCTTTCTTATCCTTACGTCTTGTAGTTTCTATGCCTGGCTCAATGTCTAGAGGTTTCGTCTTCAGGTCTTCTTCGTTTGCTTTTCCTCCCTTTGGCCATCAGGGCGGTTTGTTTCTCCTTTGTTGCCCCATTTTTCGTGACGATTGTCGTGATGGCGGTGAACGCATCAGTACACTACTTCTCCTGAACGGTACGGTCTTTCTTCTGTTCTTTCGACTCCTGTGTTTTGTTCTTTTTTCCCTTTTTATTTGTTTTAATTGTTTGTAAAAAGTTCTAAGTTAGATCCCACGAGTATGGAGAGAGGGGATCCACCACATCAGAGACCCCTGTAATGAGGTAAGGCTAAGTTACAACCAGAGGGCGCCAGGAGGTCTGTTGTCATTGCGTCAGGTGCCATGTCCATAATTCCAGAGTGAAAAGACAGTCGCTGTACAAAGTCATCAACAGTCCGTGTTGTACCAAAGACCGCTTCTTTTTGAACGGAAGATAATTTTGAGATTTCTGGGGCTAGTGGTGAGAGATTCATCAGTGAACCTAGAGCAGAGCCAAGCGGCATACTAAGGAAAGCCCCCTGCAGCCGAGATAAGCTATTCTTTGGGGTCTAGTATCATTTACTCTGTGCATTGAACGTGTTGAGTTATAGAGGCTGAGCAAGATCAATGGCTCTCGAACAGTTCTTCCCTCTCTCTCTTCCTCACTTCTCCCCATCACCTTCTATCTTCTTTCTCCCCTGTGCTAGTATTATACGACCCGTGGCGAGGATAAGCCTGGCTGAGGGCTCAGTATTTTAAAAATAGCTGAATCGGGAATATATGTAGTATCCGGATATCTGGTGACCTCTAGATTAACTAGCTTTATTTTTATTAGGCGAATCTTTGCACAAATGGTCGTCCCTTTCTCCGCTACTCGTTGGATCTAGCATAGAATCAAACTAATTTAAATTAACACTCGAAGCCGGTACTCCTGTGATACGGTTACTACACTCCTGCAATGCCGATCAAAGGTAAAACTGTGACAGGCCATGGTGCACCTTCTAAAGACAAACGCGATGAGCCTTAAAAAACTTTCCAGGATTGGAAAGACTGTGGCAAGCCATGGTCCTACCACTTCCTCCACCTCTAGCAGCAGCAAGTTTGTTGTACGGACTCCCTGCTGCTACTAGAACTCCACCCTCCAAAGAGGAGCCAGAGGCTGAGTCACGTCAGCAAGTCCCATCCAAGGTGCTCTACATCAGACGTAGAACTGCCGCATGTATAATAAAAACTCTCGAATCTATTCCAGAGGTTGAGAGAATAGCGGACATGAGGAACAAAATTAAGTGAGTCATCAACATTCTAAAAGACGGATTATCCACTGTTCCGCAGATCGTTGGAGGAAACCGTTCTGGTTCCCAAGAGGACCAAAACTAAAAGCACCAAAACCCCACAAGGGCCTTGCAAGATCACATCTGTGAGATCTTTTAGCGAAGTCTTGAAAGACCCTAGCAGCTTCTTGGTCATCATCCGAGAAAACACCGGAACACCTCCCATCACAAGCGATATTGGCTGGTATCAACGCCACGTCAGGTTGTGGCTAAACAGTATATCCCCAACAGGCCTAGAACCTGCATCTTGATCTACCCTCCTCCTCAGAAGAGATTCTGGAGTCAGTCCGACTCATGACTCCGGTCCACCACAGAGGATGCGTAGGAAGAACAGATGGTAATAAGCCCCGTGACGCACAATCTGCGGGATTGGACTCCGATGCGATATGCCTCCACGCATATCGTGGAATCCGTTCTAGAATGGCAGCTGTACGATTGGCGACGAATGTGGTCCAACGACGAGGTGAGGAAGACAGCCAATGGAGCACGATTTGTGAATCGCACCATGCAAAAACTTTCAAGTTTCGGGAATCGACGATTTAATTGAGGTTATTAAGCGACTGAGAAGAAGGGCACCACAGAGCTCTAACCGAGGAATCGAGACAGGTTTGAGAGGTGCAACCTTGGTCTTGGCGGCAACAGAGTAGGTCAATAGCGAAGCATCCCAGAATCCATGAAGTCCGATGTCATGCGAAGGGAAAATCGCTCGAGGCACATGTATTTGTTCAAAGTAGTGCAGTTCTTCTTGGTAGCGTGTCCACCTTGCAGCTAATTCTGTGGAAAGTGGGTCATCCCAGCCTAGGCTGAGTTCTGATGACCATAGATTCTGAAACATCATTTTAAATAAGACAACTGATGGGGCCAGGAATCCTAAAGGATCAAAGATGCGTGATATCTCAGACAACAATGAACGCCTAGTAGGAGGGGTAGACAATCGAGACGCGGTCAAGCGAAATGAATATTCATCTGATCTTGGATCCCACTGCATACCGAGAATTTTTATCATTGATTTCGACCGATCAGTATCAAGCCAGGAGAAGTCGCAGTCATCCTTGAGCAACTGGGTAAGTAGGGGCCAGCAGTTAGAGTTCCACTTCCGGAGCTCGAGTCTAGCATTTGAGAGCAAGGATACAAGCTCAGATGCACGATGTATAAGTTCGTTTGTTGAATTTGTCCATAGCTATCTGCTTGAGCACTCGAACTGATAAAAAGGGCGCAGATGCAGTTCCATACGTAACGGTGCGTAGACGAAAGTGGCTAATACCATCTGATGGGCTCTCACGCCAGACGATGCGTTGGAAGTTGGTGTGCAGATCATCAACCCATATCTGCCGAAACATTTTGACAACATCTGCGGTAAACACGAACTTATGCTGACGAAAACGTACGCAAACTCCAAATAAATCGCGCTGAATGCGTGGAACTATGTGCAACTGACTATATAGCGACGTGCCTAGAGAATCCCTAGCCGAGCCATCAAACACTACACGCAATTTTGTTGTCGAGCTGTCTGGCTTCAAAACAGCCTGATGTGGTAAATAAAAAACCTTTCCGGATTCACCTTCCAACTCATCTGGTGATACACGAACCATGTCTTGGATCTAGGTCCAAGTATTCCTGCATGAATTTAACATATAAACTATGCAATTTGGGATCCTTGGAAAAGCGGTGTTCTATCAAATGTAGACGATTGTCAGCTTGTTTTATTGCGGTACCAAAACAGGGCGAAGGGCTTTTGAATGGCAGTTGAACGACATACCTCCCGTCGGGGGAGCGCGAGAACGTGTTCCGAAAGTGTGTTTCAGCTTCATCATCAGCGAAAGATTCATCCTTCAGTGGGGTTCCTTCATCCAACTCCCAAAACCGCTGCAGCAGAACGTCGACGTCGAGCGTAGAATGCAGCTATGAAACCGGAACTTGTTGTTGTTGTTTGAAATCTAAAAGCTCTCCAGCGACTACCCAGTCAGACGATATATTCTGAGCAATTGGTAGACCATGTGGCCCTTGCATCTGACCCCCGTTTAGGATACACCATATTTTGTCTGCACCAAGAAGCATATCAATAGGGCCAGGTACATTGAAGTTGGGATCTGCCAATTCGAGATTCTCTATATGAGATCAGGTAGATGCGTCAAAGGAGTGCGAAGGGAGATTTGAAGTTAGCTTGTTTAGAATGAAGCTTTCGACGGTGATGTGGGTTTGATTAAGACGCGACCATAAATCGATTGTGATGCAGCCTCTGGTTTGACCAGCATCTGTTGAAGAAAGCCCGCGAACTGGAATCCTTTCATGTTTACGGCGTAGACCTAAGCGTTGTGCAAATGATTCCGCGACGAGTGCCAACATCGAGCGACGAATGATTATTTACCGGTGGCGAAGGTGTTAATTGTCTATGGGTATACTGAAAGGTTTCAGCCGATGAAGTTTGGACACGATTTAAGGGTAAGCCATTTTGCGGATCGGTGTGAACCAAAGAGTGATGACGAGAATTACATATACGATAGCGAAACGATAACCGACATTTACTCGAGGTATGACCTGTACGAAGACAATTAAGACACAGAGAGTTGGTTTTAGCGAGCTTCAATGTTCAAAGCTATAAACTGAGGACACTGTGACAAGATGTGATTATTTTTGCATATCGGGCATTGCGGACATGATTGCGATTGCGATGGAGACTCAGCGAAATGCTTGCGAATTTGTCCATGTGGTTTTGCACGCGGATTATTTGTCCGCGAAAGAGATTTGCACGATTCTAATGCATCGCACTTTGATTGAAAAAAACGACAAAAGTTCTTCAAATTTGCAATTGTCCCGAGAACCGACAGTTTTAGCCAAACTCTGCTTATTGTCCGCATCGAGTTTGTTCACTATTAAATAGATCAACCACCGATCACGATTGTTGGAACCGAGCGCATTTAATCCGCGTATAACCTCATCAGCACCATCCGTAATGTTCCGCAATGTCTCTACATTAACTACACTGGTTGAAGAAAGCGCTATAAATGTCTGAATGAACGACTGCACAATGATCGCATGATTTCCGCGCTCATGTCGTTGTCGAAGTTGATAGGAGATTTGGGGTAGATAAAGTCGATGACAACCTCAAAGTTGCAGCTGCCTATGACGATGTAATGTCCTAGGCGTAGATCTTGTGTGTCCATCTCTGTTAATAGCATATATTTTGTTTTCCCTTCATTGACCGCTTCTGTTCCAATAGTAACAAACTTCTCATTGAGAGTTCGTCCATGGTTTTGCTTTTTTCTTCTCAGGAGTCCATGTTTTTCTCATATTTTCTGGAATCAGGGATTTCTTTATTGATGCAGGTTGAAACCCAGTATATCAGAGGCGGCAATTCTGATTACTCTTTGGCAATCAGTATTCTACTCGAGAAGTTCGAAGCCGAACGTACACAAAAAGATTCGGTGGTTTTGGGCTGGACTTGCGTCACGCACAAGTGCACTGTGTAATTCGCTCCTCGAGTAAAAAAAAAAAAAACAAAAAACAACAACAACGCGCGAGTGCAGTGTAACCGAAATCCACAGTGCGGGCATCACAATTCACAACCTTCCTGCCCTGGTCAAACTGTTGCTTGCACTCTGTTGCTGTGACTGAGTGTATGAAACAACCGATGGATAGCGGGCGGGATAGTGAATTTTGTTGGTGTGCTAGTGTAAAGGCAATTTGGCCACTTACAACAATTTGATTCGGTAAACCAACTCTGAATTTTTACTTCACAGCTATGCTTAGTAACGTCGGAAATTGTGTTTGTTGAGTTTGTCTTTCTTTATAATGACTCGGGAATTCAGAGTGGATAATGCCAATATACGCGGGCTAAAAAGTAATCACTTTTCTGCGTACATCCATGTCTGCAAATACAGACCAGCTGTTTTGGCACTTAGTGAAACACAGGTAGATCCCCGCCCACACCTCCCAGATCACTCTGATCTGAACCTACATGGCTACGAACTAGTGCCATTATTCTTCTCTCACCGCGGTCCCGCCATTTACGTGCGTAGTGATGTAGCTTGCCAACTGCCACCACAATGAAATCCCTGTTCCAATCCGGAATTCAATTTCATGTGGTTAAAATTCCATCTCCGTAAGCAAATTATCCACTACTGCTTTATTCACAGAAACCCCAAACTGGACAGCAACTCGACCTTTCACGAGTTTGATGCGCTGTCTGAAGAATTGTATCCTCATACTAAAATCGTGATTACGGGCATTCTGGACAGACAACACCAGGAGGACGGTGTGTTGAGATCTTTGCTGCGGAAAATAACTTGACCCAGCTTGTAAATGAGCGGACACCAGACGTTGATACCGCCAACAACCTGGACTTGTTTTCAACTTCTCACCCTGATAAGTACTATGTTGATGTGCTCTCCCCTCTAGATTCGTCGGACCATTGTGCCATATCAGCTAATTTCTCGTACACCGACCACACAGTTAGAGAAAAGATTCCTGAAAGAACCGTATGGCAATACGAGAAAGCCAACTGGAGCGTTCTTAACCCCTTCTTCAGGAATTTTAACTGGTCGTTATGTTTCCTCGATAACGACATGGATGCCGTTGCCGATATGATTACAGACACCATTCCCTTTGAAATGAGAAACTTTACCCCTCATCTGATGAAGAGTATCAAAGAAAAGTCATGGTACGACTCGAGCTGTAAAGAGGGTTAGAAAAATGTTTTTTCGGTCCTTCAAGACCAACTCGACAGAGGAAAACCGAAAAAAGTTCAAACGACCCAGAAATGACTGCAACGTCTTTCTTAAACGTGTAAAATTCCAATACGACCAGAAACTGAGGCAAAAAATACTACAATGTCCCAAAGGTAGTACAAATTCCTGGTCGTTCGTCAAAAATATTAGAAATTCTGCCTCATCCTCTACCCCAACGCTCATTTATAATGATATTCCAGCTGTCAACTCTTTGGACAAGGCCAATCTACTTGCTGCACACTTTGCGGCCAGCTGAACACTCCCAGGGTATGCTTTGTCTCCGCCTGCACTTGAATGCGTCGAATCTTCAATGGGACAAATCCACTATCGCACTCGCATAGTAGCAAGAGTTCTTAAAGATCGTAACATTCACAAATCCTCTGGTCCAGATGGTATATCTCCCCTCCTTCTGAAGAGGTGTTCTTCCTCGCTGGCAAAACCACTGCGTAAGCTTTTTCACCAATTCTACTCCTTAGGATCCTTCCGAGAAGATGGAAAACAGGATTTGTCCAGCCCGTCCCTAAAAAAGGCGAATCTTCTTCCCCCTCCTCCTACAGACCCATTGCACTTATGTCCCTTATTTCCAAGGTCATGGAAGCTCATGAAATATCTCGAAACACGAAAACGTTTTAATGACCGGCAGTACGGTTTTCGTAGCAACAGATCCACTGGTGATCTGATGGCATGAAACTAAGCGGAACCAAAGCGTACACCAATCTGGCGAAAGTAAGATAGTTGCACTTGATATTTCTAAGGCATTTGACAGAGTTTGGCATCAGGCTCTTTTGTCGAAAATGCGTGTATTTGGGATCGACGATTCTCTTCTTCAATGGATTGGAAATTGCATTTCGGAACGTTCAATTCAAGTTGTCTTGGATGGTTTCAAGTCTGATATTCACAAAGTAAATGCTGGAGTGCCCCAGGGCTACGTTCTGTCTCCGACACTGTTTTTAATTTTTATCAGTGATCTCTTGTCTGCCATTTCTAATCCGATATATTCCTTTGCTGTCGATAGTACTCTCTGCTTTTCGTATTCGTTTCCGGACTCGCGTTCCTGCTCTTTGGCTGTAGAACGAGAACGGCTGCTTATGATAAGCTCATTAAATTCCGATATTAACATCATAACCAATTAGGAAACTATCAACCGAGTGGAATTTAATGCTTCCAAAACACAATGCTGTCTGCTGTCGTTAAAGCGAAATTTAAACACCCAGCCATTAACCATGGATGGCACACGCATCGTCGAAACCGATAAGCTTTCCATTCTCGGTATGTGCGTCAATGACAACTTACGTTGGAGTGACCACATATTCGGTGTCGTCAAAAATTCTGCGAAATGTCTAGGTTTCCTCAAGCGATGTAAGAAATATTTCACCCCCTCTGATCTGGCCTCAATACCATATATAAGGCGTTTATTCGCCCGAAGTTGGAGTACAATTCCCATATCTGGTCGGGTGCGCCTAAAACATTTCTGCGCCTGCTAGATAGGATTCAAAACCGTGCGATAAAACTCATAGGTTATACTAATATCACTCAAATAATGCATACTCTCGAACACCGACGTAATGTCTCGTGTCTCACTCTTTCATCAGTATACTCTCAAGCCCACTTTCGGACGAACTCTATAATATCGTGATTCATTCCTAATCCGTACAACTCGCTTACGGAATGCCCTGCCTAGCTCTTTATTTCCTAGTCTTTATAACCTTCAAACATTTAAAACCAACGTTCACCGGTACCTCTCTTTCTATCCTCTCTGATTTTCCTTTGCCCGCGCTGTGTGCAAGCATTTTAAGTGTACTTAAATCTCTTAAGCGCGCGCTAAAAAAACAACTACTACTATTTTTACAAATCATACTAACCATAGAATTTTTGAAGGAAGTGAAGTGCTTAGTTTAGAGGAGAAATAGTGACGTTTTGATGCATGATCTTCAGATGTTGCAGCCTTAGGTGCAGTTTTATGTATACATACTCCTGTTTGAGGGTGCGCTGTAAAGTTTGTATAACCGCCTACCATGGGTAGGCTTTATTGCGGACAAAAGCAGTTTTGGTAGGAACATATGCGTTGTGGAGATGGTCAATATGCATCTGTAAATAATCCAGTTTTATGTTAGGATCAGCACTTAACCTGCATTGCTCACAGGGAGCTAAGCTGGATGCAGCTTGAAGGGAACAGTGCTCTATGGAGGTAAAGTCCTTATATTGGGAACATGTTGGAGAAGTTGTGTGCAAAAAAAAAGATCGTGTTCAGAAATGTAATTCTTCTTAAGACATTTGGTGGAATAGGAAACCGCTTCTTTTCTGCAAATCAAATTAATACAGAAAACAGAAACGCAGTCATAAACAATCGATAGATGTACTCGTAATCAAGTGCAGCTGTGCACAGCCAATGTGTCTCGTGTTAGAGAACTGAAAAGTAGTTGCTTTCAATCTTCATCTCATTATTTTGTTATCGAATTCTCCACGTCATTTAACATTTTAAAAGGTTGCTAATGAATTGTGAAACCTCACGCCGACATTTTCATTTCGTTCGAATTGCTCGACACCGAAGTGCGATCTACTATCCAGCTACACTACTCGTATCTTATCATCTTTCTTATTAAGACAAATGTTCAAATTGCTTTGGTTAATTAATTTGTATATCCAAAAAGATGTTCCCAGCTCTAGACTATGTTGTGGTTTTTACTTATTTGGTAACCAAGCGACGATGTTTGCCAAAAATGTTAGCCCAATAAATTCTCACATTGTTTGCTCAGTGCCTACTTATTCCAATTAGGCCTCGCTGACTTGGTAGTCAAACACCAAACATCGAACACATATATTTGTTCCGCTCTAACTTAATTGGCTTAGATTCGGGAAATCACCAAAATATCTAATACCCGCAGATGTTTAGATACATAAGGAATGTGTACATCTCAATCGAGAGAGATATTCTATTCTCTGTATCACAATATGTTCTGAATGTTTATTTTTGTATTGCGGGCGTCTTACGCGAGAAGTTTATTTCTGGGCCACTGCCAGTCTTAGACGAAAGGCGGCGAAACTGAACCGGTTTATTGGTTCTCGTTGTTTGCGTAGCCCCGCCAAAAAGATTTAGTTAAAGTCGAAAAATTTCGATTATCACGATCATAAATATATGACCCTCACAGATTGGGAGGCTCCAATTTAGTAGTGTTCCTGTACGCCAAAGTGGCAGTTGTGAGTTCGTGCGAAATACGAGTATGTCACCGCAACAGATTTCGCCCACTGTGCACGTAAAAGGGCCAACGGATATTGAAGATGTGATCGGAGATGTGAATGGTGATTTCGGACGCTGGCAATTGCGAACGATTCTGTTGATATTTTTGCTGAAGATCCCATCGGCATGGCTAATGGCGGCGGTCATCTATACAGCTCCATCTCCGCATAAGGGGGAATACTACTGCAAGCCTCCAGCTACATTAAAAATCAATTCAACAGATGACTGGATAAGGATCTCGCATCCGGTGGTCCCGGGAAGAAAAACCGATCGCGAGTTTGAGATCGATGCATGTAATGTGTACGAAAACGCTCTTCAGGAGAATTTCGCTGCCTTGAATGCGAACTATTCGAATCCGTTTGAAAAGCCTGGACGCACGGCAAATGTGATACCTTGTGAACATTTTCAACATAGCTCCGCATATGAGAGCTTGGTTACTCAATTTGATTTGGTGTGCTCCCGTCAATTAATGGTCAGCGTCTCGCAGACATTCCATGCTCTAGGATCGTTAGTTGGTGGATTGATCGCTACAAACGCGCTTAAACAGTTGGGTGGACAGTTTCTTAGTAAGATCGTGACTTAGGTTTTGTTTTCTATTTTCAGTATAAGCCCCCGTCAACTGATGATGGTCGGAATGATATGTCAGATAATCTGTGGCAACCTGACAGGAGTGATGAATACGTTTAATTTACACGTTTTCTTCCGATTTGTCACCTCGGCTTTCTGCTGCTTCATGTACACATCTGGACAAATAATATGTAAGTCTAATTTGCATTCGATGTTATGTCAGTTGTGGTATCTGATTGCACTGCAGACCAAGGACTCTTGTCAAAGTCAACAGCTGACGAATGACTTGAAATTCTCATTTTCATGTGAACGTCTTGTGTTTAAATATTCTTTGCAGTAAACGATATTACTGGTGGAAAGGCAAAAGTTATAATTCGATGTCTATTCGAGCTGTTCTGGTCCATTGGCCTTATTCTTTTGCCGGGAATTTCAATTTTTGTGGACAGTTGGACGCACTTGTACTATGTGATTTCATCGTCAACAATTATTTTGGTGTTTCTTCACAGGTAAGTGACCTTGATGGAAATTTTTTTGACACAAACTAACAAGTGATGTCCATGAATTTAGGTGTCTCTTGAAGTGTCATAATATTGACACTAAAAAATCTATATAAAATAGAATTCTGATTTATTTTTGGCTCAGCATTTATGGATCTTTGGATTTACGACTCTACAAATGACTTTTATGAGCTGTCGAATAAGTGATTTTTACGAGTCAGACTTTGGGCGTGATTTGTCGTTTATATATCGTTTCATCATCCCTTGCAATGAAAGGTTTTACGGAGTTTATTTCTTGAGGCCTTGGAAATGAGATCAGGGTAATGAGACTTCTGAGAAAGATGTATTTGCTTAAATGTCTGATATCACAATCACACAGAATGTATTCTAGAGATTTGTCCTTATCCAGAAATCGGCGACCACTTGAGGGATATTAATTTTGTGTAGGTGAAGTTGGTAAGCCTTTCGATATTATTCCTTTTGTGATTAAGGATATTTTGGAAACTTTTCTTCAAGGATATATGGCTCTTTGGTCTGTCTAACTATGTATTTGTACATCACTCGTGCATGTTCGGCATTGCTCGTTCTCGTACCTGTTTAGTAAGCTGTTGGGTTTAAAGTTGTGGATACTACGGTAGGATTTGCCACCCATGTTCCTTTCAGTGGTTAATTTGTTACCTTGAATATCTCTTCTACACTAGTCCTCAAGGCTACACTAGGTGCGTACAGTAAATTCGGCCTATTTGACATACCACCTTGTTCCTGGAATTTATTTTATTCATCTAAATCTATATTGTCCCCTTCAAAGTCATCCCCATCGACTGCAACACACTTATACTAGCGCTTGATCCAATCCTCGAAACATTTTTTATATTCGGTTTTCGGTATGTCCATCAGTGTGTGATTTTTCCTGTG
Source organism: Volucella zonaria (assembly GCA_963966105.1). Taxonomy (NCBI): domain Eukaryota; kingdom Metazoa; phylum Arthropoda; class Insecta; order Diptera; family Syrphidae; genus Volucella; species Volucella zonaria. The sequence continues at coordinate 58,385,876 of OZ014530.1, forward strand.
ATTTTTCCATTATTTCCTCTCTGCTGCTGAAACGCGAATGAACAGAAAGAAGTCACAGGGAGCCAAATCAGGTGAATTCGGTGGCTGTTGGATGGTATTTGTTGCATTTTTCGTCAAAAAATTACGAATAACGATGACACTGTGCGACGCGACGGTGCGTTATCATGGTGCAAAATTCACGAGTTTTCTACCCACAATTCTGGTCTCTTTCGGCGAATTGTTTTACGCAAACGTCTCATAACGCCCAAATACGAGTAATACTCTTTGTTTACTGTCTGCCCTTCTGGCAAAAATTCATGATGCACTACACCGTTGTAATCCATGAAAACCGTGAGCATTGCCTTCTTTTTTGACTGGTTTTTCTGGTCTCGGCTCATATGGATTGCGTGTCGTACTCATAAACCCACGTCTCGTCTCCAGTAATGATCCTTTTGATGAATGTGGGATCGGATTCAGCCTCGCAAATCATCTCTTTTGCGACGTCAACACGGTCTCTTTTTTGCATGAAATTGAGGTCTTCTGGCACCATCTTTGCTGCTACAGGACGCAAACCAAAATCATTAACCAAAATATCTTGGACGGATCCATAGGCAATGTTCAAGTCCACCGCTATATCTCTGATGGTTAATTTGCGGTTATTGACCAACATTTCTTTTACTTCATCAATGTTTTCGTCGGTTTTCGATGTCGATGGTCTGCCACTACGTTCACCATCTTCGATTGACTCACGACCACTTTTGAAGCGCTCGTGCCACTGGTAAACGACCGTTTTCTTTAGAGAATCGTTGCCGAAACACTTTTTCAACATTTCCAGCGTTCGCGCACCATTAAATCCGTTTTTTACGCAAAATTTAATACGAGTACAAGTTCGTTGTTGCAAATATAAATCCATTTCTAAAATTGTAAAAACTCGCAAACACACACGGAGATAGATGTACTCTTGCGTACATAACTTTTGCAAATGTCAAGCTACTCATATGACGTTAAAATTTAGAGGGAAAGCCAACAACAGATTTACCAACTTAACAGGCCTCAAATCGGAACAATTGAAGCGCCACACGGTGGTGTCCCCCGTGAAGGTGGTATGCCCATATTGACAAGGAAGCTTTAGCAATTATCTTTGGAATGAAGCATTTTCATCAATATGTGGAGTGAAGAAGATAATGATTGCCACTGATTATAAACCGTTACTAGGAATTTTCAATAGAAGAAAACAAATACCCTAAATGGTATTGCCCCGGATGTTGCTGGTGTTTTTTGCCTTCCGCATATGACTATGAGATAGAGTATACCATAGACAGGAAGCAAAGGATATGAATGCTGATTGTCTGAGCAGATTGCTACTACCATCGGAAGTCGATCTTGATGCTTGAAATGCAAAGTAACCACCCGGTGACACCGGCTCAGATCGCCACTGAAACGACGAAAGATCCTGTGATATCAAGAGTTTTACGATTGCTTTTGCATGGTTGCCCGCAAGTTGTTGAGAACTCATGTCATATCTCCGAAGAAAAACAGAACTATACACGCACAAGGTCTGCATATTGTGGGGTAGTAGAGTAGTGGTGCCACACAAATACCAAATCTCAAATTTTGGAACTACTTCATGGATATCATCCAGGAATCAAACTTATGAAAGCTTAGTCTCGCAGCTATGTGTGGTGGCCCAAACTGGACCACCAAATTGAATTAAAAGTCCAATATTGTGCCCGATGTCAATCAAAGAAAGCGAATCCTCCAACGACTCCACGTCAAGTCATTTCACCCCCAGAGGAACCATAATAAAGACAAAGTCGAAAGACTAATTGATTTATTAATTAAATATTATTAAATATTAATCCACAACAATATATAAAATATTTATCTTTTCTTTCTTGAGAAAGTATACGCGTACCCAGTTTATCTCAACAATTATACTGACTGCATACGAAACTAGATCGCTTTCTTTGCCATGTGACATGGCGGCATAAAGTCTAGCACGTCACAACCAGAGGAACACCTAATTAAAGACTGTCTAAATAGCTAAATAAATATTCGTATTTATGGTAACCTTTGGTGGCGCCAAGTTGTGGTTATGTGTCTTTCCTCTGGTAAACAAATTTGCCACCAAATTTGGTCACAGTAAATATTGTTGGAGTAAACAGTGGTCTTTCTAACAAACACAAATATTGTTCCCCTGTCTACAAACAACTTAATTATAAAAATCTTCTCTTCATCTCCTTCTTTAGATGGATAGCTGATTCACCAAGATGGTTAACGAAGCATGGAAAATATGATGAAGCACTGCAGGAACTTTTAGAGTCAGCAGCTACTAACAATAAAGACATACCGATTGATCTTGAAGATCAGCTTAAGAATTATGGAGCGAGGATGAATAAAGTCAAGCATCCCTCATACTGGTGTATTTGGGACGGAAAGGTCAACTGGAAGTACATTGTAGCCGTCCACTGGGCTTGGGTATGGGCAGTGATTTTGTATGCTGCGATGTTGCTGATTATTAGGCAATTTGGAGTCGATCATCTTCATGTGAATACAGCTTCTATAGGTAAGTCTTAAGGGTCACTTTCAAGATCACCTCCAAGATGACCTGAGATATCATCTACGAGCCTCTTCGAAGAGGTCTACCTTAAAGATTATCTCCGTGATCACCCCAAAGTTTATAATATGATCATCCACGAAATCCATTCCAAGATCACCTCGAATCTTACCCCAAGATCTCAAGCCTTTATTTCTATTGTGTTGATAGGTTTTGCAGAAATGGTTGGAGTGTTTATTGGGCTTTATCTGATCCTGTATACAAAAAGGCATTGGCAATGGGCTGGTTTAGGAATGATCTGCACCGGAATACTGGCGTACTTCATCTGGTTTATTCCCGAAAATCGTGAGTGAAATTTGTATTTTTTTTTTTATTCTCACTAAAAATACAAATGTTTTGCCACCAGTTAATGAAACTCGTCGCGTCGGACTTGGAATGATATTCTGCATTGCTCTTAAAGTGGCCACTGCAGTTTCTATGTCAGTTCTCACAACCTGCACTGGAGAACTGGTGAGACCCGAACGTAGACCAGCTCTAGTCTTCTCAGTGGTAACCCATAGCCGATTCTGGTTGACGTTTGCTCCTCTAACATCGGCTATGAGTATATTCCATCCACTGACACCAATAACAATATTTGCAACATGTGCTGTGCTCAACGGTTTACTCATGTGCTATCTGAATACAAAGTTTTGGACTATGGATCAGCCTGTATCTGCACCAGTTCCATCTGTAGATACATATAGAAAGAATTCAGCTGTTCTCATGAGACGACGAAGTTCGGTGGCTTCAGAGCTAAATGTTCATACAGAGATAACTCGACGAGTGAGTATAACAGATTTGTGGAGTGCCACGGAAGACGCCAGGGTCGATGAGGAGAAAGTTTGAACTAATAGAATTTAGCTAAGCTGCCAAAATACATATCCGGAATGATGCCAATCCACTTAGCCATTATTTATCACAAAATAATTCTTATTATCCCAAATATTGTATATAATTTTTTTTGTTATAAAATAGAAGTACAGAAAGGAGCCATTGCAAGGATTTTATTTGTTAAATCTAGTCCGCAGTTGGTCAGCTATTAGAGCCTATAATTTTGCCATTATAGAATTTATGACGCAATGCCAAAACTCTTCTCCATAGTAGTAAGGATTCTAAAAGACCTCCCCAGTGACCATTTTAAAAGAAAACGGCAATATTTTCACTTTAAGATCCTCTTTCACAGATTCGCTTTCATTTCCCAGGATGGACGGTTCCGGACACCATTGAAGGAAGTATCCAGTTAAAAATAAGAGTTGTAGCTGTGTTCCAATTACTACTGAATGACCTGGATACTCGAATCTACCAGGACAAGCACTTGACCACATCATGGGAACATATGAACCGATGAAACAGCCGACAAAAGTAACCTGATTTGACTTTCCTTCGCATATTGGGAGCTCTGAAGAGGATCCCCGAGTTTGAGGACTATGTCGACGAGGAGATCATCGATTTTACTGCAAACAAAACAAATTCACCTACCCACAGCGTCTTCTAACATGGCCCAAGCTTTCCACCAAGCCAAGGCTTACCAGACCACAACACTGATCCTCAGGCTATCTGACTGAAACTGCAATCAATGCAAGGTTTTAATATTCTAAACGTTCGAATTTCCCGAGAATCAATAACGTAGACGTAGAAACAGATTTCCCGAACCCTCTGGAGTAATGCTATCCAATACTATTGAGAAATCTTATATCGCCAGGGGTATGCACAAAAACCAGTCGTCACATTGTCAGCAATCGGAGATGCCACATCTGACGTGCTGGATGTCACTCGACCTCCTTCTTCTCCGAAAGAGGAGCACTTAATAGAGGTCTACCGGGAATAAAAAAATATATTTTGAAAGCTTTACATGATGCGTATTACGAACAGAAAACTTTGAGGAAAAGATGGTGTTAAACATCCATCTCTTGAAACAGGGCACTCAGACAAATAACTTTTTGTATGTTCCTTTTATTGGAATTCCTTAGTCCTTCGTAGGAAGATGGGAATACAATAGTAGCACCCACCGCAATAGCGCCCAGGAGCTAGGCTTTGGATCGCTCTTCGTTAATGAATTACCATCAATGTGTCTCGAAGCCAGCAATAACGAACATGACAGTAGGACATGATGGCAATGATTAAAATTCCGCTATCAGACAGGATGAACCATACGAATATGTCGATGAAAACCATCAGCTTCGTTCACCCGATGTCGACGAAGTAGAGATATCTAAACTGAAGTCCAACAAAGTTACCAGCTTTTCAACCGTCCAGCATACCAGTAAAATTAAGGTCGGAATAGAGTGTGAGTTTTAAATGAAACCTCTGCATCATTTGCGCGACCCAGAAGAAGCACCTCTAAACTGCGTCCAATAAAAAGATATCGCCTACAAGATCCTATCTTCTGTGCTGCGATGACATGAGCGCCTTAAGGTTCTTCAACAACCTGTCCGGACCATATCAATATGGATTTAGGGAAGCTGAGTACGCTAAATATGAAATATTCACACTACACACACACTTTTTTTTTTTAAATTTACGCCCTCTCGAAGGAGGGTACTAATACCCTTAAAAAGTTTGCACACAGCGCGGGCGTAAAAAACTTAGGGAGGTAGAGAAACGAGGTGCCGATTTACATTGGTCTTAAATGTTTACAAGTTGTAATGAGTAGGAAATAGACAGTTCTTCAGAGCATCCATAAGCGAGTTGTACAGTTTATCTTCGGTATAACGATAGAACAAAAAGTCGTTACGTCGGTGTTCAAGCCTATCAATTGGCTGTGCCATATTGGCGCCACCTATGAGTTTCATCGCACGTTTTTGAATCGTATCTAGCAAGTGCAAATAGGTTTTGGGGGCACCTCACCAGATGTGAGCATTGTACTCAAATTTTTTTGATGAAGGATGTCTTACATCGCTTAGGGAAACTTAGACATTTTGCAGCATTTCTGACGACATCGAATACGTGGTCGTTCCAACGTAAGTTGTCATTGACGCACATACTAGTACTGAGAATAGAAAGTTTTTCGGTTTCGGCAATGCAAGTGCGATTCGTAGATAATGGCTGGGTATTTAAATTTCGCTTTAACGAAAGCAGACAGCATTGTGCTATATATCTGGGCCTCAACCAAAAAGAGTCTCCAGCCACTTCGATACTTAGCTAGTTGTCAGTTTCGAATGCCAATTTGGCTGAGGTCTCCTTCTACTTGCGTGCGCCATCTGAATCGCGGTCTTCCTCCCTGTGCGGTCCCTCGGAGTCGGATTGGAAGACTTTTTGGACCGGAGCACTGGTGTCCATTCACTCTACATGACCCAGCCATCTTAATCGTTGGACCATCACTCTTCTGACTCAGCCGATGTCGCTGTAGTTCGTCCTCCTCCATTCACTGTCTATGCAGATGGGACCAAAAATCCCCAATCCAGCAATTTCGTCTCAAAGCAGTCGAGAGCATCCTCATCCATTTTTGATAAAGTCCATGCCTTTGCGCCATTTAGAAGGACTGGGAATATTAAGGTCTCCTATAAAGTCATTTTTATTATTCGAGACCGGGCCTTACTAGTCAATTGCCTTCTTAGCCCAAAGAAGCGGCCTTTAAATCGGTGAATAGGTGGTGTGTATCGATTTAGTGGAGCTTATGGCTTTTTTCTAAGATCTGCGGTAGTGCGAATATTTGATCGAAGGTGGACTCTCCTGGCCTGAAGCCGCACTGATATGGACAATCAGGTTGTTAACGTACAGCTTTAGACGTTCGCACAATATGGCAGATAGGATCTTGCAGGCGATGTTAAGAAGACTGATGCCTCTGTAGCTGGTGCAGTTCAGATGGTCTCCTCTCTTGAGGATTGGACAAACAATGCTGAGGTTCGATTTATCGGGCATACTTTCATCCGATGAGTTGGTGTATTCTCCTTACCAAGCCAGCTTTGTTGAACTTAAGCTGGTATATGGCTATTTTCACTTCATCCACTTCGGGAATGTGATGGAATTGTTTGTCTACATCGTACAAGTTGAAAGGTTCATTCTGCCTGACAGCCGTTTAAAGTGATGCTCTTTCCAAATCCTCAGCATCGGCAGCCACTTAACTACTATGCTCCCTTTTTCGCCCCTATATGCTTCGGTTTGGGGTTGTTTGTGTCCGTGGCATGTTCTTTTTACCTTTTCGCAAAACTTCCAAATCTCATTCCTGGAGTAGCATCTCTCAATTTCCTCGACGCTCATCATGCGCTTTCATTTTTCACCTAAGAAACCGATGTTCGTCTCTCCTCTTCTACGCGTGGAGGTCATGAACGTATATCTTCTATACAGCGCCGCTTTGAATCCATCTTGCTTAGCTACATATGGTATGCTCGTCGGCATTCGTCGTCAAAGCAGGGGTTTCGTTGTGGTGGCCGAGTGAAACACAACACATCAGAGGCGGCATATCTGATGGGTTTTTGTCAATATTGCCACTAGTTTTAGATGCTTGATGCTGTTGGCATAGAACCTCTGAAGAGATTGAAGCAGACTCGATCGGAAAAGGATTTGGCGATCTCCTTCCATTATAGACGACTACAATTTCAATATCAATTCTCCTCAAAGTATCAGTTTGTCTCTGCTATGTTCGGTGTCTTTGACGTACGTTGGCTACAACTAGGTAATGGTTCGAGCCGATGTTACCATAATAGTGGAGGAGTGCCTTGAGTCGATCGCAATGTGGTCAACCTGGTTGACGGTTGATTGATAAGGAGATCTCCAAGTCCCCTGATGAATATCTAGAGGCGGGACCCGCGTGCTAGCTAGGAGAATGTTTAGCTCCACCGTCGATTAGCCTGAATCCGTTATTGGAGGTGGTGTTGGGCAGGCTATGGTTTCCGACTGTACTATCAAAAATTCCCTCTCTTCCTGGCATTGTATTAAAGTCGCCGAGAATAATTTTAATGTAATAGCTAGGGCACTGCTCGTAAGTCTCTTCCAAGAGCTAGTAAAAGCCATCTTTGGTGTCATCATCTTTCTCCTCTGTGGGAATATATGCCCATATACGGCAGGGTTGCATGTGGCCTATTAAGGGACCTAACATTCCACGTGCAGATCCAAAATTCGTTGTTCTTGTTTCGTTTTCCGGGGTTGTCAAGAGTAGACCCGTCCGTATTTTTTTTCCATGGCCGGACCTAGGCGGCATAACCGCCAACCTGGAGGGTTGACAGTAAAACGTTCGAGGACGTGACTCCTGCCATTGTTCCAATAAGTGCTCATTCGCTACCATCTCCTTTCCAAGACCCTGACATAGTTTCGGAAATCCTTACCGGACTGAGCTCCAAATATGTCGGTGTATACCGGATATAAGCATTGTGTTTTGGAAGGATTAAATTCCACACAGTTCTTCAGCCGAAGAGCAGGGACGTAAGTCCTCGAACGAATATGAACGGCAGAGAGTACTCTCGTCCCGCCGCCCTAACAACGGAAACAGAAACCGCGCTGCCTATCCCGCCCGCCCCCTCCCCACGCAAACTGCTCAAACAATTCGGAACTTCATGGACCCCCTCCGAATGGAAAAGCCAACTCGAAAAGTTGAAAGAGGGAAACCATACAACATTCTACGTTGAAGGGGCTCCTCAACACGCTGATGTTAGTTGGGTGCGGAATTTCTTTCACCGAAATTATGCCATCACCATTAGCGAGTGCGAGATGATTTCCCCAGCTGACTCCAATAGTTCCTGCAGCTTCAAAATCAGCATTCCAACCAAATATTCATGGTTATTCCCCACTTCCTCTGGTAAGGCCACTAAACCTGGGAAGATAAGTATCACCAAATGCTCTGAGGAACGAGAAAACCCACGTGTCGACGACAACCAAAATTTTAAAAATAAACGTAACGATAAGCTTAAAAAAAGACCGCTCCCAAACCCCCTTCCAACTAAAAAGCACGCTAACAAAAAACGTAGCTCCAATCCCGAGCCCAACTGGAGCTTCAAAACGAACTTGTTCCCCGATTTTAGTCCCCCCTCCTCACTTATCCGACACAAAGCTCTTACACGCCAATCCTCTAATCCGCTAATTCCCAATGTTCCACCCAAGCCCCCGCGCCAACGCGTCTCTTTCAACTTAACCTCAAGTACCCATATTATTCCTTCTCAATCTTCTACGCCACCAATCCCAGCAAACAACTCATTTCCTAACTTCGACCTACAAACTGGAGCTAAGTACCCTAATTTTATTAACTCCCATACCCTAAACCCAACATCTCATCCGGCGCCCAACTCCATATCCAACCACGAATCTCCATCTCCCTCCTCCACTGCCCCTATTCTTGATCCTCTTTTTCCCCCACAGTTAAACTAACCCAGCAAACCAATGGAACTACAGAAAGTCGCTATGCACTCTCTAGGCTTAGAGAGAGAAAGATATATGAAAACATTCGTCTCTTTCTCGCCTAACTACACGACAAATCGGACTCGGTCTGCTACGAAGGGAAGACCAAAACCAGCGTCATGGTATCCATCCAGCAGGAAGGCCTCCCTACCGACCCTATCAGTCTCAGGAACCTTTATGTCAGGTACCACAAGATTTTTAGCATGTCCCCTCAGAAAGTAGCAGACGACCTTGCTGCATTCGGCCACTACGTTCACTCTAAACGAGTCTCACACCTACAGCGAAGCCGAGCTGACCACCATAAATTTTTTCGTCCATAACATGCCTTCCTCGTCAGCACTTAAGCCATCCCACCATACATCTCCACCCCACAACATCCATCTTACATTTTACTACCAGAATGTAAGAGGTCTTCGCTCTAAAACCAATGCTGTCCTACGTCAATCGCATTCTCTTCCCTTTGATATTTACGCCTTGACTGAAACCAATTTGATTCCCGACATAAAGAACCAGGAATTGTTCCCCCCTACTTTTAATGTTTTTCGCGACGACGATCCTACCCGCCCACATGATGATTCCTCCTGTCGAGGCGTCCTACTGGCGGTCCACAACAGCCTTAACTCTTCTCCCATTACCATCTCTTCATCCTCTAAAGTCGACTTTGTCGCTATAAAAATATCACTCCCCTTCAAGTCTCTCCCCATGACTCCTTCCTTCTTCAACAAGACCTTGATAGTTTTTCGATCTGGTTTACGACCTCGGCATTTTGTGTGATAGGGAGCTCAACTTCCGTTTGCATATGGATGGGATAATCCTTAAAGCCAATTCTGCACTAGGTTTTGTAAAACGATGGTCCAAAGAATTCACCAACCCATACGTGACCAGGTCCCTCTATATTACCTTTGTTCGTCCCCTCCTAGAGTACGCCAGTCAAGTATGGTCCCCATATCATCGCGTTCATATCTCGAGAATCGAAAGCATCCAGCGCCGTTTTCTTCGATTCGCTCTTCGAGGTTTGCCCAGGGATGATCCTTTTACTCTGCCCCCCTATCAAAACCGTCTCAACCTTATTAACCTAAACACCCTTGAGGAACGCAGAGATGCAGCCGACTTTCTCTTCATTCATCGACTTCTTTCAGGTCAGGTTGAATGCACGTTCCTTCACAATTCTATTTTCCTCAACACTAACCCTCGTAATCTACGTACCCCTCGTCTCTTCTATCTCCCAACCCACCACACCACCTATGGCGCGAACGAACCAATCTCCCGCATGCTACGAAAAATTAATCCAAACCCTAGCGTCTTTGACTTCCACCGCACCACTTCCTACCTCAAATCGGTTCTCCTTCACCAGAATAACCAGCCTTAGTTTTAAGTTTTAGTTTAAGTTTAATTTTAAGTTATAGGTTGTATTAAGCCGAATAAATGGGGGCTTTCGCCCCCACCAAAATTATAAGACAAGAGATTGTTGATGAAAATTAAAAAGAGTGTCGGAGACAGAACGGAGCTCTTGGGCACACCAGCATTTATTTTGTGAATATCAGACTCGAAACCATCCAAGACAACTTGAATTGTACGTTCAAAAGCACGCATTTTCGACAAAAGAGTGAAATGATGCCGAACTCTGTCGAATGCCTTAGAAATATCAAGGGCAACTATCTTGCTTTCGCCAGAGTGGTGTACGCTTTGGTTCCACTTTTCGGTAAGACATGCCATCACATCACCAGTAGACCTGTTGCTACGAAAACATTGAGAAGTTTTCGTGTTTCGAGATATTTCATGAGCTGACGGTTTATCAGCGTTTCCATGACTTTGGAAAGAAGGGACGTAAGTGCAGTGGGTCTTTAGGAGGAGAGAAAAGAGGATTCGCCTTTTTTTAGGGACGGACTTAGCAAATAGTTCTAAAGAGTAGAATTGATAAAAAGGCGGATGTGTGAATATTAAGATCTTTAAATAATCTTGCTATTACACGAGTACGAAAGTGGATTCGTTTTGTCGATTATACAGAATGACGATGAAGAATGTGAGATGCTGCTCACCCATTGATGGCTCATCCGGGACCATCATCTCCAAATACGTCGAAGTAAATCATATAACCAAACTACGAGGGGCGTTCAATATATTCTCGGTATCGAAAATCTTTTTCCACGAAGACATTTTTTCAAATCCGGAAACAGGAAATAATCACTAGGGTGGGTATTGGATTTCTTCGAAACCACAATCTCGCGCAGCAGCCTTGGAAACTCGCGCCGTGTGAACAGGAGCGTTGTCATGAAGAAGCAACACACCCGCTGCGAGTTTACCCCGTCTTTTCTTTTTAATTTCCTCCCGCGTAGGAAGCGTAGGATATGGCGTTGATGGTTTCACCTTTTTTTTTGTACTCAATGAGCAAGATTCCCTTTGAGTCCCAAAAAACTGTGGCCATGATCTTCCTGGCAGACGGAGTGACTTTGAACTTCTTCGGGGGGTCTGTTCCTTTTTTATGCCACTGCATGGACAATAGTCCATGCTTGTTTGCTTTCAGGGTCATAGTGGTGGACCCATGTTTCTTCCCCAGTAACAATTCGATTCATAACACCGTCCGCGTTCTCACTACACATCTCCAAAAGCTCTCTACAGCATGCGATTCTCACTTTTTTCTGAGGCGCTGTGAGCATTCGTGGCACCCACCTTGCACTGACCTTTGAAAGGTTAAGATGGTCATGAAGAATGGTGTGAATGGTACCAATTGAAAGCTTGGTGATCTCTGCCATCATTTTCACCTTTATTCGGGCATCCTCAAGAACAAGTTTTTCGACTTCTTTGATGCTTTCTCCCGTACAAGCAGTAGCCGGGGCGCCGGAGCGGAGGTCGTCTTCAATGCTCTCTCTGCCTCTCTTGAACTCACTTGACCACTTTTGCACAGTTGCTAATGAAGGTGCGGAACCCTGGTAAACAGCCATCATCTCTTCATGAATAGTTTTTTGACTTTTTCCTTGCTTAGTGAGAAATTTAATTACAGCGCGATGCTCAATTTTCACCATCATCGTCTCAGTTGCCATTATGATTCTGTTTAACTAGAGATAAAACGCGAATTAATAATCACATTTATATGAAATTTTACATGAATGCACTAAAATAATAGTATTACTTGATAAATAAGTCAATTTATATATGCAACCACAGCTTCACCCGGATACCGAGAATATCTTGAACGCCCCTCGTAGCATTGCGAATGTTTACGTCGGAAATACAATTCGTCAGCAGAGAGTTACAGTTTAGTGCAAATTTTGAAGGGACGTCATCATTGGCCCATTTTATTTCCAAAATACTGCTGAAAATGTTATTTCGGCCAACGGTGAACGCTACAGAGCCATAATTACTGAATTTTTGTCTACTGAAATTGAAGATATGGACTTGAACGATCTTTGATTTTAGCACGATGGCGTATCATGTCACACAATCCATTAAACCATCGTTCTTTGCGCACTAAGTTCGGTAATCGTGTTATCAGCCGCGTTGGCGATGCCAATTGGCTACCTTGGAGCTGTGATTTGACCCCTTAGACTGTTTTTGGTAGGGTGACCATAAGATGTTCCGTATTTTTAAGTCTCCAAAAGGAACTGTAGCCTACAATCGAATCATGAAACTATTATTAACTTAATTCGTGCGGTTTGCTAAGAGATGGCGTAACTTGTATTATTCCATTGTTATTATTCCATTTCCACATCCGTTGGAAAGCTACTGTCATTGTACGTCATTTCAGTATATGTCATTCATTTGAAGCGTAAACAACAATAACTTTTTTTCACTCAAATATGTTGAACTTTGTGCCTGAAAAAGTGTTTTTGCGGGGAGTTCTTCTTCATGAAGAAAACTGCTGCCGAAAGTCATCGTATTTTGATGGAAGTTTATGGTGAACATGCGCTAGCTGAGCGAACGTGCCAAAAGTGGTTTGCACGATTTAAAAGTGCTGATTTTGGATTGGAAGACGATAAACGTCCTGGGCAGCCAAAAAAGTTTGAAGATGAAGAACTGGAAGCATTACTCTATGAAGATTGTTGCCAAACACAAGAAGAGCTCACCGAATCTTTGGGTGCCACTCAAGCAGCCATTTCAAAGCGTTTAAAAGCAGCTGGATATATTCAAAAGCAAGGAAATTGGGTTCCACATGAACTCAAGCCGAGAGACGTCGAAAGGCGGCGAAAAGGAAGTCATTTTTGTATCGGATTGTTACTGGTGATGAAAAGTGGGAAGTCTTACCTCAGCCGCCTTATAGCCCAGACCTTGCCCCTTCTGACTACCATTTGTTCCGGTCGATGGAGAACGCCCTGACTGAAATACGGTTCACATCAGAGCAGAATATCAAAAATTGGCTTGATTCATTCTTGGCTGCCAAGCCGGCGCAGTTCTTTTGGGATGGGATCCACAAATTGCCAGAAAGATGGGCAAAAGTCATAGCTTCAGATGGGCAATACTTTGAATAATGCTACTGTACATGTTTTTCCTAAATAAACGTTCAAATATACCTCACTTCTCGTTGAACTATCGACCTAGAAGGTGTTTTATTTTTTCGCTTTCGCTATCGCTATTTTTTCGTTCGTCGTAATAACTCGTTGTTGCACAAGAATACACTCGGTATTCTTCGAAGTATTGAGGATATTAAGCAAGAGGCAAATATTTTCAATACGTAGTGAGAAAAATCTCTCGGCATTTACACTATGTAACACAATGCGGACAATCCAGAAACAATTCAAGCCCTTAAAGCCATTCGTGAGATAGACCCAGAAGTAGTCAACAAGGTCTTGTAAATTTGGGTTGATATGATGCGCTACTACGAAACCAGCCTAGACAGTCGCATGAATTAAATCGTATTACATACATAACTAATTACATTGTTAACTCTTTGTAATAAAAAATACCGAAAATAACTGGTTTATGTTCATTTTATTTTATTTTTGAAAAGAAACTTCTATTCAGACGATAACTTTAGCGGCTTGTCTATCTATGCTCCACTTTTAATTCTAACAGCGTCATCAACGCTGACATCAAACGAGACAACAACAAATTCCTGCCAATCACTGCTTTTTTGAGCTGAGCCCAGTTAAAGGGATTCAGAAAAAATCGCAATCTGGAGCCATCTATTCCCAAGTGAATAACATTTCCGTTTATTTGAATTTCAAACGAATTATTTTTTAAAAGAACTCCGAAATTATGTTCGTAGCATTTCTCTCTATTGACTGTGTGCCACCTAGGTGATGATTTAATTTTATCAAATACAAACACCAAAGTTGTAAACCATTGTAGACAAAAACCTTTTAGTTTAACGACTGACAGTTTTAAAGCCTTTTTTATGGCACAACGTTGATAGCGAAATGTTACCAGTTACAGATGCTTTTGGTGAAATCATTTGAATTCGATTCAAATTTATTAGATAGATACGAGAGTACAAGGATGGCTATGTATTACTAGGTACTTCAGTCATGTTCATAAATATGTTCCAAGCAGATTCATTAAATGAGCTATTTCCGTGTTTTTGTACTTTTGGTTTAATTTTAGCCCCGGGTCAAAACCAGATAGATTTGTTACTGCTGATTACCTACATACAGATGTACTGTTGAATAAGAGTGAAATTAAACAACAGAAAATCGGTTTATTGGTTTATGGTTCGTTTATTACTGTGTATACTCTAGTTATGATCTGCTTCGATGACAATTTTTGACTGTCTCGCTATAGTCTGCGCTGCTGATTTATATACAGGATCCTCATTGATGTTACAACCCTGGCATCCCTTCATCAATATCGCTCTCGAGATCAGAGTATTCTTCGACGCTGACATTATTTGGGAGGTGTTTACTGGGAAGCTCCAACAGTAACTTTCGCACAGGATACTCCTCAGCGTGTATGCGAATAGGAGTTTGGGCGGACTTGCCTTCATTGTGCAGTTGCGAGGGGTGTTCAGACCCCATTGGAATGCTCGTAGATAACTCGTAGTGAAGTTTGGATTGTGCGGTTGCATATTTGGACTGACAGAGATTTTCACGTATTCGATTGCATTCTCCTCACAAAACCGAAAAATCTGCGATTTGAATGCAATTCCTTGGTCAGTAAAAATTCTTTTTGGTGACCCAAAATAGTTGGCCAATTCGATGCGGATGCTGAGAGCTCCCTTGCTAATCGTTTGCGGTCCTGACAGCTAGCAGAATTGTGTACTTAGTGAAATTATCGACTAAGGCGAGAACGTAAATGTTATGAAGGTACCAAGTTCGGTCGAGGACCACTGGGTCGAATGCGAAGGGGACACGTTCTATACAATGCAACTCCCTCTCAAGTCTGCCACCTCTTTTTTTCTTGCGTAGGCACACTCCACACATGACTTAATGTAGTTCCTAATGAATCCTCTCATCTTAAAAAAAAAAAAAAATCCTCCTTATTCTCGCCGTCTTCTTATCGGCATGATGTTCATCATCTCCATTGCACAGTTCAACAATTCTCTATCGTATCATTTTCGGGATTACCCACCTCTCGTCTTCACCTACCTTACGAAGAGCCGATACTCTCTGACGAAATAGTCTTTTTGAAGCTGTTTCTTTACAGGCGTCAACTTGACAGCTTTGAGTGTTTTAATAGGGCTCGCAACTTCGAGTACTAGCATTGCCAGTTGCCACCCAATCTCCGTCGGAAATATGTATTATACATCCAGTATCAAGGCATCCACCCATCCAAGTGACTCTCATCTTCAACTGGTTGTCAACTTAGCGCATCAACGAGCTCAGCCATTTTTTCAGACTGGTGCATCGCTTTATAGTGTCAAATTCCTGTAGTTTGAGCCACCAGCTGCCCATACGGGGAATCAATTATCAATATTATTGGTTTCAACTATGACCTCACAGTCCATGACGATCTTGAAATGTTTGTCAAGCAGGTACACTCTGAACCTGTTCAAGCTCTCCACTATTACCAGGACTTCAATTTCATATGGGTGGTACTTCTTCTCATCTGCTGACAGCTTGCGGCTGTAGAAGACTACTGAACGTAGATGGTTGTCTTCTTTGTTCCGATGCAGGAGAATTCCGGCTAAACCGGAAGACGAGGCATCAGTGTGCACTTTATACACGTACTCCGAGACGAATAACGCAAGTACAGGTGGGTTGATGAGCATATCCTTTAGACTCTTGCGTTTCTGTCCACTAGAATGGCTGATCTGCTTTTGTGAGGTCTGTCAATGGATTCGCCCAATGTACATTGTTATTCACAAATTACCTTACGCCATGCAAATATTTAGGCCTTGGAAAAGAGGCAATTGCAACTGTCTTCTGAGCACTTGGCTGAAGCCCTTCTCTGCTCACTCGATGGCCTAGGAAATCAACGGTGGTCTTCAGAAAAGTTCACTTACCCACCGTCAAGTTTAGCCCTGATTCCCTGAATCCACTCCTCGCAGGCGTGACTTAATTACATTCATGCGCGCTTGAATTGGAGAGAGCAAAGAGTGTTGAGGTTATTGGTGTTCCTGGTGTTCCTGGTGTGGTTTCAGCAATGGCAATGCAGTGGAATGCGTCCAAACAATTGTCAGCTAGGTTTTGTGCGTTTCTTAGTCACCTATCTACTGACATCCAAAAATGTTACGTCAAACGTTTATGGAAGAAAAAAAAAAGAACAACGAGCAGAAAGATAAAATTTGTGTACAAGAGCCAAAAGAAAAAGATCTGAAAGCGAAGAAAACTGCAATGAAGAATTTGAATTCGTCATTATTTCGCGTGGAACAAAGGCTAATGTTTTTTATAAATGATTGTTTCACTAGTCTCACCTGCCTCACCTTATTATCTCTCTATTTTCACTACCACTGCTACATCGAAGTCACATTCCGCCCCTTCAAACTTTTAACCGTAACACCCCTCTCGCTATGAATGCTCATCAGTACACACTCAAGTCAACCTTCGGACGTACTCTGAAATATCGTGATTCTTTCCTAATTCGTACAACTCGCTTATGAAGCCTGTTGAGCTCTCTATTTCCTAGTGGTTATAACTTGCAAACATTTAAAACCAACGCACATCGGTTCCTCCCTTTTTTCCCTACCTAACATCTAAGGGTACATAAAATCGCTTGTGCGGGCGCCTGATATATAGTAATAATAGATATGAAAATATATTATTTATTTCTTATATATACAGGGTGTCCCAAAAATCAACGTCAAGCCGGAAACGGGTGATAGGTCAAGTGGTGTCGGTTATCATAAAATTATAAAAAAAAAATGTAGGTCATGTACTTTTCAAATTATTGACACTCACAAAAAATCTAGAAATCTGACACCCTGTGACGATCTTTCAAGTACTGCAAATCTTTGCTTTTCTTCGATTTTTTTGACACAGCCACTGAACAAAAATAGGCCCCGTCCGAGAAGATGATTTTTTCCCCAAAATCCGGATCTCCGGCCAAGTTTTCCAGCGCCCAATTAGCGAACTCACGGCGTCGTCTATGGTCGTCCGGCACAATTTTATACGCAACAGCAAAATAAGCCGAGTTAACCCTCTGACGATTCCTAATTCAGCTGATCGGCGCCGTAGCGATATTTCTGGGTCTTCTTCGATACTGGCCCCTACGGAGGCTATGTTTTCTTCATTTCACTTCAATCTCTGTCTGGTTGATGGCTGTTGATGATGATCCAAAACAGGGTTCTCTCGCTGAAAATTTTTCACGCTGCGACGTATTGCCAGCACACTGAAAACGTGATGACGACCGACCTCATGACGAAATTCACGTTGTGTATTCACAACTGAGGCGGAAGTTTGTGTTAATAATTTCCGCACGTTCCGCAAGCGTAAAGCGATGCATGATGAGATGCCAAACCTTACTGAATATTTTGACAGCTGGATGTCCTACCCTGTTTTCTATTGCGCACAAAATATTTGATACGAATTTGGAAAGGTTTGCAGTTGTAGATCGACCTTTAAGATATCCATGTTGATTTTGGGGATAGATAGACATGGAATGTAAAATCATTGATCCCTAAGAGATACTCTCTCATACATCTTGAGCTTAGCGATGGATCGATAGTTAGAGATTTCATGCTGGGAAGAGGAATGTGAAGAGGGATTATATAAGTTAAGTTAGGTTAGTTAAAGTGGCTGTCGGAAAGACCAACTCCCTTAGACCTGTTGATCCATTGTGATGCCACGTGGATCTGTGATTATCCTACTTTTGGAACCAATTTGAGCTTATGATAAAGTATAGGGGACTGTTAACATAGCTATTCTCTAGATCGCTAAGTCATTGTAGAAGAAAGCTCCTAAGTGGAGTTTTCTTCTTTGGGAGGGAGCTGGATATGTGCAGAGCATGTGGAGGATTTTCTCTTCCTCCTCCTCGTCCATGCAACCTCTGCAGAAATCGTTCGTAAGGATACCAAGTCTCCTTGCATGCTGGCCTATAAGGCAGTGTCCATTGCTGACAGCTATAATGGAACTGAGATGTTTCCTGTTTAACAAGATCAAACTCTTAGAGCGATTCAGATCCAGCTTCGGCTAGATCTGTTTGGTTGCTAGAGCAAATCCAACAGTCCACCTACGGTTTGTTCTTTTGTTAGCAACCAGCTTTAATATTAGTTTGCACGCAGCGATTGGGATAGCGATGCTACCCTTTCCCGCTAGAGTGGTTTCCATTTTCAAAGTTCGTCTTCCCTATAATTCCCTGGAATGCCTCTGTGGCCCGGTACCCAACATATGTAAGTGAAGGTTGAAGGACTTGATAGCAGCCTGATTACCTGAAAAGATCCGGATATCCTTTGCAGATATCACGTTTTTCTTCAGCGAGGACAGACCTGCTTTAAAAATGTCTGTCTGGAACACGCTACAGTGATTTGGAAGACGGAAGGCGGGGCTTAGATTAAGCATATCTGAGAAAATACTGCCACCAACCTTGCTATCAGTCTTAGATCCATCTGTATTAAAGTAGATTGACTTGCCATTCACAAAAACCACTTCTGCTCGGAAGGATCTAGAGGGGATGCTTACATGAAAGCCTTTGTCAACCCAATGTTAGGATATAGTGTAGTCAATGCTCTCTGGGAGGATTCCTAGTATATTAAGAATATTAGCGTGGCCAAATAAATTAGTTTTCCACTGTATAGTCGCTTTAAGGCGACGAGGATATCGAGGGGTGTTAAGTGAAACCGTATATTCAGTGCCGCGAAGAGAGTAGTGCGCAAGGTTCCGCTTATGCACAGACATGCTGTACTTCGGAATCTTTTCAGTTTGCTGCAATTAACTGCATTGTCTAACGCCGTCCACCAGACAACAACCCGGTAGGTGAGTCTTATGATCGAGATGTATAGCCAGTAGGTTATGCGAGGTTGAAGACGCCAATTGTTCCCAAATGCTTTTTTACAAGAGAATAAAGCTACTGCAGATTTCTTCTGTTAAGATTTAGCTGAAGGAGTTATTTAATTGTATTAGGATGCTTACCTGAGACGGCTATAGCAACGCCATCCGCATAGGCAATAAACCTGCTACTTCCCGCTTCCAGATGTTCATTGACTACTAAGTTTCAGAGAACTGGAGAAAGGTCACCGCCTTGCGGTCGTACCTCCGCTAACACATCTTTTAGCAGAAGCCCCACCCAGTTTGGAGATAATTATCCTGCTATTCAGCATAAGACTGATCAACCCTCCAAGTAAGCCGTCTACCTGCAGAGGGCAGTCGTGATGTTGACGTTAATAAAGGCGCCCTCTATGTCCAGGAAAGTGACCATTGTGTGCTCTTTATATTGTAGTGAATGCAGAGCCGTTTCCACCGACTTTCCTTTACAGCAATCATGCTGTGCCATTGACAAAAGTCTAGGATCAATTTTCCTCGTATATATTTTTTTTTTTTTTAAAAAGAACTTTAACACTCAAGGGGTTATTACTATTCTTAAAATGCCGGACTACGTGTTAAGCTTTTCGGAAAATTGGATAGAGAGAGAGAGAAAGATGTTTGGGCTCAGTGGTTATTTCGCTCCATGAGTTGCACCCAACATTTAATCGGGAGACTAAATTATTAGCGTAGATTGACTTCATGTATTTGGCCAACCATTCATCTCATGAGATTTTAGTTGCCTGAAAAATGTTTTTCGGTCACGGCTGGTTTGAACCCCGAAACATCCGATTGGGAAGCCAATACACTACCACTTTCATGGCCACCCATTAATCTGGAGAATGATACGGTTTCTCCACAAACCTACAAAGTGCTACAAGTGTCAGAGGAGGAGACCAACGGCTTAGTTGTCGCCTCGAATAAATTGCTATCATCGGTTAAAAGAGGAGGAGATTGGTTATCAGCATCCATCTCATCCTTTCTGTAAACCCTTTAGTGGATTGACTCTAAACCGAACCGGATCATGCTATTAGAGGGTTAAGGGATTCCTTAACCCAGGAGGTTTTGGGCCTCTTGGGAATCAACACGGTTTCCTCCAACGATTTCTGGCGCTTGGAGAAGTCCTTTAGCGGGAGCAGTTGGTAATCCGTCTTTAAGGATGTTGTTAGCTCACTCAATCATGCTCTTTATGTCTCCACTTCTTTCAACCTCCGGAATGGATTCGAAGGTTTTGATAATGCGTAAAGCATTTCGGCGTCTGACATAGAGCGTTTTGGATGGAGCTTGCCGAGGCAGTTGGGCCCCTGATTCCTCCTTTGAGGGAGGAGTTTTAGTAGCAGTAGCAAGACGGTGGCCATCCATCTGGGTGGTGTAGTAACTGATATGACCATAGCGTGTCATAGTCTTACTACTCCTTGCAAGTTTGGTTTTTTGCTCGTTGCGTTTGCCTTCAAAGGATGGTGCACCATGGCCTTCACAGTTTCACCTCCGCTCGGCAGGAGCCTTGTCGTTATTGCGGCAATCACCATTCTACCGCCCAGTATTAAAGGAGTACCGGCCTCGGATTTTGTTTTTTTTTTTTTAGATAGCATCCATTCAGTATTTCCCATGAGTAGCGGGGATGGTCCATCTGTACAGGGATCCGCTGTATACAGACAAGGCCAGCTAATCCGGATGTCGCCAGGTATCCGGATACTCCATTCACGACTAAGCTATATTTTGAAGATGCTGGGCCCTCAGCCAGGCTGGTCCTCAACACGGGTCGTTTGACACCTTGATCCAGAACAGGGGAAAAAGAAATGGAAAGGATGGTGGGAAAAATCTGGTGGGGGGGTAAGCATCCATTCGTTTCGGGACTCATCTCGAGAACTTCTAGAGATTCATTGACCTTACTCAGCCCCTACAACTCGACAAGTGCGATGCTCCGATATAGGAAGAATTGTATAAGAATTTTACCAAATCATTTGAAAAGATCCCAGACGGGCACCACAATGTAGTTGAGGTAAACAAGGATTTTCCGGAACTAAACGTGAACTGAAAAGGGAGACGGTGCCATATGAACCGCTAGTGAGTCAACGTCACCTCTCAAACCCCGAAATCGTATTACTAACTAGGGAATATCCAACCCCTTTGACTCAGGGGTCACAAAAATGACACCTTCAGATAAGGAGTTGGAAAGGAAAGGAGTCCAAGAGCAACACAACGTATGCATCTGCACGTGGAATTGTCAGACCTTGAGCAGGACCTATG
Organism: Volucella zonaria; assembly: GCA_963966105.1. Lineage (NCBI taxonomy): Eukaryota > Metazoa > Arthropoda > Insecta > Diptera > Syrphidae > Volucella > Volucella zonaria. Next base: position 58,407,359 of record OZ014530.1, read on the forward strand.
TAAATGAACAATTAATGGAGGCTGCTATACAGCAAAAGTCATAGCCATTCTAGAAGTGCACTGGGATAGGCCGCAAACTGTGATGTATGCTCTAGGGAGTGCTACAGATAACAAAAATTGTTTCTACATATTTGGGTGTACAGTTGTTATAATTGGCAAACTAAGACAACATTTTGATAGCCTTCGGCACATTAAAGCATTGCTCAACATTAGCCTGGTATCAACACACGGCCCACAGAAGAAATAGATAAAGCAACCAAGAATGTTTATACAAGCTCCTCGATAAAACCAACAGCGTACGTATGACGATCAAATTTTTGAAATTGAAAACATCTTTGGTGTAGTCGGAGAGCACAGCCTACAAGACACCAAAGCTGAAAAATAACAAAGGATGTGCCACTGCAGCGCAGAAGTTACTATAGAGAGTACACGGCTTCCTCCCCTCAATATTCACAAAGGATGGCGATCACCTGATCAAAGAATAGTCAAGCAAGTTCATCAAACTGATCATGTTGCAATCGACACAAGACACTCAATCAGTATTATAGACCTAGTTGTAGAGAATAAGGATATTCAAGTATTGTAAGGAGATTTTATGTCACACTGCTGCAATCAGTTGACTCCTTACCGACCTATTTAGAGCAGCTCAAATTGACTCGACTAGAAGTATGGGATCACCAAATATTTTTGGATGAAAGAATCCACGGTGGGTGAATCCTCAGTGCGGTCTGGCTGTGATGCAATATTACGTGATTTTCTAACGCCCAGTTATTTGTAGAGGCCTAGATCAAACTCGGAAAGAAGGCTCACTTAAAGTATTTTAAGTAAACTCGACACATTGATCATTATCAATCTAAATAATATGTAGCATATATGAAGGAGAAAATGAATAGCATTCTATTCCCACTACCAGGATAGATGCATTAGTCCAATAAACCTCATGGAAGAGCTCTTTAGAATGAAGTCAGAGTACCTACATAATAAATTTTAAAACATGAAACCTGAATAAATAAAATTGGTAGAACTTAGTCTATTATATCGGCAGTAAAATGCAAAAAGCAATTTTCTAATGCAGCAATTATTTCCTTGTCCGCTGGGAAATAAACCAAAGGACAGGTATTAACAATTGTAAATATCAATTCAACTTTATTCCTACATTCCCCTGCTTAGTATTGTAAATAACAATTACATTAATGACACTTTCCAAACGACTAAGTATCTCTTGAAACAAAAAGCCGTCAAGTAGTATTGATTTTTTGATTAACAAGCCTTGCAACAGGAAAACTAATTTCAATTTGAGAGAGAAATTGGTCATACGCGTCTTTCTATTGGGATTGAATTGTGAATTCCACATTCACAGCATTGAAATAAACAATGCTGAGAACTTTCACAATTCAAAATGTCAATATGGACCCCAGCTTCTGACTGAGAACAGAGAAATAGCGGATGCCAAGGAATAACTCACTGAAGTATCACCCCAAGTTCAGTCGGTGGTCAAATTATTCGGAAATTTTACAGCTTTAGGAGTGTGGTCTCCTGGGCCATTATAAAATAGTAACGGACCGCAACCATAAGCATTTCGTTGCCCCGAGTCTGCAAAACGCCCCAGATAGATACTTTGTTGACGACTATTGGCCACATTGACCACAAACATTGATTGGATTTTAAATCATCAAAACTCTCTTTGAAAATTAAAAACGGGGTCCCCACATTTCGAAATTTCTAAAACCAGATCAAAAATCGGTGCAGAACATGAGTGGACATCCTAGGAATAATCGAAATTAGATATAGGAAATATGGCATCCATTACTCCGAAAATGCCAAAAGGTTCCTGGTCTACTCCTGCAAGCCAATGAAGATCACTCGCGAGTATCTGGCCGATCGGCAGCCAGGTGTTGGCTCATGGTAAGGTTAAAAAAGGGTTAAGGGTTATTATACCATCAAAATGTTCGCACACATCGCGGGTGAAGGAAAGTTAGGGAGGAAGAACAGGGAGGTACCGATGTGCATTGGTCTTAAATGTTTGCAAGTTATAACGACTAGGAAGTATAGAGCTCGGTAGGGCGAGTTGTACGGGCTAGGAAGGAATCACGATGTTTCAGAGTATGTTTCCGCACGATTTTAAATCCCATCAGATGTTTTAGGCCCACATGGGGGCATTGTGCTAAAATTTTTCGCGGATAAATGGTTATGTATTGAGCGTGAAGTATTTCTTACATCATTTGAAACCTAGACATTTCGCAGCATTTTTGACGACATCGAATATGTGGTCATTCCAACGTAAGTTGTCTTTGACACACTTACCGACGATGGAAAGTTTTCCGGTTTCGACGATGCAAGTTCCATTCATGGATAATGTCTGAGTGTTTAAATCTCGCTTTAACGACAGCACACACCAGTGCGTTTTGGAAGCATAAAATTCCATTCTGTAAATACGAGAATATTAAAAGCAGAGAGTACTGTCGTCAGCAAAGGAATACATTAGAGGTAGCAGACAAGGGATGACTGATGAAAATCAGAAATAGTGTCGGAGGTAGAACGGAGCCCTGGGGGCACACCAGCATTTATTTTGTGAATATCAGACTTGAAACCATCCAAAACACAACTGACACAAGAAAATTCAGTACCTCGATTCAGCGGATACCTGCTAATGGCAGGTGTGTTGCAGCCAAACGTGTCTCTCACCAGAAAATTTTGATTTGTTCTCCGAGATTGTGGCCGAGATCACAGGCTAACCCACCACGGCACGTCGCTACGTTGATTTGGATCCGATGTGCCCGTTATTGCTGTCATTTCTGGTATCTTTAGTGGTCCAAAACGAAGCCTTTGAAATTATGGTTCAGGTCGTCCCAGATAGGTTGCTCCTAGATACTCGTAACATTCTGCTGGGAAAAAGTTTTTTGTATAAAGCGGTCGTCACCATTGATGGGTGTGTGACAGTTGTGCGGAAGAGGGAGCCAGTTTGCGTAGGAGCGGATGATCCGCTCAAGAAAATCGACGTTGTTTACCTGGTTGGTGAGGAGCAAAGCGCACTAAAGTGATATCGGCGATCCTAAAGCTAGACAGGAGATTGAGGGGTTAGTGACTAACTACAAGCCCGAGAGGCCAAGGGAGTCCGGCATTGAAATGACGATTACATTAGAAGACGAAGTTCCAGTTCATCAGAAAGCTCGTAGGCTAACGCCGAAAGAGAAGGAAGTCGTTCGTGAACAGGTAGAGGTATGGTCGCGCGATGGTATAATTCAGCAGAGTAACTCCAGCTATGCTAGTTCGGTCGTCCTGGCGAAGAAGAAGGATGCATCCTATCGACTATGCGTAGACTACAGGAAACTTCCTTTGTCTGTTATAGAGGAAGTTTTGGAAGGCTTGCACAAAGCGCGGGTGTTTACTACTCTTGACCTGAAGAATGGGTTTTTTTCACGTGGACATCGACGACGATAGCCGAAAGTAGACAGCGTTCATAACTCCCGATGGACAATGGGAATTTCTCAAGGTGCTTTTTGGGCTGTGTAACTCTTCTGCCGTGTTTATGCGCTTGATTAACGTGGTTTTTTTCAAATGGGTTTGGTACAATTCTACATGGACGATTTGGTGATTGCAGCTATGGATGAGGAAGAGAATATGGAAAAGTTAAGGCAGGTGTTGAAGGTCGCTAAAGAAAACGGTTTGATGATCAACTGGAAAAAAGCCAGTTTGTTCGTAGGTCGATCGAATTTTTAGGACATGTTCTCGAGGGGGGCTCCATTAGGCCGCCACGAGAAAAAATCATGGCATCCCAGAATTTTCCAAAACCTAAATGTGCCAAAGATGCCCAGAGTTATCTTGGTTTGACCGGGTTTTTTCGTAAGTTCATTCCGTCTTATTCATCAGTCGAAAAGCCCCTATCGGATTTACTAAAGAAGGATAGCAAGTTTCAATCCGGTCCCGACGAGAACCTAGCTTTCGAAACTCTCAGGGAATGTCTGTGCAGCGAGTCAGTACTGGAATTGTTCAATCCAGATTTAGAAACGGAGCTTCACACGGACGCCAGCAAGGTGGGTTATGGTGGCGTCCTGCTGCAAAAGCACGTTTTACTTAAGTTTCAAATCCACTCCGGCAGATGGTAATTACACTAGTTACGAACAGGAGATGTTAGCAGTTGTGAAATGTCTGAAAAAGTTTCGGGTATACATTTTGGGATTAAAAATCCGCGTGTTCACGGACTGTCAAGCATTTCAGGCGACGGCGAATAAGCGGGACATATGCCCTCGGGTAGCTAGGTGGGCACTCCTCATACAAGAATTTGACTGCAGCGTCGTTCACCGATCGGCTTCAGCAATGCTACATGTCGACTGTTTAAGTTGGTATACTCCGGTATTAAGAATTAAGTACGGCCTTTTACATAGGATAGGAAGCGCGCAACAGAAAGATGAGTACTGCAAGCTGATAATAGGACTTTTGGAGACCTTTTGTACAAGGTGGTCGACGGACAGACGTTGCTGGTAGCTCCGCGATCTTTTCAAAGGGAGATTCTGAAAACCATTCACGAAACAGGCTATGGTTGTGCAAAGCAAGTTATAGCAGTGACGCGCCAAGGCTACTTCATTCTTCCAGGGTTAGCAGCGAAGGCAGAAACAGTGGTATGGAACTGCGTTGCCTGCACTCTAGCGTCTAGGAAGGAAGGCCGGAAGGAGCGTTTCTTGAACCCCATCTGCAAGGCAGACGAGCCGCTGATTACGTTTCACCTGGATCATTTGGGTCCGTTACCATCGTCGATGCTTTTTCCAAATTTTGATGGATATACCCAGTTAAGAGTACTACATCGGACGAGGTGGTAAGGAAGATGGAGTTGCAGAGTCAAACTTTTGGAGATCCAGTACGCGTTATCACCGATATATTGACGGCTTTTACGGGGGGTGCGTTCACGGGATACTGCAAGCAGCGGAACATCGCGCATGTTGCAATTACTACGGATGTACCAAGGGGAAATAGTCAGGTCGAGAGGATAAGCCGGACCATAATCCACGTTCTTTCCAAATTATCCCTTGACGAACCGATGAAGTATTTTAAGTTTGTTCCAAACCTCCAGAAGGCGCTAAACTCTTCAGCCTCCAGAAATACAAAGAGAAGCCCGTTCCAGCTGATGTTCGGCATTCCAAAGAGGAGTCCAGAGGATACAAAACTAGCCGAAATGATAGAGGAAGCCATCATCGACGATTTTGAGGAACATCGAAGTGACCTGAGCAAGGAGGCCAAGGAAGAGAACCGGAGGGCGTTCAATCGGAACCCGGAAAGTCGCCTGCGATGGGGTCACCGAACTCCATTTCTGCGAGAAAGGTGTCAAAACCTTGGCGAAAGTAACATATATTAAACGAACGTTTTAGAGAACGTTGTGGAACCATTCAACAAAACACTATTGGCAAATAAATCGTGGACCTTTCAACAATATTCCGCTCCAGCTCATGAACAGGTAAAAAAGACTCAAATATGGCTCAGGAATCACGTTCCAAACTTCATTTCCACGGACGATTGGCTATCTAGTAGCCCAGACAACAAGATTATGGTCTGCTCTGGAGACTATGGCTTGCACTACTCTACATTCAAGTATTGATTCTTTGAAACGAGCCCTTGTTCGAGCAGTAGAAAATTTTCCAATGCATGAGGTGCGTATGGCAATCGATGAGTGACCAGACCGATTTCGACTTTGTTGGCAAACAAATGAGGGCCATTTGGAATAGGTTAGGTTAGCTTAGGTAAAAGTGGCTGTTGGAAAGACCAACCCACTTAGGCCTATTGGCCCATTGTGATGCCACGTGGATCTGTGATCCTCCAACTCTTGGAACCAATTTGAGCTTATCATGAAGCAGTGGAGACTGTTAACATCTATATTCTCTATATCGCTTAAGTCATTGTAGAAGAAAGTTCCTAAGTGGAGTTTTTTTCTTCGGGAGAGAGCTGGACATATACAGAGTAGGTGGATGGTTGTCTCTTCCTCCTACTCGTCCATGCAGCTTCCGCAGAAATCATTTGTAAAGACGCCAAGCCTTCTTGCATGCTTACCTATAAGGCAGTGGCCAGTGATGATACCTATTATGGTGCTTAGATGTTTCCTATTTAGAAAGATCAAACTCTTTGAGGGATTCAGATCCAACTTTAGCTAGATTTGTTTGGTCGCCAGACATGTTAATCCTACAGTCCACCTAAAGTTTGTTATTTTGTTAGTATCCAGATATAATGTTAGTTTGCACGTAGCTATTGGTATACCGATGCTACCCTTTTCAGGTAAAATAGGTAGAGTGATTCCAATTGTGGAGAGTTCATCGGCCCTACATTTCGAATAAGTCGTTCTGCAATTTATAGCCATTGAGTGGCCCAAAGTTTTGTAAAATATTCATTCGTTTTCATTTTATTAGTCACAAACCGTAAGCTTCATGCCATTCAAGATTGTGACTTTATCACCCTTGGAACAATGATAAAAGGCGTTCATGTTTAACGCGTTCCCAACCCTTGAAGGGCCTCTGCCGGAAATACCGCAGTCTTCCATCCGCTGCTGCCAGTTCGTAAGACCAAGCATCATGGCATTTGCCACTGCTTGATCTTTCAAACTTTACCCGTCTCAAACCTTAAGATACTTTTAGCTGCAGCATTGCTGTCCATCCGCTCGATGTGCCCAAGTCAATGCAATCGACGTATCTTGACTTTCTTACATCCACATCTCCATACGGCTCATAGGGTTTGCAGTTTTGTCCTTATCTCCATATGCCCTACTCGTAAATGGGACCGTAAATTCGACGAGTTATGAATGTTAGTTCTGCTTTCCTGCTTATCGTCCAGTACTCGGCACCGTATAGCAGAACTGGTAGGATGACGGAGAACCTTTGTCTTTCTGGCAAGCAGTTTTGACCCCAGTCGTTTTAATAAATCGAAGTAGCAGCGGTTTCCTAGGATCATTCTTTGTCGGATATCTACTAAGGTGTCACGTATAGCTGCTGAGTGTAATGTTTTGTCTGAGATGGTGGATGGATGTTTCTTCGACAGCATTTATTTTACTTTGTTCTCGTTCACAGTTAAACCAACTTCTCTGGATCGATACGATTGAACGATGATGTCAATGTCGTCTGCGTATCCCAATAGCTGGGCAGATTTGTGGAAAATAGTATCTCTAGTGTTAACCCCGACCTTACGCACTATCTGTTCAAGCACAAGGTTAAGGAAATCGCGTAAAAGTGCATCACCTTGATGAAATCCGGTGCATGTCTGGAACAGTTCTGACGAAGCGTTACCAAATTGCACAACACAGTGCGTATTTTCAAGTATTACGCGGTAAACCTGAATCAGTATTCTCTGGATGGCGAATTCTACCATCGCCTTAAACAGCTCCAGGCAATGAATGCTGTCCTACGCGGCCTTGTAGTCGATAAAGAGGTGGCGTCTCTCTACTTGGAATTCGTTGGTATCCTCCAGGATAGTGTGAAAATTTGGTCTGTCGTCGATTTGGCTGGCGGGAAACCACATTGGTACTTGCCGATTAACGTGGCGAAAAGTGGCTTAATCTATTTACATAGTACTCTGGACAGAATCCTAATATATGTATAAGAGACATTAAGAAGGGATAAGTATAGGTAGTTGTTGCAAGACATAGGATCGCCTTTTTTGTAGATAGAACAGCCCCCATCCAAATACTCACGGGCAGTGAAGTATACTGAAATCACTAAGCTCAAACCTTTTTGATTCCAAATCGGTGTTACACTGCTTCAGCACTCTTCAGGACTTATTTAAAAAAAAAAATCAAGCTCTGTTAAATACCACGGCTCAGAGCTACTGAGGGCAATGAAAAAGACGTTGAATTGACTAGAAAAGTTTCAGCTGACCCGTTCAATAGCCCAGAGCCTTTCTGTGGCATACCGTCTTCAGAAATAAATTCAACGATCAAAAGTTGGAAGAGCAAAGGTTGTCTTTCCTATTGGGAGAATACACCGAATATAGCAGCCCTTCCAAAATGCATTCAAACTATCTCTTAACTTCAAAAGGGGTGCTATCAGAAGACTAATCAGTTTTCTAACGGTATATCGTCACCTTAGATACTCGTGACACTTACATAAATTTAGAATTTCATGTGAAAGGAAACGAAAGCGCAGAATACACACTAGGTGAATGCGTGGCTCTATGCGTCATAGGGAGATATAAATATTTGAACTTGCAATACGCAAGTAGCATAGGAACGGAATTGCCATCATCTTGACATTCAAATACCTAGACAAGATTGTAAGCGTATCAAAAATTAGTGACCGATAAATGACCAACAAACTAAGTACTGAGACACGACTGATAGCGAGAGTAGATAGTCAGCAATCAGAAAATTAAATATTTTAACACGACTTCGATGAGCGATAAAGTACAATATCAAACAAGGAAATACCTTTTATTGGTTTCGGATTTGAACAGACTTGTCGGGGAGTTGAATTTAATTAAGATCATTGATTGCAATGGAGGAGACAAAAAGTTAAAAAAAAACAGAGATTCTACTTAACTCGAGTCACACGGTCTAACTGGCAAGGCAAACAATGTAATATCTTTACGAGTACAACGAAGAAAAAGCAGTAGAAATCACAAGAAATTCAATCAAATTTACTTACTTACGTAGATGGCATTATAGTCCTGGGTAGACCTGGGACTCAACCAATAGGCCACTCTAAATGAGCGCAGTCTTGCGCTTCAGTTCCATACTCTAAGCGGTTGAGGCCCCTTCCTATTGTACGTGCCACCTAAGGCGAGGTTTGCCGCTACTGGTATCGAAGACTCTTCTGGAGCTGGAGAATTGATAATCATTCGCTCTACATGTCTTAACCATCTTAGGAGAGTAATGTGCACTTTTCTGACCTGGTCAACAGGTCAAGTCTCCTCCTCCAAAACCCGGGACCAGAAATCTCTTGAAGAATTTCGCTTTCGAAACGGCCAAGGATATCTTAACCTACCTTCATTAATCTCCGTGCTCCTGCACCATAAAGCCGAACGGGAATGATGAGGATCTTATATAGCCTCTCCTCAGTCCTCAGACTAAAGAAAGTCTTCTTGGGCCCAAATTGTCGTGTTGCTCGAGTCTTAAATTTATAATACAAAGGACACTAAATGCAGTATGAAAAGTAGTTCCTGGGTCGTTGAATGATAAATGTGAAACTGATGTTGAAGCTGGAAAAGCTAGCCTTATTGGATCGATACTTTGGAGGCACATGTTCTGTAAGGAGCTTCCTCAAATGATTAATACAGAACAAAATGAAATAGCTACAGCGGCAGCAGCAGCAGCAGTACCAGAAGAGTGACGGGGAAAATTTAATCAGTATTACAACGCAGTTAGTGATGATACTTGTAGTACAGTCCAATGCAGCTCCATCGACGACGACAACAACATCAATGACAACAAATGGTGTAATAGTCACTGCAACGACTGCAAGTAACAATGACCATGGTATCCTAAGTCGATCAGATAAATGTCGAAACACACAGAGAGTTCTTTTAAATACACCCTGAATGACTCGAACTGCCATCAACTTCAGACTGCTATAATTTCCAAACCGTTCATGACAGTGAGCTCAAATTTGGACACATGACAGATAATTTTATTCTTTATAAGCTTTTTAAACGATTTGTGTCTCAGTTGTGTTGAAAAATTTTTATCCGCGATGGAATTCAAACGTGATAGTGTGATTGCTATATATTTGGCTGGAAAACCACAAGTAACTATCGTTAGAGCCCTCCAGCACTTCAATGTGAATAAATCATTTGTGTCTCGAACCATAGCTCGTTACCGTGATGCAGCGGTGCAAAACGCCATGGAGGTGGTCATAAAAAAACAGCAACATCGGCAGAAATGGTTAGGAAAGTGAAGGCTCGAATTGAGCGAAATCCGCGTCGAAGTGGAAGAAAAATGGCTCGTGAGCTCAACATATCGTTGGAACATATGCAACACATACTGAAAAATGAGCTTGAGCTCAACCCATTGAAATTCCAAAAAGCACACGATCTCACACCGCAACAGAAAAAAGTTACAGTCGGAAAGAACGAAGGAGTTACTACGCTTGCACGAAAGTGGTGAGTTGCCGAATTTGGTTTTTCCGAAGAGTCGCCATTTGTTATCGACCAATATGTCAACAAACAAAATGACCGAGTTTACTTGCAAGAGAGGCCCTTCGAAAATTTACACCTTCGGACGGCCACCAGAAAGCAGGCAGCACCGATGGTGATGGTTTGGGCCGCCATAACCGCCGATGGTCGCTTTCCGCTCGTATTTTTGACCCGTGGCATCAAAATTAATGCGATCGTATACCGTGAAACTGTCTTAGATTCAGTCTTGAAGCCTTGGGCAAACAATCGTTTTGGTCGGTGACCGTGAACATTTCAACAAGACTCGGCACCGTCCCACAAAGCGCGCGTCAACCAAGATTGGTTAAAAAACAATGTTCCACACTTCATTTCTTCGACACAATGGATTGCAAATTCTCCGGATGCAAAACCGCTGGATTTCTCTGTCAGGGGTATTTTGAAGGCGAAGGTTGGCACTAAAAAATACCAAAGTTTGGACCACCTCAAACAAGCACTTCGCCGGGAATGGGCCAAAATACTGCAGAGCCACTTGCGTGCAGCGTGCGATGCGTTCTTCGGCCGTCTCAAGGCCATTATTCGCGCCAAAGGAGGACATATTGAAAACTACTGATACAATTTGAAAATTGATGTATTTTCCAATATTTTTTGCTTTGCATTTTAAAAAGTTGGAGTTCGAGTCATTCACCTTGTAGACAGGACAATTTTTAAAATTTTACTCTTTGGCTTGCTACAGCAAAGAACAACTTGCAACTGCAAGCTACAATATAATCGTAAGAGATCATCAGAATCTCATTAACTCCAATGACCGGGAACGCTGTCAACGTGCCATCAGAGACGCCACAATTGTTTTGCTAGGTTTCACCCGATCACCATCAAGGAAATCCCTGGTTTGATGATGAAAGCCGTCATGCAGCTAAACAAGAAATACAAAGCGGCGCTGCGACAGCGGACTGTGCGGAAGTTTTACCAACAGGTAAAGACAACATGGTAGAGTGCTGTGGAAATAGGGTAAGCACTCAGAGGTGTCCACTTTGGCGATGCCCAGTGCTGCAACTGTTTCTATGTTATACGAGCGCATCAATTGTGCTTATTTTACCATCAAGTGGTAACCACTGTTTAATGGTCGATGTCCATCCGAATTAGACTTGCCAAACAGGGAAATCGGATAAAGTCCTCAGATGTAATCAACGGTGAAGTAAAACTCCGGAATAAAACAAATGAGACCTTATCTGCGCTACTCTGACATATTGGGAGCTCAGGCCGGTAAAAATTTCTGAGACTATGTCAGGGTATGAGTGCTTAACCCTCCGATCAGTGACAGCTTCGATAGCGTTGTATAGGGACCTACAAGCACTTGTGTACAATTTTTCAACAAATGTACGGCATTATCATTATGCGGTTGTTCCCGATGGTCTTTTTTTATTAACTTATAGTTCATTTTTGTCCGAAAATGTACTTTGTGCAGAAAAGTAATAAAAAATAAACAAACAATTTATAGGTTAAGTAATTAACATATGTACATATTTATTAAGTATTTATGATGACTGTGTACCTAGTGCAGCAGTGCAGGTTTGGCACCGATGTAAAAGTGCTGAGTGTTCAGCACAAACCGAGTTATTGCAGCTGTAACAATACGCTCGGGTTTTCCGCTGGCGTTTGTACTCTGCACGACATAAGTGGCCGCTTTGTACGCGGTGCAAATAAAGGAGCATGTCCTGGTAATGGTGTTGCTACTACCTGAAAAGACAGGAAATATTATTATTTTCTAACGTGGCTTTCACCTTTGAAATTGCCAATTGTCTCGTCAATAATTTCAAAAATGATAGTCGTTTCATTGTATATTATGAATGAGGCCAATGCACCAATATTGATCATATTGTAGAACATTGCAAGCGACCAACGATTTGTCGAACATTAGCATGAGTAAGTGTCAAGCATTTGATCCATGGTATCCATCCCAGATTTATGGGCATTGTAATCCAGAATCATAATTGGCGATCGCTTATCGTTTGCATTATCTACATCACAAGTGTAATGCATAGTAGCTAACAGCAGCACCGATTTATTTTTCTTATGAACATATGCGCACAATGAAACGTTGCCTTCAAAGAATCCAAACAGCGAGCTGCTAACAGGACGCGAGGACTTCTTAAAAACTCGAGTGGAGTGAACGATTTGTTCGAGGCAGTTCTTCGTCTTATCAATATTTCGGCAAAATCCAATGTTGAGAGAAGTTTTCGGCATATATTGTCCGACCGGTATCAAGATATTTTTCAGCTAATTGGCATATGATATTTTGGCCTTGATTGATCTCGCGCTCCTGATCCGACATCTTTCCACCATAAATCATACCCTTGAGGGGGTAGTTGGACTTCGAATCACACAACCACCACACTTTTATTCCGTACTTGGCTGGATTGGACATAATACATTGTGTGAAACGTGTCCGCCCTCGATAAGGAAAAAGTTGTTCGTCGACGGTCATCGAATCGTGCGGATTGTAAGCTGCTGCCAAATTAGCTTGCAGCATAAGCCATAAATCATCAATAGCAGCAGTTTTGTTGATGAGTAATCTCTCCGGCCGTGTTATCGCATTATCCAAACGAAAAAGTTTTATTATATACTACCTTGATCAAAAAGTTCCCGGAATGTATTCCTAAAATTGGAAATACAAGTTTATTCATCTAAATCTATATTGTCCCCTTCAATGTCATCCCCATCGACTGCAACACACTTATTCCAGCGCTTGATCCAATCCTCGAAACATTTTTTATATTCGGTTTCCGGTATGTCCATCAGTGCTTCCTGCGATTTTTCCATTACTTCCTCTCGGCTGCTGAAACGCGTTCTCCGTTGTGGTTTTTTAACTTGATTGAACAGAAAGAAGTCACAGGGAGCCAAATCCGGTGAATTCGGTGGCTGTTGGATGGTATTTGTTGCATTTTTCGTCAAAAAATTACGAATATTTGTAATCCATGAAAACCGTGAGCATTACCTTCTTTTTTGACTGAAAACGACGTGGTTTTTTTGGTCTCGGCTCATTTGGTGAACGCCATTCACTTGCCTGATGTCTGGATTGCGTGTCGTCCTCATAAACCCACGTCTCGTGTCCAGTAATGATCCTTTTGATGAATGTGGGATCGGATTTAGGCTCGCAAATCATTTCTTTTGCGACGTCAACACAGTGTCTTTTTTGCATGAAATTGAGGTCTTTTGGCACCAACTTTGCTACTACACGACGGAAACCCAAATCAATAACCAAAATGTCTTGGACGGATCCATAGGCAAAGTTCAAATCCTCCGACATCTCTCTGATGGTTAATTTGCGGTTACTGACCAACATTTCTTTTACTTCATCAATGTTTTCGTCGGTTTTCGATGTCGATGTTCTGCCACTGCGTTCATCATCTTCGATTGACACACGACCACTTTTGAACCGCTCGCTCGTGCCACTGGTAAACGACCGTTTTGTTTAGAGAATCGTTGCCGAAACACTTTTCCAACATTTCCAACGTTCGCGCACCATTAAATCTGTTTTGTACGCAAAATTTAATACGAGTACAAGTTCGTTGTTGCAAATTGAAATCCATTTCTAGAATTGTAAAAAATCGCCAACATACACAGAGATGTACTCTTGGCTACGTAACTTTTGCAAATGTCAAGCTATGATGCTAAGGCTTAGAGGGAATATCAACAAGATTTACCAACTTAACAAAAAAAACAGAACTCAAATCGGAACAATTGGAGCGCCACACGGTGGTGTGCACCGGGAACTTTTTGATCAGGGTAGTATATGAAACGGTTATATGATAAGGCGGCTTTATATGTTGGAGCATGTGTTGGTTCCTTAGCAGGCTCGCTGTTTGATTTGCACATCCTTGCATACAAAATGATAGCCAAAAAAGCATCAAACTCTTTTAGAGTCGACTGTTTGTATTGTGTCTGCTTAGTTGGATGTGCTTCATTCCATGTAGCAATTACCTGCTTGGCTTTTCGATTCGTTTCTCGATTGATGATGTGCGCTATATCTTCGGTGATTAGAGATCAAAAGTTGTAATCGACAATATTATGAGAATGAATGCTATTACTCGTTGGTGGATCTTTGAACCATTTTGTGTAATTTTTGGAAATAAAATGGGCGGCATCACTCTCAGCTTGGTGACGGGCAGCAGTGGCAACAGCAGCTTCGGCACGAAGCTTTTCCATCTCATCATCGTCGTCTTCATCGAACTCATCATCATCCATTTCCACATTCACTTGGCTTTCCATATCGGATACATAAATAGCACCTTCTGGATAATTTGACAAGTCAGCGTCATCATCACATCCCAAAGGATCAACCTCATTATCACTCTCATCATTCACAAACGTAGCATATCTTTAATCTACTGCACGCCTTTCCTCCTTGGTCATTAGTTGGTAGAGTGTACGGTTATTTATCACCAAATTCACAAGAGTACAACCACCGATTCCACAGGTGCAGCTTGTATAATTACCAATAACTTTTCAAGAACAAAATACCGTAGTAACACTTTTTATTTTTATATCACAAAAACTTTACAGTAGCGATGCTTTCTTAGAAAACGATAGTCTCAGACTAACTAACCAAAGCCAAACACGAGTAATTACCCGGGCAAAAACAGTAATTACCCGAAAAATAGACGGACAGTCTGAAAACGCCCGTATGGCACCCAAAACAAGTACGGATAATCGAAGTCCCGTAGGCTCATCCTTTTTTTAGACGAAATTCAAAAAATAAAAACAATAAACAATTTCCTTAGAATAATCGTCAACGGATGCGCTAGTGCTGCCTGCGATACTACACATGGTTAGTAAACAACCGGAAATACTCGTAGTTATTGCAACCTTTTTCCTGCTAATCATTTGTTGGTCATACGATATAGAACAGGATCGCATAGGAAGAAGGATCATAAAAAAATTATTTTATTGCCAATTCATATGTACTCGTACATGTATCTTTGTTAACCCTTCTCCCTTATTTTCCATAATCTCTTCTCTATAATACATGTAGGTCTCTAGGGACCTTCATTCAAAAAATCAAAGGGTCCCTAGCGACCTTCTCGCTAATCGGAGGGTTAATGGAGCAACGGCGGCGCTCACTTCCCCTAATGGGTTATTGCCTTCAGACTAACCGACCCCTCGTACTAGGGGTATCTATAATATAACTGAACTGGCGCTTCAGGTTGGGGGTTGTGCCGGCGAGGTAATTGCTCGCCCATGAAAAAAAAACGGTTACGAAGCTACAACAAGCTTGTATACGGACGGATCTACTGTTGACAAACCCTACAAACGCAACAAGGATAACGTGGCCATGATTCAAGTGGTAGTGTATTGGCATTCAAATCGGATGGACAATACCAGCCGCGTCCGAACGACATTCCTTATTTCAGGCAACTATTGCCCAGAATTCACCAAGTATAATTAATTTTAGTTTTAATTTTGGCGGCTTAATTTTCGGCTTAATACGAGTACAAGCTATAACTTAAAGTGTTAAACTTAAACTTAAAACTAAGGTTGGTTGGAGTGGTGAAGGAGAACGGATTTGAGGTAGGGAGTGGTGCGATAAAAGTCAAAGGCGGTAGGGTTTGAATTAATCTTTCGTAGCATACGCGAGATTAGTTCATTCGCGCAATAGGAGGTGTGGTGAGTTGGTAGAAGGAATAGACGAAGGGTGGTACGTAGGTTACGAACGAGGATTAGTGTTGAGGAAAATGGAGTTGTGAAGTTACATGCATTCAACATGACCTGAAAGGAGTGGATGAATGAAGATAAAGTCGGATGCATCTCTACGTTTTAGTTCATAAGGTTGACCCGTTTTTGATAGGGGGAGAGAATAAAAGGATCGTCCCAGAGCATACCTCGAAGAGCAAATCGAAGAAAACGGCGCTGGATGCTTTCGGTTCTCAAGATATTGTCACGTATGGGTTAGTGAATTCTTTGGACCACCGTTTTACAAATGCTAGTGCAGAGTTGGCTTTAAGGATTATCCCATCCATATGTAAACAGAAGTTGAGCTCCCTATCACACAAAGTATCGAGGTCGCGAAGAAATTGAACGGAGGAAATAGGTTAGTCGTGGGAAAAGTAGAGTCTGGGAGGGGATTGGTACCGTTAATGTGAAAAGGTGATTGCATTTGGAAAGATTAAGTAACAAACACTTTTTGAGGCATCAGATCGAACAACTATCACGGTCTTGTTGAAGGAGGAAAGAATCATGGGGTGAAGGAATGGTTTTGAAAATTTCGGTGTCGTCGATATAGAGGGAGACAGACGAGTGTTTGATGATCCTATCGAGATCATTTACGGCCTTATGGCCACTCGGTAGCCAAAAATTGATCTGAGTGGGCTGACCTAAAACGAACACTGTCAAAATGGTTTGCCAGGTTCAAAACCGAGGGCAATCAAGAGTATTAATCGATGAGAGATTTTATCGAAGGCCTTGCTAAAATTGGTTGCAACTACATCGACTTCGTTACAATTCTTAGGGCAGAGAGGGCAAAGGATACGAATTCAAAGAGATTTGTGATGGTTGACCTACCCTTCAGGGAGCCATGGTGTCTAGGGAAAATAAGTGATTTGCATTGGAAGCTTGAAGCTTCATACAAAATACTTTCGAACAGTTTGGATATATGGGAGAGTTTAGCAATGGGATGATAGTAGGTTATTTCATTCTTCGATCCTTTTGTGGATCATTTAGTGTCCTCATCTAAATATTTGTTTCCATCTCTTTCCTATTTTCCTAAAAACTTAACAAGTGCTCAGGCACTTTAAGTGTAGTCATACCCACTTGAGTGTTACGAATAAGTTCTTAAAAAAAAATAAAAAACAGAACTTCGGATCTGCACTTGGAATGTTTGGTCCTTTAATAGGCTACGCGCAGTCGAACAACTAGCGGAGAACCTGGACTGCCGCAAAGCAGATGTTACCGCCATCCAACGAATGTGATGCGATATGCCCGACAAAAAGAGTGTGAAAAACTGCGTCATCTACCATCGACGGCAAAAGCAGGGCCTATTTGAATGCGAATTTGTTGTTAGAGCCAGACTTAGGCAAGAAGTCTTGAGTTTCAGGCATGTGATCGAGCTCCTCGTAACAATCCGTATTAACACTAACTTTACCAAAATTAGCCTTACATGCGCCCACAGGGGTGAAAGATGACGACGCCAAAGATAGCTTCTATGAGCTCTTGGACAAGACCTACGAACAATGCTGTAGCTATGACGTTAAAATTGTGCTGAGCGACTTTAATGCAAAGCTAGGAAGAGAGAGAGATATTTGAAAATACGGTCGGAAACACAGCTTGCCCGATACCACCTCCGATAACGGATTCAGGGTAATCGGTTTTGCGGCATGGCGTAACGTGGCCAGCACGCGGTTCGCTCATCTGGATATACATAAGGGGACTTGGAGATCTCCCGACCAATCAACCAGATTGACTACCTTGTGATCGACTCAAGACACCCCCGCAGTATTATGGATGTCCGTGCGTTCCGAGGGGCCATGATACAGTTGCGGATATCCCGATCATCGCATAGATAAGCTAATACTGCGAGTAAGTTTGACGTCGGATGGTTACAATCGCAAGAGATCACCAAATGCTTTTCCGATCGAATCTCCCTTAATATCGTAAGGGGTTATATGTCGTCAGCATCAAGCATTAAAGACTAGTGGCAAAATTGCCAAAAAGCCACCAGAGATGCCGCCTGTGATGTGCTGGATTTCATTTTGTTACCGCAACGAAACCTCTGCTTTGACGACGAATGACGGTAAGCACATGCTGGTAAGCAAGGCATACAAAGCGACGCTGCATAGAACGACTAGAGCTTCTCACGAGCTCTATGAGCAGAAGAGAAGAGCCGAACACCGGCTTCTCAGAAGGAAAAAGAAGAAGAATGAGAAGTGCGCAGTATAGGAAATTGAGGGATGCTACTCTAGGAATGACATTCGGAAGTTTTACCGAAAGGTAAAAGAAAAACATGCCACGGACACAAACCCCGAACCGAAGCCTGTATTGCAGATACGAACAAGGGAACATAGTAGTAGAGTCACAGCCGATGTTGAGGAATCGGAAGGAGCATTTCTAGAGACTGTATAACGGCCACATACCGCTGGCAGGCAGAATAAACCAATCAACATGGGCGATGTAGACCAACAATTCCGTCCATCCGACCTGATGGAAGTGAAGATAGCCACACTTAGGCTTAAGTCGAAAAAAACTGGCTCGAACAAAACCAACTCATCTGTAAAATATTGTCGGCCAAAAGGCAACACGATGAATAGATCCTCAGCATTGTTTATCCGATCCTCAAGAAAAGAGACCATCTGAACTGCGCCAACTACAAAAGCATCAGTCTTCTAAAGTAGGCTCCAAAGTTGTTTGGGGTCGCCAAGACCGCAGGGTAGTAATAGTGTTTCTCCCGGGATGGATCGTGTTCAAGGGTTAACATCGTCATATTGTGTGAACACCTGAAGCCGTTCGTCAGCAATGTGATTGGCCCTTTTCAGTGGAGTTTCAGGCCAGGAAAGTCCGTAACCTACCAAATTTTCACACTCCGGGAGATGCTGGAAATAACTCAAGAAATCCAAATTGAAACCCACCATCCTTTCGTTGATTTTAAGGTCGCATATGACAACACTTATAGTTTTGGCATTTTCGCCAAACACGTCCCGAATGACGTGCTGAATGACGCTGGAGAAGTCTTGCTATTGTATTTCACCAAAGTCGGTAACGACTTGAGTGAGACCTTTGCTGTCAAAAAACGTTTTATGTGACTTGTTTGACATCATGCTTGAAAAAATTATGCTTGACTCACATAAGAACACGGGAGGTTGAACTTGTAGCGTAGGCTGATGATATTGACATAATTGACAGAACTCATCGAATGCGTGAAGACCTCTCCTCAAACAACTTGGAGTGCGAAAATGGATGGAGTTGGCAAAGGATGGGACCAACTGGAGAGGCTTATTAACTGAGGCACAGGTTCACCCCGAACTGTAGCGCCACCTAAGTAAGTTAGTAAATATCTGTGATAGATAGTTCCATTCTTTAAAAGAGACTGCAGCATTTGGTAGAACTTTACATTTCACATGGAACCGAATTGCTTGACATGGCTACTTCCTTTCAGCCTTTTCGGCTGCTTATGGGTCAGATCGATCATTGTTTACCATAGTTTTATGGAAAGGGATACTTTGCAGCTCAGCGTAAAAAGAACAACTGCATAGCGATTTCTTCATGCGTGTAGTACAGTTCCACAATTTCCGAGATAAAACATGCACCAAACGACATGAATGAATTTTATCTTAATCTTTTATGGTCCCAGATATAAGTGAAGCCATTAATTACGACAAAATTGACAAAACCACGTGCTATCTGAACTTTTCACTATTTATTTCAAATATGATAAATCCGTCTAATTTTAGTAATATGACATTTGCGTTAGTGGTCATCCTTTAATCGAAAATGAATTGCGTAAGTCTGTCCACTATCGCCATTTATAATTCCAGAATCACAAGATTTTACCCACCCCTTACCAATTTCCAAACAGGACCCCGATATCTGTTAACGCACCGTAAATTATTTGGCCTTTTTTTAATTAAATTAACAACCCTAACCTGTACAACAATTTCAATTAAATTCAATTATCATTGAAACGAAAATCATTTTATTATGATTTGGCCAAAATTGATTCCGTTTTCGATACCAAAAGTGTGACTTTGTCTATCCGACACACGAGCCGCTTCGTATCAAATTTGAATACCGGTCTCTCAACGGCTGAATAACAAATCACGTGTCAACTTTGTTCCTGACGAACTACAATACAAATACGCTGATACATATAAGAATGTCTTTTTCAACTCCCCTGTTCACTTTTATCTACGTTCGAGTACTCGTATGTATATAAAATCCATTCGTAAACAGTAGCAGGCAGGAAAATAAAAATTTATCGCTGCACTAAAGAAAAAGGCACATTTTCTTGATTGTCCGGCCCAAGTTATATGACTCTGCTTCACACTTTATGGCCCTCGTTGACACACTAAAATCTTAAGTAAGCCCATCCCCTAGGTCAACACCCCTTGCTTACCACACCATCTGTAGCTGGTTGAACTTGAGTGATTATCTGGTTACGTAGTTAGGTGTATGGGATAGGGATCCATCCCCACTTGGTGATAGGTGTATTGTGTACGATTAAAAAAATAATTGTAAGCACTTGTCCTAATTAAAGATTAACGATTTCGCTTCAGACTATCAACGTATGGATACTGATATCTACAATATTGTATAATACGAAGTATCGTTATGAGTATCTGTATACGAGTATCTACTCGTATACCTCCACCAATAGTGTTTACATTGAGCTTTGGGTTAAATTCTTCTTGTCTATTTGGATTTCCCTAGATAATATGAGCGTGACAGTCTAAGCATTGTTAACTGCTTCGAACCTTACACTCACACAGCCGCACCAATTGTCGAAGGGGGCGACTGAGGGAATGTTCTTATAAATTTGTGATATTTCAATTCAATTAATCGACTTGCTTGACAGAATGGGTAAACAATTAGAGCCTCAGATGGTATATGGTTGTGCGTATCTATGCGAGCAATTCTAACCGGACAATGGCAACGAGCACAACTACGACGACAGGCCAGGCAATACATTTAATCAAACTGGCAATTGAGCATTTTTTGCACTTTATAAACGAGGACTTTAGTAGCGGCACAGTAAGGGGATAGGTTGCCATCGGACCGATCGTCAATTCAAAAGATACTCTCCGACAAGTGAGAGATATTAGCGCGCGAGTATTCATACCATACTATCGGTTAATTCCGGGCAAAGTCGGTGAATGAAAATTGTCACAGGACAGGAGTGCAATTAATTAATCGAACCGGGTAATTAATGTGACATAGTTAGATACCGATATACTGAGATACTGATATACGAATACTCGTACTTCCACATACAGATACTCAGATACGAGTACTTATTCACTTGTTGACTGATTGGACGTAGACGTCGCGCCAAGAAGAAGAGGATTACATTACAATCCGCTGAGAGGTATATTTACTTTGTGATACAGTGGGGTTGCTAGTCCATTGGGAGGGTTAATCTGTTTGTATCGAAGGACACAGCCGATTGTTTCATTGATTTGTATGTGTTTCCGTATATGTTGCGTCATAGAACGCCACTTGCGCCGAAAGTCAATTGAGAGTCATTAAATCTTTATGTTGCGGCATTCAGAATGTCTTTCTCAATTAAGAAGACAGCGTTTGGATTGTATATTTTCCGTTCAATCGCAAATTGATTTGAAAGATAGTGAATGGTGTGTAAGTGTACAGTTTTTATGATTGAGTATAAATTTTATTGGCCCTTGAAAAATATATAATTACTAGATACGGATGATATCAAAAAGTGCTTGACCTATGTGAACATGAGAAAATAAATCATTTTTATTAAAGTCTCTTCATTATCGGTGTCACATCTTATCGGTTCTAAATTGTGTTGCTCCTCAAGTGTGATAATAAAATAAATCTATTCCTTAACAATGAAGTTAAACTTTATTGAAAATGTTTTAATATAGAACTTGTGAGTGTACATAGATATAATATAGATACAACACATAACCCGCTCTGCCTAATCGACTGGAACGTTCAAATACTCGTAGCTCGCTTGTTTATTACTTTTACACTTATGACTTTGGATTTATCATCGCCGGTACTAAATCATCAGCTAAAAATTCAGACGAGTGCATGAAAGATGTAGGACTTTATGCATCCATTTAATCCTTGATCAACCCACGTGACGTTAATCTGGTGGCAACTTTTATTGGTATAGCAGTTGAAATGGGAGGAAATTTCTTTTCAAGGGAGCATCGTCCTGTAAACAGATATTTTAGAGGAATTTAAAGCCCCTTGCTTACGTTGAGATAAGTACTATCTTCCCTCATAAGTCTTCAACATTTCTCCTATGATATTGTGTATCGATACAGGTCACTTCAATAAAAACTGAAACACTGAAACATCTTCCAAAGTTAAAGGTTTCCTTCGCCGAATTGAAGCATTTTCTAGCGCCTAACAATTCGGAAATTGGATGAGCAATTTAAGCTACTAGGACAAGTATAGTAAGTGAAGTGAAAAACCGAAATCATGCATGTAGCACCCTCAAAGGGTGGCTTAACTTTTCGGTTCATCGATTCCGATTCGAATTGAGGATATCGCGAAGAATACTTTATCGAATTTTGCATACAGACTTGGGTCATAAAGCCTATAAAGCTCAATTGACGCAAGCACTTTGAATTGCCCACCATCAGCAGCATCGTAGGAGACATTTTAAGGGCATCTGAATAAATATGAGTGTTTCTCTGGTGGAGATACTTTGAAGGTCCTCAGTCAGACTGCAATGCCCCTTATGGTGCATGGAGTTACAAAGTATGTGTTGGATTCTATACAAAGGCGACATTCAGTGACTGACTAATTTTGAGTTTGCTTAAGTCTTCTGATATTATCTTTTTTGAAGTTAAGATTTATTTTAGAAGGATTCATAGCTACTCGTAGTTTGGCCCGGAATTTATTCTGAAAATTAAAAATAAAAAAGTTTATTCATCTGAATCTATATTGTCCCCTTCAAAGTAATCCCCATCGACTGCAACACACTTATGCCAGCGCTTGATCCATCAGTGCTTCTTGCGATTTTTCCATTACTTCCTCTCCTCTCGGCTGCTGAAACGCCCCGTAGTGGTTTTTTTAACTCGATTGAACAGAAAGAAGTCACAGGGAGCCAAATCAGGTGAATTCGGTGGCTGTTGAATGGTATTTGTTGCATTTTTCGTCAAAAAATTACGAATATTGATGGCACTCTGCGACGGTGCGTTATCATGGTGCAAAATCCACGAGTTTCTGCCCACAATTCTGGTCTCTTTCGGCGAATTGCTTCACGCAAACGTCTCATAACGCCCAAATAATACTCGTACTCTTTGTTTACTGCCTGGCCTTCTGGCAAAAATCCATGATACACTACACCGTTGTAATCCACGAAAACCGTGAGCATCGCCTTCTTTTTTGACTGAAAACGACGTGGTTTGTTTGGTCTCGACTCATTTGGTGAACGCCATTCACTTGCCTGATATCTGGATTGCGTGTCGTACTCATAAACCCACGTCTCGTCTCCAGTAATGATCCTTTCGATGAATGATCGGATTCAGCCTCGCAAATCATCTCTTTTGCGACGTCAACACGGTCTCTTTTTTGCACGAAATTGAGGTCTTTTGGCACCAACTTTGCTACTACACGACGCAAACCCAAATCATTAACCAAAATGTCTTGGACGGATCCACAGGCAAAGTTCAAATCCTCCGATATCTCTCTGATGGTTGATTTGCGCTAATTGACCAACATTTCTTTTACGAGTACTTCATCAATGTTTTCGTCGGTTTTCGATGTCGATGGTCTGCCACTGCTTTCATCATCTTCGATTGACTCACGACGACTTTTGAACCGCTCCTACCACTGGTAAACGGTCGTTTTCTTTAGAGAATCGTTGTCGAAACACTTTTCCAACATTTCCAACGTTCGCGCACCATTAAATCTGTTTTTTACGCAAAACTTAATACAAGTTCGTTGTAGCAAATTTAAATCCATTTCTAAAATTGTAAAAAATCGCCAACGCACACACAAACAGATGTACTCTTGGCTACGTAACTTTTACAAATGTCAAGCTACGATGCTAAGATTTAGAGGGAATGTCAACTTAACAAAATAGAACTCAAATCCGAACAATGAGATCACCACACGGTGGTTATTCCGGGATCTAGGTGGTATGCTCCCAATAGGAAAGATACACTTAGCCTCTGAAATTTTGATCGCTGAATTTCTTGCTGAATATAACGTTTTTTAGTCAGTTTATCGGCTTTTTCATTACCTTCAATATCCTTGTGCCCTAGTATCCACTAGATAAATGCTGAGGAGTATTGAAGCAGTGTTTCATAGATTTTGGGTCAAAGAAGTTTGAATTTAGCGCTCTTAATGCTGCTTGACGGTCCGAGAGTATATGGATGGGGCGCCTTTCATTTCTGTTCCAAGAATGGTACTAGAACGTTATTGGATTGCATGAAACTCAGCTTGAAATACGCTGGGACCGTTTTACTCCGGTGTCCATTCCGGGTCCATTCATATGAAGGGTGATTCTTTTCGAGGTACTCTTTCAAAAATAGAACACAATCACCAAATTCAATTTTATCGCTCTGTATTATCATACAAAATTTTGTATTATCATACAAAAGAACCGTTCTTTGCATTTCGTTTCTGAAGATTATTTCTATCAAATGTTGGCCGTAACTGCGGCTAACGTGTTCTATTTTGAAGTTCAAATTATTGATGACGCGTCCGAGCATTACGAGTGATGTTTGACCAATAACTCGAGTAATGCTGGCTCCCAATTCCTCAATCGTACTCGGCTTATCCATGTTGACTTTGGACTTTACGTAGCCCCAAAGAAAAAAGTCTAGAGGTGTGATGTCACATGCACTAGATGGTCAATTCACGGATTCGAAACATGAAATTAACTGTTCGACGAATCATTCTGGCAATAAAGCCATGGTTTCACGAGCTGTGTGGCAAGTGATGGCTTCTTGTTGGAATTAAATGTCGTCGAGACCACGGACTTTAATTTCAGGCAGTCCGTTTTCGTTATGGCGCGATAACGTTACATTCCGGCCCCCGTCAGTTTTAAAGAAATAAGACCGATGATTCCATCAGACAATAAACTACACTGTTATTTTGTCTGGATATAATGTTAGCTCTTAAGCCTCTTCGGGTTGCTCTGCATCGCAAATATCGCTATTTTGCTATTTTGGGCCTCATTGTTGAACAACATTTTGGTTAAAAAGAGCGGATCTTCTTTTCAAAAGTTCAAAGACTGAAACGCTGAAAGATTCGGAAGGTCGGCCGGCTTCAGTTCTTGCACGAATTGAGTTTTGTATGCTTTTAAACCAGGATCCTCACGTAAGATACGCCAAGTTGTTGCGTACGACAAACCCAGCCGTTAAGAAGTGCGCCGAATCAATCAGTCGCTATGTTCTATTCAATACGTGCTAGAAGAGGTCTATTTGGTAGCGTAATATAAAATAAGAAAATTGTGTTTGAAACTTTTGGTTGGTATAACGAATTGTGCATTCCGTAGGTCGATTATGTGGCATTTTTTGTAGAAAGCTGAATAATTTGTAGACGGTGTGACGGGCTATGTCTTTTCATGATGAAATGTCAAGCAATATTGAACAAAAATAGCATATCAGTATGACACAGCGCATGAATGATCTCTCATGGAATATCCACTGGAAAAAAGATTCTCTAAAAGAGTCAGCCTTTACCACTTGTTACCTTTACCCAACATCAAGGGTTTTGGATTGCCGATTAGGGATCACTTTATTGATAAAGATTTTGGTAGCACAGACTATGCCGAGTTCAGAAATTTTCGCGATCCAATTATAACGAGAGCTTCATCTCTTCTGCTTGTAATAACCTGGCTGCTCTGCGAATTGCCACTTTTTTGTATACACGAGTATTCGTATGTGAAGTGGTGTGAGACCAATGAGTGCATAGCACCGTATATGCCTATGCGTGCGAGTCTCTGAAGGCTTTGATATTGTGGGTTTTCTGTTGCCTTACTCTAGATTTTCGGTTGGGTAGATTTAATGGGAAGGGGATGTCCTTTAGAATTTTTTTTTTAAATTGGCACGCGCACAACAGATTCTGCCTACCCTTAAGGTTACATATAGCGCCATTAAAGAGAAGTTAGAGAAAAAAGAGAGACCGCTGTGCGTTGGTTTTAAATGTATGGAAGTTATAATGAATAGGAAATAAACATTTCCGTAGGATGTTCCATAAGAAAGTTTCACGGCTTTGAGAAGGATCAGGATATTTCAGAGTGCCTCCAAAAGTGGGCTTAAGGGTATACTTAGGAGCATTCATAGCGAGACGGGTGAAATATTTCTTACATCGCTTGAGGAAACCTAGAATATGTGGTTATTCCACAAGAATGTCAGGCAAGAAATCATTGATAAAGACAGAACGGAGCCTTGGCCACACTAGCATTTATTTTGTGAATATCAGACTTGAAACCGCCCAAGGCAACTTGAATTAAACGTTCCGAAAGGTAATTTCTAATGCATCGAAGAATAAATTCATCGATCCCAAATGCACGCATTTCCGACAAAACATCCTGATGCCAAACTCTGTCAAATGCCTTAGAAATATCAAGTGCAAATATCTTGCTTTCGCCAGATTGGTGTAGACTTTGGTTCCACTTTTCGGTAAGACATGTCACCAAATCACCAGCGGGCCTGTTGCTATAAAAACCGTACTGCCGGTCATTGAGAAATTTTCGTGTTTTGGGATATTTCATGAGCTGACGGTTTGTCAAGGTTTCCATGACCTTGGAAAGAAGGGACGTAAGTGAAATGGGTTTGTAGGAGAAGAGAGAAAAAGATTCGCCATTTTTAGAGACGGGCTGGACAAATGCTGTTTTGCATCTTCTCGGAAAGAGTCCTATGAAGTAGGATTGATGAAAAGAACACCTCTTCAGAAGAAGGGAAGCTATACCGTCTGGAATAGCGGATTTGTGAATGTTACGATCTTTAAGAACTCTTGCTACTACACGAGTGCGAAAGTGAATTTGTCCCATTGAAGATTCGACGCACTCAAGTATAGGCGGAGAAAAGGCAAGGCACAATCTGGGAGTGTTGAGCTGGACGCAAAGTGTGCAGTAAGCAGATTGTCCAAAGAGTTGACAGCTGGAATGTTATTATGAATGAGCCTTGGGATGGAGGATGATGCAGAATTTCTAATATTTTTGACGAACGACGAAAAATTTGTACTACCTTTGGGACATTGTAGTATTTTTTGCCTCAGTTGTTGATCGTACTGGAATTTCACACGGTTAAAAAAGACGTCGCAGTCATTCCTGTCTCGTTTACACTTTTTCGGTTTTCCTGTCGGGTTGGTCTTGAAGGACCGAAAAAATATTTTCTAACTAACAGCCTCTTTGCATACTAATACTCTTAATCTGATAATTGATAGAGGATTTCATTCCAAAAAGAATGGTGTCTGTGATCATATCATCAGCGGCATAATGTTGTTATCGAGGAAATATAACTGTGTGGAGCGTGTACGAGAAATTAGCTAATATGTCACAATGGTTCAACGAACCTAGAGGGGATAGCACATCAACGGTGTACTTATCAGGGTGAGAATTTGAAAACAAGTCTAGGGTGTTGGCGGTGTAACTGTTCACATCTGGTATTCGAGAGAGCTCATTTACAAGCTAGGTCAATCGTTTTCCATAGCGAAGATCTCAACACACTGTCCATCAGATTGTGTATATTGAAATCGCCCGTAATAACGATTTCAGTATGAGGATACTGGGATACAATTCTTTGTATGGAGCGCATCAAACTCGTAAAAGATCGAATTGCTATCCAGTTTTGGACTTCTGTAAATAAATCAAAAGTGGATAATTTGCTTACGGAAATGGAAGTTTAATCAGAGGAAACTGAATTCTGGTTTGGAACAGCGACTGCACTGTGGTGGAGCTTGGTAAGCTACATTACGTAAATGGTGATACCGCGGTGGGAAAAGAATAATGGTACTAGCTCTTAGCTAGCTTCTGATTAGATTGATCTGCGGGGTGTGGGCGGGGATCTACGAGTACCAGTGTTTCACTAACTGCCAAAATAGGTGGACTGAAGGTCTTACCTTCTAGCCCATATTGCCTTGGTAGTTCTTGTAATTTTGTTGTTTTTATGCCAACAGGACTAGTGCATCCTTTTTTAGGTTGATTGAGAGGTTTTCCCCAACGTACCAGTGCAACATTGCTTTTATGACATTTTGTATTATGTTGCAAATTTCTTTTGAGTATTTATCTTTTACAATGATGACCTAACCAAACACTTGTAGCCTAAAATTTCTAATTTGACGAGCAAGTCGTCGATGACAAGTGAGGATAGAAAGAGTGAAAGAACACCGACTTATGGATAATCTCTGACTCCTGTTACAGTAATTGATATTTGGCTGGAAGCAGCGGTTATTTTTTGAGCATCGCTCTCATCCATCTGCAGGTAGGAAGATCAATATCTCTGAATCTCATGGCATTTGAGATGGAATCGTATCCTGTATTTTCAAAAGCACTTTGAGTATGTAGGAGAGCACATAATTCGATCTCTTTTCGTCGGTAGGCGTCTTTTATCTGCAATAGATTTACAGAGGCCCTTTCGGTAGATCGCTCTTTCCTGAAGGCATATTGATTTGGGTGCAGAGGCTTACTTTAATCTGAGTATTCTTTGATATGATAATCTACTAGTCCTTCCACTGTTTTAGGAAAAAAATGGCGTCAAGTTTTTGGGGCGGTAAAATTTAAATAGCTCACTAGGTTTGTTTCCTGGTTTGGCCATCAAAACTACGTTTACCTAAATAAGGAAGGAAAAGTTGTTACTGTTTGGTGCCTCAGCAGCCATCATTGAACCTCATTTCTTCGAAAATGAAGCGGATGTGACTGTTTAAGTCAATTGGTTGCACTATCGAGATGTGGATGTTCGAAATCTTTATTTGCAATACAACGGCGAACCAAGTAGCGAAACGTCGGATATTCATGCTGTATCATATTCATATGTGTCACTTGTGGTTGTTACACTTAAGGGCTTCGTAAAAGCCTAATGCCTCGGTTAGATACAAATAAATAGACTTTCCTGCTGATGGACAAAAGAATTGGTGGTTATTTCTTTAGTCATCTGAAAGCATTCCTTTTATTTGTCTACAAACTTGATAGTCATGCGCCCTAAGGGGATTCAAATATTAATGGAAACCATGCCCGAGAACGCTGATAGTGTTTACGTGGATTCAGGTCCTCTACTGAACCTTTCTTAGCAAGTTCGTCGAAGATCTTATTCCTTGCAATTCCATTGTGGCTAAAGACCACGACAAGGCTCAGTGAATTCAAGCGTTGCATTTCCAAACTAGCCTGAACGCACTGAAGGGGATCAGCAAGTCCTACACGTCCTCATTGACGTTGTTGCGTATATTTCAGCTTGGAATATAGATGCAATTTTACCCAACAGGAAATGCGGTCCAAGGTTGTCGTCTTATTCTTTTTCGTACAGTAAACACAGGGACGGTTGACTTGTTCTCTCGAAGTAAAGAAAATTTTGCGTTCATTGCGTAGAAGGTATGTTCCACAGATAAAGACAGTCAAAATGCAATCTCCATGCGATGTCGTAACAAAAACTATTTCCTTATAAATGAAGATGACTGCGAGAGTGCATATTATTATAAAGTCGAGATGGGCTTATGAATGCGTCTAGAGTGAGGCCAAAGAAAACCCCGAAGCAGCTGAGATAAACCATTCCTAAGAATCTGATGAAAACAGCTGTCTCGTTAATGAGTTTTATTTCTTTCCGAATGCTCCCACACTCTGCTAGAAAACTGACAGCCGGTTTGAAGTTTTCCACGCGGTATGTCTAAAACAAACATAATTACTACCCTGTATGCACCCAAATACTTTATGAATGAACCTTTTTGTTGCTAAATGAGTGTAAGTACTTTTCGAGAATGCAGTAACCTCAGTTCATAGAGGAATAACTGAAAGCACATTTCTTCTACTTGAAAATCTGAAAATTGTGTTACCTAGTGGTGAGTTTTTGACACAGAATGAGTTGTTGATTATGTAATGCAGATCCGTATTCGCAAAAGTCGAAAATACTAAGAACTGAAAATACTCCTTTTCTTGCACTAAGAGAACGTTTTCAATACCTCCGAATGTACTACCGGCTTCAGCTTCGAAACGCAAATGACAAACAGCAAAGTTGTTTCAGATATGACATCATGTCCATTTCAATCCATAGTAGCTTCCAATCAATGCAGTTTGGAAATGCTACAGAAGATTTTGTAGAGGTTCACTTCAGTCTTCGAAATTCTTGCCACAGTGTATTGCGAGTATCTTATCATTCTTGTATTAAGTTTCAAGTATACGAGTAGCAATGATAATAATAGCAAATTGGCTGCAAATATCAAAACGTTGTCTTGTCTTGTCTTTTCAAAACTGATCCGTAGGTTGATGAGTTCGTATATGCAAGAGATTATGGTCTTAAATAAATGTTCAATAAAGAATGCCGAGTTTACGAATATGCTACCGAATGCAATAATAGAGCACCCAGTCACCGGGAATAGGTGACTTAATCGTTTGCACGGTTCAAGTATCATGCGTGAAGGCGATTTTAATAATCATGTTGGAAAGAGCTTCGGCGATTGTTAGTAAACGCTGTTTCAAACCCGGCTATATTCCCATCCTTTAAAGGGACATCAGAATCATTTCCATGCTTTCCTTAGGATACGCAATGGCTAGGGATTTTAAGAAGCATCAATTCCGTATTAGGACTCGGTAGCATTAGGTGATGGGTAACCGGAGGAACGCCCAACGTAATGTATTGATTCACAGCATCCTTAATAAAACCGAGTAGAATATGACATAGTATCGCTGCATATGCAGATAGTGCTGTTATAATTCCTCAACACGTGTCATATAGAAAAATGCTTTAACTGGTGAGCCGAAGACTGTGGCCTTAATTTTCGCAAGAAAATACGAGGTCCCTTATTGCAGAATACCTAAGCGTAAAGGCTATAAAACACCAGTGGTGTAAACATAACAAATATCCTGAAGTTATTCTGGAATCGAAACACTCAGGGTAGGTTAAGAAAAGCCTAAGTAACAGGTGATTCGAAATTTTTTGGCGAAATTCGATTTTTATTTATCAACATAGTCCCCTTCTAGAGTGATGCTATCATTCCAGCGCCGCTCTGAAATTTCTGTGCCTTTCTTATACTAAGTGGTGCAAAAGTCATCACCGTAAGATAGGATGCTATAATTTTTGCAAATGGCGACAAATGTCAATTTCACTTTGACATTTGTGAAGTAAACAGATACAAAATACACGTCAATAAGACATGATTCGCTATACTCCTAAAGGACGTGGAATATGGTAATTGTGGTGTTGGCGCAGCGTGAATTTCGGCGTAGATTTCCCGGTCATTCGACACCAGCTAGGCGCCTAGAAGAGTATGGGGCAAGACGAAATGCTGCCAGCTTTGGCCGGCCCCGGAGCAGAGGTTATGCTGAGAATATCGCAGCTATGGTTGAAGACGTCTCAGAGGACCCCGAGATGAAAGACTGTAAGAAGTTCCCTTAGGTATTGACCGCCAAGCGCGTGTAATCTATGCCCAAGCCATCCTGAATCTCGACCACGAGGGAGACCGTTTTTCATCGAAAATCATCTTGAGCGACGAGGCCCATTTCCATCTCTGTGGATATGTAAATAAGCAAAGCCTCAGACTCCTGAAGCCCTCAAAGAGATTATCAGTCAAGAATGCGAGGACCTATCGCCGGAAGTTCTGGCAAGTGTGATGGAAAATTCCGCAAATGAGGCCCAAAGGGTCATCAATTCTGGCGACAGCCACTTAGCCGATATCATTTTATCGACTTAATGGAAAAAAAATCAAGGCATCAAGTAAACATAATCCGGAAGCAAAACCAACGTTTTTCATTCACAAAAAAAAATACAGTCAAAAAAAAGCGAATGATAACTTTTGCTCCATCTTGTAGAACGATTTGTCCAACCTTTCAAAATACGCTCAGTTTCGGTGATCATCCATCCAGGTAATACGATCCATGTTTCAGCTATTGTCGCCTACCGCTTGAAAAAATTGATTTTATTTGGATTACACAGCGCTCTGAATCAATACCATGTTCTTGTTTTTGGTCTAAACGCGGTACCCACTTCGAACAAAGCTTTCGCATACTCAAATACTCGGGCAAAATATTGTGTGCACGGTATATTGATACCTTCACGATGTCGGCTGTCTCACTCACTATTGCTTTAGAGTCGTTAAAAACGATTCAGCGTTCAGCACCATTTGCTACTGTACTACTACTGTGTTTGAATTCAGTAAATCAGCGAGAAATGGGTGATTACGACGGAGCATATATCAAAATATCAATTCAATATCTCGATGACTAATGGCCGAAATGTCATTAAATTTTGACATGATCGTTTGAAGGTTGGTACTAACTAAAGATCGTATGGATATGTTATTAGAGTCGCCATCTATGTGGGAGTATCGGTACCTGTTATATTGCACGTTTTACTTATAAGAGAACAGTGGTGAGCAGAACGCGCTTACCTCAAATTTTATGACAGTAGGACCTATATTTACTTGACCAAACCTTATATTAACATTTCGTGTGTTTTAGATCGGCATTTGCTACCTTCCTAATCTTACTAGTTAATGTACTACTTAAACTTAAAGGAGAAAACCAAGCTTTAAGAGGCTTCTTCTTCTCATCAGTATCTCATCATCTCCGCAAAAACGGATGGCATTTTCTCCAGGTATGAGTTCGGCATTCCCTCTTAACTTGATCCTAAGTGGAGGAATATCTCAATATGGTAGTATCACATGATGGGGTTATAAGTGTTCACACAGACGGATTCAAGACCGCAGAAAGACCCTGCTTCGGTATTTTCGAACCTGAATCCGATATAACTAAAGGGTGACCAGATAGCAATGATAGTTTTTCCAATTACTATGTTTCAGCAGCTGTCAAAGTTACAAATGACAGTAATTCCCTAAGGTTTGAAATTTCATTATGCATCGTTTTAAGCTTGCCGAACGTGCGGGAATTGTTTAAAAATATTTTCGAAATTCCGACTCAGTTGTAAATACGCAACGTGAATTTCGTCGTGAGCTCGGTCATCATCATGGCTTCACTGTGCAGGCAATTCGTCGTAGAGTGGAAAAGTTTGAGCTTGAGTACACTCTTTTGAATTTTAATCCACCAACCAGACAGAGATTGATGCGAAATGAAGAAAACATAGCCGCGGTATCGAAGAAGACCCAGAAATATCGATCAGCTGAATTGGGCATCGCCAGAGAGTCAACCTGGCTTACTTTGCTTTTGAATTTAGGCCTACATCCGCATAAGATTGTGCTGACGGAAGAATGGAAGCTGGACGACCATTGATAAGGCCGTGAGTTCGCAAATTGTGCCCTGGAAATGTTGGCCGGAGATCCAGAGTTTGGAAAAAAACCTTTTTCTCGGACGAGGTCCATGTTTGGCTCAGTGGCTATGACAATCAACAAAATTGCAAAATCGACAAGTGTTCCGTAGGCATCAATGCATCCACAAGCCAGTTTGGTGTGGTTTATCCCATGGCGGCATCATCGGACCTTATCTCTTTCGAAATGAGCAAGTAGACACCGTCACCCTCAATGGTCTTAAGTATAGAGCGATGTTAACCGACTTTCTGTGGTCAGAACTCTACAACATTGATATATCCGAGCTGTGGTTCTAAAAAGATGGCGCTACATGCCATACAAGCGACGCAACGCTCGAAGTTGTGATGGAGAAATTTGGCGACTTGGTCATCTCACGGCGAGCGTTCATCAATTGGCCGACGCCATTATGCGATTTGACACCACTCGATTATTTTCTCTAGTACCACGTCAAGTCCTTAGTCCGCGCTAAAAAACCAACCACTTTGGACGAGTTCGAGGGTAACATTTGATAAGCTGTTGCCGGAATAACGTCGCACATATTGGACCAAGTCCTTAAAAAATAGACCGAGCACTTGAGCACAGCGATACCAAGGCGGCCATTTGAATGATGTGCTATTCCACACATAATGGCATGAACGTAGTTTCAAAATAAGGCCAAAATGAATTTTATATATCCCAATGTTGTGGTTTTATTTAAATTTGTTTCCCGTTCTTGTCTGGTCAGACCGCATTTAGGTTGCTGGTGTTAGCCTTCAATAAATCGCAATTGTTATACAGTTGCTGCACAGAGATCAGGGCAGATTCCATACAGAACGTACCTGGATTTTTAACGTAAACCTCCTGCCGTAAGACTTAATGTTTACGAGGTGCCCATACACCCAATGGGAGCAAGGATACGCCTTGCCATCGCTAAATACTCGCTTTATATTTATTAATACTTCGCTTATATTTTATACCAAAGCACAACTTGTGTTGGAGGCACAAGTTCCACCCTTGGTATGAGTCGAGGCCGACCTAAAACCTCTTGCTGCTCTTAGGGTCGCAGCACCCAGTACTTCATTTGCAACTCTACAATGGGTAAACAGAAAAGAAAACCCGTACCCACGATTTGGGTTTAAACCACAGCCACCATGACGCTCCCACAAGGAGGCCTACCTCTAACAAGTCAGGCCCGGACCGAAGTCCGGGGGGCTCCTGGCTCCCATGGTACCGTGTTTTAAGTCCTGGTATGGACTACCGGTGGTCAAGCCACCAACAAGACCTATGACCGGCAACTTGTAACTGGTCAAATCGTAGCATCCAATCATGCTATAAATCTGAGGATGTTTTCGATAAGACCAGTTATAGAATAATCTACCCCCGCTTTTTATTAGACAACATCATTGATGGGCGAAGCCTTGATAATTGGGCGGCGGCCCCAGTTTCCATACAGAACGGAGTCAAGATTTGTTGGGTGTCTGGATATTTTCAAATAAAGGGAAAACCATCGTCCTGCATAACCAAAGCTGCACCACCGCGCCGGCAGCTATTTCGGCGATATCTGCCCATCGGCATAACTCACTTGTTGTGAAAGTGTTAGAGAATAACAAAAACACGAACTTCAGTGATAGTTATTTTAACATCGAGGGGAATGTGACATACGAGTACATATACTCGTTTACCTCAAAACAATCAAAAATTTCTGCAGCAAAATAGGCTGTCTTAAGAAAAGGTTTTGGATCTTGGGAATACGACTTCAATTTCTATGATCCTTACAATCTATGAGCCCCTTCCAGAGAAAAATCTCTTTTAAAGTGAATACCCAGATAGAAAGGAATCTCAGCCAACTTGCAGTATAAAACTAGAGTAACCATGCCAGTGAGAAGCGCGTATTCAGGTCTTCTCAGGATTGTGGCATCACCTAAATAAGTAAATGTCTAAGCTTTGTATTAAGACCTGGTTATAGTTATTCCCGATCGACACATACAAATTTGTATGAACTTCTATTACTGTGGATCTCAACCCCACTCTTATTTTATTTGGACCAATAATTTACATTTAAGTCTCTCGCAATCGAACAATAAACCGCTTTAATAACCAAGATAACCAAGCTAAGTTAATTAAAATTTATATTCATGTTAAAATATCTGTAAGATGCGTTTGTTATATTTTGTAATTTTTCAGAGACGACTATGTGTGACGAAGAGAGTTTTCTAGTTAGCTAAAAGTAAAATTACCTTGACGGTCTAATATTGTGTTCTACAAAAAACCGATTGAATTGTTAGAATTGCAGATGTTCGGTATTGTGAAAAAAATGTGTATGCACGCCGATTCAGTTCTTTTATAAGTGTAACACCACACTCAAAACAAGACTCAATCCATATTAGTTTTTTTTTTAATTCTAATAATATAAACTAAAGTGTCATAAAGTTTGAGGAATGTTCTCTCCAGATCTCATAAAATTTTTATTTAAGTAACATGGTGGCATCATGTTGCCTCAATTCGTTTTAATAAAAGTGGCAGCGAATGCTATTTCCAGCCATCACACCAATTTCATTTTTTGCACGTGAGTAACTAGATATGTTAAGTGGTGGAAAGGTGTACGAATTTGTTTGCATTGGCTCGAATTTGTCTGTCGTTTTTCCATTTGAAGGTCAAGGGCTCCGCCGCAAATCTTTAACCTTGTCATTCAGCTCAATATGTCGTTTTGGATGTGTTCGCAATCATTTGACCTTGGTAATTGTATCGGGACAATCATGTTATTGACTTCCGATATGATACGAATTTTTGAAAATAAATTAACCCTATGATGGAATATTTGCGTATCACTGAGGCCCTGTTTTAATCTTCTCTTTAATTATAAAATAAAACCGCCTACTACTTTATTGTTATGCCAATAAAATACTGCCAATTGTCACGCCCTAAAAGGTCCCAAAATCACGAAGGATGATCAAACGTGCCTCAAGGAGCGGTCTGCTCCCTTACACCTACAATTGGTAGAATTTAGGATGACCGAGATAAGGAAGAAGTTGAAAATTTTCAATAAAAGGTTTCGTTTTGTATAGGCTGCTTTTTCCCCACTTGCTAAATGTAACCGAAGTAGCAAGAAGAACCAGAATATTTCTGCTGAAGACCGCAAACACAGGTTGGTAGATCTCAGGAATTATGCATATAAAAAATAAGAGTTCACCAAATTTTATATAAAGAGTTGATTTCTCAGGCTCAATTGACCCAACAACTTAAGCGATTAGTTACATTTAGATGTTCAAAGCTTTGATTTGGGATAAGCCTCTCTATCCCCAACATGTCACTGTTGATGTAGTTTTTAGGCAAGTCCTCATTGGACCCAATTTTTTTCGAAAATGTAGTGCGTACTAATGTTACCGTGAACGAATTGCTCTATCTTTGTACTTCACATCTGCGCTTAGTAACGTCGGTGTTTGCGTTTTTTGTGTTTGTCTTTCTTTATAATAACTTGGGAATTTAGAGTGGATATTGCCAATATACGCGAGCTAAAAAGCAATCACTTTTCAGCGTTCGTCCATGTCTGCAACTACAAACCAGCTGTTTTGGCACTTAGTGAAACACAGGTAGATCTCCGCCCCCACCTATCAGATCACTCTGATCTGAAGCTACCTATTACGAACTAGTGTCATTATTCGTCTCTCACCTCGGTCTCGCCATTTACGTGCGTAGTGATGTAGCTTATCAAACTCCACCACAATGTAGTGTGGAATCCAATTTCATGTGGTTAAAATTCCATCTCGGTAAGCAAATTATCCACTACTGCTTTACTATATTTACAGAAGCCCGAAACTGGACAGCAACTCGACCTTTCACGAGTTTGATGCGCTGTCTGACTCCATTCAAAGAATTGTGTCCCTGTATCCTTATACTGAAATTGTTATCACGGACGATTTCAATATACACAATTCTGGGTGGCTTCGACATTCAGGACAGACAACATCCGAATGACGGTGTGTTGAGATCTTCGCTGCGGAAAATAATTTAATCCAGCTTGAAAATGAGCCCACGCGTTGATGGCCATACCGCCAACAACCTAGACTTGTTTTAAACTTCTCACCAAGATAAGTACACCGTTGATGTGCTGTCCCGCCTAGGCTCGTCGGACCACAACGTCATATCAACTAATTTCTCGTACACCGACCACATAGTTGGAGAAAAGATTCCTAAAAGAACCGTATGGCAATAGGAGAAAGCCACTTGGAGCCGACTTAACAGCTTCTTTAGCAATTTTAACTGGTCGTTATATTTCCTCGATAACGACATGAATGCCGCTGCTGGTATGATCACAGACACCATTATCTTTGGAATGAGAAACTTTATCCCTCATCGGATGAAGACCATCAAACCAAAAGAATAGACATGATACGACTGGAGCTGTAAAGAAGCGGCCAGGGTTAGAGAAATGTTTTTTCGGTCCTTCAAGACCAGCCCAACAGAGGAAAACCGAAAAAGTCCAAACGAGCCAGAAATGACTGCAACGCCTTTCTTAAACGTGTAAAATTCCAATGCGACCAAAAACTGAGGCAAAAAATGCTACAATGTCCCAATGGCAGTAAAAATTGTTGGTCCTTCATCAAAAACATCAGAAATTCTGGCTCATCCTCCATCCCAACGCTCATTTACAATGACATTCCAGCTGTCAGCTGTTTAGATAGGGCCAATCTGCTTGCTGCACACTTTGCGGCTAG
The DNA here is from genome assembly GCA_963966105.1 of Volucella zonaria. Taxonomy (NCBI): domain Eukaryota; kingdom Metazoa; phylum Arthropoda; class Insecta; order Diptera; family Syrphidae; genus Volucella; species Volucella zonaria. Next base: position 58,445,239 of record OZ014530.1, read on the forward strand.
CTCAACACTCCCGGATTGTGCAATATTTTCGCCTACATTTGAGTGCGTCGAATCTTCAATGGGACGAATTCGCTTTCGCACCCGTGCAACAGCAAGAGTTCTTAAAGATCTTAACATTCACAAATCCGCTGGTCCAGATGGTATATCTCTCCTCCTTCTGAAGAGATGTTCTTTCTCGCTGGTAAAACCACTGCGACAGCTTTTTCATCAACCCTACACTTTAGGACTCTTTCCGAGCAGATGGAAAACAGCATTTGTCCAGCCCGTCCCTAAAAAAGCCGAATCTTCTTCCCTCTCCTCCTACAGACCCATTACACTTACGTCCCTACTTTCCAAGGTCATGGAAACGTTGATACGAGTAAACCGTCAGTCCATGAAATATCTCGAAACATGAAAACTTCTTAATGACCGGCAGTACGGTTTTCGTAGCAACAAGTCCACTGGTGATCTGATGGCATGACTCACCGAAAAGTGGAACCAAAGCGTCATCAATCTGGTGAAAGCAAGATAGTTGCACTTGATATTTCTAAGGCATTCTACAGGGTTTGGCATCAGGCTCTTTTTTCGAAAATGCGTACTTTTGGGATCGATGACTCTCTTCTTCAATGGATTAGAAATTACCTTTCGGAACGTTCAATTCAAGTTGTCATGGACGGTTTCAAGTTTGATATTCACAAAATAAATGCTGGAGTGCCCCAGACCTCCGTTCTGTCTACGACACTTTTTTTAATTTTCACCAATGATCTCTTGTCTGCTACTTCTAATCCAATAAATTCCTTTGCTGATGACAGTACTCTCTCCTTTTCATATTCGTTCGCGTACTCACGTCCCTGCTGGGATCGCCAGCGTATGTTAAACTCATTAAATTCTAATATTACCAGCATAACTAATTGGGGAACCACTAACAAAGTAGAATTTAATGCTTCCAAAACACAATGCTGTCTGCTGTCGTTAAAGCGAAATTTAAACACCCAGCCATTATCCATGGATGGCATTTGCATCATCGAAACCGATAAACTTTCCATTCTCGGTATGTGTGTCAGTGACGACTTACGTTGGAATAACCACATATTCGGTGTCGTCAAAAATGCTGCGAAATGTCTAGGTTTCCTCAAGCGATGTAAGAGATATTTTACCCCCTCTGATCTGGCCTCAATATATAAGGCATTTATCCGCCCGAAATTGGAGTACAATGCCCATATCTGGTCAGGTGGTCCGAAAACATCTCTGCACCTGCTAGATAGGATTTAAAACCTTACGATAAAACTCATTGCTGATACTATGTATTATCAGTCAATCAATTGACACCCTCGAACACCGATGTAATGTAGTGAGACACTCTGTTTTATCGCTATTCCAACCACTAGTGCTCCATAGAAATCGCCAGTAGCATTCCGCCCATTTAAACTTTCAACCGTAACACCCGTCTCGCTATGAATGCTCATCAGTATACCCTCAAGTCCATTTTCGGACGTCCTCGAAAATATCGTGATTCGTTCCTAAGCCGTGCAACTCGCTAATGGAATGCCCTGCCTAGCTCTTTATATCCTAGTCACTACAACCTTCAAACTTTTAAAACCAACATTCACAGGTACCTCTCTTTCCATCCTCCCAGATATTCCTACGACCGCGCTGTGTGCAAACATTTTAAGGGCACTTAAATCCCTTGAGTGCGCGCAAATTATATAAAAAAAAAAAATCCAATCATGAACGTATTCAACAAGATGCCGCAACATGCCACACAAGTCGAATCAAATGGAACCAGAATTGTTAAGTTCAACTTTATGTAAACGAGCCTGGATATGCAACAGAGATTGTCATTTAGCTGGCACTGTTTTTCAATGGCAGTGGCAACCCTTTTTCTGTCGATTTCAGTAAAATTCAAACCTTATTTCATAGAATTTGTAAATCTTAATTAAATCTCTTATTAGAACACTTTTTATCACCTTAGCAGATATCGTATGAGCTGTTTCGTTATCTGGAATGGATTACTAAGAAATAAATATTTTTTAAGGTATCTACTTGTAGACCAGTAGTTATAAAGCCAATAAAAATATCGAAGAGTACATATCAAATATTGCTCTAATATAGAAATCTGCTCTACTAAATCAGGCTTGGATCAATAATCGCATCTAAATACTTGTAGAATTCTATTATTTTAATTTTGTCGGAATAGAGCGAACCAAACGCAGGTTCGGGTCCTAAAACACAGTCTTCTGACGGTTGCCTAGTAAGGTATGTTATTTTTTTAGGAAAACTAAAGAAATCTGGCTTTGGGGGCTTCGAACTTGATTAGTTTGCTTCGTTTCTTAAATTTAGAAAGCAAAGAGTGAAAATAGGTGATATTCTTAATAATAGCCGCGATATGAATGTTGGAGTGCCTCAAACATCAGTTCTTGGTCCTATTCTATTGCTTATATACAGAATTTCAATATTTACCTTAAATTTAAAAGGAAATAAACTGGTTTTGCAGACAATATACAGGGTGTCCTAGTTTAGCAGTATAATCCTTTAAGGGTATATTCCCGAAGTCCCGCCGAATAAGTGGCAGTGGCTCAAGTGATACTGGACTGGCTTCCAAATCAAAAGGTTCGGTGTTCGAATCCCTGCCTCGCCCGAAAAATATATTTATTTTTTCGGTTAACGAAAATCAAGTAAGATGAGTAGTTGACTAGTAATCAACATCAAGGCAACTTCCTCTAAGAATTTAGTCTCCTCATTAAATGTTGGATGCCACCCATGGAACGAAATAACCACTGAGCCCAAAATCTTCTCATTCCATTTCAAGTTGCAGCCCCTCAAAGTGGGTGACCTCTAATTTGGAGATGTAACCACTTTAAACGCTATAATTTCTAAACCAGTACAGGTGCAGAAATAGTTTTGAATATTTTGGAAAGATAATTTAGTAGTGCATACAAAATTAAGTGAGAATAATAAACTAACGTACGTATGAGCAATGCAGTTACCAGTTAATTGTCAAATAGGAAAAAAAATCGTAACAAAGGATAGCTCTTTGTTAATCTTTTTTTTTTCAATATCACATTTTTTCAACTGATCTACAATCGACATTTTGCTCTGTAAGTGAACAGCCGATTGATAAATTGATCTCCACAAAATGTATTCAAAACGTGAATTTTCCGGAAATAGTGTTTGTATACGTATCAGCGCCTCGTTGATACCGGGTCAACTGCACCAAAAAAAAGAGGAGGACGTTCAGACTCAGCGGTGGCAGAAGTTGGGGATGGCATTTTGCGTGCTGTGGAAGTTCAGCCTTCAGTCAGCGTCCGTAGACTAGCTGTGCAGTTGGAACTTCCCAGAACCAGATTTCATAGGATTCTACAGAGAAATAGATTACACCCTTTCCATTTGACACCGATACAAGATTTACTACCAGGTGATGCGCAAAGAAGAGTGGAATTTTACTAATGGCTACTGCGCAAACATGCAGAAGACGGACAATTCCTCAAGAACATTCTGTGGACTGACGAAGCGCAGTTCACAAGAGATGGGGTTACAAACCACCATACATAATTTGCACCATTGGTCAGACTCCAATCCCCATTAAATACGCACAACACCCTTTCATAGGTAAGAATTTAATTATTGTAAACAACTTCTTCAAAATGTCGATTGTCGGAGTTCCTTGAAGATGTTCCTCTTGTTCAAAGAAGGGCGATGTTCTTTTAACAAGATAGGCACCTTGTCACAGTAGCAGCAGGGTAACTTCGTTCCTCAACCATACCTTTTTACCGAACGATGCACATGGCCACCCAGATCTCCTGACCTAACACCCATGAATTTTTTTTCTGCTGGGGTGCTATGAAAGAAAAGGTTCATTTTAGAGAATTGTCGAGTCTGGTAGAGCTCCAATAAAATATTAGTGTCGGTTCAGAAGAGATGAAAATAATTTTGATGACCATTAATCTGCCATCCGAAATGATTAAACGCGCCCGAAAGTGTATTGAAATGGAAGGAAGGCATTTCGAACTATTGCTATAAACATTCCATTAACTTTTCCGAAAAGGTCCTTTTCAGGGCCACATAAAAATATCTAAGCGACTTTATGAGTAATTCAATAGGTGCACTTCTTTTTGGCCATTTTTGTTGGACGAAAACTAGCTTTTATTACAAAATCTATTGATCGTACGTAGAAAAGTTTCTAAACAGAATTTTTAGGAAATTTTACGAGGATAAAAATTTCAGAAAATTTTTTAAGTAACAATTTTAGGAAAAATGCATTTTAAGTAAAAAAACGGAAGAGCAAATTTTCATAATTTTGAGTTTAAAGAGCCATAACTTTTTTTTCGCTGCGCAGATGTACCCAAATCCTTTAAGATTTTTAAGCACTAGTAAATTGTCTTTCCAAAATATTCAAAACTATTTCTGCACCTGTACTGGTTTAGAAATTATAGCGTTTAAAGTGGTTACACCTCGAAATTAGAGGTCTCCCACTTTGATGGGCTGTAACTTGAAATGGAGTGAGAATAGACCCCCCCTTACCTGCCAAACAATTTCTTGTCCAGCGGAACTTCCGGAATATGCTCTTAAAGGGTTATACTGCTAAACTGGGACACCCTGTATTTGTAGTCTGCCTGTCTTGTTAAAAAACAAAAATAACAATTTTCAATTGATTGGATTCCTCCACTACATATTCAACGCAATGACAGCATAAATCTATCTTTGAGGAATACGAGCAACAACAACTTCTTGCGTTTCTAATAGCTCTCAAATAAATAATTCGGATGTACAATAGGCTGTTCTTCTAAGTATTTGTGTGTCGAACATGTAATTGAGTTTAAGTACCTTGATAATAAAATGAACTGGAAAGCAAATACTCTAGCTCTTAAAAAAATATTTGCTTTCAATTACATACGAGGACATAATGTTTCACTTAAGAAACCTTAGCTGCCGTAAACTTCTTGAAAATTTATATTATATTGTAGTTTGGTTCATTCTAAGCTACATTATGGTATAGTTTGTTGAGGTGGTACTTTTAAAAATTACTTACAACCCTTGTTGGTTACTCAAAAGAAAAATTTCAAGAAGGCATAAAAAACCTTCTATAAAGCATTAAAAATATTCGTTTTCAGAAGTCGATATTTTTTAAATCGTAATACCACCTTGATCCGGAATTTATTCAAGAAATTAGAAATACAAGTTTGTTAATCTAAATCTATATTGTCCCTTTCAAAGTAATCCCCATCGTCTGCAACACGCTTATGCCAGCGCTTGATCCAATCCTCGAAACATTTTTTATATTCGGTTTTCGGTGTTCCTGCGATTTTTCCATTACTTCCTCTCGGCTGCTGAAACGCGTAACGCGTTCCCCGTAATAGGTTTTTAACTCGATTGAACAGAAAGAAGTCACAGGGAGCCAAATCAGGTGAATTCGGTGGCTGTTGGATGGTATTTGTTGTATTTTTCGTGAAAAAATTACGAATAATGATGGCACTGTGCGACGGTGCGTTATCATGGGGCAAAATCCACGAGTTTTCTGCCCACAATTCTGGTCTCTTTCGGCGAATTGCTTCACGCAAAGGTCTCATAACGCCCAAATACGAGTAATACTCTTTGTTTACTGTCTGCCCTTCTGGCAAAAATTCATGATGCACTACACCGTTGTAATCCATGAAAACCGTGAGCATTGCCTTCTTTTTTGACTGGTTTTTCTGGTCTCGGCTCAATTGGTGAACGCCATTCACGTGCTGATGTCTGGATTGCGTGTCGTACTCATAAACCCACGTCTCGTCTCCAGTAATGATCCTTTTGATGAATGTGGGATCGGATTCAGCCTCGCAAATCATCTCTTTTGCGACGTCAACACGGTCTCTTTTTTTGCATGAAATTGAGGTCTTTTGGCACCACCTTTGCTGCTAAACGATGGAAACCCAAATCATTAACCAAAATGTCTTGGACGGATCCATAGGCAATGTTCAAGTCCTCCGCTATCTCTCTGATGGTTAATTTGCTGTCGTAATGTCGATGGTCTGCCACTGCGTTCATCATCTTCGATTGACTCACGACCACTTTTGAACCGCTCGTGCAACTGATAAACGACCGTTTTCTTTAGAGAATCGTTGCCGAAACACTTTTGCAACATTTCCAACGTTCGCGCAACATTAAATCCGTTTTTTACGCAATTTAATACGAGTACAAGTTCGTTATTGCAAATTGAAATTCATTTCTAGAATTGTAAAAAATCGCCAACACATACAGGAATAGATGTACTCTTGGCTACGTAACTTTTGCAAATGTCAAGCTATGATGCTAAGATTTAGAGAGAATGTCAACAATAGATTTACCAACTTAACAAAAAAAAAACATAACTCAAATCGGAATAATGAGAGCGCCACCCGGTTGTGTGCGCCGGCAACTTTTTGATCAAGGAGGTATACAATACTATCTGCTTATACGTTAGGCAGTAGTGAGAGAAGTCTTGCAATCATTCCAGTCCATAATACTCAGCACTTTTTTTTACCTCAGTAGCGCCTTTTAAAATTAAATGACTTCGCTCATCTTATCTATGATGTTTAACAGGAAGATTAAAAAATGACTTTATAACTTTCATTTTGATGCAATCAGTGATTTAATCAGAATATTAATTTAAATTCTGACGATAAATTGTTAAAAATCTTAAATTGTTTACTTTTTATTTATTCGACATTCCAACGTCATATTTTTTGATGAAATATATTCTAAACCATGATACCTGCGACACGTGTCATTGGACAACAGATTGTATCTTTTAATATTTTTCTTGAATTCGTACTGTAGTGGAAATAAGTAAATATTACAGTTACTATTGTATTTTTTTTAAGAGGCGAGTATCAAATCTATCAATATTAAATAAAGAAATGGATGGAATGAAGTTCATTGGCAATTTCATTTCCCGTGACCCCTTTGTGATCTGAGATCCAGCCAAGACTCGGTGAATTCACCCTCTCAACTGTGATCAGTAAATCTTTGCATTCTCGAACTAGCTTGGATATCGTGAGAGGGTTCAGCAAACTTTTAAGCGCTGCTGTCGCTACAGATGCAGTATCAAGATTGTGTATATCTCCTCTTGGAAGTCAGATGCAAATTTTTCTAACGTTGTCGTTCTCTATATCGATTTTGAAGCCATCTGCGGAGACGTGACTACATTTCTTTTCTGCCTTCCTGGGCATAGGGAAAGCCAGTTTCGTATTTTTGCAGTAACAGAACTCCTGATGTCGTTGTATTGGATTTCATATACGTAAGATCAACGACAACAGTCAGCGCACAGTCAAGCTCCAGTGTGCATTGTACCAAGGACCACTGCTGTTTGAATGTCAGATTGCTTTGGGAGTGTAGACCGTAACACAAATATCTAGGATATCCATGGAGTCCAGAGAGACCTTTCTTCGGAGTCTTGTAAAAGCATCATCAGCTTCTTTCACCAAACAACAGTCGGCTAAGATATACCATAATTGGCCTAATTATGGTCAAGTACGAGTACATCCGAAGGACACTCTACGACACAAGCCGATCGAAGTTTTGGTTGTGATGCCTTATAACAGTCACTGAAAGCCAATTTCTAATTCAACAATTGTCGATCACGACAAAGGCTGCCTGTATTGTAGAGCAGACAGTTGCTAGGCATGACAGTGCAGACACATTATTTTCATATGCCTGAGCATTGACTTTAGAACCATGGTGTCATCTTGCGGGCAACCGCTGTTTATTAGTCAGACAGCACTGCATTAGCAGTCAGCATACGCAATCGGGGCTCTATCTAACTGCGTTTCTCTTATTCACAAACCAAGTGGTCGAAGCTATGTCATCGAAAGTATTGTAACGAAAACGAAAAAACATGTACGGATTCCTTTGGAAATTCTTGGATTGGATTTGTTTTCAACCAACAAAAATTTTAATTCGCAAACGTAGCACACTGCCCATCAGGCCAGTCAAGCCATGGAAAAAAAAAAACCTTTTATCTCTTCTTCTTATCCCCTTAAAGCATCGTAGCTCCGTCCGTTGCTTATTCTATAGTGCAAGGGGTCAGTTGATTTACATGGATTACTCGTCGCTTGCGATTGTTGCTCCCTTCGATTCGATAAACTAGATTATTCAACTTCTTGCAGATTGCATAGGGCCCTTCCCAGTTTCTCTGCAGCTGTGGGCATAGTCCCAACCCCCTTTTCGGATTATACAGCAAGACCTTGTTACCTGGAGAAAAACAAATAGGGTTAGCTCCTAAGTCATACCTGTTCTTCATTACTTCAGCGGCCTGTTTTAAGTTTGCGCGAGCTTCTTCGTGGACCAGGTGTAAATGATGTTTAAGATTGTCGACGAACTCTGTTACTAGCAGTTTTGACGTAGGTCGCGGTCCAAATATGAAGTCGGCAGGGAAGCGTAGTTCTCTCCCGAACATGAGCTTTGCTGGTGTAGATTTGGTGGCCTCGTGCATCGAAGATCGGTAAGCCATTAACCCTAATGGTAAAAACTCATTCCAATCACTTTGGTTCTTTTCCACATATTTGGTTTGGTAGTGTAGTAACGTTCGTTTGAACCGCTCTACCATTCCATCCGACTCCGGGTGCAAAGGCGTGGTCTATGTCTTTTCGATGTCGGACTCAAAGTTTCGGCCTTAGTCGGAATGTAGTATGTGCGGTGTTCCAAGCCGGCTAAAGACTTATTTAGTTAGTGTCGAGGCAATCAGTTCAGCTTTCTGGTCAGGAACTGCGAATGCCTCTGGCCGCTTGGTAAAATAATCCGTAATGATAACGATGTACCGATTATTATTTGCGGTACGGGACAAAGGTCCCAGAACATCTATCGCAACCCTCTAAAAAGGTTATCCGCTTAGAGTCATTTTCAGGCATCCGCGTGTCCTGGTTGTAGGACCTTTGTGAGAGATGCATGTTTCACATTTCGTGGACCAATCGTAGATACCACTGCTCTGCCCAATCCAGTAAATCTAGTTTCAACAAAGCCGAAACTAATTATTATGTCACTCGAAAGGAACATTTAGCCATTGTACCTTTCGAAGGATTTTACTGCGCCCCAGATATCCTCCACTCGGTCCCGTGTGCAGGCTTTCTAACAACTCATGGTATAATTGTACGTAGTACTACTACATTGTCTTATTAACACCTCATCCTCCAAAGTCAAACTCTCAAACTGGCTCAAAAAGATTTTTATATCTCGTCCATGGCCTAAAACGTTGTCTCACTTTTTGTCCTTTTGGTGTCTCCTAACTCTGCAGCTTGACAGTAATGGCAGTCTCCGCATTGTCTTCTGGAGAGCGCATCTACATTGCCATGACGTTGGATGTCCATGTCATACTGTTGGAAGAGTTCCAACCATTTGACGATCTATCCCTCGGGTTACTTGAAATTTAGGAGCCATCAAAGGGCAGCGTGATTTTATTGTAAACAGACGTCCGAAGAGGTAGTGACGGAAATGTTTTACGCTCGACATAATGGCTAAGAGTGACACAATAATTAGTTTCCGCTTTGTTGAAACTAGCGCTGTAATATTCCACAACTGTTTCTACCCCATTTTGGACCTGACTTAAAATAGCACCTAGACCGCAATTGCTGGCGTGGGTGTCTAGGATGAAGGGCGAGTCAGGTTCCAGGTAAGCCAGGATAGGGGAACTAGTAAGTTCTTCTTTCAGTTTCTGGAAGGCAGTTTCTTCTACATAGGCCCATGTGAACTTTCTTTTTACCTCCGTAATTTGGAAAGGGGTTTGGCGATCGTGGAAAATCCTCGTATGAACTTTCGATAGTGTAAGCTCCAAATTACTTCATTCCATGGAATCTGAACAATATGACTTTGAAGACTAAATAGTGATCACCCAAATTTCAAAATCACCGCCCCACCACCATTTACCATCAAATTAAACCAACCATCACCGCGCGTTAATATTAAACCTTCCAATAGCGTCGTTGTCCAAACACGTACTCCAACTAGTTCCATACCGAGCGAGGTGACAACTCATCCACGAATCACAGCTGAACGACTCTCATTAAAACTCTCCAATTTGGCATAGTTTTGCAAGCTACTCTCGTCAATTAGGAATTTCATTCTTTCATCAATGGTTTTCGGATCTGAAACACAACACTCTGGATCTTCGCAGTCAACCAAGCCATCTTCATTGTTGTCCTTGCCATCGTATGTCGTTACCGAACGGTTAAGGAATTTATTGGGAGTAACACATTCTTCAATTATGTCCTCCGTACGTACCTTTTGGTCTTCCCCTAGCAATGGCCCGTTGACGGCAGACTGCCTTGGACTTACCAAAGCGTTTGTTTGGGGCCACGCAAACGGTCAGACTCTTGGACTGCAGCCATGAGCAAGTCTCGAGTGTATTTAGTTACATAATGAGTTGCGTGATTTAGGTGTTATCTGTGATAAGGAACTCAATTTCCATTCTCACATTGATAATATGATGGCTCTGCCCTTGGCTTCATCAAACGCTGGTCTAAGGAGTTCTCTAATCCTCTTCTTGAATATGAAAGCCAAGTTTGATCACCCTACTATAGAGCTCACATCCTCTGGATAGAAGCTATTCAACGCAGGTTGAAGCAAATTATCCACTACTACTTTACTATATTTACAGGAGCCCCAAACTGGACAGCAACTCGAACTTTAACGAGTTTGATGCGCTGTCTGATTCCATTCAAAGAATTGTGTCCCTGTATCCTTACACTGAAATTGTTATTACGGGCGATTTCAATATACACAATTCTGGGTGGCTTCGACATTCTGGACAGACAACACCCGAGGAACAGTATGTTGAGATCTTCGCTGCGGAAAATAACTTAACCCAGCTTGTAAGTGAGCCCACACCAATACCAGACGTTGATAGTCATACCGCCAACACCCTGGACTTATTTTTAACTTCTCACCCCGATAAGTGCACCGTTGATGTGCTCTTCCCTCTAGGCTCGTCGGACCATTGTGTCATATCAGCTAATTTCTCGCACATCGACCACACAGTTAGAGAAAAGATTCCTAAAAGAACCGAATGGCAATACGAGAAAGCCAATTGGAGCGGACTTAACACTTTCTTTAGGAATTTTAACTGGTCGTTATGTTTCCTCGATAACGACGTGGATGCCGCAGCTGATATGACCACATACTCTCTTTGGAATGATGAACTTTATCCCTCATCGTATGAAGACCATCATACCAAAAGAAAAGACATGGTACAACTAGAGCTGTAAAGAGGCTGTCAGGGTTCGAAAAATATTTTTTCGCTCCTGCAACACCAGCCCAACAGAGGAAAACCGAAAAGAGTTCAAACGAGCCAGAAATGACTGCAACGCTTTTCTTAAACATACAAAATTCCAGTATGACCAAAAACTGAGGCAAAAAATACTACAATGTCCCAAAGGTAGTAAAAATGTTTGGTCGTTCGTCAAAAACATCAGAAATTCTGCCTCCTCCTCCATCCCAACGGTCATTCACAATGACATTCCAGCTATCAGCTCTTTGCACAAGGCCAATCTACTTACCGCACATTTGGCGGCCAGCTCAACATTCCCAGATTGTGCTCTGTCTCCGCCTACACTTGAGTGCGTCGAATCTTCGATGGGATAAATCCGCTTTCGCACTCGTGTAGTAACAAGGGTACCTACTTAAAGATCTTAACATTCACAAATCCGCTGGTCCAGAAGGTATATCTCCCCTGCTTCTGAAGCGGTGTTCTTCCTAGCTGACAAAACCACCGCGTAAACTTTTTTATTAATCCTACTCCTTAGGACTCCTTTCGAGAAGATGGAAAAAGCATTTGTCCAGCCCGTCCTTAAAAAAGCCAAATCTTCTTCCCTCTCCTCCTACAAACCCATTACACTTACGTACCTTCTTTGCAAGGTCATGGAAATATCTCGAAACACGAAAACTTCTTAATGACCGGCAGTATGGCAACAAATCCACTGGTGATCTGATGGCATGACTCACCGAAAAGTGGAACCAAAGCGTACATCAATCTAGCGAAAGCAAGATAGTTGCACTTGATATTTCTAAGGCAGAGTTTGACAGAGTTTGACATCAGGATCTTTTGTTGCAAATGCGCACTTTTGGGATCGACGACTCTCTTCTTCTTCAATGGATTATAAATTACTTTTCCGAACGTTCAATTCAAATTGTCTTGGACGGTTCCAAGTCTTTTATTCACAAAATAAATGTTGGTGTGCCCCAGGGCTCCGTTCTGTCTCCGACACTCTTTTTAATTTTCGTCAACGATCTCTTGTCTGCCACTTCTAATCCAATATATTCCTTTGCTGATGACAGTACTCTCTGCTTTTCATATTCGTTTCCGGATTCACGTCCCTGCTCTGCGGCTGTAGAACGGGAACGGCAGCGTATGTTAAGTTCATTAAATTCTGATATTAACAGCATAACTAATTGGGGAACGACTAACAGAGTTGAATTAAATGCTTTCAAAACTCAATGCTGTCGTTAAAGCGAAATTTAAACACCCAGCCATTATCCATGGATGGCATCTGCATCGTCGAAACCGATAAACTTTCCATTCTCCGTATGTGTGTCAGTGACTACTTACGTTGGAATGACCACATATTCGGTGTTGTCGAAAATGCTGTGAAATGTTTAGATTTCCTCAATCGATGTAAGAAATATTTTACCCCCTCTGATCTGGCAAAACTATATAAAGCATTCATTCGCCCAAAATCGGAGTTCAATGCCCACATCTGGTCAGGTGCTCCTAAAACATCTCTGCACCTGCTAGATAGGATTCAAAACCGTGCGATAAAACTCATAGGTGATACCAATTTCAGGCAATCAATAGACAATCCAGAACGCCGACGTAATGTCTCCTGTCTCACTTTGTTTTATCGCTATTTCCCCCACCAGTGCTCCATTGAAATCGCCAGTAGTATTTCACCCCTTCAAACTTTTAACCGTAACACCCTTCTCGCTATGAATGCTCATCAGTATACCCTCAAGCCCACTTTCGAACTTACTCTAAAATATCGTGACTCGTTCGTAAACCGTACAACTCGCTTATGGAATGCCCTGCGTAGCTCCTTATTTCCTAGTCATTATAGCCTCCAAACATTTAAAGGCAATGTTCACTGGTACCCCTCTTTCTATCCTCCCTGACTTTCCTTCGCCCGCGCTGTGTGCAAACATTTTAAGGGCACTTAAATCCCTTGAGCGTGCGCAAATTATACAAAAAAAAAAGAAGGTTTTTACGATTTGCTTACGTGGTCTTCCCTGTCCAAATTTAACACCATACACTGACCGGCTGAAACTTATGAATTTACAACCCCTTTCTTCACGCCGATAAGTTGCGGATCTTAGTTGGTAATATTGATTGTCCCTCTTTTCTTCAACTCATTTCTTCTAACACCAACCCTCGCAATCTTTACAGAACGAATTACGGGCACCTGGGGCCAATGTCTAGAATGCTTCATGAAGTTAACGATATTCTGCCTCTCTTCAACTGCAAACTGTCCCTCAAGAACATTATTAGCACCACGGAGCCCTCACGTCCTAACTTAATTTAACCACTCCCACCCTTTAGTTTTTATTTTTAGTTTTAAATGAAATTGTTAGTTTTAAGGATATGCTTGCAATAAACTTTAATAAATCTGTCCAGGGTTGACCCGGGCCTCCATCAAATCAAATCAAATCAAATTCATTTATATGTTAAATATAGTATACTGCTTCTTTCGCCAGGCCACGAAGTGCTTGGGATTATTTTTGCAGCGCGTTTGCTAAACAGATAAGTTCATTAAAAAGAGATACACTTTACGAACACCCTGTGGAATGAATGACTTCTACACGTAACTAAAAAGATATCCAAACTTAAATGTATAAAAGCTACATTCAAATGGGCGTGCAAATAGCAACATTCAATTTGCATCTACGAGTATTTTGATTACTTTTAAAATAAAATCTTCATTAAACAGATCGCGGACCGACTCACCTACTTAATTATGATAATTTATTTATTTTTCCTGTTTTTGTTATTATTATTATTTTTTTGAATTCAGACGTCTGGTTCCCAGGTGACATTTGTGTAGAAAGAACGAAGTCTCAACCTATTAGCACCCCGTCAAATATTTGTTTGCTCAGTTCAGGAATACATAACATGCTCGCATCTATTCGTATATACTCGTACATCTTAAGATAGATGTTGGAAATTAGCAGATATTTAATAATAAAAAAGCCTCTGAAGTTGGAAACTAGACTAGATAAAAAGCACATGTGGAACTCACGAGAATCTACCTCGGCATGGTTATGTTTTCTTCACGCTTGAACAATTTAACACTGTCACGTCGATGCGAGGATTGAAATTTTCCATAAATTATGAGGTTGTCGTCTAATGGAAAACACGCGTAAAGGTTTATTTTTAACATACTTCTGCCGCGCATACTATACAATACATAATCGAAGTTGTTTATCTTGAGCTCTGATATCCGGATTTTATCGAACAGAATGTCAATCTTCACAAGATGGTATCCAATGGGACAAGCAGTAAAACTAGTACAAGTTAGATCTTAAAAAAAACCACCCCTCCGGATATCAGATAGGTTAGGTTCGGCTAGGTAAAAGTGGCTGTTGGAAAGACCAACCCACTTAGGCCTATTGGCCCACTATCATACCACGTGGATCTGTGATCTTCGATTTGAGCTTATGATGAAGAGTAAGAGACTGATAACGTCTATATTCTTTAGATCGCTTAAGTCATTGTAGAAGAGAGCTCCTTGGTGAAGTTTTCTTCTTTGGAAGAGAGCTGAACATGTATGGAGTAGGTGGAGGATTGTCTCCCTTCCTCGTCGTCCATGCAGATCCTACATTTGTAAAGACGCCAAGCCTTCTTGTATGCTTACCCATAAGGCAGTGTCCAGTGAAGACACCTATGATGGCACTGAGATGTTTCCTATTCAGATGAATCAAACTCTTAGAGCGATCAAGGTCCAGTTTTGGCCGGATCTGTTTGGTTACTAGACATGTTGGTCCAACAGTCCACCTAGGGTTTGTTCTTTTATTAGCATCCAGCTTAAATATTGATTTGAACGTAGCAATTAGTATACATATGCTAGCCTTTCCCGCTAGAAGAGGTAGAGTGGTTCCAATTTTGGTGAACTCGTTGGCCTTATAATTCCCTGAAATGTTCCTTTGGCCAGGCACCCCACATTGGTCAAAGTTAAACCGCTTTGCCATCTCCCTTAGAGATGACCGGCTTTCAACGACGGTTTTAGAATTTAATGAGACTGCGTCCAGGGACTTGATAGCGGCTTGAATATCCGAAAAGATGCGGGTATCCCTTGCTGATATCACGTTTTTCTTCATCCAGGACCGGGCTTACTTAATCGCCAAAATTTCCACCTAGAACACGCTACACTGATTTGGAGGACAGAAAGAGAGGCTTAGATTTAGCTTATCTGAGAAAACACCGCCACCAACGCCGCTATCGGTTTTAGGACCATCTATGTAGAAGTGGATTGACTTATCCTCCATGAAAGCATCTTGCTTCCAGAAGGATCTAAAGGATCTAGGGGGAAAGCTTACATGAAAGTCGTTGTCAAACCTATTATGGGATACAATGTAGTCAATGCTCTCTTTGAAGATTACAAATATACATATTAAGAACGTTAGAGTGGCTACATAAATTATGTGTCTACGGTTTATTTGCTTTAAGGCGGATAACTGCGGTAGCAGGAACTTGCTTGCTGACGGTATCGAGGGGTGTCAAGTGAAACAGAATATCCAGTACCGCGGAGGAAGTAAATCTTAGGGCTCCGCTTACGCATAGCCATGCTATGCGTTTACTGCAGTTGACTGCATTGTCTCAGGCCATCCATCAGACAACCACCCTGTAGATGAGTATCGGTCTTATAACCGAGATATACCACCTTGATCAAAAAGTTAACGGGGGAAACCACCGTGTGGCGCTCCCATTATTCCGATTTGAATTCTGTTTTTCTGTAGCTTGACATTTGCAAAAGTTACGGAGCCAAGAGTACATCTATCTCTGTGTGTGTTGGCGATTTTTTACAATTCTAGAAATGGATTTCAATTTGCAACAACGAACTTGTATTAAGTTTTGCGTAAAAAACAGATTTAATGGTGCGAGAACGTTGGAAATGTAGGAAAAGTGTTTCGACAACGATTCTCTAAAGAAAACGGTCGTTTACCAGTAGCACGAGCGGTTCAAAAGTGCTCGTGAGTCAATCGAAGATGATGAACGCAGTGGCGGACCATCGACGTCGAAAACCGAGGAAAACATTGATGAAGTACTCGTAAAAGAAATGTTGGTCAATAAGTGCAAATTAACCATCAGAGAGATAGCGGAAGACTTCAACATTGCCTATGGATCCGTCCAAGACATTTTGGTTAATGATTTGGGTTTCCGTCGTGTAGCAGCAAAGTTGGTGCCAAAAGACCTCAATTTCATGCAAAAAATAGACCGTGTTGAGGTCGCAAAAGAGATGATTTGCGAGGCTGAATCCGATCCCATATTCATCAAAAGGATCATTACTGGAGAACCCACCAGACGTGGGTTTATGAGTATGACACGCTATCCAGACATCAGGCAAGTGAATGGCGTTCACCAAATGAGTCGAGACCAAAAAAACCACGTCGTTTTCAGTCAAAAAAGAAGGCAATGCTCACGGTTTTCATGGATTACAGCGGTGTAGTGCATCATGAATTTTTGCTAGAAGGCCAGACAGTAAACAAAGAGTATTACGAATATTTGGGGGTTATGAGACGTTTGCGTGAAGCAATTCGCCGAAAGAGACTAGAATTGAATAAACTTGTATTTCCAATTTTCTGAATACATTCCGGTAACCGGAATACCGAACAAGGTAGTATAGCCATGGGTTATGCGAGGTTGAAGGCTGCATTTGTTCCCAATGGCTTTTTTGCAAGAGAATAAAGCTACTGTAGCTTTCTTGACTCTACCTTTAATGTTATGTTTCCAGTTTAGTTTTCTGTCAAAAATGAGACCCAGATATATTTTGCTGTATCGGAAAACACTAAACTGGTACTGGTTTATTGGATTGGAATTTTGGATTGATTGGAATTTTATATTCCATATGGGGATTTACTCCCAATCCACTGCGATATGCCGAACGGGTTAATCTGTTAAGGTTTAGCTGAAGGAGTTTTTTTTAATTTTATTAAGATGCTTACGTAAGACGGCTATAGCAACTTCATCCGCATAGGCAAATTCCAAAGAAGGTGAGAGAGGACACCGCTTTACAGCTTTACAGAAGTCGTGGATAGATGAAACTTGTATACAGCGTTCAACGCAGCTTGTCTCTTGCAATTAGACTGTAAATTTTAGTCACTGTGTGGTTGCTACATGGAAAGTGTTTGCCCAGTTGTGGTTTGAGTAATTCATCACTTGAGATTGTGCAAGTTATCGGTTTTTTTCAAACAGCTAGGCATCATAGGATTTGTAGAAGGGATTTATCTTAGCCGCGTTGGCTCATAGGTTTCCGTGATTTTGTCAGAGAAGGACCTCCAGGATTGTCGCTTTGCTTTCCTCAGTTCTTTTCTGTATAATTTGAGGGATTCTTTGTATGAGTCCCAGTCAGTCACTTTTCTTGTGCTTTTTGCTAGGCTGAAAAGTTTTCCGTAAATGTTTCTAAACAGCCCCAGTGTGGCTGTTTTTGCCTCTAGATTGAATAAGAGGGCAGGAAGCAGCCATAGCTTGATTGAGAGTCAAGGTGAATTCCTTGACTTTCATGTCAAGCTCGTTGGTCTGACGCGGGGGACTTGAGAATTCAGTGGATAGTGTTTCTGACAGTATTCCTCTGTATTTTGGCCAATCGGTTTTCCGATAATTCCGGAATGCTGGTTGGCTGGGAGGAGCATTACTCAGGCTGAATTGGATGTGTTCGTGGTCTGAAAATGGTGTTTAGACGATACCATCCTCATTGCCAATGTTGCAAGCAATGGGGCTACTACTTATAGTATAATCAAAAAGTAACTAACCTCTATTGTTGATGTCGGCATTGCCCCATACCATGTGATGAGTGTTAGCGTCGCATTCGATGATGAGGCCAGTGCTTAGCATTCCAGCTTCCAGTACCACCCTTTCTAGGTTATTACCAGGGACAAGGCCCACAAGAAATTATCAAATATTATCGTGGTCGTGGTAAGTTGAAAACAAAAGTGGTGTACTCATTCGAGTACACTGGCCAAAACCGTGCTAATTTTGTCTTATGACTGGACTTACAGAAAAATGCCTACTCAAACCATAACTTGCAAGAATTTTTATGGAAAGCGCTATCCTAGTCTGTTTATAGCTGTTGATGGTATTCCAAATGATGGAAATGAACGGGAAATAGTAATAATTCCACCGGATGTTGATGTTCAAAAGAATGAAGAGGATTTATGCGAGGATGATTTGCTCAATTCAAGCATTCCTTTTGACATCCCAGGAGCAGTAAAAATTGAGGTAAGCGATGGGTTTGAAAGTGATGACGACATTCCAATTGCTCGTCTAAGAGAAGAAGGTGAGCCTCATGATCGTGCTCCTACGTGGTCAACCCACGTTTTTTTATTCCAGGGATATGTAAAATTTAAAACAAATAAATGAACAGTTGGTTTTGAATGACGAAGTTCAAATTTTTAAACACTTTTTTGACGATGATGTTATGAATTTGATTGCGGAGCAAAGCAAGAAATATGCTCTCGACCAAAACTGCCACTCATTCATATTCACAAAAGACGATCTCAGAATTGTTGGAATTTTGCTGCATTCCTTATCCCAACAATTTTTGTACTGGTGTCTCTATGAAGACACAAGAATTCCGTTATAGTAGCAAAAGCCATGTCGGGCAATCGATTTTAGGAAATCAAACGCTTTATTCATTTGACAAACAATTCAACGATTGACAAAGCCGGTAAAATGGCAAAAACTCGGCCGTTGATGAAAATGATTTGTCGTAAGTCATAACTATCAAAAATGGGTCTTTTTTCATGAAAACCTGTCACTAGGCGAAGCCATGACAAAATACTTTGGCCATCATTCTGCAAAAGAATTCATACGTGGTCATAAGGAGTGGATGCTCTGCAGTAACGATGGTTATTGCTACAATTTTGATGTACATATATTGTGGTGCCAAGAACGTAAGTCAAACGACCAAATATTCGTTTGTAGATCTCCGCAGAGAATAGACGTGTTCCGGCTTTTTCTAAATTAAAAAAAAAAAATAGTGATTTAGTTCATAAAGTAATTAGTAGCAGTTTCAAAATTGGCATCAAATCAACCGATAAAGCTAGGAGCCTGAAATTTCGTCTGATGACTATTGAAACTGTGTATAAGAAAATATCCAGTCCACTCATGGCCATGCCCACAAAAACGCGGAAAAAACACTGCTTCAGTTGCAGTTTTGTATAAAATCGATTTATTAATATTATCTATGCATATGCATATATATTGTTATTATTATTAATTATAATTTGTAACGGAATCTTCATGTTCATCTTCACTATTGTCATCTTCGTCATCATCACTGCTTTCTTGGACTGGCGAAGCTTTAAGTAAATAGTTTCCTCTTGCTGGTGATTATTGGATCGGAACTTATTTAAAAAGAGTTAAAAACATCTATATTACAATAGTTTCTTCACGACTAGATTTTCGCGAATGATGGTCTCGATATTTTTTGAAGTCCTTGTTTCGTGCTTCTTGGGCTTCCTCTGTCAGTTGGCCAATGGGTAATAAAGCATGCAATATTATTTCTGGTCCATGAATGAAATATCTGTGGACCGTGGATGACATGTTATACCAGAGATACTTCTTAACATAATATCTGGCTGTATCATGCGAAAATTTCCTGAACTTCTTGATATCAATTTCAAAGCCACTAGATACAGCTACCATAATAATGTGCATCTTTTTAATCAGCTGTACATCAACTTTGGTTATGTCTGCAGAAGTTTCTGGATTTTGAAAAAAAACGTCTGGCTGTATTTCCGTCATTAAAATTACCAAATCCGGGCTTTGGTTTGTCTACTATCAGCCACATCTATCTCTGAATTCTTTATTTCTGCAATGGATTTTTCTATTGACTGTTTTACGAACTCAATGTTTAAAGGCCTGCAGTATCTTGTAGAAGCCGGTAGCGGATTTTGCCATAACATTTTTGCATCACAGGGTAGTCGAAGTGGAACAACACAGGTTATGAAGACAGACGAATCAGATGCTTCAAAACCCTGAAAAGCCTGTTTATAGGAACTATGTCCCGAACTTCCGTCAAACCCCCACTTTGCAAACAAGCACAGTTTATCTAATTCTTAATTTTTTAGTAAGAGAATGACATCTTTTTGTGATTGCAACAAACGCTGAATAGTGTGGTCAAGTAAGGCTTGCAGAGTAACATCTACCGAAGTTGTGGTAATTGCAATGTGTTCGGAAGGGGGATAGCATTCTTGTTTTGCGGCTCGAAAAATCTTATAAGAAGGAAATTTTTCTGGCGCACTCACTTCAAGAAGGAAATCACGTGACGAATGGTGGAGAGCGTTGCTTTCGTCCCATAACGGGAGTTGCAAAAGGCAACAATACTATTGCCGGTGCCGTGGCAAAAGCCATCCAAAGGAGGAGGAGGTTGAAAACCACTCCTAATTTAACAAAAATTAAAATAACTGCTGCTTTAACAGCTGAAACAGCAAAAACAACACAACAAAACAAAAAACAAGTAGATGATGCGTTGATGTGCATCGCTGATGAGGTCCATTACGAGGGGGCAACAACAACTTTGCCTCTCTAGCGGCATCTGAGTCGGAAGGTGAGGATGAACTGGTAGAAGAACTTAACAGCAGCATAAAAAAGCTGACAGAAAAAGTGCTTGCTATTAAACAAGAACAAACTGCACGTAGGCAGAGGGAGCAACTAGCAGTAGAGAGCTCCCAACAACAAAAGAAGCAAGAGCAGAAACAACAACTACAGCAACAACAAAACCAGCAGCAGCAGAAACAACAACTGCAGCAAACAAAGCAGCAGCAGCAGCAACAACAACAGCAGCAGCAGCAGAAGAAAAAGAAGAAGAAGGAAAAGGTGCCTCCCATCAACACCTATAAACTAGAGGTAAATGCTACGAGTACCAAAGACCTGTGTAAGTTGATCATTGATAATAATTTTAACATAAAGAGATTGGGGAACGATCGTAATTCCATCCAATGTAATACAGTGGAGGGCTACGCGAAAGTTAAAGAGCTCCTAAAGGAAACGACGACGGAGCACTACTCATTCACACCGAAGTGTGAAAAGCGGCAATCGATGCTGCTGAAGGGGTTGGAACCGTCTTCTGATTCTGAGGAGGTCCTGTCACTGCTCAAAGAGAAGGAGTGCGAAGGACTCAAGTTGGTAGGTCTAAGGCCATTTACCACAGCTAGAGCCAGGCGGGAGAAACGGAGTCTGCCATTCTTCCTGGTGCAGCTCAGTACCGAAAGCCGTCTGGATAGTCTAAGGAGTATCAATGTCCTAGACTACCAGGTGGTGCACTGGGAACAATTAAAAAGGAGCAAAGTCGTTATACAATGCGTTCGCTGCCAGAGGTTCGGACACGCCGCGTCGAACTGCCAAATGCAGCCTCGATACATGAAGTGCGCAAAGAACCACAGTTCCGAGGAGTGTGCTCTGGGTAAGGACGGAGTATCCGATAGAATGCAACTCTGGTGCGTGTTATGTGGGAACGTGGGACACACCGCAAATTATCGGGCTTGTCCTAAGTTCGCTGACATTAAAAAAGCAAAACTGGCTCGAAAGCAGAAGGTTAAGGTCAAACGTTCACCTGTGAGGTTTCAAACACCAGCAATTACGTCCCAAATTTCCTACGCCCAAATGGCGGCAGGTAGGGGTGCTACGGTACAGCAAGCGACTATTGCTTCCACTGCGCCAATGCCGAGAACAACGGAAGCTGCACCTAACATGCTGGCCATCTTGCTTGCAATCCAAGGGCAGATGGCTCAGCTGCAAAAGCAGGTGCAAGAACAGGCCAAGCGGGTGGACCAGATCTACGCGCTGCTGCCGGGCCTAACGCAACACATGTCGTAATGGGTACGCACATGGTGGAGCAAACTTTGAAGGTCCTTGCGGTGAATGTTAATTCACTGATTAGGATCGAACGAAGAGCCGCGATGTTTAAATTGCTGCAAGACCAAACTCCTGATGTGCTTTTCGCTAGCGAAACCAAGCTAACCGATAAGCACAAACTGGTGTACAATAATTATATTGTTAGAAGAAGAAACCGGCCTCGATCCAAACGTGGAGGCGGAGTCACGATCTTCATTAAACAAGGTTTAAAATTTCACAGAGTGTACAAGGGAGTGTTGCGTAGGTTCCGGGTGTTGGAGGCAGTCGTCATTTATATCCCGCTCCGCAGTGGAAAGCGGCTGTACTTGGCCTCTGTTTATGTACCTGAAGTTCCACAATCCACTTTATTCATTACAGAGCTCGACACACTTTTTCGACTTCTGAGGCTGGAATCGGGGGAGAATTATTTTATAATCGGCGGGGATTTCAACGCTAAACGCAGAGTTTGGGGACACTGAAGTCGTCGATTAAAAACCTGCAAATGTTAATAAAAGAGAATTACAGAATTTCTGTAAGTTCGTATTGGAACAACAGGGTTCGGGCTGTAAACACAGCAACCCGAATATGTTCCCGCAAATAAACAAACTATTTCGGAGAAAAAATCAAAACGACCTTCAGTGTCTTAAAATAGCCCGGACAACAGACAACGAACGGTTACTGACAATAGCAGGTATTGATCCAAATGAGGCCGCTGATGATGACGACTTCTTTGTGATCGAGGATCCACAGGAGAAAGTTGAAGCCATAGGGGCGACTTTCCAGGAAATATACAAGGCCACTGATACCATTGGACCTAATTATGACCTGGACAATCGCGTCTTGGTGCACGACTTCTTCATTCGAAATGAAGTAGAGAACTGGCGATCCGAGGGCTCTGGTTTCACCCGGTTCAGCGAAGAAAATATGGCAAATAATGTCATCACCAGAGAGGGTGACATACCCCCGTTCATTTCGAAGGAAGAGCTCCATGAGATGTTCGACACAATCAGGGCTAAGAAATCAGTGGGGACCGATGGTATTCCGAACATCGTGCTTCGACATCTTCCTCTAGAAGCGGTGGACATTTACACCACCCTGTTTAATAATGCAATGAATAATGCACATTATCCAGCGCATTGGAAAACGGCGGTGGTGCAACCTATCCCCAAAAAGGGAAAGGATATATCCAATCCGGCAAATCTCCGGTCGATAAGTCTACTTCCGAATATCAGTAAGGTGTTTGAAAAAGTAATCAATAGAGCTCTCTCTAGGTGGGTTGAGGACAAACATATAGTTCCGGATAATCAATTCGGTTTTAAGGCGGGACATGATATCTCACATGCCGCGTCTAAACTGGTGTCCGATATCCAATGGAATAAAGGCAAAAACCAATGCACTGGTGCCTGCCTTGTTGACTTGGAGAAGGCCTTCGACACCGTATGGTTAGAGGGTCTTTTCTATAAGCTGACTAGGCTGGGGATCAGTAAACCACTCTTGTACATTTTTTATAATATGTTAACCAACAGACAGTTCATCGTGAAAAATGGTGATGTGACTTCTGTTGGAATATTTCAAATTAAAAATGGTCTTCAGCAAGGCGCGGTCAATTCGCCGATCCTATTCAACATTTATACAAGCGACTTGATAGGTTCACTTCCCCATACTATTGCGTACGCAGACGATTTGATAGCGTACAGAACAGGTCCAAAAATCGAGGTCATTAATACTCTCTTGCAGCGTGACTTCGATAAGATAAGACGATTTTGCGATGACTGGAAGTTGAAAATCAACTTTCAGAAGTCGGAAACCATTCTCTTTAGGACGCCGTTGTCTGGAGCTTCTAGGGATACCAGGAAAAATTGGCGAAAGTTCTCGATCATTGGACAACACGGACAGCCTCTTGCCTGTCGAAATGTAGTCAGATACCTTGGGATCTGGCTAGATCAGTTTCTGTATTTTGACAAAAATGTAGATGCTGCTCTGGCCAGAGCCAAAGGCGCTTTTGCCCTTACAAAGAGACTGTTTTATAGCAGCCAACTCGATGCGAGGGTAAAGGTAATCTGCTACATGGCCCTTATCAGGCCCATGCTGGTATTTGGTTGTCCCGTGTGGTTCAATGTGCGAGCAAGCTTAATGGAAAAGATTCGGGTGTTTGAGAGGGCTTGCCTTAGGGCTTGCCTTCGCTTGTACAGAACACCAGAGTCGGAATACAAAAAATTTTATCGTAATGAGGTCCTTTACAACAGGGCGAACCTAATACGAGTGGACAACTTCGTAATTAAGCTGACTCGAAGGCACATTGCAAGAGCAAAGACCTCGACGAATAACCTGATATATGGGGCTTACTACCCCAACTACCTTTACCACGAGAGAGTGCGCTCTGACGGCTTCGTTCCACCGGAAGCATTCCTCTACCTAGATCAGATAGGGTTGATCCAGGATAGATCAGCGGTCCCGTTAATCTTCTATGTTGCTCGGACAGCTGGGGGCAGGCGACTCAACTACAACAGAGACATCGCACACGGCAGTATGGATCGTCTCAGGTTCAGTAGGGCGGTGGGGAATCACGATAAGAGGGATGTCGTTCGGCAGCATCAGCATTTCTGGTGGTTGAATGATGGAGAAGATGCTTCGTCATCGTTTCCGTCAATTACGGACCAGCCTCACTAATGAGGCAGAGCTGACCAATCTATTTGCTCTGTGAATAACGATGACCAGCTCGCATAGGTTTAGGTTAGCATTTAGGACATATATGTTACATTTGGTAAAAATTTTTTCTTAGCCTTAAGCATAGAAAATAAGTATTCCTAAATAAAATGTAAACAAAGTCGAAAGACATAGATAGAAGAATTTAGAGTAGCTTAGAGTGCCTGTGTGGGGCCAGTAAGTTAGTATAAGATTGTTAAGTAGTTTAAAGCTAGCATTTAAGCATTTTTTTGTTAGTATGTAAGAGTTAATGATTAATAAATTAAAATGGATTTAAAATTGAAATGAACGAGCAAATATTTACCCCTTGGATCTCGTGTAGTACTCGATTTACTTGAAGTAATAAATACGCCAAGTAATCACAACGTATTTTTTGATAATCATTTCACAAGCCATGACCTATTGTCGCAATTGAGGAGGAAAGGATTTCGTGCAACAGGTACCGTTCGGGACAATAGAACAAAAAAATGTCCACTCAAATCCTTGAAGACGGTTATGAAAGCAAAACGTAGGTATACATGTCACAAATTTAATAAGAACAACAACATCTTGTTTGCCCGATGGAAAAACAATGCAGTTGTTACAGTCGCAACAAACTATGATACTTTGGAGCCCTTAGGAAAACTTAAGAGATTGTCAATCACAGCAAAAGAAAAAGTATTGATTCCTCAGCCAAAACCTTTGCTCTCATTCAATAAGGGCATGGGCGGTGTCGATCTTCATGATCAATTTGTGAATAATTACCGGATAAAAATAAAGGGTAAAAAATGCTGTTGGCCAATTTTTACACATATGATAAATCCAATGATGGTTAATGCTTGGCGGCCGCATTGTTTACGAACCGATAAAAACTGCAATCTTCTTTCATTTGTCAGGGCAGTAGCACGGACTTATTTACGCTCACCATCATGAACCAAAGCATCGAACAACAAACCAAATTCATCGATTTCTGTGGTGCGCAGTGAACGTGAACATTACCCAAAAAAAAAATTAAATTACGATGCAAATTGTGTCCCAGCAGAGTTATATGGATTTGTGAGAAATGCCAAACTACACTCTGCATTGAAAAAGAATGTTTAAAAAATTATCGTAACAACGTTTAGAAATGCCCGTATCTGGTAAGTGTACTCGCTTATAAAAATTAACCATGATATAATTTTTGTTTTAAACTTCTATTTTTGGTCAAATATTACACTTAATAAACAGAATCGCAAAGTTTTTTCAATTACTATATCTCTAATCTAATCTTACCTTTGTCTCTTGTATAGAGCGGAGCGTATACAGGTGTTTCAAGTCCACGAACCCTGCCTTCAACGATCCATGGTTCCTGGATTAGGATGTGTCTTCTGCGTTTTGGAAAGGCGAAGAATAAGTGCGGCCGAAGCCTTTTTTGAGTGATGGAAATTAATCTGGAGAAACCGTATCATTGCTACTGTTTACCAGAGTAGCCTCCACCACCGAGTCGAAAAGGTCGGGCTGCTGAGCATGATGATTTCCAGAATGCTTTCTGGGGAGGAGAGTTCGGCTAGGATCCAGTTACGAGTTCAAGGCCCTCCTTGACCTCGAGTTCTGCACATGGCCAAATCTCACCTAAGCCACCTATGGCTTTAGTGAAGAGGTCAAGTGGTCTGTTATTGGCACATGGGATAAGCTTGACGTGGCCTTGGTGCCAGCCAGCGTCGTTTGGGATGGGAGGTGGTCCGGGATTTTCCCGCATGATAGCCAAGAAGTTTCCCAAAAGCTTTAACTCGGCCAACTGCCACCGTTCAGGTGTTTTCGATCCATCGCTATCGGTCCTGTCGATTACCGCCATCATTATTGCATCCTTCAGGACTTCGCTGAAAGACCTCAGAGGTGTGCTGTTAGATGCCCCAGACGTTTTGGTGCTGTAAGTGTTGGGCCTCTTGGGAACCGGCACAGTTTCCTCCAACGATCTCTGGCGCTTGGAAGAGTCCTTTGATTCTTTGGTTTCAGGAATAGTCTGGAGAATTTCTCCTGACTATTGACCTTACTCAGCCTCTACAACTCGACAAGTTCGATGCTCAAATGGAGCCCGCGTATGTTTAAGGTGCGAAAACTTTTTCTTTTCGCGCACACTGTTCCAAACAGAGCTACCTACTTCCTTTTTTTCCTGTGGGAAGTAAGGCTTTTTTGCCTCACAAGTCTCTTGAAACAGAAAAAACTTAACTCACGACTGTCTCGAATCGAAAACCTCTTTAAACACCCGGTCAACGGGTTGTCCAATGACCTTGCCGTTGTAATCTCTAGACAGCTAGTCCACATCGAAAGATGATCAACCGACTTGCTGCTAAATATCATTGACCATCTTAATTTGTTCTTTTCTTTACCTTCATTCTTAATCCCCCAATTCTATCATTTCTCTTTTGTTCGACCCTAACTTGGTTTCCCATTTAAGTTTCTCTCTATCTTTTATTCCCCACTCTAATTTTTGTCTCGCAACTCTGGGTTCTTCACACGATCTACCTCTTTAGCTGGGTTTTCCATCTCCTCCACCTGAATTTAAAATTATCACCAAAGCCCTCTTTAAGACAAAAAGGACATATTATAGGGAAAAAGGTCTGGTTTTCGAAAAGGGGTCAATTTATGGGATTTGTTACAGCTAGAACATAGAACACCACAATTATATTTATATATTTTTGTATTGCTCAAAAAGGCTGACGCTACAGGTGAAATACAGCTGAGGGGGTTAGAACCGTCACCGGATTCGGAGGAACTCTTATAAGTGCGTGTCACACTTTGTTTTATCGCTATTTCCACCACCAGTACTCCATAGGAATCGCCAGTAGCATTCCGTCCCTTCAAACTTTTAACCGTAACACCCGTCTCGCTATGAATGCTCATCAGCATACCCTCAAGCCCACTTTCGGACGTGCTGTAAAATATCTTCATTCCTAATCCGTAAAACTCTATATTTCCTAGTCAATATAACCTTCAAACATTTAAAACCAACGTTAACCGGTACCTCTCTTTCCATCCTCCCTGATTTTCCTTCTCCCGCGCTGTGGGCAAACATTTTAAGGATGCTTAATTCCTTGAGCGCGCTCAAATTATAAAAAAAAGGGCTTGGCGGGTAGATGAGATATCTGGAGTCGAGTTCATTATATACCTCATCACACTTGGGTCTGTGTAGACCCATTTGATGTCCGTTGGGGAAATTGAAAGAGGAGGGGGATTTGATTGTGGTTTCTAGTTCTAGTTTCCGCTTTTTGTCTATCATGGGTTGTCGTTTTGACCCTGAGTGGGTCTAAGTCATCTTGCTACATCCGCGAATCTGAAAAAAGATGGAAGTGTAGCAGCAGATAGTTCCGAGAGGTCGTGGAAGTAATAAATTCCTAAAGTTATTTACTTCAAATTACTGAGCCTTGGACAGTGTTACAAAAAGTGGAAGGTATCCTCCTGTGAGCCTATGTCCCCACAGTCAGCCCGCGCAGAAATCGTCTTCTTCAAAGCGCAATTTTGTTGCGTGCGCCCCAGAAGATTATGGCCTGTGAGCAATCCAGTAAGCTTAGATAGTTCAGCTCAGATTTACAAGAGAATCTTACTTGTTCTGGATTTGCTGAGTTCTGGCAAGTTGACTTGATGTCTCACACGTTGGAAGGTTTTTCCACCTTTCATTGGCCTTAATTTGTATCATTTCGAGCTAGCTCGTCTGTAGCGTAACTTTACGCTGAAGACAAAGAGCTTTATGCTCTTCGCGTCAGCGCTTCACAAGCTTCGATTTGATTTCAACTGACGTGATGGCCTTGAGGGCTGTTAATAAATATAGTAATATCCTCGCGGAATACTGTCGTAAGTTTGGCTGCTTCTGTTACAGCCGATAACTCAGCCTGGAAGGCACTGCCGTAGTCAGGCAGGTGTCGTGAGCGTCGTAAATTCAATGGATCGGAGAAGATCCCGGCACCGGTTCCTGTCTCCGTCTTTGATCCATCCGTGAAAATGGGTATTGAGACTGGTACCATTAGGTTCCTGTCCCATTTCTTCCAGCTTTGAAAAATGCAGTAGGGGGTATTATGTATGTAGTTCGTGTTGATGCATAAGCCCAGTTCACTTGTAAGGATCGACGCGTGGCATCAGCGTTAAGCTGACTCAATCTTAAAGCCCTTTTCACTGTAGATTCATTTATACAACTAGGGGTAGGAGGCCAAGTATATTTTCTAGTCCCGCGGTTGGCGTCGTGGCATGAGTCGTGCCTGTACACTTTTGCCATTAACCTAAGGTTGCTAGTTTTATTTGTGGGTTGCCACCATACTAAGCTACCGCAGGTTATGGTGGGTCTGACGAAAGCCATGTACATCCATAGGATTGTCTTGGGGTTAGGTCCCCATTTTCTCCCAAATATACGACTGCAAGCGTAGAAGGCGAGCATTGCTTTCATTACTCATTCTTCGACATTAACCCTTTCGGTACTTCTTTTTCAGTTTTGGAGATAAAAATAAAGTTTTTGGTTTTTATTGATAGTAAGGGTCCTTGTCACATAAAAAAAAATAAAAAAAACATTAAATCTGGGATCAAAAATGTTTTTTTAGAATGATGCCATATGGCATCAATTATCTTCAATGGTATCTAAAAATAAAAAAAATATTGGTTTTATTAGAAAATCTTTTATTTTTTTGGTACTAAAGCTTGCCTTCATTAAAAAAAAAAAAAACAAAATATTACATATAAATATAAAAAAATAGAAAAAAATTAAAAATTTAACCACAAAAAACAAAACAAAATAACTAAATAACCTTAAAATAATACAAAAATTAAACATAAAAATGTGCAAAGAACGAAAATCTACAAAATTCGAAAATATCTTATGTATAATTAAATTATGTATTCTGATGGTATTGTTTAAAACAATTCCTATTTTCATTGGGAATACACAAATGTATATTACATTTTGCGCACATATATCTCGAGTATCCTGAGCATTCTTTTAGCTTGCGCCTTCGTTTATCAACCGTGTGTTCTGGCCATTGCTCGAGTCCATCGTACCTTAAAGATACTGCTGGGGCTGTCTCATGCTGTTGTCTTGACGTTGAACCTGACGTAATGCTGCTCTCATCTAAACAATCAGCTAGCCGTGGCCGACCACGTTTCCGGGATGATCCTTGATGCGTTGATAAAGCCAATAATCCATCAGCAATGTTATTCCGGAACGCTAACAAATCCATTCGGTCCTTAGTTTTATTAGCATCAAAGTCCGCGCGGTATTTCAACCAAGAATTACAAACCGCCATATCAATAAAATGATCAAATATTTTAAGTGGCCACTTCTTTGTTCTGATCCCAATCCTGTACGGTGAAAGCAAGAAGTCCATTTTATCAACTCCTCCCATGTTTTTGTTGTACACTGCAACAATGTTCGGCTGGGGAATTCCAAGTCTTTTTTTTTTGTTCAGCACAATATCGAAGAGCTGTACCCATATCTTTGTCACCATAAATTGATGATGCTAGCTGAACAATGCCGCCATCAAACTATCTCAAAATCATTGTATTATGATTTCTTTCAATGCTGTAGTCAAAGCTACCTCGTCCTTTTTTTTTTTAAATCCTTTTCACTAATAAGAGGCGCTTTTCCGATTCTGTTTCCTCTAATAGTGCCTGTACCCCATATTCCTTTCTGTTTTAAATTTATGAGCAAATTAATGGTGGTGAAGTAATTATCAAAAAACAGCTTGAAATTTTTCTGTTCTGGTATGGTTTTTGTAAGGTGCATCACGATGTCGAAGCAAAATCCCAGTTTGAAGTCACCCACAGTTGTGTTTTTCCCTTGATAAACTTCAAAATCATAAATAATGCCTTGAGAACTATACAAACAAAATATTTTCATTCCCCATTTTATTGGCTTTTTGGGCATGTACTGCCTTAATCCGGTTTTTCCTTTAAATGTGACCATCATCTCATCAACACAAAGATTTTCAGTTTTAGGTAATTCATGCATTTGTTTTGACCAACATTAAATTTAAGATTGTTCCGTAATGCATGAAACCTAGATATCGTGAGATTTTGGCGAAATGATGGAATTTCCGTGGCTTTATTCCAATACATCACCAATCGAGGATACCCCATTATTCCAATTATAATTTCTAAAGCAATTAATTTTATAATTTCATCGCAGCTAATATTTATAGAAAGTCCAGTTCGCATCAGAGAAACTTGATTTGTTGATTGGATGATTGTATTAATTAAATCTTCAGTAAAATAGTTGAGAAAATATTGAACTGGAGTTAATAATATTTTTTTTTTATAAATTTCGGTAAAATCAGTTTGAGGTGCCTCTCAAGAACTTTTTCCCCACCGAAAAGATTCAATTTGTCTAAAAACCGACGTAGAAGGGACACTAGCTGTCATCTCATCCTGTACCAAAATATCAGCGTCCAAATCATCACCTTCAATATCAGCCACTTCTTTTGAGCTCTGATTCAAATCAGTTTCTTCCAATACATTATTGTCTTCCAAGACATTAAAATCAATATTTTCAAAATATTCTAATAGAGTATCTACAATATCAGGTTCATCTATTTCCGATAAATCAGATTCATCAAAATTTTATAAAATATTTTGAATCTCATCGCCTTTTAATTTTCGCGACATTTTGATAACAAATTCAACCGCAATCCTAAATAAGAGTGTTCAACAGCAATGCCAAAGCGAATATGAAATGATACCGTATGCCGTATGGCATAAGTTTTACGAAACGAAATATTAATATTTTCTGCACCTTAAAACAAGTTTCAGTTTTTTTCAGATTAAAATGCATTTTTATTGGACTTCATTAATTAACTCTTACATGCTATACAAAAAAAAAACTTAAAAATTAGCTTAATTAACTTAAAATTATCTTATTATAACTTACTGGCCCCATGCGGGCACTCTAGGTTAAACATAATACTTAATCTATGTCTTTCGACGTTGCTTACAGTCTATTTTATTTTTTACATTTATTAACACTAAAACTAAGGAAATGAATTTTAATTAAAAAAAAAACTTAGTATCTGGACTTTTTGTTATAATATAAAACTTAAAACTAGGCCTATGAACTACCTAAAACCTAAAAATAAATCTTAACCTACTTAATCCTACTTAAACTACCCCTTATTTTAGAGTGTGTTACCCACCTCTAAAGTTCTAATATAATTTTTTTTTCTGTCCTGGATCAGACCTTTCATATCGAAGTAGAGGAACGCTTCTGGAGGAATAAAGCCGTCAAAGCGAACTCTCTCGTGATACATATAATTTGGGTAGTAAGCCCCGGAGATCAGGTTGTTCGACGAGGTCATTGCTCTTGCAATGTGCCTTCGAGTCAACTTAATAATGAAATTGTCCACTCTTATCAGGTTCGTCCTATTGCATAAGACCTCATTAGGATAGAATTTTATGTACTCGGACTCTGGTGTTTTGTATAAGCGAAGACAAGTCCGAAGACAAGCCCTCTCAAACACCCGAATCTTTTCCAATAAACTTGCTCTCACGTTGAACCACAAGGGACAACCAAATACAAGCATAGGCCGGATAAGGGCCATGTAGCAGATCACCTTCACCCTCGCATCGAGTTGACTGTTATAAAACAGTCTCTTTGTAAGGGCAAAAGCACCTCTGGCTCCGGCCAGAGCAATATCTATATGTTTGTTAAAATACAGATATTGGTCTAGCCAGATCCCAAGGTATCTGACTACATATCGACAAGCAAGTGGCTGTCCATGTTGTCCGACGATAGAGAACTTTCGCCAATTCTTTCTGGTATCCCTAGAGGCCCCAGACAAAGGCGTCCTAAACAGAATGGTTGATTTTCAACTTCCAGTCATCGCAATTTTATCGAAGTCACGTTGCAAAAGTATTTTAATGACCTCAATCTTTGGACCTGATCTGTACGCGATTAAGTCGTCTGCGTACGCTATGGCATGGTGAAGTGAACCTATCAGATCACTTGTGTAAATGTTGAATAGGATCTGCGAATTTACCGCACCTTGTTGCAGACCGTTTTTAATGTTAAATGTTCCGGCAGAAGTCACATCGCCATTCTTCACGATGAACTGTCTACTGGAGAGCATATCGAAAAGAATATACAGCAGTGGTTTACTAATGCCCAACCTGTCCAGCTTGAAGAAGAGTCCCTCTAACCATACGGTGTCGAAGGCCTTCTCCAAGTCAATCAGGCAGGCACCAGTGCACTGTTTCTTGCCTTTGTTCCATTGGATATCAGAAACCAGTTTCGACACAGCATGAATGATATCATGCCCCGCCTTGAAACCGAATTGATTATCCGGAACTATATGTTTGTCCTCAACCCACTTAGTCAGGGCTCTATTGATCACCTTCTCGAAAACCTTACTGATGTTTGGTAAAAGACTGATCGAGCGGAGATTCGCCGGATTGGATGTGTCTTTATCCCTTTTGGGGATGGGATGTACCACCCCAGTTTTCCAATGCGCTGGATAATGTGCATTATTCATTGCATTATTAAACAGGGTGGTATAAATGTCCACCGCTTCTAGTGGAATATGTCGAAGCACAATGTTCGGTATTTCATCGGTTCCCACTGATTTCTTACTTCTAAGCGATTCGAAGATCGTTTGGAGCTCTTCCTTCGAAATGAACGGGGGTTGTACCCTATTGTCGGCGATGGCCCTATTTGCCATATTGTCGTCACTGAACTGGGTGAAATCCGAGCTCTCGAATCACCAGTTCACTATTTCATTTCGAAGGTAGAAATTGTGCACAAGGACTCGATTTTCCAGGTCGTGGTTGGGGCCAATGATGTCATTCGCCTTGTACACTTCCTGGAAAGTCGCTCCTATAGCCTCTACTTTCTCCTGTGGATCCTCGATCACAAAGAAGTTGTCATCATCAACGGCCTCATTTGGATCGATGCCTGCTGCTATGAGTATGTGCTCGTTGTCCGTCGTTCGGGCGATTTTAAGACACGAAAGGTCGTTTTGATCTTTTCTCCGAAATATTTTATTTATTTGCAGGAATACATTCGGGTTGCTGGTGTTTACAGCCCGAATTTTATTGTTCCAATACAAACTTACAGAGTTTCTGTAATTTTCTTTTTTTAATGTTTGGAGGTTTTTAATCGACGACTTAAATGTCATGATCTCCGGGTTATGTCTGTCGGTAAACTGTCTGTACAAGGTTTTTAGTCTTGACAGCAGTCTGCTTTTTTGTCGGTGCAGTGCGTCAATAGTTGCTTTGCGGAATAAGTCTTCGTCGTCAGTGTATTGATACCAAGGTATCGTTTTGTCCATTGTTCGTTTAATTGTCTCGTCCATTAGTCTTAGATACCCGTTAATCCCCTCGTTTGACAGATTTCTGTTGGACGGTGGGTAGAGCGAATTCGAGGAGAGTGCTCTCGTTAGTGTCCTGGTGAAGTGTGTCCAACGCACACCACTATAATTGTAGGAATGCCTTTGTACAAACTCATCCAATTCCGCAATCTCGTTGGAACAGTTATTTCGGTGCTGAGACCGCAATGGTCATATACCGTGTCATATACGAAAGTGCGTAGGCAGTTTGTAGTTTGTTGGTTAGTGCATGTCAGTTGTATTCGTGAGTCGAACAGCAGAAGATCCAAATAGGACCCGTGTCTGGGAAACGATGGACTATCCGTCGCCTTAAGCCCGAGTCGATACATTATCCTGTGTTGACCCCACCAATTGAGTAGTAGGTTCCCTCTAGTATTTGGTGTATTATTTCCAAAATCACTATGTTTGGCGTTAAAATCTCCGCCGATAATAAAATAGTTATCTTCCAATTCCAGCCTCAGGAATCGGAAAAGTGTCTCGAGCTCTGAGATGAATAAGGTGGATTGAGTAGCCTTAGGTGCGTAGACAGACACCATGTATAGCCGCTTTCCACTACGGTGGGGAATATACACGATGCATGCTTCCAGCACTTGGAACCTACGTACTACACGACTGTATACTCTTTTAAAACGTATACCTTTTCTTACGAAAATCGCAACGCCACCTCCCTGAATGGAGTTGGGTCGGTTTCTCCGTATTATTTTGTATCTTCTGTGCCTCATTTTGTGTCTTTTGGTTAGCTTAGTTTCGCTAACCAAAAGCACATCAGGGGCTTGGTCTTTAAGCAACTTAAATAGTGCGGCTCGTTGTTCGAGCCTAATCAATGAATTAACATTCACTGCAAGGACCTTCAGGGTCTGCTCCGCCACGTACGTACCCATTACGACAAAAGGTGCGTTAGGCCAGGCAGCAGCGCGTATACTTGATCCACCCGCGCAGTCTGTTCAGTTAAATGACGTTGTAGCTGAGCCATCCGTCCCTGGATAGAGAGCAAGATAGCCAGCATATCAGGTACTGGTTCCGGTGCTCTAGGCGCTGGGGCCTGAGAAGCAACCTTCGCTTGTTGTACCGTATTTCCCCTACCTGCCGCCATTTGGGCGTAGGTAACGTGGGGAGTAACGGCTGGTGTTTGAGCCTGCACGAGTCGGCGTTTAACTTCCACTTTCTGCTGCCGAGCCAGGTTTACTCGTTTTATGTATTGGAATTTGGGACAACCCCGATAGTTTGCGGTGTGTCCCGTGTTCCTACATAAAGCACAAGAGAGTTGGCTCTTTTCTGACGTTCCGTCCTTACCCAGAACGCATTCCTTTGACTTGTGGTTCATTCCACACTTCACACATCGAGGCTGCATTTCGCAGTTCGACGCGGCGTGCCCGAACCTTTGGCAGCGAACACATTGTAAAATGTTTTCGCTCCTCTTTAATTTCTCCCAGTGTACAACCTGGTAGTCTAGGACTTTGATACTCCTTAGACTATCCAGTTTGCTGTCGGGACTTAGCTGGACCAGAAAAATGGGCAGTTGCCGCTTCTCCCTTTTGGCTCTCGCTATGGTGAAAGGCTTGACCCCCACGAATTGGAGCCCTTCGCACTTCTTCTCTTTCAGCAGTGCAAGGAGCTCCTCCGGACCAGTCGACGGTTCCAATCCCCTCAGCTCACCTTAAAACAAATTTGATGTCAAATGGTAACATACGAAAAGAAAATAGTCGCCAGAACCACACATACAGCTCTATCAACGTAAAAATTACTGTGAATTAAATACTTAGCTACAAAATGCTGTTCTCCTTTACTCAATACCAGCAAAGAATTTTTTTTTTAAATAAAATACAGAGTCCTCCTGATACGTAACTTTTAAGCATCAGCGCTCTATTCGTGTATTCTTACATTTCTCACTCAAATTAGCTCCTAAAACGTTTGCAAAACAATATGAGTGAAAAAAAAAATAAAAAAAAAACTATTTTTGTGGCTGATATAACCTTCGAAATAGATACGATGCCATATGGCATCAAAATACCGAAAGGGTTAAACTTCTAATTCAGCTTGCTATATAAGTTGTACAATAATTAAGCTTTTAGCACTGTCGGAAAGTTGTCCCAACTATGGAAGGAAAGTCAAATTATGTCAATATACCCTTATGTGTAAATTGAACAAGCTCTGTTTTTGCGAGTAGACTCTCAACTCATAGAGTTTGGCCCATTCTCCATTTAGACTCAGAAGTATTCCCTTTTTAGACTCAGAAGTATTTCATTAATCACTAGGGTCCACAAAAGAGGTGATATCACTTCTTCTTGAGGAGTGTACCTTGAGGTGGTGACCCTCAATAGCGAGTTACCTAGTGTTGCATCGATGTTCATGTTGCGGAGCATACAGGTTATCAACTCCAACATTCCGTAAGTTTCTACTTGTAGCGGGAATGTTGAAATTGTTAAAGGCTCATTCGAGGTCAAGGAAGACCGCTTATGTGTACTCTTTGTCGTGAAGACTTTTTTCAATCGTGCTGACAACTTAGTGATTACAAAGATATGTGCACTTCGGTATAATAACTGGCCACGTTATTTAACTTCTTAACTCTATTTGTACTTAAAACTACTGAAGTTAACAATCAGCAAGTTGCTTTCTTGGCAAAATATGAACTGTTCGCAAATTTTCAGGTCAATAAATTTTTCCAATAAGCGAATTAATAACACCATGGAAGTTGCTTATCTATATCGTGAAAAAGCGCTTATGTTTGATTATAGAAGGGATTATAAATCTAAACTGCGTCCGTGTTTATGTGGGGTGAATCATATATGCCCGTACCCAATTTCGGTGTATATGGCCTTCTTTGTGGAGGTAGCTGACAGAAGGAATCTCCGACCTCTGTCTTCGGGGGCATTTACAGGCGCAGATAGAGCGAAGCAGACTATGGTAAAATAGCTCCTAAGTAAAAGTACTGATGTTCGAAGGAGTCCCAGTCGTTGTCATCCAGTTCAACTGAGAGTCTTGCCATGAGTATGGCAAGACGAGGATCCTCTGTGGGGTCTCCACTTAGGTCGATTTTAGGAGGCTGCGAAATGTTTGATATCAGTTTTGATTTTTTTGATACCTTCGATGGGAGACATAACATCAAAGTGGGTCCTGGAGATTATGCAACCTCTGTGTGGCGTTGCATAAGATGGTAACTCAGTTAGCGCTTTTTCTTTATATATATGACTGCAAGATCACTCCGCAATCGGTATACCTTATCAATTATCCGTGTGAGCTGGTATGGAGGTGCATATGGGAGTACTTCTTTCCAGCAGCCATTTAGTTGTGGTTCCTTAACATTGTCGTAGATTCCGTGGCCTAGATCGATGAATAAGAACTTAACACTTAAGGGGGTATTACCACACTTAAAATGCCTGGCCATGTGTTAGGTTTTTTGGAAATTGGAACAGGGAGAGAAAGAAGATCTTCTGGGTGCAGCTTACTTCGAATATGAGTGTCAGGCAGTTTTTCTAAAGGTTTTGAAATGTATGATGTTAGACTATTGGGCCTGAGGTCTTTTGGATGGGTATGACGGGGCTTACTTGCCTTTGGAATGAAAACGAACTTTACTTCCCTTCTCAGCATTTTCGTACATAGAAAAATATTCTTTTTAGGAACGGAATTACAGCCTGTTTTTGAAACACGATTGGTATGATTCCGTCCAATTCTGGGGTTTTGTAAGCAGAGTGTGTGCATTTACGAGTACTTTACGTTATGTTTATGTTTGTGGTTATTCGATTTACTTGCTCTGACCGTAAAATGGACGTAGAGCACGGTATGTTTCGGGAGCTTAACCACAATTTCTGAAATGCGGTTGCACAATTTGCAAACGTTGTTTTGTCGTAAGTATATATGGTTAGCTGTCAGTTGCCAAATTGGCTGTCCTGGGAAAAAATGTTGTCAATTCAAAAATCAGTGATTAGTACGAGTATTGTCCTCTATGGGACCTTAGCACTGATATATCGAATACTATTGTATGTTGAAGATTTCGGAGGCATATTTTGAAGAGTAACTATCCAGCAATGTTCGGAGAAGAATTCTTTCTTGGTGATTTTCTTGTTGTCTTTCTCATACGAGGCCGAGGGTCATTATCTCCATTGGAAATTGAAAAATTTGAATTCAAAATAAATTTAAGGAGAACTTCGGCCTTTGGATTCAGATTTATGTTTGTCTAGCCTTGATAAAACATTGATATGAACGGCTCCAGTCCGTCTGAAGATTAGGTAGGTACACGAAATCCAAAGTGCAAACTTTATCGCCGACGACCTCGATTGGTAGCTTTAAAGCGCTTAGTGGATAATTTAAGTTTGTATTTGCAGAACAGGTTTGGAAAATTAGATCAACTCCAAGTTTCTAAGGACACTTTTTTTACTATGATTATAGTCTTTCATACTACCTCTACATAGAGAGTACTTTGAATGAATACATAACACTAAGTCAAAGCAACAAATGGATTACGGAGCTCTACAGTTGTTCTAAGTAATCATGCAAGATCTAACCCACTTTTCACAAAAGTCGTGGGGATAAGCAGCAGGAAATGTCAATCAGGCATATCTTTTGCAATTACCTAGTCCTCGGCAACGATCTTGAAGCATGAAAGCAGACCGGAAATACTTCATTACCTTCCAAACCGATTAAAATCAGACACAGATTATAAACGAGAATATGTGATTTTTTATCTTATCTACTCATCGCATTACTCTGTACAAAAAATTGCGTTTCTGGGTATAACATATGTAACCATGCCTTAATTTTAAGGGAAATCCCGACAAACACTCATTTTATTGTAGTCATTGCAATAAATGTGACGTGGTTCTCTGTCCCGTAGTACTAGGTAGTCCATTTACCTTCGTAGATGTGAAGAAAAGTTCCTTACTAATTAGTTATTCCTAATTGCCTAATGACAATATTTTGGATAGTACTCGTAAAATTATTGTTCATAATTTAGTATCTAACAGCAAGGTGTTGCTTTGAATTAAGCAGGATGTCATTGAAGTCATTAAAGTCATTATTGCTACCGTTACGTTGCTAGTATTTACATGTTCGCTGGGACTATCAGTCTTTCCTTAACCGGCTTTCAATTTGGTCATAGTGTTGACGTTAGTTAACCTTTTCTACCATATACAACAAAGAGTTCCAGTTCTTATATATACATACATACTCGTATGTTATATCTTAATTTAAAAATTAATTGAAAGATTTATGTTATTAGCTGTGTGGACCGACAAAAGAGTTAACTTAATATCGTGTTCACGAACACGCCAAATCACATACCACCTTGATCAAAAAGTTCCCGGCGGACACCACCGTGTTGCGCTCCCATTGTTCGAATTTGAGTTCTGTTTTTTTTGTTAAGTTGGTAAATCTGTCGTTGACATTCCCTCTCAATCCCAGCATCATAGCTTGACATTTGCAAAAGTTACGTAGCCAAGAGTACATCTATCTCTGTGTGTGTTGGCGATTTTTTACAATTTTAGAAATGGATTTCAATTTGCAACAACGAACTTGTACTCGTATTAAATTTTGCGTAAAAAACGGATTTAATGGTGCGCGAACGTTGGAAATGTTGCAAAAGTGTTTCGGTAACGATTCTCTAAAGAAAACGGTCGTTTACAAGTGCCAGTGGCGCGAGCGCTTCAAAAGTGGTCGTGAGTCAATCGAAGATGATGAACGCAGTTGCAGACCATCGACATTACGACAGCAAATTAACCATCAGAGAGATAGCGGAAGACTTCAACATTGCCTATGGATCCGTCCAAGACATTTTGGTTAATGATTTGGGTTTCCGTCGTGTAGCAGCAAAGTTGGTGTCAAAAGACCTCAATTTCATGCAAAAAAGAGACCGTGTTGACGTCGCAAAAGAGATGATTTGCGAGGCTGAATCCGATCCCATATTCATCAAAAGGATCATTACTGGAGACGAGACGTGGGTTTATGAGTACGGCACGCAATCCAGACATCAGGCAAGTGAATGGCGTTCACCAAATGAGCCGAGACCAGAAAAACCAGTCAAAAAAGAAGGCAATGCTCACGGTTTTCATGGATTACAACGGTGTAGTGCATCATGAATTTTTGCAAGAAGGCCAGACAGTAAACAAAGAGTACTCGTATTATTTGGGCATTATGAGACGTTTGCGTAAAGCAATTCGTCGAAAGATACCAGAATTGTGGGCAGAAAACTCATGGATTTTGCACCATGACAACGCACCGTCGCACAGTGCCAACATTATTCATAGTTTTTGCAACAAATACCATCCAACAGCCACCGAATTCACCTGATTTGGCTCCCTGTGACTTCTTTCTGTTCAATCGAGTTAAAAAAACCACTACGGGGCGTTTCAGCAGCCGAGAGGAGAGGAAGTAATGGAAAAATCGCAGGAAGCACTGATGGATCAAGCGCTGGCATAAGTGTGTTGCAGTCGATAGGTACTCTGAAAGAGAAAATATAGATTTAGGTGAATAAACTTGTATTTCCAATTTACCAACTTCACAAAAAAAACAGAACTCAACTGGGAGCGCCACACGATGGGAACTTTTTGATCAAGGTGGTATGCCAATGTGAAGGGTATTTCAAGTTAAAATATTTAGTAGATGACTGTGATGTTTGAGTGGGAAAAACGTATATGTTTGGAGTATTTAAATGTAGTAGAATTCTATCTGATCGTGATACTATACAATCGAACGGGTTTAAGTGTCATCTAGTGCTCCAAATCATTTCATCGAAGTTTGGAATCATTTCATGTCGCTTTTTCGTTTCATCCGTGTTCAGAATTACTGCCCAACGAGTGGTAAGAAATTTCACCTCAAAAACTAAATAAAAGATTTAGTTTTGAGGATAAAAATTTTACTTAAAGAACAAGCAATACATTAAGTAGTTAAATTTATTCAGAAGGGCAACGGACTAGGAGTTTTGAATAGATGATATAGTAAACCTGCAGCTACTAATCTTTTCAGAATTTTAAGACAGTAGATACATTTTTAAGGTAATTCGCATATTTAAGGTTACTGATTGAAGTATACAACTGTTTTTATTCTCCCCACCAATTACCAATAGCACTGTATCTAATTGTACATATTGAGCTGAAACCGTAATCATGTTGCTCATCACAGGACATGGATACTACAGGCAACGAGGAAGCTGATCAGTTGGGAGAAAAAGGTCATAACAGACGGCGTCAAAGTTGCAACAACCAATAATCGATATTGGATTGAGAAATAAAACGCCGGCCATCGTAGGAGATCAGTTTGAAGGGTTCCTCATGCAAGAACGATAAGTTAATCAGTCCATTACAAAATCTCATCAATTGCAATGTTCCTAAACACTTCAATTCATGTCCACCAGACATTTTGACGGCATAATTCCAGTATCGCGATTGCAAGGGTCTTGTTTGATGGAACTCGTCATCTAGCTTTAAATAACGTTATCCTACCATTACATAGTATGCAAACACAATGTAAACGGTGTCTTTTTTAGAGGTATACAAATTCAATATAGAATAAAATACTTGAAGCTAATGTTAATTTCTTCATATTATTTATTTAATATGAAATTGTATGCCATTAGTGCTTGAATATAATATCGGGCATATACGCGATACGAGTAACTCGAATAAAGCCCAATCGTGAATTCCAATTTTCGACAACTTTATCGAGCAACTGGTTAATCGGCATAGACTAGCGACTTCACGTACCCCCAAAGAAAGTAATCTAAAGGTGTGAGACCAGCTCACAAGTCAATTACGCGAAATTATGCCTTAGCAAATGTTTCCCGTAATAAATTGATAGTGTTGCGTGCCGTATGGCATGTTGCGCCGTCTTGTTGAAAACAAAGGTCTGTGACATCAATGCCATTCAACGAACGAACGAAGAAGTTTCTATAGTGCTCTCCGTTGACGGTAACATTCTGGCCAGCATCGTCCTTAAAGAAATATGGGCCGATGATTCCTCCAGCCCATAAAGCACGCTAAACAGTGAGTTTTAATGGTTGTAAAGGCGTCTTGACAAAGGCTTCTGGGCTTTCTCCAATTCAAATTCGATAATTTTTCTTGTTTACATATCCATTTAGCCAAAAATGGGCCTCATCAGAGAACAACATTTTGCGTTGGAAATGAGGATCAAGCTGAATCATGTTTTCGGGCCATTCACGACGCGTTTAATGGTCACGCGGTTTCAACTCTTGCACAAGCTGGATCTTATAAGCTTTTAATCCAAGATCTTT
Source organism: Volucella zonaria (assembly GCA_963966105.1). Taxonomy (NCBI): domain Eukaryota; kingdom Metazoa; phylum Arthropoda; class Insecta; order Diptera; family Syrphidae; genus Volucella; species Volucella zonaria. Next base: position 58,487,507 of record OZ014530.1, read on the forward strand.
CCGTAAAATCTTCCACAAAGTGGAAGTGTGCACGATGGCGAACCGACTCATTCGGATTCTCCTCAAAACTGCGCTCCACAACGGCAATAACTTCTTCTGTTCGCACTGTTTATCGTCTTCGGGGATGCGTGTTATTCACTAGTGACGTGGTGCGAAAACGATTCATCGCATTCCGAATAACTTGCTCAGCTGGACGATTATGCCGACGTTAAATGGACGTAGCGCAAAAATAAATTTGGCGAATCGGAACATGATTTTCAAAATAAATTTGCGCAATTTCTACGCGTTTTTCTGGCGTTAATCTATTGGTTGTTAAATGGCAAAACGTGTTAACTACAAATCAATATTCAACTGTCAAATTGACAATCCGTAGAAACAGTGTTGCCAGTATAAAAACCGAACCTCTAAAAATTCAATTTTAGAAGTTTGATGTCGATGTCGCAATGTATCGTGGTATTTGTTATATTTTTAAGAAGACCGCACTTAGATGGCAATCAAATAACGACTAACCCTTTCTGAACCTTCCTGAACATTTTGATAGCTGGAGCTAATTGGTAACTTTGGCAGCTGCTGAACCATAACAATTGGAAAAACCAGCATTGCTATCTGGTTACCCTTTGCAAAGGAAGTTCAACTAATTGGCATGAAATCCTTTGAGGACTCCTGCCCGCGTTTACCTAGCGTCGGTATAAATACCACTAGAGCACAACAGTTGATGAAGATTGACACTAGTCAAGGTATTGCTAGGTCTTGTGTTCTCTGTAGCATGACTGGTAGTATGCCCGGAATCTTAAAAGGGGTGACCTAAAAAGCCCGGAAATCATTTCTTTGGAAATGTTTGAATTGATATTGTTGTCGGATGCACTTTGTCTTTGCCAAAACCTCCCGGGTTCCTTACTAATATCACTGCATCCGGAAAGTGTGTTTCCATTAGGAGTTCTAGGGTCTCCGCAGAGGAATCTGTCCATCCTCCATCTGATCTACATAGAAAGGAAGGTGTGGAATATTCCTTGGGGATTTCTGTTCAATTTAACAGCAATAGTCCATCTAGACCTAATATCTGGATGTCTTTATGGCTTTCTTATACAGACTTAAACTGTCCTTGTAAGGCTGCCAGAAGTTGTGTTTGTAGCAGATGTTGAAAATCGCTCTGGTCATCTACCTGAGATAAGAGAGATCTTCATTTCTTCATGGGGGAAGCGTGTTTTTACAACGTTTAGCTGAACAAGACTTTGTATGCAACGTCTATGTGCAACGCCTTCTCGAGAGTCTTCAACTTTGCCTTCAGTTCTTTGATTGCAACTGTGTTTATTTCGGGTATGTTTTTTGAGTTTTGTTCTAAGGACTTGGCCAAACTTGGTCCCATTGACTCTCTTAGGTTTAGTGGTCTCGGCCTCGAGACTCAACTAATAGAGGATCCATCTGTGTTCTAAGAGTGACCCCAGATTAGAAACTCTCCAATTTTCGACCCGAAAATCGTCATTGTATATTTTGAGTGTAATATTTGGGACCCCTTCCCACCCCGTGAAAGTTTCCAGGAAAAGCAAAGATTGTAGTCATGGCCCTAGTGCAGATAAATAGTTTAGTGATTTCGAAGAAATACGAGAAGGGACCCACCTCTTTGATTATCTTCTGTGCTGACCTATACTGACTGCCTCGTGTTGGTGTCGCCGCCCGTCAGTAGATTGTCCTTCTTTGTTATGCTGGATGTGAATTGCTCCACTTCCTCTGGCGGTGTTGGCCTCTATGCTGATGAGAAGTATGTTGTTTGGTTCACACACTCCAGCTTAACAGCTTTAATATGTTCCCTAGCAAGTAACATATGTATTTTCTGGGAATACCGAGAACCTGGTATTTTTAGAGCTGTTCGTATTTTTGTCCTCTATGGCAAAATATTGTTACACTCATAAAATTTTCTACTTTTAATTTTTCTCTTAATTTTTCTTTCTTTGTGTATATTTATTACTTTTTCTTACATTTTCTCTCGTTCCATATTATTTTCTGTTCCTTATTATTTTCTAAAGTAAGATTATCATTATTGTCAAAAGTCACTGTCATGTTAGGTTTCTGTCATTCATATTTTTGTTTATTATGGTTATTAATGAACGTTCTCTCTGTGTTCGGTTTATATAAAGGTATCTTGTTTTTCTTCTTCCCCTATTAAGCGCACGTCAAACTCGAGTGAATGGGGGAGTTGCATAGATCAATGGGGAAGTTGCATGGATAAATCAAAGGTGCTTTTAAATATTGCGGCAAAATTTCGGGAAGGATTAAAAATATGCCACGTTAATTCGCAAAGTATGAGGCATAAAATTGATGAAATGCGATGTCCTGTTGGAGATGGCTGCTTTGAACGTTTATTTAGGAAAAACATGTACAATAGTATTATTCAAAGTATTGCCCATCTGAAGCTATTACTTTTTCCCATCTTTCTGGCAATTTGTGGATCCCATCCTAAAAGAACTGAGCCGGCTTGGCAGCCAAGAATGAATCAAGCCAATTTTTGATATTCTGCTCTGATGTGAACCGTATTTCAGTTAGGGCGTTCTGTATCGTCCGGAACAAATGGTAGCCAGAAGGGGCAAGGTCTGGGCTATAAGGCGGGTGGGGTAAGACTTCCCACCCACTGTTTTCCAAATAGTTCTTAACGGGAATAGCAACGTGGGGCCGAGCGTTGTCATGATTTGTCATGATGGAAAATTATTGCCTCGTGTCTGGTCACATATTCCGGGCGTTTTTCGGCCACTACTCTCTTCAAACGGATTAATTGTGTTCGGTAGCGTTGTCCATTGATGGTTTCTCTCGGTTTTAGCAGCTCATCTGGGGATCAGAACACAAATCTGATCCCACCAAATACAGAGCATTACCTTCGCGCCATGGATATTCGGCTTTGCCGTTGATTTGGCTGGTTGGCCGGGTTTCACATATGATTTTTTGCACTTGGGGTTGTCGTAATGGATCCATTTTTCATCATAAGTAACAATCCGATGCAAAAATGACTTCCTTTTGTGGCGTTCCAGCAGCATTTCGGACATGCAAAACCGCCTTTCGACGTCTCTCGGCTTGAGTTCATGTGGAACCCAATTTCCTTGCTTTTGAATATGTCCAGCTGCTTTTAAACGTTTTGAAATGGCTGCTTGAGTGACACCCAAAGATTCTGCGAGCTCTTCTTGTGTTTGGCAACAATCTTCATAGAGTAATGCTTCCAGTTCTTCATCTTCAAACTTTTTTGGCTGTCCAGGACGTTCATCGTCTTCCAAGCCAAAATCACCACTTTTAGATCGTGCAAACCACTTTTGGCACGTTCGCTCAGCTCGCGTATGTTCACCACAAACTTCCACCATAAACTTCGGCAGCAGTTTTCTTCATATTAAAGTAATGAAGGAGAACTCCCCTCAAAAACACTTTTTCAGGCACAAAGTTCGACATATTTGAGTGAAAAAAAATGATTGTTGTTTACGCTTCAAATGAATGACACATACTGAAATGACGTACAATGACAGTAGCTTCCAAAGCATGTTCCAATGGAATAATACAAGTTACGCCATCTCTTATAGACCCAATAAAAAAAAAAAAACTTTAATATCCGTCGCTATGATCACATCTCTTCTTATGTAAAACGAATCATTGGCTGCTCCTTAACCACGTTGTTAAAAACTCGTACTATCCTCGCATTGTTTAAGATTATAGCAATTATTAAGAAGCAAAATACCACATTACCTATTTTCGAAACTAAACTTTGTGCAATCCCAAAGGACATTAAACTTAATACCGCCAAGACACAGCTATTTAATTAGTAGTCGCTAGTTTTTTCTTCATGCAATTCATCTATGGAATAAGTGGAATAAACTTCCTCAAAGCTTTAAAAGGCTGAACACAGAGAATCGTTTTAGAAAGGAATTATTTGAACTCATTTAACCTAACATTGACTTACTCACTTTTCTACTTTCTTTCTTCTTTCATATCTTTCCCTATTTCTATTTCTATTTTTTTTTTCTCTCTTTATTTTTATAAATACTCGTATTTTAAACTATAATTTGTATGCATTGTTATTTATAATTATAATTGTTACTATTAACTGTTTTTATTGCTTTGAAACCTGTGCAAATCAAAAGTCGATTATAACTTAATATTGTACAGAGATACATCATTATTAAATAAATTAAATATAAATATAAATATGGCAGAGTCACTCACCCTGGGCTCCTGGATAATGCAGATGTCAATATTTTCCTCCCTTAAGAAAACACGCAGGTTATCTAAAGCACTCCTAAAGTGCCTCAGATTAGTCTGTAAGACCTTCAGTATTTTCCTCTTTCTTTTTCAGCGATCACCAGTTAGTCTAATAACTTATCGGTTTCAACAATGTCGACATCGTCCTCAGGGCCTACTGATAAGAAAACCTTAAGCTTGGCATGCCTGATGTCAAACCTAAGTTGAAGGTCTGCTTTCTCTAGTGCTGGCAGGGACTCGTCGTCAATGGGGATCAGGAAGGAGATATTGTTTTTATGGAATTCCTCCGCCCCATTCATCCATTGGATCCACACGGTTATGGAGTTTAAGACGTTGGAGGAGCCTTCCCCCATCTATCTTCACATTGGGCAGCCCTTGGTCTCCTTGCAATGTCATTGCTGGGGTAAGCTTAAGGTTCCAGCCATCCCAGGCGTCGCTAACATTAACAACGCATTCACTAAGGAAGTCCTTGGAGAATTGGTCTTTGCATTTGATTGCCCGACATTCCCTAACCGTCTTGGCAGAGTCAAGTTATTGATGAGGTGATCCATCACCATGTCTTAAAGCTTGGCCTCAAAACTTTCCCACGCCTCGGCTATGGATTTCTGATGGTGGGCCTAACGTCCTGGTATCTCAAGTCCTTCATGATCTTAGATCGTGATCTCACCAAGTCATTGTTTGTCCCAATTTCGCCTTCTTACCAAGACGTTCCAGTATGCAAACGCAAGACCTAATCAACATGGGTTTCGCGAGTTTGGAGTATGCGTCAGCGCGTCGCTTATTCTAAAGTGGCGATGTTAAACCCTTTAACCTTAATCGTCTTATCAGTACCATTTACAAGAATACTGTCAGCGGTCGCGATTCCAGATTTTTTGGATAAGGCGTACGTCAGAAATTTCTTGTTTCGATGCGAAATTTTGGATCAACAATTCGCCGAGGAAATGGTGGTCCATTTTTATGGAGTCTCGCTTCATGCAAACAAGACTAGCTAATTCAGAAATCCACCTGATAACAAACGTAAGCGTGGGCTATTTATCAATAGTTGATTGACGTGGTCCGAATAAAACGTTGATCCCTGATGGAGGACAGAATGAATACCTAGTTTTCAATGAGAAATAGAGAAGAGAATTTGTGCCTACATTTGAAGTCGCTAGTTCTTGCATTCTAATTTTTGTATGCTCCTTTACTTTTTGTATCCTAGGGGAACATATAAATATAAGTTTAGGTCAAAGTTAATTTCCTTTAGACATACTTTAACTAGATCCGTTTGCACAATTCCAGGTAAAGTACTGCGTAGATCAGCCAATTTACAACTTGAATGACTCAATTATCTCCTACACCTTTCTGATACTAGTAAAGTTATCTTTCTTCTTAAAGCTATTGAAGAACTATCTGCTCTACCTTCCTGTCTTTGTGTTCTCATAAATTTGACGTTAATCTTGCAATATTTAGAGACTTTTGTGTACTGTAAATCCTCTGTATCACTACGAGATTAAAAATAAAAAATGTGTTTGTACTGCATTAACTAGAAGCTTCAGTCACCTATAACTCACCTGTTTCCCCCCAGTGTCAGCAAATGCATAAGTGTTCAATTAAAGTTAAATTCAAAGTGTCACACCAGTCATACAAGGAACAGGAAGACTTGGTACAGATATTAGAATTCCTGCCGCCTTTGCCTAGAGCCGAATCTATTTACTAGACGTGAGATCTGCAAACCGAATCTGCATAATTTAAGCTTATACAAGGTTATTCGCTTAAATCAGGTTTAGTTACTCACCTAGGCTAAGTTCTAACTATTTTCTTGAGGTCAATGTATAGCTTTGTTGGGCCTGCTAGCCGAGGAATGTCGTCACAATTGTCGTCATTGGAGATACGCGGAATAGCTTAGTTTCCCACTTGGGTGTTCTTTCCAAAATACATTTCATTGCACTATTGCATGACTCTTAATGCAGGTAACCCGATTGACATACAACTTTCGCTCAAATTAATTGAAGTCGTATCTGCTTCTTTCTAAAGAATTGCCATTTAATTTAGTTCCCACCCCTCCGGCCTATAGAGTTAGACTCGTGGCGCTTAATGACGGAAAGGCCCAATTGAATTTCATCAAGATTGATGCACTTTAATTGCTCCTCGATGTGTTGAAGTTGAATGAATTTCAGCGTCCATTCGCTATTCAACTGTCACGGAGTAGTTTAAATTGATTTCTTAGATTTTCATTTCTGTGTTTATTATGATTACGTACGAGTATCTATTTTTATCCTCTGGTCCAGCATAGGTATATCTATGGAATACGTATGCATTTGATGTACTGTGCTGCCTGTCTGTTGAGTGGTTTTTACTATGACTATTCTTAAGGTTAATTCCACCTGATTTTTAAACTGACTTTGCTACGCTTTTCCTACTAAGATATTCAAGAATCTTGCTCTTAGTTGGAACACTCCTTCGTTGTAGTTCATTGAGTAAAGTTCAACGTCGTGTGGTTATAGTGAGAGTGTTATATTTACTGAAATTGTTCAACAAATATTCGGTAATCAAACAACATAGAAGATATTCGTAAGATTCGTGAAACGCAGACTCAAATAGATTTGAATCGGCCCAATTTCTTTGCCAAAAGTGTGTACTAGCATCAAAGTGATTGTGATTAAAAAAATCCTCCTTTTTGATGAGTTTGTGGTGATATGTGTCTACACATTGGTGATTCCTAAAGGTTTTACCTTAAATTAATTAGCTTCAATACATAGTCCGTATTTCCCGCTTGATTCATCATTCGTTGTAGCCAGATATATGGTACGAAGCAGCACCTTAGGAAGGTTTAAGAAAGGTCAGTTCTAATGATATATCTTTGTAATACCCAAATCGCTTTTGATGCAAAAGATACAGTCACAATCTCTGAAAACGCAACTTCATGAAATAGGTATAGGCGCAAACGAATCTGCTAATTTGAGAATGTCAATTATATGGTATGACGTTAGGTGAGCCACGTGCGCTACACAGCAAAATTTAATTAACACTTATGGCATTAAGTTATCGCTGGTAAGTATGTCAAACCCACCCACTGATAGCAATTATATCTATTCATTTGCATCAATTAATCTGCATCTACTTTAGTGCTGAATTATACGATTTAAGTTGCGCAATTTAGCTCAACAGATAATTCTTTTCATATCCAAGTAGTAGTACTAGTTCGGTCAATAGGGTATGCTTGGCTGGATTGAACAATCTCATACTTCTGGCGACTGTACAATTTTTTCAAAGATGCGTTCGCGACTTTGTGTAGTATTGAGGAGAGGTTATTCATGGAAATAAGCGATTCCAAGGAATTGGATAAACTAGCCTTTCTACCAGCATTTTGAGTTAATTCAAGATTGAAGCTTGTATCTCTGTAACAACATACTGCCGTACTGCTTTCAAAAATACTACATAATATGCAAGCGGAACCAAGCTTATTTAGTTACCTAGATAGCGCTAAAGTCCGGGACGGACCAGGTCCTCAACAAATATTCTTCCTTTGCGCGGTGTTTGCTTACTGCCTCCAGTTGCGCACACGAAGTTGACTGAGGTCTCCTTCCCCTTGAGATGTGATCGTCCTCTATAGCGTTGCTAGGATGCTGGTGTCCATTTGTTCGAGGTGACCTAGCTCTCTAAGTCGGGTATTCCGAGCTCTCTGACAAAGTCGGCATCGCTATACAGTCATACAGTTCGCTGTCTTCTTCATCCTCCATTTATGCAAAGGGAATCGAAAATTATCAGAAGAACTTTTATCTAAACGAGAGCATTTTCTTCAGCTTTCATCAGTGTCCAAGCTCCTGCGCCTTCAAGAAGGACTGGCTTGAGAAAGAGCTTATCGGAACTGAGCACTCAGACAAAAAATAGGTGCAATGTAATCCTTCTAAGTTTCCGTTAATGGAATCTTTCAATCTTTCAATCTTTCAATCTTTCAATCTTTCAATCTTTCAATCTTTCAATCTTTCGAAGAAAGATGAATAAGCGTTTCAGTGATAAAGTACATACAGTATCAGCTCCCACCAGGTTAACACCGAGTACTTGCAGCCTGATGCGAGAGTAAGCCGGACATTCGCAGAGGTAGTGCTCCGCGATCTCGCATTGTTGTATCAGTTATAGACAGCAGATTTAAGTGCTTAGCAAAAGTATAGTGCCCGTCATGACGCTAGTAAGCAACCTGTAGTCTTTCCTGCTGAGGAACAGGAGGAAGGACGCTGGCTTCTTAGAAACCCAACTGTCAATGGAAGCCCTAACCCGCGTTCTGAAAAACTCTCCCCTAAGCCTTGCCAAGCAAGTTCATTGGCGATTTCATTTCTCGTGATTCCATTGTGACCCACACAAGACTCAGTGAATTCCGCTTTGCGGTCTTGCATTCTCGAACCAGAAGTCGTAAGTAAGTCCAACACGGCTTCTAAGTGCAGCTTGGCTGCCGCTAAAGATGCAAATGGTTCTCTCCCTCGACCGGTTCTTCACAATATAATACGAGAAGTGAAGTCGAATATTGCCGTCCTCTAGAAAGACATGAGCGCCAATTCCAATATCGTTTTCGGAGCCACCCTTGAAGACCCGATTGCATTCCTTTGATGACTCAGATTCTGGCCGAAACCAGTCTTGGACATAGGAAAAGCAGATTTCGTATTTTTTCGGCAGCGGGAGTTATGGAGTCATTGCGTCAGATGGCATGTCCTTAAGACAAGAGTCAAAAGACAGCCTTACGCGCCAGGTTATCAAAGCTCCAGTGATCGTTGTACCAAAGCGCACTTCTTTTTAGACGGAAGATGGCTTTGAGAGTGCAGCCCATGATATGAATATCGAGGGAGGGAGATTTTTCAATGCATCTAGGCCGGAGCCCAAGGGAGTCTGGTAAACGTAGCAATGACATATTTTCGTGAGAGTTTATTCCATCAGACAACTGACGCTTTCGACATAACGTGCTTGGTCCATAGAAGGGTGTTATCCAAATAAGCACTAGAAGAGTCAGAGCAGACAGCTACCTCCTTCTCGTAAGGAGAATGGCCTCAGTTTTGAGACGATTGTCCAGTTCTAACGCACCAATCCTCAATCACGTCTGGGACTGCCTACGCTTTAGAGCAGACGGCCACTACACACGATCCAACAGACAGTACAGCTACATAATCTGCGTATGCTTGTGCATAGACGTCAGAACTATTGAGCACGTTGAGCAGTGAGTCGATCAATATGCACCATAGCAGTGGAAACAGAACGACCTCTTGCGGGCAAACCCTGTTTACACACGCCACCACACCTTAGCAGCAGTTAGCATCCGCAAGCGGTGTCCTGTTTGCCATCAACTAAACTAGTGACTGCCTTGTCGAAAGCACCCTCAATTTCGATGAAACTGCCCAGCGCGTATTCCTTCTTGTCGAGTGCGCCTTCGATTCTGCCTACCCGATTTTGAAGCGCACTCTCGCAAGATCTTCCACATTGGTAAGCGTGATGCATCGCAAATAGAGGATACATTTGCAAAGCAGTTTTCCATCACATGCTCTTCGACATGAAGGTAGCCAAGCTTATAGGTCTGAAGCTATTGGCAATTTTCTGCATAAAGGCTACTCTCACTATTCCCCAGGGCTTCAGTTTGTATGTCAGTACCAGGCTAACAGCGAAAGTTCTATTCGGAGTTACCATCAGCTGATCATACCTTTTTGTACCATAACTGGGTATATGGCATCGGTTCCAGGCGACTTGAAGCCATCGAAGGAAGCAACAGCATATTTAATAGCCTCATCCGTCACAACAGCCGGTGAGGTCTACCAGTTAAGGCGTTTTGTGTTGTTCAGTTCATTAGCAGCTTTGTTAGTAGGAGCTGATTTTGAGCTGGTTCTGATCAGGTTACCTGGGAAATGAGACGGAGTATCTCAACTTTCGGCTCAGTGTACATAGATGCCATCAGATTTTCTAAATGGTTGATCTTCCCCTTTAGAAAACTTTGAACAGATTCCTCTGGCTTTTCTTTTGTCTTGAGCTTAGGGGAGCACTGTTGGATTTACCGTGCTCCTCCTTAAATTGCTTCCAGTTTGTTTTCTGCGGATTCCTTATCTTCAGCATCCGATAATGAATTCGATGTACGGGTACCTATAGTCTGATAAGGAGATCTCCGGTATTTCTTTCGAGGCAGTAATTTCCTTAGCATACCTGTTAGATTGATGACTTGCTGTCTTACTCTAGTAAAAAAGCTTAGCCGAGAGCCAACATTATTGGCAACCAGGTCAGACGATAGTGTGAAGTCCAGGAGGTGGTTGCCTCTCACTTTGCATTTGCTATGCCTCAAAGCAACCTGGAATCACAGTATTCAATGAGTCAACCTACAGTGGTGGCGGCAATAACGAATCATAAGGAAAATAGGCAGACCTAACGACGAATTTGTGCCATTCTCCGTTCGTTTGGTTGCTCATGTCTGCAGCAACTAAGTTCGGCACATAGAGACAAGTTCTCGTTGTTTCCGAACACTCGTCATATAGTGGTGTTAAACCTCTAAAACATCGGAAGCCACAGATGCGTTTATTCCACACCCATAGGTCCTGTATGGATATTATGTGAGGCTTTGTATTCAACATGGAAAGCCTTCTACATTAGGATGCAGTAGCAGACTTTGAATGTTGAAGACTAATCTGAATGCAAAAAATAGAGTAGAGTCGTGTCTTATCTGCACTCATTTGGAAACAGAATGGAAATTATTCCATCCAAGGACCACCAGAACCATGCTGGGTGCAGCACCAGTTTCATCCGAATCTGGTGCCCTGGGAAAGCCACCACCAGAGCTGTGTCCCAACGGCAATTTCACCGCAGTAGCCCACTTCCGTCGATCAAAACTACGACCATTGCTAGTTGTAGCATTAGCCTTATCCGGACATCATGTGCATGTAAAACTACCGCTGCGCTGGTTTTGTTTTCATCGATGGGCTTAACCGCTTCATGGGATTTTCTTTCACTGGATCTACAGCCTTTGTTGGTTGCAGCACCAATTTCATCTGGGCATCGTGCGCGCGAAGAGATCCATCGACTGAGGCAGTGCCGGAAACGTTCTTCCTCTTGGCCCAGTTCGGAACAGAAACAGAGGACGTAGTTTCAGATCCGAGAACTTGGTCGGTTTCCGCTGAGGGAGTAAGACTTATAGCACACGTGTTTTCGACAGCTCTTTCGGTTTCCGTTTCCTGTTCTGAAGCCCGTTCTACCTTTTCGGTTTCCTGAGACAAGCCATCAAAAACAGCACTGTGACCAATCACTGGTCTATTCTGACGGAGTTTAAACGTATCAGACAGGGCCTCTCCGGTACTCTCTCCATCATTCCAGCTCAATATACCGAACGTGTCGTAGAAAGAGCCGCAGGGGTCATCGGAATCAAGTGACCCAGCTGCTCCTGAGTCAGCGCCTAAATCGGAGGTGGGTTTTGGTAATATGCTGGTTGGGACCTTCAGAATCCGTGCCCCGGCTGCAGTCGAGATCGAGAAACTACAGAGTGCCTATAACTTGGATTTGTCCAGCAGCACAACAATCCAGTCCGTAGCGACGTGCTAGCCTTACCTCGAAGTGGTGATCCGTGCTAACTGCATGAGTAAACCCGTACTTATGCAGGCTAAAATTGCAAGGTCATGTCCAGCCACTAGGATTATTCTGACCTGTGGCATCGTATGTGACGAACCAACTAATGGCCTTAAATAAAAATAGACTCACTGTTGACGAACCTAAGAAACGTTCAAAGACAACCACCTTCAGATTTGCAAGTGGAATGTTCGGACTCTTAACTGGCGACTCTCAGCCGTGGCCTTTAATTGTTATCACGCAGATATTACCGCCATCCAGGAAGTACGATGGGATGAGCCGGCCATAAGGAGGATTAAAAACGGTGATAAACATAACATGCATGGTGATTGCTATAGGGAAAAGAAACAGCTCTTATTCAGATGCGGATTTGCCATATGCTGTAGACTTAGACAAGAAGCCTTGAGGTTCCGACATGTGAGCGGGAGTCTTATGGCAATCCGCATCTGAATAAGAGCTGTTTCTAAATTCGTTAACATAAGCCCAATATTATGCGACCAGCCCTTACAGAAAATAAGGACGACGCAACCAAAGAATATTTCTACGAACTCCTCTACAAGACATATGAGCAATGTTCGAAGTACGAAGTATAGAAAAGGAGGACATCGATGGGATAGTTGGTAAACACAGTATCGTTGGTGTTTGTGTTTACTGTGTTTGCTTATAATTATGAATAGGGAATACAGGGTGGACGTAGCCAATATTCGCAGGCTAAAAAGTAATCACCTTTCTGCGTACGTCCACGTCTGCAAATACAAACCAGCTGTTTTGGAACTTAGTGAAACACAGGTATATCCCCGCCCACACCTCTCAGATCACTCTGATCTGAAGCTACCTGGCTACGAACTAGTGCCATTATTCTACTATCACCGCGGTCTTGCCTTTTACGTGCGTTGTGATGTTGCCTACCAAACTCCACCACAATGTAGTCCCTGTTCCAATCCGGAATTCAATTTCATGTGGTTAAAATTCCATTTCCGTAAGCAAATTATCCACTACTGCTTTATTCACAGAAACCCCAAACTGGACAGCAACTCGACCTTTCACGAGTTTGATGCGCTGTCTGACTCCATTCAAAGAATTAATTGTATCGCTGTATCCCCATACTGAAATCGTTATTACGGGCGATTCCAATATAAACAACTCTGAGTGGCTTCGACATTCTGGACAGACAATACCCGAAGGACGGTGTGTTGAGCTCTTCGCTGCGGAGAGCAACTTAACGCAGCTAGTAAATGAGCCCACGCGGATACCAAACGTTGATAGTCATACCGCCAACACCCTGGACTTGTTTTTAACTTCCCACCCTGACTAGTACTGCGTTGATGTGCTCTCCCCTCTAGGCTCGTCGGACCATTGTGTCATATCAGCTAATTTCTCGTACACCCACCACACAGTTAGAGAAAAGATTCCTAAAAGAACCGTATGGCAATTCGGGAACGCCAACTGGAGCGGTCTTAACACCTTCTTTGGGAAGTCTAACTGGTCATTATATTTCCCCGATAACGACGTTTATGAATCTGCTGATATGATTACTGACACCATTCCCTTTGAAATGAGAAATTTTACCCCTCATCGGATGAAGAGTATCAAACCAAAAGAAAAGGCATGGTACGACTCGAGCTGTAAAGAGGGTTAGAGAAATGTTTTTTCGGTCCTTCAAGACCAACTCGACAGAGGAAAACCGGAAAAAGTTCAAACGAAATGACTGCAATGTCTTTCTTAAACGTGTGAAATTCCAATACGACCAGAAACTGAGGCAAAAAATACTACAATGTCCCAAAGGCAGTAAAAATGTTTGGTCGTTCGTCAAAAACATTAGAAATTCTGCCTCATCCTCCATCCCAACGCTCATTTATAATGACATTCCAGCTGTCAGCTCTTTGGATAAAGCCAATCTGCTTGCTGCACACTTTGCGGCCAGCTCAACACTCTCAGATTGTGCTCTGTCTCCGCTTACACTTTAGTGCGTTGAATTTTCACTGGAACAAATCCACTTTCGCACCCGTGTAGTAGCAAAATTTCTTAAAGATCTTAACACACTCACAAATCCGCTGGCCCAGGTGGTATGTCTTCCCTCCTTCTGAAGAGGTGTTCTTCCTCGCTGGAAAAACTACTTCGCAACCTTTTTCATCAATCCTACTCTTTAGGACTCTTTCCAAGCAGATGGAAAACAGCATTTGTCCAGCCCGTCCCTAAGAAAGGCGAATCTTCTTCTCTCTCCTCCTACAAACCCTTTGCACTTACGTACCTTCTTTCCAAGGTCATGGAAACGCTGATAAACCGTCAGATAACGAAATATCTCGAAACACGAAAATTTCTTAATGACCGGCAGTACGGTTTTCGTAGCAACAGGTCCACTGGTGATCTGATAGCATGTCTCACCGAAAAGTGGAACCAAAGCGTACATCAATCTGGCGGAAGCAAGATAGTTGAACTTGATATTTCTAAGGCATTTGACAGAGTTGGCATCAGGCTCTTTTTTCGAAAATGCGTGCTTTTGGGATCGACGACTCCCTCCTTCAATGGATTAGAAATTACCTTACGGAACGTTCAATTCAAGTTGTCTTGGACGGTTTTAGGTCTGATATTCACAAAATAAATGCTGGTGTGCCCCAGGGCTCCGTACTGTCTCCGTACTGCTACCTCTAATCGAATATACTCCTTTGCTGACGACAGTAATCTCTGCTTTTCATATTCGTTCCCGGACTCACGCCAATGCTCTTCGGCTGTAGAACGGGAAAGGCATGTTAAAAACATGTTAAGCTCATTAAATTCCGATATTAATAGCATAACCGATTGGGGAACCACTAACATAGTAGAATTTAATGCTTCCAAAACACAATGCTGTCTGCTGTCGTTAAAGCGAAATTTAAACACCCAACCATTGTCCATGGATGGCACTTGCATCGTTAAAACCGATAAACTTTTCATTCTCGGTATGTGCATCAGTGACAACTTACGTTGGAATGACCACATATTCGATGTCGCCAAAAATGTCTAGGTTTCCGAAGTAAGAAATACTTTACCCCCTCTGATCTGGCCACAATATATAAGGCATTTATCCGCCCGAAATTGGAGTACAATGCCAACATCTGGTCGGGTGCGCCCAAAACATCACTGCACCTGCTAGATAGGATTCAAAACCGTGCGATAAAACTCATAAGTGATACTAATATCACTTAAGCAATGGACACCCTCGAACACCGACGTAATGTCTCCTGTCTCACTTTGTTTTATCGCTATTTCCACAACCAGTGCTCCATAGAAATCGCCAGTAGCACTCCGCCCATTCAAACTTTCAATAGTAACACCCGTCTCGCTATGAATGCTCATCAGTATACCCTCAAGCCCATTTTCGGACGTGCTCTAAAATATCGTGATTCTTTCCTAAGCCGTTCAACTCGCTTATGGAATGCCCTGCCGACCTCTGTGTTTCCTGGTCGTTATAACTTGCAAACATTTAAAACCAATGTACATCGGTACCTGTCTTTTCTTCCTCCCTAAATTTCCTTCGTCCGCACTGTGTACGAACATTTTAAGGGTTTTAAGGGTACAAAAACCCCTTGAGCGCGCGCTGATTTAAAAAAAAAAAAAAAAAGCTTACACTACATCACGTCTGGCACCGGACTTAGGGCGGGTCGAAATGTCAATACAGCAAGCACACGGTTTCTTTTTCTCAATATATGTATGTACATAAGGGGACATGGCGGTCACTGGATCATGAAATCAAACTAGCATACTTATGGCGATCGAAGTGAGGCATGCGTCCAGTATCCTGGACGTCCGAATGTTCCGGACAGACAACATTGATCACCACGCTGTTGCAGCCAAGGTGCGAATGCGCATTTTCCAAGCGCCATAACAAAGAAGAACTACGAGTACCATGAGAAGATATCACGTAGAAAAGCTGCAACCGAAATAGACCGCCAGAATCTTCGCCGAACGCGTATCCCGAAATCTCTAAACAACTCCTATGCCGTCAGCATCAAGTACTGAAGGCCAGTGGCAACGTAAGGGACGCCTAACTGATGTGCTGGATCCCCAACAAGAAATTTCTGGTTTGATGTAGAATGCCAGCAAGCACATGCAGCTAAACAAAACGCCTACAAAGCGGCGCTGCAACGAAGGACGAGAGCTGCTGGTGAGCTCTACAAGGAGGACATAGACTTCTCCACTAGAATAAAAATGAACACAAGAAGAGTGCAATCGAAGATATTGAGAGGTTGTACGTTATTCCATGTAAAAGGAACGTGTTAAGAATGTACAGAAGCCTGTAGAGATGAATTAGGAAACTTTGAAACGATGGTATCCAAAATTTCCATCCACCTGACCAGAACGAAGTAAGGATATCAATATCCAAGCTAAAATTAAACAAATCAGCTGGACCTGACGGCTTACCAGCCGGGGTATTTAAGATGCAGGAGAAGACATTGTGGAGAGCATGCACTAACTCATTTCTCAGATCTGGTCAGAAGGGCGTATGCCTGATGAATAAATGCTCAGCTTCATATGCCTGATCTACAAAAAAGAAGACCCCCTCAACTGTGCCGACTATAGAGGTCTCCTTAGCACCAGATACAAGATCTGATCTGCCATATTGTGTGGACGCCTGAAACCCTTTGCCAACAACCTGATTGGTTCCTATAAGTGCGGTTTCAATCCAGGAAAGTCCACAATCAACCAAATCTTCACACTCCGGCAGATCCAGGAAAAAACTCAAGAAGTACAACTCGATACCCACCACCTTCTCATCGATTCTAAGGCAGCATATAACGAGCTATAAAGAGCTATAGCTAGTTTTGGCATCCTTGCTATTATTGTAATTCGTTTGTGAAGAATGATGATTGAGAACGCTTGCTCCGTCAAGGTCGGTAACGATTTAACCGGGACTTTTGATTTAGAAAAAGTGACACGCTGTCGTATGACTTCTTTAACATCTGGAGGGAATCGTGCGGAACTCTCAAGTGAACATTGGAGGCACATTCTTTCAAAAGTTTGTGAAACTACTAGCGTACGCAAATGATGTCCACATAATTGGGAGAACTCAGCAGGCTGTCGCCGGTGCGTTCGCTAGAACTGAAAAGGAAAAACAGGTTTAGCAGTAAATGAGAGCAAAACCAAGTATATGCTACCAACAAGGAGGATAAGGGAGTAATACGGGACTTAGCCTAACATGGCTCTGCTATAAATTCTTCCAACAACATCTCAGTAGAAATAAAACGAGGAATCATTGTTGCTAATCGTCGTTTCTTTGGGCTAAGAGGGCAATTGATAGTAAGAATCTATCCCCAAAAAATAAGGGGACTCTATATAAGGTCTTGATTATCTCAGTCTTACTTTACGACCCAGAGGCACGGACCCTATCAAAAGCCGATGAAGATATCCTCAGCCGTTTCGAGAGAAAAATCCTTCGAAAAATATTCGGTTCCATTTGCGTTGACGGGCTTTGTAGGAGAAGATTCAATGATGAACTATACAAGCTGTAGAGCGACATCGACCCAGTAACAAAACTGCGTATTAGTCGCCTGAGATGACTAGGACATGTAGGGCGAATGGATACCAATGCTCCGGGCCGCAGAGTCTTCGAATCTAAGCCGAAGGAACAACGCAGTAGAGGAAGACCTCTCCTTAGGTGGCGCCCACAAGTAGAATGGAACCTCAACTGACTTGGAATACGCAACCAGAAACAGTTAGCTAAAGACCGGACTAACTGGAGAGGCTTGTTAGTTGACGCCCAGGTTCACCCCGAACTATAGTGCCCCCTAAGTAAGCAAGTAAGGGTCGAGCTGATTTTCGTTTAGAAGACTCTTGCGAATCTACTGGCAATACTGGCCCCTAGAAAGGTCGTTAACCTTACATTCACACACATTTCCAATCTTCTTCTGGTTATATGTACCTTTACTGATTTATTCAACAATTTTCTGAAATTTCTTACAAATATGCTGCAATATAATGTACTTGACAGACACTTGACAGTCAATTCCTTTTTCTATTGTTTCGCAAGTGTACAAATTTACCGCATTCACTCTACTCCTAGTCCAACGCTCTTTAATCTCCTTTAAGCCAGTCAACCTTCAAAACACTAACTCACACTTCATTCATCTTTCAGATTATTGACCCCGAACTGCCGTCCTAATTATGCTCGACTGTGATGACTTTAAACAGTAACAATGACAAATCTCCGGCAGTGCCAACAGCAGCACCAGCACCTGCACCTGCACCTGACCTCATTGGAGGCATAATCGGTGACTTTGGCATTTGGCAACTGCGAACGGTGCTCATCATATTTCTCTGTAAGATTCCTGCGTCATGGTTTATGGCATGTATCATATTTACCGCCCCGGAGCTGTATCCAGTGACGGAATTCCAATGTGATGTTGGCATTTCCAACAACACCACAATATCCGATGACCAATGCTACATAACCGACATAAATGCAACCCGAACAAAATGTACCAACTTCATATACAACTACGATTTCTACTCCTTGGTGATGCAATTCGATTTAGTGTGCCTTCGGGATATTTTCGTTGCATGGACACAGTACTGGCATCTGTTCGGAATCCTGATAGGTGGTATCATCGCCACAAAGATGATGAAATGGTAAGCAATCGAAATACAAAAATAAACTCTCGTCCTCGACTCAAGGACTAAAATGTGTATAACTTCTCTCTCGTATTTTCTAGGATAAGTCCAAGGTTCACTATGTTCATTGGAATGGTATTGCAAATCATTTGTGGATGCGTTACAGGATTCGCCAGAGACTTTAGCCTGCATTGTGCATTCCGATGTCTCTCTGCGGCGTGCTGTGCACTCATGTTCACAGGGGGGCAGACAATTTGTAAGCAAATAAATAGATGCATATGGTATTCATATTCTGTAATATCCTTTTCACATTCTGTGGCTTTTCAGTTTCAGATATTACGGCGGGAAAGTATCGCCTTGGTGCTATAATCCTCTACGACACGTTCTGGTCTATTGGGCTGTTCATGCTACCAACTCTGGCATCGTTCTTTAACAATTGGACGGAAATCTACTTGGGTATCACGTTTCCAACACTCATTTTGATTCTATTACTCAATTGGACGCCGGATTCTCCACGGTGGTTACTTCGCAATGGCAAGGACATTAAGCAAGTCGAGAGAATCATTCGTAAGGCAGCAGAAATCAACGACAGAACATACAAGATTCCCCCAGACTTTACTGAGCAACTTCAATTGCAATCGGATTCGTTCAAGGCGAACCCTCCAAAGGAGGCCAGTTGGTTGGAACTGTGGACAGGGCCAAGAGCAAAGACTCATTTCCTTGCGGCGCATATCGCGTTGGCGGTGTTTATAATAAACTACATGGGAATGCTTCTGAATGTCAGGTCCTTCGGAAGGGATTATTTAGCAATTAACACAATAATCATTGGTAAGTAGAGAGTGATGTTGGCCAGGATCATGGGCTCATTCGATTGGAAAATTTTTTTTTTGGGTCAGGTTTTAGTGAAATTGTTGGATGTTTCCTGGCTTTGCATTTCACACTTAAGCACAATCGATGGAAATGGCAGTTAGCCGGTGGATTCAACATCATTGCTGGACTAATTGGCTTCCTGGGGTGGACTTACCCAGTTGACACAAGTGAGTATTGTTATTGAATGTAGGGCGTGTAAGAGTTGGTAGTTCATTTTGAAAATGGGGACTGTAATGGACCGTAGCAAAAGGAAATTAACATCATTCCGAGTTCTGCTAAAGGGGAGGTAAATTGCTTTGTGATGTTCTTACTGAAGGCGACTTTAATTTCGAAATAATGAAAGCCACGACCTTGGAAGTAGGAACATACTCGTAAACGGAATAATTTAAAGCAATATACTGTTTGAAGAAATGACACAAATTAAGTTTACGTATTGTAAAGTGTGTTGAGACCAGGTAGACCGTTTCAGTAATCCTTCACACATTCTCCAACAATTTTGCGGAAAGTTTAGGAAGAAGATCAATTTTTCTTGTATTTTATGGTCTGTATTCAGGTTCTTACGCACTTAAAGCTGAGACTTTGACACCTGTTATTTGGTTTGAGTATGTCCTGTTTCCCTTTCCTCAAGCATCTGTTCCTTCTACACACCATCGTGTACGGCTTCTTTCGTTGTGTCTTAGTTCATCTGAATTGTTTCTTAAGTTTTGTGTGTCCGATTCTCCGTCCTGTTCGACCCACTATTCTCCCATCTTCAGTTGGTGGATTTAATTGCATTTTTAGCAATTTTGAAGTACACGGCTTATGGTATGTCGCGTTCCTCGTTGGGTGGTTGGGGCTATAGGAATTTGACCTCATCTCTGGTAGAAAAGTTCGCTGTACCTTTCAATATGCTGCTTCCGTAAAACATTCAACGTTAGAGCAGATAAAACTGAGTATGGCGTTTACACTTTTCGCACTGCTCCTCCATATCTCCAGAATGTCAAATACAGGCTTTGCATTGCTTATACAACTGACAATATCCGGATTGAAGCTTTGTGAGAGGAGACAAAACTTTCAGGATATTGAAAATTTCCACCACCTCCACTGGTATTGTGGCAATTGAAACGCGGGACTTTGAGGTAATTACGAGGCTGATAATCTTTGCCTGTATCCCTCTACATACTTGACGTCATTTCATTCAAGCCCATAATTCGGTGGGAACGTAAACGAGAATCACTAGTGTGGTCCAGATATTTGAGATTAGATTTTAGTGTTCATCGACCCCTAATTGCCATTAAGACTAATATTGGTGACAGTATCCAGCCTTGTCCTATCCCATTTGGATCTCTATTTCTTCACACAGCCTTCCTCTCTTGATGAAGGCATACCGGATAAACTCTCAGTTGACATTTTCGAACGGCTCTTCAATAATGATTGTCAAGATCTCGACGTGGCCAACATAGGAAGATCCAGCGCGGGACCCTGATTATTTTTCATCGAGCTTGGCTCAAGTCCCATTCGCCTATTATTTTAACCACCACAGGAAGCATAGTTTTCATTAGACTTCCTTATTGACGATTGGCTCCATGAGTATATGAAGAAATTTCTGCTGTTGATGTGGCACTGCTCGCAAAAGTTCGCAGCGAATACCATCAAGTCATACATCTTTGCTGTTAAGGGTTTTGAAAAAGGTTCTGTTTTCGGTTTTGTCAAATGTAGGGAACCACCTCTTTAGAAGAAGAGTAGGTAAACCATCTGGAACAACGAACTTGTTCTTGCTAAGATTACTATTACCACTACATGAATTCAAAAGTGGATTCGGCCTATGGAATCAACTGGAAGCTTTAACCTGGCTACGAAGTGCGGAGCAAATAGATTGTTCTTGCGCAAAAAGCATACAGCAGAAATATCATTGTAAATGAGTGTTGGGGTGGAGAACGAGACAGTGTTTCTAATGTTCTTGACGAACGTTAAAAGGATTACCTCCTTTGGGATACTGAAGGATTTTTTGGTTCAGTGTTGGGTGGCAATGAAATTTCACAGAAATTCGTTGCAGTTTGAACACTTTTCAGTTTTCTTCTGTCGAGTTAGTCTTGTAGTATTAAACAAGAAGTTGTTTAACCCTGACAGCCTCTTTACAGCTCCAATTTTGAACGCCTTGATACTCTTTATTCGATGAAATAAGTGTTTATGACCATATCAGTTGCATCGAGCAAACATAACGAACAGTTTGAATTCCTGAAGATATTTTCACATTTTTACCGCGTCATCGCTCCAAGTAAGAATGTGCACTTCTCTAACCAGACGCGTGGCGCTATATAGCTCGTTGAATTCACGGTTGTGTTTCATTTTCCAAAACCTGTCGCAAAGTCCAGCGTCCATGCTATTGCGTCATATACTAGATGGAGTGAAAAGTGACCTCCTTGACCGCCAGAATGCGCTGCTACAGCAAAAAAGGTTATGGTGCCTTGAAGTCTGTTCATATTTAGGCAGACATGCCAAATTTCAGTGCGATACTGTCTTTAGTTTTGTTTTGACAGCTGATTGTTGTTGACGTGTTTGGCATCATGTTGAGTAAAGACAAAAACTTCGGCGAAACGGCTAAGGAAACAAAAGAATAGTTAGGTAAATATTATGGGGTTAAGGTGCGCCAGCTAGCAGATACCACAAAGATTAGTACTGAGCGCACACGCCATATTTTGGGCAATATTCTGCATATGAAAAAGTTATCCTGCCGCTGGGTGCCGCGCATGAGTAAAACACGAACCCGAGAGCAATTCGAAAGAGTGTTTGGACTTGATGATGCGGAATCGGGCGGACTTTTGGGGTCGATTGGTAACTGGATTTGGATCCCTCGGACTATTATCTCTTCCCAAACCTCAAAAGATGACTCATCAATAAAAAATTCAGCTCACGCGAGGAAATCATCGACGCCACGGAGGAGTATTTTGCAGACCTTCTGGCAAATTACTTTTCGGACGGGATCAAGAAGTTGGAAAATCGCTGGAATAAGTGTATCAAACTAAAAGGGGAATATATTCGTGACTATATCCGTGATAAAACTGCTTTTACGCAATTATTAAAGCCAAAGAAACAGCCTTGACTTACTTACTTAAGGCGGCGCTACAGTCCGGCGTGGTTCTGGGCCTCAACCAACAAGCGTCTCCAGCCAGACCGATCTTTACAATAATTTTGCTGAGGTTCCCATCTACTTGTTCCGTGGTCTACCTCTACTACGCTATCCTTCGGGGGCGGATTCCAAGACTTTCCGGACCACAGCATTGGTGTCCATCAGCTCTACATGGCCCAACCACCTCAGTTGCTTGATCTTCATGCTTCTGGATAAGTCGATGTCGCTGTACAGCTCATCCAGTTCGTCGTTGTATCTTCTCCTCTATTCACCGTCTATGCAGACGGGGTCGAAAATCTCCAGAAATATTTTCTCAAAGCAGCCAAGAGCACCTTCATCCATTTTTGATAAAGTCCATGCCACTGCGCCATAGAACTGGACTGGGATTATTAAGGTCTTATGTACGCCCAGTTTTGTTATTGAAGCAGCGATTGGCAAGACTTAGTCTTCGTAATTCGCTTGAATTAGTAGCAGAGCTGAGGTTATATCTAGCTGGGTGTCCTTTCTGGTTGACAGCATATACTTGGTCTTACCCTCGTTGACCGTTGAACCCATCTTCACCATCACCCATACTCGCGAAAGCGCCGCTGACATCACGCTGCTTTCATCCGATTATATCAATATCATCGGCGTATGCGAGCTATTGGACGGATTCTTGTGTTGTCGCGTGAGTTTTGCACTATTCTTTCAAGAATGATTTTAAAGGAATCACTTAAGAATGCATCAGCTTGTCTAAATCCTTTTTTGACATCAACGGTCTCGGTGAATTCTGTACCAACCTTGATGGAGCACCGTGCATTCTCTATCGTCATCCTGCACAAATGGATGATCGCTCTCTATAGTTCGTCTTTATAGATGCTGTCATAGCGGTCTTAAAATTGATGAATAGGTGATGTACTCGTATATCGGTTTGGTGGAGCTCATGGTTCTTTTCCAAGATTTGCCGTAATGTAAATATTTGGTCCACTGTGGACTTTCCTGGCCTGAATCCACTCTGTTATGGACCAATCAGGTTGTCGACGAGCGGCTTCTGTCGTTGACACAATATGGCAGATAGGATCTTGTAAGCGATGCTCAGAAGACTGATGCCTCTGAAACCTCTGACAGCTCTTGGACAAACAATACTAAGGTTCCACTGGGTGGGCATAATTTCGTCCGACCATATTTAACAGATAAGTTGGTGTATGCTACTAAGCAAGACATCGTATGCCACTTTGAAGAGCTTGGCAGTCAGGCCGTCCGCACCAGCAGCTTTGTTGGATTTATGCTTAGATATGTCTATCTTCACTTTATCCAGGTCGGAGGGGCGGAATTGTTGGGTTACATCGTTCAAGTTGAAAGGTTCATTCTGCTTCACAGCTGTATTTGGTTTGTCATCGCCGTTATAGAGTCTACAGAAATGATCTTTCCAAATCCTCAGCATCGTCTGTGACTCTACTACTCCCTAGTTCGTCTCTACAGGCTTCGGTTCGGAGTTTGTATCCGTAGAATATTTTTTATACCTTTTGGTAAGACTTCCGAATCTCATTTCCTCAACCGCGCTGCTTCTTCGTGTTTCCCCTGAGAAGCCGATGTTCGTCTCCCCACTTCTGCTTGTAGAACTCGTGAGCAGCTCTAGTTCTGCTGTGCTTAGTTGCATGTGCTTGGCGGCACTCGTCATTAGACCAAGGGTTACGTTGTGGTGGCCGAGTAAAACCCATCACATCAGAGGCGGCATCTCTATTGGCTTTTGGGCAATGTTGCCACTGGTCTTCGGTACTCTTAGAAGATTAAGGGAGACTCGATTACAAAGGTATATGGCTATGTATTGCGATTGTCCGGCGTCATATTCCCTCCCAGTATTAGCCTCTGCAATGGTCGGTACATCCGAAACCGTACCTTGGCTGCAACAAAGTAATGGTCCGTGTCGATGTTGTCCCCTAGGAAAGCTCGGACATCCATAACATTGGAGGAGTGCCTCGCGTCGATCGCAATATGTTCAATCTGGCTGGCGGTTGATTGACCAGGAGATAGTCGTTTTTCCCATCTGGGGCATGTACGCATATAAGGCTAATGTTGGCTAATTCAGCCGCGTTAACGTGCAGGAAACTCAAGACATTTTGCCTAAGTCTGCCTCTAACAACAAATCGGCGTCCAAATAGGCGCCACTTGGTTGTCGCGCTCCTTCGAGTGAAGGAATCCTTCTCTCTTCAAAAAAGAAAGCCGGGAGCTTAGCTACTAGGACACATTTGATGTGGATTACTTTTTCGAGCGGCCGCTTTCTCATCATATCTAGCGAAATATTTGCTTTGTTTTGGAGTCCCATATTCGAAACTCCTAGACAGAGATGCTAGGCTCCATCTCTCGTTTATTTGCTGTTGTTGCTCTTAAATATTATTTTTCATTTTCATCCATCTATTCTGGTCCTATCAGTACGTCACCACATCGATGTGAGAAATTTTGTTTTGCAGACCTAGTCCGGCCTCCTTCTTGAATTTATTTGCGGTTTGGTGTACTCTTTAACTGTGCGTCCTTTGCGACACCTTCAAAAAAAGAATATGGGTTACTGCCACCTATTTTTTGAAACGTCAGAACAAGACCTGTTCTCCCATAGCGAACCAGAAGTGGATGACTTACCTAAAATTCATGGGCGCTAATTCCCCCTCAGCTTTGTATCATGCTTGGAAGTTGTCGCTGAAGTAATAACTCCCACTCACTCACTGAACAGGAGCGGTGTTCCAGTCAAAGGACTTAAGGGTAGTTGAAACCTACTTCGAGTTTCGCTTTCTGAAAACTTCAAATTTAACATTTCGAAGCAATGCTTAATTATTTACCTGAAAGGGTGAAACTGATTTATAAACTCGTTGTTGTTTATTTTGCAACAGTTCACCGCTAGTTAGGAAAAACTTGAAAGTCTCCAAGGTCGTTTGTGGAGGTAAGTCACTGTTTTCCTTGAATAAAAAGCTCAGTTTTCTTTTATTACAGAAAGAGTTTGAAAGTGATGTCTTGCGTTTACTAAATGAATATGCTCTTAAACTGATTAATGGATATGTGTAGCCCACCCTCATTTGTCCTTGAATGAAACTTCCAACTCTTACGCTACGTGCCACCCCTATGTGGAAGTACATAGTATAATTTCAATGTCAATCACTAAATTAAATTCCCTTTTCAGTGAACAAGGACCTGCTTGAATCCCTTTGGATTCTAATAGCTGCTATAGCAAAGGCTGGAGTTTCTACAGCTCAGTCAATGATTATCGCGTGCCTGCCAGAATTGGTACCAGCCCACAAGAAGGCACCATTTATGTTCTCCGTAGTGACGTGGGCAAGGATTTGGCTTCTGACAGCGCCATTCGTTAACGTTTTGAAAAAGATTGCTGTAGCTATGTCGCTCAGTGCATTCTGTTTACTCAGTATTATTGGAGGCGTATGCCTATGTTTCCTGATTACACCGAAACCTTCGCCACCAACACAGCCTACCGAGAATGGTAGCACGGAAGTGGATCATGATACTTTACCAAAAGAAATCAACAAGGAATGTTGGACTACGGAAGTTTATGATAACGTTACTATGACTAGGTTATAAGGATACGTTTTGAAGTGCTGAACATTAGATACTTAATCTACACGAACATGTAATTTGTGTGTACTTAAATGAGGAACTCAGCGGGCTGTGCCTTATCTGTACATTTGTAAGAGTAATAGAAGAAAATGCCTTTTGGCGACTGATTTGCTTGTTTTGGTTTAATTTCCAAAAAAAAAGCTCTGTCTTTAGATTAATTTTTAATAAATTTAGTTAGAAAAATTGTTATAACAAATGTGTTTTTCTTATTATTACAAGCATTGAATATTTCTTTTTTCAATTGTACACAAAGATTATATATTTTTTTAAGTACTTGTCACTTTAGGTATTTAATGCAAATGTAAAACTTAATGTAAGACTAAAAACTTAAAAACTACATTAAAATAATTTTTTTGTCTTATATCATGGGAGAAAGTAAGCAAAGAGGAATAAGATGAAAGTGAAAATGTACAAAAATTGTAAAAAAACAGATATCTAGAAAAAGAAAACGAAAAATAGTGCTGAAAGAGGAGAGAAATATAATAACGCGATTTAAAGAAAAATTTGACTTGAAGTGAAATTATTGAGAATTAAAGAAGTATGGCACTTTTAAAGCTCGCGGTAATAGAAATTGTTTTTATCCTGGGAGGTAACATGTTCCATAATGTAAATGAAAAATAAGGGAGAGGAATTTCTATAATTGCGACGAGCTAAATTAATGTTAAATGTCCTTTCCGAGCGGGATAAGTTGAAGTTGTTAAAAGGATACGGTGGGGTTCAATTTTTTATGGTATTATTCAAAAAAATTCACTTTCTGACTTTTATGAAATTTTGAAGAGTGCAACAAAGTATGTTACGTTTCTTGAATATGTGGAGACGTGGTCGTATCTACGGAGGTCATAGCTTGCCTCACAGCTTCAGTGAAAGAGACTTTTAACTTCCATTGAGAAAAGGAATCGAGGGTGCAGTAAAATGTTGTATTTCAGCGTAGGTTATGAGATAAGCGGTAGAACTATTCTTGTTACAAGCTTTTGCCGAGTTTCTATGGGTGTGCGGGTGTAGAAACGCTGGGTATTAAATGGTTACCATCTTCGGATTACGTTACAGTGGAGTTAATACAGAATGACGAGGTAGAAGTCATCATGAAAAAGTCATTGCTGTCGTCCACTGCAAAATTACCACCTTGATCAAAAATTTATTCAGAAAATTGGAAATACAAGTTCATTCATCTGAATCTATATTTTCCCCTTCAGAGTGATTCCCATCGACTGCAACACACTTATGCCAACGCTTGATGCAATCCTCGAAACATTTTTTATATTCGGTTTTCGGTATGTCCTTTAGTGCTTCCTTCGATTTTTCCATTACTTCCTCACGGCTGCTGAAACGCGTTCCCCGTACTGGTTTTTTAACCCGATTGAACAGAAAGAAGTCACAGGGAGCCAAATCAGGTGAATTCGGTGGCTGTTGTATGATATTTGTTGCATTTTTCGTCAAAAAATTACGAATAATGATGGCACTGTGCAATGGTGCGTTATCATGGTGCAAAATCCACGATTTTCTGCCCACAATTCTGGTCTCTTTCGGCGAATTGCTTCACGCAAGCGTCTCATAACGCCCAAGCAATACTATTTGCTTACTGTCTGGCCTTCTGGCAAAAATTCATGATGCACTACACCGTTGTAATCCTTCTTTTTTGACTGAAAACGACGTGGTTTCCTTAGTCTCGGCTCATTTGGTGAACGTCATTCACTTGCCTGATGTCTGGATTGCATGTCGTCCTCATAAACCCACGTTTCGTCTCCAGTAATGATCCTTTTGATGAATGTGGGATCGGATTCAGCCTCGCAAATCATTTCTTTTGCGACGTCAACACGGTCTCTTTTTTGCATGAAATTGAGGTCTTTTGGCAGCAACTTCGCTGCTACACGACGGAAACCCAAATCATTAACCAAAATGTCTTGGACGGATCCATAGGCAAAGTTCAAATCCTCCGATATCTCTCTGATGGTTAATTTGCGGTTACTGACCAACATTTCTTTTACTTCATCAATGTTTTCGTCGGTTTTCAATGTCGATGGTCTGCCACTGCTTTCATCACCTTCGATTGACTGACGACCACTTTTGAAGTGCTCGTGCCACTGGTAAACGACCGTTTTCTTTAGAGAATCGTTGCCAAAACACTTTTCCAACATTTCCAGTACAAGTTCGTTGTTGCAAATTTAAATCCATTTCTAAAATTGTAAAAAATCGCCAACCACACCACTTAGATGTACTCTTGGCTACGTAACTTTTGCAAATGTCCACCTATGATGCTAAGATTTAGAGGAAATGTCAACAACAGATTTACCAACTTAACAAACAAAAAAAAACAGAACTCAAATCGGAACAATGGGAGCGCCACACGGTGATGTCCCCCGGGAACTTCTTGATCAAGGTGGTATGTACTCGTACCTAGATAGTTTGAATAGTCGGAAAAAGAGTGGGTGCGAAGAGCGGCAAGATCGTCTGCAACTTTTTGTGGAAGCGTATACATACGAGTATATAAAGTTTCTTGAGACTAGTAACACTGAGTCTGAATTATCCTAGAAAAACAGGCGAGATATCGACGTATATTCTCGTATATCTTTTTATCCCTAAGCCTAGAGAGCGCTTAGCGGCATTCGGTGATATCGCTATCGAATAAAATGAAACAGCCATTTGGAAATTAGCGAATATCTTTACTTAAAAAAAGATTACGAAAATTTTCTTCACATTTTCTGTTTTCCTGGGATTCGTGTTTTTGAAAAGGTTCTTCATCTATCTCCCAAAATGTGCGAATAGTGTAGTCGAGATCCATTTGGCTAAGAATACTCTGCACCGAATTCGGACACGCTGATGGAATTTTTCTGAAAAGCATCCATCCCAAATGTGTGTGCTGAGTAATTGGACGCAGACAGTCAGCGTTACTTCTAACGTTCCCTGCTTAATAGCAATCCTACCATCGCTGAAATAAACAACGTTGGGTCTGCTAACTGTAGTCTCTCCGTGTGAGACAATTTTTTTTATTTGATTTGTTGGGCCGGTAGAAGGCCAGTCAATGCTTTCAGAACCAGAACTCGCATGCTGCTTGTGAACCACGAAACTGTTGATTTTATTCGAAGATCGACGATCCTGCTCGCGTTTCCTAACACTTTAAACCCAACTAACGTCTGTTTTGCTTGTATTGTAATTGTAAACGTTAAACTGCTTCTTCCATGACAAACGATGCCTCGGGTCTAAGTCAATCAATGTTCGCAAGGTCAAAAAACTTCCATCAGACGCTTGAAGCTGGACCAACGCTGTGGCTACTAATACTTGCGTGTAGGTGTGTGTATGGCAGTTGTTGACTTGTGATGTTGATCTTTGGTATGCTTATCACTGTGCGCTGGTGCTGGTATTTATTGGACCAGTCGGTTGAACTATGTTGTACAGTTGTGGTGTATATTGTGTGCTGTATTGTGTGTTGTGTTGTGTTGTGTTGAGGCACCAAGCTGTGTCAGATACGAGGTTTGTGGGATTGTATGGAAAAAAGTGTTGAGTCCTTGTTTACGATAACAGTAACAATTCTGGCTTGGACAGTTTTGTTCTCACAAACTCGTATATTACACACATTTTATTTTCTCTATGTTACATCCATTGTCAAAAATTGTTTGAAATCGCTTAAAGAATTCTTCTTACAAACCCTGTAAATGGTTTGCTTGTTTGAGGGCTCTCATCTGAAATGATTCACTTCCGTTTTCGCTCCATCCTTACCAGAAAGCCCTAAATCGCCAGTGCAAAAAAACGAAAAAATCTTTAATAGAAGGTAAATCCTTACTACTGCCCAGTTTTTCTTCCCATAATTGCTGCGTAGGATTGGCTAATGTCTCCACAATCACAAAAATTGATATTGTGTGAGAAACAGGTGAGCCTCAATTTTCTAACGCATGTATAATCTCTTGTGAAGTGTCTAATATCCATTTTATTTCAAACGCTGTTTCCGACGCTTGACCAGAGAACAACTTGAGCTGTGGGTTTACCAATATCCTCTTGTGATCGTATCGATCGTTAAAGATTTTTCAACTCATAGTTTCCTTTTTCAATGCCTAGATGTTGCAGTAGTCTCTCCGCCTTACCCCTGATGTTCGACTTATGATAATTCAATTTTTGAACTTCCGAGAGAGACGCATTTGTATATATTAGCGATACAAATATATCGTGGAAGGACCTTTACATCTCATAGACACCTGAAAACATCGGCAGATTAATCGTCGGCAACCCCAATTCGCTCCTTCTACCATGGCTGTCTTTATTGTTATTGTGCATAGCGATCAATGTGTTTCGTTTGACCGCACGTCCGCCCGCTTCCAAATTTCTGCCCACTACAATCTCTTCATTATACAATTTTGCAGTCCTTAAAGAATTTTCCATCCAGTCAAGTTTGCAGATAATTTTTCATTTCCAAGCCTTCCACCAATTCGTAGAATACCCTCGCCCTCCTTAAATGGGTTGAGATTATCATACCTCTTTACCTTTTGCTGTTGCTTTCCTCCAAACATTTGTGTTTGAACTGACAGCACAATCCTCTGTAGTGCCTCTTCAAGTTCCATTGGTGAGAATCCATCCTTTCCCGTGGAATTGTGTTGTTTCAGCTTTCGAACTCGCAAGCGGTAGCGACGACTCGTTATACTTTTGACAGAGTTGAATATTCTTTCAGTAGCTGATCTATAAAACGGGCTCTACCCTACACGTTGGCTGATCTCGTTTCTAGTGGCGTTTGGTTGGTTTCCGTTGTGTCCGTAACAATTGGGGTCCTTCCCACCACAATTTGTTACCGACGATTGTTGACTAAAGTACTCCACAAGACGCTAGGTCCGCTGAATTAAATTCGAAAGGAACGTATCTACATTTCATGTTGTTGTTGAGTTTTTGCCTTTTTTACACTCGATTCCATCTTGTAGGTGATGACCGAAACCGTCCAGGTCCACGTATTGACCGCTTCCATATTTACAGCAAGGGCAGTTGCATGCAGTAGTTTCGCCAACAGAACTGCTCTACACAGCTCTAAACGAGGCAATGTTATTATGTCAAATGGAGTCACTTTTGTTTTCGACAAAAGCAGGTGCATGTGTATGTTGCCTTTTTCGTCTAATAATCTTAGATAAACTGGCATTGCATAGGTCTTTTCCGAAGCGTCACTGAACCCATGGAGTTCTAACATGTCATTGGACTTCTCAGTATGGAGGCATCGTGGAATTTTCGCCCTCGACAGTGCTGACAGATCGCTATGCAAAATGGATCATTCCTGCTTGATCAAAAATTAACAGTGTGGCGCTCCCATTGTCCCGATTTGAGTTCTGTTTTTTATTTGTTTGTTAAGTTAGTAAATCTGTTGTCGACATTTCCTCTAAATCTTAGCATCATAGCTTGACATTTGCAAAAGTTACGTAGCCAAGAGTAGATCTATCTCTGTGTCTGTTGGCGATTTTTTACAATTTTAGAAATGGATTTAAATTTGCAACAACGAACTTGTGCGAGTATTAAATTTTGCGTAAAAAACGGACTTAATGGTGGGCGAACGTTGGATATGTTGGAAAAGTGTTTCGGTAACGATTCTCTAAAGAAAACGGTCGTTCAAAAGTGGTCGTGAGTCAATCGAAGATGATGAACGCAGTGGCAGACCAGACCATCGACATCGAAAACCGACGAAAACATTGATGAAGTACGAGTAAAAGAAATGTTGGTCAATAACAGCAAATTAACCATCAGAGAGACAGCGAAGGACTTGAACATTGCCTATAGATCCGTCTAAAATATTTTGGTTAATGATTTTGGTTTCCGTCGTGTAGCAGCAAAGTTGGTGCCAAAAGACCTCAATTTCATGCAAAAAAGAGACCGTGTTGACGTCGCAAAAGAAATGATTTGCGAGGCTGAATCCGATCCCACATTCATCAAAAGGATCATTACTGGAGACGAGACGTGGGTTTATGAGGATGACACGCAATCCAGACATCAGGCAAGTGAATGGCGTTCACCAAATGAGCCGAGACCAAAAAAAGAAGGCAATACTCACGGTTTTCATGGATTACAACGGTGTAGTGTATCATGAATTTTTGCCAGAAGGCCAGACAGTAAACAAATAGTATTGCTTGGGCGTTATGAAACGCTTGCGTGAAGCAATTCGCCGAAAGAAACCAGAATTGTGGGCACCATGATAACGCACCGTCGCACAGTGCCATCATTATTCGTAATTTTTTGACGAAATATGCAACAAATACCATCCAACAGCCACCGAGTTCACCTGATTTGGCTCCCTGTGACTTCTTTCTGTTCAGTCGAGTTAAAAAAAAACCACTACGGGGAACGCGTTTCAGCAGCCGAGAGGAAGTAATGGAAAAATTGCAGGAAGCACTGAAGGACATACCGAAAACCGAATATAAAAAATGTTTCGAGGATTGGATCAAGCGCTGGCATAAGTGTGTTCCAGTCGATGGGTATTACTCTGAAGAGGAAAATATAGATTTAGATGAATGAACTTGTATTTCCAATTTTCTGAATACATTCCGGGAACTTTTTGATTTTTATATTTATTTCATTGAACTGTACAACTCTGTCTACCAACGCCATCTGAATAGTGCGCAAACTAATCTTATAAATGACCCTAAGTCCTCTTTTCAAATTGTCAATTGCAAAAGTAAAATCGATGGATGTCTTTCCTCCCTTGCTTTCGAAACCAAATCTTCAAGTGATCCTCCTACCATCGCCAACTTTTTTGCTACATTTTTCAAACAATCATTTTCCAACAACTCCTTCGTACCAGGTCCCTCTTGTTTTAGTGGCCTACCAAATTTCTCCGTTGGTCCCTTGCTCACTCAAAATTTCGATCCTGCAGTTATAGAAGAAAATGTACTAACACTTAAAGATGATTTTTACCTGGTCCAGATGGTCTCTCTGCCGTTCTTCTTAAAAAATCACCAACCAACCTGTTTCACACTCTCTCCTACCTATTTTATGCTACCCTTTTCCGGTAGAATAGGTAGAGTGGTTCCAATTTTGGCAAGTTTGTCGGCTCTACAATTCCCTGGGATGTCCCTGTGGCCTGGCACCCAACAAAGTTGAAAGTTGAACTGCTCTGCCGTCTCCGTAACAGATGATCGGCATTCATTTAATGAGACTGAGTCCAGGAACTTGATAGCGGCCTGACTATTCGAAAAGATGCGGATATCCTTTGCAGATATTACGTTTTTCATCAGCGCTTCTTTAGTCGCTAAAATTTCCGCCTGGAACACGCTACCGTGATTTGGAAGACGGAGGGAGAGGCTTAGATTTAGCCTACTGAGAAAACATTGCCACAAACCGCGCTATCCCTTCATTCTTACTAATAACGATCTTGAGAAGGTCATTAAACACTCCTCCCTCTCCTTTTACGCTGACGACACAAAATTTTTTAAAAGTATTTTTTCTCCTCGTGACTCTGCCCTTGGACAAGAAGACCCCCTCAAAAACTGCATAGAACTTGATATGCCAATCTAAAACCTTCTCACGTGAACGCAACCCGTCCCCTCCCCGACTTTATTTTCTCTATGGTCAACCAATTTCCCTGGTTCAGTCTCTTTAGGAACTTGGCATATTATTCCTCCAATTCGCTCTCTGTGGCCCTCCCTGGAACCACACTTTAATCTTACCTCCCTATCAGGACAGCTTCAAACTACTCAATATGAATTCGTTAGAAGGAACGTTGCTGACATTCTTTTCATTCACCGACTGCTCTCTTATCAACCCTACTTCCTGCAACACCAATCCACGTAACCTACGTTGTCCTCGTCTCTTCTATCTACCGGCCTAGCGAACCTCTTACAGCTCCAGCGAACCAATCTCTCGTATGCCTCGAAAGGCCAACTCAAACCTCTCCGTTTTTGATTTCAACCTGAGCACTCCTCATCTCAAACCAGATCTCCTCCATCATGCCCTTGGTTCCTAGCTCTTCCGTCTTTCTCTTAGTTGTTAGTCCTTGTTTTTAAGTTAGATAAAGTTTGTAGTAAGCCAAATAAATGGGGGCCTTATACCCCTCCAAAATTTAATTAAATTAATTTGTGTTCGTGGCATGCTTTATTGCACCCTTTGGCTATTTATTAATTTATTTTGAAGCCGGCTTGTATTTAAAGTTATGAGCTAGCTGGGGATAGCCAGAGCAGTTAAGGCCGTCGGCTATGTTGATGTGATTTCAATTGAATTGTATAAATTGTTTTAGAAGCTTTAATAATGGTTTTATGTTTTATTCGTTAGGGTTAGCTAATAGTTGTTTGGGGTTGTTTTGGGAAAGGAATCTATTTCTTGGAATGTGGAAGGCGGAGCATTCAAACAGGATATGGTGGATACTAATTTGGGATTAATTACAGTATGTGCAGTGAGTTGATTTGTTTTTGTTTATGTAGTGTCCGTAAGTGAATCAACTGTGACCGAGCCTAAGTCTTATTGTTTTTGTCATTTCGGGACGGGACCATATAGATGGTACTAAATTATGTGAGCTGTTTTTAATGGATAACTCGTTATTGTTAATGTTCCTGCACCATTCTGATGTTTTATTCCAAAGGGCGAGGTGATTGAGTGAAGTCAGTTTTCTTATTAGATACTCGTAGTTATTATGGTTTGGAAGTTGTGGATGGGGGAAAAAAGTGATAGTGCTCTGAGTGTATCTTTGGCAATTCGAACGGCAGATTCACTGCCCGCGGTTTCAACATGACCAGGGATCCATTTGAATTTGATTTTGGGTTGGCTGCCGATATTGCATCTAAGCAGGATAGAGAGTCGGAGGGGATAGCAAATGTTTAAAAAGAATGACAATTGTAGAAAGTACCAACCTCATAAAGCTTAAGTTTGAAGTTTTACGGCGCTACGTCGTTTAGTAATTGTTCGGCAGCCATCAATAGTGAACGCTCTCAATGAATTTTTAAATATGGAAAAAAATTGTCACCGTTATGTGATGCAATACTTTCATTTGAAGGGCCTCAATCTAACCGACATCAAAACGGAACTGGATTCTACTCTGGGGGAGTCTGCTGCTTCGTTGACAACAATAAAATATTGGGTGGCAGAGTTTAAGCGAGGGCGTACGAGCTCCCAAGCCGAACATTACAGTGGTCAGTGGTCGACCAAATGAGATGCGTTCACCAGAAATGTTGAAAAAAATCCACAAAATGATATTGAATGACCATCGATTGAAAGTGGGTGAACTAGCAGATATGATAGACATTTCAAAAAGCGCTACACATCGTACGAGGGTTGTCTGAAAAGTTTCCGACCGCAATGTAAAGATAGCGGCACTCGTCAATAAAAGCTAGTGAATGCTAGTTGTGCACCTTTTGACAGTTACTTACCGAACTGTCGAACAGTCATTTCGGATGCGCAGTTTTTAGTTGACTGTCGTTTGAATGAGTCGATGTGAGTGTTTTTTGTGAAAATGGAAACAATTGAGTATCGTGCTGTTATTAAATTCTTGTTTTTGAAAGACAATACGCCTACGCAAACCAAAAATGAGTTGGACTCTATGTATGGAAACTCTACACCATAATTTACCACAGTGAAGTTTTGGGCAGCTGAATTTAAACGTGGCCGTAATAGCTTGGGAGATGATGAACGTTCGGGACGTCCAAAAACTGCAACCTCTGACGATAACATTGCTAAAGGTCACCAAATGGTGTTAGACGACCGCCGAATTAAAGTGAGAGAGATAGTAGAGGTTATGAAAATGTCCAAACAATGTGTTTGTTACGAGGGGTGGTCAACATATTCTCGATATCGGGGTGAAGCTGTGGTTGTATATATAAATTGACTTATTTATCAAGTAATACTATTATTTTAGTGCATTCATGTAAAATTTCATATAAATGTGATTATTAATTCGCGTTTTATCTCTAGTTAAACAGAATCATAATGGCAACTGAGACGCTGATGGTGAAAATTGAGCATCGCGCTGTAATTAAATTTCTCACTAAGCAAGGAAAAAGTCAAAAAACTATTCATGAAGAGATGGTGGCTGTTTACCAGGGTTCCGCACCTTCATTATCAACTGTGCAAAAGTGGTCAAGTGAGTTCAAGAGAGGCAGAGAGAGCATTGAGGACGACCCCCGCTCCGGCGCCCCGGCTACTGCTTGTACGGGAGAAAGCATCAAAGAAGTCGAAAAACTTGTTCTTGAGGATTCCCGAATAAAGGTGAAAATGATAGCAGAGATCACCAAGCTTTCAATTGGCACCATTCACACCATTCTTCATGACCATCTTAACCTTTCAAAGGTCAGTGCAAGGTGGGTGCCACGAATGCTCACAGCGCCTCAGAAAAAAGTGAGAATCGCATGCTGTAGAGAGCTTTTGGAGATGTGTAGTGAGAACGCGGACAGTGTTATGGATCGAATTGTTACTGGGGACGAAACATGGGTCCACTACTATGACCCTGAAAACAAACAAGAGTCCATGCAGTGGCATAAAAAAGGAACAGACCCCCCGAAGAAGTTCAAAGTCACTCCCTCTGCCGGGAAGCTCATGGCCACAGTTTTTTGGGACTCAAAGGGAATCTTGCTCATTGAGTACAAAAAAAAAGGTGAAACCATCAACGCCACATTCTACGCTTCCACTTTGCATAATTTGCGGGAGGAAATTAAAAAGAAAAGACGGGGTAAACTCACAGCGGGTGTGTTGCTTCTTCATGACAACGCTCCTGTTCACACGGCGCGAGTTTCCAAGGCTGCTGCGCGAGATTGTGGTTTCGAAGAAATCCAACACCCACCCTATAGTCCAGACCTTGCCCCTAGTGATTATTTTCTGTTTCCGGATTTGAAAAAATGTCTTCGTGGAAAAAGATTTTCGGATGATGAAGAACTCAAGTCGGCAATAAATGGAGGAGGAGGAAATTTATTTTTTTGAGGGTTTAAAAAAGCTTATCTCAAGATGTAACAAATGCATTGATGTTAGGGGAGATTATATTGAAAAATAAAAACAATTTAAATTGAATTCACATTTTCCTTCATATCGATACCGAGAATATATTGAATCAAGATTTAGGCATGAGACAGCTGTTGGGTGCCGCGTTTGCTTACGTTAGACCAAAAACGTGTTCGAATGAACATTTCCAACGCTCTATTGGCGCAGTTTAGGCGCAATAAATCCGAGTTTTGGCGCCGATTAATTACTGTAGAGTGTAGATGAAACTTGGATACATCAATATACGCCCGAAACAAAAATTCAGTCAAAACAGTGGACTGCAAGGGGCGGGCCGGCTCGAAAATAAGCAAAAACTGTTTTTTCGGCTGGGAAAGTGATGGCGACTGTTTTTTTTGGATAGTAAAGGGGTTATCTTAATCGATTATCTTCAAAAAGAAAAAAACCATTGCAGGAGCATACTACGCATTATTACTTGCCAAGCTCAAGGCAGAAATTGTGGAAAAACGGCCGCATTTGCAGAAAAGAAAATCCTGTTTCACCAAGCCAACGCGCCGTCTCACACCTCAGCGGTTGCCATGGCGAAAATCCATGAATTACGGTTTGAACTGCTTGACCATCCGCCTTATTCACCAGATCTAGCCCCAAGCGACTTCTTTTTGTTCCCTCATCTAAAAACTGCGCTCGGAGGACAGAGATTTTCGTCAAATGAGTAGGCAATCACCTTCGTGAACAATTATTATGGAGAGAAAAACGCCAAGTATTGTACTATTTGGACGGGTTAGAGAGATAGAAGCATCGCTGGGAAAAGTGTGTAGAGTTACAAGGAGACTATGTAGAAAAATAAGAAAAAATTTTGAGAAAAAATGTCTTGTATCATTGTTCGGTCGGAAACTTTTCAAACTCGTATTTTGATTAAAAATTGGATCCATCACTTCACACCCGCGATGAAGGGACAGTCAAAAGAGTAAACTCAAATGAGAGAATCGCCTCCACGGAAGGCGAAGGCAGTTCCATCTGCAGACAAGGTCATGCGTCAGTTTTTTGAGATGCGCGCGGGATAATTTTCATTGATTACCTTCAGAAAGGAAAAACATTCAACGGCGTGTATTATGCGAACTTATTGCAGCGTTTGAAAGATGAAATCAAGAAAAAACGGCCGCATTTATCGAAAGAAAAAGTTTTGCTTCATCAAGACAATGCACCACCAGTAAAAGTTCGAATTGCTTCCTCATGCACCTTATTCGCTAGATTTCCAATTTTTTAATTCTAATTGGTTTTGGTTTTCTGAATATTTTATGGAGATGGCTATCATTCCAGAATAATATGGTTCTGTAAATCTTTACAGTAAATTAGTAGCGAAGGTTTCCGATCGTTTGCATTTTGGCTTCGAACAAGAGATGATTGATGTGTGTTGTGCTTTCTTTGTAGCGGCATTGTAAATGGTTTTAATTTTGTTGAGCAAGGATTTGGCTGAGTATCCGTTTTGCTGACCATAATTGACTGGATAATTGATGTTGGCGTGTAAGACTTGCAGTTGAATTTGTTGCGGGAAAGAAGTTTTATGATACTATATTTAGCTTGTTATCTAAGCCTGGACGGATATATTAAACGTACGCATTCCATTTGTAGTTTTTTTGAAACATAATGGCAAGTATTTTAAAAATCTTTCAACTTTTTCTACAGTAAAATTGCTGGATAGGATATAGGAACATTTCTGTGCTCTGCAGATATGGAGGTGTTTAGTTTTTTTCTAGTTTAGCTCCAGGGTATTAACACCAGGCTAGTATGTCATGAAAGACGGATTAATTCAATGTTATTGGTAGAGTTTATTATTTCAAAATCGTCAGCTTACGAGGATGGGTTGATAAGTCCCTGAAAATTGAAACAGATGACATTGTCATCTCAAATCTAAATTGAAGCATCTTTCAAAAGAACGCATCCAAATTTTCTGACAAATCTGTCAAATACAATAGTTCTGTTGTGACAGACGCCTACGAGAACTTTCGTAAAAATGGAAAAGTGAATTTCGTATGCTCATGAAACACAATTTTTAGCGCAAAAAAACAAAATCATCACGCAAAGCAAACCAAACAAAAGCTTGAAACCATCGATTGGAGCCATCCACCACTGGTATGATATTTACGAAACGGCTGAACTTTCTCCATTTCCTTTCATATTTAACGGATTTGCATCATAAACGCATATATGCGCGTATTTTGCCTGGCCTGACAAAATTTAATACTTCCTACAGTAAATGTGTATGTAATAAAAAAGGACTCAATTCGGACACACATTTTTTTATGAAAACGGTTAGGTAAAAAATATATGTACAGGGTGAATGACTCGAACTCCAACTTTTTAGAATGCTATAATTTTTTTATTTTTTGAGAAATTTTATTGTGCCAAAGCAAAAATGTTGGAAAATACATCAATTTTCAAATTGTATCAGTAGTTTTCAATATGTCCATCTTTGGTGCGAATAATGGCCTTGAGACGGCCGAAGAAAGCATCGCACGCTGCACGCAAGTGACTCTGTGGTATTTTGGCCCATTCCCGGCGAAGTGCTTGTTTGAGGTGGTCCAAACTTTGGTATTTTTTATTGCCAACCTTCGCCT
Source organism: Volucella zonaria (assembly GCA_963966105.1). Lineage (NCBI taxonomy): Eukaryota > Metazoa > Arthropoda > Insecta > Diptera > Syrphidae > Volucella > Volucella zonaria. The sequence goes on from OZ014530.1 coordinate 58,526,966, forward strand.
TCAAAATACCCCAGACAGAGAAATCCAACGGATTTGCATCCGGAGAATTTGCAATCCATTGTGTCGAAGAAATGAAGTGTGGAGCATTGTTTTTGAACCAATCTTGGTTGACGTGTGCTTTGTGAGACGGTGCCGAGTCTTGTTGAAAAGTCCACGGTCACCGACCGAAATGATTGTTTGCCGATGACTTCAATACTGCCTCTAAGACGGTTTCACGGTATACGATCGCATTAATTTTGACGCCACGGTCCAAAAATACGAGCGGAGAGCGACCATCGGCGGTTATGGCGGCCCAAACCATCACCATCGGTGCTGCCTGCTTTCTGGTGGCCGTCCGAAGGTGTAAATTTTCGAAGGACCTCTCTGGCAAGTAAACTCGGTCATTTTGTTTGTTGACATATTGCTCGATAACAAATGGCGACTCATCGGAAAAAACCAAATTCGGCAACTCATCACTTTCGTGCAAGCGTAGCAACTCCTTCGCTCTTTCGACTCTAACTTTTATCTGTTGCGGTGTAAGATCGTGTGCTTTATGAAACTTTAATGGCTTGAGCACAAGCACATTTTCCAGTATGTGTTGCATCCGTTCCAACGATATGTTGAGCTCACGAGCCATTTTGCTTCCACTTCGACGCGGATTTCGCTCAATTCGAGCCTTCACTTTCCGAACCATTTCTGCCGATATTGCTGTTTTTTTTATGACCACCTTTATGGCGTTTTGCAACGCTGCCAGTATCACGGTAACGAGCTATGGTTCGAGACACAAATGATTTATTCACGTTGAGGTGCTGGAAGGCTCTAACGATAGCTACTTGTGGTTTTCCAGCCAAATATAAAGCAATCACACTATCACGTTTGAATTTTATCGCGGATAAAAATTTTTCAACACAACTGAGACGCAAATCGTTTAAAAGGCTTGTAAATAATAAAATTATCTGTCATGTGTCAAAATTTGAGCTCACTGTCATGAACGATTTGGAAATTATAGCAGTCTGAAATTGGTTGCAGTTCGAGTCATTCAGGGTGTATATTCCTACTATTTTTGCGAATATAAATGCACAAAAATAGAATCTTTAATTTAGTTTTAAAAAGCCTTAGCAAGGTTAGATTATGAAAACAACCATGCAAATGAAGCTCTTAAGAGAGCAACTGTAAGGAAAACAGCTGAATTTGTATTAAAAGAACAAGAACAAACTGGAACAGTACAATTAGCCAACAAGAAATTTCCTCATCGGCACTGATCACTGGATTAGATGACTTCGACTTTGAATCCATCAAAAGGACGATGTACTCCTTCCACCAATTTGACAACAAAGTCGTAACATTGAGCGCCCTTAAGGAACAAATCCGTCAAGAACTGGAAATTAGGATAACAGGACATCCCTCTGGAGGTATCTGAAAGCCAAAGGATTCATTTTTCGTAAGACGGAAGACAATAGGAAAATCCTTTGTAAAAGGACGGAATTGAAAATTCAAAGGTTATGCTACGAGTATATCCGTGAAATGAGGAACTTTCGTGAAAGTGGATATCAGATAATCTATGTAGATGAAATATATATTCATAGCTCCTACACCATGGACTAAAAAGCCTATTGGAAAAGGATCTCGGCTTATAATTGCACACGCTGATGGTTCAAATGCATTTGTCAAAAACTTTCTTCTAATCTTTAAATCTGGATCGAAGTCGGGTGACTATTATGATGAGATGAACTTTGACAATTTCTCAAAATGGTTAAGAGACCATGTACTGGACCAGCTGTGATAGGGAAGGTGCTAAATTGCTGGAGGTTGCAAGATGCAAGGATTCTAAATGGAAGTTGTAAAGGGGATCCGTATGGTGAATTTACGTTTATTCGAGGAACGGCGTGCTCTGTCATTGACTACTGGCTTGTGGCCGGTAAATGGAACTCTATCCTGAGTAACTTCAAGATAGCTGCACAAACTTTCTCAGACCATATGCCTTTGGAAATTTCTTGTACAATTTCGGGAACTGAAGAAACGCTCAACACAAAGCAAATGGGACTACTGCCAAAGTTGATACGGAGAGATAGATTTCAACCTATATATGCCAAACGAAGGTTGTTGAATAATCCGCCACATTACTCGAGTAATGATTGAAGCTGTTCCAACAAGTACCACAATCAGGCGTAGGATTACTCCAAAACAGATCTGGTTTGATGCAGATTGTCAGAAAGCCAGAAAAAAATCTTTTTCGCTTCTAAGGCTCTTAAGGACTTACAATACTTCGTTTTTCAAAAATATGTACGAAGTAGCCAATATGGATTTTAAACTTCTCTGTTCGGCCAAAAGCAAACATCTGGAGCAACAAACCGTAGCCGTTTTAAATTCATCGAGATCCTCAGCAGAATTTTGGAAAGCGGCCAAAACTATCAACGGGAGAAATAACATAATTGCATCATCCTTACAAGCATCTGAACTTCGCGACTATTTTAAGAATCTGCTCAACGCTCCTCAATTTTCACCTCCGCCACAGTATGCTTCACCATTTTTTGAAGATGAGTTTTTAGATGCTCCATTTACAGTTGTTGCAGTGCAAAATGTTATCAAAAAATCTAAAGGAGACGACCGAGTACCAGCTGAATTCTATAAAAATTGTTCTGTCCGCATTAACCAACGAATACAATAGAATATTTGAAACAGCGAGTATTCCAGAAAGCTTTAAAAGGGCAATAATTTTTCCTCTATATAAGAAAGGATCGTACGACAACCCGGAAAATTATCAAGGCATTTCTTTCCTGAATACGTCAGTTAAGCTGTTTAGTACCTTAATATTTAATAGACTTACGCAGTGGAGCGAAAACAAGAAAATACTGAATGAATTTCAAGCGGGATTTAGGAGAAACTATTCGACCTTAGACCAAATATTCACCCTGACAAATATTGCGGAGAACTTCAAAAGGAGGAACGAGAAGTTATATGCTTTCTTCGTCGACTTTCGTGCTGCATTTGATTCTATTGCACGTGAAGCACTTTTTGACAAGCTGTATAAGATGGGAATCTCTAGCAAAATTGTTAGCGATGTACGAACTTGTATCTGACGTCTTTGAAACGCAAATGGGAGTCAAACAAGGTTGTGTTCTGAGCACGCTACTTTTTATATTATTCATAAATGATATTGTGCCTCTACAATTGGAGGAGGGATTCAGTTTGGAAGTATGCAGATACCAAGACTAGTTTTCGCCGATGATATAGTTTTCCTTTCAGATTCAGTTCAAGGATTGCAGCGAATGATCAAGCGACTGGAGAGTTATTGTGAACTTTGGAATCTGTCTGTTAACTTAGAGAAATTCAAAATTATGATATTCAGAGCTGGTGGCGCTAGATATGCTCGTAATGAAAAATGGACCTACAAAGGAGAGATTGTTTCAATAGTTCGGGAGTAAAAGTATCTAGGCGTATTAATTACGGCGAATCTTAGTCTGAAAAAGCATTTCCAACTTTAACTGGCTGAGGCGAAAAGAGCTGTTTCTTCAGTATGGGGCCTATGCATCAATAATAAATATATTGAGCACAGCTCTAAAATATGTGCTCAAGTTTGGGGTTACTGCCAGTTTGAAGAGGTTGAAAGATTTCTGAGATATTTTCTGAAATGAATTTTCCGGTTACCAAAGTCCATTCCAAATTACATGCTTCATTTGGAAACAACAGTGCCACTGTTATAAAAGTACTGGAGATGAAAGAGGAACACCTTCCTAGACTAGTGCTCAGGAGAGCTATTTCGACAAGGGGAAATCTTATCAAAAAGTGGAAGGAGTTGGGGGATAACATCGGCGAAAATATGCGCATTGCCACAGACATTAGTACTGCTGATTTAAGGAAGATTTTTACAAAACTATTAAAGAGAGCAAACTCCACTTTGTACGATAAATGTAAAACGGAAGCAGTAACTTCACAACATAGAATACTTTACAGTCAGCTGAATTATAATCTTCAAGAGCACACGTACTTTCTCAATCGCTTTTCGCTGAAGATGATTAATTTAATATTTCAAGTAAGAGGTGAAATAATCAATTTAAATTACATCTCACATCGCCCTGACCAGCCAATTCTACGTGACCTGTGTAACCTACAAGAAAGGGACGATGTATACTATTTTATTGCCAGATGTCCTATCTTAAGCGAATTTCGTGTGAGATACTTTGGTGTAAACAAAATGGATATGAATAATGTTCTGAACATTTTAAGCGGTGAACTTGGTTGAGAAGCTTTGTATAAATACACTTCAATCGCACTTGATTACAGAACACGTATTATTGAAGGAGACTTCTGAATAAACATACGTTTGCTTTTTCTTTTAAATAAAGTTTTCATTACTACTACTGGACCAGCTGAGGAACCGTCGATTATTGTAATGCCCCTATCAAAATAAATTCAAAAACCGAGCCCCAACTTCATCAGCAACGAAATTGGAGTTAGTTAATGGACTAGTAGAGAATAATGTTGCGCCAGAGCTCATCAATGCTGAAGATTGAACTGTATAATTCAGTTCTACAAAACAAGACATCCTCACAGCATCAAATAGACGGCTTGATTAGATCAGCAGGCCATGAGGTACTCAGGCTGCCACCATACCACCCGGACTTGAACCCAATTGAGAATATATATATGGAATATTGTAAAATCAAGAGTGTGGGGTAGAAACACTACATTTAAGCTGGATGGCATCAAGAAAATAGCAGAAGGGTTTGCAAAAATTACTGCCGAACAATGGAAACCAACATGCGATAAGGCCATAAGGACAGAAGAAAGTTATTTGAGCTATGAACTGATTTGGAATACCTTAACCGAGAGAATTGTTATTAGACCCGACGAAGATCCATCAACTGAAATTGAAAGCGACGGCGAGGATGATGATACCACTGATGACGATTAAGTGCATTGATCTTGAAAAAATAAGTGTTGGATCACACAACACACCATAGTTTCAAATTTAAATGTATTTTATTTTTTAAATCATTAATTCTTACATACTAACAAAAAATGCTTAAATGCTAGCTTAAAATTACTTAACAATCTCATACTAACTTACTGGCCCCACACAGGCACTCGAAGCTACTCTAAATTCTTCTATCTATGTCATTCGACTTTGTTTACATTTTATTTAGGAATACTTATTTTCTATGCTTAAGGCTAAGAAAAAAATTTTACTAAATGTAACATATATGTCCTAAATGCTAACCTAAACCTATGCGAGCTGGTCATCGCTATTCACAGAGCAAATAGATTGGTCACCTCTGCCTCATTAGTGAGGCTGGTCCGTAATTGACCTAAACGATGACGAAGCATCTTCTCCATCATTCAACCACCAAAAATGCTGTTGCTGCCGAACGACATCCCTCTTATCGTGATTCCCCACCGCCCTACTGAACCTGAGACGATCCATACTGCCGTGTGCGACGTCTCTGTTGTAGTTGAGTCGTCTACCCCCAGCTGTCCGAGCAACATAGAAGATTAACGGGATCGCTGATCTATCCTGGATCAACCCTATCTGATCTAGGTAGAAGAATGCTTCCGGTGGAACGAAGCCGTCAGAGCGCACACTCTCGTGGTAAAGGTAATTGGGGGAGTAAGCCCCAGATATCAGGTTATTCGTCGAGTTCATTGCTCTTGTAATGTGCCTTCGAGTCAGCTTAATTACGAAGTTGTCCACTCGTATTAGGCTCGCCCTGTTGTAAAGGACCTCATTACGATAGAATTTTTTGTACTCCGACTCTGGTGTTCTGTACAAGCGAAGGCAAGCCCTAAGGCACCCGAATCTTTTCCATTAAGCTTGCTCGTACATTGAACCACACGGGGTACCCGAATACCAGCATGGGCCTGATAAGGGCTATGTAGCAGATTACCTTTACTCTCGCATCGAGTTGGCTGCTATAAAACAGTCTCTTTGTAAGGGCAAAAGCGCCTTTAGCTCTGGCCAGAGCAGCATCTAGATTTTTGTCAAAATACAAGGTATCTGACTGCATTTTGACAGGGAAGAGGCTGTCCGTGTTGTCCAATGATCGAGAACATTCACCAAGTTTTTCTGGTACCCCTAGAGGCTCTAGACAACGGCGTCCTAAAGCGAATGGTTTCCGACTTCTGGAAGTTGATTTTCAAAATCAAATTGATTCGCAAAATTGTCTTATCTTATCGAAATCACGCTGCAAGAGAGTATTAATGACCTCGATTTTTGTACCTGTTCTGTACGCTATTAAATCGTCTGCGTACGCAATAATATGGGGAAGTGAACCTATCAAGTCGCTGGTATAAATGTTAAATAGGATCGGCGAATTGACCGCGCCTTGCTGCAGACCATTTTTAATTTGAAATATTCCAACAGAAGTCACATCACCATTTTTCACGATGAACTGTCTGTTGGTTAGCATATTATAAAGAATGTACAAGAGTGGTTTATTGATCCCCAGCCTAGTCAGCTTATAGAAAAGACCCTCTAACCATACGGTGTCGAATGCCTTCTTCAAGTCAACAAGGCAGGCACCAGTACATTGGTTTTTGCCTTTATTCCATTGGATATCGGACACCAGTTTAGACGCGGCATGTGAGATATCATGTCCCGCCTTAAAACCGAATTGATTATAAGGAACTATATGTTTGTCCTCAACCCACCTAGACAGAGCTCTATTGATTACTTTTTCAAACACCTTACTGACATTCGGAAGGAGACTTATCGAACGGAGATTCGCCGGATTGGATATATCATTTCCCTTTTTGGGGATAGGTTTAACCACCGCCGTTTTCCAATGCGCTGGATAATGTGCATTATTCATTGCATTATTAAACAGGTTGGTGTAAATGTCCACCGCTTCTAGAGGAAGATGTCGAAGCACGATGTTCGGAATACCATCGGTTCCCACTGATTTCTTAGCCCTGATTGTGTCGAAGATCTCATGGAGTTCTTCCTTCGAAATGAACAGGGGTAAGTCACCCTGTCTGGCAATGACATTATTTGCCATATTTTCGTCGCTGAACCGGGTGAAACCAGAGCCCTCGGATCGCCAGTTCTCTACTTCATTTCGAATGAAGAAGTCGTGCACCAAAACGCGATTGTCCAGGTCATAATTAGGTCCAATGGTATCAGTGGTCTTGTATATTTCCTGGAAAGTCGCCCCTATGGTTTCAACCTTCTCCTGTGGATCCGCGATCACAAAGAAGTCGTCATCATCAGCGGCCTCACTTGGATCAATACCTGCTATTGTCAGTAACCGTTCGTTGTCTGTTGTCCGGGCTATTTTAAGACACTGAAGGTCGTTTTGATTTTTTCTCCGAAATAGTTTGTTTATTTGAGGAAACATATTCGGGTTGCTGGTGTTTACAACCCGAACCCTGTTGTTCCAATACGAACTTACAGAAATTCTGTAATTCTCTTTTATTAACGTTTGAATATTTTTAATCGACGCCTTCAGTGTCCTAATCTCCGGGTCTTGTCTGTCAGTAAATTGTCTGTACAAGTTTTTGAGTCTTGTCAGAAGTCTACTTTTCTGTCGGTGCAGTGCGTCAATAGTAGGATTGCGGAACAGGTCTTCGTTAGTCGTGCGTCGATACCGCGGTATTGTAGCGTCCATAGTTTGTTTAATTGTCTCGTCCATTTGTTTTAGGTAATTGTCGATCTGCTCGTTTGACAAATTCCTATTAGATGGTGGGTGGAGCGTATTCGAGGAGAGTGCTCTTGTCAATGTTGCGGAGAAGCGTGCCCATCGAGTCTTACTGTAGTTGTAAGAATATCTTTGGGCAAACTCCTCTAATTCCTCAATTTCGTTGGGAACTGTAATTTCGGTGCTAAAACCGCAATGGTCACTGTCATACACGAATGTGCACAGACAGTTTAGCGATTGTAAATTCGTACCTGTCAGTCGTATACGTTCGTCATACAGCAGTAGATCCAAATAAGACCCGTCTCTGGGAAACGACGGGTTATCCGTCGCTTTAAGACCGAGTCTGTACATGACATCGTGCTGACCCCACCAACCGAGTAGTAGGTTCCCTCTAGTATTTGGCAAATTATTTCCCCAATCTTTGTGTTTAGCGTTGAAATCTCCGCCGATTATAAAATAATTTTCCCTCGATTCCAGCCTCAGAAGTCGAAAAAGCGTGTCGAGCTCTGTAATGAATAAAGTGGATTGTGAAGCCTCAGGTGCATAAACAGAGGCCAAGTACAGCCGCTTTCCACTGCGGAGCTGGATGTAAATGACGACTGCCTCCAACACCCGGAACCTACGCAACACTCCCTTGTACACCATGTGAAATTTTATACCTTGTTTAATGAAGATAGCGACACCGCCTCCACATTTGGATCGGGGCCGGTTTCTTCTTTTAAAAATATAATTATTGTACTCCAGCTTGTGCTTATCGGTTAGCTTGGTTTCGCTAGCGAAAAGCACATCAGGAGTTTGGTCTTGCAGCAATTTAAACATCGCGGCTCTTCGTTCGATCCTAATCAGTGAATTAACATTCACCGCAAGGACCTTCAAAGTTTGCTCCACCATGTGCGTACCCATTACGACATGTGTTGCGTTAGGCCCGGCAGCAGCGCGTAGATCTGGTCCACCCGCTTGGCCTGTTCTTGCACCTGCTTTTGCAGCTAAGCCATCTGCCCTTGCATTGCGAGCAAGACGGCTAGCATGTTAGGTGCAGCATCCGTTGTTCTCGGCATTGGCGCCGGAGAAGCAACAGTCGCTTGCTGTACCGTAGTCCCCCTACCTGCCGCCATTTGGGCGTAGGAAATTTGGGACGTAATTGCTGGTGTTTGAAACCTCACAGGTGAACGTTTGACCTTAACCTTCTGCTGCCGAGCCAGTTTTGCTTTTTTAATGTCAGCGAACTTAGGACAAGCCCGATAATTTGCGGTGTGTCCCACGTTCCCACATAACACACACCAGAGTTGCATTCTATCGGATGCTCCGTCCTTACCCAGAGCACACTCCTCGGAACTGTGGTTCTTTGCACACTTCACGCATCGAGGCTGCATTTGGCAGTTCGACGCGGCGTGTCCGAACCTCTGGCAGCGAACGCATTGTATAACGACTTTGCTCCTTTTTAATTGTTCCCAGTGCACCACCTGGTAGTCTAGGACATTGATACTCCTTAGACTATCCAGACGGCTTTCGGTACTGAGCTGCACCAGGAAGAATGGCAGACTCCGTTTCTCCCGCCTGGCTCTAGCTGTGGTAAATGGCCTTACCCCCATGAACTTGAGTCCTTCGCACTCCTTCTCTTTGAGCAGTGACAGGATCTCCTCAGGATCAGAAGACGGCTCCAACCCCTTCAGCAGCATCGATTGCCGCTTTTCACACTTCGGTGTTAATGAGTAGTGCTCCGTCGTCGTTTCCTTTAGGAGCTCTTTCACTTTCGTGTAGCCCTCCACTGTATTACAGTGGATGGCATGGCGATCGTTCCCCAATCTCTTAATATTAAAATTATTACCAATGACCAACTTACACAGGTCCTTGGTAGCATTTATCTCTAATTTATAGGTGTTGATAGGAGGCACCTTCTCCTTCTTCTTCTGCTGCTGCTGCTGCTCCTGCTGCTGTTGTTATTGTTGTTGTTGTTGTTGCTGCTGCTGCTGCTGTTTTTGGAGTTGCCGTTTTTGTGGCTGCTGCTGTTTTAGCCGAGGCCGTTGTAGTGGCTGAACTTGTTGTTGCTGGTGTTTCTTAACATTTTGTTGTTGTAACACTTGTGCTACTTTATTTACTTGGTGTTGTTGTTGTTTCTGTTTTTGAGCAAGCTGCTGTTGTTCGGATTGCTCTTGAGGGAAGAGCTCTTCCTTCTTACCATTTGTTTTTCTTTTATGGCCAGCACTCTTTGCTGTAGCATTTTAATGCTGCTACTTATGGCCTCCATTTCTTCTTCTTCATCTTCAGATTCGCTTGTTGCCAATGAAGCGAAGTTGTTCTTTTCCCCCACTCCGCCAAGCAGCTTTACAGTGGCCGTTGGTTGGGTGGGCCGTTCTCTTGGTGAATCGAAACCGAAGAAAGCCAAGGTGCATCTGTCGGCTAACAAGGCGACAGGTTTTTGGGATGCGCGCAGTGTCATTCACATCGATTGCTTTGAAAATGGTAAAACTATCACCGGCGCCTATAATCCAGAGTTGTTGGATCGATACGACGCCGATTTGAAGCAAAAAGGACTGCATTTGGGGAAAAAAAAAGTTCTCTTCCACCAGAACAACGCACCGGCGCTCAAGTCCGCAGTCGCAGTGGCAACATTGTATGAATTAGGTTGCGAATTTCTCCCTCATCCAGCATATTTCCAAACATGAAGAAATGGCTCGGCGTTAAGAGATTTGGGTCGAAGGAAGAGGTCATCGATGAAATAAACGCCTATTTAGAGGGCATCAAAAAATTGGAAAAACATTGGACGAAGTGTATTGAGACTAAAAGAAAAGAGTGTTCCTTATTTATATTTTCAAGGATTATTGACCCCCCCACCTTGGTATGTGGACAATTGTATTTCTTTATGGAAAGATATAGTGTGAGTGAGCAATGAGCAATGAAGGCAATGAGAAAGAGGGGGATGGATAAAGGTGAGCCTCGGGGTATGCCGTTAATTACGAGTAGCGCGCGCTCAAGGGTTTAAGGTACCATTAAAATGTGTGCACACAGCGCCGGCTAAGAACATTACGGAGGAAAGAAAGAGAGGTACCGATGTGCGTTGGTTTTAAATGTATGCAAGTTATAATGAGTAGGAAATAAAGAGCTCTGCTGGGCATTCCATAAGCTAGATGCACGGCTTAGGAAAGAATCAAGATCTTTTAGAGTACGAGTACGTCCGAAAATGGGTTTGAGGGTATACTGATGAGCATTCATAGCGAGACGGGTGTTACGGTTAACGATTTGAAGGGACGAAATTCTACTGGTAATTTCAATGGAGCACTGGTGATGAAAATAGCGATAGAATAAATTGAGACAGGAGACATTTTGTCGGTGGTTGTAGTTGTCAATTGACTGGGTGATAGTAGCATCACCTCACGGTTTTGAATCCTATCTCGCAAGTGCAGAGATTTTCTAGGAACACCTGACCAGATGTGGGCATTTTACTCTAATTTTGTGTAGATGAATGCCTTATATATTGAGGCCTGATCAGAGGGTGTGATATCGAATCGAATATGTGGTCCTTCCAACATAAGTTGTCATTGACATACAGAACGAGAATGGAACATTTTTCGGTTTCGACGATGCAAGTGCCATTCATGGATAATGGCTGGATATTTAAACTTCATTTTAACGACTGCAAAGAGCATCGTGTGTCGGAAGCATCCAATTCCACAATACTCTGTTGGTCGTTCTCATATTAGTTACTCTGTACATGTTAGAACTTAGTATATGCCCCGGTTCCCGGGTAGGATGTGAGTCCTAGAATGAATATGAAAAGCAGAGAGCACTGTCGTCAGCAAAGTAACATACGGAAACAGAACGAGGCCCTGTGGCACATCAGCATTTATTTTGTTGATATCAGACTTGAACCCGTCCAAGACAACATGAATTAAACGTTCCGAAAGGTAATTTCTAATCCATCGATCCCAAAAGCACGCATTTTCCATAAAAAGAGCCTGATGCCAAACTCTATCGAATGCCTTAGAAATATCAAGTACAACTATCTTGCTTTCGTCGGACTGAAGTACGCTTTGGTGAAACATGTCATCAAATCACCGGTGGACCTGTTGCTACGAAAACTATATTACCGGTCATTGAGAAGTTCTCGAATTTCGAGATATTTCATGGGTTGACGGTTTATCAGTGTTTCCATGACCTTAGAAAGAAGGGACGTAAGTGCAATGGGTCTGTAGGAGGAGTGGGAAGAAGATTCACCGTTTTTAGGGACGGGCTGGACAAACGCTGTTTTCCATCTGCTCGGAAAAAGTCCTAAAGAGTAGGATTTATGAAAAACCTTACGTAGTGGTTTCGTCGGCGAGGAAGAACACCTCTTCAGAAGAAGGGGAGATATAACATCTGGACCAGCGGATTTGTGAATGTGTTAAGATCTTTAAGAACGTTTGCTACTACACGACTGCGAAAGTGGATTTGTTCCAGTGAAAATTCAACGCACGAAAGTGTAAGCGGAGACAGAGCGCAATCTGAGAGTGTTGAGCTGGCCGCAAAGTGTGCAGCAAGCAGAATTGGCCTTGTCCAAAGAGCTGACAGCTGGAATGTCATTGTAAATGACCGGTGCGATGGACGATGAGGCAGAATTTCTAATATTTTTGCTACTACCTTTGGGACATTGTAGTATTTTTTGTCTCAGTTTTTGGTCGTATTTGAATTTTACATGTTTAGGAAAGGCGTTACAGTCATTTCTAGCTCGTTTGAACTTTTTTCGCCTTTCCTCTGTTGGGCTGGTCTTGAAGGACCGAAAAAACATTTCTCTAATCCTGACAACCTCTTTATAGCTCGAATCGTACCGCTCCTTTTCTTTTGGTTTGATACGATGAGGGATAGTATTTGAGATCCTATCAGCGGCATCTACGTCGTTATCGACGAAACATAACGACCAGTTAAACTTCCTAAAGAATATAGTATGTTAAGTCGCTCCAATTGTCTTTCTCGTATCTTTTCTCTAACTGTGTGACACAGCGGTCTGACGAGCCTAGGGGGATAGCACATCAGTCTTCTACTTATCAGGGTGAGAAGTTAAAACCATGTCCGGGGTGTTGGCGGTTGTTGACTATTTGCGTCATTTGCAAACTGGGTCAAGTTGTTTTCCGCAGCGAAAATCTCAACACACCGTTCCTCGGGTGCTATCTGTCAAGGATGTCGAAGCCACCCAGAATTGTGTATATTGAAATCGCCCGTAATATCGATTTCAGTAAGAGGATATAAAGTCCGATACCGCATCAAAGTCGTTAAAGGTCGAACTTCTGTCCAGTTTTGGGGGTACTGCAAATAGAGTGGATAATTCGCTTAAGGAGATGGAATTTTAACCACATGAAATTGAATTCCGGGTTGGAACAGGGACTATATTGTGGTGGAGTTTGGTAAGCTACAATACATCACTACCCACGAAGTGGTGAGACTGAGGTGGGAAAAGAATAATGACACTAGTTCATAGGCAGGCAGCTTCAGATCACCATGGCCTGGGTTTCCCAAGTGCCGAAACAGCTGATCTGTATTTACAGACGCGGACGTACGCTAAAAAGTGATTGTATTTTAGCCCGCGAATATTGCCTATATCCACTCCAAATTCCCGAGTTACTATAAAAAAAAATACAGACACACAAAACACAAACACCGAAGATGCTAAGCATAAGGATAAGGCGTTTAAAATTCGTATCCTGATTTTCCTTTTTGTCATAAATCGGAATAAGTATCTGGTGATGTTGCGTTCCAAGTTCCATGATTTGAGCTGGTAGATTGTACTATGTTATGTACACCGATTTTCTCAAAAGCTTTTGTAAAGTCAAGGGCATAAGGATGTGGGTGAAAGTGGAGTGGGTGCTGACGCGTTTGGGGGATTCGTCATTGAGCAGTTGATACGAGTATTCAAATTTCGTTTGGAGACACGAGTAATGTTGCCACTGCTAGAATCCGTTCGTCAGATTGTCGAAGTTCAAAGTTTTTGCAGGAGGGATGTAGCAGTTTATAGTACTCGTATAATTGAAAATGTACGTTTTGATGTGATTGAGATACCAATAGCTTGGCAGTCACTGTTTAGGCTGATTGGGCTGTACTGTATTGATGAATGAATTGGAAAGGCAGCTCCGCCATAGGGGTTTATTGATTTATTTTGGGGGCTAAAACGGTAGTCTACTGGGCTAGGAATGTTCGTTGTGGATGTGAGGTGCGTTTCCTGTAACTAACCCTATTATTTTATTATTGTAGTATTAGTGTTTCATTACAGTTATTTAAGTAGCCTTTAATGTTCCATTGTATTATTATTAATGCAGACCTGTCGATTTCTGAGTGGTTTGTGGTGAATGTTGTGTTATTGATGCGGCTCCATCCTGCGTTACGATGGCGTAAGCTGCGTGGTGAGCCTGAGGTGGATGGTCTATGGATAGCAGGGTCGTTGACGTCGAAAATATTGTATTAACTTGATTATGATGAATCATCATTCTCATTTTGTGTGGAAGCATTTAATAGTTTATTATCGTTGACAGGATTATTGTTGCTATTTAATCGATAGTTAGTAGGGGAATGTTTTTGGTTTGTTGGTAGGCCGTAATATTTATTTTCACGGATAAGTTTTTGTGTTGGGTTTGAGATAGGTGATATTGGGGCAACTGATAATAGTGCTCTGTAGTGCGTGTTGATGTTGAGTAATAGAAGAGTTTGGCTGGTTTTTAGACGCAGATTGAAAGGATTCATTAGATTTGTGTGTGTTGGTGTATGAGTGCTGGATTGTAGAGTTTATTAAGAGTGGCTTTTATTCATTACTGTTTCCACTTTGTGAATTTATTTATTGTGGTTATTTTTTGTTTGTGAGCTCGGAGATTTGTGGGGCAGGGCGGGTTGTATATTAATTTGGGAAGGTGTTGATAGCGGGGTTTTGGATGAGATACTGCTGTATATGAAGTGGGAGGCAGAATGGTGGGGCTTGGTGATCCGTAAAATTTATTTGACTCAGTTAAGCTGCATTTCTAAATTGTTTTTTTATTTTTAGAATTTCTTTCTCCTGTAGCGTGTTCGTCAGAGCAGTTGGCTCTACAAGCACGCGTCCACGTGGTAGGGTTGTGGGGTGGGAGATTACATTTGTGACAACGGGGAGGATGCTTACGTCTTTTTGCAGTGTACCCGAAGAGTTGGCAGTTGCGATAACCCATAGGGATATGGAAGTACTCTCTAACTTTGACCTTATTCCTGGCAATATTTACAGAGTAAAGAGGTCGAAGGTGAAGAGAATGACACCGGTGGTCTCTTCGCCTTCGAGCCCTTTTAATTTTTTTTTTACTTTAAACACTTCTGTTACTCCCTGGGATGTCATTTCAGTGTTTATTTCTTCTTCCGTTACGTGTCGTGAGGCAAGTGGCAAAAACCGTTCCCTTGGAAGGGACTGAAACGTGATGGAGGGCTACTTTTATGTGGCAAATATTTGAAAGATATTTTGTTCATGTAAATAGTTCAGCTCTTTTTTGTGTTTTGGCTAACACTAGGAGATTTCTATCCCGTAGTTGGGTTATGGACTCATATTCATTTCAGGATCAAAGAGGTCGGTTTGAGGTGAACTGGTTTTCTTTTTTGTTTTATGTGTGGGCTCAGATGTATATCCAAGCTGCCAAATGGGTTTCCCGGTATCGGGAGACCATTCAAAGTATGCTAACCAATGTAAAGGGACACAGCAATTTTGTATTTTAATGCAAACGCACCCATAAACTTTTTTTATGATCTGTCAATGCCAAAACGTCAGTCAAGGTTTATATTTTTCTCATGGTGAAGTTTTTTTTTTTTTTTATATTTATTTATTTTCTTTTCAAGTTAAGTACTATATAGTAACAATATTCATAAGTATTACAGAAAATAATAGAAATCAATCTTTAACTTAAGAGTTAGGGTGGATTGATTCAGCAAATAATAACAAATTAAGGAGGAAGTTTGATATGGGGCAAAATATCGAAACATCAAATAAAGAAGATTAGAACAAAAAATTCAGTTTATCAATTTAAGTAATTCAAGGTAAATAACGATAAATAATAACAGAATATATAAATATTTTTTTTTTTTTTTGATAAGGCAATAACTTGTGCCAATACTGGGATAGCCTGTCAATTTTGAGAAGCGATACAATATCGTTGTGGTTTATCGTAAATAACCAGTCTTTAACTCTTTTTGAGAAGGAATTTAAGTGTGTTATTGTTCTAATAGTAAGAGGCAATTTATTAAACAATAAGGGAGCTGTAGAAGTATAGAAATTAGAGAAATGGGTTTTGCGCACGTTTGGGACATTGACAAGATGCAGTGTATTTACACGAAGACTATAAAGCTGATTACATCTACTAGGAATGTTTCCACTTTTCTTGAAAAAGTCTTTTAGTACTTTAAAGACATAAAGGTGTTTCAGTGGTAGTATACGTAGTTCTTTAAATAAAGGCCAGCTAGAAGAAGTGCGGTTTTTATTACACGTAATTCTGAGAAGATATTTCTGAGCTATTAGTAGCGGTTTTGATGAGGTGCTATAAGAACCACCTCAACTTGAGATACCATACTGCAGTTTAGAGTGAGCAAGGCCATAATAGATTGTTTTTAAAACGTTTGTGGAACAATATTGCTTGATGAGATACATTTTACGTGTAACCAGTAGCAAATGCAACCTTATGCTATGTATGTGCTCTTTCCAATTTAAATTTTGGTCAATTACTACTCCAAGGTATTTAAAGTGACGTACTGTTTCGATTTTAAAACAATTACTACAACAACATGACGTATCGATATAATTACTTTTACCACAACAGTGTAATGGAAAGCAACATTTTTTACAATCATGAGCATGAAAACATAGATTATAATCTTTTACAACAGTGTTTGTTAATTTAAAGGACATAAGTTTTGTTTTTTCACTTATAATTAAGTAGTGTAGCGTGAACCGTATTCTTAATTAATACATTCGAACTCAGTATCTAGCTGGTAAGTCAGGACAATGTCGTCTGCGAAGGCCGTAGAAGTTCCGTTTAGGTTTAAGTCAAAGATAGAATTAGTGTAAATTAAAAATAGCAAAGGGCCTAAAACTGAGCCCTGCGGAACCCCATTTTTTAACAATCGGAGATCACTGAAGCTTCCATTCACATTGACCATTTGCTTCCTCCCTTTAAGGTAAGGAGTAAACCAATTATGTATTTCTCCTCTAATAGTAGGTCATGTTGAACCATGTCGAAAGCTTTCGTCGTATCAATAAAGAGCGCCATTATGGATTTATTACAATGTATACTGTCATATAACTGGCTACAGAGTCTCATGGACATGCCTTTCCTAAACCTAAACTGATTTTTACTAAAAAAGTTAGATTGGTCTAGGAATGATATCATTCGTGATTTTATAAGTTTCTCAAAAATCTTTGAGAACGAAGGAAGTAGAGAGATAGATCTGTAATTACACATATTACTTTTATTGCCTATTTTAAAAATTCGAATTACTTCAGCTCTTTTAAGGTACTCAGGGAAGCATCCGTTTAGGACACTCTGATTAAACAAGTAATAAAGAATATCCATCACGTAGAAACATATTTTTTTCAATAACAAATTAGAGATACCATCAATAGTATATGAACTTTTGTTTTTTAATGAGAAAATAACCCCTTAAGAATTTCTCTTGAACTAAAGGGTTAGAGTACGAAACTGTTTGGTTGAGTGTATGTTGAGGAAGCAAAACAATTGCAGCTAGATGATTTCTGTGAAGTTGGTTTCAGTTTTTCAGAAATTTCAATAAAGTATTCATTGATTTTGTTGGAGATCGTTACTGAATCAGTAAAAACAATTCCATCTATTTCCAACCTATAAACCTATTGGTTGTCTACATTTCCCTAGGATGTTGTCAACTACCTTCCATTCTTCTCTCACATTTCCTCTGGCTCGTCCAAACATATCAGAATAAATCTTGTTACGTGTTTCTTGGATATTTTTCTGAACTGACTTACATAGCTTAGCATAGATTTTTTTAAGTTTTACATTTTGTGGATGTTTGTTAGATCATATGCAAGAGCTTAACTCTCATCCACGGTTTTAGAAAATTGTTCTTGTTTGTGGATGTAAGAGAAACGGAAGTACTGTTTTTAATGTGATTTTTTTAGAATTTGTAGGAAGATATCGAATGCAATTGATGGGTTAGGTTCAACATAGACTGGTTCCCAGAACTCATATTTTAAGGATTCCTTTAGCTGAGCATAGTTAGTATAATACACAGAAATTGGGAGTCTCTCGGTCCACATTGTGGCAAATTCTGCGTAAAGATATTAGCCGACACCCTTACAAGATCAAATTAACTCAAGAACTGAAGCCTCTTGATGATTTAAAGTGCCGTGACTTCAACCATTGGATTCTGCAAAAGTTTGAAGAAAATCCTGAATTTCATCGAAACATTATCTTCAGCGATTAAGCTCATTTTTGACTTAATGGCTTTGTCAATAAGCAAAATATGCATTATTGGACGGCAACAAATCCACATGTGATTCAAGAAACTCCACTGCATACACAAAAAGTGACCATGTGGTGTTGATTCCATGCCGGAGTTGTATTTTTTCGTCGACGAGGATGATCGCCATGTTACGGTCAATGGAGTTCGCTGGCGTGCCATGTTGAAAGACTACTTTGGGCCAGAATTGGATGGACTTGACAACAGTGATATGTGATCCCAACAAGATGGTGCTACGTGACACAAAGCTGGTCAAGCAATTGACCAATTGAAAGGGAAGTTCGGTAATCGTGTAGTCTCGAGAAATGGTCCGATCGAATGGCCACCTCGCTCATACAATTTAACGCCGTCGAATTCCATTGGGGTTACGTTAAGTCTTTGATTTATGCCAACAAGTCAACTACGTGAGAGAAGCTCAGAAATAATATCGAAAGCGAAATAGCGAACGCTTCGGCCGATATGTGTGAAATAGTGTTGGAAAATTGGCTCCAAAAAACCGTTCGTAGCTCGTGCTCGCGGTGGTCATATAAACGAGGTCGAATTCCATGGTTAAATCTAATACGTGTATAGTACTACACGTGGAATAAATTGCAGGTCGATATCTCTATTATTCTGTGTTGTATTTAAATACAAAATTGTTATGTCCTTATGGCAAGCCCTATATTATGTACTTACTTGCTGCAATGTAAAGGTACACATTTTCGTAAAAGTCTTTCTGTTTCTTAAAATTAATGTCTTAAAGTATAAAAAGAACGTAATTGTTAATATTATATATGTTAATTAAAGCAAGAGGCACAAACCTCAATTTTGTGCTCTCCGCATAGGCTTTTATGGCACTTTGCACATGTCACCTTTGTCATTCTTCATTTGGACGAAGAACAAACTGCGCAAATCTTTCTTTTTTTATCACCTGTTGTCGGTACTTTATTTTCCGGCTTCTCATTCGTGTCTATCAGGAGTCGATTTTGAATTTCTGATCTCACAGTTGTGGTAAGTGTTGGCATAGCTAGCCTGTCATTTAAACTGTTTTTTATAAGATCTGAAAAAAGTTTCTTCATAAACTCTACTCGTTTTAGCGGCTGTTTTTTATCTTGAAGCATATTGTGTGAGTAAATTAGATATGAGTTTATGAATGCGATGTTCAAAATTCCAAAAAATTGACACAACAGCCATCTGTTTGTCTTTCTTGAACAGCTCATTATACTGCACATCTGATCGAGAGTATCAACTCCTCCTTTAGTACTATTGTAAAATTCTACCGTGCTTGGCTTTTTTTAAAACAGGATTAATGGTTCCCTCTTCATTGCAAGATGACAGAACATAAACGATTTTGCTTGGCTTTGGTTTATAAGATAAAAGGGTTAAGTCCTTGTCATAGCAAAACATGGATTTACCGCACTTGCGACCCTTTTTATTTTTTTAGCTCTTTCACATAAAACTCTCCAAGTGGCGGTGTGATGTTCGAGCCCTTTCCCAAATAAGGCAATGCATCTACCAAATACTTTGTTCCATTATCACACAGTATTACCATTTTAGGTCCTTATTTTGCTGGCTTATTTGGTATATACATTCGAAAACTGCACTTAGCTCTGAAAGCCAGTAGCTGCTCATCAATTGTAAGGTATGAACCAGGGGTGTAATTTTCTCTGCATTGCTGGATGAACATTTCCCATACTTTCCTAATGGGAGCAATCTTATCAAAAATTAATTAAAGACGGACAGATTTATCGTCGAACCGCAAACAAGGCATAAGACATTTGAATCTTGCCTTGGTAGTTATACACCCTGAATGACTCGAACTGCAACCAACTTCAGACTGCTATAATTTCCAAACCACATAATTTGACTTTAAAACCACAAGTAGCTATCGTTAGAGCCCTCCAGCACCTCAACGTGAATAAATCTCGAACCATAGCTAGTTACCGTGATACTGGCAGCATTGCAAAACGACGCCATGGAGGTGGTCATGAAAAAAACAGCAACTTCGGTAGAAATGGTTCGGAAAGTGAAGGCTCGAATTGAGCGAAATCCGCGTCGAAGTGGAAGAAAAATGGCTCGTGAGCTCAACATATCGTTGGAACGGATACAACACATACTGAAAAATGAGTTAAAGTCGAAAGAGCGAAGGAGTTGCTACCCTTGCACGAAAGTGGTGAGTTGCCGAAATTGGTTTTTTCCGATGAGTCGCCATTTGTTATCGAGCAATATGTCAACAAACAAAATGACCGAGTTTACTTGCCAGAGAGGTCCTTCGAAAATTTACACCTTCGGACGGCAACCAGAAAGCAGGCAGCACCGATGATGATGGTTTGGGCCGCCATAACCGCCGATGGTCGCTTTCCGCTCGTATTTTTGGACCGTGGCATCAAAATTAATGCGATTGTATACGATGAAACTATCTCAGAGGCAATATTGAAGCCTTGGGCAAACAATCATTTCGGTCGGAGACCGTGGACATTTCAACAAGACTCGGCACCGTCTCACAAAGCGCGCGTCAACCAAGATTGGTTCAAAAACAACGTTCCACACTTCATTTCTTCTTCCGGATGCAAATCCGTTGGATTTCTCTGTCTGGGGTATTTTGAATGCGAAGGTTGGCACTAAAAAATACCAAACTTTAGACTACCTCAAACAAGCACTTCGTCGGGAATGGGCCAAATTACCGCACAGCCACTTGCGTGCAGCATGCGATGCGTTCTTCGGCCGTCTCAAGGCCATTATTCACCCCAACGGTGGACATATTGAAAACTACTGATACAATTTGAAAATTGATGTATTTTTCAACATTTTTTGCTTTGGGACAAAAAATAAAAAAATTATAGCAGTTTAAAAAGTTGGAGTTCGAGTCATTCACCCTGTACTTGTGTACAACGGCCCACTGTATGACCGGTCAAAGAATTCCTCTACAGATAGATGCTGATCTTTTCTGACAGCTGTCGTCACTAGTTTTCCTATTAGAGCGTCCATTTCATTTTCGGTGGTGTTCCGCCTCTGAGCTATATCCGTGTTTCCAATCAAGATGGATTGACGTTGTGTTATCTCGACATTTGTCCATTGCACAATTTCTCTGATGATATCTTTTGTTATGAACATTTGGAAACATTCAAGTGGGTCAGTTACATTTTTGCATTGACGTGTTGGTCCTCGACTTTGATGTACGATACTCAATCCATAGCGATGAGTCTTACCTTTGACTGAAGATCATTTGTGACCATTTTCCCACGAAGAATAGTTTTAGTGCACGATATGTTGTTGGACTTAGCCTTTAAAATATTTAGCGGAATATCATCTTCGTCTGCATCTGTTTCGCCCTCAGAAGAACTCGTTCTCATCATTAACTCATCTTGATCGAGTTCTATATCAGACTCTACGTCACTCAGATCGCTCTCCAATTGATCCTTGTTATAGATCCAAGAGAAAAAGTCCTCTATTTCAGCATCATTTAGAGATTTCTTGGTGATCATGTTATAACAAATGAACAACCGATCCCGACTACGCAAAAAAATGAGTTACAAATAAAATGCACTTACAACTTGCGCAGTCCGCTACTCGTTTGCATCCGCTAAAAGCTTGCAAGCAACTAGCGTTGTACGAAAATGGAGACCAAAACAAACAATGAAAACACGAAAAAATTTGCAAAAAAAATTGTGCGGCGTCGTTTCGACGAAGGATGACGGTCTAGGGTTAAGCTGCGTTATTTGTTTTTTTATTTGCACACCTTTTGTCCGATTGGAAATAATCACTCGCTGATAGATGTTGCCGGTACTGAAGTTATACAACTACTGTACCTTTTCGCAAAACCTCTGAATGTCATTCTCGGAGTAGCATGTCGCAATTTCCTGGACCACGCGGTTCTCATGGTCCTTCTTTTTTCTCCCTAAGAAGCCGGTGTTCGTCTCTCCTCTTATGCTCGTAGAGCTCGTGAGCAGCTCTATTCCTTTTAGGCAGCGCCACCTTGTATGCATCTCCCTTAGTTGTATGTGCTTGCCGTCACTCATCGTCAAACCAGGGGTTTCGTTGTGGTGGACGAGTGAAATCAAGAATATCAGGGGCGGTATCTGAGATGGCTTTTTGGCGATGTTGCCACTAGTCTTCCATACTTGATGCCGGCAGCAAGGAACCTCTTCAGAGAATAAGGAAGATACGATCGGAAAAGGATTTGGTCATCACTTGTGATTGTAGCCGTGAGACGTCAAACTTCCACACAGTGCCTTGGCTAGAACAAGGCAATGGTCCGAGTCGATGTTGATACCTCGGAATGATCAGACATCCATAATACTGGAGGATTGCCTTACGTTGATCCAAATGTGGTCAATCTGGTCGATGGTTGATTGATCAGGAGATTTCCAAGTCCTCTTGTGAATATCTAGATGTGGGAACCGCGTGCTAGCTACGACAATGTTGCACCCCGCCGCAAAGTCGATTATCTTGAATCTATTATCGGAGGTGGCGTCGCGTAAGCTATTCTTTCCGGCAGTACCACCAGAGATGCCCTCTCACCTTAGCCTTGCATTATTGTCGGATCTCACACCAAATACCGGTCAGTCTCTTGTTCTGTTCATTTTCTAGCTTTTAGCCGATTTCACTTAAAGTCAGCTCCACTTTGAAATGATGCCATGTTTGGCAATAGTAACTATAGTACTAGTATATTAACCGAATTTGCGGGAGATCACAGTTTGAGATTAGTCTACTTTAGATCTGTGGAACTCTCCATAGAAGAGTATGGCTCTGCATCATCTATAGGAGGTCTCAAGAGGGAGACTGCTAAGTGTCGTATTCGTTACTCTGAAACATAACCAACAACGTGGTACTTCGAAAGCCAAAGCCAATATTACCGACATCAATCTCTCATTAATAGATGTCTTCTCTAAACAAATAGAATGTCTGATGAAGAATTTAAGCACAGAGCGTGCCAACATTTTGGTGATATCACCATACGAAGGAGAAAGTGGGCATAGATCGCCGCGAAGATACCTACAATCCAAAAAACTAACAATCTGGTGAGTCATTAGTTAACTATGATAAAAGAACACGCTGAGCCAACAGCTAGTGTTAAACACACATTTATTATAAAATCAATATAGAATTCTATCGAATAATAAGTTCGGTCTACGGCAACTATGAACAATATCGTTCGTGTGACCATCACAGCTTCTGTTGCCAGTGACCATCCGAAGGTCAATATTATCAAAGACTTTTTGAAGAATAAGTAGGTCAATGGCCACAATTTTAGTGTGGATGTTATGTTTGAGATCCTGAATTGTTGCTGGATTATTGGCATACGCCTTACTTTTCAAATAATCCCACAAGACGAAGTCACGCGACATGACTTTGGAGGCCAATCAACTTCTCCTCTAACCGAAATAATGCGATCTTCAAATTTCGTATGCAATAAATTGATTGATTGATGGCTTGTGGGGGCGATAGCACCATCCTGCTGAAACCAGAGATCGTCCAGATCAAATTCATTCCATTCTGAGAAAAAATTGGCCGCCAACATGTTTCAGTAAAGTTCTCCATACACTGTTACTGACTCTCCAACCTCATCTTGGAAACAGTACGGGCCAATGTTTTGGTGGTGATGTTTTCGCGTGTACGTGCTGACCGAGCATGCTGATATCGAGTTTGACTCGATACCGAACCAGTTTCTTCAAAACGCTTTACCTTCGAAAAAGTACAGGCCAATGATGCCGCCAACTTATAATCAGCACCATGCAGTGACTTTTTTTGGGATGCATTTGTTTTTCGTGAATCTCGGATGGGTTTTCCGGTCGCTAGCAATGACAATTTTGTTTATTTACGAACCCATCTATTCAAAAAAGGGCTTCTTCGGAAAAGATCAAATTCGATGACAAATTGTCCTGGCGATCCAACACCAAGTTAACAAATCGGCGGCGTCGTATACGGTTCAAAGGCTTCAGTTGTAGAGTAAATTGGGTTTTATAGGCGTGCAAATGAAGATCAACTTTTAAAATTCGCCGTAAAGTGCCATAAGTAACGCCCAATTGTTGACTTCGGCGACGAATTTAAGTGCCTGGCTGGTTTTAAACACTTTCGCTCAAAGTGGTGATGTTTTCGCGTATACGTGCTGACCAAGCATGCTGATATCGAGTTTGACCCGATACCGAACCAGTTTCTTCAAAACGCTGCACCATTGCATGAATTCCGGACTCACTAGGGCGATAATGTCGACCGAAAAATTCATGAATTTTACGAAATGTTACTTTTACAGATTGCCCATTTTCGTAATAAGATCGGATAACAAAAATGTGTTGTTGCGTGGTTAACGTGTTAAACGACTGCAGGACATTGCCAAAGATTGTATGACATCTGTCAAAAAGATCAACCACATTGAACTCAGTAAATGACAGTAATTGACAGCCAACATCCCCACCATCTGTTGGCACGCAATTTACAATTTTACATGTCACCCTAAAAGTATGCAACAGGAAATATTAAGACAAGCCTAAAAGGCTATAATTTAACCTATGAATAATTTTACAATAATTAACTTTGTGTTACGCAGTTTTTGATTACTCGAGAATGTGCCTCAATTTGTTTTCAAATAAAGACTTGAGTTTAAGCTGTTAATGAAATTTGTATTTTGGATGGAAAGACAATTAATAACATTGGTTATGAAATATGACGTCATTCAAATGCCCTCCACGGAACAGCTTGCATGAATGAATGCCCTGGACCCAATATCCTATGACTCTTTTGCATAAGGTAAACACGAGCTATGCGGCCCGCTCATGGCACAACAGTGCCATTTCTGGGGATGATCACGGTACTTCTTTTTCAATAAGGCAGTAGTACGCTGGTTACGTCGGATTCATATCCCACAAAATAGAACAAGATCTCTGGGAAACTTCAACAAACAAATTCTTCGCAGACGAAAATGCTGACGATGTCTGTAAGAAACATTGCTCCCAGCACTAAAGGTGGACTTCACACAACCTTCTTGACCGTCAGAATGCGATGCTACTGCAAAAAAGGTTATGGTGCCTTGAAGGCAATAATCTGCATATGAAAAAGTTATCCTGCCGCTGGGTGCCGCGCAAACACCAAAAACCCGAACGCGAGAGCAGTTCGAAAGAGTGTTTAGACTTGCTAATGCGAAATCGGGCTGACTTTTGCCGTCGATTGGTAACTGGATTTGGATCCCTCGGACTATTATCTCTTCCCGAACCTCAAAAGATGGCTCATCAATAAAAAATGCAGCTCACGCGAGGAAATCATCGACGCCACGGAGGAGTATTTTGCAGACCTTCCGGAAAATCACTTTTCGGACGGGATCAAGAAAATCGGGAAAATCGCTGGAATAAGTGTATCAAACTAAAAGGGGACTATATTGAATAAAATAAAAAAAAAACATTTTAAAAAAATTTTTTTTCATTCTCAAGGAGGTTACTTCTCACTTCACATCTAGCATTGGTCGCAATGATCGGATTTCATTTTTACACCTCAATGTCATCAAAAAGGGAAACGGAAAACAAAAGCAAGAGCAGTCAGTCAGCCAGAATCACTTGTAGAGGTAAATTGTTAGTTATTTCTTAAATAAAGTGTTTTTTTTTTTAACATTTACACTTTATTCGCTTTGTGTGGCAACTGGCACCGGTCCGTTGAAATTCCATATTCTCCAAGCACTGCAGTTCCAACAAAATTGATTAACATGTACAATAGCGGTCTCCATTGGCTGTAACTGAATCGCCGACATCAACATGGAAAAAGTACAGACCAATGACACTTCCGGCATGAAAACCGCACCAAACAGTGAATTTTTTTCATATACAATGGCTTCTATTGGAGCACCTCCAGCTCTTCACTCGACCAAATGTGACGATGATCGTTTGGCTTTAGCTCTTGGCTGAATACGATTTTATTCGGCCGTATATACAAGTCTTTTCGCAGGAAAAGATTGATTGCGGTCTTTTCTTACCGACTCGCATACAGTCGCAATATGATCTTCACTTCTGGCACTTCGCTATATCACTGCCACGGTAACATTATGAAGTGTATACCATAAGTCGATTTGAATATATTCGCTAAACGCTCAATCAAACTTGTAAGGAGTATGACAGGACAAGCGAAGAAGTAACGCACTTTATTAAGTCATAACAGACTTTCAAGAAGGAACATTTTTCGACATTCTGAAACTACGAGGGTTGTCTGAAAAGTAAAGATAGCGGCACACGTCAATAAAAACTAGTGAATGCTATGTAGTTATGCATCTTTTGGCAGTCACTTACCGAAGTTTCAGTCATTTTAGACGCGCAGTTTTTAGTTGACAGTCGTTTGAGTGAGTCGATGTGAGTGCTTTTTGTGAAAATGGAAACAATTGAGTATCGAGCTGTTATTCAATTCTTGTTTTTGAAAGGCATTACGCCTACGCAAATCAAAAATGAGTTGGACTCTGTGTATGGGGACTCTGCACCATCTTTTACCACAGTGAAATTTTGGGCTGCTGAATTTTAAGGTGGCCGTAAGAGCTTGGGAGATGATGCACGTTCGGGATGTCCAAAAACTGCAACCACTGACGATAACATTGCTAAAGTTCACCAAATGGTGTTAGACGACCGCCGAATTAAAGTGAGAGAGATAGTAGAGGTTATGAAAATGTCGAAAGAACGTGTTTGTTACATATTAAATCAATATTTGGGCATGAGATAGCTGTCCGCGCGTTGGGTGCCGCGTTTGCTTAGGTTAGACCAAAAACGTGTTCGAATGAACATTTCCAACGCTCTATTGGCGCAGTTTTGGCGCCGATTAATTACTGTAGAGTGTAGATGAAACTTGGATACACCATTATACGCCCGAAACAAAAATTAAGTCAAAACAGTGGACTCCAAAGGGCGGGCCGGCTCAAAAAAAAGCAAAAACTGTTTTTTCGGCTGGGAAAGTGATGGCGACTGTTTTTTGGGATAGTAAAGGAGTTATCTTAATCGATTATCTTCAAAAAGGAAAAACTATTACAGGAGCATACTACGCATCATTACTTGCCAAGCTGAAGGCAGAAATTGCGGAAAAATGGCCACATTTGCAGAAAAAGAAAATCCTATTTCACCAAGCTAACGCGCCGTCTCACACCTCAGCGGTTGCCATGGCGAAAATCCATGAATTACGGTTTGAACTGCTTGACCACCCGCCTTATTCACCAGATCTAGCTCCAAGCGACTTCTTTTTGTTCCCTCATCTAAAAACTGCGATCGGAGGGCTGAGATTTTCGTCAAATGAGTAGGCAATCACCGTCGTGAACAAATATTTTGCAGAGAAAAATGCCAAGTACTATTTGGACGGGTTAAAGAGATGGGAGCATCGCTGGGAGAAGTGTGTAGAGTTAACATACAAGGAGACTATGTAGAAAAAAAAATTGAGAAAAAATGTCTTGTATAATTGTTTGGTCGGAAACTTTTCAGACAACCCACGTATAACATGACCCTGTATAGTTCGTCCCTAAAAATGCTGTCGTTTGTGACTTTAAATTCTATGCTGATGGCTATCAGCTTTGACTCCTTGACTGCGTTCATTGGGATTTGCAAAATGTGATGGATGGGCTCTAGACTACGCTAAGCCGTCCGGTCATTTAAGTTCACATAATATGACCGAAAGGCTCTACTTCATAATGGTTGATGTTCTCTTGGCGTCACTGTCATTGGTCTATAAAACTTGTAATAGTTGCCATAGACATCATCGAGTGATTTTGCGCTACGAATCTGAAACAAATTTCTAGCCCGTCTCAATGCTGACTGCTCGGGAGCTTCGGAATATTCCGATTACTGGATGACCAGTTATCTATATACCGCCATGGAATCCAGGGAATGAAGAAACTATGTGTTTGCTCTGGCAAATAATTTGTGTTATCACACAATCAATAATTGTAAATCTGTTTTTGCACCTGCAATCGCGTAGACTATACTTGCCAACGGTCTTACTAAAGATACAGATTCTGATCCAATTCATTTGTATTTTTCAGGGCAACGCAATAAGACTTCGAAATCTTGTTTCATCTTTTTGCCTTGCTATTCTGTCGCACCATACGAGCCTGTCCATCTTTAGAATCGAAAACCATTGTCCTTTGATTCGTTTTGCAGTGTTGTCAATAGAGAAATGCATAATATGCACAACTGGTCTTCGTTTGACCCTTCGGACCTGCTGTCCTGCCATGCAAAAGTAGCTGCAAATACAATATATTATAGACCTGTGCTGGATGGTTAATTCTCCAGCTGTATCCTGTAAATTCCTAGCTGCAGAGTTTATAATTCACATGCTATGCCTACCATGGGATATATTTTTCCATCGTATCAGGCACAATCGAATTATGAAATATTTTGCAGATAAACTGATGTACGCTTCTAGCCAGATCACCTCCAAATGCCTTAAACAGCTCGTCAGGAATGCCGTCGGCTCCAGAACTTTTGTTGGTCTCTAGTTTTGATATGAATGTCTTAAATCCGTCGAGGTCGTTTGTCCTGCGCATAGGTTTAGCAAGTCAAGTCTGGTTGGACTTCTATCCAGTGTCTACCACGTGGGACTTACTCGTAAATAAATACATTTAATGAGAAGGAGGATTCTTTAAGCCATGTTCAGGTTAAATAGATATTGTGTTTGATGTGACACTTAATTGTCTCACATATGCTCCGTGTTGTCCCTGTTGCGAAAATACAAAGTCGGCTTTCCCTGTGTTTCTGACCGATCTTGGGCAGAATCTATTCCAGAAAGGAATAAAGTGGATTATTGATCAATCCCTGCGAAATCTAGCTTTGATTTCTTCGCAATCATGCATGCATTCTATGCGGAAATGTAAGCAATCCTAAAAGTAATGAATTATGGTCCATGGTATAAAGACACCCTACAGTACCCTCATGAAAAACATTGGCCGAGCTGGCAACTCTCGGCCTTCATATTCTATGGGAATCCTAGCCGAACAACTAATTAACGCAGTCAGTTAGCGCTTCAACTTGCTCTGATGGCGCTGATTGATTTAATTGTAAAGTTATTTCTATTAATGAAATTAATAAACAAAATCAATTAGCGATTTTCAACTATTTTCAGGGTGTGGCCTACCAAATGGCTGAACGTTTATTAGATTTATGGCGTGTTTACAGAGTACTGCCCAAAAAGACAAGTGTGTTGTATGCAGATGATGCCACTTGTTCATGGCATGAAATTGCCACGCTTTTCAGATATCGTAAATGAGAAATGAGTGATTCACAAATAGACTGAACCAAGTCCATTTTTTGTT
This sequence comes from Volucella zonaria, assembly GCA_963966105.1. Taxonomy (NCBI): domain Eukaryota; kingdom Metazoa; phylum Arthropoda; class Insecta; order Diptera; family Syrphidae; genus Volucella; species Volucella zonaria. Next base: position 58,556,282 of record OZ014530.1, read on the forward strand.
CTTTATGTTAGTTTACAGGATATTTAATTAACCAATTAAACTAATTGACTGTTTTCGTATTTAAACCAAGATGTTGGTAAAACCAGTTGAAAATAAGTTTCAATTGTATTTTCTGCGAAAACAAATGTTTGAGGGTTCAAAAATTGACATTAACTGGGCAACTGAAACATGGTTGTTAGGATACAGGAACCGTTTGGACCTGATAGGCATGGCAGAATAGGTGGCGTAGCTGCTATCTACAAGGTGGCGCAAAAGTTATCAGACGATGTTCTTTGGCTGTAATTTTTTTTTATGCATAAAAAACTTTAGTTCTGCTTTTGGACTATGTTTACCTGATGTCTTAAATTGTTTCTCCATTAAGTCGAAAAAATGAAATCGGCTAAGTGGCCGCCGTCAGAATTAATGACCATTCGGAACCGATTTGTGGCATTTTTCATCACTCTCGCCAGGACTTCCGGCGATAGGTCCTCGCATTCTTCACGGATGTTCTCTTTGAGGGCTTCAAGAGCCTGAGGTTTGTTGACATAGACTCATGATTTTAAAAACTCCACAGAAAGAAGTCTAGAGCGGTTAAATCAGGTGATCTTGGCGGCCAGTGCAAATCGCCAAAACGAGAGATTAGGCGACCCGGAAATGCAGTTCATAGAATTTCGGTTGTGCCTCGTGCAATATGCGCCGTTGCTCCATTCTGTTGGAACCACATGTTCTCCAGTCCCATTTCATTTAATTGAGGGAGGAGAAGGTCTCCAATTGCGTGGCACGTCATCTGATCGATACTGCGAGGTCAACTGCGACACGTTCAACCACAGCTGCAATATTCTGAGCAGATCGGCTGATTCGGGTCGGTCAAACCTGTCAGCATCTCGTGTTGTCCCATACTCTTCTAGCCTAAACATCTTAGTATTCCGCAAAAAAATCTTAACAATTATTTCTGTCCTGTTAGTGTGTATTTTGTATCCGTTTACTTCACAAATGTCAAAGAGGAATTGACATTTGCCGCCATTTGTGAAAATTATACGAGTAGCATCTTGCGCTACCTTGTACAGACGTAAAGGTCTCATATGCAATTGTAAGTGCCGGTCTGATGGCGATAGTCAAATGAAATACGTTTTCATCGAGATTATTTCTAGAGAAGATAATCTCCTCATGGGTGTATGGTATAGAGACCAAATAATTTTATCGATATTGCCCCCATTTATAGTCTCCTGGAGACTCTCTCCTTCAACTTCCCCAATATCATAATTAGTGGTGACATCAACAGGAATTTATTAAATGACGGGAGGATGATAGTTAGTCTGAGATTATTCAGTCTTTCACCGGTTAACACCACCAGAGCAACTCACTTCGAGTACATTGTGTTTTTTAAACGATACTAAAAAAGTACTCCTTTATGATTAACTATCGGCTCCAGTTTTTTCCCTCCAATCATGTATAGGGTGACCATATAAGAACGATAGGAAAACAAATTTAAATAAAACAACAACGGCGTGGAGATATAAAATTGATTCTGACTTTATTTTGATACTACGTTCATGCAATTATGTGTGGAATAGCACATCATTCAAACTACCGCCTCGGCTACGTTGGCAGTGCTTCAAGCGGTCGGTTCAATTTTTGTTGACTCTGTCTAATATGTGCGAGGTTATTCCGGCAATAGCGTGTCGAAAGTTGGCCTTTTGTCCAAGTTGGTTGGCTTGCTGGCATAGACTAAGGACTTGACGTAGTCCCAGAGAAAATAATCGAGAGGTGTCAAATTGTATGATCGCAGGGCCTAATTAATGAACGCTCGCCATGGGATGACCCATTCGCCAAATTTCTCCTTCACAACTTTGAGCTTGTATGGCATGTAGCGCCGTCTTATTGGAACCACAGCTTGGATATATCGATGTTGTCGAGCTCTGACCACAGAAAGTTGATTATAATCGCTCTATGCCTGAGACCATTGACAGTAACTGTGTCTCCTTCCTCATTTCGAAAGAAATAAGATCCGATGATGCCGCCATGCCATAAACCGCGCCAAACAGTCAATCTTTGTGGAGGCAGTAATACTTGGTCGAGCACTTGTGGATTATGTTCGCTCAATTTTGCTTGTTGACATAGCCGCTGCGACAAAAATTGGGCTCGTCCAAGGAGGTGATTTTATGGCCAAAATCCGGATCTCCGGCCTATATTTCCAGTGCCCAATTAGCGAACCCACGGCGTTATCTATGGTCGTCCGGCTTCAATTCTTTCGTTAACACAATCTTATACAGAGGCAAGCCCAGATCCAACCGCAAAATAAGCAGGGTTGACTCTCTGCCGATGCCCAATTCAGCTAATCGGCGCCGAATCGACATTTCTGGACCTTCTTCAATGCTGGCCGCTACTGCGGCTATGTTTTCTTCATTTCGCACCAATTTCTGTCAAACTTTTCCATGGTGAGACGAATTGCTTGCACACAGTAGAACTAATTTAGATCTAACTTATTTCCCTAGTTGCTACTCACACTGTTAAAAATCCAGGCATGCTCTTCAACAACTCCTTAGCTCGGGACTCCAATATTAATGCAACGGTAGGAAAGTTATATAGCGATCGTCGTACACTATAAATTTCATATTTAGGCAGACATGCCAAATTTCAGTGCGATGCTGTCTGTAGTTTTGTTTTGACAGCTGATTGTTGTTGACGTGTTTGGCATGGACAAAAACGTTCGTTCTCTCATAAAACATTATCTTTTGAGAGGCAAAACGGCGAAGGAAACAAAAGAAAAGTTGGATAAATATTATGGGGCTAATGCTCCGTCAGATTACACCGTCAAATATTGGTTTCGAGAGTTTCGTGGTGGCCGCAACTCCACCACCGATCAAGTCCGCAGCGGCAGGCCCTCCGATGCGGTTACAGAGGACAATGACATGAAATGGTGTTGGCTGACCGGAAAGTGAAGGTGCGCCAGCTAGCAGATACCACAAAGATTAGTACTGAGCGCACACACAATATAGATTTTGGGCAATATTCTGCATATGAAAAAGTTATCCTGCCGCTGGGTGCCGCTCCTGACCAAAAACACGAAGGCGAGAGCACTTCGAAAGATGTGGAATCGGGCGGACTTTTGGCGTCGATTGGTAACTGGATTTGGATCCCTCGGACTGTTAGCTCTTCCCAAACCTCAAAAGATGGCTCATCAATAAAAAATTCAGCTCACGCGAGGAAATCATCGACGCCACGGAGGAGTATCTTGCAGACCTTCCGGAAAATTACTTTTCGGATGGGATCAAGAAGTTGGAAAATCGCTGGAATAAGTGTATCAAACTAAAAGGGGACTATATTGAATAATATAAAAAAACATTTAAAAAAATAAAAAAAATTGTATTCCCAAGGAAGTCACTTTTCACTGCATCTAAGTAGTATTCCTTTTTTTATTTCGTTTTCTCGATCTTGTGATAGCTTAGTGTTGTATAAAAGGTGGCTCAAAAGTTGTCACCCGATGTTCTTTGCCTGTAATTTTTTTTATGATTGGTTCTACCTTTGGATTATGTTTACTTGATGTCTTAAATTTTTTTCCATTATGTCGAGAAAATGATATCTGCTAAGTGACCGCCGCCAGAATTGATGACCATTCGGGCCCGATTTGCGGTAAATCCCATCACTCTTTCCAGATCTTCCGACGATAGGTCCTCAAATTCTTTACGGATATTCTCTTTGAGGGCTTCAAGAGTTTGAGAACTGTTGACATACCTAGACTCGAGACTTCAATAAACCCCACAAAAAGAAGTCTGAAACGGTTAAATCAGGCGATTTTGTCGGCCAGTGCAAATCGCCAAAACAAGAGATTGAGATTCAGGGTGGCTTGAGCGTGGGTTACACGCACTTGGCGGTTAACAGCCAACAGCTAATGCACTGTCTGCACTTTGTAAAGGAAAATCTTATAGTATTGGGTCTACAAGTAAGTTTCCAGCGTTTTTTTTTCCAAAATTTGAAGTTTTATTATGAAAACATAGTTACAATGCTTTATTCAAAATATCGTCCATCGGAACCTACAACTTTCCCCCATCTTTCTGGCAATTTATGAATTCCGGACCAAAAAAATTGCTCGTCTTTCGAGCCCAAGAACGTATCGAGCCAATTTTTGATTTCCTCTACTGAGCTGAAGCGTATTCCCGTAAGAGCGTTCTGCATCGAACGAAACAAGTGGTAGTCAGATGGTGCCAAGTCTGGACTATAAAGCGGGTGAGGCAGAATTTCCAAATAGTTTTTCACCGAAACCGCAACATGTGGCCGAGCGTTGTCGTGATGAAAAATTACGGACTCATGCCTGGTCTCATATTCTGGCCGTTTTTCTTTTAATGCCCGCTTCAAACGAATTAGTTGGGTTCGATATAATGGTCCTTTGATGGTTTCACCACTCGGAAGCAGTTCGTAGTATACGACACCCTTTTGATTCCACCATATGCAGAGCATGACCTTATTCACGTGAATATTTCGTTTCGGCGTCCATTGGGCGGGCTCGCCGGGCTTTGTGTACGATTTTCTGCGTTTAGGTTTATCATAATAAATCCATTTCTCATCACCAGTGACAATACGATGCAAAAATGATTTATTTTTATACCGCTGCAGTAACATTTCGGACATGCAAAATCGCCGTTCGACGTCTCTTGGCTCCAATTCGTACGACACCCAGTTTTCAAGCTTTTGAATGAATCCCAGTGCTTTTAGGCGCAGGGAAACGGCTTGTTGCGTGACGCCCAATGATGCAGCAAGTTCTTCTTGAATCTGACACGGATCCTCATCCAGTAAAGCGTCCAATTCTTCGTCTTCAAAACTTTTCGGCTTTCCGGGGCGATCTTTGTCTTCAACTCCAAAATCACCACTTTTGAACCGTTTGACCCACTCGCGGCACGTCAATTCACCAATACATTCCGCCCCATAAGTTTCCGAAAGCAAACGATAGGCCTCAGCCGCATTTTTCTTCATATTAAAGAACTGCTCAAATATAACGCTGCAAAGTTGTTGACAGATACAAAACCTACAAATAAAACACATGGGGTCTGACATTTCTGCCCGGGATCCACTGGTGGCGCCATCTCTGACAAACGCTGGAAACTTACTTGTAGACCCAATATTTCACCAAAACTCTCTGTAACGACCGCCGATTGATGTCCATTTGCGAGACTTCGGGCTCCTCTGCGACATCTGCAACCACAGCTGCAATATTCTTAGCAGAACGGCTGCTCTGGGGCCGGCCAGACCTTGTAGCATCTCGTGTTATCCTATACCCTTCTAGGCGAGCGTTTAAACGTCGTAGTGTTTACCCAGTTGATGTCGGACGACCGCGAAATCTGCGCCGAAATTTACGCTGCGCCAACACCACCGACGAATTATTCCGCAATATTCAGTAACAATTATTCCGTGTTCTTTAGGAGTATAACGCTTCATGTCTTGTTGACGACTATTTTATATCTGTTTACTTCAAAGTAGAATTGACATTTGCAGTCATTTACAAAAATTATAGAATCTTCCGATAGGGTGATGACTTTTGCGCCGCCTAGTATATTCATTAGTTACAACCGGTCAATATCCCCAATGCAGAAGACAACTCATTTTTGATAGATCGCTATCGATAATGGCTAAATAAAAAAAGACGCGAGGTCAAATTTTATTATTTTATTTATTTCAAGTAATTGAAAAATTTGGATACAATCATGATGTTAAGACTATTTTTAGAGAATTAGGACACTTGGTCCTTTACAGCTATGATATGATAATATATAATATATAATGATTTATTGAAGATTATTTTAAATAAATAAATAAGAGAAAACTATTACACAAAAACCCTTAAGTAATACTTAACCTAATATTGCAGTCTCCCGTCGGTCTATCAAGGATTTGCCTTTCAATTTTTATACTTAACTTGGTGTGAGTTGAGTCATAAGATCGTTTTCAGAGAGAGAATAATTTAAGTTAAAAAGCATTATTGTTCTGCTAGTAAGAAAATCTATGAAGTTGACATTGGCTCTCTCATGAAGTCTTGTAGTTGAAAAGTGCCATGGTAGGTTCAGCATCATTTTCAATAGCTTATTTTGACATCTTTGCAATTTGAATTTGTGTGTTTTCGCACAGTCTCCCCAAACTGGTGCACCATACATGATAATGGATTGAAAAATTGATTTGTATATTATCCCCTAGACAACATGGCTTCCTAAAGGGTAGGTCAACCACCACAAATCTCGTTGAATTCGTATCCTTTGCCATCTCTGCCCTAGAGAACGGCAACGAAGTCGATGTAGTTGCAACCGATTTTAGCAAAGCCTTCGATAAAATCTCTCATCGATTAATACTCTTCAAATTGTCTGCCCTCGGCTTTGAGCCCATACTGTTAAAATGGATATCCTCTTACCTCGAAAACCGTTTTTACAGTGTTTGTTTTAGGTCAGCCCACTCCGCTCCATTTTTGGCCACCTCTGGAGTTCCTCAAGGTAGCCATCTCGGTCCCCTTCTCTTTATATTTTATATTAACCATAAATAATCTCGATAGGATCATCAAACACTCGTCCGTCTCCCTTTACGCCGACGATACCAAATTTTTCAAAACCATTTCCTCTCCCCATGACTCCTTCCTTCTTCAACAAGACCTTGATAGTTTTTCGATCTGGTGCCTCAAAAATTGTTTGGAACTTAATATCACCAAATGCCAATCCATCACCCTTTCACATAAGCGGCTCAAATCTCCTCCCCGACTCTACCTTCTCCACAACCAACCTATCTCCTCCGTTGAATCTCGGCATTTTGTGTGATAGGGAGCTCAACTTCCGTTTGCATATGGATGGGATAATCCTTAAAGCCAATTCCGCACTAGGTTTTGTAAAACGATGGTCCAAAGAATTCACCAACCCATACGTGACCAGGTCCCTCTATATTACCTTTGTTCGTCCCCTCCTAGAGTACGCCAGTCAAGTATGGTCCCCATATCATCGCGTTCATACTCGTATCTCGAGAATCGAAAGCATCCAGCGCCGTTTTCTTCGATTCGCTCTTCGAGGTTTGCCCTGGGATGATTCTTTTACTCTGCTCCCCTATCAAAACCGTCTCAACCTTATTAACCTAAACACCCTTGAGGAACGCAGAGATGCAGCCGACTTTCTCTTCATTCATCGACTTCTTTCAGGTCAGGTTGAATGCACGTCCCTTCACAATTCTATTTTCCTCAACACTAACCCTCGTAGTCTACGTACCCCTCGTCTCTTCTATCTCCCAACCCACCACACTACCTATGGCGCGAACGAACCAATCTCCCGCATGCTACGAAAAATTAATTCAAACCCTAGCGTCTTTGACTTCCACCGCACCACTTCCTACCTCAAATCGGTTCTCCTTCACCAGAATAACCAACCTTAGTTTTAAGTTTTAGTTTAAGTTTAATTTTAAGTTATAGCTTGTATTAAGCCGAATAAATGGGGGCTTTCGCCCCCACCAAAATTAAATTAATTTGTTAATTTTGATTTTCTGCAAATCAAAGGGTATAACACTTTTGTTAATATGTTAACTTTGTCGATTGTGTTAGAAATGTGAGCCTGGAAAGTGAGTTTTTTGTCTAATGTTACACCAAGATATCTGCATTTGTCTGCCCACTCTATTTCCGTAGAGCGTAATCGCAGCTTAACATTATTTGGAAGGTAACACTCTTTCTTGCGCCCAGTGAACCAAATACGAGTAGCTTGTGTCTTCTGAGGGTAAGGCTTGATATTCCATCTCAGGCAATATTGTTCGAATTTAGAGAGGGCTGCTTGGAGATGATTGTAGACGTCAAAGAAGATTGTGCCAGATGCAAAAATAGCAGTGTCATCTGCAAACATTGCTATTTGGACATTTCTGTCTAAATTTGGTATGTCTGACATATATACATTGAACAGAACAGGTCCCAGAACAGATCCCTGGAAAACTCCGTGTTCAATTTGTCTGATGTCTGACTCATGTTTGTTAACTTTGACTACAAAGCTTCTGCCAATTAGGAAGTTTTGAACTAACTTTGTTATGTGAATTGGGAAATTAAACGTATGGAGCTTATGGACTAACGCATCGTACCATACCGTGTCAAATGCTTTTTCGATGTCTAACAGGACGAGACCCGTTGACGGTTTTAAATTAAATTTGTCTCGAACATGCTTTTTAATTCTGGCTACTTGATGGCAAGTATTGTGCCCCTTTATAAAACCAAATTGATAACCTGGTACAATGCTCCTATCTATAAGATAATTATTGATTTTTTTCTTTTATGACTTTTCCGAATAGTTTACTAGTAGCATTGGTGTATAACTGTCGGGAGTTTCTCTGGGCTTTTCAGGTTTTGCAATGGGAACTATCAGCGCTCTTTTCCATTTAAGAGGGAAGTAACATAGCTTTAGGCAGGAGTTGAAAATTAGAGTAAGGTATCTAATGTCGCTGGTGGGCATAGATTTTAGTAACCTATTGTTAATTTGATCTAACCCAGGCGATTTCTTTGGTTTTAAGATGCTTATTAGTTCTTTAACTATAGTCACTGGTACAAAATCAGATTCACCTAGTAGAACTGGGGAATTTAGGACAAGTTCTTTAGTATCAGCTAGTAAATTCGCCTTTTCTTCTGGACTGATGAAGACGCGATTGGATTCCTTTAGAGGAGGAATATTAGAACACATATTTTTAAGAATTTTCGCTACTTTCCAAACTGGCCTACTCTGATTCCCAAATGAAGAGAGTACATTATTCCATCGTGTATTTCTATAACTTAAAATTGCTTCTTTTATAGCTTTGTTAAAGAACTTAGTACTGTAAATGAAGGAATCCATTCGAAATCGAAGCCATTTTCGTCGCTCTGAGTTTCTTAATCGAATTAACAAAAGAATATTCTCCGGCAATGAAGTTTTTGTGCTTTTTATTGGGTCCTTAGGGATTGAAATTTCAGCGGCTCTAACAATAACGTCGTTGAAATGCTCGACGTTAATAATGGACATGTGTCGAATTTGTGGTATAAACGCGAATTAGCTCAGCTCCAATAAAATATTTAAAAAAAAATTAAATCCTAATACTCGTAGAAGTGATTTGTAACGTAAAAGTGCATCTAGGACATTCCCCTATTTAAGAAATTCGGTGAGTAAATGTTGTAAAAACCACAAACCACAACGCACAAAGGATTGAAGATCCCGCGAACACAATAGCACTGTGACACCCATGCCGGCACGGTTAGACATCCGTATTATAGATATGTATCTCACCGGAATCTCTACATTTTTCATTTCATTTTAAATGCTTTTTTATTTTCCTTAATTCATTTACACTTACAAGCTAGACAAGAAAATGCTTAAAAATTAGCTTAATTAACTTACAGATAATCTTATTCTAACTTACTGGCCCCATGCGGGCACTCTAGGTTAAACATAATACTTAAACTATGTCTTTCGACGTTTCGAACATTTATTTTTATTTATATTTATATATTTATTTTAAACTAAAACTAAGAAAAATTTTTATTAGGCAATGGAAAAACTTAGTATATGGACTTATTTATAAAAACAAATAAAAATAAAATAAAACTAACCTTATAAACTAACTACCTAAAAAAATAAATAAAAATAGAAATCTAATTCTTAACCTACTTATCCTACCTTATTGTAACAGATAATACGATACAATTTTTTTTCTTGCATGGATTACCCCTTTTTTAGCAAAAAAAAAAAGTTGTCACCCATCTCTTTTGGTCTTTTATATTTTTTTTTTTACTTTTATTTTTTAATGTTTTTTTGTTTTGTTTTTTTTTCTTACATCTAACTTAATACTACCTAAATCTATGTAAGCCGGCCATGGCTAATAAAATTAACAGACGACCGACTTTGCTTCCCATGGAGCTACCTATTACTTAAGGGATTCGACGACGAACCCTCCCCTCCTTCAACTAGCCCCCAAATTTATTGGTGCTGCCGAGCAACATCCCTTATGTCGCGACTCCCTACCGCCCTACTGAATCGGAGACGCTCCGCACTGCCGTGTGCGACATCTCTGTCGTAGTTGAGTCGCCTGTCCGCAGCTTTTCGAGCAAGTGGAAGATTAGCGGCACAGCCAAACTGTCCTGGATCTGACCTTTGCTATCTAGGTAGAGGAATGCTTCTGGAGATACATATAATTAGGGTAGTGATCCCCGGAGATCAGGTTGTTCGACGATGTCATTGCTCTTGCAATGTGCCTTCGAGTCAACTTAATAACAAAATTGTCCACTCTTATTAGGTTCGCCCTATTGTACAAGACCTCATTACGAAAGAATTTTATGTACTCAGACTCTGTATGACCGAAGACAAGCCCTAAGGCAAGCCCTTTCAAACACCCGAATCTTTTCCAATAAACTTGCTCTTACGTTGAACCACACGGGACATCCAAATTCTAGCATGGGCCGGATAAGGGTCATGTAGCAGATCACCTTCAACCCCGCATCGAGTTGGCTGTTATAAAACAATCTCTTTGTAAGGGCAAAAGCACCTTTGGCTCTGGCCAGAGCAATTGGTCTAGCCAGATCCCAAGGTACCTGACTACATTTCGACAAGCAAGTGGCTGTCCGTGTTGTCCAATGATCGAGAACATTCGCCAATTTTTTCTGGTATCCCTAGAGGCCCCAGACAAAGGCGTCCTAAACAGAATGGTTTCCGATTTCTGAAAGTTGATTTTCAGCTTCCAGTCATCGCAATATCGCTTAATTTTTTCGAAGTCACGTTGCAAAAGCATATTAATGACCTCAATTTTTGGACCTGATCTGTACGCGATTAAGTCGTCTGCGTACGCTATGGCATGGTGAAGTGAACCTATCAGATCACTTGTGTAAATGCTGAATAGGATCGGCGAATTTACCGCACCTTGTTGCAGACCGTTTTCAATGTTAAACGTCCCAGCAGAAGTCACATCGTCATTCTTCACGATGAACTGTCTACTGGAGAGCATTTTAAAAAGAATATACAGCAGTGGTTTACTAATGCCCAACCTGTCCAGCTTGAAAAAGAGTCCCTCTAACCATACGGTATCGAAGGCCTTCTCCAAGTCAATCAGGCAGGCACCAGTGCACTGGTTCTTGCCTTTGTTCCATTGGATATCAGAAACCAGTTTCGACACAGCATGAATGATAGCATGTCCCGCCTTGAAACCGAATTGATTATCGGGAACTATATGTTTGTCCTCAACCCACTTTGTCAGGACTCTATTGATTAACTTCTCGAAAACCTTACTGATGTTTGGAAGAAGACTGATCGAGCGGAGATTCGCCGGATTGGAAGTATCTTTATCCCTTTTAGGTATGGGATGTACCACCGCAGTTTTCCAATGCGCTGGATAATGTGCATTATTCATTGCATTATTAAACAGGGTGGTAAAAATGTTCACCGCTTCTAGAGGGAGATGTCGAAGCACGATGTTCGGTATTTCATCGGTTCCCACTGATTTCTTACTTCTAAGCGATTCGAAGATCGTTTGGAGCTCCTCCTTCGAAATGGAAGGGGGTAGTACCCTATCATTGGCGATGACGTTATTTGACCTATTCCCGTCACTAAGCCCGAGTTTTCGAATCGCCAATTCTCTATTTCATTTCGAAGGTAGAAATTGTGTACAAGGACTCGATTCTCCAGGTCGTGATTTGGGCCAATGATAACATTCGCCTTGTACACTTCCTGGAAAGTCGATCCTATAGCCTCTACCTGCTCCTGCGGATCCTCGATCACAAAGATGTTGTCATCATCAACGGCCTCACTTGGATCAATGCCTGTTGCTACAAGTATTTGTTCGTTGTTCGTCGTTCGGGTGATTCTAAGACATGGAAGGTCGTTTTGATTATTTCTCCGAAATATTTTATTTATTTGAGGGAACATATTCGGGTTGCTGGTGTTTACAGCCCGCATTTTGTTGTTCCAATACAAACTTACAGAATTTCTGTAATTTTCCTTTATTAATGTCTGGAGGTTTTTAATCGACGACTTCAATGTCATGTCTGTCAGTAAACTGTCTGTACAAGGTTTTTAGTCTTGACAGCAGTCTACTTTTTTGTCGGTGCAGTGCGTCAATAGTTGCGTTGCGGAATAAGTCTTCGTCGTCAGTGTGTTGATACCGAGGTATCGTTTTGTCCATTGTTCGTTTGATTGTCTCGTCCATTAGTCTAAGATACCTGTCAATCTCCTCGTTTGACAGATTTCTGTTGGACGGTGGGTAGAGCGAATTCGAGGAGAGTGCTCTCGTCAGTGTTCTGGAGAAGTGCGTCCAGCGCACCCTACTATAGTTGTAGGAATGCCTTTGAACAAACTCGTCCAATTCCGCAATTTCGTTCGGAACGGTTATTTCGGTACTGAGACCGCAATGGTCACTGTCATACACAAACGTGCGTAGACAGTTTATGGTATGTTGGTTAGTACATGTCAGGTGTATTCGTGTGTCGAACAACAAGAGGTCCAAATAGGAACCGTGTCTGGGAAACGACGGACTATCCGTCGCCTTCAGGCCGAGTCGATACATTATACTGTGCTGACCCCACCAATTGAAAAGTACCTTCCCTCTAGTATTTGGTGTATTATTTCCCCAATCTCTATGTTTGGCGTTGAAATCTCCGCCGATAATAAAATAGTTGTCTTCCAATTCCAGCCTTAGGAATCGAAAAAGTGTCTCGAGCTCTGAGATGAATAAGGTGGATTGAGTAGCCTTAGGTGCATAGACAGACACCATGTATAACCGCTTTCCACTACGGAGAGGGATGTACCTGATGCATGCTTCCAGCACCTGGAACCTACGTACTAGACGACTGTATACTCTTTTAAAACGCAGTCCCTTTCTTACAAAGATCGCAACACCACCTCCTTGAATAGAATTGGGTCGGTTTCTTCGTAATATTTCACATCTTCTGTGTCTCATTTTGTGCCTTTTGGTAAGCTTCGTTTCGCTAACCAAAAGCACATCAGGGGATTGGTCTTTAAGCAACTTAAACAGTGTGGCTCTTCGTTCGAACCTAATCAGTGAATTAACATTCACTGCAAGGACCTTCAGGGTTTGCTCCGCCATGTACGTACCCATTACGACTGAAGGTGCGTTAGGCCCGGCAGCAGCGCGTATATTTGATCTACCCGCTTAGGCTGTTCCTGTATTTGACGCTGAAGCTGAGCCATCTGCCCCTGAATAGAGAGCAAGATAGCCAGCATGTCAAGTACAGGTTCCGGTGCTCTAGGCGCTGGGGTCTGAGAAGCTACCTTTGCTTGTTGTACCGTATTTCCCCTACCTGCCGCCATTTGGGCGTAGGTAACGTGGGGAGTAACGGCTGGTGTTTGTGCCTGCACGAGTGGTCGTTTAACTTCCACTTTCTGCTGCCGAGCCAGATTTAGTCTTTTTATGTATTGGAATTTGGGACAACCCCGATAGTTTGCAGTGTGTCCCGTGTTCCTACATAAAGCACAAGAGAGTTGGCTTTTTTCAGACGCTCCGTCTGCATTTCGCAGTTCGACGCAGCGTGCCCGAACCTTTGGCAGCGAACACATTGTAAAATGTTTTCGCTCCTCTTTAATTTTTCCCAGTGTACAACCTGGTAGTCTAGGATTTTGATACTCCTTAGACCATCCAGTTTGCTGTCGGGACTTAACTGAACCAGGAAGAACGGTAGTTTCCGCTTCTCTCTTTTGGCTCTAGCCGTGACAAATGGCTTGACTCCCACGAATTTCAGCCCTTCGCACTCTTTCTCTTTCAACAGTGCAAGAAGCTCCTCCGGATTAGTCGACTGTTCTAACCCCCTCAGCAGCATTGTCTGCAGCTTCTCCCCCTTCGGGGTGTAGGAGAAGAATTCCGTCATCGAATCCTTCAATAAACTTTTAATTTTGTGGTAGCGCTCCACTGTATCTAAACTAAGTCTTTTAACAAAAAAATTATTTCCTATGGCCGACTTACATAATTCTATTGTGTCTTTCAACTCCATCTTAAACGTACCCGTAGTTTTGTTGATTTCTGCTGTTGTTGTTGTTGTTGTTGCTGCTGATGTTGTTTATGCTGTTGGTGTTGTTGCTGTTGTTGTTGCTTCTGTTGCTGCGATTTTTGTTGCTGTTGTTGCTGTTGTTGTTTTTGCTGTTTATGCTTTTGTTGTGGTTGTGCATCTTTCTTTGTAAGTTCTTGTACCGGTTTCTGTGTTTGTTGTTGTTTTAATGACTGTTTTTGTTTTTGTGGTAGCTCCACGTTGACATTTTGTTATTGCTGAGGGCTCTGGAGTTGTAGTTGTTCCCTTTCCCTCCTTGCCACTTGCTTGGCCTTTATAGCAAGCACTTTTTGCTGTAGCTGCTGTATGCTACTATATAATGCTTTGACCTCATCCTCCTCGTCATCTGATTCCGAGGCAGCTAGGGATGCAAAGGTATTGTTTCCACCCATATAGTGGCCTTCTCCGCCGTCAGACACATATGGGTATTCGTCTGGCGTCTTTCGTTGTTGCTTTGCTGCTTTTCTTGAGGTTGTTGGCGCCTCTTCCCTTGCTCCACCAGGCAGCTTCTCAGTAGATGCTGATAGGGAAGTGCGCTTCACGAGGTTTGGAGTAGGCTTCAGCTTCCTCCTCCTCTTTGCTGTCATTTCCGAACGTGCCGAAATTACGGTCTGGTCATCAGATGACATCACGCCATCTGCTGACCCCGCTATTAGTATAGCGGACCGCTCACTACCACTCATCACACGACGATCTGAACACTTTCTGCTTATGCAGTTGTCTATTATTTTAAAATTTTTAAAAATAAAAACTCGACGTAATTTTTTTCGGGAATCGAACCCACGACCCCTGCTTTGTCGGCCGACAAAACTATCACTGGGCCACCGAAGCACTTGGCCAAAACGTTACTAATTATCGTTTTCTTAAGTTTACTTTCAACTTTTTATCTTTACTAGAAGCCGAAAGACGTTTATTCCTCACGGAGGTCTATGAACGACTGACCGGAATCTCTACCTACAAAGCCAAATGAACCGCAACATAATGCTGTGGCAATGATCGAAGGCCGATGAACGAGCTTCCTCGCATTTGTTCGTGCGAAAAGATGGACTCCTGTGCAACTTTGAATCTCTGAAAAATAAAAAGTCGTCGGGAGTGGACGGTATTCCAACCGTTGTATTAAGACACCTGCCCTTGGAAGCAGTGGATATATTTACTACATTATTTAACCATGCCCTGATTAATGCATATTATCCGATGCATTGGAAAACAGCAGTGGTACATCCAATCCAATCCAACTAACCCTGCTAATCTTCGGTCAATTAGTTTACTTCCGAATATTAGCAAGGTATTGGAGAAAGTAGTTAATACAGCACTGTAAAGGTGGGTTGAGGAAAATAATATTGGGTCTACAAGTAAGTTTCCAGCGTTTGTCAGAGATGGCGCTACCAGTGGATCCCGGGCAGAAATGTCAGACCCCATGTGTTTTATTTGTAGGTTTTGTATCTGTCAACAACTTTGCAGCGTTATATTTGAGCAGTTCTATCGGTGTCGTACATTTTATCGAGCAAAATCGTGGCAAGTTTCCAGCCAAATAAACGTCATTTGCGGGAAACGCTGCTTTTATTCTTTAATATGAAGAAAAGTGCGGCTGAGGCCTATCGTTTGCTTTCGGAAACTTATGGGGCGGAATGTATTGGTGAATTGACGTGCCGCGAGTGGGTCAAACGGTTCAAAAGTGGTGATTTTGGAGTTGAAGACAAAGATCGCCCCGGAAAGCCGAAAAGTTTTGAAGACGAGGAATTGGACGCTTTACTGGATGAGGATCCGTGTCAGATTCAAGAAGAACTTGTTGCATCATTGGGCGTCACGCAACAAGCCGTTTCCCTGCGCCTAAAAGCACTGGGATTCATTCAAAAGGTTGGAAATTGGGTGCCGTACGAATTGAAGCCAAGAGACGTCGAACGGCGATTTTGCATGTCCGAAATGTTACTGCAGCGGTATAAAAATAAATCATTTTTGCATCGTATTGTCACTGGTGATGAGAAATGGATTTATTATGATAAACCTAAACACAGAAAATCGTATACAAAGCCCGGCGAGCCCGCCCAATCGACGTCGAAATGAAATATTCACGTGAATAAGGTCATGCTCTGCAAATGGTGCGATCAAAAGTGTGTCGTATACTACGAACTGCTTCCGAGTGGTGAAACCACCAAAGGACCATTATATCGAACCCAACTAATTCGTTTGAAGCGGGCATTAAAAGAAAAACGGCCAGAATATGAGACCAGGCATGAGTCCGTCATTTTTCATCACGACAACGCTCGGCCACATGTTGCGGTTTCAGTGAAAAACTATTTGGGAAATAGTGGATGGGAAATTCTGCCTCACCCGCCTTACAGTCCAGACTTGGCACCATCTGACTACCATTTGTTTCGTTCGATGCAGAACGCTCTTACGGGAATACGCTTCAGCTCAGTAGAGGAAATCAAAAATTGGCTCGATACGTTCTTCGGCTCGAAAGACGAGAAATTTTTTTCGTCCGGAATTCATAAATTGCCAGAAAGATGGGGGAAAGTTGTAGCTTCCGATGGACGATACTTTGAATAAAGCATTGTAACTATGTTTTCATAATAAAACTTCAAATTTTGGAAAAAAAAACGCTGGAAACTTACTTGTAGACCGAATATCATTCCGGAAAAACAGTTTGGTTTTAGGGCGAGGCATGACACTATTCAAGCTGCTTCAAAGCTGGTCTCCGACATACAATGGAATAAATGCAAGAACAGGTGTACGGGTGCCTGCCTCGTCGACTTTCAGAAGGCCTTCGACACCGTATGGTTAGAGGGGCTTTTCTATAAGCTGACCAGGATGGGCATGCCGAAACCCCTGCTATATATGATTTACGCTTATGCTTATGCTTATGGGAAAGAAGTTCGTTGTTAAATGTAACAACGTCATTTCGAGCAAGATCTTTGACATTAAAAACGGCTTACAACAGGGGGCTGTGATTTCTCCGATACTGTTTAACATTTACACAAGTGATCTAGTAGGTTCCCTCAACCATTCCATAGCGTACGCAGACGATTTAGTGGCGTACAGATCAGGTCCAAAAATCGAAGTCATTAACACCCTTTTGCAACGTGACTTCGATCATATTAAGGCGTATTGCGACGATTGGAAGTTGAAAATCAATTTCCAAAAGTCGGAAACAATTTTGTTTAGAACTCCATTGAGAGGGGCTTCTAGGGATCCCAGATATAACTGGCGAAATTTGGCCGTCATTGTACAGCACGGACTGCCATTGGCGGTGAGAAGCGTAGTGAGATACCTTGGTATCTGGCTTGATAAGTATGTTATTTGTATTTTGACAAATATATAGATGCTTGTCTTGCTGGGGCCAAGAAGGCTTTAGCCCTGACAAGAAGGCTATTTCACAGCAGTCAACTTGTCTTCAGGGTGAAGCTCATTTGCTATGTGGCCCTAATCAGGCCAGTCATCGCGTATGGTTGCCCCGTGTGATTCAATGTAGCACCGTATCAGATGGAAAGGATTCGGGTGTTTGAAAGGCAGTGTCTTAGGACCTGTCTCGGCTTGTACAGAACACCAGAATCAGAGTACAAAAAATATTATCCCAACAAAGCCCTTTACAATGGGACTAATAGGATTGACAATTTCCTGATTATGGTGATGCGAAGACACGTTGCATGAGCAACGATAATAGCCAGATCTTTGGGGCTTATTACCCCAATGAAATGTACCACGATAGCACGCTTCTATCGGGCTTTCTCCCGCCAAAGGCATTTCTCCATATTGATGCTAAAGTTCCCAAACTATGAATTTAAGTGGATATCCACCAAAAGAATGTATGCGAGAGAGAGAGCTAGCGGTGGATGCTATTTTGGTTTCAGAAAAGATCTAAATATTTGCTGTGAATTCAGGACAGTGCAACAGCTTACCAATGCGATAATAAGAAATATTATACATTTATTCTCAGAGTATCTAAACAGCAATCATTGGGAATGATTCTGTTTTTTTAAAACTAAATAACAGGAAGCAACTAAAGCGCTGGGTTCCACCCTCCCACCGCCCTGAAACCCGTGGTTTTGCTGAAGGGCGCCGGTTAGCACATGCAGCAAAACAACATGCCCACAAATCGGCACTGCACAAAAGGACGAAAGCGGCTCATTACCTCTACAAGCAAAAGAGGAGGAAAGAACATCGGCTTCTCTGGAGAAAAAAGAAAGAGCATGAGAAGCGCGCCATCGAGGAAATAGAGAGGTTCTACTCCAGGGATAATGTTCGGAAGTTTTACCAAAAGGTAAAAGGAACATGTCAGGGTAATAAGACCTGAACGGAAACCCGTAGCGATGAAAAATTAAATCTTGTAGTACAGTCACTATCGGTGCTGAGGATATGGAAAAACCATTTCTGCAGATTGGTAAACGGCGAAGGCGACATAAATTACGCTGTCAGACAGACCGATCCATTCCATATTGACGATGCAAGTCAAGAATTCCGTCCACCCGACCAAAATGAAGTGACAAACAAGACTGAAGGGCTAGACGGCCTATTCGCCGAACTAAATATTTAAGGCAGCAGGAGATGACTTGGTAGAGAGCATACCCCAACTTATTTCCAAGATTTGTTCGGATGAATGTTTGCTTGATGAATGGAACCTCAGCATCGTTTGCCCGGTTCACAAGAAAGAATACCATCTAAACTGCGCAAACTATTGGTCTGCTAAACATCGCATATAAGATCTTGGCTGTCAGGCGAGCGCCTGAAACCATTTATCAACGATCTCACTAGACCCTATCAGTGCGATTTTAGGCCCGGTAAGTCCACAATTGACCAAAAATTCACACAACGGCAGATTGTGGGGAAAACCCAAAAGGTTCAGATCGATACTCATCACCTTTTTATCGATTTTAAAGCCACAAATGGCAGCATCTGCAGAGACGAGCTATAAAAAGTCACGCCAAGGTTTGGCATCCCTGCCAAACTCATCAGCTTATGCAGGTTGATGTTGGAGAAAGCTCGCTGAGGTATCAAGGTCGGTAATGACCTAACCGAGAACTTTGATGTCAACAAAGGATTTAGGCAAGGCGACGCGCTGTCATGTGGCTTCTTCAACATCAAGAATAGTGCAAAACTCAAAAGCCACATACGAGATACGATCTTTCAAAAGTTTGTTCAATTGCTTGCATACGCCGACGATATTGATATCATTGGTAGAACACAGCGACCTGTCACTGGCGCGTTTGCGGGCATAGGAACATAAGCGGCAAAAATGAGTCTAGTGGTAAACTAGGTCAAAACAAAGTACATGCTGTCAACAAGAAGGGACACCCAACATCGACGAATCGGTCAGAATGCCACAGTCGACAGCTATAACTTTGAGGTAGTAAGGGACATTGTCTACCTCGGCTCTGCTATCGCATCTGAAAAGGAAATATCTTCAGAAATCCAACGAAGTATAACTCTTGCCAATCGCTGTTTCTTTGGGCTGGGAAGACAACTGTGTAGTAACGCCCTAGTAATCCCAGTCCTGCTCTATGGTTCCGAAGCACTGACCCTTTCTAAAGCGGATGTAGATGTGCTTGGTCATTTTGAGGGAAATATTCTTTGCAAGACATTTGGTCCCGTATGCGCTGACGGGCTCTGGAGGAGACGATTCAACGATGAACTCTACGAGCTGTACCGCGACATTGATCTGATCAAAACTACGCATTGGGCGTTTGAGATGACTGGGACAAGTAGAGCGAATGAATACCAACGCTCCAACCCGCAGAATCTTCGACTCTAATCCGGAGGGACAACGCAGTTGAGGAAGGCCTCGCCTTAGGTAAAGCGGGCAAGTGGATAGGGACCTCAACAAACTTGGAGTGCCCAACTGGAGGCAGTTATCCAAAGACCGCGTTAATTGGAGAGGCTTATTGGTTGAGGTCCAAGTCCACCCCGTATTGTAGCGCCGCCTAAGTAAGTAAGTAAGTAACTAACAGGGAAAAATTAATTGTTCACCCAATTTTTCGCTTTAAATGGCTCGTAAGATCTTAATATTAAAAAAATATAAGCCTAACTACTTCATGATATTTATTACCCTACTGTGAAGGATTCACATGAATTAATAAATATTAAATACTTGGATCACTTTATTTATGAACCACTCATATGTATTCGTATGTTCTCTATCATGTGTTGCAGAATATAAATCTGATTCCTGATTTTGCTACGTTTCATTGAAAACATTCATTGTTTTCGTCAAATATCATACATTGGAAATTTTGTTTCTGTACATACAAGATTAGTTCTAGTTCTGTTAGCAATTTCTTTCTTAAGCTGACTTGTCGGAGCAGGAAGATCAAAGAGTCAAAGATCATAAATTTCTGAAAATAACCAAGGTGAGATGTCGAACAGAGCGCCAAAAAATTCTGACTTAAATGAATTCACGTACTTCAGGTGGACCTCGCAATAACGATTACCCACCAATAATGGTCGGTTGAGAACGCAGCCGGGCCATAGATTTTGGAGGCCCAAACAAACCCCAACGGTGACCTAGGGCGTGCTCGATGTTTGTGTTGAGATGTTTCCTGAGGCTCTTCTACGACATGGTCGGTAGTTGGGCTGGATAAATAGGGAGATTAGCGAAGAGGCTTAGCCTGTTATGGTCAAACTCTATAAGAATAGCTAGGTGGCTGTGCAGACTGCTATTTTTGACGGCTCATAACGGGAAACTGAAATGGCTGAGCGGGCTCTAGAAGAGGCACACTCTAAAGCACTACACGCAAGTAAACACACGTTGCAGAAAACGGCGACTGCTGTCGAAGGCACGACTGCTAACAATCCAACTCCTTCAGCGGCAACAGAGAGACGAACAGATTGGCGGACATGACACCCACTGTAATCGATTTAGCCAGAACAAGGAAAGAGGAAAAAAATGTCTGGCACTCCTTCTGTAGAGGAATTTACTTGCACACATTGATGAAACAGCGAAGACCGTAGTTCAATTGGACGGAAGTCAGTTGATGCAGTTAGATTTATAGTACTCTGAGAAAAAACAGTGATGAGGGCTTTAACCGCGCACAAGGACCGGCTGAAACCGATGCTACAATCACCATATGTTGTAATTCCGTTGTATGGAATTAGGATGTCCCGAGGAAATTCATTTCCAAGAATGTGCCGACCTATGTACTCGTATGTATGTATAAAACTTCTATCTTCTCTGAATTACGAAAGTTGACAATGACAACAGTCTGCACGACGCTAAGCACGGTGTAGATCAACTGTGGGAGCTGGTTAAAACAGAGAATTCAAACGAGGGCTGCGTATGAAAAACTGAACGGAACAGATAAAGTTCTTGAATGTTTAGCATGTATATGCTAAGAATCCCTAAAACATCGAGACTTTTAAGATTCCCAGGCCAGCAAAGCACACGCCCGCGGTGTTCCGAATTGCATGGCAACTAAGTTAAACAGAGAATGCATTGAAACAATTTCATACTCAAAACCCTGTATTCGACATTGAAAAGTGTAAAATCTATTCTCATAGGGAAATGAAGAAAGTTTTGGGCTTAGACAAAGCTTCTGCCAATAAAATGTCACAATCTGCACCTTGGAAGGGCTCGTATCCAATTTTTTTCCAAATAACTAATCTATTATATTTACTCAGATAAACTTTTCACATTCTAAGCCTACTACTGCACCCTATGTGGAAGGCTTTCCATGTTGGACAGGAACCTGTATGGACATTATGCCAGCTTTAGTACGCAACATATAAAGTCTTCCACATGGGGGTGCAATAAAGAGATCTGTGGTTAAAAACTTTTAAGAGAAAAGACGGAGAACTTTGCTTTTTGTGCCGAATTCACAAAACTATCTACACTCGGATAATCTTGCGACCAATAACTAGGTACTGCATAAATTTGGCATTGCATCAGCTTGCTTTTCTTAAAACTCGATACTGCTGCTACAAATTTTGGTGGGGGCGAAAGCCCCCATTTTTTCGGCTTAATACAAGCTATAACTTAAAATTAAACTTAAACTAAAACTTATAACTAAGGTTGGTTATTGTGGTGAAGGAGAACCGATTTGAGGTAGGAAGTGGTGCGGTGGAAGTCAAAGACGCTAGGGTTTGAATTAATTTTTCGTAGCATGCGGGAGATTGGTTCGTTCGCGCCATAGGTGGTGTGGTGGGTTGGGAGATAGAAGAGACGAGGGGTACGTAGATTACGAGGGTTAGAGTTGAGGAAAATAGAATTGTGAAGGGACGTGCATTCAACCTGACCTGAAAGAAGTCGATGAATGAAGAGAAAGTCGGCTGCATCTCTGCGTTCCTCAAGGGTGTTTAGGTTAATAAGGTTGAGACGGTTTTGATAGGGGGGCAGAGTAAAAGAATCATCCCAGGGCAAACCTCGAAGAGCAAATCGAAGAAAACGGCGCTGGATGCTTTCGATTCTCGAGATATGAACGCGATGATATGGGGACCATACTTGACTGGCGTACTCTAGGAGGGGACGAACAAAGCTATTATAGAGGGACTTGGTCACGTATGGGTTGGTGAATTCTTTGGACCATCGTTTTACAAAACCTAGTGCAGAGTTGGCTTTAAGGATTATCCCATCCATATGCAAACGGAAGTTGAGCTCCCTATCACACAAAATGCCGAGGTCGCGAAGAGATTCAACGGAGGAGATAGGTTGGTTGTGGAGAAGGTAGAGTCGGGGAGGAGATTTGAGCCGCTTATGTGAAAAGGTGATGGATTGGCATTTGGTGATATTAAGTTCCAAACAATTTTTGAGGCACCAGATCGAAAAACTATCAAGGTCTTGTTGAAGAAGGAAGGAGTCATGGGGAGAGGAAATGGTTTTGAAAAATTTGGTATCGTCGGCGTAAAGGGAGACGGACGAGTGTTTGATGTTCCTATCGAGATCATTTATGGTTAATATAAAATATGAAAAGAAGGGGACCGAGATGGCTGCCTTGAGGAACTCCAGCGAACACTGTAAAAACGGTTTTCGAGGTAAGAGGATATCCATTTTAACAGTATGGGTTCAAAGCCGAGGGCAGACAATTTGAAGATTATTAATCGATGAGAGATTTTATCGAAGGCTTTGCTAAAATCGGTTGCAACTACATCGATTTCGTTGCCGTTCTCTAGGGCAGAGATGGCAAAGGATACGAATTCAACGAGATTTGAGGTGGTTGACCTACCCTTTAGGAAGCCGTGTTGGCAGGGAGGCCATCTGGACCGGGTGTAAATTCGTCATTGAGTTGGTGTAATTTATATTCGATATAGGAGGGGTCCAAGATGTGAGAGAGAAGTGGGCCGTTGGAGAAGTTCAGTAGGTAACGAAAATAGGATGGATCTGGTATAAAGGAGTCGTTGGTGAAGGATTGTTTAAAGAAGCTGGCAAATAGGTTGGCAATGGTGAGTGGATCGGTTGATGACTTGTTGTTGAAAGAGAGGGAAGGAGGGTAACCATCGGACTTTCTTTTGTAGTTAACAAATTGGTAAAAGGACTTAGGGTCATTTATAAGGTTGACTTGCGCATTGTTAAGGTAACGCTGGTAAAGGGAATCGTAAAGTTCGGTGAAATGAAGATAAGCACCAAGATAGTTGGAATAGTCGGACAAGGATCTGGTACGCAGGAAAACAGCCCATAACTTGTTTCTCTTGTTTCGTAAGGAACGAAGCTTGCGATTATACCAGGGAGGACTAGTAGATGATGTTTTAAGGCGGGAAAACAGAACGTAAAGGCTGAAAGAATTAAATATTTCTTTATAAAAAATGGATAAGGCATCATTTACGCTTAGGTTGTGAAAGTTAAAGGGGGATCTGCTAAGATAGTCACTGATTTTGTGAAAGTTTGCTTTGTGGAAGTCATAGGATGAGAGAGTTGTGGGAGGAGTGGACTGGAGAGAAGAGTTATGAAAAAATGAAAGTAGAAGGGGGGGGGTGGTAGTTGTCGATTGTGGAGAGAGATAGGGGACAAAGTGAGACTGAGGAGTTGATTGAATCTGTTGTGAAAATAAGGTCCAATTGCCTGCCCATATAGTTGGATACACCACTGACTTGGCATAGACTTGAGTCTGTTAAGCGATCTAAGAAGAGACATTCCTTAGCTGAGTTGGCATTTGAAGCGATGAAGAACGATTGATCGTCTGATGGAAACAAAAGCAGTAGCCGAATTCACCGAGTACTGTGGTTCCAGAGAAATGAGACTAATACTCAGAATTCTTTTCGGGGCAGTAGCATCATCTCCTGAAGGTTATTGTAGCGTTTGACCAGGATATCAAAATTGCTGGCTTTGAGTCAATATTTGCTACAAAAATAAAACAGCAAGTAATCGACTTAAAGATATCTAACAGAAACGCTAAAGAGATTACTGCATTTAACAGCACTGCCGAAGGTATCCATGTCACAACAAAGGTACATCCAATTCAGAGTCTGATGCTGGGCTTAAACCTTCATGAAGGGGAAGAACCTGAGTAAAGCCAACTTGACAAAGATGTCCAGGGTCCGCCGAAAAACAGAACGAAACAGAATGTAGAGGAAGCTATTCAGAACCTAAACTTCGCCCTTGTCAAATGTTTTAACGGAACGAGCAAAAAGATCAGAGGATCTGATCTTAATCGAAAGCAGAGACTCTTTGTCTCATTCCTGAGATTCACGTAACGGGTAACCTGATCAGATCTCGCTCACCACCAGTTTCTATCACTGAACTGGACTGAGAACTGAGTAACTCAACCCGTCGTAGCTAGTATCTATCATCAATTGTGGAGACGGATGAAGCCATCAAATACGTTGCAACTTCTTTTGATAGTTGGCATTGATAAAGACTAAAAAGGTATGAGACATTTGCTTGCAGTTCTAAAGAAAATCTTCACTATTAGCCCATCACTGGCATAAATAACGAGTCCATGGCGAACGCTCGTCAAGAATATCTGGCAATTAGTCCGATTACCTTCTTGTTGAAGAGCATGAGCTTCGTGTTCCCATAACAGTTTTGTGAATATTTCCTCTGTCGAAGATATATCATGCTAACCAACGTGGAAGAACCTGTGACATTGCACTATTGTAGTCAGGATACCTACTGTCTCCATAGTATGGTGAATGTCATGTCTCTTCATGATTCTGACGCATACATTCGAGCATATGCAGATGATGTTGCTATAGCATTAGCACTGGCTATTGGATCACGTCGAGGGACTGCCTTCTCTTCATCACAGGCAGCGCCAGGCATAATCGATTTAAGAACCAAAAATAGGCTCTCAGTCAGTCCTCTATAGGTACGGAAAGGAGGAAGCTGACTGATCTGGGTCATCTGGTGCAGGCATTCTCTAACGAAGTTTAGGGTCTTGGTGTCATGCTTAACTTCTTTGGACTGAACATATCACATGGGAAACCCCCAAGACGCCATCTCGGCTAAATGGTATGGTGGCTTTTCCTAGGACACCTCGCTTTGCTTTAGTTGCACTGATGTTCATACCATATATCTTCTGTTTAAAAAGAAGTGATCTCTAGTACAACACGCACTGAAGTTTTGATAACTTTGAGCGTCGACTATCCTTTGAATCTGGCTTTATATACACGTCATAGGATGCATTGACATCAGACCTTATGTTGCTGCAAAGCTATGAAATTGACTTTCCCATGCTCAGGAATAGTGGTAGACAAAAAAAACACATATTTTGTAAAGTACCCGTGCAGGGGCGAAGTACTATATCCATGCTACAGCTAAATTAAAGCTTTATTGGACCGATTCACCACTTCAAGGCTACTTCGAGATACCAAAGCTTCTCTGAACTCAGATGGACACCTGAATTCTTAGTCTTTCTTTGGGTATTAGATCGCAATGAGTTGCGCATACCATTGATAATTGCGTTTTGTGTGAGCAGAATTGCAAATTGTATGACTCTCCTGGGTGCAGCCAGACCAAGCGAATAATTGGTCTCTATGGTGTCACCGGCTTTCTTTATGTCCTTAAGTAGGAACGACTGTAGGTTACTTGCTGGCTTCCTAATGGCGTATTTCGCTTTTTCCAAGCACATGTATATGTGTGATAGGCATGTAAGTAAGAGTGGCTGTTGGAAACACCAACTCACATAAGCCTATTGACCCATTGTGATGCCACGTGGATCTACATATAATCCTCTTGCTCATGGAATCAGTTTGAGTTTATGATAAAGCGTAGGAGACTGTTTACGTATGTAAGTGGTGTCACCAATAACCTTGGCAGACAACTCGACCTAGTCTTCGCCATTGATACAGATAACTGCATCGTTTTAGAAACCAGACATCTTCTTTCTAAGTTGGATAGTTACCACCCTCCCCTTTCTCTTACGTTGGCGTATGACAATGGTCTTAATCGCGTTTCCTATGAGTATTCTTACAGTTTTAATTTTTATAGGGCTAACTACGCCAAACTGAATAACCTCTTCAGTTTGGCCAATTTTGACTTTCTTTACGATAAGCCCAACCTCATGGTTAACGATGCTCTCGCATCCTTTTATACCGAAATTTTCAAATGTCTCTCCCAATCTGTACCTTTTTTACCCAAAAAGAATCCCTCATCATCACCACCCTGGTATAAGCTCTGGCGTACTTACTTAATATGACGTTCCGACATCGATTTCTTTTACTACCAGTCTGCCCAAATAAATTTCTCTGTACTTTGTCACACTCTATATGACAACTATTTAAACCAAATGGACCGCACACTCATTTCCGACCCCAAGCGATTCTTTCAGTTCATCAAAACTAAAAGTAAATCGGATAACTATCCATTATCACTGAATTTTCTAGATAAGTCCTCGGGCGATCCCCAAATTATAGCAAATCTCTTCGCAATTTTTTTTAGCCAAGCGTTCGCCACTCATTCCCAAGAGCCAGACCACTCTTACTTTTCCTACTTAAATAGCTGCCCACAAACAACTTTGGAATCTGTGTCTATAACTTTAGAGCAGGTTAAAGATAAAATAATAAACCCCAAAGATGATTATTCTGCCGGCCCTGATGATCTTCCTCCTATATTTTTAAAGAAATGTGCAATGCATCTAGCCCAACCTCTTACAGCTCTCTTTCAGCTTTCTGTCACCCAGGGATTATTTCCCTCGACCTGGAAAAGGTCATTTATTACTCCCCTACATAAAAAAGGCCGAAAAGATGATATTTCCAACTATCGACCAATTGCTAAGCTGTCCTGCATACCTAAGCTTTTCGAGAGCATTATTTATGATATAATGCTTTTCCATTGTAAACCTATTGTTTCCCAAAACTAGCACGGATCAAGCACGTTATGTGCACTGGAATCTGGAAATGAAGTTGATGTGATTGCCACCGATTTCAGCAAAGCCTTTGATAATATTTCACATGATATAATCCTTCTGAAATTAAAAGCTCTTGGTTTCCAAATAAACTTTATAACATGGGTTCAATCATATTTCAATGAAAGACAGTACTATGTTTTATTTAGGTCCATGATTTCTGACCCAATTAAAGCCTCCTCTGGTGTCCCTCAAGGCAGCCACCTTGGCCCCTTACTATTTATTCTGGCCATTAATGATGTTGATTGCATCATTAAAAATTCATACATACTCGTATCTGTTTACGCAGACGATATGAAAATCTTTCGATTTATATCTTCTTCCTCAGACAGCCTACCACTACAGGAAGATCTTGACAGATTTGTACTTGATGTCAGAAGAATTTTCTTGAGCTTAACGTCAATAAGTGTCAGGCTATAACGTATTCCCGTAAGCGGCCCCCTTCTTCACCTCGCTGCTATCTAATCTTTAAGCTGCCTGTTCCCTTAGTGAATGAGTTGCGTGATTTAGGTGTTATCTGTGATAAGGAACTCAATTTCCGTTCTCACATTGATAATATAATAAAGAAAGCCAACTCTGCCCTTGGCTTCATCAAGCGCTGGTCTAAGGAGTTTTCCAATCCTTATGTTACCAAATCTCTTTACATAACCTTTGTTAGGCCTCTTCTTGAATATGCAAACCAGGTTTGGTCACCCTACTACAGAATACATATCCTCCGGATAGAAGCTGTTCAACGCAGGTTTTTACGATTCGCTTTACGTGGTCTTCCCTAGGATGATAGCCAAAACTTACCACCTTATACCGACCGGCTGAAACTTATAAATTTACAACCCCTTTCTATACGTCGAAAAGTTGCCGACATTCTCTTTATTCATCAAATTTTAGTTGGGAATATCGATTGTCCTTCTTTACTTTACCTCGTCTTATTTCTTTTAATACCAACCCATGCAATCTTAGGTCTGTGCCACTTTTCCGGCTCAATCTTCACCGAACGAATTACGGACACTTAGAGTCAATGTCTAGAATGCTTCGTGAAGTTAACGATATTCTGCCTCTCTTCGACTACCATCTCACCAAACTCTCTCTCTTAAAAACACTCTTATTTCCACCTATGCCTCACATCCTAACTTTTTTTAATCGCTCCCACCCTTTAGTTCGTATCTTTAGTTTTAAGTGAAAATTGTTAGTTCTAAGAATAAGCTTGCAATAAGCATTAATAAATCTGTCCGGGGTTGACCCGGGCCGTAAATCAAATTCTTTAGTTCATCATTGTAAAATAAAACTCCTAAGTGAAGGTTTCTTCCCTGGGAGAGAGCTGGACATGTACAGAGTAGGTGGAAGACTGTCTCCTCTTCCTCCTCGTCCACGCAGCTTCTACAGGAATCTTTGTAAAAGCGCGAAGCCTTCTTGGGTGCTAGCCCATGAGGCAGTGTCCAGTGATGACACCTGAGATGTTTCCTATTTATCTGTTTAGTCGCTAGACATGTAGGTCCAACTGTCTACCTAAGATCTGTTCTTTTATTGGAATCCAGCTTTAATATTAATTTGTACGTAACGATTGGTATACCTATGCTACCGTTTTCCGGTATAATGGCTAGGGTAGTTCCAATTTTGGCAAGTTCATCGGTCCTACAATTCCTTGGAATGTCTCTGTGGCCCAGCAAACAGCAAAGGTAAAGGTTGAACTGCTCTGCCATCTCCATAAGATATGATCGGCATTCAAGGGCGGTTTTTGAATTTAATGAGACTGAGTTCAGGAACTTGATAGCGGCCTTACTATCCGAAAAGATGCGGATATCCTTTGCAGATATCACGTTATTCTACAGCCAGGACTGATCTTCTTTAATCGCCAAAATTTCCGCCTGGAACACGCAACAGTGATTTAGAAGATGGGAAAAGAGGCTTAGATTTCGCTAATCTGAGAAAACACCACCAATAACCTCGCTATCAGTTTGAGATCCATCTGTGTAAAAGTGGATTGACTTATCCTCCATGAAGGCATCCTCCTTCCAGAAGGATCTTTGTCAAACCAAAGTTCAGGTGTGATGCAATCGATGTTGTGAGCATTCCTAATGTATTAAGAATGTTAACGTGGCCAAATGAATTATTTGTCCACTGTGTGGTCGCTTCAAGGTGAATAACTGTGATCGCAGCTACTTGCCTACTGCAGATATCGAGGGGTGTCAACTGAAACAGAATATCCAGTGCCGCGGAGGGAGTAGACCGTAAGACTCCGCTTATGCATAGACGTGCGGTTCTTTGGATCTGCTTAGTTTGCTGCAGTTGACTGCATTGTCTAAGGCAACCCCGTAGGTGAGTATCGGTCTTAAGACCGAGATGACTAGCCAGTGGATTATCACTTTTCTTGTGCTTTTGCTAGGTTGAAAAGTTTTCTGCAAACGTTTCTAAGCGGTCCCAGAGCTGATGTCCACCAATTGAATAAAAGGGCAGGAAGCGGCCACAGCCTGATTGAGAGCCAGGGTGAAATCCTTGACTTTCAAATCAAGCTCGTTGGTGTCACGCGGGAACTTGAGAGTTCAGAGGATAGCGTCTTGGACAGTATTCCTATGTATTGTATTTTGGTCAATCAGTTTTCCGATAATTCCGGTATGCTGGTTGATTGGGAGGAGCATCACTCAGAGTGATTAGATGTACGAGTATCTGTGGTCTGAAAATGAGTGTTCAGACGATTCCATCCAGTTCGTTAGCCTTTCAATGATGTTGTCGTCGACAAGAGTGATATCTAGCACTTCCTGTCGGTTTCTTGTTATAAAAGTGGGCTCATTGTCAATGTTGCAAACAATGAGGTTAGTAATCATAAAATAATCAAAAAGTGACTCACCTTGTTATGAGAGTTAGCGTCTCACCCGATGATGAAGCCAGTTTTAGTCTTCCAGGTTCCAGTACCACCCTTTCTAGGTTGTCACCAGGGAGAGGGCCCACATGATCGTGGCCAAGATATGCCGATGCCAGCCAGTAGGACCATTTGGCAGTCTCTAGTCTGGCAACGGTTAAGTCGGAGTCGCTGAGGTTAGGAAGTAAAAATGCATTAAGGCTACGTTTCACAAATATACAGGATCTAATCTTACCTTTGTCGCTTGTATAGAGCGGAGCGTATACAAATGTCCCAAGCCCACGAACCACGTCTTCTACGATCCATGTTTCCTGGAGTAGGATAATGTCTTCTGCGTTTTTTGAGTGATGGCGATTAATCTGGAGAAAGCGTATCATTGCTACTATTTACCAGAGTATCCGCCACCACGGTACTGTTCGAGTCCTCCGATTCTGAACATATGCCCAAGAGCTCATTTTCTTCCTCTGATCGTATAGAATCTCTTTTTTCTTCGTCGTCGGTTTCCATTTCTAACAGAATGTCAGAAGAGGAGACCGACGGAATAATTGTCGTCTCGGATAGATTGGAGCCCTTACTATCCATTTCTGGAAAGGATATGGACGCTCCAAGATCTATGGTTGTATTTGAAGTTTCCGTTAAAGGAGGAGGGAGTTGCATCCAGTATCTAGCATCCAGCTTATCCTTTTTATAGACTATAGACTCTTAGATGAATCATGCCTTTAGTTTACCCTATAGGGTTAGTGGGTTCTTTATTGATCACAATTAACACACATCCATAAGGGCCCCTTAGATCTTTCAGTTTCACGACCATGGCCTGCCACAATTTTACCTCCGCTCGGCAATGCAGGAGCCTTGGATCATCAGCCTATTTGATTTTCGGCTTCTACAGACTCGTCTGTGACACGGTATCCTGCAACGCCTGCTAAGAAAGTAATGACGCAATCGGCGAACACTGTCTCTGGTAGCACTATAGACTAGTTCTTTGTCTGAGTAGTTTTTGTTCCGATAGATGAAAAAAAAAAAATTAAGTTAACACCTTCCAGGCGCCCAAATATGAAATTTAAACATTTAGCACTTCAAAGGATTCTAGTTTACTCTAAACTGAACTATCTATGACTAATCTTTTTCGTGAAATTTTTCCATTGTCAGCCGTGTGTACATATTTACCACTCCAATTTTTTATCTTTCCACGGTCAGGCAAACATCTCAATTACTCGTACCTCCTGATTAGCAAATCTTCCACCGTGCGTCGTCAATAGAAAACTTGTTTATCAACATATTGACAATAGTTGTTACTACAGTATTGTCGTATTGTTGCTGTCGCAGTAACTACACAGGCATGAATAAATTCTCAATTGTACCACTCAATTCACACTTTCACGACCGAAAACATAAATATTTTCCAAGTGGACTATCTAACGAAAACACCTCAATTATTTCGAGTACACCATCTAAACGTATTAAGCGGCCTTAAATGTCATGGGAACTGCTTAGGTACATATTTACTAAAGCAATCCATCTATCAGCCAGATATCTGTAACTCCAAAAACTTGACAAGCAGCATTCGGATGGTGTGTTTGGGTTTTGCGCCCAAATTCGAAACGCCCGTGACTGGAGAAAATTTTAAAATTTAATTCAATTAACCGTGTAGACGAAGAAATTCGAATAATTTTAACATCTATTAGCACTTAATTATTTTGGTGATTTAACTTGTTGACAAATGTAATGTGGCAGTGGGGATTAAGTGGTCAAATTCGGTTGACATTGTTGCAAATTTTAAATATTTATTGGGAAATGCGTAGGGTGGATGACAATAATCCCTTTTTGTGATAGCTTTCCTTGTCGCAATGTGAAGGCTTAGCACTCTAGATGACTCTAGAAATCTATGTTTGGGTAATTCAGAAGTCCAGAAGCAATTTTTTATCTTAACCCCCTTCAATTTACTTCTTCTACTAACTAGTAACCCCTAACTCCTAGGTGGAAAAGGCTGCAGCCACTAGTATCCGAACTTCGAATACCAGTCAGGGCACACTTTCAAGGCACACTTCCTGCAGTGCCGTGAAATCCACTGTGGGAATCGCTCTTTTTCGATACGCGTGAGACATAATTTAGACTCAATTAAGAAATAGAATGAGAGTGATGTTTTAATTATCATAATTATCGGACTCAACGTTGTGAACCTACCCTATGTGCGTGCCAAAAGAGGAGATATCAACAACCTGAAGGTGCACAGTCATCATATACAGCAACAAAGGCGCTTTATATAATCAACAATACTGCGCAACAGGTGCCAAATCCCAGCTAGAAAATATACCGAGACTTATTCGATCGATGTCAGTCACCTTACCAACTCTGAGGTGAAAATTAGTAAGCACAGGATTAAAAGGATTTTGAAAGTATGATAGTATAGCTGCCGAGTGAGACTAAGTCTAGTCCCTGGTCATCAGGTGTGGGCTTGTCCAGTAAAGTTGTTGGACGATTGCTAGGAGTAATCGACACAAGAAGACTCATTACCTCCATTGGGCGACCGCCGGGAAATGATGGTTATTTCACGGCTAACTGACTGCGTATGCTCCGTGCACTCGCAAGCCTGTAACATTAAAGTGTTTCCTCGGTTTTTAGCAAGCGCTGAAGGATGCATAGCTGAGAGGGTGCTTAGTTTATAGTTTGCACACTTTGGATACCGGGCGACCTCCGATTTAAATCCCCAGCATTCCTTTCAGCAAAACAAGCTCTGCTGTTAGATGACTTTCCTATCACATTACTTACGAGAATCAGAATTGATTCAATAAAGAACATAGTTACTCGTAGAGCTGATGCCTCTTTAAAAGCATCAACCTCTAGGGACGCACTTGTGCTCCCTGCAGTAGAAACTGTTGATCGGACTCTTGCTGCCACCTCTGACGCTGATATGAGAAGTGAGGAAGAGAATGTGTAACTTTCGAGCGACTCTGACTAAGACACTTTGTGCGATGACACAATCAACATGCTATCGGACGAGGTATGTGTACCATCCGTTTGAAGGAAAAAAGCCGTAGATTCAGTGGACGAGTCACTCAAATCTACTACTACAAGCTTAATCTAACTTAAAAACTAACAGAAAGGCTTAAGAGCTAGGAACCATAGAAGTGATGGAGGAGATCTTGTTTGAGACGTGGAGTGCTCAGGTGGAAATCAAAAGGGAGAGGTTTGAGTTGACCTTTCGGAGTATTCGGGAGATTGGTTCGTTGGAGCCATAAGAGGTGCGGTGGACCGCGCGGTTGGTATTGAAGGAAATGGAGTTCAAAATGGATGTACAATCGATGGAACCTGAGAGAAGTCGATGAATGAAAAGAATGCCAGCAGTATTCCTACGTTCTTCAAACGAATTCATATTTAGAAGTTTGAGGCGATCCTGATAGGGGGATAATATTAAAGGGTCGTTCCATGGCAGGCCACGGAGGGCAAATCGGAGGAATCGACGTTGAATACCCTCGATTCGGGAAGCATGAACCCGGTGAAAGGGGGACCAAGCTTGACTGGCATACTCAAGCAGGGGGCGAACAAAGGTAATATTAGAGAGATCTGGTTACATACGGGTTGGAAAATTCCTTGGACCACCGTTTAATAAAGCCAAGTGATGAGTTGGCTTTGAGGATCATCTTACCGATATGCGAACGGAAATTAAGCTCGTAGTCGAATAGTATGCCAAGGTCTTGAAAAGGCTGAACCAGAGGAATTGGTTGACCATAGAGGAAATAAAGTCGGGGAGGAGACGGGTTGCATTTACGTGAGAAGGTTTTAGATTGACATTTGGCTATATTAAGTTCTAGGCAGTTTTTGAGGCACCAGATTGAAAACCGATCAAGGTCTTCTTGAAGAGACTGAAATAGGTTTAAAAAATTTTGTGTAGTCAGCGTAAAGGGAGAGGGACGAGTGTTTAATGACCCTCTCAACATCATTGATAGTAAGAATGAAGAGAAGAGGGTCAAGATGACTGCCTTGTGGAACTCCAGATGAGGCTAGGAATGGAACAGAAAGGGCGGATCTAAAACGAACACTATTATATCGGTTTAGCAGGTAAGAAGAAATCCATTTTAATAAAAGAGGCTCCAAGCCGAGAGCAGATAATTTGAAGCGATCAATTGATGAGATATCTTGTCAAACGCTTTAGTGAAATCAGTTGCGATAACATCGATTTCTTTGCCATTTTCTAAGGCTGCGAGGCAAAAGACACGAATTCAGCTAGGATTGTGGTAGTTGATCTACCTTTTAGAAAACCATGTTGTCGGGGTGAAATAAAAGGCTTGCATTTGAAGCTTAAGGCTTCGTATAAAATGCTTTCAAAAAGTTTGGGTATATGAGAGAGTTCAGCAATGGGACCTTTTTGTGTATCGGGATTATAAAAGAGGTCTTCCAAATCTGGGGAAATTCTCCCTGTGTAAGGGTTAGACGAAAAAGGTAGGAAAGGGGTAGAGAGAGGTTGGAAGAGCTTGTTTTAAGAATAACGACGGGGAGTCCATCTGGGCCAGGTACAAATTCATCTTTAAGATTTAATAACTTTTCTTCAATAACTGCAGGATCGAAATTTTGAGTGAGAAAGGGACGAATGGAGAAATTTGGTAGATCATTGAAGTAAGAGGGATCTGGTTGTTGGCAAATGATTGTTTGAAAATGTAGCAAAAACGTTGGCGATGGTAGGAGGATCACTTGAAGATTTGGTTTCGAAAGCGAGGGAGGAGGGATAACCATCAGTCTTACTTTTGCAATTGACAAATTGAAAAAAGGACTTGGGGTCATTTATGAGATTGGTTTGCGCACTATTCAGGTAGCGCTGATAGAGAGAGTTATAGAGTTCAATGAAATGAAGATATGTACCTAGATAATTTGAATAGTCGGAAGAAGAGTGGGTGCGAAGGAATACCGCCCATAACTTGTTTCTTTTGTTTCGTAGAGAGCGAAGTCTACGATTATACCAAGGAGGGGATGTAGAAGAAGTTTTATAGCGGGAATAGGACACATGAAGGGAGATGGATTTGGATATTCCTCTGTAAAAAATGGAGAGGGCAGCAACCAGAGATAGATTGGTAAACTCAAAAGAAGCCCTGCGTAGATAGGTATTGATTTTACGGAAATTAGCTTTGGGAAAGTTGTAAGAAAATAGAACTGCGGGGGTAGGCGACTGGAGGGGAGAGTTGTGGGAAAATGAGAAAAGAAGTGGAGGATGAAAGTTATCAATAGTTGGAAGAGATAGGGGACAACACGATACTGAGGAGTTGATGGGATCAGTTGTAAACATATGGTCTAATTGCCTTTCCATATAGTTGGAAACGCCGTTGACTTGACATAGACTAGAGTCTGTTAACCGACCTAAGAATAGGCATTCCTTAATGGAAATGGGATTGGAAGCGATGAAAAAAGGTCTTCAGATGGAGTCCACTTCAGCTGAGACAGATTAAAATCGACTTATCGCGAGTCTGATAAGTCCATCAAATTGTCAATTTCTGCAATAGCAAGTTGGTAGGATTCGATAGGTTGCGCCGGAAGAATGTAACAACACATAACATACAAGCATCTACGAGTAAGTGTTATTTTAACCGACACAAAGTCGAGCTTAGGAGAGGATGAAGTTGCAACGAGAGAGGGTCCAAGCTGTTGTGAATAGCCAATAGGACAAATCGGCAAGGAGATTCAAAAAAGGGGGGTGTGCGATCATCTTCCCGAAAAACATTAAAAGAAAGAGGGAATAACTCCTGGTTTTTCATGTTGGGGATAAGATTAGTTTCGGTCAGGCCGTAGATATCATATGGGAGAGCATGAGATTAGCGCAAAACGGCGTAGGTTTTAGAACGCAGCCCTCTTACGTTCTGGTAATAGAAGGTGAGACAAAGGTTTTTGCATGACTTTTTAGGGTCGAAAAAATTTATCGTGGTCAAGCCGACTTCTTGAGGTGTGAGACTCTTTTAGAGTGTACATAGTGGCGAAGAGCGGCAAGATCGCCTGCAACTTTTTGAGGAGGCGTATTGAAAATTTCGTGATACTCTATATAAAGTTTCCTGAGACTGGTAACGTCGGTTGGGAGGCCTTACTGCTGCATAGAAACCACGAGGCTTGTTTTTGTTTTACACTCGTAGCACACCGAGTCGGATTTATCGTGCAGATAAGCGAGATATAGACGTATATTCTCATACATCTTTTTATCTCTAAGCCTAGAGAGCGCATAGCGACATTCGGTGATATCGCTAGTTTGCTGCGTTAATTTAACAGTGGGGGGCGAAAGGGGGTCATTAGAAGAGGGAGTGGTTAATGAGTTTCGTGTAGGGTTTAAAATGTAAGAGCTGATGAAATTAGGATACTTAGCTCCAGTTCTGAGGTCGAAATTAGGGAAAGTCGTGTGTGTTAGGGGTTGAGTGGTGGGAGTTTGAGCTGTAGGGGTTAAGTCGAAAGAGACACGTTGACGTTGGGTCTTGATTTGTGGTAGAATAGGGCGAGTTGGAGTATGGGTGGGAGGCTTAAAATTAGGAAAAATTTTAGTTTTAAAACTCCAATTGGAGCTGGGTTTGTTGTGGGGGTGGGTGGGTCTTGGCAAAGTGGATTTACTTGCTAACTTTTTTGTTAGTTTAGGTATGACGGACAGCTTGATTTTATCCTCCTTCTTGGTCGTATTTTCCAACCATTTGCAGACACGCATCTTTCCAAGATTGAAATTGTTGCTGGCTGGATTATGGAATAAACATTCGTATTTGGCTGGAAGATTGAGCTTCTGTGGTGAGATGTAGGAAGCAAATTGCTGTGGCTAATGGTAATGCCACATTTCTTTCCAAGGTTCCCTATAGCAATATACTGGGCTATGTCAGGCTGGGTGTTGTCCCGGAAGACCTTTACAAATGGCTCTAATACAGGAGGGAGTTATTGATGTTTCCGTTGAGCTTCGTGATGAAGAGGTGAAGCCGTCTGTTGACAGCTCCACAATCATGGGCTGAGTAGCACTTGTTTGCTCCAATTAAACCACTGCGAAATGGCTGAGGAGTAACTTCCCAAAAATCGAAGAGAAATGCGGATTGAACGTGATTCTAGTGGAGGAGGATTCAGTTTTGGAACCTCATATCATAAAAAGGTTCTTTCCGCAAAGTGTCTGCCTAAATAGCAAGAAAATTCTCGCGTCGTAGGATGAACAGAGCTCAAGTCTAAATATCAGAACCTAAACAGATCTGCAAAAAGTGGAAGGGAGAAATAAAACTGTCCAACGACCTAAAAGCTCATGTCGCTTACCATTTCGGCAAACTAAGTCTCATTATTAAGAGTTCACACAAAATTCCGGCTACCTCCAATGCAATCAACACCAGTAGGACATATGGCGAACTTTTCGTATCACAAATCAGAATAAGTGTCAAACTACTCGTAACGTAGAGGAGAACTTTAGAACACCAAGTTCTTTTTTGCATTAAAACTGAGCCCCGTAAGGACTTAATTACGGATTACTGGATAACGATTTTAAAATGACAGACATTAGAGTTAACGCTTGTAGTATTCTGTTACCTGAGAAAGCAGGAGTAAAATCCTACTGAAATCACTTTCAGGCTAATGCTGCGCCCTCGTTCTGCTAAAAGTCTGGCCGGGCTCAAAGGACGCTCGATGTCTCGTCGCCATTAATTTAGTCATATAGGTCTAACTCTGGCACAGCACCATATAGAGGCCTGTATCGACCCTCGCATGGGCTTACTGCTTGCGTATATTACCATACTGAGGTTACTACACATCCATCGATAACGACTTTGAATTGGAGTAAAGAACGTCTTCAAAAAGATGTTAAGGCCGACAAAGCTTGCATTGATGAACCACTCGTAGGCGAGAATACGACATAGTCGAAGGTAACTCACAAAACTGGAAAAGACCCAGCGAAAAGAATACTAGACTAGATGCAATAGCTGTAACTAAGAAAGAAGAACTCTCGTATGCCGAAATGCTGCGCAAGATAAAGGCAGATCCAAAACTTGTTACTCTCGGTGAATCCGTAACTAGGACCAGACGGACACAAGCAGGCGATTTGCTACTCCAGCTCAACGGGTCAGGAGATCAAACCGACTAATGAACTTAAATGAAAGCTGTGCAAAGGCAACCACGTAACTATGAAGTGGACTCAATTACAACGAGCCACCACGGAACAGCTTATGTTTTAATTGCCCCGGCGACCATAGAATTTACGAGTGCAAAAATAAAAAAAACGATATGTTCCAAGAAACACCACACTATCCTTCACAAAGTTACGAATGGTACTCAAACTGAAGAAAATAACAAGACAAAAAGCCTCAATACGAAAGCCACCACAGCATAATGGGAAATAGTTTTAGCAACAGCCATTTTCAAATGCGTTTGGGCAATGCACACAGCTATGAGCATTAATACTACGACCAAGGATCACAAATCTCCTTCAACTACCGTCGACTCCCTAGGAAAGGTATCAGTCAGAATTTTTGAACTATCAGATTCAGAGTTTCGCACTCGAGCGAAGATAAACGTAATATTAGGATCAGACGCTCTGACGAAATCTTATTGGACAAATTGAACCAGGACTACGTAACCGCACACAAAAACCATGAACGGAATGACAACCACATCAACCAGCATTATCACCACAGCAGAGCTGGATCAATCTTTGCAAATTCTGTGCACAAGAGGAGCTAGAGAATGGGAAGTTCCTTTCTGAAAAACACGAGAAGGCTGAAGCCCGGTACATAAAGAATACCAAGAGACGGATGGATGGAAGATACTAAGTCAAGACGCCATGGAAAGAAGTCCTTCGGATTAAACTAGATCAGTCAGAAAAGCCAGGTATTGCTAAATATACTCGTATCTTGCATGAAAACCGACCCAGACCTTTTCATGGACTACAACAAATGCATTGAAGGATATCTACACCCTAGACATAACATATGATATTTGTTTTAATAAAACTTTATACCATAAAGATGTTAGCACTTCCGGATACTACTGCTAGTGCAACTTACTTACTTACTTCCTTAGGCGGCGCTACAGTCCGGAATGGACCTGGATCTCTACCAGTAAGGCTCTCCAATTAGCGTGAGGCTTGGCTAACTGCCTCCAGTTGCGCACTCAAAGTTGGTTGGGGTCTCCTTCCACTTTTGCGCGCCACCTAAGGCGCGGCCTTCCTCTACTGTGCTGTACCTCAGGATTAGAGTCGAAGATTCTGCGGGCTGGAGCGATGGTGTTCATTCGCTCTAAATGTCCCAGCCATCTCAAACGCCCAATACGCTGTTTTTTGACCAGGTCGATGTCGCTGTACAGCTCGTAGAGTTCATCGCTCATCAGAATAGGTCAACGTACACGGAACCAAATATCTTACGAAGAATTGTTCTCCCAAAACTACCAAGGATATCTTCATCCGCTTTAGAAAGGATCCATGCTTCGGAACCATAGAGCAGGACTAGGATTACTGGGGTCTCCTTGGTTATTGGGGAGAGGGCCTTACTACATAGTTGCCTTCTCAGCTCAAAGAAACAGCAATTGGCAAGCGTTATTCTTCGTTTGATTTCTGAAGCAATGCCCTTTTCAGATGTGATAGCACAGCCGAGGTAGAGAACGTCCCTTACTACCTCAAAGACATGGCTGTCGATTGTGACATTCTGGCCAATTCGTCAATTTTGGGTGTCCCTTCTTCTTGACAGCATATACTTTATTTTTCCCTCGTTCACCGCTAGAACCGTTTTTGCGGCTTCTGTTCCTATACTACTCACAAGCGCACCCGTGGCAGCTAGCTGTATTCTGCCAATGATATCAATATACCTCGTGTGTTGGCTTGTGAGTTTTGCACAACTCTTTCAAGCATGATGTTGAAGCAATCACATGACAGCGCGGCGCCTTTCCTAAATCCTCCTTATCTTCTAAATCTCGGTTAGGCCATCCTGCACCAGAAATGTTTGGCAGGAATGCCAAAACTAGACATGACTCTGTATAGTTCATCTTAGTACATAGATGCTGTTATATTCTGAACTTCTTTGGTTTTCTCCAGGATCTGAAGGATTGGGAATATTTGGTCAATTGTGGACTTACCGGGCCTAAAACCGTTCTGGTAGGATCCAATCAGATCGTTGATAAATGGTTTCAGGCGCTCACACAATACAGCAGACAAGCTCTTATATGCGATGTTTACATCATCCGACGAAATCTGGGAGATAATCTGCTGTATCCTCTCTACCAAGTAATCTCCTGCTGCCTTAAATAGTTCGGCGGGTAGGCCGTCCGGCCCGTCAGGATATTGCTATCCTCACTTCATTTTGGAATTTTTGAGTTGCATCGTCAATATTGAATGGTTCGCTCTGCCTGACAGCGGAATTTGTGTCGTCTTCGCTGTTTATCAATCTGCAGAAATGGTTTTTCCATATCCCCGGCACCGACTGTGACTCTACTAAAAGATTTCATTTTTCATCCCTACGGGTTTCCGTTCAGGTCTTATTACCCTGCCACGTTTTTTTTACCTTTTGGTAAACCTTCCGAGCATTATTCCTGGAGTAGCATCTCTTTATGTCCTCGTTCACTCGCTTCTCATTCTCTTTCTATTTTTTCCGGAGAAGTCGATGTTCCTCCCTCCTCTTTTGCTCGTAGAGCTCACGAGCCAATCTCGCCCTTTTGTGCATTGCCAATTTGTGGGCATGTTGTTTTGCTGCACGTGCTTGCCGGCACATTCCATCAAACCACGGGTTTCGTGGTGGTAGGCGGGTGAAAGCCAGCACGTCAGTTGCTGCGTTTCTGATGGCTTCTCGGCAACTAAGGAACTGGTCTTTAGCACTTGATGCTGACCGCAAAGGGCGCTAGTTCAACAGACGAGCAGTTTTAATTTGATAACATAATGTATACTCGTGCCTAACATTTTATGTTTAAGCATTATAAGGTACAAAGAAATACATTTAAACAACTGTTTCAACGAATTTTCAATAATTTACAGAAATTGTTTACTAAACATTTAATCACATAAATCATGTGGTTTTACTCATTTGAGTCCTCGGGTCTATCCAGTAGTGTCACTCAGCCTTACTGCGATGTAAGTCCGAATTTCCTACGTACCAAGGAGCCTTGACGATGTCTCTTAAGACTTTGTTTTGGAACAGCCGGATTATGGCAATATTTGCTTGGGCGTAGGGCCCAATTAAATCTAACGTCAATCGGTGATATCGACTAAAGATACTGCCGCTTGGAACAGCAAACGCACCCTTCTAACCTATTCGTACACTAAAACAACTTGCGACAGGTGAAAGCAAGCCATTTCCTTCGGCAGAAAATCGACTCATCCATGATTTCTTTGTGAACGATCTGCTGGTAGGAGTTGACACGATAGGAGACGCCAAAATATTAAACTTCAAATTCTCACAAATTTTGGACAAAGGATGAAAGGCGTACCAGGATATGGTAGAGAACAAATTTGCAAATTCCACGTAGGACGGGAAGAAGACGCATCGTAAACACTAGGACTCCAGTGGCTTCCTCGAGAAGATTCATTCGTCTTTCGTTTGAATAATTTTTGGAACGACGAGCAGAAAGCGACAAAGCGCAGTATCACTTCGTTCCTGATAAAACTCTTCGATCCACTGGGATGGCTTCAACCTATTGTAAAATATTTCTGAAACGACTATGGCTTGAGAAACTTGACTTTGACGGAAGTTCCAACGGAGATAAAACATGAGTGGATCGACTATGCAAAGAAATAAGATTGTAACAATGGTTAGGGATAAACTCAAAAAGATATCAATGAGTTACATGGATATAGCGACCCATCACAGATCGCCATGGCTGCAGTTGTGTACATGATCATACGGATGCTAGGATGAATACCAACTGCTAAACCACTAAGGTCGAAAACAAAAGTTACGCCCGTAGCAGCTGAAACCATCCCATCTCAGGACGTCAGAGACATCTACTATGCCTTCTAATATGCATAAAGCCAAGTACCTGGACTAGGGTAAACGTAGTTTCCCCTAAGAAAATCTTCTTCTTACAGAACTAGAAACCAGTTCTCGAGCCTCACAGGCTATGTAATCCTTAACGTTACTTGAGAGTAGAGCTTTCAAAAACGTTAACACATCCTTCATTCACTTCTCTATTTCCCTCAACATTTAAAGAATTGTCTGCATGTACCTTGATCCATTTTATTTTCAACCTTTTACCACTGCAAGGATGTGAACCTATGGCTTAAGTGTCCAAAATCGAAATACCTTGCATCATTTCATCATTCCAACTTAATGCCACCGCTTTGAGTTTCTCGAAAATGTCCCGCTACCTAGGTCTTATTCTAGACATCAAAGTAAAGTAGAAATAATGTTGCAGAAAGAAACGAGAAAACCGGCTAAAACACTTGCACTGGAAGACTATGGACTCAAAATGAATTCAAAAATTTTAAATCTACATCATGGCAAGCCGTAGTATAACCGGCTTGTTCAAAACCGCATCAACGGCTAACCTTCAATTTTAGCTTTTATGGGATTGGCAGACTGCGGGACAGACAATAATGAAAAAGTCAGACGTAGGGCATGACTTTTTACTCACATCCCAGAGTCCGTCATTCGTTCGACCGTCAACGTAAAAAATTTATTGAATTCACTCCGATATCCTTTTCGCAGAAATAGCATGTACAGACCGCAAATCCTAAGTTATTACCCTTCCCGAAATGTAAACGATCTCCGCTTTCTAGACACTGCTGATCTATAAAATAGCCAAGGCACCATTTTCTTGCGCTTACCCAGCCGTAAGCCAACTGGGAGCCCATAACTCGTCTAAGTTCACCTCAACGAGGACATCTCCTTACCGCTGTTTTATACAAAAGTAAGCTGTCAGATGCTTTTTTCAGTCGAAAGCAGATCACGATAAGGCTAACCTGAAACTAGTGTGGAATATGTTTCCTCTTTTCATGTAGGATTATGGGCCCTCATCTACATGATCTATAAAGACTCATTAATTCTCAAGCCCACTTTCGGATGTACTCTGAAATCGTACATCGGTATCTATCTTTCGTTCCTCCCTAATTTTCCTTAGCCACGCTGTGTGCAGACATTTTAAGGGTGCCCTAACCCCTTGAGCGCGCGCTACATATTAATTAAA
This sequence comes from Volucella zonaria, assembly GCA_963966105.1. NCBI lineage: Eukaryota > Metazoa > Arthropoda > Insecta > Diptera > Syrphidae > Volucella > Volucella zonaria. The sequence continues at coordinate 58,599,483 of OZ014530.1, forward strand.
AAAAAAAACAAAAAACTTGGAATCCGAGGCAAGCGAAGTAGAACTTAAGGTAGATACTCGCAGATGAGTCCAACGCCAGCAGTCTTTTAAAATCTTTCCTTTAATGTAGCATGGCTAAGACGAAGGTCAATAGTAAGCTACGGCCATATTCAGACGAGAATCGTCTGAAAAGTTTCCGACAAGACATTTTTTCTCAAATTTTTTTTTATTCTTCTACATAGTCTCCTTGTAAGTCTACACACTTCTCCCAGCGATGCTCCCATCTCTCTAACCCGTCCAAATAGTACTTGGCGTTTTTCTCTGCAAAATAATTGTTCACGAAGGTGATTGGCTCCTCATTTGACGAAAATCTCTGTCCTCCGAGCGCAGTTTTTAGATGAGGGAACAAAAAGAAGTCGCTTGGGGCTAGATCTGGTGAATAAGGCGGATGGTCAAGCAGTTCAAACCGTAATTCATGGATTTTCGCCATGACAACCGCTGAGGTGTGAGACGGCGCGTTGGCTTGGTGAAACAGGATTTCCTTTTCTGCAAATGTGGCCGTTTTTCCGCAATTTCTGCCTTGAGCTTGGCAAGTAAAGATGCGTAGTATGCTCCTGCAATGGTTTTTTTCTTTTTGAAGATAATCGATTAAGATACTCGTAACTCCTTTACTATCCCAAAAAACAGTCACCATCACTTTCACAGCCGAAAAAACCGTTTTTGCTTTTTTTGGAGCCGGCTCGCCCTTTGCAGTCCACTGTTTTGGCTGAATTTTTGTTTCGGGCGTATAATGTTGTATCCAAGTTTCATCTACAGCAATTAATCGGCTCCAAAACTCGGATTTATTGCGCCTAAACTGCGCCAACAGAGCGTTTAAATGTTTATTCGAACACATTTTTGGTCTAACGTAAGCAAACGCGGCAGGCAACGCGCGGACAGCTTTCTCATGCCTAAATCTTGATTTAATATGTAGCAAACACGTTCTTTGGACATTTTCATAACCTCTACTATCTCTCTCACTTCAATTCGGCGGTCGTCTAACACCATTTGGTGAACTTTAGCAATGTTATCGTCAGTGGTTGCAGTTTTTGGACGTCCCGAACGTTCATCATCTCCCAAGCTCTTATGGCCACGTTTAAATTCAGCTGCCCAAAAATTTCACTGTGGTAAATGATGGTGCAGAGTCCCCATACACAGATTCCAACTCATTTTTGGTTTGCGTAGGCGTATTGCCTTTCAATAACCGCTCGATACTCAATTTTTTCCGTTTTCAAAAAAACACTCACATCGACTCACTCAAACGACTGTCAACTAAAAACTGCGCTTCCAAAATGCCTGAAAATTCGGTAAACAACTGTCAAAAGATGCACAACTAGCATTCACTAGCTTTTATTGACGTTGCTATCTTTACGTTGCGGTTGGAAAAATGTCTACTGAGAGTTCCCTGGCCGAACACAGTCTCAAACGAAGAGCAGCATACGAGTACAGGCAAGCAACCAATGAACATCATTAAACGGTGAAGGAAGTTTCAGTCGATTGGTATTTCTTGAGACACAAAGACAATGTTATTGAGCACTTGAAATGGTATGCTGAGACCTCAATGTTCCACCAGTGGCTCCAGGAATGTAGTAAGTTGGTGAAACAGCAGAATGTAGCTCGAATTGATCCAGGCATAATTGATAGAGACCCAAAGGACAGCAATAAAATTTAATTTCTGTAAAATAATAACGTAGGTGGCGCGATACAGTGGTTAAGATGGCTAACCATGTCAAAAGGGGTTCAATACCCAGCCCATACACTGAAAAATTGGAAAAACAAATTTCTGAGATGGCTACGCTTTGAGCATGAAATAGTATCTCATTCCTTCGAAATGCTTTCTTGTCTTATAAAACTTCTTCTATTGAGTGTATAGCCTCGTGATACTAGCCTTGGCATTCGCATAATTTTAGGGCAATGTTGTCAGACTTGTTGATTTCGTTTGACTTGATTTAGCATTCACTTTTTTTCTGTTATATCTTTTTAACAATTTTGACACCTTGTGATAATTGCATAGCACATTGTTAAATTCCCGAATCATGAAGGACGCCTCTACTTAATTTTTCCATTTGCCAAACTCATCAAGGCTGTTATTGCATATAGGTACATACAGTTGAATAATGGCAGCCGTCAAGAAGCAAACGATATAGATACCCTGCTCCATATACTTAATGAAAGGAAAAATCATTCTTGTCACATTGCTCAGCTGACTCTTTATCCACTTGCCACCACGTTCGACAATATATGTAGACACACCTTCACACTCTGATTCCACAAGTCAAGGTGAGAAAAGTTACCAGCTCATTATCACACAATTACGTTGAGACAACAAACGGATACGAAGTTACTCGTACATTCAGATAAACGACTCATGAACGCTTTAAGACTTGCGCGAAATGAGTAATGTAAAGCACGTGCCTCCAGTAGTAGGTGGCCTTATCAGTTTGCTTCAATAAACATTCATAAGCCATCTGAAGAGACAGAGGATGACCAATGTCGTATGTGTATTTAAATGATTATCGGGAACCGGATAGTAACTCAACTCGTACTCGTATGTGTAAAAATGTGTCTTTGTTGCGTTAGTTACAGCCGATTTGGTTCATCTTAATGAAGGCAATATCGTCCACTCCCTGAGTTTATGAATTTGTTGGGATCAGCAAAGGAACACCAAGGCAGAGTCACCTCCTTCAGAGAATTTCACGGGATCATTACAATTCTATTAGATGCTTCATTACCCGTACAACAAGGACAAATAGGAAAACCCATCGGTGAAGCGGAAGAGGGCTTGTTACAAGTGCCACAAACATAAACCGATTAAAACCAATTACATGGCTTCTGGTTAAAAAGTTACAAGGAATCTGTTCACATAAGTTGCTAGGTAGTCGAATCTTGAGGATGAGGAGGTATTCGTACATATGTACATATTACTCGAATGTCTCTCTTCATTGAAGAGGAAGTCCTGGGGTGAATTAATTGTCAGGAAGCTTTGATTGTAACTTGAGAACGGAATGACAGGACTGTGATAGGCATGGCATTTCGGGCCAAAAGGTATCGATTTCAATTTAAGAACGACACATAATGACTTGTGACTAAGGAGATGCTTTGTTGTGTAAATATTTTAAGGAAAAGGCCTTTGGGTAAATTTTGATACGAGGTGCCTTCGAGAATTTTCCGATGAAGTGGAGCAGGGCTGTCACATGTTTGTTTTGTTTAAGCATTTTGCAGTGAAATGCTTGTTGGTAATGTAGTAAGTCGTTGGGATTTGTATTGAAGAGGATTCAATTCAATTTAATTTGTTCATTTGAAGGAAATCGCTTTAACTGTTTCGGAGATTTTTGAATTTAGATGTGAACAGCAATTGCTTTGTCTATAAACTAAGTGAACAAATAGCGGAGTAATGGAATAATAACTATTGTGTGCACACTTTGATCTGAGAAGCTAAATTCTTGCATATATGAAGGTTTGCCAAAAAAAAATCATTTTTCTATATACTCGTATAACTACAAGTTGCTTTCGAGTGTTAACACTATTCGCCACAAGAGAATTGTCTATATTTATATTTTTATTGTCTTTAAGCCCAAAGGATGGGAGATGGATAGAGCATCAGGAAATATACTCACGTAACATCTGAAAAAGGAAACATTGGTGTATAAAAATCTCCCAGGAAGACATTGTAAATAAACCTTCTCCGACGACTATTCACCTCGACGTGCCGATGAGGGCGAAGTTGAACAAATAATTTCCAGGAACTATGTGGACGGCATAATACCATAGTCCCTTTAGGGTTTATCATGTCAAAAAGATTTTCTTTTGAAATCTCGAAGTGGTAGTCATCCTTTTTTTTTGATTGTAAAACCAAATTCGGTGGCCCAGATGGTGCATCTCCCATTCTTCTGAAGAAGTATTCATCCATGCTAGCAAAATCACTGCGCAAGCATTTTCTTCAGTCCAACACTTTAGGACACTTTTCAAGAAGGTGGAAATCAGCATTTGTGTAGTCGGTCTCTAAAAACCATTGCACTTACGACCATTCTCTTCATGGAAACGCTGATAAACCGTCAGCTCATGAGATGTCTTAAAACACGAAAGCTTCTCAATGACCGGCAGTACGGTTTTCGTAGCAACAGGTTCACTGGTGATCTGGTGGCATATCTCACCGCAAGTAAGATAGTTACACTTGATATTTCAAAGCAAGTGACAGAGTTTGGCATCAAACCCCAGCGAGATCGATGAATCCGCTGTTCATTGAATTAGAAATTGCCTTTCGGAACGTTCAATTCAAAATTAATGCTGGTGTGCCAGAGGGCTCCGTTCTGACTCCGTATATTATTTTGCTGGCAACGGTACTCTCTGCTTTTCCTATTCATTCCAGGACTCACTTCCTACTCCTATTCTCTAGAACGGGACCCTGGGTATATGCTAAATTCTAATATTTATAGCATAATTAATTGGGGTACCACTAACAGAGTAGAATTTAATGGCTCCAACATACAATGCTCTTTGCAGTCGTTAAAACGAAATTTTAACACCCTGCCAATATCCATGAATGGCACTTGCATCGTTTAAACCAAAAGCTTTCCATTCTCGTTATGTGTGTCCGCGAGAATCTACATTGAAATGACCAAATATCCGATGTCGCCAAAAATGCTGCGAAATGTCTAGGTTTCCTCAAGTGATGGAAGAAATAGCTTTCCCCTTTAGTCTGGCATTCATATGTAAGACATTTATCCGCCCAAAATTTTAGTGCAATGCTTACATCTGTTTTATTTATTTTAACTTTTAAGCCGTACTCTTAACTTAATAAAAATTGTTTTCTATTTTTTCTTCTTGTTACGGTAAGACTTCCTCTAACGTGAGCATCGAACTTGTCGAGTTGTAGAGGCTGAGTAAGGTCAATGAATCTCGAGATGTTCTCCAGACGAGTTCTGAAACTAAAGGTTTTTTTCTTTCCCCCCACCCAGCCAACCACTCCCTTTTTCCCCTGGGCTGGATCAAAGTGTTACACGACCCGATCCTCATACGAGGATCGACCTGGAGCGAACGGAGTATCCGGATACCTGGCGACCACCGAACTAGCCAGCCTTATTTGTATACAGCGGATCTCTGTACAGATGGACCATCCTTTCTCCGCTACTCGTGGGATCTATTAATGGATGATGTAATGGGAGCACATTACAACACCAAGTAAACATCCACAAATTTCATCAACAGAAACGTCACTTAGAAACGAAACAATATACAACACACACGCTTTTCACCCTGGAGTTCTTGACACAAGGAGAATCAACCTTAATTTGGAGTTTGTGTTTTTTTACGGAATTAAATAAATTAATTATCATTTTTATTTCAATAAAAGTTGAATTATATTAAATCAAACTGAAGAACATCGCGTTTGATTTACATGGTGCCGAAACCCGTACAAAAAAAAAAAGACAAATTATAAATAGGTTCATAAATCGTGCTTTAAACTAATAAAAAATAAATTCATTACAGAGAAAATATGTCGGAGAACCATTGCAGCTTTTTACGTCCACCCAAACCACTAATCGTGGAACACGATAATGATATGGCCAGAGAATGGAAGCTCTGGAAACAGCAGTACGAATACTTCGAAATTGCAACTGGGATGACCGAAAAACCACAAAATGTACAAATCGCCAACTTCATGTCTGCAATCGGCTATACCGCGATGCAAGTATATAACTCCCTACCAACGTCGTTATCAACCGCTGAACAAACTCTGGACGAAGTCAAATCCAAATTTAAAACATACTTTACACCAAAAGTAAATACCACTTTCGAGCGCTACAAGTTTCACAATATAAAACAAAAAGAGGGAGAAACGATCTACGAGTTAGTTACTAGACTTCGGTTACAAGCGAATAATTGCGCCTTCGAACAACTGACTGACAGTCTGCTCCGAGATCAGCTAATTTTAGGTGTCCGAAATGATGAACTTAGAACTAAGCTACTGTCCGAAGACATAGGGCTAAATAAGGCTATCCAAATTTGCCAATCGACCGAATTAGCTCAAAAACAAACCGCCTTAATAACAGAAGAACACGAGCGTAAGGTTAACGCCATAGAAAAGTCAAGAAGATCTAATACAAGGACTTTTGATTGTCGCAATTGTGGTAAGAACCACGCCTTCCGAAACTGCTTAGCCTATAACCACGTTTGTAAACTATGCAAACAACGAAACCATTTTCAATCTTACTGCAAAAAGAATAAATTGCAGTATAGAAATAAAAACAAGGGAAGCACGTCAAAGAACATAAACCTTTGTGACGAGCAAAGCGAAAGCGTTGACGACGATTTTCCTTTATTTATTGGTTGTGTGTCTCATAATGAGGTTGTCAATGACGACAAATTCACCGAAACAATAATAATTAATGGCCAAAGCCACAAAATTAATTATAGGAGCTCAATGCAACGTCCTGTCACAAAAAATAATCGAAAACTTAGAATCAAAAATAATACCGTGTACAACCAAAAATTTGATATCCTTCAGTAACCACCGAATGAAAGTACTTGGTGAATCCATAATTCCGTGCACATCGCTAACCGACAAAGCAATATCACGTTTAAAATCGTAGTCGAAGATATTATGCCTATCCTTGGAGCGAACACATGCGAGAATCTCGGTCTAATAAGTCGGATAAATGAGGTCAATCCACACTACAGTGTTTTTGAAGGCTTAGGCTGCCTTAAAAACTACGAGTACGACATTGATTTAATATTGGGTCTATAACTTAATTCATGCGGTTTGCTAAGAGATGGCGTAACTTGTATTATTCCATTGGAACATGCGTTGGAAAGCTACTGTCATTGTACGTCATTTCAGTATATGTCATTCATTTGCAGCGTAGACAACAATAATTTTTTTTCACTCGAATATGTCGAACTTTGTGCCTGAAAAAGTGTTTTTGCGGGGAGTTCTTCTTCATTATGAAGAATATGAAGAAAACTGCTGCCGAAAGCCATTGTATTTTGATGGAAGTTTATGGTGAACATGCGCTAGCTGAGCGAACGTGCCAAAAGTGGTTTGCACAATTTAAAAATGGTGATTTTGGCTTTGAAGACGATGAACGTCCTGGGCAACCAAAAAAGTTTGAAGATGAAGAACTGGAAGCATTACTCTATGAGGATTGTTGCCAAACATAAGAAGAGCTCACAGAATCTTTGGATGTCACTCAAGCAGGCATTTCAAAACGTTTAAAAGCAGCAGGATATATTCAAAAGCAAGGAAATTGGGTTCCACATGAACTCAAGCCGAGAGACGTCGAAAGTCGGTTCTGCATGTCCGAAATGCTGCTGGAACGCCGCAAATGGAAGTCATTTTTGCATCGGATTGTTACTGGGGATGAAAAATGGATCCATTACGACAACCCCAGCGTGCGGTTGAGGCCTATCGTTTGCTTTCGGAAACTTATGGGGCGGAATGTATTGGTGAATCGACGTGCCGCGAGTGGTTCAAACGGTTCAAAAGTGCTGATTTTGGAGTTGAAGACAAAGATCGCCCCGGAAAGCCGAAAAGTTTTGAAGACGAAGAATTGGACGCTTTACTGGATGAGGATCCGTGTCAGATTCAAGAAGAACTTGCTGCATCATTGCCGTCATGCAACAAGCCGTTTCCCTGCGCCTAAAAGCACTGGGATTCATTCAAAAGGTTGGAAACTGGGTGTCGTACGAATTGAAGCCAAGAGACGTCGAACGGCAATTTTGCATGTCCGAAATGTTACTGCAGCGGTATAAAAATAAATCATTTTTGCATCGTATTGTCACTGGTGATGAGAAATGGATTTATTATGATAAACCTAAACACAGAAAATCGTATACAAAGCCCGGCGAGCCCGCCCAATCGACGTCGAAATGAAATATTCACGTGAATAAGGTCATGCTCTGCAAATGGTGCGATCAAAAGTGTGTCGTATACTACGAACTGCTTCCGAGTGGTGAAACCACCAAAGGACCATTATATCGAACCCAACTAATTCGTTTGAAGCGGGCATTAAAAGAAAAACGGCCAGAATATGAGACCAGGCATGAGTCCGTCATTTTTCATCACGACAACGCTCGGCCACATGTTGCGGTTTCAGTGAAAAACTATTTGGGAAATAGTGGATGGGAAATTCTGCCTCACCCGCCTTACAGTCCAGACTTGGCACCATCTGACTACCATTTGTTTCGTTCGATGCAGAACGCTCTTACGGGAATACGCTTCAGCTAAGTAGAGGAAATCAAAAATTGGCTCGATACGTTCTTGGGCTCGAAAGACGAGAAATTTTTTTGGTCCGGAATTCATAAATTGCCAGAAAGATGGGGAAAAGTTGTAGCTTCTGATGGACGATACTTTGAATAACTTTGAACAGCATTGTAACTATGTTTTCATAATAAAACTTAAAATTTTGGAAAAAAAACGCTGGAAACTTACTTGTAGACCCAATACTATTGTACAGGCTTCCCCTAAATAAACATTCAAATTTTGAAAAAAAAACCGCACGAATTAAGTTGTATACCCAATAGAAAACCCAAAGTTTGAGATATGCTCACCTCGCCGCATCCCTTATAAGATCCGAGACGACGTTAAGAACGAACTCGAAAACATGGTCAAATTAGGCGTCATCGAACCTACAACAGAAGCCACAGACTCCGTATCACCAATGGCAGTAGTACGGAAAAACCAAAAAATTCGAATTTGCATTGATCCAACCATCGTCAACCGCAACATAAAACGTCGTCATCACCCTATGTAAACCATCGAAGAAATCGCGGCTCAAATTCACGGCTCCAAGTATTTCACCCTTCTAGATTGCATGCGAGGATTCTGGCAGGTGAGAGTATCAGAACATACAAAAAAAAATTCTTACCTTTGCCACACCATGGGGAAGTTTTAGTTGTAAGAGACTGCCGTTCGGAATTTGCTCGGCCCCCGAAATATTCCAACAGATAATGCAAACGTTATTTGGTAAAAGGTAAAGGTGTCAATGGACGATATTCTAATCCACGCGAAATCAATCAACAGCTTGCGACGAACCACAGAGCTTGTAATCAGGATTTTGAAAGAAAATGGATTAAAGCTGAATAAAGTAAAAAGCAAATTCGACCAACAAAAAATTAAATTCTTGGATCACATAATTAGAGAAAACAGAAGCAATCAAACGACTGAAAGTACCAACAAACAGAAAGGAATTAATGCGAGTTTTGGGAAAATTCACTTACCTCAGCAAGTTTATAAAAAAGTATTCATCCATCACAAAACCTCTCCGCTCACTCCAGGAAAAATCGACACCTTGAATATGGGAAGTCGACCAACAACAAGCCTTTGAAACGCTTAAATCAAAAATAAGCGAACCACCTGTGCTTCGATTTTACAATCCAAACGACGACGTCAAACTACAAGTCGATGCCAGTTCAACGGCATTAGGCGCAGTTTTACTGCAAAAAGAACAACCCGTAGCATTTGCCTCAAGAGCACTAACCGAATGTCAAACCCGTTACTCACAATTGGAAAAAGAAGCACTCGCAATCAAATTCGGCTGTGAGAAATTCCACGAATATGTGTGGGGAAAAACGACCACAAGCCGTTGGAAGTAATCTTTCAAAAACCAATCCACTCCTCTCCCGCGCGACTCAAAAGAATTCGACTAAGCCTTCTCACATACAACCCAACAGTCGTGTATAAGCAAGGTAAGAACATGCACCTGGCAGACCCGTTAAGCAGAGACTTCGAAAATAAGGCAGAGAAAGATTACAGAGAACAAGACTTACAAATCCAACTCATTCTTTGAATGTCTGACAACGAGCTTAAACGACTAATCAAACTCACAAAGCAAGACGAGACACTCATTCAACTCAAACATTACATCATGAATGGCTGGCCCTCTACGATTAAAAGCCTCCCAAAGAGCATAAGACCATATTGGAATTTCAGAGAAGAGCTTTCGGTAGACAACGAAATCATATTTAAAGCACAGAAAACCCTGATACCCATACAAATGAGAGAGGCAGTACTCAGGTTTATTCATAATGGCCACTTTAGTTACGAAAAATGTGTGCGAAAAGCTAGAGATGTTATTTTTTGGCCAATTACATTAAAAAGTGTGCGGCTTGTCAAGTTTACCAACGACAGAACAACAAAATTGAGTTAGGAACCAAGGAAATACCAATTCACCCTTTTGAAGTAGCAGCCGCAAATCTATTTTATTTTGATGGTGAAGATTATATTGTCATTACAGACAGTTACTCAGGTTACATCAACTTTACAAAGCTACAAGAAGCTACAACGAAGTATGTCATTCAATTTTTAAAAACCGTTTTTTCTAGCCATGGCATTCCACGCATTCTTCAAACCGACAACGGCCCACAATTTTCGTCGCGAGATTTCAAGAATTTTTCAACCGAATGGAAATTTAACCACAGGACCAGTTCCCCTTATCACCCAAAAGGAAACGGTCTTGCAGAAAGAGCCGTCCAGACCGCTAAAAACATTCTGGAGAAATGCAATTATGATGACACCAATTTCCACTTAGGAATTCTAAACTACATGAATATTCCCAGAGGTCAGCTAGGAAGCCCTGCACAACGACTCTATGCAAGAAATTTAAGATCACCATTACCATCAACTATATCATCACTTATTCCTAAACCCAGCACACCAGACGTACCAGAATTACTCAAAGAAGAACGACAAAAACAAGCCAAATATGCAAATAAAGGAACTTTGCAAAACAAATCGTTGCATTAAGGACAAAACGTTGTCACTAGAGTTAACAGCTCAAAGGAGTGGAAACCAGCAGTCGTTATAGATCAAGTTCATCCCAGGTCTTACATAATCCGTGACAAAGGAGGAAATACTTTCCGTCGCAACACTTGCAACATAAAACCCGCCGAAGATAACATTCGTTCACCACCAACCAGCATCCCAGATGTTGATGTGCAACAAAAACCACCTATTATCGTACCACCATAGTTCCAGAGTTCACAAACAGCACCACCAAGCCCACACAACCAAATTCACGATCAGTCGCTGACTACATCAATGTCTTCCTCACAAACCTCTACAACCAGTTATGGAAGGACAGTCAAACCACCCCAGCGTCTAACCTGTTGCAAGTAACTTTTTTTGTCACGAAATTCCAAAAGGAGAGGGGTGTAATGGGAGCATGCTCTAAAGCAACAACACCAAGTAAACATCCACAAATGTCATCAACAGAAACGTCACTTAGAAACGTCAATATACAACAGACACGCTTTTCGCCCTGGAGTTCTTGACACAAGGAGAATCAACCTTAATTTGGAGTTTGTGTTTTTTTACGGAATTAAATAAATTAATTATCATTTTTATTACAATAAAAGTTGAAACAAAATTCGAGGCCGGTATTCCTTTAATACCGGGTGGTAGAATGGTGACTGCATCGACCACCGACAAGGCTCCTGCATGGTCGAGCGGAGGTAAAACTGTGGCAGGCCATGATCCACCATCCTCTAAATTCAAACACAACGAGCCTGAAACTGAAAATCTTTAAGAAACGATAATCTTTAAGAAACGATAAGACTGTGGCAAGCCATGGTTCTATCACTTCCTCCACCCTTAGCAGCAGCAAGTTTGTGGCAGGCCACGGGCTTGTCGCTGCAACTAAGACTTATCCTCCTAAGAAGGAATCAGGGGCTCATCCGCATCGGCAGACTGCATCTAAGGTGCTCTAAATAAGACGTTAAAAGTCGTTACGCATTATCATAACCTTCGGATCCATTCCGGTGGTTGAGAGAATTGCAGACGTAAAGAGCAAGATTGAGTGGGCTAACGACATCCTAAAAGACGGAATATACACTGCTGCCAAAACGATAAAAGCCTCCTTCAAAAACCAGAGATCGTTGAAAGAAACTGTGCCGATTCCCAAGAGGACCAAAAGCCTGAGGTCTTTTAGCGAAGCCCTAAAAGATTTGATAACGATAGCGGTAATCGACAAAAACGACAACGATGGATCGATAACACCTGAACGGTGGCAGTTTGTCAAGTTAAAGTTTTCGGACAACTCCTTAGCCATCATGTGGGAAAACCATGGACCACCTCCCATCACAAGTGACCCTGACTGACACCCAGGTCACGTCAAGCTTTCGCATATGCCAATCAGAGATCGTAAGCCATAGCTTAATTTGGAAAGATTTAGCCAGATGTAAAACTCGAAGTCGTGTCTAAGGAGGATATGCCTAGCAGACCCAGAATCCGCTTCTGAATCCCATCCTAACCCTCCTCCGCAGAAAGCATTCTGGAGATCATCAGGCTCAGCAACCTGACCCTTCCGACTCATGAGTGGAAAATCGTGAAACTGGAAAGTTGTGATCAGTAATGAATCCCTTAGTCCTCTAGCGCAGACTAAAGGCATAATTCGGTTCGGTTTCGAGTCAATTCACCTAAGAATTTATAAAATGGATGAGCTGGATGCTGATAAGCAACATCCTTCTCCTTTAACAGAAACTGTAAACTCAACCTAAGATCTTGGGGCATCGATATCCTTTCCAGAAATGGACAGCAACGACTCCAATTTATCCGAGGCGACAACCAAGCCGTCGGTTTCTTCTTCTGATACTCTGTCGCAAATGGAAACCAATGGCAAACTCAAAAGAGATCCTTTACGATCCGAGGAAGAAGATGAGCTCTTGGGCATATGTTCAGAATCGGAGGACTCGAACAGTACCGTGGTGGCGGATACTCTGGTAAATAGTAGCAATGATACACTTTCTCCAGATTAATCGCCATCACTCAAAAAAGGCTTCAGCCGCACTTATTCCGCGTCTTACCAAAATCGCAAGAGACATCATCCTAATCCAGGAACCATGAATCGTAGAAGACATATTTCGTGGATATCGATTATACCATACCCGAACTTTGGTTTAACAAAACCTTTCATGTTAGCTTCCCCTCTATATCCTTCGGGGAAAAAATGCTTTCACGGAGGACAAGTCAATCCACTTTTACAGAAATGGATCTAAAACTGATAGCGGGTTTGGTGGCAGTATTTCTCAGATAAGCTGTAGCGTGTTGCAGGCGGAAATTTTGGCGTTTAAAAAAGCTCTGTCCTGGCTAAGGAAAAACGTGATATCTGCAGAGGATATCCACATCTTTTTGGATAATCAGGACGCTATCAAGTCCCTGGACTCAGTGTCATTAAATTCTAAAACAAACCTTGTATGCCGATCATCTCTTATGGAGATGGTAGAGAAGTTCAACCTTCACCTTGCAGGGTACCGAGCCACAGAGGTATTTCGGGGAACTGTAAGGCCGACGAACTCACCAAAAATTGGGACTACTCTACCTATTCTATCGGAAAAGGGTAGCATAGGTATACCAATCGCTACGTGCAAATCAGTATTAAAGCTGGACGCTAATAAAAGAGCAGACATTAAGTGGACTGTTGGACTAACATCCCAAGCGACCAAACGGATCTGGCCAAAGCTGGATCTGAATCGCTGTAAGAGTTTGATCCTTCTGAATAGGAAACTTCTCAGCGCCAACTTTGGTGTCATCACTGGACACTTCCTTATAGGCAAGCATGCAAGAAGGCTTGGCACTTTTACAAACGATTTCTGTTGAAGTTGCATGGACGTTAAGGAAGAGGAGACAACCCTCCACCTACTCTGTACATGTCCAGCTCTCTCCCAGAGAAGAAAACTTCCCTTAAAAGCGTTCTTCTACAATGACTTAAGCGATCTAAAGAATGTAGACATTAACATTTTCCTACGCTTCATCATAAGCTTAAATTGGATCCATGAGTAGGAGGATCACAGATCCACGTGCCATCAGAACGGGCTAATACGCCTAAGTGGATTGGTTTTATCAACAGCCACTTTTACCTACCTACCTCCCTGCCTACCTTTAGAAGCAATCCAACTACGTTTCATCCACTCACTTGCTGACCTGCCAGCGTATCGGGTAAATCCATCACGGCTATTCACAGAGAGGGGAACGGATTTCTGCAGACCATTTCTCGTTAATCTTAAGCAAAGAGGAAGCGTTCCAGTCAAAGCTTATGTAGCTATAAGGTCTAAGTCGAACAATTTATGAAATGAAATCAACGCTCCTTACGATTTAATTCAGTCACAAGATTTTCAGAAAACATTGTCATGTATGTAAATATTTATAGCGACGAAAAAATTGAATGGCATACTATTTCACCTAGATCTCCCCTCTTTGGTGGTATTTGGGAAGCCTTATTAGTCTTACTAGTAGCTTCTTATTAGCTCCTCCAGATATCAACTTAAGCGATAAAAAGTTACGCAGATGGCAGAGAGTGCAATGACTCATGCAACAGTTTTGGCATAGGTGGTGGAACGAATACTTGCACTGTCTTCAACAGGGAGGACAATGGCGCAAAATGGTGTAAGAGATCAAACTTGATGACAACGTCATGCTGTAGGAAGAAAATACTTATCTTTTGAAATTTAAGCTTGGCCGCGTCTGCAGACCAAAAAGGCTCAGCTTGCTAATATTTCAGAAACCATGTGCTTCCTAGTGACATTTCATCCCACCACTAAAGTCAATAAGCCTAAGTCCGTTGCCAGACGTGATATTGCGTAGGTTATGCCTACCAACTGTACTACCAAAGATGTCCTCATTTCCTATTTTGGAGTTAAAATAGCCTAGTACTATTCTAAAGCCATACTTCGGACACTTCACATATGGCTTGTTGAGGAGCTCGTAAAAACTTTCGTTGGTGATATCGGTATCGTCTTCCGTAGGAACATGGACGCATATTAGGCCTATGTTAGCGCATTTAGTCTTGATCGGTCCATCCCATCGCACTTCCTGTATGGCGATGATATCTGCATGATAGCCGAAGTCGCTGTTCTTTAAACGTTTGGGAGGGTCGTCAACGATGAATCCGTTCTAATCCGAAGATGTTAGTCTTTTGGCAATAAAATGCCTAAGTGATTCAAATGACTCCTACCAGGACGCACTCGCCAAAAAGATTACGGATAAAATTTCGGTAATAGAAAACAGTGTTAAAAGTGTTGAAGAGTTACGTAACTCAGTGCAGAACTCAGCCGATGTAATAAAATCAAAAGTAAAGCACATGGACAAACAAATTGCTGGTCTTATCGAGTTAGACTCCGGGAGATCCAGGAATGAAGAAACTCCCTTACGTCACCTCGATAAAGTGTTGATTGACATTAAAGCTATGTGTTCTGCGCAGGTTATCTCCAACCAAAAAACCTGCGAGATGATAAACTCCCTGCGTGACGACATAGACATTCATTTTCAGTCCTCGTCACACAAACAACTCTCTCCCAAACACTGTGATCCCATGCTCAAAGTTATCTTCGATAAAGTGAACGATGTCGGCGACGAACTTACTGCGACTCGATCCCTCGTATGCGATATTGAACATCACATCGCAACAATAAACAGCAAAATCGTTGATACACAAAACTTGCCGCAGCCTCACCAGAATGTTCCCTACAATACATCACTCATGGCTGAATTAATGGAACCTGAAGTGGATTCACGCTCACCCCCACATATAAGTCATCTGCGAACGGTTCAACCCACTGATTCCTGGGAAGTTTCTTCCAACTTAACAGCAGAAAATATTTCTATGTCATTTTAATTCAACTTGGACACCTTCCGAATGGCAACGTAGACTTGATAAGCTTGCTTCGAAGAATCAATTGGTCACTACGCTTCTTATCAAAGGCGCCTCCCCAAACGCTGATGTTGATTGGATCTCAAATTTCTTCGAAAAGAAATATGGCATTACCATTAGTCACTGCAATTTGCTTCCTACATCTCACCACAGAAGCAAGCGCAGCTTCAAGCTAAATCTTCCAACCAAGTACGAATGGTTATTCCATAATCGTGCCAGCAACAATTTCAATCTTGGAAAGATGCGTGTCTGCAAATGGTTGGAAAATACGCCCAAGAAGCAGGATAAAGCCAAGCAGTCCGTTATACCTAAACCAAAAAATAAGTTAGTAAATAAATCTAATTTGCCAAAACCCACCTCCTCTTCCCACAACAAACCCAGCTCCAATTAGAGTTCTAAAACAACAATTTTTCCTAATTTTAAGCCGCCCACCCAAACTCCAACTCCCCCTATTCCACCTCAAGTCAAGCCCCAACGTCAACGTGTCTCTTTCGACTTAACCCCTACAACTCAAACTCCTGCCACTCAAACTCCCACCATTCAACCCCTAACACACACGCCTTTCCCTAATTTCGACCACTGAACTGGAGCTAAGTATCCCAATTTCATCTGTTCTCACATTTTAAACCCTATTTCAGAAAAACCAGCCGTTGCGACACCAAACTCATTAACCACTCCCTCTTCTATTGACCCCCTTTCGCCACCCACTGCTAAATTAACGCAACAAACTAGCGATACCACCGAATGTCGCTATGCGCTCTCTAGGCTTAGAGATAAAAAGATGTATGAGAATATACATCTATATCTCGCTTATCTGCACGATAAATCCGACTCGGTGTGCTTCGAGTGTAAAACAAAAACAAGCCTCGTGGTTTCTATCCAGCAGGGAGGCCTCCCAACCGACGTTACCAGTCTCAGGAAACTTTATGTATACAAAGTATCACGAGATTTTAAATACGCCCCCCAAAAAGTTGCAGACGATCTCCCCGCTCTTCGCCGCTATGTGCACTCTAAAAGCGTCTTACACCTCCAACGCAGTCGACTTGACCACGATAAATTTTTTCGACCCTCCCATATGATATCTACGGCCTGACCGAAACTAATCTTATCCCCAACATGAAAAACCAGGAGTTATTCCCTCTTTCTTTTAATGTTTTTCGGGAAGATGATCGCACACCCCCCTTTTTTGAATCTCCTTGCCGATTTGTCCTATTGGCTATTCACAACAGCTTGGACCCTCTCTCGTTGCAACTTCATCCTCTCCTCGACTTTGTGTCGGTTAAAATAACACTTACTCGTAGATGCTTGTGTGTTATGTGTTGTTACATTCTTCCGGCGCAACCTATCGAATCCTACCAACTTGCTATTGCAGCTATTGACAATTTGATCGACTTATCAGACTCGCGATAAGTCGATTTTAATCTGTCTCAGCTGAAGTGGACTCCATCTGAAGACCTTTTTTCATCGCTTCCAATCCCACTTCCATTAAGGAATGCCTCTTCTTAGGTCGGTTAACAGACTCTAGTCTATGTCAAGTCAACGGCGTTTCCAACTATATGGAAAGGCAATTAGACCATATCTTTACAACTGATCCCATCAACTCCTCAGTATCGTGTTGTCCCCTATCTCTTTCAACTATTGTTAATTTTCATCCTCCACTTCTTTTCTCATTTTCCCACAACTCTCCCCTCCAGTCGCCTACCCCCGCAGTTCTATTTTCTTACAACTTTCCTAAAGCTAATTTCCGTAAAATCAATACCTATCTACGCAGGGCTTCTTTTGAGTTTACCAATCTATCTCTGGTTGCTGCAGTCTCCATTTTTTACAGAGGAATATTCAAATCCATATCCCTTCATGTGTCCTATTCCCGCTATAAAACTTCTTCTGCATCCCCTCCTTGGTATAATCGTAGACTCCGCTCTCTACGAAACAAAAGAAACAAGTTATGGGCGGTATTCATTCGCACCCACTCTTCTTCCGACTATTCAAATTATTTAGGTATACCATATATCTTTATTTCATTGAGCTCTATAACTCCCTCTATCAACGCTACCTGAATAGTGCGCAAACCAATCTCATAAATGACCCCAAGTCCTTTTTTCAATTTGTCAATTACAAAAGTAAGACTGAGGGTTATCCGTCCTCCCTCGCTTTCGAAACCAAATCTACAAGTGATCCTCCTACCATCGCCAACGTTTTTGCTACATTTTCAAACAATCATTTGCCAACAACCAGATCCCTCTTACTTCAATGATCTACCAAATTTCTCCATTCGTCCCTTTCTCACTCAAAATTTCGATCCTGCAGTTATTGAAGAAAAGTTACTAAATCTCAAAGATGAGTTTGTACCTGGCCCAGACTGACTCCCCGCCATGTTTCTTAAGAAATGCTCTTCCAACCTGTCTCTACCTCTTTCCTACCTTTTTCGTCTATCGCTTACACAGGGTGAATTTCCCCAGATTTGGAAGACCTCTTTTATAATCCCGATACACAAAAAGGTCCCATTGCTAAACTCTCTCATATACCCAAACTCTTTGAAAGCATTTTATACGAAGCCTTAAGCTCCAAATGCAAGCCTTTTATTTCACCCCGACAACATGGTTTTCTAAAAGGTAGGCCAACTACCACAAATCTAGTTGAATTCGTGTCTTTTGCTCTCGCAGCCTTAGAAAATGGCAAAGAAATCGATGTTATCGCAACTGATTTCACTAAAGCGTTTGACAAGATATCTCATCAATTGATCCTCTTCAAATTATCTGCTCTCGGCTTGGAGCCTCTTTTATTAAAATGGATTTCTTCTTACCTGCTAAACCGATATAATAGTGTTCGGTTTAGATCCGGCCTTTCTGTTCCATTCCTGGCCTCATCTGGAGTTCCACAAGGCAAGTCATCTTGACCCTCTTCTCTTCATTCTTACTATCAATGATGTTGAGAGGGTCATTAAACACTCGTCCCTCTCCCTTTACGCTGACGACACAAAATTTTTTAAACCTATTTCATTCTCTTCAAGAAGACCTTGATCGGTTTTCAACCTGGTGCCTCAAAAACTGCCTAGAACTTAATATAGCCAAATGTCAATCTATAACCTTCTCACCTAAATGCAACCTGTCTCCTCCACGACTTTATTTTCTCTATGGTCAACCAATTCCCCTGGTTCAGTCTCTTCGAGACCTTGGCATATTATTCGCCTGTGAGCTTAATTTCCGTTCGCATATCGATAAGATGATCCTCAAAGCCAACTCATGACTTGGCTTTAGTAAACGGTGGTCCAAGGAATTTTCCACCCCGTATGTAACCAGATCTCTCTATTTTACCTCTGTTCGCCCCCTGCTTGAGTATGCCAGTCAAGCTTGGTCCCCCTTTCACCGGGTTCATGTTTCCCGAATCGAGGGTATTCAACGTCGATTCCTCCGATTTGCCCTCCGTGGCCTGCCATGGAACAACCCTTTAATCTTATCTCCCTATCAGGATCGCCTCAAACTTCTAAATATGAATTCGTTTGAAGAACGTAGGAATACTGCTGGCATTCTTTTCATTCATCGTCTTCTCTCAGGTTCCATCGACTGTGTATCAATTTTGAACTCCATTTCCTTCAATACCAACCCCCCCAATCTACGTTGTCCTCGTCTCTTCTATCTACCGGTCCACCGTACCTCTTATAGCTCCAACGAATGCTCCGAAAGGTCAACTCGAACCTCTCCCTTTTTCATTTCCACCTGAGCACTCCTCGTCTTAAATAAGATCTCCTCCATCACTTCCTTGGTCACTAGCTCTTAAGTCTTTCTGTTAGTTTTTAAGTTAGATTAAGCTTGTATTAAGCCAATAAATGGGGGTCTCAGCCCCCACCAAAATTAAATTAAATTAAATTGATTCGTCACGTCTTTTTAATCCCTTCCGTATAGGGTTGTGAGCTCTATGACGGCGTAGGCCAGTATTATGCTACTGGTCGAGAATGCCCCTGCCATTTTAGTCGGCCACGGCCACCGAGAGGTAAGGCAGCACTACTCTGCGAACATAATTGTTGCGCTACTGAGCCAATCCAAGTTATAGGACACTCTGCAGTTTCCCGATCAATCGTCGCCCAGGTCCCAACTACACTTACAAAAATCTCAAAAGGATAGGGAAAAAAAATTCAATAAAACAAGAACGGTGGGAGATATGGCTTTATTTTGAAGCTACGTTCATGCCATTATGTGTGGAATAGCACATCATTTAAATGCAGCCTAGGCTTCGCTGGCAGTGCTTCAAGCGGTCGGTCCAATTTTTGATGCCTCGCTTCAATATTCCGGTAATAGCGTGTCGAATACTGGCCTCGAAATCATCCAAAGTGGTTGACTTGTTAGCGTAGACTAAGGACTTGATGTAGCCCCAAAGAAAATAATCGAGTGGTGTCTAATCGTATGATTGCAGCAGCAATTTGATGAACGCTTGCGGTGAGATGAATCAGTTGCCAAATTTCTACTTCACAACTTAGAGCGTTGCGTCGCTTGTATGGGATGCAGCGCCATCTTGTTGCAGCCACAGCTCAATATCGATATTGTCAAGCTCTGATCACAGAAAGTCGGTTAATATCGCTCTATACCTGAGACTATTGACGGTAACGATATCTGCTTCCTCATTTCGAAGGAAATAAGACCCGAAGATGCCGCCATGCCATAAACCGCACCAAACAGTCAATCTTTGTGGATGCATTGGTACTTGGTCGAACACTGGTGGATTGTGTTCACTCCAATAACGGCAATTTTTCGTGTTAACATAGTCGCTGAGCCAAAAATGGATTTCTTCCGAGAAGATGATTTTTTGGCCAAAATCCGGAATTCCGGCCAACATATCCAGCGCCCAATTAGCGAACTCACGGCATCGTTGTCTATAGTCGTCCGACTTCAATTCTTACGTCAGAACAATCTTATATGGATATAAGCCCAAATCCTACCGCAAAATAAGCCGCGTTTACTCTTTGGCGATGGCCAATTCAGCTGATCGACGCCGAACCGACATTTCTGGGTCTTCTTCGGTACTGGCCGCTACTCCAGAACTACGATAATAATTTTAATAATTTTCGTACATTCGGCGAGTGTAAAACTATGAACGATTAAATGGCATACCGTACTGAATATTTTGGCGGCTGGATGTCATTGATAACTTTGAAAGCTGCTGAAACATAACAATTGGGAGAACTATCATTGCTATCTGGTCGCCCTATACATGATTAGGATATTCTCGCAAGCAGAGGCTTATACAACCGAGCTCTGTGATGAGCTCCATATATCACGCATCAATATGTTATCAAAAAGCCAAGAAATCGAACTAATGGAAGCACAAGACGAAGAGGCAGATAGTCGTAACGCACCCTCCCACTGTAATCTACGACCCAGACAAGACTCAGTAAATTTCGTCTGCCGGTTGCGTTTGGAAAAGCCTTGCATTTTGGAACTGGCTTGGGGTGGTGAGTCGATTCAGTACGCCTTAAATGCAGATCGGCTGTCACTTCAAAAACAGATACTCCGTCGTCTCAAGACGCAAATTTTCCTAATGAAAAGTTAAGACACCACCATCGCAAGTTAAACCTGTTTTAAACCCATCCGTTAAGACTCATCTACATTTCTTTCTTGAATCAGATACTGGCCGAGTGGATTACCGCGCACAGAAACAAATTCCTTAGTTTCGCAAGAGAAGTTAGATCTAGTGTTGTTTCATTGTATCGCATGTTCGTTATCATCAAAACTCCAGTGCCAGTGTATTGTGCCGAAGAGTACATCTTTTTAAATAGAAGGGAGATATCGTCTTCGGGGCATTCATGGAACTTACCGCGCACACGATGATCAAGGAGCTTCAATTGCCACACGAGCTGGATCTTGTAAAGTGTATGTATACAAGTCCAATTGCTGTGCATAATGTAGGACTTCCCACTCGTGTTCCTTTAATACTATCCTCCACATCAGCAATTGCTTCTTTGGCGCTCACTGTACGTCATATATACGGATGTGTATTATCAAATAGAGTATGCATGGATAAGACCGATTCATGGTTATTCGAATTACTTCCTGAGATAGAATGAATGTATATTTTGCGAACTGAACCACGATTTTCGAAATAATTTTACATAATTTGCAAGGCTTGTTCTGGCGTTATATTCATGGTAGAATGGCAAACTTAACTGAGTACAATTCAGCTTCAACTGGCAACTTGGAATCGCTGAAAAAATGTTGCCAATTTAAAAAAATTACTTACTGACTTACTTAGGCGGCGCTACGGTCGGGGGTGCACCTGGGTCTCAACCAGAAGGCCTCTCCAATTAGCGAGGTCCTTGGCTAACTGCCTCCTGTTGCGCACTCAAAGTTGGTTGGGGTCTCCTTCCACTTTTGCGCACCACTTAAGGCGAGGCCTTCCTCTACTGCGTTGTCCCTCCGGATTAGAGTCGAAGATTCAGCGGGCTGGAGCGTTGGTGTTCAACAGCTCGTAGCGTTCATCGTTGAATCGTCTCCTCCAGAACCGGTCAACGCACACGGGACCAAATATCTTACCAAGAATATTTCTCTCAAAACGACCTATCTTCATCCGCTTTGGAAAGGGTCCACGCTTCGGAATCATAGAGCAGGACTGGTATTACTAGGATCTTATATAGAGTTTCCTTTGTTGTTCCGGAGAGGGCTTTACCCAGTTGGCTTCTCAGCCTAAAGAAACAGCGATTGGCAAGCGTTATTCTTAGTTGGATTTCTGAAGAGATGTCGTTTCCAGATGTAATAGCAGAGCCGAGGTAGACAAAGTCCCTTACTACCTCAAAGTCATAGCTGTCGCTTGTGACATTCTGGCTGGTTTGTCGATGTTGAGTGTCCCTTCTTGTTGACAGCATATATCTTGCTTTTCCCTCGTTTACCGCTAGACCCATTTTTACCGCTTCTGTTCCTATAAACCAAAAATATTAATATCGTCGGCGTATGCAAGCAGTTGAACAGACTATTGAAGGGTCATTCTTCATGTGTTAACTTGTGAGTTTGGCACAATTCT
Organism: Volucella zonaria; assembly: GCA_963966105.1. Taxonomy (NCBI): domain Eukaryota; kingdom Metazoa; phylum Arthropoda; class Insecta; order Diptera; family Syrphidae; genus Volucella; species Volucella zonaria. The sequence continues at coordinate 58,622,153 of OZ014530.1, forward strand.
TTCAAGTATGATGTTGAAGAAACCACATAGAACGCCTTGCCTAAATCTTTTTTTGACAACAAAGGTCTGGGTTAGGTTTATACTGACCCTAATGCAGCAGGGAGCTTTCTCCATCGTCATCCTGCACAAGCGAACGAGTTTGACAGGGATGCCAAAACCATAGCTCGTATCTGTAGATGCTGTCATATGCGGCTTTAAAATCGATTAAAAGGTGGTGAGTATCGGTTTGAACTTACTGGGTTTTCTCCAGGATCTGCCGTAGTGTGATCAATTGTGGACTTACCGGGCCTAAAACCGCATTGATAGGGTCCAATCAGATCGCTGACAAATGGTTTCAGGTGCTCGCATAATACGGCAGACAAGGCCTTATATGCGGTGTTTAGAAGACTGATACCTCTATAGTTGCTGCAGTTTGGAAGGTCTCCGCTCTTGTGAACCGAGCAGACGATGCTGAGGTTCCATTCATCAGGCATACATTCACCCTACCAAATTTTGGAAATAAGTTGGCGTATGCTCTCTACCAGGTCATCTCCTGCTGCCTTAAATAGTTCGGTGGGTAGGCCATCCGGCGCGGAAACCTTGTTCGACTGCAGTTTAGATATTGCTATCCTCACCTCATTTTGGTGGGGTGGACGGGATTTTTGACATGCATCGTCAATATTAAATGGTTCGCTCTGCTTGACAGAGGAATTTGTGTCGTCTTCGCCGTTTAGCAGTCTGCAGAAATGGTTTTTCCATATCCCCAGCACCGACTGTGACTATACTACAAGGTTTCCTTGTTCATCTCTACAGGTTTCCGTTGGGGTCTTATTACACTGACACGTTCTTTTTACCTTTTAGTGAGACTTCCGAATATTATTCCTGGAGTAGCACCTCTCTATTTCCTCGATCGTGCACTTCTCATGCTCTTCCTTTTTTCTCCAGAGAGCCAATGTTCTTCCTTCCTCACGAGCTCCTAGAGCTCATTAGACGCTCTTGTCCTTTTGTACAGCGCCACTTTGTAGGCATGTTGTTTTGCTGCATGTGCTTGCTGGCACTCTTCATCAAACCAGGGGTTTCGTGGCGGTGGACGGGTAAGACCCAACACGTCAATTGCGACATTTCTGATGGCTTCTCGGCATCTAAGCCATTTTTCTTCAGTGATGTGATGCTGGCTGTAAAGGACTTCTCGAGAGATTGAGGGATACGTGATCGGCAAAGATTCAGACTTCTAAAAACCACCAATTAAAAACTCCAGGAATAGGCTCTGCTCAATCGGACACAAGACGACTCTATCTTAACGAGACCAAAACAGCCCCACATGTAATGTGTAAGTGTCTTACAGCATCTTCTCAGGAAGAACTGGCATGCTGTGACGTCGATGTGCTTCTTTCCGAATATCTCATAATCTTCCTCCCTTTTCGCTTAACAAAAAAAGAAAATAACACCAACTCCACGAATAAGAAACCATGGTGGCGATTTGATGAGGGTCTATCCCAGAAAATCGCTACGTCCGTTTGGCCAAGCAAGCGGCTTAAAATATCCTCACTTCGCTACCAATTTGCCACCTCCACACAGAATTTATTTCTCCACTTTTGCTATTGAAAATCAATCCTCTGACAACTCAGTCCTGACAGCCCTCCATCACAATACTCGCAGAATCCCTTATCAGTCACATGTTGATAGATGTCATTTAGGATTGATAACCGAAATTGATTAAACAAAAGAACCTCAAAGAAATTTGGATTTATGTAAGGAGAACCTCAATTCGTCCTTGGCTACTTAGACCGAAACCACATCCTTGATTTCAATTAACCTAAAAGAGCTCTTTACATCTTAATGACCATTAAATCGTCTCGAAGTAGCGCCTCAACATTATACAGTAACCGCACTCAATCATTGGAAAAACACATTCTTCATTCCGGCCGCGTTTTCTCCATCTCTACCTCAATCGATTTAATGGCAATATTTTTTGTTAATTAAATCAGTAGATCGACAAACAAATTTTCCCGGTTTTTGAATTTCTCCTCCATCCAAAGGAACATCATAAAATATGCTCTCATCTAATGGAGAGCTCACGAGAAGTTGTTTGTATATTTTGAACACATTAAAATAATTCATGTTTCCGATTTCTATCCCAACGAACCATTGCATTGGATCGAATCAATATCGATGATTGAGGAAAACATTTTTTTGTGTACTCTTTTTTATTTTATTTTTTTTTTGGAAAAGGAATCTACGAAGAGGAAATTATTTTTAGCCAGCAGCAGCCTCCCTGCTATCGTGGAAAGAGAAATAACCAAACAGCCAGCCGAACGAATCAACAACCTTCAGTTTTAAAAATTCAATTTCCAATTACTTTTCCCCTCCAAGAAAATAGCATTATTTCCTTTTTATAATTTTTAAGTGATTTTTCCAAATCACTGATATTTCACTTTGAAAAGACGTGTATCAAACGCCACGGCTGTCAACGGCAACGGGAGTGCCGTCAATCAAAAAAACAAGTCATAGATACTTTTACTTTCATCTGCACGGGATAAGGAGTCGACTTGATTTGTGGAGTAGTGAATTGTGTGTGAACAGTTTAACGGGGAATCGTATCTATCGATCGGTCGTGTAATGGAATGGATAGAGGACAGGTATGTAAGTCAAAAATCACTCATTGCAAGCTGCCCCAGTACCCGCCTATCCCATCCCCCATCCCCCATCCCCCATCCTCCTATCCGACTCGTTTTCTAATTGAGGTAGGATTTGGGGAAACCCCTGCCAAGAATATCTGATGTAAGAGGGGAAGAGAATCAATCTTGAGCGAAATTATTAATAAACAAGTACGAGTATGTAAATGGCTAAAACGAAATTTGATGATTTGTGTAAATTACCGTGTGCAACAGTGGTGTTGAAAAATTACCGGCGAATTAGTGAAATTAAAAATGCAACTTGAATGGTAAGAGTGGATGTGATGACGTCAAGTATCCAATTTAGGGAAGTCTAGTTCCAAAACCGTAGAGGAAGAGATACTTTGCAAATGACAATAAGCACCGTTTTCAGGCGACATACTCACATGCCCTCGTTGTCATTTTCTGGTTTCTGAGACTATTGTTAAATCTACCCTGTGAAGTGGAGTAATTTGTTTGCTTAGCTACTTAAAATGGCCATGGGCTTGTGCAGGCTCAGCAAACTCGATCCCTGGCTAAGTCCATTTAAGCACGCAGAGTTTGTTGAAGTCTCCCAAATGCGTGCACCACCTCAGTAACATCTTCCATTACTACGCTATCCCACTGAGACGGATTCGAAGATCCTTCGCCATGGGGCGTTGGTGTCCAGCAATAAGCTTCAACTCAATCAAACCCTTCCCCAATTGCCGAGATTCCTCCTTAACTGTTCTACGATATGTATTTCCCGGCCGGCCCGTTCTTCTACCGTCTTGTGATAACGGATTCCATTCATTACGTAGTTTGCTATCTAACGAAGTATATGACCAATCCACTGCAACTTCCACCGTTGGATGGTTCCTACTCCATTCCCTAATAAAGGTGTTCATTAAAGATACAGTTAGGCACCTACTAACTAACGTTTGTAGTTTTTTTTGTCGTCCCAATGCTGCACCCATACAACATTTGAACGAAATAGTCGTAGCTGATTGCATTGCTTCGACTTATCATTGACATCATTCTAAGCGCAGACTTTGCTATGCTGATTCGGTTAAGAATATCCTGTTCGGTTCCACCTTCAGTAGAGGCAATACTCCCAAGATCTACTCTCTCTACTGGTTGTTGAGTAATGCTAACTTCTTGACAACCGAGGTTGATGATTTTGGTTTTGGCAGTATTACATAATCTTCAAGCCCACGACATTCGCCGCCCTCTTCACTCTTGTTGTCATTTGATGCAGTTGAGAGAGTAAACAAACGTCGTCAGCGTAGTCCAGAATGAATTCCTTCGTTTCTAGTAGACAAGGATGTAGAAGTAGATCGCCAATCACCGGTAAAAAAAAGTATCGGCTATAAAGTGCAACCTTCTCCGATCCCACTTTTGGATGTCGAATTCCTCTGATTTCTTTCCCCTATGCAAAACTTATCATTTAAACCCACCATAGGTAGCTTTAGGTTGTCGGGTATACCTCTCCTGCGCTAGCTAAGCTAGATGAACTACCTCTTGACACTGTCGAGTACCTTTTTTTGTTTTTTAAATAAGCGCACTCAAGGGGTTATTAGTATCATTAAAATGTTTAGGCAAATTAGCGAGAAAAGAAAGACAGGTACCCATGTACATTGGTTTTGAATGTCTGAATGTTATAATGACTTGGAAGTAGAGAGCTCGACAGGGCATTCCATAAACGAGTTGTACGGCTTAAGAACGAATCACCATATTTTAGAATACGTCCGAAAGTGGGAGTTTTGGATAAACTATTGAGCATTCATAGCGACACGAGTGTTATGGTTACCCCCAACTAATGAGCATTCATAGCGAGATGAGTTTTACGGTTGAAGGTGGAATGCTTCTGACGATTTCTATGACGCACAGGTGGTAGAAATAGAGATAAAACAAAGTGAGACAGGAGACATTACGCCGGTGCTCGTTCAATCAAAATCGATGGTGCAGTGGTGATCAGTATTCAACGCACTATTCAATAAACCTGCTTGTTTGGCATAGAGCGTGTCTCACAGGAACATCTCTTTATTCGCTCACGAACAACTTTGGCTATTACCTTAGCAACTGGGGCAAGAACACAAACGCCTCTCCAGTTTTCACACACCCTTTCTAGAAAGCTCGACAAGCATTCCCTTCTTCCATTCGCCGGGGAAACTTTCTGCCTTCCAAGCTCTCTCAAAGAGAGAATGTAAAAGTTCTGCTGGTGTTATGGGAGTGGCTCGCAGAAGCTCTGCGAGAATACCATCTAGTCCTACCGCCTTGTTGCTCTTCAGCGCATTGATCGCGGTAGTGATCTCAGGTTTACCGAGAGTGGAAGCGCGAATTTGGGAAATTTTTCCTTCGTGCAGCTCAGTTTGATTTGGATGTACATCGCTTACGAATACAAGGTTAAGAACTGGAGCAATATGCTCTTTCAATCGCTTGATCTGATCCTCATCCGAAACGAGTACAGGACCATCTTAACTTTTCCCCGGTTTACTAGAGCGATGACACCTGTCATCTCTTTCGTGATTCTGCTTCCTCTGCTTTTATGTCCAGGGCGTTGATATAGTTACGTTTGTCCCGTCGTACGCTACACTTCATTTCTCTCATTTTCCTTTGATACAAAGACTATACAAGACTATAGCTCGTTCCTCCCTATTGCTGGGGTATCTACAATGCGAGCTTTAAGTAACTTACTTTTTTCAATCCGCCTCCAGGAATCCTCGGTAAGCAATGCGCTACGAGTATGTTTTGCCTGCCATCTACCAACGAACTTTCCGCTCCAGATGTAAAACCATTTTTCACAGCGTTCCAATGTTCTCGTATGGATGCCGACGTTAACTGCTGATTGCTTCCACTCCTAGCGAAAAGTGATCCCTTTGTTATTGACGTACTGAGGGGATCTTTAGCCGGTCGATATTATATTGTAGCTAGGCATTCTGGTGATATTTCGGAGTCTTTGATCAGATGCAGTGCGTAACTGTATTTATTATAAGGTAATGATCTCGTACCAACCCCATATTGGCTCCTTGTCGATCTTGGACGTCTAAAAGACAACTTCTGAAGCGTCGACTGATCGATTTGATTGGACGATGATTGCCTGTGAGTTAACACCCAGCTGACTTCATGGCAGATCTTATACTCAAACATGGTGGCTCCTATGACTAGGCGATTGATATAGCAGAAATCAACAAATCTTTCACCATTGTCATTTCGGTCGCCAGGGCCGTGCTTCCAGATCACATGTCTGAGCACTTCAATATCGTTGCCTACCTTTGCATTCAGGTCCCCTATCATGATGACGATATCGACGTTCGGCGTTGCGTTGAATACGGGACTTAGCTGATTGGAGAAATTGTCCTTATCATCCTCAGTCGAGGATAAGATCGTATCACCACGTGGGTGACAGGAAATTAAATCTCCGCGTGCTATTGGTATTAGCAGCAAACCAACTCCGGATACAAAGTTGACTGCCGGAGGGCTTGCCTGAGTAGAGTAGCACAGTGCGACACGTTGGTGATTGGTAATCTAACGGACCATTGGACCATCTTACTTCGCAAAAGTTGCTGAAAATGCTTGATGTAATTTTTATAGCTTTCAAGCCTTGGTTTTTTTCTAGTGCATTTTGAGCTTCAAGCTAATCTTCTCTTTTTTAGATCCGGTTCAGTCATCAAATTGTTGGCTTTAACGATAGCTGTAGCATCTTCCTGATCAAGCTTGTTGATAATCTGTTCAATTTATTCTAATTGTCCGGCGTAATATTACGCAGCTTCAATCCAAGTTTCCCACCGGGTTACAATTGGTTGAGGTGGAAGACTGGTTCTACTTACTTAAACAAAGTAACTCGCGACAGCGCTTTTAAAAAAAAATGTTTACAGCTGCTATAAAGTGTCGACTTCCCCTAAACTTGATCTTATCTGTTCCCTATCTACAACCCTATGAAGGCCATGAGCTAAGCAGTCCAAATGCAACAATTTTGGATGAAAGACGTTTATTGTTGCTGCTGCTTTCGGCATATATGGAGCAGCACCTGTCAAAAAGAGCAAAATACCGGAAATGACACTTGCGACATGCCGTAATGTTACATCGTTTTTTTCGTCAATCGATATCCATATAACATATTTTGGCCCTTCAACGCAAATTTTATTCGACCAATGTCCTCTACGTAAAATTTTTTAACGCACTTTCAGAGAATTGTTGACTCGTCGGCCACTATTCCTTTAGTGTATGCATTTCTCCAAGAAGGCCTTAAATTTTAGTTTTTTGTTTAATTTCCACAAGGGAATATTGGCGGAAACCATAACCCTGAACAATTCTTCGGAAAACGAGTTTCTTTTCTCAATTGAATCCGATAGTGTTGTTGATGTTCCTCATCGTTGTTCGAATGCCAGTTGCCTATGTTTATATCGATGGCATTGGATATGTTGTTGCACTTGAAACTTTCTTTCACAAGAAATCTGTGTGTCATAAATCTTGAAGAATAATGCTTTACTATAAGATTTCAAGTAACTATTTTCTGAAACGTATTTTTTTTTTTTTATTTCTTGATAAATTATAAATATACATTTAAATTTATAATACTTCAGTTACTTATTTAACTAAGAAATAGTTATGTACAATCTGTTGCAATATAGCAAGTGGCGAAAGTACTTATAAAATTCAAAAAAAAAAAATTGATTAAACAATAATAATAAAAAAAAAACAATTAATGGGGATAATACAATGCGAAATCTAGTTTAAAAATTTAAAAGAAGAAAAGTAAAAAAAATAATAATTTATATCACTGGATTAAAAAATGTATCTATATCATTATGGTCAACAGTGAAAAGCCATTTGTAAATACTATTTAAAAATACAGTTTTCTTCCTCTCACATCTAAGGTTTTCTGGTAAAGAATTATAAAGTCGGGTAGCGGTAATAAAATAGAAACGTGAAAAGTGTGTTTTGAAAATAGTTGGAGTAGTTACGAAGTTTCTTGTGTTGACGCGCAAATTATGACTTTCATGAAATCTTCTCGTAACATCGTAAAAACCGGAATTTTCGAAAAATATTCTTAAAACTTTATAACAATAGAGATGTCTTAATGGAAAAATTGCTAAACATTTGAACAGCTCGAAACTAGGTGTCCTACGATCGACTTTAGCCATTATTCTAATAACATGTTTTTGTTTAGATAACAAAGGCTCTATTTTATTAAAATAGACGCCACCCCAGCAAGAGATACCATACTGCGACTTTGATTTAAATAAACCATTGTATACCATTTTTAAAACATTAAGATCGCAGTAGAGATTGAGATGGTACATTTGTCTAACTACCCTATAAAAATAATGCTTTAGATAAAGAGTGTGATCATTCCAGTTAAGCTTATTGTCTAATATGATGCCCAGATATTTAAAGCTGTCGACACATTCAATTCTAAAGCAATCCTCGCTACAATTTATATTTTCTTCAAAAAGCATAGCACCAGGGGCAGTTTGGTCATTTAGACGGAAACGTATTCAATTTGGTGAGTGATAATAAAGTGGCAAGTCATCACAATTTAATTCAATTTAATTTTGGTGGGTGCAAAAGCCCCCATTTATTCGGCTTAATACAAGCTATAACTTAAAATTAAACTTAAACTAAAACTTAAAACTAAGGTTGGTTATTGTGGTGAAGGAGAACCGATTTGAGTTAGGAAGTGGTGCGGTGGAAGTCAAAGACGCTAGGGTTTGAATTAATTTTTCGTAGCATGCGGGAGATTGGTTCGTTCGCGCCATAGGTGGTGTGGTGGGTTGGGAGATAGAAGAGACGAGGGGTACGTAGATTACGAGAGTTAGTGTTGAGGAAAATAGAATTGTGAAGGGACGTGCATTCAACCTGACCTGAAAGAAGTCGATGAATGAAGAGAAAGCCGGCTGCATCTCTGCGTTCCTCAAGGGTGTTTAGGTTAATAAGGTTGAGACGGTTTTGAGACCTTGAAGAGCGAATCGAAGAAAACGGCGCTGGATGCTTTCGATTCTCGAGATATGAACGCGATGATATGGGGACCATACTTGACTGGCGTTCTCTAGGAGGGGACGAACAAAGGTAATATAGAGGGACCTGGTCACGTATGGGTTGGTGAATTCTTCGGACCATCGTTTTACAAAACCTAGTGCGGAATTGGCTTTAAGGATTATCCCATCCATATGCAAACGGAAGTTGAGCTCCCTATCACACAAAATGCCGAGATTCAACGGAGGAGATAGGTTGGTTGTGGAGAAGGTAGAGTCGGCGAGGAGATTTAAGCCGCTTATGTGAAAAGGTGATGGATTGGCATTTGGCGATACTAAGTTCCAAACAATTTTTGAGGCACCAGATCGAAAAACTATCAAGGTCTTGTTGAAGAAGGAAGGAGTCATGGGGAGAGGAAATGGTTTTGAAAAATTTGGTATCGTCGGCGTAAAGGGAGACGGACGAGTGTTTGATGATCCTATCGAGATTATTTATGGTTAATATAAAATATAAAGAGAAGGGGACCGAGCTGGCTACCTTGAGGAACTCCAGAGGTGGCCAAAAATGGAGCGGAGTGGGCTGACCTAAAACGAACACTGTAAAAACGGTTTTCGAGGTAAGAGGATATCCATTTTAACAGTATGGGCTCAAAGCCGAGGGCAGACAATTTGAAGAGTATTAATCGATGAGAGATTTTATCGAAGGCTTTGCTAAAATCGGTTGCAACTACATCGACTTCGTTGCCGTTCTCTAGGGCAGAGATGGCAAAGGATACGAATTCAACGAGATTTGTGGTGGTTGACCTATCCTTTAGGAAGCCATGTTGTCTAGGGGAAATAAGTGATTTGCATTGGAAACTTAGAGCTTCATACAAAATACTTTCGAGGAGTTTGGGTATATGGGAGAGTTTAGCGATTGGACGATAGTTTGTTATTTCGTTCTTTGATACCTTTTTGTGGATCGGGGTTATGAAGGAGGTTTTCCAAACCTGAGGAAATTCTCCTTGTGAAAGGGATAGACGAAAGAGATCAGAAAGGGCAAGGGAAAGAGACGAAGAACATTTTTTAAGAAATATGGCAGGGAGGCCATCTGGACCGGGTGTAAATTCGTCATTGAGTTGGTGTAATTTATATTCGATATAAGAGGGGTCCAAGATGTGAGAGAGAAGTGGGCCATTGGAGAAGTTCAGTAGGTAACGAAAATAGGATGGATCTGGTACAAAGGAGTCGTTGGTGAAGGATTGTTTAAAGAAGCTGGCAAATAGGTTGGCAATGGTGAGTGGATCGGTTGATGACTTGTTGTTGAAAGAGAGGGAAGGAGGGTAACCATCGGACTTTCTTTTGTAGTTAACAAATTGGTAAAAGGACTTAGGGTCATTTATAAGGTTGACTTGCGCATTGTTAAGGTAACGCTGGTAAAGGGAATCGTAAAGTTCGGTGAAATGAAGATAAGCACCAAGATAGTTGGAATAGTCGGACAAAGATCTGGTACGCAGGAAAACAGCCCATAACTTGTTTCTCTTGTTTCGTAAGGAACGAAGCTTGCGATTATACCAGGGAGGACTAGTAGATGATGTTTTAAGGCGGGAAAACGGAACGTAAAGGCTGAAAGAATTAAATATTTCTTTATAAAAAATGGATAGGGCATCATTTACACTTAGGTTGTGAAAGTTAAAGCGTGATCTGCTAAGATAGTCACTGATTTTGTGAAAGTTTGCTTTATGAAAGTCGTAGTATGAGAGAGTTGTGGGAGGAGTGGACTGGAAAGAAGAGTTATGAAAAAATTAAAGTAGAAGGGGGGGGTGGTAGTTGTCGATTGTAGAGAGAGATAGGGGACAAAGTGAGACTGAGGAGTTAATTGAATCTGTTGTGAAAATAAGGTCAAATTGCCTGCCCATAAAGTTGGATACACCACTGACTTGGCATAGACTTGAGTCTGTTAAGCGATCTAAGAAGAGACATTCCTTAGCTGAGTTGGCATTTGAAGCGATGAAGAACGATTGATCGTCTGATAGAGTCCACTGTAGCTGAGGAAGATTAAAGTCGCCGAAAACAAAGATATCGTCAGTAGAGTCAGACAGGTCAATTAAATAGTCGATCGCATCGACAACAAGTTGGTAAGATTCGGTAGGTTGAGCTGGCAGGATGTAGCAACATAAAACGTAGAGGGACTTGAAGGTTAGTGATATTTTTATAGCGACAAAGTCGACTTTAGAGGTTGAAGAGAGTTGAAGTTATACCCTTGATATTGAATTCCATAAACTTAGTCTTACTACTAATTACCAGCGTATGCTCCTTGAACCATCGTCGTAGTATATCTAGGTCGTTATTAACATCCAAAAATAAATTTAAATAGTTGTTGCTTGAATACGATAATGCAGTGTCGTCAGCAAAAGCTGTGATTTTGCCCTTAAATGGTTGGATAAATAAGGAATTAACATATATTAGAAATAGTGTCGGACCCAAGACTGAACCTTGCGGAACTCCGATATTTAAATTTTTTTTTAGAACTCAACGCATTTTTGACTCTTACAATTTGCTTACGATTCGAGAGATAGGAAGTAAACCAGTCGTGAATAAAACCTCTGAATCCCGCATTTAAGAGTTTATTTAAAACCAAGTTATGATTCACCATATCAAATGCCTTGGTTATATCGATGAATAGGCAAGAAGAAATTTGGGAGGTATTCAGACTAGTATAAATTTCCCCAATCAGTTTTAATAATGCAGTTTCAGTAGATTTGCCGCTTCTGAAACCGAACTGATGCTCGCTAAAAAGGTGAGTTCTATCGAAGAAAGAAAGCATTCTAGACTTAATACCTCTTTCAAAAACCTTGGAAAAGACAGATAAGAGTGAGATAGGACGATAATTGTTTAAGACGGTAGTATCACCTTTTTTGTGAAGTGGTATCACTATTGCTGTTTTTAAGGAGTCGGGAAAAATACCTTTATATACACAACTATTAAAAATGAAACATAGAACATCGGAGATTTGAAAAGATATATTTTTTAGCACCATGCTTGAGATGTTGTCATGTCAAACGAAGTTGAGTTTGAACTTTTGATTGAAGCTATTATTTTTTGTATTTCAAGTGGAGTAAACTCTTCGAAGGAAAAACTTTCAGGCTGAAAATTGGTTTCTACTATACTATGGACACAATAAGAGGTTGAACTAGCATGAGACATACTAGGACAAGAACCCACTTTGGAAAAGAAATTGTTAAACACGTTAGCAACTTCTAATGGCTCAGAAATAATAAAGTTGTTATTGTTTAGAATAATGTCTATGCTAGGTAAATTTTTGTTTAGAATCTTAGAAACTACCTGCCATTCTTTTTTAGGGTTACCAATATTTTCAGCTAATTTGTTGCTGTAGTAATTATTTCTACAGATTGGTATTTCTGTTTTTACTTCTCGACAAATTTTTACGTAATATTTCTTTAGTCTAGTGTTATTTGGGTGTTTTTTAAAGAGTAAATAGAGGCGTTTTTTCTTTTGGATTTTTTTCAAGAGTGAGGTAGACATGCATTGTTTCAGACAATTTAATTTGTTGTCTACTTTATTTTTTCTCTGAAGACAGATCGATATATAGTGCTGTAATTTATTAAGAAACACATCAAATGCTAAAGATGGATTAACAGATGCGTAAACATAATCCCAAAATTCAAAGTTTAGACGAGTTCTTAAAGCGACAAAATCTATTTTGGCAGATTCTCTGACTACAGATTTACTTAATCGGGTGATTTGAGAATTCAGTTGAATAAAAGTCAAACTATGATCAGTAATTCTTAAGTCGTATACCATTGTTTTGTAGTCCACTCGATAGTTCCTGTGCAGTCTTATATAAATATGGTCTAAACAAGAATTATAACGCGTAGGTTGATTTAGCACTGACATAAAACCAAACGAATACAGGGTAGACAAAAAGCAATCGACATCTGAAGTATCACAGAGGATATTAATATTAAAATCCCCCAACAAAACTACGTTTTTGGACCGCAGATGACTAATTGCACTCTGCTTCGTCGTTGGCATGCTGAAACAATCGGCATACACGTTGGATGTAATACTCGTACTATGCTAATAAGTTTGAATTTTAGCTCATCTGTCAATGCGGCAAGTTCATTGAGCACATTCAGTGATCTTATCGTAAAGTTTCAGTACGAGTATCTTAACGTCACCTTACGATCTCAAATTAAAGTAATTCTTTTTTTTTACGAAAAAACTTCAGAAATTTTCAAATATGTACTCATTTACTAGTAAAAACTAAAAAATATGGCGGTCAACAGCTAACTGCTGATGCACTGTCTGCACTTTGTAAGAGAACATCTTACAATCTTTCACCAAAATTCTCTGTAAAGGTCGCTGATTGATGTCCAATTGGGTGGCGTTTCGACTAGTCGATACTCCAGAGTCCAGGGTCCTCTGCGATATCTTCCACCACAGCTGAGATATTCTCAGCAGAACGGCTGCTCCGCGGCTCGGCCAGACCTGCCAGCATCTCGTGTTGCTCCATACTCTTCTAGGCGAGCGGCTAAATGTCGTAGTGTTTTCCCAGTTGGTGTCAGACTACCGGGAAATCTACGCCGTAATTCACGCTGCACCAACACCACCCACGAATTATTCCGCAAAAAAATCATAACAATTATTCCGAGTTCTTTAGTTCATGTCTTGTTAACGACTATTTTGTATCTGTTTACTTCACAAATGTCAAAGTAGAATTGACATTAGCCGCCATTTGCAAAAATTATAGCATCTTCCGATGAGATGATGCCATTTGCGCCAGCCAGTACAACAAATTGTTCATCATATCTCTGTAGCACAGTTCATTGACCGTAGTGGCTTTTCCGGCCTCGTTTTCGAAAAAGACCGGCCCTATGAAAACTCCGGTCTATAAACCGCACCAAACAGTTACTCCTTCTGAGTGCACTGGCATCTCCTGAATCGCTCGTCGGTTTTCGGTGTCCCCCAAGTGAAAATGCGCCTTATCCGAAATGGATAACGTGATGTTATCCAAGAGTTGAGAATCACATCATTAGAAATACTACCAATATAAATTTAACCGAGGTAATCTCTGGCAATACGACTGAAGTTACTGAAAATTTCCCCAGGCACGTATTTAAAACTCTAAATGGGACTCTAAGTTCGGACGCATTTCATTTTGTTCCCATTGCCGCACTTACCTGAACAACTTTACGATGGCGTCCGCTTCAATGAAATTATGAAATTTTGTGCAAAATACGCCGTCCGAATGTCCTGCAATGGGCATAATAGTCGACAACAAATTTCCTTTGGATTCTCTTATAATGGAACGTAATACAAGTGCAGAACCCATCCAAATTCGCTTGCCTCACTCGCTCCAGATAAACAATGCGGCTACGTATCTACTTAATTTTTAAATTTTTTTAGGAGCTAAGGTCTTCATCTAACTTAAAAACTAGGACTAAAAACTAAAGCTAGGAATCAAGGGAATGATGGAGGAGATCTTGTTTGAGACGAGGAATGCTCAGGTTGATTGGTTCGCTGGAGCCATGAGTGGTGCAATGGACCGGTAGATAGAAGAGACGAGGACAACATAGATTGCGTGGATTGGTGTTGAGGGAAATAGAGCTGAATATGGATGCGCAGTCGATGGAACCTCAGAGCAGTCGATGAATGAAGGGAATATCACCAAAATTCCTACATTCTTCAAACGAATTCATATTGAGAAGTTCGGGCGGTCCTGATATGGAATTATGGTTAAAGTGTCGTTCCAAGGCAGACCACAGAGAACAAATCGGAGGAATCGACGTTGAATACCCTCGATTCGGGAAATATGAACTCGGTGAAAGGGGTATCAAGCTTGACTGGTATACTCGAGCAGGGGCAAAAACATGTAATACAGACAGATCTGGTTACATACGGGTTGGAAAATTCCTTGGATCACCCTTTAATAAAGCCAAGTGATGAGTTGGCTTTATGGATCATCTTACCGATGTGCGAAAGGAAATTCAGCTCGCAGTCGAATAGTATGCCAAGGTCTTGAAAAGACTGAACCAGGGGAATTGGAGGACCATAGAGAAAATAAAGTCGAGGAGAGATGCGCCGCATTTACGTGAGAAGGTTTTAGATTGGCATTTGGCTGTATTAAGTTCTAGACAGTTTTTGAGGCACCAGATTGCAAACCGATCAAGGTCTTCACGAAGAAGGGTAGTGTCATGGGGAGAAGAAACAGAAGCGTAAAGGTAAATTGACGAGTGTTTATAATAATCCTCTCAAGATCGTTAATAGTAAGAATGAAGAAAAGAGGACCAAGATGACTGCCTTGTGGAATTCCAGATTAGGCCAGAAATGGAACAGAAAGGACCGATCTAGACCGAGCACTATAATAACGGTTTATCAGGTAAGAAGAAATCCATATATTCCTTTGATTTTCCATTCTTGTGCATCGGGATGACTTTTGCCTCCTTTCACTTTTTTGGGAAGCAGGAAGTTGGAAGTATATATGGAAGCAAAAGTTTAATAAATTTTGGACGGACTTCGTCAACTCCCATAGCATTAGACTTGATCGATAGAAGTGGTTCCACAAATTCTTCCTACCGTATTCCATTAAGATTAAAGTATGACCGTTCGGTGTTATCCGGTGTCTGATCGAAACCGTCACATACTACTAAAAGGGGATTGCTTCGGGTTAAAAAAGTTGTATTGAGCTAGTCGCAGTCAACATTATCCGGACTGTTTAGCTTTGGCTTTTTAGGCCGATCTCTTGAATTGTTTGCCACATTTCCTGCCCTGACAAACACATCAAATCAAACGAACATATCAATCAAAGGGTTTACCAATTCTATATTTTTTCCAGCTCTTGAATGTGTTATTGCGCTTTTTTATAAGCTGCAAAATGTCTGGCGTTAACCACTGGGGTGAAAGCGGAGATTTTTTTTTTTTATAATCGGCGCGCGCTCAAGGGGTTTTGTACCCTTAAAATGTTCGTACACAGCGCGGGCGAAGGAAATTTAGGGAGGAAGAAAAGACAGGTACCGATGTACATTGTTTTTAAATGTTTGCAAGTTATAACGACCTGGAAACACAGAGGTCGGCAGGGCATTCCATAAGCGAGTTGTACGGCTTAGGAAAGTATCACGATATTTTAGAGCACGTCCGAAAATGGGCTTGAGGGTATACTGATGAGCATTCATAGCGAGACGGGTGTTACGGTTGAAAGTTTGAATGGGCGGAATGCTACTGGCAATTTCAATGGAGCACTGGTGGTGGAAATAGCGATAAAACAAAGTGAGACAGGAGACTCTACGTCGGTGTTCGAGGGTATCAATTGATTGACTGATATTAGTATCACGGTTTTGAATCCTATCTAGCAGGTGCAGAGATGTTTTAGGAGCACCTGACCAGATGTGGGCATTGTACTCTAATTTCGGGCGGATTAATGCCTTATATATTGTGGCCAGATCAGAGGGGGTAAAATATTTTTTACATCGCTTGAAAAAACCTAGATATTTCGTAGCATTTTTGGCGACATCGAATATGTGGTCATTCCAACGTAAGTTGTTACTGATACACATACCGAGAATGGAAAGTTTATCGGTTTCGACAATGCAAGTGCCATTCATGGATAATGGCTGGGTCTATGAATTTCGCTTTAATGACAGCAGACAGCATTGAGTTTTGGAAGCATTAAATTCCACTCGGTTGATAGTTCCCCAGTTGGTTATGCTGTTAATATCGGAATTTAATGAGCTTAGCATACGCTGCCGTTCCCGTTCTACAGCCGAAAAGCAGGGGCGTGAGTCCGGGAACGAATATGAGAAACAGAGAGTGCTGTCATCAGCAAAGGAATAGATTGGATTAGAAGTAGCAGACAAGAGATCGTTAATGAAGATTAAAAAGAGTGTCGGAGACAGAACGCAGCCCTGGGGCACACCAGCATTTATTTTGTGAATATCGGACTTGAAACCGTCCAAGACAACTTGAATTGAACGTTCCGAAAGGTAATTTCTAATCCATTGAAGAAGAGATGTTTGTTAAAAGTGACACAACTCTTTCTTGCACAAATAGTCGTCAATTAAAGGCATTTGGTAAATAATGAGCCCCAAATTTATCGTGAAAATATCTGGTTGAAGTGCATAATAGTTTATGTTGAATATCGTTGAATATCGAATTGGTATTATAGAAAAAGTAGGTCATGTTTTGAGAACCCTTGCGCTTCAAGTAAAACTTTTCCTTTATCAGATACAAAAATTGAATCGATAGAGATGGATGTTGAATTAGTAAAGTGAGTAGGTATCGACGATTGGATATAAATCGACCGATTTCATGTACTCGAGAAAGCTGATTGAGTGTGGTATATTTAAGATGTTATGGTTTAAGTCGCCACACATAATTATTTGATTGGAATACCCTACATAAATTGGTTCAAAGGGAATAAGGTCATTTAGTCTGTACACGACTCCAATCGTTACTTTCTCTTGATGGCCCGTTATGCTCACGAACTGAAAGTTGATGGCACAACTTCTGTCTGACTCGCACAGGAAATTATATTTCAATGTTTTGCGTACATACGAGTATATATCGCAACTCCACTTCCTTAATTGTTCTACTACTTTTCGGAACTTAAGTGGTTCCGAAACTTTAACGTTTTTCATGAATTTTTTAACAGGGAAGGAGTAGTCACAATTTGTTTAAACTTGGAGGATATTTTGTTAATGTTTTGAAGTATACATTTTAATTTTTTCAAGTCATTTCTGCTGGAAGTACTGGATTTTGGAGCTGCTGTGTATGGACGGTCACCATCAGAGTTTGCTGCTCGTGTGAAATCCGAAAGTCAACATTTTTCTTTGGAATCATTTCAATTTTTTTTGTTTCGTTAACAACATATTTTCTAAGAATATGAACTAAACTCTGATCGAAAAAGTTGAAAATTACATGTTTTTGAGGTGTTTGAGTAAAATGTCATGTCTTTAAACCATGTTTTTTCGCCTTTTTTGCAAATTGCAATTACTTTAGATAATAATATCATCCCAGAGTGTAGTTCATATCGATTATAATTGAATAAAGAGTATTCGCACAAATTTTCAGAACGATTGGTCAATAACTCTTCAAGCTAGAATTCCCACGAGTTGGAAAATGTCGTTTCGAGAAAAACGCATTTAAAAAAAAAAGGTACCGAAAGCGAGAAATTCAGGGCAGTAATAAATGATATACTAAACTGCTCACCGGTTAATCAGCTATTCCAGCACCACATAGCAACCCTTCTTATTCTTCAAGCGCATCTTTTCGGGCTTGCTTCTGCTCTTGACGTGCTTACCGAGTTTCTTTGGTCTCCAACAGATGCGTCTGTTCTGTTTTATCACCCGTTGCTCATCCATGTCCTGAGCAAAATTGAAACTCTGCGTGCCAACTACAAGTTTCAGTCCATTCATCAGCATTAGAAGGGACGCAGTAGCCAAGAATGCTGCAACGTCGCTTACTTTCAGGCTATAATGTAGCTGCTTTGGAGCCAATCTCCACACTGTCGAATAGAAACTTTCATTAGCATTCTGCGTATGACCGCCTAAACATCTCGTCAGTAAATCAACTTTCGATAGATCTTCGCATATTGGATTAATTTCTTTCTGAACTTCGGGGTGTAATGGAGCAGAGTGCGCTTCAGGCTCCGTTCCAAGTACTTTAGCTTGCTGTCATTTGCACCAACTGTCATCGCCCTCTGGAGAGTGCGCGTGTTGTGGATTGTCGTCTGTAAATATCATGTGCTGAAAAGTTGCCATTATGGCCTTCTTCATGTCCTCCGATGCTGCTTTCATTTGTTTGAATCGCTAAGCCGTAATGCGTGCTGAGATTTTTCACCAAAGCCTCTGTCAATTTTCGTTTTCCGCCCAGTTTTTTAGCTTTCCTGATGTTCCGGATCCGAGTTCGCATCCTTAGCCTATGCATTCGAATCTCCATCATCAATATACTATAATTGCCGTATTTTACACCATACAGTTCCTCTGATCTCAAGAGCATAATTTTCACAGATTTCACTTCCATGCTAAATCTTTAAGTTTGTGTAATGATGGTGTTACTATTGATGATAACACAACAGTGTCAAACATTTTTAATGATTTTTTTTCTTCGGTTGGTCGGATGTCCTCTTCTGAGTCTCCTATGTATTGTAGAGTTTGCGTTAAGTCTCATTTAGTAAACGATATTGTTATAAATAACAGTTTCTATTATGATAAAATTACAGGTTCTGAACTATATAGAATTATTTCTTCACTTAACAGCTCAAGCTCTTGTGGTAATGATGGCATATCCAATCATACCCTCAAGAAAATAGCACTTAATGTCGTTGACGTGTTAGCTTATATTTTCAATTTAAGTATTTCCCTGATAAATTAAAATGTGCTAATGTGATCCCCCTCAACAAAAAAGGTTGTAAAACTGACAAAAACAATTACAGACCAATTTCCTTACTGTCGTCTGTATCTAAGGTTTTTGAAAAAGCAATAAAAACCAGAATAATGAGTTACCTCGCAAAAGTTAGTTTTCTTAATCCTTCTCAGTTTGGTTTCAGGGAAGGTCTTTCTACAGAAGATGCTCTTTTGGAATTTTCGTCCTTTATTTACAAAGCTCTGGATGACAAAAAATTTTGCGCCAAAGCCTTTGACATGGTAAACCACAGAGTTCTTCTAAATAAATTATACAATTTAGGATTTCGTGGTTTTATGTACAACTGGTTTGAGTCCTACTTAAGGAATAGAATTCAAAAAGTCATAGTTGCTAACTTTTCCAGCAATGAGAAAACCATGAACTTAGGTGTGCCCCAGGGTTCAGTCCTTGGTCCCATTTTGTTCCTTGTCTACATCAACTCCTTGTTTAGCTAACCGTTTAGAGGATTAGTCACAGCCTTTGCAGATGATCTTGGCATTGCATACAGATCTGATAGTCCTCTTAACTTAAGTGCGGATATTAATCACGATGTGCACCTCCTGGGACTCTGGTTTTTGGAGCACAAATTAATAGTGAGTAATAAAACTAAATTAATGCACTTTAGTCTCAACAGTCAAGAATTTCCTAGCTTTGAAATTTTATTTCATGCAAATAACTGTGAAAGGTCTAATTTGTCATATTGTGTGTGTTCTAATTCTACTTCTGAGGATGCTGTAGGTACAATGCTGATTAATCAGGCATATTGTAGTACATGCTGTTTCAAAATTGAAGATGTTAATGATTTTAAATATCTTGGCATTACTATTGACAAGAATATGAGGTGGTCCAGACATATTGCAATACTTAAGCAATATTTGCGATCCGCAGTACGTAGTTTTTATCGTCTTACAAAATTTTGCGACAAAAAAACTTTAACAACAGTATATTATGGAATTCTGCAACCTAAGCTTGAATACGGAATAAGTTGCTGGGGTGGAGCATACCAGACAAATCTTGAACCTTTAATCGTTTTGCAAAAATGCGCTATAAGAAAAGTATGTGGGGTCAATCGATTAGCTCATTCCATAGTCTTGTTCAGATCATTAAAAGTTCTACCTCTTAAACACTTGTATTATTACAAGGTTTTGAAAAAATTTTTCATGAGAGCTGGTTATTTACAGAGTCCTATTAATAACACTCGCATTTTGCGCTGCAATTCAATTAATGTTGTCGTTACACCTCGTTTCCGTACTACTAAATTCAAAAACTTTTATTCCATTGTATCATGTAAGTTGTTCAATACGCTTCCTATTGATATCCGGCGAATAAGTTCCTTGTCTCAGTTCCTAAATCGTGTAAGAATGTGGCTTCTTGATTTTGATCATAAAGAAATCAAAGTTTTGCTGAACTATGTTGTCTAAACTTGCATATCTCTGTGTTTGCTTGCTTGTTTCATCATTAATGTATATTAAGCTTTACCTTTTTTAACCTTTTTCTTTATTTTTAAATTCTAAATTGTTGTAAAATTTTGCTCCAAAAAATTTTTGAATTTCAATTCTTGTACAAATTATTATGAATTATCCAGTCACCCCACGACTCAAAGTATTTTTGATTTATGATTATATAAATACAAATGTCACTACTTATTCTTAGTCTCTATACTGTTATGTTAATTTTAAGTAATACAAAATTTGTAAAACAAAGAATAATGAATAAATGAAATGAAAAAATTAAATGCTTCCCGCTGAGCCTTCCTGTATTTCCGTGCAATTTCCTTCGTCATGATCTTCTTTCCATGCTAGATATTCCGCTGAATTTTTCGATTTCTTGTTCACCAAAAAGTGATTTGAGTCCTCGCTTGTTCCAACTTCCATCACCAGATACTTTCAAATTCAAAATAGGTCTCGCGTTTCTCGTTATCTTTCTTTTCTTCTTCTACAACTTTCTTACAGCAGAATTCATGTACTTCCTTCGCAACGGCGTGGATGTGATCGCAAATTCCATTGTAAGTTTCTTCAGCTATACCATTGCCGATGTCCATGTAACTGCAAAATAAATTTATTCCTTGTCTGCCAACACCTAAGTGCCGCGTGACAAATACAATCCTACGATTTATCTCAAATCCAGTGTTGACTAAAGGACCTGAATTGATTTGTCTCGATCGACAAAAAGCTTGAAACCAAGGCCACGTTTTCCAGTTCCTTGAAATTTCACATTCTGTTCGCAATTCTGATAAATAAGGATATCCGACAAATCTGTGAATACGGTGAAAAATTCGATGAGCCTATGATAATTTAGAGAATTTACGGTTGCATTGTTCCTGGTAGTATTCGAAAGTTTTTTTGCGCTCTCTGTGAAAGGATCTCTTACGTGCTTTACTACGTCGTTCGTTGTTCTCACAATCACCTTTCGGATACGATGACGTTTTTACTTCTAACTTTCAACACACTCTAACAAGGAAAATATTCTAAAGCTTCGAGTGCCTTCTACCCAACGCACAGTGGTTCAGGTTCCAAAGAAGGGCGGTCATAGGGATTTTTGGGCAGATTTACAATGAAATCATATCATTTTGGTCTGGAAAATGGTTGTTAGAGGGTTAGAACAAGACAAAAAAAGCTATTTTTTTTTAACAGGGTATACATATTCATGCATAAAATATTCATCATATATAATAAACATAATCTCACAAAAAAAAAATCGGGTTATAATAACAAAAAAATTAGTTTTGTAGCATTTTACATGAAAGAAGTACTGGTCATATCTTAAGTGTATTTTTATCTCCGTATAATGACTTTCAATATAGTGAATTTTTCTCTACAATGAATAAATTTTCTAGTTGAAAATTTGACTTTCATACGTTTTTTCTCTCCATATAATGTATTTTTTCATTTCAAAACGCTTCAATATCTGTACAAATATCGACCGTCTTATAATAAATAACACAAATTTTAAAACGAAAAAAGAAGAAGAAAAATAATACAACGATGCACAAAAGCGGGCAGAAACGTAAAAAATAAATGATCGTAGTGAATAAACATTAAAATCTAGGTAAATTGTAATTTAAGAATAAAAAAACAAAAAAAACAAAAATGAAAAATTCAAATTAGTTCCGTTTTCTCCTTTAAGTTTAAATATATTTTGATTGTGTTGGTTGTTTTAAATAATAAGAAACTAAATGAAATCACAAACAACAAATTATTGAATTTCCTTTTTTTTTTTTGTCACTTTTTGTTTTCCTGTTGATGTGGTGTTTGTTTCTTATGTATCCTCCCTTATGTTATCCTTTTCTCTTAAGACGAAAGGTGAAAGAAGGGTTCTTGTTTTTTATTTTTTTTGCTCATTCATTTAAAGGTTTTTCTTTTTCCATTTAATTTTTGTTTACTCATTTTATGATTTAAATTTGTGAATATAATAATGTTATGTATTGTGTGAATGTGTGTAGAGGGTGTCGTCCTTTGGTAGGACCACTTAAGAAACTACTACAACGATTAGAATTATTATTTTATAATTTTTTTTTTTTTTTTCTTTAGCTCTATTATATATATGTTGAGGGGAAAATAAGCTTTTTTGCTGAGATTTATTTTCTTTTCTTCATCTTAATGGGGATAACCATACTCTCATAATGTGTGTGTAATTATGTAACTGTTTTTTTTTTTTAGAAAAATGTAATAAAAATTTTACCCGCATGTATGCAAACACCAATCAGCTTTCTAAAAATTAATAAATTTCGTGCGGTTTTTTTTCAAAATTTGAACGTTTATTTAAGAAAAACATGTACAATAGTATTATTCAGAGTATTGTCCATCTGAAGCTATGGCTTTTTCCCATCTTTCTGGAAATTTTTGGATCCCATCCCAAAAGAACTGCGCCGGCTTGGCAGCCAAGAATGAATCAAGCCAATTTTTGATATTCTGCTCTGATGTGAACCGTATTTCAGTGAGGGCGTTCTGCATCGACCGGAACAAATGATAGTCAGAAGGGGCAAGGTCTGGGCTATAAAGCAGGTGGGGTAAAACTTCCCATCCACTGTTTTCCAAATAGTTCTTAACCGGTTAAGGAATAGCAACGTGGAGCCGAGCGTTGTCATAATGGAAAATTATTGCCTCGTGTCTGGTCGCATATTTCGGGCGTTTTTCGGCCACTGCTCGCTTCAAACGGATTAATTGTATTCGGTAGCGTTGTCCGTTGATAGTTTCACCCGGTTTTAACAGCTCATAATACAGCTCACCCATCTTATCCCACCAAGTGCAGAGCATTACCTTCGCGCCATGGATATTCGGCTTTGCCGTTGATTTGCCTGGTTGGCCGGGTTTCACATATGATTTTTTGCGCTTGGGGTTGTCCGTAACAATCCGATGCAAAAATGACTTCCTTTTGTGGCGTTCCAGCAGCATTTCGGACATGCAAAACCGCCTTTCGACGTCTCTCGGCTTGAGTTCATGTGGAACCCAATTTCCTTGCTTTTGAATATATCCAGCTGCTTTTAAACGTTTTGAAATGGCTGCTTGAGTGACACCCAAAGATTCTGCGAGCTCTTCTTGTGTTTGGTAACAATCTTCATAGAGTAATGCTTCCAGTTCTTCATCTTCAAACTTTTTTGGCTGCCCAGGAAGTTCATCGTCTTCCAAGCCAAAATCAGCACTTTTAAATCGTGCAAACCACTTTTGGCACGTTCGCTCAGCTAGCGCATGTTCACCATAAACTTCCATCAAAATACGATGACTTTCGGCAGCAGTTTTCTTCATGAAGAAGAACTCCCCGCAAAAACACTTTTTCAGGCACAAAGTTCGACATATTTGAGTGAATAAAAGTTATTGTTGTGTACGCTTCAAATGAATGACATATACTGAAATGACATACAATGACAGTAGCTTTCCAAAGCATGTTCCAATGGAATTATAACAAGTAAAACAAGTTACGCAATCTCTTAGCAAGCTATAGACCCAATACCGTGCAGATGAACCTAACAAGTTATTCATTGAATATTCGAATTTCTCCAAATTCGATAAAGAATAAACTGATGTTGAGTTACAATTGTTTGCTGAAAACAATTCTTTTGAACAACCAACAAAAAACCTATCCCAAATATCGAATCTCATAAAAATCTTTAACTTGGTTCCCCAGTCAAATCCACTAATCTAGCCGATTCATTCTCAAGTCAAAATACAATCACCCAAAGAAAACTTCGTTAATTACAACCAAATCATTGATAAACCAATTCCTACGGCGACAAAAATATTGAACCAATATCCAGAGTCCATGGTGAATCGAAAAAATATTAACGAATTCCTCTCACGTAGCCAACATTTGGCTGATTTTGAGAATTCGTTGTGGCGTCGTGAGAAACAAATGTGTGATCAAAGAAAGAGTCCAAGACGCATATCTGTCAAAGATGCCGTCAGTAAACTCGAGTCCTTCTCCAAAGCGATGCTTCGTGTGTCTAATTCACCAAAACCAAAATGAACATTATCTTCAACATCTAGCTTGGAAGAGAAGCAAAAAGTGATTTCCGCAACAGTTATGGCACCAAATCGGATAAATTCCGATGAAAATATCTCGAAGTTAAATACCGTTGTTGACGGCTCTGAGGAAGAGAATACTGAACCAAAGAATATCGAAGATAAGTCAGAGTATTGTACGAATCCTATTCTAACGTTGAATTTGAAGAAGCTAGACGGGCGCGCGTCCGACATTGGCAGTTAACGGCTGACCAGATAGCAATGATAGTTTTTCCAATTGTTATGTTTCAGCAGCTCTCAAAGTTACCAATGACATCCTGCTGTCAAAATATTCAGTAAGGTTTGCCATTCCATTATGCACCGTTTTATCGAATTATCGAAATTCTGGCTCAGTTGTAAATACGCAACGTGAATTTCGTCGTGAGGTCGGTCGTCATTATGGCTTCAGTGTGCAGGCAATTTGACGCACTGTGGAAAAGTTTGAGCTTGAGTACACTAAGATCCAAAACTTAGTCCACCAACAAGGCAGAGATTGGTGTAAAATAAAGAAAACATAGCCGCCGTAGCGGCCAATAACGAAGGAGACCCAGAAATGTCGATACCAATGCCGATCAGCTGAATTGGGCATCGCCAAAGAGCCAACCCCGCTTATCTTGCCGTTGGATTTGGGCCTACATCCCTAATTGGGCGTTGAAAATGTTGGCCGGAGATCTGGATTTTGGCCAAAAAATAAAAAATTATCTTCTCAGACGAGGGCCATTTTTGGTTCAAGCAGCTATGTCAAGAAGCAAAATTGCCGCTATCGGAGCGAACACAACTGGACTACTCATATCAATGCTGTTATTGGGAAAGTATATGGTGGGCTACGCGCTCTTTGGACTACAAAACTTTTCATTCCTATAAAAACAAAACTCCTACTAGCGAAAACTCTTCTTTTACCCATGCTTCTTTATAGCTGTGAGATCTTCTGCTGCCCAGATTACAATACTAGGAGAAAGCTTAATGTCGTGTATAATAATATTGCCCGCTTCGTTTTTAATTTAAAAAGATATGACCATGTTTCCCTGTACGCAAAGCAAATAAACGGTTGTACCTTCGAAAATCTGCTTACATATAGAGCCCTATGTCTGTTGCATGATACTCGTATCTTGCAAATTAGGCAGCCGAACTAATTATTCAATAAGCTTCGATTCCTTCAGTCAACCAGATCGCGCTTGCTGGTTCAAACAAGTTTTGCCTGTTCAACCTCCGAACGTCAGTTTTTTGTTAGCTCAGTACCTTTGTGGAATTCTCTGCCCATAAACGTTAGAAGGATTCGTAGCACAAATAATTTTAGATCATCTGTTTTAAAATATCTGGCGACTAGAACTGTCACATACCTATAATCTTAAATGCCCGTAAAACTCTTTTATGAAAACACTTTTGTAACTTCTTTAAAATCTGTTATTAATTATTTTGTAACCTCCATTTTTCTTTCTTTTTCTCTTATATATATATTATAATTTGTTTGCACATATACTTAAATTAATTTTAAAGGCTTGCAAACCTTAAAAGATGCTTGTTATCTTAAATTGTAAGCGATAATGTTCTAAAAGAATAAAATGAATTATAGAATGTTACAAGCATCAATGCATTCACTAAGATTGGCTGGTGCGGTTTATGGCATGGCATCGGAAGTTATTTCTTTCGAAATGAGGAAGGAGACACGGTTACTGTCGATGGTATCTGGTATAGAGCGATGTTAACCGACTTTCCGAGCTGTAGTTCCAACAAGACGGCGCTACATGCCATACAAACGATGCAACGCTCGAAGTTGTGGAGAAGAAATTTGGCGACTGGTTCTGCTCACAGCGAGCGTTCATCAATTGGCCGTCGCGATTATGCGATTTGACACCACTCGATTATCTTCTCTGGGGCTTCGTCAAGTCTTTAGCCTACGCTAACAAGCCAAGCACTTTGGAACAGCTCGAGGCCAACATTCGACACTCTATTGCCGGAATAACAACGAACATACGAGTATGTTATTGAACCGAATCATCAAAATTTGGACCGATCCACAGTGCGCTGAAAAGTGAATGTTTTATACACCAATGCAAATATTTCATAATTGATTGACAGATATTTAGCGACCATATGATATCATTTGTTTATTGATTATATTGTTCTTGTAGTGGAAGCAGCCAACGGCTTTTGCGATAAGAGTTGAGTCGATTTTTTGCCTTGGTAGTGTTGTACACCGAGAATGTAGCTTTTGACTTTCGTCTGTAAGAAGATAATAGTTCTTGTTGTTGTTTATTAATAACGGACTCTTCTACTATTGGTATATTTAATTTAAAATAATATTATGTGTTTTAACAAGTTTCGAACTATTAATTTACAATGGTCCGCTTGTGAGTGTCAATATTAAAGTTTTAATCGAAATTAGAAAAGAAATTACCAAAACCGAAAATTTGTTTTGTGTTCAACTCGTGTTCCGTTGCACTTAGTGAAAACGTTTAAGTTTTTCTGCTATTTTTTGCGACTTTTGAAAGTATTTAACTTTTTATAGGGACATGTTCAGCTATTAAAAATGAGCAAATTTTTGAAAAGTGGATCTCAGCAAAACAAATTTCCAAATTGATGAAATAGAGCAATACGTTATAGATCTCTTAAACATTACGGATTGCCCAAATTTTTTAAAAAGTGATTTGACCCAAAAATGCAGCATTTTTGCACATGAGTATGTGCAAACGGCATAATCTTTGGCTTAAAACTGAAGAAGATTTACTAAGCTTACTGAACAAATCCAATCCTGAAGAACTTCCTGGAACTAGCCGTGGAAGACCTACAAAGTCATTCGAAGAATCCTCTCGAAAGACAAAAAAGCGTAAGATTAATTCACTATTGACATCATGGTCAAAACAAGAGTTGAATTATGCAGCAAAATTGTCAAGTTGGTTTAATAAAAAAAAGTCACCCAAAACTGAAAGAAATGTTGCTTTATGTCCAGAGAAAGCATTGGCTTTGTATCTTGACTTAGATTTGTCTGAGAGGAAATACATGCTATTAAGATTGGCGGTAAACTCGGTACAAAAAAACTTCTTCCCTAGTCTGTACGCTTTAAAAAAATTAAAAAAAACAACTACTTCAAAAAAAACGAGATAACAGAGACAACAGCCTCAGTCCAAGAACTCCAAGAACTTCTGGACGGAACCGCCGAGAGTATTATTGAAGTAGCTAATTTAGAACAAAGTACAATCACAACCTTAATATGCAAGTGGGGTTTTGATTGAAGCTCTGGACATAGCACATACGAGTGTGGCTGCAAAGTTTCCGACCGCAACATAAAGATACCGGCACTAGTCAATAAAAGCTAGTTAATGCTAGTTGTGCATCTTTTGACAGTTACTTACCGAAGTTTCAGTCATTTTAGACGCGCAGTTTTTGGTTGACAATCACTTGCGTGAGTCGATGTTAGTGTTTTTTGTGAAAATGGAAAAAATTGAGTATCGAGCTGTTGTTAAATTCTTGTTTTTGAAAGGCAATACGCCTACGCAAATCAAAAATGAGTTGGACTCTGTGTATGGAGACTCTGCACTTACCACAGTGAAATTTTGGGCAGCTGAATTTAAACGTGGCTGTAAGAGCTTGGGAGATGATGAACGTTCGGGACGTCCAAAAACTGCAACCACTTACGATAATATTGCTTTATAGATTATAGATTTCAGCAAAGCGTTTGATACCCTGACTCCTGAAAAACTTGTAGAAAGCGTCAACAGATTAGGACTGAGAGGAGTGCTGGCAAACTGGCTTAAAAGCTATCTGAGTGAAAGAGAAATACAAGTCAAGATATCTGACACATTTAGCAAAAAAAGAACGATCAAATACGGCGTGCCACAAGGTTCCAAACTGGGCCCCATATTATTTATACTGTTCACAAATGAACTATTAAGAACATTTAAAAAAGCTACTGCATATGCCTACGCTGATGACATCGCAATCGTCGTGCAACACAAGGACTTGCACTTAGCCATAAAGATACTGCAACACGAGTTCAACCTTGTATCTGAATGGTGTCATGACAACGGCCTGGTGATCAACTCAAATAAAACTAAGTTGATGCATATTCGAACTCCATCGAAGCCAACGGAAGTTATTCAAATCTTTCATCGAAATGATCGTTGTCCATTACTGAGGAGCAGCAGCACAATCGAGGTAGTTAAAACCATTAAATACCTCGGAGTTACCGTTGACGAGAATTTCCTGTGGCGTGAGCACATCAACGTACTGCGTCTTCAACTTAAGAGCACTATATTTGCAATGGTGTATCTTAAGCGTTACTCACATATGGAGGTACTAAAGCAAGTGTACTACTCGTTGGCAGAGTCACGCATGAGATACGGGATTCTGGCCTGGGGAAACGCAGCAAAAACCCACCTGGAGAAGATATCAAACTTGCAACATCGTCTTGTTAAAATTATTCGACACACTAATTCAAGTTTTAAAGTTTTAGATGTAAAGGCAATCTTCCAGATGACAACACTCCTAACTTATATGGACGACCGACGGTTTCTTCAACCCATCAACCACACGCTAAACACCCGAAGACGTGCCCAAGGGATGCAAGAAGTTCCGACAGCTTACAACTCGTACGGAGACAAAGAACTACGATGCACTGTTCCTAAATTATTAAATTTGCTCCCATAATTTTGAAAATTATTCTTAATTTTAAAAAAAGGAAAAAAGAGATTAAAAAACATTTTATTGAATTTCATCATGTAAAGTAGAGTCATATTAGTAATTCTTAAAATCACAGTAATAATATTAATTTCAAAATTAACTAATTGTATTTAAACCTAATCTTTTCAATTTGAAATCACTTCAAAACTATATTAATGTTATGTTCAACCACCTGCAGATAAGCACTTTGCTTTGCAGGTAAAACAATGTTAACGAAAATTTATGTGCAAATAAAAACCACCTTTGAATTGAAATTTGAATTGCTAAACTTCACCAAATGGTGTTAGACGACCACCGAATTAAAGTGAGAGAGATAGTAGAGGTTATGAAAATGTCCAAAGAACGTGTTTGTTACATATTAAATAAGGATTTAGGCATGAGTAAGCTGTCCGCGCGTTGGGTGCCGCGTTTGCTTACGTTAGACCAAAAACGTGTTCGAATGAACATTTCCAACGCTCTGTTGGCGCAGCTTAGGCACAATAAATCCGAGTTTTCGTGCCGATTAGTTACTGTAGAGTGTAGATGAAACTTGGATACAACATTATACGCCCGAAACAAAAATTCAGTCAAAACAGTGGACTGCAAAGGGACCGGCTCCAAAAACAGCAAAAACTGTTTTTTCGACTGGGAAAGTGATGGCGACTGCTTTTTGGGAAAGTAAAGGAGTTATCTTAATCGATTACCTTCAAAAAGCAAAAACCATTACAGGAGCATACTACGCATCATTACTTGCCAAGCTCAAGGCAGAAATTACGGAAAAACGGCCACATTTGCGGAAAAAGAAAATCCTGTTCCACCAAGACAACGCGCCGTCTCACACCTCAGCGGTTGCCATAACGAAAATCTATGAATTACTGTTTGAACTGCTTGACCATCCGCCTTATTCACCAGATCTAGCCCCAAGCGACTTCTTTTTGTTCCCTCATCTAAAAATTGCGTTCGGAGGACAGAGATTTTCGTCAAATGAGGAGGCAATCACCTTCGTGAACAATTATTATGCAGAGAAAAACGCCAAGTACTATTTAGACGGGTTAGAGAGATAGGAGCATCGCTGGGAGAAGTGTGTAGACTTACAAGGAGACTATGTAGAAGAATACAAAAAAATTTTGAGAAAAAAGTCTTGTATCATTGTTCGGTCGGAAACTCGTACAACCCTCGTACAAACAAACATTTTCTAACTACGGAAATACTGATGAGCATGTATTTTTCATTGGGTTTTATCCTCATAAACTACTAGACAACTTCACTTGTACTAAAATTTGGACGAATCCTCATTCCTCATCAACGCTGTACTGCATGCATATAAAATCCTTTTCTATTAAGGAAAGTGCAAAAATTGTGCAAGACGAAGAAGCTGAGATGAATAAATTGATAAATTAACTTGCAAGTTACTCTTATTCGAAAAGTGATGAAGTTTCATATAAAATGATCGATGCCAGTGTATGGTATGTAACATTTTATCAAGAATGAATGCCGCAGCAAAATGTTACATATGTGGGGCAACTCCTAATGAGATGAATAAGGAAGTAATCAGTAAAAACGTACTCAGCCAAGAAAATTACCGTTTTGGACTTTCCACTCTTCATTCTCGGATAAGGTGTTTTGAATGCTTGCTCCATATTTGATACAGACTACCCTATAGGACTTGGCAGGTGCGTGCAACCGAAAATAAAATTGTTTTCGAAAACAGAAAGAAGGAAATTCAGAACTTATTTAAAACCAGAATGGATCTTATAGTCGTTAAACCCAAACCAGGATTTGGATCTACTAATGATGGGAATACCACTAGAAGATTTTTTGCAAATCCAAAATTAACAACAGAAATTGCCGGAATCGACGAAAAGCTTATTGAGAATTTCTACACTATGTATTTTAAGGCTGATAGCATGTGCGAAACATATCTGTGGTCACAAGCAATAACAGCCTAAGTCGAAAATCATGGTTTCGAGAAAAATCCCTTTTTATTACAGAAGGGTTTCTGAAAAAATTAAAAAATTGTATTGGAAAAAATTTATTGCAAAATTAAAGATTCTTACAAGCGCAATGCTAAGAGCAAACAACGACAATGATAGCCTCATTTGTTCAGTAGATATTAAATAAAAACAAACATAAATGGTTATTGCAAATGGAAAATATGAAAATGGAAATATTATGTCGACTAAAACTTTTATTGTGAACTAATGTTTCATTTGTTGCCTGACATATATTGAAATTTAACATGTGATGTGATGCAATTAGGTCATTTTGAATTACTTAGAGTTAGTTCAAAAATAAAACAAATTATTTAAATATTCATTATTTGTTCAATGTATACATAATCAAAAATTTGGAAAAGGTAACTCTAAAACATATTATATAAATATAAGTTATTCTATTTCTGGCTCATTTTCGACTAAGTCCTGAGTTGATAAACTTTTATAAAATGGATGAATAAATGGAAGTAAATCAAGGAGATCCTTTTTCTTTTTTGAACTGATTTTTATATCTTTGTTTAGCATCGATAGGTCGTCTTTCTTCATTGAGATAACACCGCGTTTTAACAAATTTAATATTTAAAAAGGAGCAGCTATGTCTAATGTGGTTTTATATTCAATTTTGCCAAAATTAGTCTTTGTATATCTGAGCCATCTAATATTTTTCCAAACGAATCTTTCCCCATCTTGATTTGTGGCTCTCCACATTAACTTTGTTTTTAATAGAAGAGAAAAATTAAAAAAAATCTTCGGCACTCATTTCAACGACGTTAAAAGTATGTTTTAGAACCTACAGGTCTAACAAAATTGTACCAGTCGTTTGGATGGTGTATTTGAGTATCAGTTCTTTTCTTTTTCCGTTCTATCACAGAGTGATCTACATTGCATTCCATATGCGTGTGTCCAGGCTCTAAAAATTTATGATCAATTGTTTCTAAAGCTGGATTGATTTGAAGAGCCAATATGAATATTGCGCATACAAATGAGTTCTTATTTTGTCAAATACGGGAATCGCTGTAAAAAATTGTGTGATTAATTTGGTTAAGAACACTTACGAGGGGCGTTCAATATATTCTCGGTATCGATATGAAGGAAAATGCAAATTCAATTTAAATTGTTTTTATTTTTCAACATAATCTCCCCTAACATCAATGCATTTGTTACATCTTGAGATAAGCTTTTTTAAACCCTCAAAAAAATAAATTTCCTCTTATACCATTTATTGCCGACTTGAGTTCTTCATCATCCGAAAATCTTTTTCCACGAAGACATTTTTTCAAATCCGGAAGCAGGAAATAATCACTATTGGCAAGGTCTGGACTATAGGGTGGGTGTTGGATTTCTTCGAAACCACAATCTAGCGCAGCAGCCTTGGAAACTCGCGCCGTGTGAACAGGAGCGTTGTTATGAAGAAGCAACACACCCGCTGCGAGTTTACCCCGTCTTTTCTTTTTAATTTCCTCCCGCAAATTATGCAAAGTGGAAGCGTAGGATGTGGCGTTGATGGTTTCACCTTTTTTTTGTACTCAATGAGCAAGATTCCCTTTGAGTCCCAAAAAACTGTGGCCATGAGCTTCCCGGCAGACGGAGTGACTTTGAACTTCTTCGGGGGGTCTGTTCCTTTTTTATGCCACTGCATGGACTCTTGTTTGCTTTCATTGTCATAGTGGTGGACCCATGTTTCGTCCCCAGTAACAATTTGATCCATAACACCGTCCGCGTTCTCACTACACATCTCCAAAAGCTCTCTACAGCATGCGATTCTCACTTTTTTCTGAGGCGCTGTGAGCATTCGTGGCACCCACCTTGCACTGACCTTTGAAAGGTTAAGATGGTCATGAAGAATGGTGTGAATGGTACCAATTGAAAGCTTGGTGATCTCTGCCATCATTTTCACCTTTATTCGGGCATCCTCAAGAACAAGTTTTTCGACTTCTTTGATGCTTTCTCCCGTACAAGCAGTAGACGGGGCGCCGGAGCGGGGGTCGTCTTCAATGCTCTCTCTGCCTCTCTTAAACTCACTTGACCACTTTTGCACAGTTGATAATGAAGGTGCGGAACCTTAGTAAACAGCCACCATCTCTTCATGAATAGTTTTTTGACTTTGTCCTTGCTTAGTGAGAAATTTAATTACAGCGCGATGCTCAATTCTCACCATCATCGTCTCAGTTGCCATTATGATTCTGTTTAGCTAGAGATAAAACGCGAATTAATAATCACATTTATATGAAATTTTACATGAATGCACTAAAATAATAGTGTTACTTGATAAATAAGTCAATTTATATATACAACCACAGCTTCACCCCGATATCGAGAATATGTTGAACGCCCCTCGTATATGCTTGAATAAGCACGATGCAATGTTGTTGCCACCACTAGCAGATAATGCTCCATGCCACATAAAGCAATATGGAGTACCAGTTGTATTTTGTAGAAACTAATTGAGTTCCTTAAGAAAGGGGTCGGTAAACACTGTTGCAAATCAAAAGTATAGACTTTGACTGTGGAATCAGTGGCAGCTAAAGCCACTCATATGCTAAATCTGCTTTTTTTGATGAGTTGAGAGTTCAATTTCCAAATCGCGTAATAGGTTTATATTGGCTTCCTGTTTGGCAATACCAATTTTACCTCCGATTTGATCGCATTTAGAACAAGTGTCCAGGCTAGGCTTCTTAAATTTTATATTCATGCCTTTTTTCATGCAGTTTTTGAGACACCAGATTGAAAACCGATCGAGGTCTTCTTGAAGAAAGGTAGTGTCATGGGGAGAAGAAACAGAAGCGTAAAGGTAAATTGACGAGTGTTTATAATAATCCTCTCAAGATCGTTAATAGTAAGAATGAAGAAAAGAGGACCAAGATGACTGCCTTGTGGAACTCCAGATTAGGCTAGAAATGGAACAGAAAGGGCGGATCTAAACCGAGCACTATAATAACGGTTTATCAGCTAAGAAGAAATCCATTTTAATAAAAGCCCAGAGCAGACAATATGAAGAGGATCGTTTGATAAGATATATTGTCAAATGCTTTAGTGAAAACTCGTTGCGATAACAGGCTGCGAGAGCAAAAGACACGAATTCAACTAGGTTTGTGATGGTTGATCTGCCTTTTAGGAAACCATGTTTTCTGTGCGAAATAAAAGACTCGCCTTTGCTCTACATATACCCAAACCCTTTCAAAAAGTTTTTCCGAATACTTTAGAAAGGAATGCGAGGATCGAAACTGATCTACATATATGCCTTTGATTTTCCATTCTTGTGCATCGGGATGACTTTTGCCTCCTTTCACTTTTTTGGGAAGCAGGAAGTTGGAAGTATATATGGAAGCAAAAGTTTATTAAATTTCGGATGGACTTCGTCAACTCCCATAGCATTAGACTTGATCGATAGAAGTGCTTCCACAACATCTTCCTGCCGTATTCCATTAAGATTAAAGTATGACCATTCGGTGTCTGATCGAAACCGTCACATACTACTGAAAGGGGATTGCTTCGGGTTAAAAAAGTTGTATTGAGCTAGTCGCAGTCAACATTATTCAGAGTGTTTAGCTTTTTAGGCCGATCTCTTGAATTGTTTTCCACATTTCCTGCCCTGACGAACACATCAAATCAAACGAACATATCAATCAAAGAGTTCAACAATTCTATATTTTTTCCAGCTCTTGAATGTGTCATTGCGCTTTTTTATAAGCTGCAAAATGTTTGGCGTTAACCACTGGGGTAAAAGTGGAGATGTTTGTTAAAAACACAAAATGAGACGCAGACGATACTCATACAATGTGTTGAAGATATCGACCCAACTCCATACAAGAGGGAAGCGTCGCGATCTTCATAAGAAAAAGATAGAAAGCCTAAAGGCTTAAATGCATAAAAAATGAAATGACTGAATCCTCTTAGTTCAAGTCTACGGGTTCTGCGAACATTATTATTATTTTTTTTTCGCTGATTAAAATATTTAAGTGAAACAAGTGTCGAAAACCAATCAGGACAATCGGAAGCTATACTTCTAAAATGCAACATCCAGAAGTTACACGCAACAAAACAATAACCGGATGATATCGTCCAAGAAAGGAAACAAGTGCCATATCTATGTTGTTAGGCTCAGTTATGTCTTTGACGATCGGAAAGCAGAACACCTATGGATCCGAACGAGTGGAGAGGTGCTTCATTGGCGAGATAAACTTATTTAGGGAGCTGCCGGAGGCTAACGACAATTCATTATCATGGTAGTCCCTACCAGGATTTAAATCTCGGTCCGGGCCTGACTTGTTCAGGTAAGCCCCATTGTCGGAGCGTCTTGGTGGCTGTGACCCAAAGTCGCGGGAAGGGTCTTCCTGTTGGCCTGACCCAATGTAGAGTTGCAATAAGTACTGGGTGCTGTGACCCTAAGAAAAGTAAGAGGTTTTATTGTGTATATAACTTAATTCGTTTTTTCTCGTTTTTTTTTCAAAATTTGAACGTTTATTTAAGAAAAACATGTACAATAGTATTATTCAAAGTATTGCCAACTGAAGCTATGGCTTTTTCCCATCTTTCTGGAAATTTTTGGATCCCATCCCAAAAGAACTGCGCCGGCTTGGCAGCCAAGAATGAATCAAGCCAATTTTTGATATTCTGCTCTGATGTGAACCGTATTTCAGTGAGGGTGTTCTGCATCGACCCGAACAAATGGTAGTCAGAAGGCGCAAGGTCTGGGCTATAAGGCGGGTGGGGTAAGACTTCCCATCCACTGTTTTCCAAATAGTTTTTAACCGGAATAGCAACTTGGAGCCGAGCGTTGTCATGATGGAAAATTATTGCCTCGTGTCTGGTCGCATATTCCGGGCGTTTTTCGGCCACTGATCTCTTCAAACGGATTAATTGTGTTCGGTAGCATTGTCCAGTGATGGTTTCACCCAGTTTTACCAGCTCATAATACAGCACACCCATCTGATCCCACCAAATACAGAGCATTACCTTCGCGCCATGGATATTCGGTTTTGCCGTTGATTTGGCTGGTTGGCCGGGTTTCACATATGATTTTTTGCGCTTGGGGTTGTCGTAATGGATCCAATTTTCATCACCAATTACAATCCGATGCAAAAATGACTTCCTTTTGTGGTGTTCCAGCAGCATTTCGGACATGCAAAACCGCCTTTCGACGTCTCTCGGCTTGAGTTCATGTGGAACCCAATTTCCTTGCTTTTGAATATATCCAGCTGCTTTTAAACGTTTTGAAATGGCTGCTTAAGTGACACCCAAAGATTCTGCGAGCTCTTCTTGTGTTTGGCAACAATCTTCATAGAGTAATGCTTAAAGTTCTTCATCTTCAAACTTTTTTGGCTGCCCAGGACGTTCATCGTCTTCCAAGCCAAAATCACCACTTTTAAATCGTGCAAACCACTTTTGGCACGTTCGCTCAGCTAGCGCATGTTCACCATAAACATCTACCAAAATACTATGACTTTCGTCAGCAGTTTTCTTCATGAAGAAGAACTCCCCGCAAAAACACTTTTTCAGGAACAAAGTTCGACATATTTGACTGAAAAAAAATTATTGTTGTCTACGCTTCAAATGAATGACATATACTGAAATGGCATGCAATGACAGTGGCTTTCCAACGCGTGTTCCAACGGAATAATAACAATGGAATATTACAAGTTACGCCATCTCTTAGCAAACCGCACAATAAACGGATATAAGAAAGATATTTTCTTATATCAATAGCACTGATGTTGGAAAGAAAATTTCTCATAATTCTTTTAAAAAAAGGTCTCAGCATTGAGAGACACATTATATTATATGTATCGTTTACTGGATGGAGTGAAAAGTAACCTCCTTGACCGCCAGAATGCGCTGCTACTGCAACAATGGTTATGGTGCCTTGAAGTGCGATCACTTTTGACCAAAAACACGAAGGCGAGAGCACTTCGAAAGAGTGTTTGGACTTGTTTTCATTAAATTCATTCACAATTACAAAAAATAAAAAAAAATATTTGGGTTCCCATTCTTTCCTCAATTTCTTTCGAATGCCCTTCATAAGATTGGTGACAGTTACAACCGTGGTCTTTTGGACGCTCTTTTCCATTTAGCACTAAAATCTTTTACGTCCTTTGCACACTGCTCACTTTTCCTCAATTTAGCTTTGACCAAAGCCCAATACCTTTCAATGGGACGGCACTGTGGAACATTGGGTGGATTCATGTCTTTTGGGACAAAGGCGACATTTTTAGTAACACGAAAGCTCAACGTCGCATGAGCATAGTGAATTGAAGCAAAATCTGGCCAAAATAATGTTGAACCCTCGTGTTTGTTTAAGAAAGGAATCAACCGTTTTTTTAGGCACTCGTTAATGTACACTTCTCCGTTAATTGTTCCCGTTCTAATAAACGATGAGCTTCTGTGTCCACATTGGCAAATAGCCTGCCAAACGAGATATTTTGACCCGAATTTTTCCATCCCAATCGATGTTGTTGATTGCGGAAGAATCTCAGCTTCAAACGAGTTGCAAAACTGCGCACCTGGAAGAGTAGTAAAGTCGGCTTTGACATAAGTTTCGTCATCCAAAACCAAGCACGCTTTCTTGTTGCCGATCAACTGGTATAGCTTTCGGGCTCGTATTTTTATGACTTTTTTTTGCTTTTCAGCAACTTTTGGTATTTTTTGTTTTTTACGTGTTTTTAGACAGTTACGTTTTCTAGATCTTTGTACCATTGTTTGGTTGGTATTACATTTCCGAGCAACATTTCTGGCTGACATAGTCCGGTTTTTTACGATGGTACCCACTATTTTCCTGTCCAAATTTGTATCATGTGCCCCACTTCTCTGTTTTCGCTTAACTGTCAACGTCTCCAAATATCGTTTAATAACAGAATCCACTGTACTGCGTGCTATGTTTAAATTTTTTGCGATGAAATGGTTTGGACGCGAAGTATTTTCGAGCCATTTGCCGATGATCTTTTTACGGCGTTCCTCTTGACTCATATTTTATAAATATTTTAAACCGCACCGAACTAAAATCAATAACAAACTGAAACTAGAGAATATACAGGCTAATTTGGGTACAAAATTTGATTGCAATTTTTACGCATTGGAAGTACAGCCCGTATTAAAATTTACAGATTTTATTCGTTTCAGTCCTTATTATCTCTTCCCAAACCTCAAAAGATGGCTCATCAATAAAAAATTCAGCTCACGCGAGGAAATCATCGACGCCACGGAGGAGTATCTTGCAGACCTTCCGGAAAATTACTTTTCGGACGGGATCAAGAAGTTGGAGAATCGCTGGAATAAGTGTATCAAACTAAAAGGGGAATATATTGAATAATATAAAATAAGATTTAAAAAAAAAACATTTTTTTAGTTCCCAAGGAGGTCACTTTTCACTCCAACTAGTAATGTGTGTCTTATAAGCGAGTCTTTCTTATATAGGATGTTCTTATACGTAAAAAAATTACAATTAATGTTAAGGCATAGTTAGTTCAGTCATCCCTGTGCATAGTAAGGTTGACGGCGCTGAGTGCCTACCCTAATCATACCATGCTTTACTGCTTTTAAATTGAAGCTTCATTTATCATTTTGACACTCAACTTAAGCTGCTCTGAATATCGATTACTCACTTTTATATGACAAATACATTTTTATTTTTATTTTCAACTTTGCTGTAATTTTCTTATTTAATGTTGTTATTATTAAAATTCTCACCGACTTGGATGCACCTCTAATGATCGCAAACCTTATAGCGTAAATCACAGTGTAATCAAAGCTTCTTTATTGTTATTATTATTATTACAAATTCTTGTGCTCAAGCGAAACAATATTCAGAGTCAGCGAAGCCACACGCCACAACATGCCATGAATGCTAATTATTGTAGTAAGTTTAATTTAGAGCATCTGTCCGTCTGGCTTACTACGAATTACGTAAATTATTTTGAACCCCGATCAGCACGTACATGTATGTGGATTAATTTGTCAAATAATGTTCTTCCCCTGCATAATGATCATCACACTTTAAAATCTAACCGTCATCGCATTTCGGGCAAAATATTCCCATTGAATATGATTTGTGCATTGTTGCAGGACACAGTTGCGGTAAAAGCCTGCCGGAGGAATTTCACCGGAATGGCCCATGATAACTGCCGATTTAAATACAAGTAACATATCCCATATCCATCCCATGAGTTGGTAGCCGGTAAATGAACGTATCAGATGATTCAACGAAAACAACAAATTTGGAATCCAAATTCTGAGATTTGCTCGAATTCTGGAGTTTAAAATTGTATCTTAGTGGTCATTAAAAATTGGTTACGGAGGATACAGTTTGTGGAAAGTTTACAAATCAGACCTGGCAAAGTGACGAAGTGAATTTTGATGAGTAGATTGTTTGTTTGGGGAATACACCGGGTATAATGATGACAACGAAAATTACTCGAAACACTGATCTTGGCTTTAATCATTTGGAAGATAAGTATCTGCTATCACAAGAATCTGTACTTGTATAAACTAAGCACATAATATTATTGGGCAAACAATTCGAGTGGGAATTCGATTTTACATTTTATGTTTGAATTGTAGATACGAGTATTAAGCAATTTTTTATGACGAATTTTGTATTACTTTAGAATCAAAAAAGGGTAAAAGGAAAGATCTATGGAAACCGCACTCTGTGAAAAGCCGATAGCTCGGTGGTCTACTGCCTATCACTAGGACCAATGACATTCACTTCTATGGCAGCTACGCCAGCCGAATCTGACACCCAAGAGCTATCTGACTAACTAACGATATTGTAGGTGGTACGTGAGTAAGGCACCCATGGGGTATTTCTGACGCTTTTAACCTATGGGCTATGTTAATGGACTACGGCTGCTCGTTGAAAATTTCACATAACCTTACATACTATATGGAGTGGGAATTAAACATTTTTTTTTTAAATGTTTTTTTATATTGTTCAATATAGTCCGCGATTTTCTAACTTCTTGATCCCGTCCGAAAAGTAATTTTCCCGAAGGTCTGCAAAATACTCCTCCGTGGCGTCGATGATTTCCTCGCGTGAGCTGAATTTTTTGTTGATGAGCCATCTTTTGAGGTTTGGGAAGAGCTAATAGTCCGAGGGATCCAAATCCAGTTACCAATCGACGCCAAAAGTCCGCCCGATTCCGCGCCAGGATAACTTTGTCATATGCAGAATATTGCCCAAAATATGGCGTGTGCGCTCAGTACTAACCTTTGTGGTATCTGCTAGCTCGCGCACCTTTATTTTCCGGTCACCCAACACCATTTCATGTATTTTTTTGACATTGTCCTCTGTAACCGCATCGGAGGACCTGCCGCTGCGGACTTGCTCGGTAGTGGAATTGCGGCCACCACGAAACTCTCGAAACCAATATTTGACGGTGTAATCTGACGGAGCACTAGCACTATTGATAGTGAGAACTTGCTTAAATGTTTTGAGGCCAAAACCATT
Organism: Volucella zonaria; assembly: GCA_963966105.1. Lineage (NCBI taxonomy): Eukaryota > Metazoa > Arthropoda > Insecta > Diptera > Syrphidae > Volucella > Volucella zonaria. The sequence goes on from OZ014530.1 coordinate 58,662,737, forward strand.
GTTGTTTGAGAGTCGTCATAATACGCTTTATGGCCAACGTGATCCTATTTCCTTGTCAAGTAAAATATTCAATTTTTGTCACTCAAAATTAATTATACCACCTTGATCAAAAATATCCACCGTGTGGCGCTCCCATTGTTCCAATTTGAGTTCTGTTTTCTTTGTAAAGTTGGTAAATCTATTTTTGACATTCGCTCTAAATCTTAGCGTCATGGCTTGACATTTGCAAGAGTACATCTAACTCTGTGTGTGTTGGCGATTTTTTACAATTTTAGAAATGGATTTCAATTTGCAACAATGAACTTATACTCGTATTAAGTTTTGCACAAAAAATGGATTTAATGGTGCGCGAACGTTGGAAATGTTGGAAAAGTGTTTCGGCAACGAGTCTCTAAAGAAAACGGTCGTTTACCAGTGGCACTAGCGGTTGAAAAGTGCTCGTGAATCAATCGAATATGATGAACGCAGTGGCAGACCATCGACATCGAAAACCGACGAAAACATTTCCAATAGGAATTTGTCAAACGAGGAGATCGACAATTACCTAAAACAAATGGACGAGACAATTAAACAAACTATGGACGCTACAATACCGCGATATCGACGTACGACTAACGAAGACCTGTTCCGCAATCCTACTATTGACGCATTGCACCGACAGAAAAGTAGACTTCTGACAAGACTCAAAAACTTGTACAGACAGTTAACTGACAGACAAGACCCGGAGATTAGGACGCTGAAGGCGTCGATTAAAAATATTCAAACGTTAATAAAAGAGAATTACAGAATTTCTGTAAGTTTGCATTGGAACAACAGGGTTCGGGTTGTAAACACCAGCAACCCGAATATGTTCCCGCAAATAAATAAAATATTTCGGAGAAAAAATCAAAACGGCCTTCAGTGTCTTAAAATAGCCCGGACAACAGACAACGAACGGTTACTGACTTCTTTGTGATCGAGGATCCACAGGAGAAGGTTGAAGCCATAGGGGCGACTTTCCAGGAAATATACAAGGCCACTGATACCATTGGACCTAATTATGACCTGGACAATCGCGTCTTGGTGCACGACTTCTTCATTCGAAATGAAGTAGAGAACTGGCGATCCGAGGGCTCTGGTTTCACCCGGTTCAGCGAAGAAAATATGGCAAATAATGTCATCACCAGAGAGGGTGACCTACCCCCGTTCATTTCGAAGGAAGAGCTCCATGAAATCTTCGACACAATCAGGGCTAAGAAATCAGTGGGGACCGATGGTATTCCGAACATCGTGCTTCGACATCTTCCTCTAGAAGCGGTGGACATTTACACCACCCTGTTTAATAATGCAATGAATAATGCACATTATCCAGCGCATTGGAAAACGGCGGTGGTGCAGCCTATCCCCAAAAAGGGAAAGGATATATCCAATCTGGCGAATCTCCGGTCGATAAGTCTCCTTCCGAATATCAGTAAGGTGTTTGAAAAAGTAATCAATAGAGCTCCGTCTAGGTGGGTTGAGGACAAACATATAGTTCCGGATAATCAATTCGGTTTTAAGGCGGGACATGATATCTCACATGCCGCGTCTAAACTGGTGTCCGATATCCAATGGAATAAAGGCAAAAACCAATGCACTGGTGCCTGCCTTGTTGACTTGGAGAAGGCCTTCGACACTGTATGGTTAGAGGGTCTTTTCTATAAGCTGACTAGGCTGGGGATCAGTAAACCACTCTTGTACATTCTTTTTAATATGCTAACCAACAGACAGTTCATTGTGAAAAATGGCGATGTGACTTCTGTTGGAATATTTCAAATTAAAAATGGTCTTCAGCAAAGCGCGGTCAATTCGCCGATCCTATTCAACATTTATACAAGCGACTTGATAGGTTCACTTCCCCATATTATTGCGTACGCAGACGATTTAATAGCGTACAGAACAGGTACAAAAATCGAGGTCATTAATACTCTCTTGCAGCGTGATTTCGATAAGATAAGACGATTTTGCGATGACTGGAAGTTGAAAATCAACTTTCGCAAGTCGGAAACCATTCTCTTTAGGACGCCTTTGTCTGGAGCCTCTAGGGATACCAGAAAAAATTGGCGAATGTTCTCGATCATTGGACAACACGGACAGCCTCTTGCCTGTCGAAATGTAGTCAGATACCTTGGGATCTGGCTAGATCAGTTTCTGTATTTTGACAAAAATGTAGATGCTGCTCTGGCCAGAGCCAAAGGCGCTTTTGTCCTTACAAAGAGACTGTTTTATAGCAGCCAACTCGATGAGAGGGTAAAGGTAATCTGCTACATGGCCCTTATCAGGCCCATGCTGGTATTCGGGTGCCCCGTGTGGTTCAATGTACGAGCAAGCTTAATGGAAAAGATTCGGGTGTTTGAGAGGGCTTGCCTTCGCTCGTACAGAACACCAGAGTCGGAGTACAAAAATTTTTATCGTAATGAGGTCCTTTACAACAGGGCGAACCTAATACGAGTGGACAACTTCGTAATTAAGCTGACTCGATGGCACATTACAAGAGCAATGAACTCGACGAATAACCTGATATCTGGGGCTTACTACCCCAATTACCTTTACCACGAGAGTGTGCGCTCTAACGGTTTCGTTCAACCGGAAGCATTCCTCTACCTAGATCAGATAGGGTTGATCCAGGATAGATCAGCGGTCCCGTTAATCTTCTATGTTGCTCGGACAGCTGGGGGCAGGCGACTCAACTACAACAGAGACATCGCACACGGTAGTGTGGATCGTCTCAGGTTCAGTAGGGCGGTGGGGAATCGCAATAAGAGGGATGTCGTTCGGCAGCACCAGCATTTCTGGTGGTTGAATGATGGAGAAGATGTTTCGTCGTCGTCGACGTCTTAAATGCTAAAATAAAACTTATGTAAGCTGGCCATCGCTATTCACAGAGCAAATAGATCTGTCAGCTCTGCCCCATTAGTATATATATATATATATATTGGGTCTACAAGTAAGTTTCCAGCGTTTGTCAGCGATGGCGCCACCAGTGGATCCCGGGCATTAATGTCAGACCCCATGTGTTTTATTTGTAGGATTTGTATCTGTCAACAACTTTGCAGCGTTATATTTGAGCAGTTCTATCGGTGTCGTACATTTTATCGAGCAAAATCATGGCAAGTTTCCAGCCAAATAAACGTCATTTGCGGAAAGCGCTGCTTTTATTCTTTAATATGAAGAAAAGTGCGGCTGAGGCCTATCGCTTGCTTTCGGAAACTTATGGGGCGGAATGTATTGGTGAATCGACGTGCCGCGAGTGGTTCATAGGGTTCAAAAGTGGTGATTTTGGAGTTGAAGACAAAGATTGCCCCGGAAAGCCGAAAAGTTTTGAAGACGAGGAATTGGACGCTTTACTGGATGAGGATCCGTGTCAGATTCAAGAAGAACTTGTTGCATCATTGGGCGTCACGCAACAAGCCGTTTCCCTGTGCCTAAAAGCACTGAGATTCATTCAAAAGTTTGGAAACTGGGTGCCGTACAAATTGAAGCTAAGAGACGTCGAACGGCGATTTTGCATGTCCGAAATGTTACTGCAGCGGTATAAAAATAAATCATTTTTGTATCGTATTGTCACTGGTGATGAGAAATGGATTTATTATGATAATCCTAAACGCAGAAAATCGTATACAAAGCAGGGCGAGCCCGCCCAATCGACGCCGAAACTAAATATTCACGTGAATAAGGTCATGCTCTGCATATGGTGGGATCAAAAGGGTGTCGTATACTACGAACTGCTTCCGAGTGGTGAAACATCAAAGGACCATTATATCGAACCCAATTAATTCGTTTGAAGCGGGCATTAAAAGAAAAACGGCCAGAATATGAGACCAGGCATGAGTCCGTCATTTTTCATCACGACAACGCTCGGCCACATGTTGCGGTTTCGGTGAAAAACTATTTGGAAAATAGTGGATGGGAAATTCTGCCTCACCCGCCTTACAGTCCAGACTTGGCACCATCTGACTACCACTTGTTTCGTTCGATGCAGAACGCTCTTACGGGAATACGCTTCAGCTCAGTAGAGGAAATCAAAAATTGACGAGAAATTTTTTTGGTCCGGAATTCATAAATTGCCAGAAAGATGGGGGAAAGTTGTAGCTTCCGATGGACGATACTTTGAATAAAACATTGTAACTATGTTTTCACAATAAAACTTCAAATTTTGGGAAAAAAACGCTGGAAACTTACTTGTACACCCAATATATATATATATATACTAATATATGTTTATAATTGTGTATGTATAATATCTATGTGTGTATATTGTGTATGTAGGCTAGGTAGACTAAGGTATATTTTAAGTTAGATATTAAGTTTTATAGAAAATTAAGTCCATATGCTAAGTTTTTGTTAACAATTTTTTTCTTAGCCTTAAGTATACAAGATATATATGTAAAAAAATAAATGTAAATAAAGTCGAAAGACATAAATACAAGAATTTAGAGTAGCTTAGAGTGCCTGTGTGGGGCCAGTAAGTTAGTATAAGATTGTTAAGTAATTTTTAAGCTAGCATTTAAGCATTTTTTGTTAGTATGTAAGGGTTAATGATTAAGAAAATAAAATGCATTTAAAACTAAAAAACTAAACAACCGACGAAAACATTAATATTTCTTGAAGAACGAATGCTTATGCAGTCGATGTGCAAATTTCGAAAGCAAGGCGACAAAAGATAAAACTGCACACCAGGCCAGTTCTACCGATAAATGAAGCAAAAAATTTAATAAATTGATACAATACCAGCGACCAGAGGTCTTTATTCTGCGATAGTCAAGATCCAAAAGGACGAGACAAAATCAAAATCAAAATCAATTTGAATTCAATTTCATATGACATAAGCTGTTATACAGTGAGAATGAGTTTAATCAAAAATTATCAAATTGGATTAAATTTAATGAGAGAAGCTCAGTTATGGAATGATTGAAAATAAGATAGTGTAAAGTGTGCAATGTTTGGAAAATACGATACTAGTTCAATTAAATTAAAATAATGAGAATTTACAAGTGATAACAATATATGATAAGATTTATAAATTAATGAAATAAACAAGTAACTATCGATAAATGCATATCTATTAATTAAATTCCAAATATTCCCAAATATTCCCAAACATTCTCCCGCCCCTGGAACAAAGTTTCAGCAAGTGGGAAGAAGAACCAGTTTGTGCACTGGGCGAACAAGGTTTCCATTTGAAGTTCGTAGGGTTACAACTCGTACGTGTCCGTCTTTGCTCGGGTGTATTGCAGTCACTCTTCCTAATGCCCATTTTCCTGGAGGTAGATTGGCTTCTTTGATTGCTACCAAGTCGTTGATCTGTAGGTTTCGTAGCGACTCGAGCCAACGTGGTCGTTGTTGCCCCTTATCTTTGATTGCAAAGTTTGCCATCTGGATAATCGATTGAGCGGCACTTCTTCGGAGGGTTCAGGAACAGCTGAATACGGCTCACCTAGAATGAAATGAGCAGGTGTTAGAGGATCAAAGTCGTTATCAGAATTTTGACATAAAGGACGGAAGTTCAACAAAGCCTCAATTTGTGTGAGAAGGGTGTACATTTCTTCGAAGTTCAGGATGTCGGAAGCAATGACGCCATGGAGGTGTCTTTTGACTGATTTTACTCCCGCCTCCCACAAACCACCAAAATGTGGTGCCGAGGGGGGAATGAAATGCCAGGTAATTGAATCACGCGCGAGAGAGTGGGCTATAAACGAGTTATGTTGTTCTGATAATGTAAATTGATTCATTTCCGAAAGATATCTAGCTGAACCACGAAAGTTGGTTCCGTTGTCCGAATAAATGTGTGATGGTTTACCTCGTCTCGCAACAAAACGGCGTAGAGCAGCTAAAAAAGCCTCTGTGGTCAGCTCACTCACCAGCTCTAGATGCATTTTGTAACCATACATATGAACAGCGCGATGTATCCTTTTGTCGTACAGGTTTTCCGTCCGAGTTTAGATCTTATTTGGATGGGTCCAGCATAATCGCTCCCACAGTGTGTGAAGGGTCTACTCATCTGAATCCGTGGAGGGGGTAGATTTCCAATAAGTTGGGATGATATCGCCTTTCTTTGCCGAAAACACTTCATACATTCGTGCGTTATTTTGCGAAGTTCGACAGCCGAGGATCCAGTATTCCTGACGGATCAATATAAACAATGCTGTTACTCCAGGATGCAGCCATCTTTGGTGAAAGTCGAGTGCAATGAGTTTCGTTACAACGTGCCCCTTTAAAATGATGACGGGATGTTTTGCATTAAACGAAATGTTAGCTTCTTGGATTCGACCTCCAACACGTTCTATTTTCTTTTTATCTAGAAAAAGGTTTAAGTTAGAAATTTTACAAGTTTTAGCGAAGTGACCATGCTTTGAGTAAAAGGAAATTGCTTCACCAAAATACAAATTCTGTAGCCATCTTATTATCTCTTTCTTAGCGTGGTAAATCTCATTAGGTAGAAGTTCTAACCGAGTTGGTTGGGATTTTCGACGACATTTTAAAATGAAACGATGTACATAAACGAAAGTACAAATCAAACGATGCCACGACGAGATGCAAGTCGAGAGAGAATCTAGGGGGTGGTCAGGATTAGAAACGAAGGAGGTTTGTTTAAATTTCTTTTTCTCCTCCTGCTTGCATTCTGGATGTTCTTCGGAAATGTATACTATGGGCCAATTTTCATAACTTTCCTTCAACCATTGTGGGCCATTCCACCAAATGGGGTGTGCGATAATGGTTTTATGCCGCGCGAAGCACAATCTGCTGGGTTTTGATCCGACTTGACATGATACCATCGATTGCGAGGTATGATATTGAGAATTTCGGCGGTTCGGTTTCCAACAATTGATGAAGCACGAGTAAAAGAAATGTTGGTCAATAACCGCAAATTAACCATCAGAGAGATAGCGGAGGACTTGAACATTGCCTATGGATCCGTCCAAGACATTTTGGTTAATGATTTGGGTTTGCGGCCAGAGATGATTTGCGAGGCTGAATCCGATCCCACAGTCATCAAAAGGATCATTACTGGAGACGAGTCGTGGGTTTATGAGTACGACACGCAATCCAGACATCAAGCAAGTGAATGGCGTTCACCAAATGAGCCGAGACCAAAAAAACCACGTCGTTTTCAGTCAAAAACGAAGGCAACGCTCACGGTTTTCAGAAGGCCAGATAGTAAACAAAGAGTATTATTTGTATTATGAGACGTTTGCGTGAAGCAATTCGCCGAAAGAGGCCACAATTATGGGCAGAAAACTCGTGGATTTTGCACCATGGTAACCCACCGTCGCACAGTTCCATCATTTTTTGACGAAAATAAATAAGCTAAACAAGGAAGAATGTTTGCACAGCGACGAGTTAAAAATTCCCAAGCTCAATCCAACATTCCAGTACGAGTCCGAAGAAATAATGAACACCGTCTATAATGCCGCAAGCGGGTCAGCGAACACCCTATTGCACCAATTCATCTAAGCAAGCACCACTGGATGCGAAGGAACAATATGTATTACTGACGTATTGACGAAGCCAAACCGTTGCATTTAGACCCGACGTGAATCTGCGATTCAACAAAAATGTACCAGAAACAGTTAGCTACCTTCAGCTGTTAAGCGACCTCTGAAAAGCAAAATTGAAGGATGCAAGTAAAAATACTTTCACAGAGCAGCTCTAGATCTCTGGGGAATGGCAAATAAGACCGTGATGAAGAAGAAAGAGGCCAGAACGTCTCCACAAATATCCCAAATGTCGAAACGTACTCAGATTAAAAATAGAGCATCGATTCTCTCATAGACCATCTATCTCATTTACCATCACGCGGCAGATCCTAGAAATCACACCAGAAGACAATATGTGGCATGAAAGAAAAACGGCGACAACGCCAGGAGCCAGAACCGATTTCTAAAATACAGCAGCCAAAACTTGACAAGGAGAGAAGAGGAAACAAGCCACCTTAAGAACTTTGATCGTATTGGTAGAAAGAACTGCTTGATATAGCGCAGAAGATCGTAAAACATATCGTTGGCAGGACTGCTCACGGTGGTAGAAGATTAAAACGCTTTGCCAGCCCAAGCTATTTCTTCCAACGGAAAGTTTAAATACCAGACTGACGGTAGCCGTGAGCGAGAATCCCATAGGGGTGGCCCTTTAGACCTCTCTTATGAAACATAACATCTGAAGCAATTTTCCGAATGATGCCACCACAATAAGTTATGACGATCTCTGTTGATATCTCTATGGTCCAACACTTTCACATTGACAAGATAAAGTCCACCACGAATGGGGCAGTCGATAGGGTAAAAAATTTGGTTAAGGTATTGCAGACTATAACTAACTGACCATTTGAGACGGTCCTTGTAACCACCTGTGGAATGATCAAATTTTTGGAGGTCCAGGTCATCTGAAAAAGAAATGCAGGAAGTGCTTGCTTGAATACTACAATATTAAATTTCGGTGGTCTAAGTAGTCAATCGTTCTACCTGATGTTCGGCCTGGGAAGAAAACAAGAAAGCAGCTCTCGTCTGTATAGATGCACTGCGCAATTAAATAGAAGGATAAGTGGTTTTTGAAAGATTTCAGACGAAGGAATCTATGTTAGGTTAACTTTGGGTAAACCACCAAGATTTCAGAGTATCAGTGGAGTAATAGCAAAAGGATGAGTAGGTAAGTAGGTAAGTAAAGTGGCATTTAGGCCTATTGCCCCATTGTGATACCACGTGGATCTATGATCCTCTTACTCATGGAACCAGTTTCTCTGGGAGCGAGCTGCACATGTACAGAGAAGTTGGAGGATTGTCTCCACTTCCTCCTCATCCATTCAGCCTTCTTGCATACTTGCCTATAAGGCAATGTCCAGTGATGATACCTATAATGGCGCTGAGATGTTTCCTAGCCAGAAGGATCAAACTCTTAGAGTGATTCAGACCTAGCTTTGGCCAAATCTGTTTGGTTGCTAGACATGTCCAGCAGTCCGCCTAAGGTCTGTTCTTTTGTTAACATCCAGCTTTAATATTAATTTGTACATAGGCAGGGCCCCCCGCCCAATTACCGAGGCTTCGCCCATCAATGACGTTGTCTAATAAAATGCGGGGGCAGGGCATATTACTGGTCTTATCGTAAACATCTTCAGATGACGCCACCGAAGGTTACTACGATTTGACCAGTTACAAGTTGCCGGTCATAGGTCTTGTTGGTGGCAAGACCACAGGTAGTCCCTACCGGGACTTAAATCACGGTACCATTGGAGTCAGGAGCCCCCCGGATTTCGGTCCGGGCCTGACTTGTTGACGTAGGCCTCCTTGTGGAACGTCATGGTGGCTATGGTTTAAACCCAAATCGCGGGTAGGGTCTTCCTATTGGTTTGACCCATTGTAGAGTAGCAAATAAGTACTAGGTGCTGTCACCCTAAGAGCAGCAAGAGGTTTTAGATCGGCCTCGATCCATACCAAGGGTGGAACTTGTGCGCCCAACACAAGTTCTCTTTGGTATCTCAGGAAGGCGGCAAAGCGATGGCAAGGCGTGTCCTTGCTCCCATGGATGTATGGGCATCCCGTAAACATAAGTCTACACGACAGGTGGTTTACGTTGAAAACCAGAGACTATATACGTAGCGATTGGTATATCTATGCTACCCTTTTCCGTTAGAATAGGTAGAGTAGTTCCAATTTTGGCGAGTTCATCGGCCCTACAGTTCCCTGGAATGTCTCTGTGACCCGGCACCCAGCAAAGGTGAAGGTTAAACTGCTCTGCCATCTCCATAAGAGATGATCGGCATTCAAGGGCTGTTTTAGAATTTAATCAGACTGAGTCCAGGGACTTGATAGCGACCTGACTATACGAAAAGATGGAGATATGCTTTGCCGATATCATGTTTCTCTTCAGCCAGGACAGAGCTTCTTTAATCGCCAAAATTTCCGCCTGGAACACGCTACAGTGATTTGGAAGACGGAAAGAGAGGCTTAGATTTAGCTTATCCAAGAAAACACTGCCACCAACCCCGCTATCGGTTTTAGATCCATCTGTGTAGAAGTGGATTGACTTGTCCTCCATGAAATCATCTTCCTTCCAGAAAGATTTACAGGGGAAGCTTACATGGAAGTCTTTGGGAAACCAAAATTCAGGTATGATGTAATCGATGTTCTCTGTGAGGATTCCTAATGTATTAAGAATGTTAGCGTGGACAAATGAATTATTTATCCACTGTGTAGTCGCAGTTACTTGCCTGCTGAAGATATCAAGGGGTGTCAAATGAAACAGAATGTCTAATGCCGCAGAGGGAGTAGACCGTAAGACTCCGCTTATGCGTAGACATTCTGTTTTTTGGACTTGTCTTAGTTTGATGATGACTACAGTGTCTAAGGCCGTCCACTTCGTAGTTGAGTGTCCATCTTATAACCGAAATGTATAGCTAGTGGGTTATGCGAGGTTGAAGGCCCCATTTGTTCTCAATGGCTTTTTTGCAAGACAATAAAGCTACTGTTGCTTTCTTGACTCTTTCTTGAATGTTAGGTTACCAGTTTAGTTTCCTGTCAAAAATGAGACCAAGATATTTGCTGTATCTGAAAAGACTGAACTGGTACCGTTTATTGAGGGAGGGCCAATAAGTGGAATTTTGTATGTATTTCCTGGTAAAGAGGACAAGATCAGTTTTATGGAGCTTGCCAATCCACAGCGATCTGCCCAACGGGTTAATCTATTAAAATTTATTTGAAAGAGTTGTTTAATGGTATTAAGTTGCTTACCTGAGACGACTATAGCACCGACATCCGCATAGGCAATCACCCTGCTGCCACCCGCTTCCAGGTAAATAAGCAGTTCATTAACCACTGAGTTCTAGAGAAGGTGAGAGAGGACACCACCTCGCGGTGTACCTCTGCTGACACATCTTTTAGCAGAAGTCTCACCTAGTTTGGAGTTGATTATCCTGCTATTTAGCATAAGACTGATCAATTCCCCAAGTGAGTGATCCACCTACCGAGTTGACGGCGCAGTCGTGATTGCGGATGTGTTGACGTAGTTAAAGGCACTCTCTATGTCCAGGAAAGTAACCCTTGTGTACTCTATATATTGTAAGGATCGTTCGATGTGACTAGTCAGGTCAAAAAGATTAACCACATTGAATTCAGTAAATTTCAACAGCATTCAGCAGTAATTGACAGCCAACATCCACACCATCTCTTGGCTCACCCTTTATGTGTTGGAAGCTTTAGAATGGTTAAGTGTTAAACAAAGGACAATAATGATGTGTGGAATGGATGTTCACCCATATAATTTAATTTTAATTTTATAATTTCAATATACAAGAATTTAAAAATAAAAAATTGCAAAATATGTTATTTTACAAGGACCTTAAAATGTACAATGAACTAAGTTACCATAAAAACAAATTAAACCAATATAAATAAATTCAAAGAAGAGATAGTTTCATATGTGAGAGCTAGTTTTTAAACATTAATATAAGTTTAAATAGGGATTTATGTAACCAAAAATGTAAAAAATAGCAATAAATAGCTAAATAAATTGTAATTTATTTTTATATTAAACATCTTAGGTGTTTAAGTGCCTGAGTATGGTTCTTTTACCATTTACGACAAGCAGGGAAACGAATTGCCGCAATATTCTATAAGCCATTGCCACACGACTGAGAACATAATGAACGCAATATGCAATTTGAAGTCTCTAAAATTAGATTTTCGCAAATCACCCTCTTACAAGCAGCTAAATGTATTGCGATTAATCCAATTTTGGCAAGAACATTTAAAAAATAAATAAATTTGCCATAAGTTTCTACAGTCTGTTCCAAACTATCTAAACAAATTTGTCAATTTCTCGGCGCAACTTTGATGTATCGTTTCGGCATTTTTGGGCACCTTCTCATTGTTTTTTCGCTCGTATTGTTTATATCCGAAAAAGTTCGACGACACCTGAAAAAAATACTTTGACGCACGTCCCAAATGCTAAATTTTCTCTACAAACCCAGATGGCAAACATCCGAATGTCAGCTTCGTATATCCGATAATTTTTTAAACTACTGTAAACAATCGCTGGAAGGTGTATGATAGATACGTATGTATCTATACACACATATGATGTGTATGACGATTTAGCAGGCGAGAAATTTATAGCACGTGTTCGAAAATAGCAAAAACAACTTCCATACCTTACAATGCCCAAATGGCTTAATTTCATTGTTGCTTTAATCCAATCAACTGATCATCGTTGCCTTCTCGGTATTTCACCAATCCGCGCTAATCCGTTCAGTGAAGGAAGTGAATTTGTCACGCGAAAACATATTTCCACCGTAAAGCTAAAACCCGATTCCGGGGCGTTTATCGAAAATGTAAACACTGGCAGAATTTTTCACCAAAAAAGTTTAAAAAAAAAAAAAAACATACATTTAGTGGAGACTTCTCATCAATGCCTTAATCACTCTCAAAGTTTGTCATCTTCGGTTGTTTTTCATCGTTGTCGCCCCTTATTAACGCTGAACGCGAAACAGGTAGCAAAACAAATCTGCATCGTGTGTTCGGATATTTTTTTTTGTTAAAGTCGTTCAATTTCGCGTTCATGGAGGATGCTAATTTGAGATTGATTGAACAAATATTGACTCGACTCATCAAACTAAGGGTAGTGGAACAGAGCAGTTACAATTCTACTCGTATGTGAACGAATTTTTCTCGGCCGGATTGGACGGTTTTTTTTTTTTTGAATTGAAAGACAGTTTTGTGGGTCATCATCTGCATCAGTATAGTGAGCAGCGTCAGTAGCAGGAATTGAAATTGATACCCGGTATCGGATTAGTTTTCATTTTCGTACAGATCTGCGTTAGCTTCGGAAGCGTGTTTTACCAAATATCCACAACGCTGGTGATGTTCGAATAAAAGTGATTTTTTCCCCCAAAAAGAGTTAAATAAAAAAGATGTGTTTCCGTGAGTAGAAGTGGATTTTAAGGACTCTAACTACAAAGTGTACCCAAAGAGGACTAAACTTCTTCTGACCGTTGCTGTTAACTTGGATCTTTATTTGCGAGGGTGAGTTGCTAGTAGTTTTTAGTTTTCACCTTTTTTTTTTTGTGAAGTTTGTCCACACGCATAGTGTATGGGTAGTTCTAATTTTTTGAACTTCCTTGGAAGGACTTAAGGTCCGAAATCGCTCCGATAAGTGCTATTTTATTTCGTCAGATACTTCGAATGTCTAAGTGGTTAGAAAGCATAGTGTTAAGAAGGAAATTAAGCTATTCGGGAGTTTTCAAGGATTCTTGTTTCCAAGAATAATATACATCAGTACAGGGGTTTAAAAAAAAATCCTATAATTAAATTTCAACCAAATGGATCGTTTCTCTCAACAACTTATAAATTTCAAGAATTTAATTTAATTTTTTGTTATAAGAAAATTGATTTAAGTTTCTAATAAAGAATAAAGACAAAATATTAGCTTTTTTATTGAAGTAGTGTGTTGCTTAAATCACTCAGTTAAATTGGTACTACGAAGTCATCGATTCTGTGCTCTTAACTAGTCGGGTATCGGGTGAAAACCATGTTAGAACCTACTTCGTCGCAAGAAAAGTGTTAACGCCTGTTTTTTTTAGAGCTGTCGAATTTGAAATTGAAGTGAAACACATCCATGTTGAACAAACAAGCCAAAGTTTTATTTATTTGATAAAAAAATTGAAGGTCGTATCAATCACAAATGTGGGCTGGATGCTGGATAGGCTAACTACTTCAAATACGCTCACAGAAAATAGTCCAGCGGCATCAAATCTCACGATCTTGTAGTCGGTCCCTTTCTGGAGATTGTGTCGTCATCAAACACTTCCTTCAATAATTCGATGGTCTCGCCGGCATGGTATTGGATGCGGGACCATCCTGTTGAAACCAAATGTCCTGCAAATCATGTTCACTCATTTTTGGAAACCAAAAGGTCATTAATCATGGCTCTGTACCGGCCGCCATTGATAGGGACATGCCATTTTCTTCACTTTTGAACAAATACGGCCCGATAATGCCTCTAGCCCATAAACCACAGAAAGCAGAGTATTTTTCGGGGTGCATCGGTAGCAGATAAATCACTATTAGATTTCCCTCGCTCAAAAGTTGGCTTATTATCAAAGTCGCTGCAACGGAAGTGAACCTCGTCACTGAACAAAGTTTGATGTTAAAAAAGTGAATCGACTTCCAACTGTTCCAGCGCTCTATCAGCCAAAGATTGCCTGACCTCAATGCGCAAAATCTTCCCCAAAGTCAGTGAACACAGGCCGAATTCTAGCCCATATTGACGAATCCATGAACTAGAATCTTCTTGAGCACATAGGCCTAAACAGCTCCGATATTTTTACCTGTACGCCGTCTACGGATTCTTGTGAAATGGCTTGGAGTCCAAAAGAGTACACGTACACGTACACGTTCAATTATGTTGCGTTTCGTCGATTAGGTTGACCGTAAAATTGACGCTCTAGAAACATTTTCTTACTGAATACTGATTTTGGGAATAAATTTCCATCATTTGTGAAGGTTACTCGGGCCTAAATCTTCGCATGATGATGACAAACAATATTGAGTGAAGCATGATGTCAGATTAATTATCAGCTTTCTGGTTGTTGCCAGTAAAGACCACCGGGCGTTTTTTAATCCCCACATATTTTTACAGAAAAACAAATCGCAATTCATGGTCTAGGATGTAGCTACTGCCGCTATTTTTAGGGTTAGTTAGGTATACGGGAACCATGCTGTAATAGACAGTTTTTCTGCTAAGTTTTACTTAAGTCGTACAGATCGTCAAAGAAGTAACTACCAAGAGCTCCCATTCTTTCGTGACCAAAGCAAGATAATCACGCAATAGGTGACAAAAAGATTGAATTTATTTTTCTTCCTTGCAACGTCTCTAATAGTCGTAATGCAAGATCTCAAGATATTACGAATGAATATCGACAGCACATGTCAGACTTGGTCACAACCAATAAATTACGTTTTGTTTTTTTTTAATTTGCACGCTCTCAAGGGATTTAAATACCCTTAAAATGCCTGCACACAGCGCGGAAGAAGGAAAATCAGGGAGGATAGAAAGAGAGGTACCGGTGAACATTGGTTTTAAATGTTTGAAAGTTATAATGACTAGGAAATAAAGAGCTAGGCACAGCATTCCATAAACGAGTTGTACGGCTTAGGAACGAATCACGATATTTTAGAGTACGTCCGAAAGTGGGCTTGACGGTCTACTGATGAGCATTCATAGTGAGACGGGTGTTACGGTTAAAAGTCTGAGGGGCCGGAATGCTACTGGCGATTTCTATGGAGCACTGGTGGTGGAAATGGCGATAATACAGAGTGAGACACGAGACATTAAATCGGTTAGTGGTTTCCCAATTAGTTATGCTGTTAATATCAGAATTTAATGAGCTTAACATACGCCGCCATTCCCGTTCTACAGCCGAAGATCAGGAACGTAGGTCCGGGAACGAATACGAAAAGTAGAGAGTACTGTCGTCAGCAAAGGAATATATTGGATTAGAAGTAGCAGGCAAGAGATCGTTGATCAAATTTAAAAAAAGTGTCGGAGACAGAACGGAGCCCTGGGGCACACCAGCATTTATTTTGTGAATATCAGACTTGAAACCATCCAAGACAACTTGAATTGAACGTGTCGAATGGTAATTTCTGATCCATTGAAGAAGAGAGTCATCGATCCCAAGAGCACGCATTTACGACAAAAGAGCCTGATACCAAACTCTGTCAAACGCCCTAGAAATATCAAGTGCAACTATCTTGCTTTCGCCAGATTGGTGTAGACTTTGGTTCCATTTTTCGGTGAGACATGACATCAGATCACCAATGGACCTATTGCTACGAAAACCGTACTGCCGGTCATTAAGAAGTTTCCCTGTTTCGAAATATTTCATGAGCTGACGGTTTATCAGCGTTTCCATGACCTTGGAAAGAAGTGACGAAAGTGCAAGGGCTCTTTAGGAGGAGAGAGAAGAAGATTCGCCTTTTTTTAGGGACAAGCTGGACAAGTGCTGTTTTCTATTTGCTCGGAAAGAGTCCTAAAGAGTAGGATTGATGAAAAAGCTTACGCAGTGGTTTTGCCAACGAGGAAGAACACCTCTTCAGAAGAAGAGGTCCACAAATCTGGACCAACGGATTTGTGAATGTTATGATCTTTAAGAACTCTTGCTACTCTTGTTGAGCTGACCGCATACTTTGCGCAGCAAGCAGATTGGCCTCCTCCAAAGAGCTGTCAACTGGAATGTCATTATAAATGAGCGTTGGGATACAGGATGAGGCAGAATTTCTTATATTTTTAACGAACGACCAAAAATTGTTACTACCTTTGGGACAATGTAGAATTTTCTGCCTCAGTTTTTGGTCCTATTGAAATTTTACAGCCTTAAGAAAGACGTTGCAGTCATTCCTGGCTCGTTTAAACTTTTTTCGGTTTTCCTCTGTTGGGTTGGTCTTGAAGGACCAAAAAAACATTTCTCTAACCCTGACAGCCTCCTTACAGCTCGAGTTGTACCATACCTTTTCTTCTCGTAGTTCTCGTAGACGAAAGTTATCCTAGTAATAAGTAGACAAGACAGGGTGTTTAGATTTCGTACTTTCAGCAGCAACGGAAATTCTGGTGTCACCGCATCAGATGGCATATTCATGAAGGCAGCCAGTGCACAAGGTTATCAAAACTCCAGTGCGTGTTGGACTTAAGACCACTTTTTTTTAAACATCTTTTACAGAGGAGTTCATTAGTGCCTAGAACAGAGCCAGGCGTGGTATGGAAAATACCCTTGCAGGCGAGAAAGACCGTTCTTGGGGTCTGGTAAAACCTGTTGCCATACACATATGTGAGATGTCTTTTGAATTTACAGTGTCCCATTAGAAATTTGTACATCAGATTTCTAGATAGTTTTAGAAGTTGTTTTACTTTTTTGAGGGAAGCATTTCCATCCAGGAATGAAGAGCCTAAGCTTTCAGCCAGATGCCGATGCCTTTTCGAGGAGCTGATGGGTATGCGCCAAATGATCTTGGCATATTATGGCAAATCGTGTTCTGTCTGTTCGTCTGTTCTTTGCCTCATAGAAACTGCATTCTGGCACCTGGATTGAATGTACTCTGTTATTGCTGGCTAGTGTCGTAAGTCGTAGACTATTAGCTTATCAAATACGTAATCAGGGAAGATTTACTATCAGAGAATATGTAAATGTTCTCGTTTGATATAGAGCTGTTAAGTCTTTCTCTGCAGGTGTTGTATATCTCAGCTTGAAGTACGGAAGCTTAGATATAGGCGAGTTTAAATCGGTGATTTTCGCATTGCAACCGTTGGGCATACATATTGGCCGGCCTTTGCAGTTTATTTACTGTGACCTGCGTACACCGTTCCACCTTCGTTTTATACTACCAATTGAGTGCGGCATAGGTAACTAAAGGTCTAACTTACAAATATAAAATGCCATAAAAAAAATTAAGCAAATATTTTATATTCCATTTTATTTATTATATAATAATAGTTAAGAGAAGCAAAAAAATACTATCTTCTGCTTTAATACAAGTTTTCAAACGTTGTGGCAATAGGCCAATAGCCCCGCGCACTGTTATCATGGATACCGATGACGCTGCTACTTCCAACACAGTTTTGAGGCTTTCCAAGTTTCGGTGAGGAGTCTTGCCTGTCACGTTCTGCCCACAAACAATAACAATCCAGTGGATTCAAATTTCAGCTTCTCGTCCGCCAATCTTCAGGTCCTATAAAACCAGGAGTATTGAACCTGATCAACTCTTGAGTGGTTTTTGCTTTGTGCGCGGGAGTAGAGTTTCCATCTTTCTCCATTGAAAATATTAATGGTTAAACCCTTCGCAACACCCGTTAACACATCTTCTTGGTAAACGTTTGCACCCATTTTTGCACCCTTTTCGCAGAAATGGAGGGATGTGACACTTTGGTGAGATGCATTCCATTAAATCATTATGGAAGCAGAATGATAGCCACCTTGAACCCTTATGGGTTTGTTTGTTGAAAATTTCTTCCAAGAATTTCTTCATCCGTAAAATATTTTCATGCTACTGTAAAAGCTTTCTGCATCTTTTCAGCCTAATGTTTAACAGTTGAAGAGTTAAGAAATTTCCTGTTGACCGACGATAGGCTTTCATGTGCAGATCAGCCCGGATTAGTCCTGACATGAATTTGGTGGATATCTCCAGTTCCCTGGGCATGATTTTCTGCTTCCGAAGGGAATTTCTATGAATTTTTTCACCCACAGCTTTGTACACTTGCACGGACGGCGCGTGGACGCGCCTGCCCTCTACTTTCGACAGTTCACTGAAAGACTACAGCCCGAAGAATAACTCGTTTTTTTTTACAAATCAAAAATTTGCGCAGCACTTTTTCCACACATATACAATTCTATTAACGCGATCCGATTTTCTTTAACGCCTCACTCCATGTTAAAAGATCGCAAGCTGAGACCATTCCCATTCCTTACTCATCAGTACATGTGATTTGAGAAAACAGTAAACGATCTCATTCCTAACTGAAGCTTTAGGTAGTGAGCTCTTGAAATTGTGCAACTGAACTTCTGACAGGACTAGGTACATCCACTTTGTCATTTTGGGACTGAAGCCTCAGTATTCCCCAAGTAGACCTTCACTGGCCTGATTAGCGAAAACTCGGTTTCCTTTTCTTGGGATGGAGATTCCAGGCAAGTTTTTGATCAAGGGTACCCATAAAAAATTAATTGTATAGCTTCGCCACAAGCAGCTAGATTTTTTTAGTTTATCCCGTGTTCGTCTTTTGTTGACGGCTACTATGATACTTTTATAGTACATTGAAGTTAACTTTTCACACCAGTTAGCTACGAGATTAAAAGCCTTCTTGGAAATATCGGAGATAGATTCTTCAATCTCACTTCTGATTAGAATGACAATACCGCCACCGTATCCTTGAACATAGAGACCGACGCGACGGTACTAAGAACGTTCACCAGTTCGCTTATCAAAATTGATCATAATTGTGGGGAGCAGCACCCGTTCTTGTGGACAAACTTTCGACTCTGAGTTGAGTGTAATGCAGTAAAGTTCTTATCTTTTTATTTGCAATCGAGTATTGTCTAGTTCTATGCTGCATATGCATTTTGATATCTGGTCATGATCGGTGAAACCGAAAGAACATTAGACGTCAAGAAACCACCCATTGTTAGCTTTTTATCTGAGTGATGAATTAAAGTTCTGGAAAGTGTCGATGATTAACATTTCTGTATAATTAACTTACTGATTGATTTGAAGCGGATCTAAGAAAAGACCCCAGCGTTGAGATAAACAATAATTTCTCTTCGAATAATTTAGGGTATAACGCACGCACCCATCGTCTTTTGCAGCTTTGATGGGTTGAAATGAGTTTGATGGCTCCATTTTATTTTGGCATCTTCTTTGACAACACATCCAGTGCTCTCTAGGACTACATATTCTGCCATCAATAGGATTTTCTTGAGATAGAAAGATAGGATATCGGTCTCGTCAGGAAAGGTTAACATTTAAAAGCCGTCTTATGTAAAGGTTCTAGCTGCATTTTTCAGGGATCTGATTTGATTAATTAGCCGGCTAGGACGAGGTATTCTCCTTCTGTTTTATGCCTCCTGATAGCAATCGAAGAATCTTCGGAGCGTTGTTATTCATTCTAGTCATCTGAGGTGACTAAGGTTCGCCAGATTGATGTTACTCGTGTACATATATCTTCCTTTCCAAAGACTGATCAAAGCATTCAAAACGACCAACGATATTTTCATCCGCCTTATAGAGAATTTGAATAATATCGCGTATATATAGCCCTTCAATTGATTGTCAATTAGACAAAGACGTAACGAAATTGTTTCCGACAGAACAGCGGGCGTCCCCAACGTCATTCCTCAACCTGAACATCGGCTTACATAGCTCGTATCTATAGGTGTTGTCATATGCAGGGTAGAAATCGATAGAGGTGATCAAAACTAATCTGTACTTCCGGGGTTGTCTCCAGAAGAAAGTGGACATACCGGGCATTAGACTACACTCATAGTGGTCAATTAGATCGTTGGTAAATGATTTTTACCTTTCATGAAATATGGCAGACAAGATTCTCTGCGTAATGATTAGGACACAATTGATAGAGGTAGCTATAGGTAGCACAGTTTACAAAGTCTTCTTATCATGGATCAGATAATCTCCAAAACGTTTGACTTGTAATCTTTCATTATGAACTCTGGCCTTAACTCCTTCTGGAATTCGCCGACTTATAAAGCCAGTTTCTTGTCATTGGGAACAATCTGAATCTTTTATTCAATTCTGTCTGTAGCTATGATAGAGAATTCGTTCTTAAAACAAATGACACAAAGTGTAAAAGTTCATTGAAAAAACATATTGTAATTTATGCAACACTAAAATACAATTCTCTAATGTTGCTCCTTTTCCTGCTAAAGAAATTCTCAAAGCCTTCCGTGTTCGTAATAAATTTATTGGGAGAACTGTCATGTGAAAGAATATATGAGAGTTGTCTGAAAGGTTTCCGATGATACAAGACATTTTTTCTCAAAATTTTTTTTTATTTTTCTACATATGTAGTCTCCTTGTAACTCTACACTCTTCTCCCAGCGATGTTCCCATCTCTCTAACCCGTCCAAATAGTGCTTGGCGTTTTTCTCTGTAAAATAATTGTCCACGAAGGTGACTGCCTCCTCATTTGACGAAAATCTCTAACCTCCGAGCACAGTTTTTAGATGAGGGAACAAAAAGAAGTCACTTGGGGCTAGATCTGGTGAGTAAGGCGGATGGTCAAGCAGTTCAAACCGTAATTCAAGGATTTTCGCCATGGCAAGTGCTGAGGTGTGAGACGGTGTGTTGTCTTGGTGAAACCGGATTTTCTTTTTCTGCAAATGTGGCCGTTTTTCCGCAATTTCTACCTTCAGCTTGGCAAGCAATGATGCGTAGTATGCTCCTGTAATGGTTTTTGCTTTTTGAATATAATCGATTAAGATAACTCCTTTACTATCCAAAAAAACAGTCGCCATCACTTTCCCAGCCGAAAAAACAGTTTTTGCTTTTTTTTGAGCCGGCCCGCCCTTTGCAGTCCACTGTTTTGACTGCATTTTTGTTTCAGGCGTATAATGGTGTATCAAAGTTTCATCTACAGTAATTAATCGGCGCTAAAACTCGGATTTATTGCGCCTAAACTGCGCCAACAGAGCGTTGGAAATGTTCATTCGAACACGTTTTTGTTCTAACGTAAGCAAACGCGGCAGCCAACGCTCGCACAGCTTTTTCATGCCTAAATCTTGATTTATTATGTAACAAACACGTTCTTTGGACATTTTCATAACCTCTACTATGTCTCTCACTTTAATTCGGCGGTCGTCTAACACCATTTGGTGAACTTTAGCAATGTTATCGTCAGTGGTTGCAGTTTTTGGACGTCCCGAACGTTCATCATCTACAAAGCTCTTACGGCCACGTTTAAATTCAGCTGCCCAAAATTTTACTGTGGTAAATGATGGTGCAGAGTCCCACACAGAGTCCAACTCATTTTTGATTTGCGTGGGCGTATTGCCTTTCAAAAACAAGAATTTACGAGTAATAACAGCTCGATACTCAATTTTTTCCATTGTCCATAATTGTCAAAAGATGCACAGCTAGCATTCACTAGCTTTTATTGACGAGTGCCGCTATCTTTACGTTGTGATCGGAGACCGCCCTCGTAGACCAAATAATTTTATCGATATTGCCCCATTTATAGTCTCCTGGAGACCCTCTCCCTCAACTTCCCCAATGTCATAATTAGTAGTGACGTCAACATCAATTTATTAAATGACGGGAGGATTATAGTTGGTTTGAGATCATTCAATATTTCACCGGTTAACACCACCAGAGCAACTCACTTCGAGTACATTGTATTTTGTAAGCGATACTAACAAAGTACTCCTTTATGATTAACTATCGGCTCCAGTTTTTTCATCATTCAAATGGCTGCCTCGGCTACGTTTGCAGTGCTTCAAGCGGTTGGTCCAATTTTTGATGACTCCGTCTAATATGTGTGAGGTTATTCCGGCAATAGCGTGTCGAATATTGGCCTTGAGCTCGCCTAAAGTGTTTGGCTTGTTAGCGTATACTAAAACTAAGACTTTACGTAGCCCCATAGAAAATAATCGAGTGGTGGCAAATCGCATGATCGATGCGGCGAATTGATGGACGCTCGCGTGAAATGACCCCAGTCGCGAAATTTCTCCTTCAGAACTTGGAGCGTTGAGCCGCTTGTATGGAATGATTTGTTAGAACTACAGCTCGGATATGTCGAGCTCTGACCACAGAAAGTCAGTTGACATCGCTTTATACCTGAGACCATTGACTGTAACCGTGTCTGCTTCCTCATTTCGGAAGAAATAGGTTCTGCTAATGCGGCCATTCCATAAACCGCACCTAACAGTCAATTTTTGTAGATGCATTGATGATTGGCCGAACGCTTGTGGTAATTTTGCTACTTGATATAGCCGCTGAGGCAAAAATGGACCTCGCCCGGTGGAGTTTTTGGCCAAAATCCGAATCACCGAAATCACGGCGTTGTCTATGGTCGTCCGGATTCAATTCTTGCGTCACCAAAATGTTATAGGATGTACACCCAAATCTAACCGCAAAATAACCCAGGTTGACTCTCTGGCGATCGGCGCCAAATCCACATTTCTGGGTCTTCTTCGATACTGGCCCCTAGGGCGGCTATGTTTTCTTTATTTCGCACAAATCTCTGTCTGGTTGGTGGGTTAAGATCCAAAAGAGTGTACTCACGCTCAAACTTTTCCATGGTGCGACGAATTGCATGCACACTGAAGCCATGATGACGACCGACCTCACGACGAAATTCACGTTGCGTATTTACAACTGAGCCGGAATTTCGATAATTCGATAAAACGATGATGAAATGGGAAACCTTAGTGAATGTTTTGACATCTGGATATCATTGGTAATTTTGACAACTGCTGGAACATAACAATTGGAAAAACTATCCTATCCTAAGTCCCAGGCCACCACTTTTTGAAGGTACTCATAATACATTATATGGTCAACGTGAGCCTATTTCTTTGTGTTGTAAAAGTTTTAACTTAGACTTCTTCGCAGACTGAGTAAATAAAAAAAAAACAATTCTCCATTGAACCACACAACATAAACTCTGCAACACTGTCCTCGAACTCCTTGTGCGAAATAAAGTCTTCAAGTTGTAGACCATTCTGTTGTAAAAACGTTCTGCTGCTTGGTATAGTCAGCCAGGTGATGACATCCAAAATTGATGGCCCATATCTAGTCAACGGAAAGTCAATCAGTCTACTCTCCACTGGATGGCCTTCCTCTTATTTAAATACTACATTTTTCGCCCACAGATCACGCATTGAAATACTTCCTCGAAGTCTGGGAAGGTGTAAAGATCCTTTTCATCTGCAGTAAGTAAATTTGAACCGATCAGAGTCCAGAATTTCTGACATTACCTTGATGAGTTCACAGAATGTTGCAGTGCTCTTGCCGAAATTTTCTAAACGAGCTTTACAGATATATTTTGCCAGGTGCATTTTCCTTAACAGCTTTCGGAAAAACACGCCAAATTTGTTGGTGATTTTTACCCTCGAATACTACTCGTATTGATGCAGCATGCAAGCTCGCCGACGACTTCAACCCACAGTTCACGTGATCAAAATTCAAGAGTCCGGATTGATCAGCTCCCATTTCACCCAAGCGTTCAAAGACCAGAATTTCTGTAATTTTGTGCAACGCTTATTTCTTTTTTGAAAACACCAATCTCCTCTATGTACTCAGTTTTCGAAGCTACGTCACTCGGAGCGGACTTGATGGAAAACGTCACTTCCTCCGGGGTGACTTTAAAAGTGCTTGCTGAATCTGAACGGAAAGTACTTCGCGTCGTCGAAGATATCCTACTAGACTGTCACTAGATCCTTGCACTGGGTACCTAATTATTTTAAGCACTCTTTTGCCTCTCTGACGCGAAAGATCTTGAGCCAAATCTGGTGATGTTTTAGCGGCGCATATACCGGACTGATGATGTTGAATAAATGGGAAAGAGTTCCTTAAGTGGGTTGTTGTTTTATAACAAAGCTAAGTACATATTTGGTATTTTTTAGTAAATTCCCAACTCCGAATTAGATATAGGGCTTAGAGAGGTTTAGCGTGTGAGCTATTTGCTGGCTCTGTCGAGCTGTCTATTATCTGTTGCCACACATTTGTTTACTTAACTTCGGAAAGATGTCGAATTATGGGTTAAGTGATAAAGTGCTGGAACGTCGCAAATACGAAAAGTCAACAATAGAATGTCAAGGGATAGAAGTCGACATTGGTGCTCCACAAGGTTCTATTCTGGGAGCAGTACACGTTAGCGATATGCCAGAAATTGTACATGAATGCAAGGAAAAGATACTGATGAATGCCGAAGCTACTAAGTGACATTAACCGAATAACAGAATGGTTAATAATTAACAAGCCGAAATGAAACGAACAGAAAACGAAAATTTTAAACATAAACATAAAGAACATTGTTGGAATAGGATACGATACGCTCACAACAATCAGATGCATGCTGGATGCTCTTAAATGACTGAGCATACGAGAAAAATTGGAACTCCACCCACTGATAGCAGTCTTCAAAATGCAACATGGTATGGCACCAAACTATCTAACTGCTGCAGTAATATGCGTAGGTGAGTCATGTTCATGCTCAGAGTTGGTCATCAGCATAGATGGCAAACTCTACTAATATTTTTGCAATACCTTCAACTCTTCACGAATCCACTGTAAGTGAATGACCAACATTTGTCCGAGCATGTAAACTGCTATTGCAGAATTTGCTATGCATGTGTAATATGGATGATGTTTTCGTGTAAAATATGAGGGGAATTGCCATTATTGGCAATTCACACATATCCACAGACAGAGTTTGAATCCATGCGCATACGATGACCATGAATGACCATGAATGGCCACAATTTTGCTTCCCTCAAACCAAATCTTTATTTTAATAATTCGATGGCTTGGGAATTTTAGAATGTTACTTCAAATAGGGCCACAACCTGGGGTGGACCTGGGCAAACCCCAGCAAGTATCTCCATTCACCTCGATCGTAAGACCTGTCTCCTGCTACGCGTGCAAATGAATTGACTGAAGGTCACTTCACTAACAAGCCAACTGTAATCGGGTCATTCCTTTATTGCGCCGTCAATCCGGGAAAGATCCGAAGATTCACCTGCTCGACATGTCGCAGCTATCATGATCTTGTGTTTTGACCGTTTTCATAAAATCAATGTCACTATACAGCAAGTACAAGGAGGCGCAGAAGTTGTTTTGGATTTGTGGCATTTTCCATCACTTAGGCTTATTGAAGTAGGCTCGTGACTCCGAAAAACCCTAGAAAAAAAAGTCTGGAACGGCTAAATCGGACGATCTTGTCGGCCAGTGCAAATCGCCAAAACGAGAGATTAGACGACCCGGAAAAGCAGTCCGCAGAATTTGGGTTGTGGCTCTTGCAGTATGCGTCGTTGCTCTATGCTGTTGGAACCACATGTTCTCCTGTCCCAATTTACCCAATTGAGGAAGGAGATAGTCGTCAAGCTTGACTCTGTAGCGCTTGCGGTTCATAGTAGACGTTTGGCGCCGCAGGCCGCCGCAGTCGAAAAAATAAAGCCGGATAATGCCTCCAGCAGATATAATGGCTCTTCGTGGATTATACGCGGATTTTCGATGCCCCAGAAGCGATAATTTTGCTTATTCACATATCCATAGATATGTAAATGAGCCTCGTCGGTCATAATGATTTTCGATGAAAAGTTGTCTCCATCGTGGCTAGAGCGTAGGTTCCACGCGCTTGGCTATTAACAACTAACAGCTGATGCACTCTCTGCACTTTGTAAGGGACTATCTTACAGTCTTTTACCAAAATTCTCTGTAGAGACCGCCGGCTCCCAGAAATTACACCAGATTTTTTCTATGGAAAAACGCCAGAAAATTTTCTACACAAGTCTGACCTTTTTTCCTAAGAAGAAAAGCCAGAATTTTCTGGCTATCTTTCCGAAATTGCAGGTCTTTTTTTCCAAAAAAAAACGCCAGAGAGAACATGTTTGGAAAAAATACCAGAAACGATATTTCTGACGGTGACGTGAAATAAGACCCAACGAAAAAAAGCCAAAAAAGAACAATTTGGCCTTATTTCGTTTTAAATCTGGAAATAACACAAAATTTCCGATTTGGCTTTATTTATTTTTGCAAAGCGAAATAAAGCCAAAGGGAGTAGGAGTAGCGCTTCGCACGATTCATTTGTTTAAACTCCACTTTCCGTGGTGGTTTAGACGCTTTTTCGAGTTCGTCGCTCCGCTAAGGGTACCACAACGACTGTCAGGCAGGCGCCTATGTAATAGGTGTTAATTATATTACAATTTGCTGATATCAATGCAAATTCATGTAAACAAAAAGAAAACAGTTGGTCTTACTTCGTTGGGCCTTATTTCACGTCACCATTTCTGACATATTTTTCTTTCATGACAATGGAAAAACACCAGGAAACATCTGTCTGACCTAATTTCCGTAATTTCTGGTATATTTTCCAAACAAAAACCTTTTCTGACATTGACCCAATTGCGTGGCACGTCATCTGGTCGATACTCCGGGGTCTTCTGCGACATTTTCAGCCACAGCTACGATATTCTCAGCAGAACGGCTGATCCGTGGCCGGCCACACTTGGCAGCATCTCGTGTTGTCCCATACTCTTCTAGGCAAGCGGCTAAACGTCGTGTGTTTGCCCAGTTGGTGTTGGACGAACGGAAAATCTGCCCCGAAATTCACGCTGCGCCAACACCATTGACAAACTATTCCGCAAAAAAATCATAACAATTAGTCTGCCTTCTTTAGGAGCATAGCGATTCATGTCTTCATGATAAGGTAATGACTTTTGCACCATCTAGTATATTCAATGGCTGTATCTTCTTCTCCATTCGTTGTCAATGCACCCGGGTCCGAAGACGGAATGTCTTACTTAAAACAACCTACAACGGCCTCATTTATTTTTAACAAAATCCATACCTTTGCCTCACTGAGCAAAACTGAGATGATTAAGATCCTGAATAAAGTCAATTTAGTTAATCTAGAGAAGGCTTTGCTACTCAACCGTCTTATTATCCGGAAGATACATTGAGATACACGGGATACACTGAGCCTGAATAGACAAAATCGTTTACTTCGTCAAATTTACTTCTAGATAAAGTGATGTTCTGTCTAAGACGACCATGTTGAATGCTAGTTTTGATAGGCAGTCAAGCTGGGCCAATCTGCATCACTTCCGAAGCGATACTCACGAACTCGTTACTGACATTGCTCTCCGTTCCGCCCATAATTTCGATACCAACGGCATATAAAGGGTTTTCCAATAGGGACTTGACAACTTCGAATTTAATTTGTGAACGCACTCTTTCACTAATCATCAAACTGTCACTGTCAATTTATTCAGTAAACTCAACATTTTCATCATTCTGCAAATTATAAAAATTTTCTACAGATATTCAGAGTCGGTGACTGCAAC
The DNA here is from genome assembly GCA_963966105.1 of Volucella zonaria. Classification (NCBI taxonomy): domain Eukaryota; kingdom Metazoa; phylum Arthropoda; class Insecta; order Diptera; family Syrphidae; genus Volucella; species Volucella zonaria. The sequence goes on from OZ014530.1 coordinate 58,690,308, forward strand.
TTTAAGAGCGTTAACTCCAATTTTCGGTCGTAATTCTCGCCCTAGTAGACGGGCAATAACAAGTTTAGTGCAAAAATTTGAGTCTACATATTCGTTACGTGATGTTGCCGTGTCAGTGAGACAACGGGTTGGTCGAAGTGTCGAAAATATCGCTGCCGTTCAGACGTCCGTAGCAAACGATCCAAATCAGTCAATTCCACGGCGTTCTCAAGAATGGGGCTTCGCTCAGACCACATTATGGCGTATTTTGCGTAAGAATCTTGGTTTACACCCATACAAGATCAAGCTGACTCAAGAATTGAAGCCGATGGACCATTTGAAGCGACGTACGTTCTCCGATTGGGTTCTGGAGAAGATGCGTCAAGATGATGAATTTCATCGCAAAATCATCTTCAGTGACGAAGCTCATTTTTGGCTCAATGGGTTCGTCAATAAGCAAAATATGCGTTATTGGTCGGGTGAAAAACCACATGTGCTTCATGAATCACCACTTCATCCACAAAAAATAACTGTTTGGTGCGGTTTGCATGCCGGCGGCGTTATTGGGCCATATTTTTTCGTCGACGATAACGATTGTCACGTTACTGTGAATGGTCAGCGTTATCGCGCCATGATCACCGATTATTTTTGGCCCGAATTGGAAGATATGGACTTGGACGACATGTGGTTTCAGCAGGATGGTTCCACAAGCCACATAGCACACGCTACAATCGATTTATTAAGAGTAAGTATGGTGATCGTGTTATCTCAAGATATCGGCCAGTTGATTGGCCGAATCGTTCGTGCGATTTAACGCCGATTGACTATTTTCTGTGGGGCTACGTTAAGTCATTGGTTTATGCCAACACGCCGACTACGTTGGAAAAGCTCAGAGACAACATTGAACGCGAAATAGCGGCCGTTTCGGCCGAAATGTGTGGCCGAGTCGTTGAAAATTGAGTCCAACGAATCGACCGCTGCAAACGTGCCCGCGGTGGCCATATGAACGAAATCGAGTTCCATTCATAAATGTTTTGATTGCACTTCAAGCCAATAATAAAGTTTTTGAAATATCTCAAATGGTTTGCCTTTTATTTAAAAAAAAAAACTTCTCAAGTCGTAATTGGAAAACCCGATACAAATAAACGAACGGATCCTTAAAAGATTATGCCTTTCACGATGTGAAAAAACTTGCATGACATCGTGTCTACTTCCCCAAATTCATTATTTTATTTCAAAGGAATTTGTTGGATCTTTGCCAACATTGAGCGCACTGTGGATCATTAGACATTATCCTGCCGAATGGGCAAAGATTGATAGAGATGGAAAGTTAGACACTCTTATATTTATCAATGCTATCGTACGCCATCTTAAAATCGATAAAAAATATGGTGTGTATCTATCTGAAACTCATGTGATTTCTCCAAAATCTGCGGTGCTGAAAAGCAGGTCTATGGAAGACTTTCTAAAACTTGAGCCACACCAAATCAATATTGTAAACAAAGGGCTCGGCTAATGCAGCGGATAGGATCTTGTAAAGCTAGTCTGCTTTCGTTAAGATCAGCCAAGCAATACTAAGCTCCGACTTATCGGGCAAACTTTAATTCGGTTGTGCTCTATGGATAAGTTAGCTCCTCACCTAGTCATTTTTCACGGAGTTTAACAGCTCGACGAGTACGGCCTCAACTCCAGGAGCTTTGTTGTACTCAAGTTAAGATAGGGCTCTCTTTATTTCGCCCAAGTCGACTATGCTCAATTATTGATGATCACTCTAACAGCAGAATTTTGATCATCATCACTGTTATATAGTCTAAAGAAATCGTCCATTTTTTTCCTTCTAAGAGGCTTGTCCCTTTTGCTCGCAAACCTCCCTCTATGCAGCACCACTCTATACACGTCAAGTTTTGCTGCATATCCTTACTGCCAATCTTCGTTAAACTACAAGTTTTGCTGTAGTGGCTGAGAAGAATATAGCACAATAGAGCGGGTGTCTCTGCCGGCCTTCTGCACCTAAAAGCGGCATATAACGTGTTCAGGGATTAGGTTCCACTCGATCGTTATAACCTTAAGCGATTTCTTGTGATTGTAGCCGTCCAACATCAAACTACTGACAGTATATTCTCGTCTTGGCCGTGTCAGTGTCCCCGTTGGAACGTTCGGACATCCATTGTAATGAAGAATTTTCTTTCCTCAATCGCATTATGTTCAATCTGGTTGACGATGTTTTGCTCTTCCGCAGAACCTACCATTCTGAATACATTAGTGGAAGTATTTTCGGACAGGGCTTACCTTCTAACAATACCACCAACGACAGCTCCTTTTAGTAGCTTTTTACTTAATCGAGTTCCCATTAGGCTTTACGAAAAAATAAAAATAGTCCATGCGATAAAATATGCAGTTTTGAATTTATTTAAATTCCCATTGATCATCGGAATTCCTCTTTGTTCCAGGAAAGAAGACTGACCTTTGGATACATTGAACCAAATTGTTATCTCATACACAATGTATTATTTTTATTAAGAACCTACCCTCATGCGGATCTTTTACCTCACGAATTCCATAATGAGATGTCCGTCTTCCAAAGAATATTCAAAAGAGAGAAAAATAAAGGGAAAGTATCTTATGCAACACAGATAAGATATTGCACGACTTAGAATGGCTTTGACTTAGCCCCTTCATCTAACCAAAACGTGAGTATCTAATGATTCAAAAAAAAAAAACCAAAAAAATCTGCGTCTACGGCGGTATCCCGTTCAATTATGCCCATTTCATACCAGATTGGATGGCGAATCTCTTTCATGAGGTCATCAGCTCTTCGCGATTATTTTTACCATGTTTCTGGTGTTGTGTATCCCTTGGCGTAACGGGTTTATGTACGAGTAGTATATCACGTGTCATTAGCCCGTGTGAATCTTTAAATTCAGGTTGAATTGATTTCTAAAATCGTCGGCGTTTCGTAACACTCATTAATATGCCGGCAATCGCAGGTATACATAATCGTAATTGGTACTCGTAGTTTCTAAACGCGTCCAGCCCCTGAAGCTGAATCATACTCGACGTACCTTGGGGGTTCCAATATTTTAGCAACTGTTTTGATTGTGATCAAATTAATTTAATTGTCTCGCATTATCAAGTTAAAGTTCGATTAAGAGAAGATCTTCCACAGATACGAGTATCTACACACCTACAACTACCGGAATGACGGTATAATGAGCTATAACCAGATTACACCAGTCACGATTCACGATTCACGAGAGCCGAGAGTTGAGTCTAAAGTCTCGACTTAAAGCAACCGCTAATGAAGTTTTTGAGTCTGCATTCCATACACTTGTACTCGTATCTACAATTAGTCATTATGCGAATTTAAAAATTTTAAAATGAACTTCTCATCCCTGATAGAGAAAGCCAGTTTTGCACTTCGATTGGATACGGGTAGATACTCGTACTCGTACTCTGTGGGTTGAGTTTTACTGTGAAATAAACATCACGTGCTTTCCCGACCTTCTGTTTTGTTTTGTTTTGCTTTGCACTTAGAGTCGCACTAATTATTCTTTCTTCCGAGAAGAGAACAAGATACTTTCGACAAGTAATGAGTGATTCTTATGAATACAAGTTGACGATATAAATTGACTTATTAACGCTTCTCAGATTGTTGGACTTGACGACCTTTACGTGGAAATACATAACATATCTCCTGAACAAATCACAAGATCTGGATGTTTACTCATATCAGGGGGATAACTAGTTTAACATTTTAATGAGGTAGACGACTCACTATGAACTACATAGATGATGTTTCTTTAATGTGAACATCTGATAGATGGATGATAGCAAGGCACTATCAGCTAGACTTAAGCGGTCTTATGATAAAGTATGGGTCATATACCATGCATACCATGTCAAGTTGAGTCAATCTATGCCTGGGCTTAGAGAGCGTTTGAAAATATGTCAAATTGTTGGCATAGGATGAAGTTATATTTGTTAGATCAGTGCAATTCTTCGACACGTCTTAGTGTCCCAGGACGTAATCTAGTCTGATTCTGTTTTCTTGGACAATCTCATCAAGAGATATGCTACCTACTTTAACCACCCTCAATTAAAAGCGTTCGACGAACCGGATCCCTACTTACTTACTTACTTATGTCCTGTTTCCGTTTGTGGATCCTAGGGCCCAACATTTAAACGGAACAATCGTAGCTTGGTGTTGAAGCTGATTGTATTGCTTCGCCATATCATTGACATCATTATAAACGCAGATTTTGATTTGCCGATTCGGTTCACAATATCCTGTTCGGGAGACAATGCTCCCAAGATATTGGAAAATTTCTACTCTCTCTACCGGTTATCCAGCAATGCTAACTTGAGTTGATGAGTTAATACAGAGGTTGATGATTTTCGTTAATCTTCAAACCCACAACATTTGTCTCCCTCTCCACTTTTGCTATCATTTTGCGCAGATCCATAATTATGTGAGATAGTAAACACACGTCATCTGCGTAAGAGTAAAGAGTCCGACGAATTCCTCCAATTCCTGTAGACAAGGTCGCCCAAAGCACATGGCTAATCACCAATAAAAAAAAGTATCGGCTATAAAACGCAACCTTGTCGGACCCCACTTTGGACTCGGAATTCCTCTTACAGCTTTCCTCTACGCAAAACATTACATTTAAACCCATCATAGGTACGAGTAGGTTGCTTTAATTTGTCAGGCACACCTCTTCTGCGCAAGGCAAGTTAGATAAACTACCTATTGACACTGTCGAATGCCTTTTCTTTTGTTTTTTAAAGTAGCGCGCGCGGGTTATTAGTACCAATAAAATGTTTGCACACAGCACAGTCGAATGACATTTAGGGAGCAAAGAAACGGAGGTACCCAGGTACGTTGGTTTTAAATGTCTGAATATTATAATGACTTGGAAATAGAGAACTCGGCAGGGCACTCCATAAACGAGTTGCACGGCTTAAGAACGAATCACGATATTTCAGAGTACGTCCGAAAGTGGGCTTTGGGGTAAACTGTTGAGCATTCATAGCGACACGAATATTACGGTTGAGGGTCTGAAGGAGCTGAATGCTACTGGAGATTTCTATGGTGCACGAGACATTACATGTTCAATAATGATCCGGAGCAGAAACCTGCTTGTTCGGCATAGATTATATCTCCCAGAGGTTGCTTTATGCGCTCAAGAACTACTTTGGCTATTACCTTAGCAACGGCGGGAAAAACCAAAATGCCTTTCCCGTTTCCACACTCCATAAGACTACCCTTTCTAGGAAGCTCGACAATCATTCCCTTCTTCCACTCGTCGGCGAAACTTTCTGCCTCCCAAGCTCTCTCAAAGAAAGGATGTAAAAGCTCTGCTGGTGTTGTTGGAGAGGCTCGCAGAAGGCCTGCGGGAATATCATCTATTCCCACCGCCTTGTTGTTCTTCAGCGCGTCGATCGCGGTAGTAATCTCACCTTTATTGGGAGTGGAGCTGCGAATTCGGAAAATTCTTGCTTCGGGCAGCAGATTTGTATGAGCATCGCTGGCGAATACACGGTTAAGGACTGTAGCGAAATGCTCCTTCCATCGCTTGAGCCGATCCTCTCTTCCTCCGCTTCTATTGCATTTCAGAAGCATGAAGCCTTGTTATGCCCTCTTATGACTTCCAGTCTAGTTCAAAAATTCAGGATTTCAATGAACGTAATCGGAAAGAGTTTTGTTTGGGTCCCAGCTCACAATGGGGACATGGGAAATGAAATCGCATATGAACTTGATTGACAAGGCTCTATTGAAAGTTTTTCAGGACTCCAACCTGCGTTATGCAATCCTCGGTTAGGGCTTTCATATGAGCATAAGTGCAGACGACATGGCTCTCCAGATTGCCGGCAAATTAAACGAAGGCTTCCTGACGTCTCTTAGAAGTCAGCTGCTTTCCTGCTGTCCAGCAGTTGGAAAAACTGCAGGCGGCTTACTGCCATCGTGATGTGGCACTATACTTTTTTCTAACATCCAGCGATGCTTCCTGTGAAAGTGATGACGACACTGTGGAGTACTACTTTTGTGGATGTACGGCTTAGGCTACCATGGTGGGTACTGGTACTTTAGGCACTTCATCACTGAAGCGCCTACTCAGCTCTCTTCGAAATACTGAGAAGTTTCAGTAAAAGCAATATACATGGAGATCCTGTCACATTAGGCCTTGAAATCTTTTCATATTTTCTCTAGGAACTATCGCGGTGTTAATAATTGTGAAATTACTCGAGGAACCGCACTTATTAGGATCAGTCAAGACAAGTATGCTGCCCATACGGGCAGCCTTGTTATACTTAAGTTTTGATATTGATACCATTATTTCAGTTTGGTAAAATGAATGAGAAGCCTAGTTTCGTCTTCCAAGCTAAATGGTTCGTTCTGACAAACAGCGGAGTTTCAGTCATCCTCTCAGTTTCAGAGCCTGCAGAAGTGGTTTTCATGTGCTCAGCATCGACTATGACTCATCATTTCTCTCAAATTTCCTTTCTTATATCAGCGTGTTTTTATTTAGGTTGTTACCTTGTTGCCTTTCTTGTATCATTTGGCTCCCATGTATGACTCTGAATGAAATTCTGAATTTGTCATCGTCTTGTATCGTTCTCAGTGATGAAAAAATAGTTAAAGAGGTCAAATTACTTTGTTTGACAACTTGTGGTAAAACACAGTTCCATTTGTAACAAGTCGATTGGCGGTTTCACCCTATTTGCGTTATTGTTTGCGTTAGCGTTATAGTCCATTGAAGATGACTTCGTTTAGTAGAAGGTGTCTTTCTTGTAATAAGGCAGCTTTTTTGTGCTAAAATCTGGTCCGTAATTTAAACTTCAAAATTCTGTCTCTGTAGGTTTGACCGAAAATGAGGCCTCCGCATGCTATTTTCTTTAATAGCAAATTAAATCTAGCCTCTAGCCCCTCTCAATTTAAGCAATCTGGCATTCCGTAAACTTTCACAGCCTGCTCCAAGAAGCACCCTCACTTTCCAGAAACAATTCCTAACTCGGGTGCAATACCAATATTCGTCAACATGGTATTATTTGGGGGATGCCTTCGGTTCCAGTTCTATTATATTGCATTATTTGGTAAGGCAGAATGCAACCATCCCAATTGTCATTTCAGCCCACATTTAGAGTTAGATAACCGCTACCAGGGACCATCTAGCAGAGGCAAGGCGACCACCTACTTATCCCACGCGCGGCCGCGAATTGAGCGATCAATAATTTCCCGATGAATCGCCACCTCGGGAATCTTGATGGCCTAATATGAAATTTACGTAGCTCCATACATAATAATAACAATTTGTGACAGTAGTTAATTTAAGAATACTCTTCGCCCAATTGAGCAACTGTAATCGTCTGTAAAATTGCGCAGCTAATAAATTCACCAAAAAAAAAAAAAAAAAACAAACAAACTTCCTCAAAATGTCTAGCAATGTGGATAGACCATAAGTCACCTCGTGTTTTAATTTACACCAGCCAATTCTAAAAATATTGAAGACGTTCCCTAGACAAAATTAAATTAAATTGAATTCCTCATCGTGTAGTGCACCTGTAGCATTCTTAAAGTTGGACACTTCTGTCAAATTTGTAGCAAGTAAAACAACAAAACCATTTCATGGCCTTCTACTTACAATGATGCCTTCAGGTAAAACCTTATTCAACTGGATGACGTCACACAAAGACTAAGGAAGGGAATTTCTACGTCCGAGGCATACTCGAGTGTGATTCATTGATTGACAGGAAAGGCAAAGGATTTGTCCTTGCTCTATCCAAATGTGTCCAAATACTTTTGTTGTCACATCCGCATGATTTGAACATGAAGACATAAACCTCTCTCGTATCTGCACTGTTCATAAGATTCTCAAAAACCTCGATGCTATTTATAGCCCTAAAACATGTGTATCTTTCGGTATAATTTAGATTAACTTTTGTCTTGTCTTCATAGATTCTACGAGTACACCTACAATATCTTCAGGAAATAAATTTTGAATTAAATTTCCTGGTTGCCAACCCAAAAAACCCCCCCGGATAGCCTATCAAATTTTTACACATTCCACTTCATTCGTTTGTCTTTATCAAAAAATAAATACCACCATGTGGCTTATAGTGCAAATAAAGATTTTATGCTTCTCCTATTCGTCCTATTTTTTACATCCCATCACCAAAACCAAACGGATGAACAGTTTAGATGCACATTACAATACTCGTACTTTGATCCCATGAAATCCCAAAGATACGCACTATCAATCTTAATATTGTTGTCATTATCAAAGAACTATGTATCTGCCAATCCATTAGGCGGGACGCCCAAGCGACGTTCAAGTTCACGGTCAGGCGAATAGCTCAATGTCTTGGTCATCTTACCGCCAACATTTGCCGTCCATTTTTCCCCATCCATCAGGGGATCTGCCAACCACAAAGAGAAAGAAAAAAACCGATGAACTTTTACAATCTATTTTTATGAATAGATACGAGTAACTTTTTAGGTACACATCACTAAACACTACATTTGTAGTTGCTAACAGCTCGTCGCTAGATGCTGCCAAGATGCCAAGAAGCAAAGATGCCAAGATGCCAAGATGAAGATACAGGCACTGGTGGATTATCTTCTTGTTCTTTCGTTTTTTTTCTATTCGAAAAATCACAGGCGATACGGCTAAACCCAGCAGACAGACGGCAAAATGTGGGGCGGAATTTTGCATACATAACATGCTCGTACTCGTCTGTATATAGGTAAAACAATGCAAGGTGCTTTCACTTTTTTGAGCCCCAAAAACGGAATATCTTTTACAAATACATGCACTTAAACAACAACAACAACAAGGGCTAGTTACATCTTCTTCTACTCATTTATGTACTCGTATTGAACTTGAATTCGAATTTGGTAACAGTTGGCAATGGTTCTGGGTTTTCTTTTGATCGGGGCACCGATGAACGCAAAAAAGCTGAAAAACTTCCGCCACAGACGTTCCTCATAGTTATCGCGCACAGACACAAATGGTACATAGAGCCAATTGAGAATTCGTTATTACAGATAAATGTCATAAAGCGAAGAAAAATTCCTGATTTTATACTCGTAGATAATAGATATATGAAAAATTCTATTACACAAATAACGATCGAATTTAACGGTTTGTGGTGATTAGAAATCGGTTACGGTTTGAATTACTTCCGATTTTGAGATAGGAAGTAAATGAGAAACGAAAGATATATTGTGTCGCGATCTTATATAATAAATTTGTTGGAAAATGTCTTCTGACAGTGCTATGGAGGAGGATGAGGATACATTAAAAGGGATTACCACGTCTAACAACGTTGGATCTATTACTGGTGTACCTGAGAAACGACCCGAACATGTGGAGATAAAAATAATTATGCTGAAAGTTGAGGTGAATTTCGGAACACAGATAGATTTAGTGAATATTTTTTTCGAGTTTTTTTCTTTTTTTTGGAAATTGCATAGTAGTGTGGTGAGTTTATTTATGATTCACCTAGACAAATGGGATTTGGAAATCGAAATTATTTCCTTTGATCCATTCATTAGTTTGTTCGTTTTCTTCGACAACTACTTTTCTATCAATCTGTAGCTGATGCTTGGTAGAAGATACGAGTACCAGGTACCCACCTAAATTTACACTTTCAAACTATGCTTAAAGCAACTCTCCCTTGTGTATCCAGCTTTAGGCTTTTTTGATGAAATTCTATGGGTACTAGTGCATCGATATTCTGCTGATTTCTGTCCATTGCGATGTGGTAGAAATTTATCATCCGCCTCCACTAAACATAGACAGGAGGCTCTCATTTAGCCTTTCAATCTTTTACACTTTTAGGCTTTCTGTTTTTTGTTTTTTTTTTTGATAACAGTTGGAATGTAACGCGTACAGATTCCACTCATGGCGCATTATTGTATTGCTGCACTGCAACTTGTGATCAATTTATTTGTTCTTTGATATCATCTGTGATTGAAATTTGAGGTTCAATTGCCTTTTGCACCGGATTTATAGCGATTTACTTTGTACACAATATGAATACAATATCAGCTAAATGCACTTATCACCTTCGAGTAGCGTGTTGATGTTTCACTTTACTATTGATTCTTAACACGGAGACTACCACAAAGGCACGCTAATCTTATTGTCATCAATCGTCATCATTATTTTTGAGTCACAACGACCGCCGAGTTTGTACGCTAACTTAACCGCATGCGGTATCATCATCCTAATTTTCTTGGATCGACTAAAACAAATTATTTAATTTTTTTCGCAATCTAGGCGCTACAGTACATTATGGGCTTGGGCCTCAACCAATAAATATATCACGTTAGCGCGCCACTTGGCCAATTACACTTATGCGCTCCACTAAAAACTAGGTTTGCCTCTACTGCCTCAGAGCAGAACATACTACCTTGATCAACATTCCTTGATCTTTGACCATACATTCCCGAAAAGTATTCACAAAATTGGAAATACAAGTTTATTCATCTAAATCTATATTGTCCCTTCATAGTAATCCCTATCGACTGCAACACACTTATGCCAGCGCTTGATCCAATCCTCGAAACATTTTTTATATTCGGTTTTCGGTATGTCCATCAGTGCTTCCTGCGATTTTTCCATTACTTCTTCACGGCTGCTGAAACGCGTTCCCCGTAGTGGTTTTTTAACCCGATTGAACGGAAAGAAGTCACAGGGAGCCAAATTAGGTGAATTCGGTGACTGTTGGATTTGTGGCAGTTTTCGTGAAAAAATTACGAATACTCGTAATGATGGCACTGTGCGACGGTGCGTTATCATGGTGCAAAATCCACGAGTTTTCTGCCCACAATTCCGGTCTCTTTCGGCGAATTGTTTCACTCAAACGTCTCATAACGCCCAAATACGAGTTATACTCTTTGTTTACTGGCTGACCTTCTGGCAAAAATTCAGGATGCACTACACCATTGTATCCATGAAAACCGTGAGCATTGCCTTTTTTTTTTGACTGAAAACGACAAGATTTTTTTGGTCTCGGCTCATTTGGTGAACGCCATTTACTTGCCTGATGTCTGGATTGCGTGTCGTACTCATAAACCCACGTCTCGTCTCCAGTAATGATCCTTTTGATGAATGCGGGATCGGATTCAGCCTCGCAAATCATCTCTTTTGCAACGTCAACACGGTCTCTTTTTTGCATGAAATTGACGTCGTTTGGCACCAACTTTGCTGCTACACGACAGAAACCCAAATCATTAACCAAAATGTCTTGGACGGATCCATAGGCAATGTTCAAGCCCTCCGCTATCTCTCAGATGGTTAATTTGCGGTTATTGACCAACATTTCTTTTACTCGTACTTCATCAATGTTTTCGTCGGTTTCCGATGTCGATGGTCTGCTACTGCGTTCATCATCTTCGATTGACTCACGAGCACCTTTGAACCGCTAGTGCCACTGGTAAACGACCGTTTTCTATTACGCAAAATTTAATACGAGTACAAGTTCGTTGTTGCAAATTTAAATCCATTTCTAAAATTGTAAAAAATCGCCAACACACACAGAGAGATAGATGTACTCTTGGCTACGTAACTTTTGCAAATGTCAATCCTATGACGCTAAGGTTTAGAGGGAATGTCAACAACAGATTTACCAACTTAACAAGAAAACCCGAACTCTAAATGGGAACAATGGGAGCGGCAAACGGTGGTGTCCCCCGGGAACTTTTTGATCGAGGTGGTACATCTGAACAGGTCCATGTTGTTTAACACCTTCTTTATTACATCTCTACCTTGAAAAGCGATCAAAGCCAACAGTACCAAAAATCTCCCGAAGAACCTTTCATTTACAACGACTTAAACTATCTTCATCCGCCTTCACGTCACAGAGCAGGACTGGGATGATGGGATTCTCATTAGTGTTTTTCGATAAGGCCTAATTACTCATTATCTTCTTAGGCCAAAGAAACAGATGTTGGCAAATGTAACCCTTCCTCAGATTTCTAATAAGGTTTCATTATCCCAATCTTCAAAAGTCTCTAACTACTTCAAAGTTAGAAACGTCTGTTTTAGTCGATAATGTTGTGTTTCCCTTCTTTTTGACAGCAGAAACAGAATGGGCCCTAATAGATTTCACAAATGGCGTCAAATGTCAATTTGGTTTTGACATTTGTGAAACATAGCTACAACCTGTCTGAATAAGTTATGGAATGCTATACTCCTGAAGAACGAAGAATAATCGTCATGATGTTTTTGATGAACAATTCGTTAGTGATTTTGGCGCATTGGGACGCCCATTTCCAACTATGTGGATACTTGAACAAGCCAAGGGCCATTACATCTATTCTATGTCACTGTTTACGCTCTAGTCGTTTTTTTTTTTTAGAAATGCACGGCCAAACGGTCACTGTGTATGGTGAGCGCTACAGAGTCATGATCAATTAATTTTTTATTCCTCAATTGGATGAATTTGGACTCGAGGACATGTGGTTGCAACAGCACTTAACAACGGCGCATAGTGCACCCGCCACAACGGATATTCTAAAGCAACGGGTCTAAAGTGTCATACATATATTGTATGGACCTGTTTTGGTCTCAATTGTCTCATTTTTACCTCTTCTTTTTTAAAACTTGGAAACGCGCCAGTGTCAGTTCGCTGTATTCTACCAATGATGTCACTGTGGAAGTATCACAGCTGCACAGACTTTTACAATACTGTGCCTCTGGTATAATGTTAAAGAAGTTACTTGACAGCGCATCACCTTAAAAGTCTTGATAAAATTTCTTCTAACCTTCACAGAGTAAGGAAGGTTTTGCATTGTCATTCTACATGTCATGGCTTTGTAAAGGAGGTTCCAATTATATGCGGTTTTGATGTCGATAAAAAAATAGTGCTAAATACGCCGGCTTAGTGGGCGTTCTATAGTGTGACGTTTTTCTGTAGGAACAGACAACTCCTTTTACTGGAATTTCTTAGTCTTAGTAGCGAGATGGGTTAGCGCTTCACTGATAAAGTGCCTCCACCTACCACATCAGCGCCGAACGTGAGCGTAGAACAGACATTCACAGATGTGGTGTTCTGCGGTAACGTCGTCCTTCTGACAAAAAATCCACAGAATTATGTGTCACTTATGCCCAGCATGCTTAAGTTCTTAGCAAAAGTGTATTGGGCCGTCACAACCTCAGTAAGCGGTCAGTAGTCTTTCCTACTGAGGGACAACATGAAACTCGCTGACATATGGAGACGTTGGAAACTATTCATTTGGTACGCCAGCAATCCGGAGAGTCATGTCATCTGCAGTTATGTTCATATGAATGCCAGCTGTCAATGGAAATCCTAACCCAGAACACAAAAAGCCCTTAGACAGGTTCTGGTCCCAAAAACCTCTGCTTCCGGCTTTGCCTAACAAGTTCATCTTTGTGATCACATTGTGGCCTAGATAGTTTACAGAGAACTCAGCCTTTCGAGTTTATTGCAGCCTTCTCGCATTCTCGAACTAGGTGTGAATGCTTAGGCAACTGTGGAATTTTCCGCCCTGAAATGGATCCAGTAGAGCCATTAGAGAGTTTCAAGCGTTCACACAATACTGTTGGCTATACTTGGAACGCAATGTTAATGAGACTGATGCTTTCGTAGTTGGTATAATTCAGACGGTATCCTTCTTTGTGGATCGGACTAGTAGTGCTAAGGTTTTTTTCAGTAGTTGACATACCTTTGTTCTCTACTAATTCACGTCCCGCTGCTTTAAATAGCTCGGCCGGTAGGCCTACTGCTCAAAATTAGATATTACTTCCCTTGCTTCATTTTGATGGGCTGTTTAAAATTCGTCAGAAGAGGCTGTTCCATGAACTTAGTATCGACAGTGAGAGATCGTATTTGTTCTTCATCCGGCGAAGCTGATGCTCTTGCCTCCTCGTTTACTCGTAGAGTGCAAGACCCTCTCTCGTCCTTCTATGCATGCGCTTTTCATGAAATCAGGTGTTGTCCGCGACGGTCGGATGAAATACGGCGCATCAAATTGGTGTCACTTTAAGATTAGATAATACTTCATTCATTTCATGGGCTATACTCTCAGAGCCATCTTCCATTTAAAAAGAAGTGGTCTCTGATCCAACACTCGCTGGAGCTCTGATGACCTTGCGTGTGAGCTGTCTTATGACTCTGGTCTTATGGACATGCCGTCCAATACAACGAGACCAGAACCTCAGTTGCGGAAAAAATACGAAATGGACTTCCCCTGTGCCCGGGACTGGTTTCAGCCAGAATCTGAGCCAGCAAAGGAATGCAGTTGAGTCTTCATATTTGGCTCCAAAACCAATATGGGATGTGGCGCTGATTTCCTAACGTTAGATTCCACTTCACGTTAGGAAAGCTCGCATCTGTCTTCCAAGCGGAGATTTACGCAATTCTGATGGCAGCGAACTATTGTATATTACGCAAAACCGGTGGAAGGGGCTAAGCATTTGCATTTGTAACGACAGCAAAGCTGCGCTTAGAGCCTTACTGAACCCTCTTATGACTTCCAAGCTAGTTTAATAATGCAAGGGATCACTGAACGCAGTCGGAAGGCTAAATTCAGGGACCCTTGTCTGGGTCACAGGTCACAATGGGATTGTGGAAAATGTAAATCACCAAAACGAGAGATTAGTCGACCCGGAAATGCAGCTCTCAGAATTTCGGTTGTGGCTTCTGCAATATACGCCGTTGCTCCATTCTATTGGAACGACATGTTCTCCAGTCCCGATTCATCCAATTGAGGAAGGAGGAAGTCATTGACCATTTCTCTGTAGCGCGGCGTTTTCGAACAAAAAAGGCCCGCTGATGCCTCCAGCGTAAACAGCACACGATGCTGTTTATCGTCGGTTATACGATAATTTTGCTCGAGATTCAGCGTAGGTTACACCTACTTGGCGGTCAACAGCTAACAGCTGATGCACTGCCTGCACTTTGTAAGGGAATATCTAACAATCATTTACTAAAATTATCTGTAAAGGGCGCCAATTGATGCCCAATTGCGTGACTCGTTGTCTGGTCGATACTACGGGTTTCTCTGCGACCGTGGCCGAAGTGTTAGTGGACTGGCTTCCAAATCGGAAGGTTAGGTGTTTGAATCACAGCCTCGCCCGAAAGATATATTGTCCATTTTTTCAGTTAGCGAAAATCAAGTAAGGCGAGTAGTTCACTAGAAATCAACATCAAGCCAACTTCCACTAAGAATTTAGTCTCCCCATTAAATGTTGGATGCCATCCATGGAGCGAAATAACCACTGAGCCCAAACACCTTTCTTTCTCTCTCTATCCTATTTTCCAAAAAAACTTAACAGCTGAGGCATTATAAGTGTATTCATACCCACTTGAGTGTTAAGTTCTTTTTGAAAAAAAAAAAAAAAATCTTCAACCACAGCTGCGATATTCTCAGCAGAACGGCTGCTCCGGGGCCGGCCAGAGCTAACAGCGTCTCGTGTTGTCCCATACTCTTCTAGGCGAGCGGCTAAACGTCGTAGTGTTTGCCCAGTTGGTGGGCGACACTACCGACGAATTATTCCGGAAAAAATCTTAACAATTATTCCGCGATCTTTAGGAGTATAGCGATTCATGGCTTGTTACCCCCACTTCCTTGATCGATTTTGAAGCCATCCGTGAAGACCCGACTACATTCCTTTCCTGGCTCTGATTCAGACCGGAAGCATTCTTCAGCACAGGTGAAGTCGAATTCATATTTTCACAGCAGTTCTAGTTTCATTGCAACAGACGCATGCCCATAAGACCAGGGTCAAAAGACAGTCAGCGTAAGATCTCAAAGTTTCATTGCATGTTGTATCAAAGATCATTTCTCTTTAAACAGAAAATGGCCTTGAGAGTGCGGGCTCTGATATAAATATCAAGATTCAGCAGTGAATCTAGCGAGCCAAGAGACAAGCCATTCTTCGAAGTCAGATAAATCAGCAGTGACGTATTTTTGTAAAAAGTTGCTCCACGCATTGGATATAATTGATTTTATCATAGCCGTGTAGACCCAGTAGTCCCAGTGGTCCCTCCTCGGTAACAATCCCCATGTCTTGCCAAAAGCCGACAGTGCTAATTAGTGTTTGACGTGACATGCTTAGTCAATTAAATTTATTTCCCAGCATGAAGCCATGAAGGTGAGGACAGATGAGTTAGACAAGTCAGATAAGTCGGTTTCCTCCTTCTCGCAAAGACCCATTCTAAAGCACGAATCGTCAATCACGTCAATGGAATTAGACCGTTTGCATGTGGTTCATTATACACGTTATGACCATTGATAGCGTTGAGCCGTAGGTCGAACAGTATGTCTGCCATGAAGATATGCCGCCGGCTTTGAGCCAACCAATATTTGTTACTGTCATCACATATTACTTGCAGTAGGCATCCGCATTTATCTATCCACAAAACTAGTGATTCGTCTAGTTATTTAGTCGAACTACATATGCCATCAAAAGTTGTTTCGTCGAAAGCACCCTCAATGTCGATCGAAATGCCCAGTACGCATTTCTTCTTGACAAGCGCCACCACCCAATTATCAAGGCTTTGCCCATTAATAGCGGAGTCGAGTAATAAACGGGGTAGAACAAATACCGGTCTTATTGTAAACGTTTTCCGATTGGCGCCACCGAAGACTGCTACGTTTTGACCAGCAACATTATATGCTGCCGGTCATTAAGGTCCTGTTGATGTGCAGTACTTTTAAAAATAAATTACCGTGAAAGTCAAGAACTTGACTTGACTTGTTAGAGGTAGGCCCCCTGGTGGCAGCGTCGTGGTGGTTCTGGTTTAAACCTAAATCGCAGAAAGTGTCTTCCAGTTGGTTTTGACCCGATGTAGAGTTGAGTGTAAGATCGGCAAGAGGTTTTATTTCGCCCTCGACTCTTACCAAGGATGGAACCTATGCCCTCAACACAGGTTCCGGATTGGTATCAAAGGAATGACGGAGAGCGTAACAAAGCGCATCCTTGCTCCCATGAATGTGCGGACATCCGCAGATTTTAAAGTCTCGTAGGATCTTCCTCGTTGATAGACATGTTGCATCTTGGACAGGGGAATCCTTCTGTTTTTTAACATGAAGGAAGTCAGGCTGTGATTTTTGATATAGCTACTTTTGCCGTTCGCCAAGGGTTCTGTAAGTATGCCAGTGCCACCCCAGCAATGAGGATTTTCTTTATTGTTGCAAACAGCTGGTCTATATATTCATGTAGCATAGCATAATTGAGTATATGCCATCGAAGTCAGACGACTTGAAGCCGTGAAAGGAAGCAATAGCAATCGATGAGAGAAGCTAGCTACTGTGTATTCTGTTACAGCCCCGTTGATAGGAGCGGGTACAGGGCTAGTGTCGATCAAGTTACCTAGGAAATAAGTCCCCAGCATGGAACACTTTAAACTCACTGTGATGTCATAACCAACGGTTTCAGATTACGATCTTTTGGCAAAAGCCTTTATAAGAGGCACTCTTCGAAATCCGACTTAGCTTCCACCTGTAAAGATTGCAGTCTCTCTCCAAATTAGTCTAAAGTGGTTTGTGTAGTCGCAGCAAATCTGCGTTCCGCCACGAAATAAGCGATCTACAGGAATTATTCCTGGGTGAACACGTCAACTCGAAACAATTGCTAAGGGCACCGCTTTGGTTCTAAACAGATTTCTCTGTTTTGTTCCGATCATAGGCGATACATTCACGGACATGCCGAGCACTCTTAAGGGTGCCCTCTTTAAAGCCTATGGCTTGTCCTGGATTCGAAAGCAAGGCCTCACATCTGGTTAGGAATTCGATGTTGTGATAGCACGACGTCGATAACTTCCTGATTTACCTTCAAAACAAATATTGGCAAACCAGCTCAAACGATAGCGTGAAGTCCAGGAGATGATTGTTTTTACATTGCATTTGAAACTGTACCGAAAATATTCTGAGTATTAACATCGGAGCATATGTTGAGTCCCATCTTCCTGGAATTGCAGTTCACAATGAGTTCAGCTACTGCCCTTCGTTATACGGAATCATCATTTCTTACTTGCGCCTTTATCAATAATTCCACAAATAGGGCAAAAGATTGCTAAGGCCGCAAGACTAATTGATTAGTCCCAAAAAAGTCAATACAAGAGTATCCACTGTCGCTTTTATTTCCTCTAAAACTCAGACAGGTTTGGACATAATCAATAGGAAGGTAGCTGATTACTCTGACACAACTAGAACACGGCCATCAATTTTCCTGCAGTGCAAAGCAGTTTTCAGCAATATTGCGACTCGTACCGTCAAGTGTCCTTTTTACATATCGAAAATCTATCAGGCTGTAAGTATTGGGCGTTTTTTCCGGGGGTTATTTTCCAATTGCTATAAATGCACAAAACCAATTTAATTGTGAAACGGTTATTGAAATTAGTATTTGGGATATATTGCTCATTCAGTCTGGAAATTTTGAAGTGGATGTTTCGGAAGAGCATATTCTGCATATTTTGGTTTTTGTTCGGGGAAAATCGGAAGGGAAGTGAAGCTACTTGAGAAATTCAAAATGTATGGGGTATATGGTGAGGGTTCGGGCAGGCCAAAGTAGATAAACGATGAGCTCCTGAAGTCCACCGTGGAAAGAAATTCCACTGTTACGGTAAGGGAACTAAACGTAAGCCATATGGACATCGACACGTAGCAAATATGGGAAAAGTCACAACCTAACGCAAAATAATTTTCAGCAAAGAATCGAAGCTTGCACTGCGTTACTGTAGCGTCACAATCAAGAGTCGTTTTTGAACCGAATCGTTACCGGAGAAGGAAAATGGGTACAATAACATCAAACGTCGCCACCAATGGCTTAATCCAGAAGACAGACCAGTACAACATGCCAGAGATGGACTTCACCCGCTCAAGTTGTTACTGTCTGTATGGTGGAGTGCCTAGGGAATTATCCACTTTGAGCTGTTACCTCGTAACCAGATTCTTACTGCAGATGTCTACTGTCAACAGCTGTGCAGATTAAAGTCGACAGATCTGGTCTATTTTATCACGATAACGCCCGCCCTCATACAGCTAGGATCACCTGCACACGGTTAAAGGGGTTCGGTCGAGAAAAAACTGTGCATCCATCTTGTTGTCCAGATTTAGCACGTTAAGATTTCCACTTGTTCCGAACTCTGCAGAATCTCAGCTATTTTTCGCATGTCTTCTAACCTAATGGTATGTATGCCAGTTCTAGGTAATCGAATTGTACATAGTCGTACGCT
Source organism: Volucella zonaria (assembly GCA_963966105.1). Lineage (NCBI taxonomy): Eukaryota > Metazoa > Arthropoda > Insecta > Diptera > Syrphidae > Volucella > Volucella zonaria. The sequence goes on from OZ014530.1 coordinate 58,709,496, forward strand.
TACTGCATTCCTTACCCCAAACTCATGTTATAGTTTTAGGCAAGCCAGTTATTTATTTTGTAGATGAATATCAATTGATGAAAGTTTAATGATTCTTTCGGAAAGAGACCGTGGCTCAAGTGGTAGTGTATTGGCTTCCCAATCTGAAGGTTTGGATCTCAATACCAGCCGTGCCCGAAAGACATTCCTTTTTACAGGCAACTAACATCTCGTGAATGGCTGAACAAAATACAACAACAAGTCAATTTACACTAATAATTTAGTGTTCCCATTAAATGTTGGATGTCACCCATGGATCAAAACTGAGCCCAAACATCTTTCCTTCCCTCTTAATCCAATTTTCCCGAAAAACTTAACACGTGCTCCGGCATTTTAAGAGTAGTCATCCCCTCTTGGAGTGTTAAGTTATTGTAAAAAAAAGGACAAGGAAGAAATAAAATATTTGTTGGGTCATCTCTGATTTATTAATAATAAAACAATCTCCCTACAAAGGGGAGAACTTAATGTAGTCCCTTAGAACACTTGTTGAGCATATGTACGAGTGTGAATTTATATCCGGTCGGCAAGTTTTCAAGTGGGGAAAAGTCCTACGACATTCGTCAGAAAGACGAAATACAAAGAAAATTAGATTAGGGTGCGATTTGTATAATAGCCCCTACTACAGGCAGATACAGATGTCTGTTCATAAGGATAAATGGCCCAAACAGGTGCTGTTTATTTTGTGATAGAAGCTATGAACCTATAGTTCCAAACAGCAGGAAAGTTTTTATATCTGTCGCATTTTGTTAAAAAAGCAAATAGATAAACCTGATTGTTGAGTTAACGAGGTATCATAAGTGCATCGAAGCGGTAACTCTGAATTTTTTGATCTTAAGGACGTTTTGGCTTTCTTTCATATTGGAGCATATCTACATATGCCCAGCTTTTAAGATTAATTATAACCAAACCTCATCACTATAATACATCCTATTGTCGCCATTTCTACAAGTGCGAGGATAATAGTTCAACTTCCTTGTAAGATCAGACAATTTTCATAAAGACGAACAGCAGCTTGAGAACAGCAACTTGCGAAAGTCTAACGTAAACCTTCCACTTTCTAATCGCCGTTCATAGACAAGCCAATCTTTTACATACATTTTCTCAATTTTGTCCTTGACTATCCTGCACCAAGTTCTGTTTTAGGACAACTCACTCTTCTCCCAGCTTACGTTAGTGGATTCCAATTCCAAAGGGCATTTGCAAACGAAAATTTCATCTTCTTGTAAAGAATGACTAATCACATACCACTTAAGATGTCCAGGCCTGTGTTTCCGAGGTGTTCGTTGAAGATACGGTTCGGCCAGAGTATCGACATCTGTTAACAAGGCTGGGTGACAGCGGTCGTAGCCATCTCATACTGCACTTGTTAGAAAGTACCAATTCACCAAAAACTCAATGCATAATCAGGAATTTGTTGCAATGGATAGCAATGACTTTATGAGTCTATCATCTAGACGGCAACAGCGAAAGGCTCTTTTGTCTTCATGGTACTTCTTTCACTATTATTAGCCCGGGTCTACCCCGGACAACTTTATTTAGCTTATTAACAAGCAAAAACTTAAACCTAGACTTAAAACTAACAAAGATATTCTTAACCTAATATGGGGCGAGGAGAAATGGTGGACGAGGTAGATGTTAAGGGAGTGGCATATTGAGCAGTGCTTTTTTCATTTCGTGTTTCCTACTATTTAGGTCAAAGACTTCGGCGTAGTTGTTCGTTATACGCAACATTCTAGATATTGGTTCAAAGTGACCGTAGTTGGTACGGTGAGTTCGGATCAGGAAGAGTGGGACAGATCTTAGATTACGGGGATTGGGAGTGAATGCAATATTTTGCGTTATTCTCGAGCACTCGATGTTTCCAGTCAGTAACTGGTGGATAAAAAGTACATCAGCGACTTCACGACGTTTTTTTAGGGTATGCATGCTAATTAGTTCCAGCCTATTTTCATAGGGGGGTAATCCATATGGGTCGGCCCAGGGTAGACCACGAAGTGCGAAACGGATAAACCTGCGTTGGACTGCTTCTATTCTTTGAATGTGGGTTAGTTTATAGGGTGACCAAACTTGGCTGCAATATTCGAGAAGAGGCCTTACAAAAGTAATGTACAGGGACTTTGTAACGTAAGGGTTGGAAAATTCTTTCGACCAGCGTTTGATAAAACCAAGTGCAGAGTTAGCTTTATTTATAATGCTGTCAATATGTGAGTCGAAATTCAATTCTCTGTCACAAATTATTCCTAGATCCCGTACTTGGGTGGTGGAAGGAATAGGCTCATCGCAGATGAAGTAGTTTCTTGGAGGGGGAGGTAGACGTTTGCAGGAATAGTTTATCGTTTGGCATTTTTTGACATTAAGCTCCAATAAGTTTTACTTGCTTCATACCGAAAACTTATTCAAGTCATCTTGCAGGCAATGGGAGTCAGAAGGCAATGAACTGTCTTTGGAAATTCTCATGTCATCAGCGAAAATAGAAAGATTACAATTCTTTAAAATGAGATTTATGTCGTTAATCGTCAGGATAAAGATGATTGGCCCAAGGTGACTACCCTGAGGGACACCAGATGTTGCTTTAATTGAAGATCTGAAGATGACCCTGTATTCTCGGTCTTCTAAATAGGATTTGGTCCATGCCACAAAATGAGGGGAAAAGCAAAGTTTTTTTAGTTTAAAAATGATAAGTTGGTGAGAAATTTTATCGAATGCCTTGCTGAAATCAGTGGAAATTGAATCGACTTCATTACCGTCTTCTAAAGCATGAAGCGTCCTAGAGATAAACTCTGTTAGGTTAGTGGTCGTTAATTTACCTTTCATGAAACCGTGCTGATTTGTACAGATAGTTGGCCTACAGTACGGAAGCAGTTGTTGATAGACTATGCTTTCAAAAAGTTTGGGTATGCAAGAGAGTTTTGTTATGGGCCTATAATTATCGACTTCGGCCTTACTTCCTTTTTTATGAATAGGGATGATGTAAGATTCCTTCCATAGGAAAGGGAAAGTACCTGTTGAGACAGACAAGTTAAATAGGGCAGCAAGGGGAGGACCGAGATGGTTAATACACTCTTTTATTACAACAGCCGGAAGGCCATCAGGGCCGGACGAAAAATCATCTTTAAGTTTGGTAATGTTATCAGACACCAAAGATGTTGTTATATTTAGCGAAACGGATGATGTCTCAAGATAGTTTCTCATATAGCTAAAGTAACTAGGATCGGGTTCAGCTGTTTACTTAGAAAAGGATTTATAAAATGGCAAAGAAATTTGCAATGGTTTTCGGGTCGGCAGAAGATTCACTGAGAAATTTGAGAGTAGATGGGTAGCCGTCTGACTTTCTTTTGGTATTAACAAACTGGTAGAAGCGTTTAGGGTCTGAGACTAAGTTAAATTGCATACGGTAGAGGTACTCAAGGTAAAGAGACTCACAAAGTTCAGAAAAACGATTATATACCAATCGATAATTACTGTAGTCGGAATCAGATATGTCTAATGGAGCTTTGGCAACCCATTAGCTCTTCGTAACTCCAGAAACTGTCTTGCTATCGCTTCTTCTTTTTATAGTCTTGCAAGTGCTTAAAGGGAGTCTCGTTTGCCTCTACTGCTATAATTTGAAAGTCTTGTACGCTCTTCTACCCATTTCATATGCATCGTTTGCGTTATACTGATAAAACTTTCAGTCATAAATACGTTTTGTACAGCTATCCAATGCACCTCTAAGTTCGGTGGCACTAAGCTACCTATAGTTTCAGCTCCTTTGATGAGGTGGTCCCTACAATCCTGGGGCACGGCACTATAGCCTAGCGACTGCCTGTTCTAAGGCGCAGATATTCCTAGACATGATCGACAATTGATGCAGCAGAAGTGGGCTTTCAGTCAACCCTGTCAAAACTTAAGTTGTTCTCCCTACGAGAAAGAGGAAGCTGACTGGTCTGACTCTTCTAGTGCTTAAAGACAATACAATCCAATTCTTCAACGAAACTAACTATTTGGGTGTCATCCTGGATAACAAACATCTTTGGACTAAACATGTTATGTCGAAAGACTCCAAGACCCTGTCGGCTTTCTGGCAGTGTAATGCTTTTCACAAATGGAGAGTCCTCAAGATCTTTATGGCTATGATAAGACCAATTATATTCTATGCATAGTGTAACAATCTCCCATGAAAATACATCACTGCTGCTTTTTTTTTTTGGGGTTTACGTCCAAGGAGTTGGCAATCTTCGAAAGGTACTAATAGCCCGCAGGTACTCGATTTCGAGGGTACGCCTCTGCACTAACCCACACCCGGCACTCTTCTACCCGCGGAACTGCCGGTAAGTATACTACTTCGAGAGGCTGGTAAGCACTTTATGAACTTCTTTCTCCGTTTGCTGGTTCGACATTGTGTACAGTATTTACTGTTCTTTGTTGTATGAGAGATGCCGTCTGGGTTTGATTTCCATTAGTGCTCTCTCTGACTCTTTCGAACCGCCGAAATTCCTTCATTATTTTTGCCGCAGCCTGTTTCACCGCATCCCATATCATACTTGCTGTTAGCATAAGGTTGACGATGTTTTCAGGAGTTGGTATCTCTCCAATTTTCTTCTCTAGTTTTCTGCTCTCTGTTCTGAAGTGTGCGCTCACTGGAAAAATACGTGCTGTACATCTTCCCTGGCCGCTCAGCAGTTTAAGCAGAAGGGAGATTCCTTCAGACCAAACCTGTCTAGATATGATTGAAAGCAGCCATGTCCAGTTAGGAGCTGACTTAAGTAAAAATTTACTTCTTTATGTTCTACCCATTTACGAATATCGGGTATAAGTCAGTAGATCCATCTCCCCTTTGTAAACTGGTTTCATCTCTCTTGCCACGCACTTGTGCTGTGCTGCTTTTCTCCCAGCTTGATATCTTTGACTGAAAGTCCGGGTTCCCGAATTTTGCCATCGTAGCTCAGTAGCCAGTATATCTGCTGGTAGCATTCCCGCAATGACATATATAGCATCATATGCAAACTCTCAGAGCATATAGTCTGTTGACAGAGTTAGTCTTTCTTGCGTATGACTTAATTTTCAATGTTCTCGCCCATATTGGTGTCGCGTACATTGTGATTGACTGCACCACCCTTGACAAAACTACATAGTCTCATTTGTTGTCTGGATCCTCATATGTTTGACATCATTCCGGAAAAGACAGCGCTCACCGTTACGACTAGCATCGATCATCATACCTAGGTATCTGATAGCCGGTTTTGATGTTACATCGTGATCGCCCACCCTGACGGTGATTGTTTCTCTTTCCTTGCGACTGGTTAGCAGAACTGCTTCCGTTTTATGTTCTACTAGCTCTAACCCAACTGGGTTAGTGATTTATTATTGCTAAATCGTTTGCATACATCCAGAAGTCCCGCTTGCGTAACTGGTGGGATCTCACCAACATGCTCTGTTGGTGCTTGCGGTGGAAATAATCCCGACACTATTTTTTGCATCAGCAAAGGGCATGAAGGTGGGGGTGCCCTAGAGCCCTTTAGGTTTGCCATGACCGTCCTGTAGGCGGTACCCCAGGGATTAATATCTGCTGCCTCGCAGAGTTCTTTAAAGCTGTTGTTGTTGCTTCTCCGAATGGCTTATTTAAGGTCCCTACGCCTAACTTTGTATTGCACCTGCGGAAGGGCTGACCTCTGGATAGCTGGCCTAGTCTTCTAGCTCTATGGCACTTGCTGCGTAGCTCTGCTATCTCTTGGTTCCACCAGTATACTTGTAGACGTTTTCCGTACCATAGACGCGTGGCAAGCTCTAGATACAGTTTTAGTAACCTCCGCAGCCATCGTGTTTTCTGTTCCTGGGTTTATTGTGGATTCTTCAAAAATCAGGAAAAGGGTGTTTTCGTCCAGTGTGCTTGTTTTCCAGCCCATTCGTTGTGCCTTTAGAAGGCGCTTCTGGGTTGCTCTCCTTTCTTGCACTTCAAAAAGGGTGGCCTGGTGGTCACTGTGGGTGTAGTCCTAACTGACTTTCCATCATGATCCTCTCACTAGGGAACTTGTTACAAAAGTTACATCAACTTTGGAGCCTACGTCGTTTCTGGTGAATGTGTGCTCGTTGCCTATATTAAGCACTACTGCGTCAAGTGACGATACTGCTTCTAGCAGAGCCTCTCCTCTCCTATTCGTCCGTATGCTGCCCCAATCAGTGGCCCATGCGTTGAAGTCGCCAGTTATGATTGATGAAGTACGACCTCTAGCATCATCCACGAGCCTTTTCAGCATTCTCTGGAGTTTTTCCAGCGTTCCAGCGACAGTTCCCTAGAACTGTCTGCCTTGGCTGCATTGGGGCTTACTCCCATTGATTCATATCATGGACTGCCCTCTCAAAATCATTTTCTGTGGACTTGTGATTAACGTACACTGGAGTTTTATTCACCTTATGTGCCGTCTATCATTTGACTACGACATACAATGTCGTGATACCGAAACACTTGTTGCTGTAAAAATTTTAAATTGACTTTCGCTGTGCTCTGGGATGGCTTCGCCCAGAATCTCAGTCAAGAAAAAAATTCAGTCGAATCTTCATCGATGACTCCAGAACCGATCGTCGATGTAACTCTGACGTCTTTGTAAAGATCGGCATCCTTAGATCTCACTACCCGTAAGTTAAACTTGAGTCTACCTTCCAAGCAGAGAAACGCGCAATCCTATTAAAAATTATTTCTAATATGAAGAACAGATGGAGGGGGCCAAGTAGCGATATTCCAGCTGTGTTTAAGGCCTTTGTGAACCCTAACACAACTTTCAAGCTAGCCCGGGAACGCTTTTCAGTTCTGAATACAGACATTAGTCTTCAGATCTTGTCTGAATCCCAGGTCAACTTGCTGCGAAAGGCTGAGCTGAAATGACAGTAGGACTCCCTTCGCCTCCAGCTAGAGAGTTGAAATCTGAGTCTTTTATAAATAATGTCGCAGCTATCCAATTTGCATTCAAATCAATCAAATAAAATCCAGGTGTCTCTTAGGAGTCAGCGAGCTTCTTACTGAAGCACTATCGTTCGTCTAGGTCTGTAAAAGCGGCATCTCCTGTTTTGTTGACTTTTATATTGTGAGGACACTGCAATACGATCGCATTGGACTACTGGTATGAGCCGCTTTATCCGAGTGTACAGTTACGACATAAAAAAAAATTACAAAACGAAATTTCTGGCTCATATTTACTTAGCCATTTAAAGTTTCACCGCATATAACTTTTCGTCTGGTTGCTACAACACAGCTCATCACTTTTCAATTTTGGCTAGCTCCGACAGGTAAACACTGCATTAAAAGTGCTTGCACCTTACGGCCTTAAAAAGGTCAAGCTGATATCTGCTGCTGCTTAAAAGACAAGCCGGTTTACTTATTTTTAGCATTCTGTGGTTTTTTTGAAAGCGGTTTTCGCTACTGGTTAAGCTCTCTCTGGATAGTAGAAAAGATAGTGATTGTAGCCAATTTTTGGATTTCAGTTCGAAATACTCGTTTTTTTAACGTCACTGCTGGCAAGCTGTCAGGACTAGTAAATTAAAACACAATTTTGGTGTTACAAACTGAGCTGCCACTTATACTTTGTCATCCTAACTTTTCAAAGAATAATCCTAAGAAGTCATAGGAATCAAAAGATGCCAAAAGACCTCAATTTCATGCAAAAAAGAGACCGTGTTGACGTCGCAAAAGAGATGATTTGCGAGGCTGAATCCGAACCCACATTCATCAAAAGGATCATTACTGGAGACGAGACGTGGGTTTATGAGGACGACATGCAATCCAGACATCAGGCAAGTGAATGGTGTTCACCAAATGAGCCGAGACCAAAAAAACCACGTCGTTTTCAGTCAAAAAAGAAGGCAATGCTCACGATTTTCATGGATTACAACGGTGTAGTGCATCATGAATTTTTGCCAGAAGGCCAGACAGTAAACAAAGAGAATTACTCGTATTTGGGTGTTATGAGACGTTTACGTGAAGCAGCCGAGAGGAAGTAATGGAAAAATCGCAGGAAGCACTGATGGACATACCGAAAACCGAATATAAAAAATGTTTCGAAGATTGGATCAAGCGCTATCATAAGTGTAGCAATCGATGGCGATTACTTTGAAGGGGACAATATAGATTTAAATGAATAAACTTGTATTTTTAATTTTCTGAATAAGTTCCGGGAACTTTTCATTGAACTCTATAGCTCTTTCTATCAACGCTACCTGAATAGTGCGCAAACCAATCTCATAAATGACCCCAAGTCCTTTTTTCAATTTGTCAATTGCAAAAGTAAGACTGATGGTTATCCTTCCTCCCTCGCTTTTGAAACCAAATCTTCAAGTGATCCTCCTACCATCGTCAACTTTTTTGTTACATTTTTCAAACAATCATTTGCCAACAACTCCTTCGTACTAGATCCCTCTTACTTCAATGATCTACCAAATTTCTTCATATTGGTCCCTTTGTCACTCAACATTTCGACCCTGCAGTTATTGAAGAAAAGTTACTAAATCTTAAAGATAAAGATGAATTTGTACCTGGCCTCCCCGCCGAGTTTCTTAAAAAATGCTCTTCCAACCTGTCTCTACCCCTTTCCTACCTTTTTCGCCTATCCCTTACACAGGGAGAATTTCCCCAGATTTGGAAGACCTCTTTTATAGTCCTGATACACAAAAAGGGATTTAAGCATGAAGTTACCAATTATAGTCCCATTGCTAAACTCTCTCATATACCCAAACTCTTTGAAATCATTTTATACGAAGCGTTAAGCTTCAAATGCAAGCCTTTTATTTCACCCCGACAACATGGTTTTCTAAAAGGGAGGTCAACTACCACAAATCTAGTTGAATTCGTGTGAGCAAAAGACACTCAGCCTTAGAAAATGGCAAAGAAATTGATGTTATCGCAGCTGATTTCACTAAAGCGTTTGACAAGATATCTCATCAATTGATCGTCTTCAAATTGTCTGCTCTCGGCTTTGAGCCTCCCTTATTAAAATGGATTTCTTCTTACCTGGTAAACCGATATTATAGCCTTCGGTTTAGATCCACCCTTTCTGCTCCACTCCTGGCCTCATCTGGAGTTCCACAAGGCAGTCATCTTGGCCCTCTTCTCTTCATTCTTACTATCAATGATGTTGAGAGGGTCATTAAACACTCGTCCCTCTCCCTTTACGCTGACTACACAAAATTTTTTAAACCTATTTCAGTCTCTTCAAGAAGACCTTGATCGGTTTTCAATCTGGTGCCTCAAAAACTGCCTAGAACTTAATATAGCCAAATGTCAATCTATAACCTTCTCACGTGAATGCAACCCGTCTCCTCCCCGACTTTATTTCCTCTATGGTCAACCAATTCCTCTGGTTCAGTCTTTTCAAGACCTTGGCATACTATTCGACTACGAGCTTAATTTCCGTTCGCATATCGGTAAGATGATCCTCAAAGCCAACTCATCACTTGGCTTTATTAAACGGCGGTCCAAGGAATTTTGCGACCAGTATGTAACCAGATCTCTCTATTTTACCTTTGTTCGCCCCCTGATTGAGTATGCCAGTCAAGCGTGGTCCCCTCTTTCACCGGGTACATGTTTCCCGAATCGAGGGTATTCAACGTCGATTCCTCCGATTTGCTCTCCTTGGTCTGCCAAGGAACGACCCTTTAATCTTACCTCCCTATCAGGACCGCCTCATACTTCTAAATATGGATTCGTTAGAAGAAGGTAGGAATACTGCTGACATTCTTTTCATTCATCGGCTTCTCTCAGGTTCGGTCAGCTGTGCATCCATTTTGAATTTCATTTTCTTCAATACCAATCCCCGCAATCTACGTTGTCCTCGTCTCTTCTATCTACCGGTTCACCGTGCTGCTCAACATGTACAACAGTTGCCTCGAAGAAAGAGTCTTCGGTACTGATCAGCAAAGGAAAAGTAGACCCAGACTCCCTATCAGCGTACAGGCCCTTATGTGTGCTGGACACTGCGGGAAAACTAATGGAAAAGCTGCTCAAATCACGGCTCACAGATGCAGTACAAAGAGCGGGAGACTTGGCAGGAAGGCAGTACGGGTTCAGGAAAGGACGCTCCACGGTCGGAGCTATTGAAGAAGTGGTGAAGTCTGTTCAAACCGCCCAACAAGGAAGTTGCCGCTCTAAGAAGATCGTTTTGCTGGGAACCCTGGACATAAGAAATCCATTCAACTCAGCCAGGTGGAGTGATATACTAAATGCGCTAGAAAATAGATTCAACATCCCAGCCTATCTATTACATATGATGAAGGGCTATCTCAGGGATCGGGAGCTGATCTACGAGACCACAGAAGGCCTACGAAGGAAGGAAGTATCATCTGGAGCAGCACAGGAATCAATCTTGGGACCAGACCTCTGGAACATCTCCTATGATGATATACTGCGGATGGAGATGCCCGAAGAGAACTTTCTCGTTGGGTACGCAGACGACATCGCGGCAGTGATAACGGCAAGAGACACTGAAAATGCTCAAACAAAGTTGAACCAAGTCATACGACGGACAACCTTCTGGATGAATGAGCACAGTCTTAGTTTGGCAACAGAGAAAACTGAGATAGTCCTTCTGACGAAGTAGAAAATCCCGACACAAATAGACTTCCAAATTGGCTCTGAAGTCATTAAGAGCAAGGACGCAGTGAGGTATTCGGGGTTGAGACTTGACACAAAACTAACTTTCTGGCAACAGATAAAGTACGCAGCGAAAAGAGCCTCTAGAGTTACAACATCACTCAGTAGATTAATGGCGAACATAGGTGGTCCAACGCCAAGTAAGCGCAGGCTATTAATGTCGACAACGCATGCCATTCTCCTATATGGAAGTGAGATCTGGGCAGACGCGCTCCGACAGAACGTTCCTGGATTTTCAACATAAACCACCTGTCATAAGACCTTACGTTTACGAGATGCCCATACATCCATAGGGAGCAAGGATACGCCTTCCCATCGCTCTCCGTCATTCCTTTGATACCAATTTGGAACTGTGTTGGAGGCACAAGTTCCACCCTTGGTATGAGTCGAGGCCGACCTAAAACCTCTTGCTGTTCTTAGGGTCACAGCACCCAGTACTTTTTTGCAACTCTACAATGAGTTAGACCCGTTCCCGCGATTTGGATTTAAACCACAGCCAACATGACGCTCCCACAAGGAGCCTACCTCTAATAAGTCCGAAGACCGAAATCCGGGGGACTCCTGACTCCCATGGTACCGTGATTTAAGTCCTGGTATGGACTACCGGTGGTCCAGCCGCCAACAAGACCTATGACCGGCAACTTGTAACTGGTCAAATCGTAGCAACCATTCAGAGGCTGTTATCTGAAGATGCTTACGATAAGACCAGTAATATGCTCTGCCCCAGCTTTGTATTAGGCAACGTCATTAATGGGCGAAGCCTTGATAATTGGGCGGGGGCCCACGTGCTCCGACAAGAAAACTACCGGAAGCAGATGGCGGCAGTGCAAAGACTTGGAGCTCTACGCGTGGCTAGCTCTTACCGAACGGTGTCAAAACCAGTCGCAGGAGTGACTCCCATCGATCACAAGGCACAAAGGAAGTACGTCCACGAAAACAAGGCGGAAATCGGATTGGAAGCGGCAATCGACCAAGCAGAGCAGTAAACGATACGGAAGTGGCAAGAGCGCTGGATCTCGGAAAGCAAAGGAAGGTGGACAGCGAGGCTGATAAGAAATGTGGCAGAGTGGAAAGACCGGAAACACAGGGAGGTCAACTATTGTACTTTGTCACTCAGTTCCTCACCGGACACGGAAATTTCAAAGCCTTTTTACATAGCATCGGCAAAATGGATAGCCCAGCGTGCCAGTATGGCGACTCCCCAACAGATGACGTACATCACACATTTTTTGCCTGCAGACGATAGGACGCACACCACTGGAAAACAGCATTGGTGCCTTCAGCCCAGAAGAATTTGCCAATTTGTGGAAGATATTCTCAGAAGAAAGAAAAGAGAAGAAGAACAATACCGGGAAAGCACGTAAACCCGAAAGGGTGTAGGATCACAGCCCCTTGAAGTAATGCGAACAGCGGTCCCAGGGGGTTGTGTCAGAAGCCACAGGGTTGGGAGGAGTTTTAGTCCGTATAATCCATGAAAGTATGCGGAGAGACCCGGACACATGGGGATGGTCAACGCCAACAGACCTCCTTATGGTGGCATTTCTCCTCCTCCCAAAAGGAAAAAATAAAAAAATCTACCAGTTTACCGCACCTCTTATCTGGCTCCAACGAACCAATCTCCCGAATGCTCCGAAAGGCCAACTCAAACCTCCCCCGTTTTGATTTCACCTGAGCACTCCTCGTCTCAAACAAGATCTCCTCCATCACTTCCTTGATCGCTAGCTCTTAAGTCTTTCTGTTAATTAGATTAAGCTTGTGTTATGCCAGTAAATGGGAGCCTCGGCCCCCAGCAAAATTAAAAAATTAAAATTAATCTCAGGGTGACCTTGCTGTACGAGTATAAGTCGGGTTATACGAGCTTTTCTGACAAGGTCGGCATCATTGTACAACTCGAACAGTTTGCTGTTGAAACAGTTCTTCCATTCTCGCTTGATGCAAACAGGACTGAAATTACCCGAAGAACTTTTCTCTCGAAGTGCCCGAGAACATTTTCATGTCTTTTCAGTACTCGAGGGACGGATGCCAGAACTAGACATGGTTCTGTATAATTCGTCGCTGCAAACGCTGTAAAATCAACATAAAAACGTTCTAAAAAAAAACGTGCTCCTGTTATCTAGTCAAGGTCGTCCCACTTATTCATTTAAATCAATAAAATCAACCATCGGTGCAATACCGAAGCTTGTACGTCACCAAAGTACGTCACACAATTTTGAAAACAAAGTAAAATCAATAAAACACAAAACCCAAGTCCCACAATTCGCAAAGTTTACCCAAATTAACACAGATACTCGTACACATCCAAATGAAATGACACAGTGTCTCTGTGAAAAATATTTGCTCAAAAATTTCAACAGATTTTCATTAATAATTGCAATTGGGAAAGTCCATGGATTAAGCCTCCCAACAGATACCATGCCTCTTCGTGCCTAACCCTCGAACCAGGTCTCTTTGTTTTCGTTTAGATGGAAATTAAATATTTATTTCCATTTACGTACACACGTGTGGAAATATTTAATTTGTTGTCACCTTTTTTGCTTGTTTCATTTGCCACGCTAAATTTAGCTTGCCAAATGGTTAGCTCGAGCAAAATTCAATAGTGTCATTGATTTAGTAAATTGAATTTATCTCTGTCGCTAATGAGGTAAATTTTATTTACAAAAATATCTCAAAACGTAAACATAAACAGAATTGTTTTTTTTTTTGACTTTAATTAGACATAGACACTTGTGTTTATATAATTAACATTAAACAGAACCACACTTTTTGTGGTCAACCCGTCGAGATCGGATGCACTTGAAGGAGGAATAGCTTTTGCCATTAAGGCCTAAAATTCGACGTACGATCTGTCATTTTGTTGGATTCACTTGCCTTGCACCTTATTGACGACCAAGTTGGAAATATTTGTTCTATCGATGGATTTCTCAAAAATCTTCGGAGGCCTTAATTGTTTTAATTGATTTTTGAAAAAGAGGAGAAATGCGGTCTAACGACAAGGCCTTGGTCATGGGAAGCGAGCCTTAAGAGATCATTTCTATGTTTTCTTCTGCTGTATGTGGCACAAATGAGTTTATTTAATTAAGTTATTTACGTGATTTAGCTGTGGACGTTAAATTAAATTTACGTACGAGTTCTAATAGAAAAATATAGCACTTACATCATAGAAAAACTGATGTATCCTAGTGCAAGATTTGCGAGGATTGCGTCATTCACATCTCAATTTTTGATTGTTGAAATTATTTTTGAATATGGGATGCCGCCCTGTGAAATCGAATGGATCCAATGGGACCATTTCTAGCCAGTTCATCGACTTTTTCGTTTCCCTCAATACCATTGTGCTCTAATAACCACGAGCCTTATTTTGTTCTTTTAGGCCAAGTCCTCAGAAGCAATGAAGCATTGCAGCATCAATTTGGTTACAAACGAATTTGAGCTTAACGCTTTCAGTGCTGCTTGACTGCCGCTGAGTATGCGGATGGAAGTGCCTTTCATTCCTGTCCCAAGGATGATACAGGCACATTCTTTGATGGCTTGAAGGTTAGCTTGAAAGCAATGTTTGTATTTCGGCCACGTATACCTGCACCTACTCCGGTGTCCATTTTAGATCCATCCGTATACCACTTGTTGCGGTTAATGTTTGGTATTGAGTTTTAGAAGTCCCATGCTTGTCGCTTCGAGATCACTATGTTGAACATCCTGTCGAAGCATTAAGTTTCTGGTATGCGGTCATTTACATGTCGAGTTCAGGAGTCTTTGTGATGAAGCTTACGAAGTCCGATTATAGTGCAAACCTGACTGTACTTCGAATTCCCACTTTTTTAACATAACATTACATACTCGGACATATGTGAAGTGCAGTGGGACAGATTCGCATAGCATCGGTGATACCTATGCACCCTGAAGATGTTGCAGCTTGATATGGTGAATGATCGGTCTGACCATGAACGTATAGATCCAATGCGTGACTTTTGGGGATATCGCCCATGACATTTCTCATATCTAGAAGACGCGATAGATGTGATCCTATCTACACAAAAAAAAATACTTGCTATAAGAGCCGCCAAAAAATGTTGCACAACTGAGGATGCGGACTAGTCAAAGCTATATTCCACAATATCAGCCTAATAATGAGGACGAAGATTCTAGCAGAGCTTGATATTAAAATTGTACTCAGGGTCTTCGATCGAAACATCTATGGTGGTATAGCCTTCATGAGACGGTAAAATACAACGACTTCAGACCAATTTTTTTTATAGTGCTGGCGATCGAAACATATTGAGGAAGAAAAGAGAGGTACCGATGTACGTTGGTTTTAAATGTTTGCAAGCTACAATGGCTAGGAAATTGAGAGCTCGGTAGAGCATTCCATTGTTGTACGGCTTAGGACAGAATCACGAGATTTTGGAGTACGTCTGAAAGTGGGCTTGAAGGTATACTGATGAGCATTCATAGTGAGACGGGTGTTACGGTTAAAAGCTTGAAGGGGCGGAAAACAGAGTGAGACACGAGACATTATATCGGTGTTCGAGGGTGTCCATTGTTTGAGTGATATTAGTATCAGCTATGAGTTTTATCGCACGGTTTTGAATCCTATCTAGCAGGTGCAGAGATGTTTTGAACGCACCCGACCAGATGTGGGCATTGTACTCTAATTTCGGGCGGATAAATGCCTTATATATTGTGGCCAGATAAAATATTTCTTACATCGCTTGAGAAAACCTAGACATTTCGCAGCATTTTTAACGACATCGAATATGTGGTCATTCCAACGTAAGTCGTCACTGACACACATACCGAGAGTGGAAAGTTTATCGGTTTCGATGATGCAAATGCCATCCATGGATAATGGCTGGGTGTTTAAATTTCGCTTTAACGACAGCAGACAGCATTGTGTTTTGAAAGCATTAAATTCCACTCTGTTGATAGTTCACCAATTGGTTATGCTTAACATACGCTGCCGTTCCCGTTCTACAGCCGCAGAGCAGGGACGTGATTCCGGGAATGAATATGAAAAGCAGAGAGTGCTGTCATCAGCAAAGGAATACATTGGATTAGAAGTGGCAGACAAGAGATCATTAATTAAAATTAGAAAGAGTGTCGGAGACAGAACGGAGCCCTGGGGCACACCAGCATTTATTTTGTGAATATCAGACTTGAAACCGTCCAAGACAACTTGAATTGAACGTGCCGAAATGTAATTTTTAATCCATTGAAGAAGAGAGTCATCGATCCCAAAAGCACGCATTTTTGACTGAAGAGCCTGATGCCAAACTCTGTCAAATGCCTTAGAAATATGAAGTGCAACTATCATGCTTTCGCCAGGTAGCTGTATGCTTTGGTTCCACTTTTCGGTGAGACATGCCATTAGATCACCAGTGGACCTGTTGCTACGAAAACCGTACTGCCGGTCATTAAGAAGTTTTCGTGTTTCGAGATATTTCATGAACTGACGGTTTATCCGCGTTTCCATGACCTTAGAAAGAAGGGACGTAAGTGCAATGGGCCTGTAGGAAGAGAGAGAGGAAGATTTGCTTTTTTTTGGGGACGGGCTGGACAAATGCTGTTTTCCATCTGCTCGGAAAGAGTCCTAAAAAGTATAATTGATGAAAAAGCTTACTTAGTGGTTTTGCCAGCGAGGAAGAACACCTCTTCAGAAGAAGGAGAGACATTCCATCTGGACCTATGGATTTATGGATGTTAAGATCTTTGAGTACTCTTGCTATTACACGAGTGCGAAAGTGGATTCGTCCCATTGAAGATTCGACTCACTCAAGTGTAGGGGGAGACAAAGAACAATCTGAGAGTGTTGAACTGGCCGCAAAATGTGCGGCAAGCAGATTGGCCTTGTCCAAAGAGCTGACAGCTGGAATGTCATTATAAATGAGCGTTGGGATGCAGGATGTTATGATATATTTTTAACGAACGACCAAAAATTGTTACTACCTTTGGGACAATGTAGAATTTTCTGCCTCAGTTGTTGGTCCTATTGTTTTAGGTCCTTAAGAAAGACGTTGCAGTCATTCCTGGCTCGTTTGAACTTTGTTCGGTTTTCCGCTGTTGGGTTGGTCTTGGTGCCGAGAGCCTCTTTACAGCTCAAGCCATACCATGCCTTTTGTTTTGGTCTGATACCTTTAATCCGAAAAGTGAAAAACGATCTCATTTCAAAGAGAATGGGTTCAGTGATCATATCAGCAGCGGTGTCCACATCCTTATCGAGGAACATAACGACCAGTTAAAGTTCCTAAAGAAGGTGTTAGGTCCGCCCCAATTAGTTTGCTGGTATTGCTATACGGTTTTTTCACTAACAGTGTGGTCAGTGTACGAGAAACTAGCTGAGTATGACACAATGGTCTGACGAGCCTAGAGCACATCGACGGTGTACTTATCAGGGTGAGAAGTTAAAAACAAGTCCAGGGTCTTGGCGGTATGACTATCAACGTCTGGTATCCGCGTGGGCTCATTTACAAGCTGCGTTAAGTTGTTCTCCGCAGCGAAGATCTCAACACACCGTCCTTCGGGTATTGTCTGTCCAGAATGTCGAAGCCAACCAGAATTGTGTATATTGAAACCGCCCGTAATAACGATTCAGTATGAGGATACAATTCTTTGTATGGAGTCAGACAGCACATCAAACTCGTTAAAGGTCGAGTTGCTGTCCAGTTTGGGGCTTCTGTGTTAGCAGTAGTGGATAATTTGCTTACGGAGATGGAATTTTAACCACATGAAATTGAATTCCGGATTGCAGCAGGGATTACATTGTGGTGAAGTTTGGTAAGCTACATCACTGCGTACGTAAATGGCGAGGACGCGGTGATTACAAAAAACAAACACAAGAAATAAACATCAACGATGTTGTAGGTGTTATGCTCTTACAATGATAGGAAGTAGTACACCAACTCTCTATCCATCAGTTGTTACATACACTCAGTCACTGCAATATGACAATGTAATACAGTAACTGCAGTGACTGAGTGCCAGCAACAATATGACCAGGGGCAGTATGACTGCGAACGTAGCTTGCTGTGCAGTCATACTTTTAGTTATGGCTGCGATGCTGGTCTTACAACTACAACTGCATGTGGAGGACCAGGTGCAACTATCAGTCTATTGCTGCATCTAGAGCACACTAGGGAGATGGAGACCGAGACGCTGTAGAAAGACTGGATTTAAATCGAAGTTCGCAATCTAGCAACTTAGCACCGTATTAGCGTATGGTGCTCCATCTTCGAGTAAGAGGGAATATAGGGAAGTGCGTGCAAGTTAGACAAAGAGAAGAAAGCGAATAGAAGTCGTTAGCTTCTTGGTTAGAAGTAGACCTCTTAGGTTATTAACTATACTCAGCCCCTCACAGCGACAATGGGATTAATTAGCGTACTTAGTTGAGGTCAAGTACATAGTTATCAAATGGCACCATTTTGAGACTGTATATCATTAATGAACAGGAATGGTACCTGTCATGTTTAGAGTCCAATCGGAATATTGCATACCGACGAGCTTTGCACGATTCTTCCTAGGGCGATATTAAGAAAATCACATGACAGCATGTCTAAAACCTTTCTTGATGTTGAAGGTCTCAGTTAATTCAGTGCCAGCCTTGATAGAGCAGAAATATTTCCCTTTAATTATCCTACACAACCTAAACTAGATGTGGCATTGTATAATTCGTCCCTATGCATGGTGTCATATACAGTTTTGAAGTCGACAAATACAATAGACATGGGGTGTAGACCTGAAATTCTTTTTCAAAATCCACTTGGTGTTCCGGAGTTTTATGAGGATTGAAACGTCGACACGTAAACCTTTCTCAATCAACTCACATTCTCC
The DNA here is from genome assembly GCA_963966105.1 of Volucella zonaria. NCBI lineage: Eukaryota > Metazoa > Arthropoda > Insecta > Diptera > Syrphidae > Volucella > Volucella zonaria. Next base: position 58,727,974 of record OZ014530.1, read on the forward strand.
CACTATACGTGGTAAAGTCTTGAAGCCTAGTTTTCAACTGAAGGTAACACCTGCTGGACGTCATTGGCGGCTGCAGACTAAGGAACATTTCCTTCAGAAGGAAGGCGGCGGAGGAATTCCATTTACGAATCAACGACTATCGTCAGTCTCACACCTGTCGGAACAGCTACTGCGACGTATCTAGAGCAAAAATTAAAGCAAGGTTCAATGTAGGGAAGGCAACGCAAGAAGCCTGAATGAGAACGGCGGTTCTCATAACCTCAGCGAAGCTAAATACTTGCACCGAACTGTTTAGCCGGACCCTTTGTCTAGGGGTTCTATCAAGGACCCAGTCCTTCAGGTTGGAGTTCGAGCATAGGTGTAACTCCTCGACCTTGAAAACAAAAAAAAAAGTTGGAGACAACCAACAACCTCGGATACGGGAGGATATAATGTTAATGACTCCTCAGTTAGTAGGTTCTTTGGTTGATGTCCTATTCCTCTAGCGCACACTATTTATGGTGAGGTTTCCCCTTACTGCGTTCTGCACTTCAGTCACTGAACAGCTCGTCTCCTCAAAAGTAAAAAAATTATATTAATCCAACCAAGTTACACCAAAAAGTCCTAAAATTCATCGAAATTCCGTTCAAATTCTTACTGCATAGAAGAAGCGCCAAGTGCCGCCCAATTGATCTCTCCATTCCGGACATGAACGAAGATATTTCTTTCAATAGTGTAGGTTAGGTTAGGTTAAACAGGGGTATGATGGCACCAAAACAGGCGCATCGTGATCGCTGTGCAACCAGTTGAATTTGAATTTGTCTTCAAATGGCAAAAACCTAAACAATCGCCCTGGTGAAATACCCAATTTCCCTGCAAAAGCCAAGAAGGCCTTTGAAGTTCGTGCGGTTTATTTCCTCTAGATTTTCGAAAAAGTATTTCCCTAAAAATTTTCTTCGACTACGCGACATTGCCTCGCATTCAGACAGTATGTGTGTTAAGTCCTCAACAGCTTGCAGATCACCGCAGAATCTGCAAATATCCGTATCTGAAAATTTGAGTCCCGTTGCTTGTTTCCGCAGACGACCGTGTCCTGTCAGGCTTGATATTACTGTCCTAAGCCTATCCCTTTGTTAATTTTTCTAGCTTTCTAGATCTTTTGCCGTTAAAAAGCGGCAAGACTTTACCACCTTAGGCTGGCAGTCTTCGTGATTTTTATCTCGGTAGTGCCCCTCACTATGCAAAGGGGTGGAGTGATATTGGCAACCTCACTATTTTCTTGAAAGCTCGTCCGGTTGCTCATTTCCTTTAATACCGCGGTTTCCTGGTACCCAGCACAGTCTTACCCGGTTCTGACTGCATAGTGCCTTGAGCACTGTGGGACAGCCCCTGATTGTATCAGAGTTGACGTTGGTTAATTCCATTGCCTTGAGTGCGGCCTTGTTATCGATGTAGATAGCGATATCTCTTTCGGATACCAATCTCATCTGCATTAGCTCAGCCGGCCGGTAGACAGCCAGAACTTCTGATTGGAAGACACTGCTTGCGTCCGGTAGTCTTATAGACACTCTTAGTTCTGGGTCTTCTGAGAAGATACTAGAACCTGTGCCTTCCTCTGGTTTTTAGCCATCTGTGAAAATTGCAATTCCATTTGACGTGATTATTGCATTCTTTCCCCAGTCCTCCCCTCCGGATAAATTATATCGTACGGGATATCAAAGTCGACCAAGGAAGGAATTCCATCCGTTAGGATTGGATTGCCTGGCAATAACTCTGTTAGGATCGTGCTGAAGTGACCCAAATTAGTAAGTCATATCGCACTGTCGCCAGCAAGTTTTTTGATCTGTAAATCAAGTAGTTTTAGGTTTAAAAAGGTGTCCAATGCTGCAGTAGGAGTGATACAGAGCGCGCATGTAATGGCTATGGAAGCCGTTCTTTGAACTGCCGCTAATTTTTCGTAAATCGTTTTCTTGTTTGTTGCTTTCCACCATACTACTGCTCTGTATGTAAGTTTGAGTCTTACCACCACCGTGTACACCCTGAATGACTCGAACTGCAACCAACTTCAGACTGCTATAATTTCCAGGCCGTTCTTGACAGTGAGCTCAAATTTTGACACATGACAGATAATTTTATTGTTTACAAGCCTTTTAAACGATTTGCGTCTGAATTGTGTTGAACAATTTTTATCTGCGATGGAATTCAACAGTGATAGTGTGATTGCTTCATATTTGGCTGGAAAACCACAAGTAGCTATCGTTAGAGCCCTCCAGCACCTCAACGTGAATAAATCATTTGTGTCTCGAACCATAGCTCGTTACCGTGATACTGGCAGCGTTGCAAAACGCCATGAAGGTGGTCATAAAAAAACAGCAATATCGGCAGAAATGCTTCGGAAAGGGAAGGCTCGAATTGAGCGAAATCCGCGTCGAAATGGAAGAAAAATGGCTCGTGAGCTCAACATATCGTTGGAACGGATGTAACACATATTGAAAAATGAGCTTGGGCTCAAGCCATTGAAGTTCCAAAAAGCACACGATCTTGCACTGCAACAGATAAAAGTTAGAGTCGAAAGAGCGAAGGAGTTGCTACGCTTGCACGAATGTGGTGAGCTGCCGAATTTGGTTTTTTCCGATGAGTCGCCATTTGTTATCGAGCAATATGTCAACAAACAAAATGGTTGAGTTTACTTGCCAGAGAGGTCCTTCGAAAATTTACACCTTCGGACGGCCACCAGAAAGCGGGCAGCACCGATGGTGATGGTTTGAGCCGCCATAACCGCCGATGGTCGCTCTCCGCTCGTATTTTTGGACAGTGGCGACAAAATTAATGCGATCGTATACCGTGAAACTGTCTCAGAGCCAGTATTGAAGTCTTGGGCAAACAATCATTTCGGTCGGAGACCGTGGACATTTCAACAAGACTCGGCACCGTCTCACAAAGCGCGCGTCAACCAAGATTGGTTAAAAAACCATGTTCCACACTTCATTTCTTCGACACAATGGATTGCAAATTCTCCGGATGCAAATCCGTTGGATTTCTCGGTCTGGGGTATTTTAAAAGCGAAGGTTGGCACTAAAAAATACCAAAGTTTGGACCACCTCAAACAACCACTTCGCCGGGAATGGGCCAAAATACTGCAGAGCCACTTGCGTGCAGCGTGCGATGCTTTCTTTGGCCGTCTCAAGGCCATTATTCGCGCCAAAGGTGGACATATTGAAAACTACTGATACAATTTGAAAATTAATGTATTTTCCAACATTTTTTGCTTTGGCACAATAAAATTTATCAAAAAATAAAAAAATTATAGCATTTTAAAAAGTTGGAGTTAGAACCATTCACCCTGTACAGCCAGTACACCATGGCAAGTTTTCGGCCCCAACTTTTTCCTGCTATTCTTTTACAGATAAAAAGAGCATACCTAGGCCTTTTTGGTTCTTTCCGCTACATTTAGATTCCAATTCAGTTTTTTGTCCAGAATCACACCAAAATAATTCGCGCTGTCCGAAAGGGACAGTTCCACTCCGTCTAGCTTTGGGAGTTTGAATTGCGGTATCTTGTACTTTTTTGGTAAAAAGAACCAGTTCCGTTTTGGAAGGGTTGGCGTTGAAACCATAGCTTTTTGGCCAAGTGTTGATTGTCTTCAGGGCAACCTCCATAATGTCGCTTAAACTATTATGACCACTTATACCCATTGTGCTAAGCTCATGGAGGATGTCATTGATAACCAGCACCCACAGGAGTGGAGATATGACTCCCTTCTGTGCGGTTCCCCTGGTTATAGACTTTCTAACCGAGCTATGACCAAGGGAGCGGTTTATTTTGCTGCTTGCAAGCATGTTGCAAACTCAGTTTGTAATGCCCTGTTCAATGTTAGCGTCTACTAGAGCATTTTTAATGGTGGTGCACTCCACGTTATTGAAGGTTCTTTCAATATCACGAAAGGCCGCCATCGTTAACTCACCGAAGTGTAGACTCTTCTCAATTTTTCCCACCACCTCGTGCAAGGGCAGTCAAAAAGCCATTACTGCATCTATTCCTCATATAAATCTCCAATAGATTTGATTGACATCCTCCAGCCAAAAACCACAAAGATTCTCTTTTCAAATCCAAAAAAATCCATAAACAAATTGCTAAAGGGAAAAGCATCTCACACTCCTTCTGACGTAATACTCATCCTTACCAAGCATAAAATACCTACTTCAGTTCCTTCACTATAAACTGGTTTCCCGGTCCCCGTAATATGAGCTGCCCTCATACTGCAAGATTAGAACATTCAACTCCAGTCCTAGGCATAGGCTCTACTAAAAATAAACAATAGCATTAAGATTGAAAAAATAACAATTCCTAATTAGGTACCAGGCTTTCGGTCCCTCTTCCTCCACCAAGGTGTCATCACCAGTCAAGGACTTCCATTTTGGTTCCCCGGAAATAATCATAACAACCCAATTAATTACATGCAACGTGCTGCCAAATTTCTAGGCATACTGAAACCTTGTCAATGTTCATTCGATACGAATACTCGTATCACGAACTATGATACATACTCAACCAGTTTACGGATGTTTGCCATCGATACTCCTGGCCTCATTCCGCGGCTCAAGGTTAAGATACTCGCACAATACGAGTATTTTCATTTTCCTTTTTATACGAATACAATCCGACAACAACAAGGATGTGCAAATAATAAACAATTCTTCAAGTAATCGCAACAATATTCGCATTTTCAATTCGATACGTACGGATACGAAATATGAATACGACGTACGAATATCCGTATCGCATCGAATTGGTTATGTATGCCAATCTAAATGAAAAAAAGGATTTAACCATCCTCGACTTGGGTCGAGCAAAAGGCACGGGACATCGTTGTCGTCGTTCGTCGGTCGTTGGGATGAGCCCTGGGAGTCCCCTTGAGCTCGTTTTATTATTATTATCGCTGAGGAAATAAAATCCTTTGGAACAATCCGTACCATGTATCGAAAAGTTTTGTTGTTTGTTTGTAAGTTTTTTTTTTTTCCACTGGGTTGTAGCTGTAGTTGTGGTTGTTGTTGAAAGGGAGTATTGTTAACGGTGTTAGGCTCGCAATCCACGTGTATACCTTTGCCGTTGACGAAAAGCAGAATATTCCTTCGGCCTTAGTCCTCAAAGATTGCGGTATGCCCAGCGAAATTTCAATTCCATTTGACTTGCCCGGAAGCAAAAATTGAAAGCTTTAGTCGTACAGAGTTGTCGAGGTTCTGTTTTTTTTTTTCTTTAGAAAAAGAGTACGCAGATGAGTTGTTTGTATTTATAATACTTACCATCTGGTCCGAACGTACAATTGGCTTTCAAAAGAACTTTTACTCGTAATATATCCGCAGGAACGTATAAACACAAGGTGGTTAGCACAAGGATACAAATGCCATATTTGAGTCAAACAGTACATTCGCTTCAAGGAAAGGACTCAATTACTCGTAGGTCCTCTTGCAGCACAAATTGCATCGTTTTTCACTTCATACCACATCGATCTCGTCATTTCGGGGGCTTATGGGAGGCTGCTGTAAAGTCAGCGAAACATTCGTCAAATCAAAGTATGACATCGGCATCCTTGACATATGAGAAATTCGAGACCCACACGGCTGAAATGGAGGCAATTCTTAATTCTTGGCCTCTAACACCTTTATCTTCCGATCCAAACGATATCGCAGCTTTAACGCCCGATCACTTCTTAATCGGTGAACCATTAACGGCATCGATTGATTCGTCACGCACCCGAAAAACTAGTTTTGGAAGAGATGGTCAAGAGAATATTTAAATGAATTACAACAGCGGTTCATATGGAAACAACATAAGCGGGACCTACAACCTGGGGCTATAGTTGCAATCAAGGAGGATAACACCCCACCAATGAGGTGGCAGCTAGGTCGAGTCATAAAAACTCTCACTGGTGACGACAGTCAAATCCGCGTGACAGACATGAAAATGACAACTGGCATTCTGCGGCGATCAATTCACAAACTTGCGCCTATTCCACTCGATGAGGGAAACGCTAAACAAGAAGAGGGAGTACTAACAAAAGAAGTACCACGTCGATCCGAAGGTAAAACTAAATGAAGAGTGGCAGACTCAATATCACGAGTCTTGAAGGACGCAAAAAACGACGACGAACCCCCACAAAGAAGGTCTCGAAAATCATACGGCTCTGCAATAGTGTCACTCTTGACATGTGATTCGTTTAGACCTACCAGTAACGAGTAGTCATCCTGTGGAAGTCAGTCAGTTTCCAGCCCAACTGGGACTTCACTTTGAAGCTCTAGGAGCAGTAAAGTTAGCATCGAACGACTGGAACCTGGTGGTATATTACGAGTTGGAGCCATACTGGATTGAGTAGGCAGAAATTATCAACAGAATTCAATCCTTGTGGCAACAATAGTTCCTGTTTATCAATAATCATTAAATTTATTCCTGTATGGGACGAATTAAAGGGGGGCAATGAGCTCTTCACCTATAAGATCAACAACGGAAGAGGAAAATGTAGTCCCTACAGAAGTTCGTGATGAATTTCTGCATCTATCAGCATTTCAATTTGAACGTTGAATCGACAAACTCGATGTTGCTTGGTATGCCCATTGTTACATACCCGCATCAACTAATTGTGACGGTTGAGGTGAGAGTATTTTCGGAAGGACTATCGCCTCGATTCTTGTGGAGAATCCATTTAATCTAGATTTTTTGAGTGGTGCGACCGATGCCCTGGATGCGCAAAGTATCGTGTATTGCTGAGAACCCCAGCCTTGTAACTAGTTTCTCTGTTAAGAAGTTCACTTGGGATCCTGAATCTAAAAGTGCTCTGCATTCGGTTTTCGGATTTTCCAGCGACTGCTCGTACAGGATATGAGTATCCCTATCTAATTTCTTAAGCAAAATGTGACCCCATTAGACACTCTTGCATAGTATAATGGACAGTCCTTATGGTACTGGCTACTTCCTTGCGGGCATAAGGGTTGGCTGGTTCATTAGCTTGTTTACAAGTGCCGATACCAATAGTCTGGTGTTGCCATAGTGATCCATCAACGTCTTCCTGATCTTCAGGAGTTGCAAATATATTGCTAGTTGATGGTATAGCAATAGAGGTACTGAACCACCTCCAATGCTACTCTGTAAGTTGGCAGTTAGAGCTATCATGTATTTTTCCCAGCAACTCTTCTAAATCCAAACATTCATCTGGGTCATATACATCGATAACCGGATCATCTCTGAATTCCCATTTCTAGTGTCCTCAATTTGCGTTCAACGTTGCTGATTTGAGATTGTGTTAAGGTTGATGCCGGCCAAGGTTCGGCGTAAGAAATCTGTTATCTTGTTTTTTCAGGTCATCAGCTTCACTAAGCCTTCTTGCAGTTTTGTTGACGAATCCCTGGGTTTCGATTGATCGATACTTGTCGTACCACTGGCGATATGTTTTGTTGCCTTGTCGCTGATTTGCTCGGCATTTTCCATGCCGGAAAGGAAAACAATCTTTTGCTCGAAGTATTCTTTAAATGCAGTGTAGTTTGCTAGGGTTATATCGTAGAGAATCTTAACAAAATACTCGTGGTCAGTTGTGATCGCTAGTGATGTTCTAATTTTGGGGTCTATTTCTTCGCATATGCTGCAGGCTTCCTCCAAACGAAGCAACCTGACCTCATGTTGCAATACTCCTAGGTTGTCTTTCGAGTGTAGTTTGAAGTGATTCTTGACACTTCTTCGGCGTGGATTTTTTGTTGCTTCGCACGGTCATCGATATTCATGATCTATGTGGGTTCTTCGCGCGTTTTGTCAAGAGCGGATTGATACGCAAGTCTTGACGGCGTTGGCACTAGTATATAGCCCTAGTGTACGCCTTTGTTGAGGAAGTTTTAATCGCAACGCGTCGTAGGTTTACCACCGTTTAGCCCTGGTAACGCTTCTACGAACTTGTGAATTACTATTTGCTCCTTAAGACTGTGAAGAAGGCAAATACTTCTATCACGTGCGTCGTTAATGTTAACGACGTGACTATTTTGCCTCAACGGGGATAATCAAGGTTCATGTACCTTGACTAATTGGGTACTGGTTTCACACAGCCGGCATTCCTGTCATGTGTAGTGTTCTTCAATTGTTGTTGTTGTTAATTCCAAGTTTATTCGCGTATCGTTTGTATGTGACGAAATATGCTCGCTGGAGTATTGTTGTACACTTTTTGCTGATCTACGAATGAATTTTGTGAGGTTTGTTAACTCAGGTAGGTCATATAGAACTCATACAAGCGACCGTGGATAGACTTAGTGTGTATGGTACATTCTATATATTAGGGAACAATCGGTACAGACAGGTAGTCAAGAACGCTTCGATAGCATTCATTATCTGGAGTCCTAAAAGGCAAAGGCTAATTTCGATATCCCGCAGAACATGATCCACTGATGCAGCTATGCCGTAAGGTTAGAATGATGCTAGTTAATGTCCAGTTGGGATCACTCTGATATCACCTCGAGAGGGCAATGCCTTAGCTACATCTGGAAGTATAGAGATCTCATGTCAAATTTTCCTAGATCGGTGATCTTCATGAAGTAGCGATCGTTTAGATCTCGGGACCTAAAGCGCCTAGGAATTGGATTCGGATGCGCGCGAAAACAGCGCAATGCAAAGGAAGGGCGAGATAGATTGTCGTTCCTCGGTGGAGGGCAAATGTGCAGCGTCTTCATAAGGAAACCAGAAAAATTCTAAACATGTCACTTAAGACTGATTTAGAGGAAGGCTAGAATCTTTACAGATCGAACCAAAAAAAACTTAAGAAACTTATTTGGATTTCAAAGAGTGCCTCTTATAAAGACTCTTGCGAAAAGATCGAAACTGTCGGTGAAACCAGTAGACTGTTAGAACTCCTCAAAAGGGGAAGATCAACCAGTCTGAAAAGTAGAGACTCTCCGTCTCATGCTTGAGACTCACTTCCCAGGTAACCCAATTAGTAGGAGCTCTCAACTAGCTTCTACTAACAATGCTGCTAGTTAACTGGATAACACAACACACCGTAGCTGATATACTCGTATCTCATCGGTTGTGGTGACGTATGGAGCCATTGAAAATGTTGTTGCTTCCATGCATACACCCCGTTATGTTACAAAAAGGTAGCCTGGAACTGGAATATACCATATACCGAAACAATGACGAACAGTGAGAGTAATCTTACCGAAAATCAGAAAAGAGGACCACACGCTTTCCAAAAGCTGCAGACCTATAAGTCTGACATCCTTCATGTTGAAGGGCATGGAAAGAATGGTCGAGATCCATGTGTGCAAAACTGCCTTTCGAATAAATCCTCTGTCTGCGATGCAACACGCCTACCAAGGCGCACTCGACAAGAAGAAATACGAGCTGGGCACTTTCATCGATATTGACGGTGCTTTTGACAACGCAGCTTTTGAATGCATACATATATAACTCGGCCTGACAACACGGCGTAGATGAATCACTAGTTTTCTGGATAAAGGCAATGCTGGTCAAAGGGACACTGATTACGGATGCTGAGTGTGGCCAATATGTAATGGCAGGGGTAAACGGCGTTCTGTCTACACTGTTGTGATGCACGTTGGTCGATTCACAGGTCGGCGCGCTCAAAATTTCTGACGTCCATGCACAGGATCTGTCTGCTCTAAACGAAAGCAGCCCTAGACGTGATCGACGATTGGTGCACTAGAAATGGGATTTCAGTCAAACCCCTCAAAACTGAGGTTGGGAGTACGAGAATGAGGAAGCTGACTGGTCTGACTTATCTAGTGCTTAAAGGCATTACCATCCATTTCTCCAAAGGAGCTAAGTTCATATTTGGGTGTCATCTTGAATAACAAACTTCTATGGACTAAACGTGTGTTATGTCGAACACGTCAATGCTGTTTTTACCAGAGCGCACAAAACGGTCTGTTTCGGCTGCATGAGGTCTTTCCCTAGCACGCTCTTCCCTTGATATTCATATAATGGGCTGCACTCTCAAAGCCATTTTCCGTTTAAAAAGAAGTGGTCTTTGGTAAAACCCGCACTGGAGTTTTGATGGCCTTGTGTCCCGGCTGTCGTTTGACTTTGGTCTCATGGATATGCCATCTGACAGAACTCGTTACGAAACTTGCGCCTGTCCTCCAAGTGGAGATAAAGGTAGTCCTGATGGCAAGCATTTGCATATGCAGCGACAACCAAGCTGAGCTTAGAGCCTTAGTAAGCTTTGTTATGACTTTCAAGTTAGTTCGAAAATTTAAGACTTCACTGTACCGAGTCGGAAAGCTGAATTCATTGAGTTTTGTCTGGGTCCCAGGTCAAAATGCGATCACGGGAAATGACATCGCCGATGAACTTGCCAGGCAAGGTTCAGAGATTAATTTTTCTAGACCCAAACCTACGTTGGGTCTGGATTCCATTGACAGTTGGGTTTCATATTAGCTTAACTGCAGATGAGATGATTCCCCAGGTTGCAGGCAGACCAAACGAATACCTTCCGACGTATCTAAGAGGTCAGCACCTTTCCTGCTGCCCCTCAGAAGGATGTCGCTTACTGACATCATAGTGGGGCACTTAAATGTGTTGGACATAAGTGACACAACATCCTACTGCGCTTGCTGTGAAAATGATGACGACACCGCGGAGCACAACCTCTGTTGATGTCCGGCTTGCGCCCGCATCAGGCCGCAGGTACTCAGCGTTGACGCGGTGGGTGCTGGTACTGTCAGCACTTTATCGCTGAAACATTTACTCGAAATACTGATAGATCCCATAAAAAGAAACTTATGGGACTAGTTCTTTGTCGGAGTGTTCTGTTCCGACAGAAAAAAAAAAGTCTGGTCTTCTTCTGGATCGGGCGTATAATACTTAGATTCCATTCGTCTAGCATGTTTTCGCCCGACCAGCCCCTTAACAAAGGCACATAGCAGAACAGCCTTGCAGCGCGGCCGTCAATATCGGTATACTTAAGTTGTTAGACTTAAGTTTGAATATTATATTCTCATTTCGTCGTATATTCGGAATTGTTGCAAGTCATCGGCCCATGTTGGCAGCGAAATGTTGATCTTCATTGTAGTTTAATAGTCTGCAATTATCTCCTGGAAGTCGTTCTTCCATGTGCTCAGCACTGAGTTCCCTTGTTCGTAGTTCATTGGCCATGGCTTGTTCCCCTTATCTTCTGATAAAATTTCCGAACGTCTTTCTTGTTATAACAACTCTCAATTTCCTCGATCTCGAAATTCCTACTGGAAAGCCGGTGCCCGTCTTTCTTTTTTTGCTCGTAGAGCTCACGAGCCGCTCTATTTCTCCTTCGCAGCAATGACCTATATGTTTTCTGTTTGATCAAATAGGGCCCTAGCGGTTTGCTGCAATTGCAATTTTCCTACGTCAAACTTCTTCAAAATACGAGTACTTCCTCTTTTGTTAAAATCATTAGAGATATCCTGTTCGTCTTCTTCTGTCCATAACAATGTAGAATACTAGTGCTGCGCAATGTGTTTAATCTGGTTGGTGCGATAGATTGATCACGAGACTGCCAAATCCCCTTATGAATGTCGAGATACGGGAATCGTTCGCTTGCTACGATGACATTTCACGCCGAAGCGAAGGCAAAAATTATTAATCCGTTGACCTAGAACGATTTCAACATCATGCTTAGCACGGTCTTTGGCTAACTGATTCCAGTTGGTTGCGGTCCATTCCACTTGTGTGGCCTCCTTCTACTGCGTTGTCCCTCCGGATTAGAGTCAAAGATTCTGCGGGCTGGAGCGTTGTTGTTCATTCGCTCTACATGTCCCAGCCATCTCAAACGCCCAATGCGCAGTTTTTGATCAGGTCGATGTAGCTGTACAGCTCGTAGAGTTCATCGTTGAGTCGTCTCCCCCAGAAGCGGTTAACGCACACGAAACCAAATATCTTACGAAGAATTTTTCTCTCAAAATGACCGAGGATATCTTCATCCGCTTTAGAAAGAGTCCATGCTTCGGAACCACAGAGTAGGGCTGGGACTACTAGGGTCTACATAATCTCTTACAATTTCCTTGATTGTTCGGGAGAGGGCCTTACTACGCTGTAGAGGGCCTTACTTAGCCCAAAGAAACAGCGATTGACAAGCGTTATTCTCCGTTTGATTTCTGAAGAGATGTAGTTGTGATAGCAGAGCCGAGGTAGACAAAGTCAACTACTACCTCAAATTCATATATTTAAATTTTGGTGGGGGCGAAAGCCCCCATTTATTCGGCTTAATACAAGCTATAACTTAAAATTAAACTTAAACTAAAACTTAAAACTAAGGTTGGTTATTGTGGTGAAGGAGAACCGATTTGAGGTAGGAAGTGGTGCGGTGGAAGTCAAAGACGCTAGGGTTTGAATTAATTTTTCGTAGCATGCGGGAGATTGGTTCGTTCGCGCCATAGGTGGTGTGATGGGTTGGGAGATAGAAGAGACGAGGGGTACGTAGATTACGAGGGTTAGTGTTGAGGAAAATAGAATTGTGAAGGGACGTGCATTCAACCTGACCTGAAAGAAGTCGATGAATAAAGAGAAAGTCGGCTGCATCTCTGCGTTCCTCAAGGGTGTTTAGGTTAATAAGGTTGAGACGGTTTTGATAGGGGGGCAGAGTAAAAGAATCATCCCAGGGCAAACCTCGAAGAGCGAATCGAAGAAAACGGCGCTGGATGCTTTCGATTCTCGAGATATGAACGCGATGATATGGGAACCATACTTGACTGGCGTACTCTAGGAGGGGACGAACAAAGGTAATATAGTGAATTGGTGAATTCTTTGGACCATCGTTTTACAAAACCTAGTGCAGAGTTGGCTTTAAGGATTATCCCATCCATATGTAAACGGAAGTTGAGCTCCCTATCACACAAAATGCCGAGGTCGCGAAGAGATTCAACGGAGGAAATAGGTTGGTTGTGGAGAAGGTAGAGTCGGGGAGGAGATTTGTGCCGCTTGGAAGGGGGTTTGGGAGCGGTCCTTTTTTAAGCTTATCGTTACGTTTATTTTTAAAATTTTGGTTGTCGTCAACACGTGGGTTTTCTCGTTCCTCAAAGCATTTGGTGATACTTATCTTCCCAGGTTTAGTGGCCTTACCAGGGGAAGTGGGGAATAACCATGAATATTTGGTTGGGATGCTGATTTTGAAGCTGCAGGAACTATTGGAGTCAGCAGGGGAAATCATCTCGCACTCGCTAATGGTGATGGCATAATTTCGGTGAAAGAAATTCCGCACCCAACTAACATCAGCGTGTTGATGAGCCCCTTCAACGTAGAATGCTGTATGGTTTCCCTCTTTGAACTTTTCGAGTCGGCTTTTAAATTCGGAGGGGGCCGATTGTGACATTCTGGCCGATTAGTCGATGTTGGGTGTCCGCTCTTATTAACAGCATATACTTTGTTTTGTCCTCGTTTGCCACTTCTGTTCATATACTCGCAAACGCACCAGTGACAGCTCGCTGTGTTCTACTAATAATATCAATATCGTCGGCGTATGCAAGCCATTGAACCAACTTTTGAGAGATCGTACTTCGTGTATTGGCTTGTGAGTTTTGCACAATTCTTTCAAATATGATGTTGAAGAAGTCACATGACAGCGCGTCGCCTTGCCTAAATCCTTTTCTGACATCAAAGGTCTCGGTTAGGTCGTTGCTTACCTTGATGCAGCAGCGAGCTTTCTCCATCGTCATCCTGGACAAGCGAACGAATTTGGTTCTGTATAGCTCGTCTCTGTGAATGCTCTCATATGCGGCTTTGAAATCGATAAAAATGTGATGAGTTTCGATCTGAACTTCTTGGGTTTTCTCCAGGATCTGCCGTGGTGTGAATATTGTGGACTTACCGGGCCTAAAACCGTACTGATAGGGTCCAATCAGATCGTTGACAAACGGTTTCAGGCGCTCACACAATACGGCAGGCAAGATCTTATATGCGATGTTTGGGAGACTGATACCTCTATTCTTGGCGCAGTTTAGAGGGTCTCCTTTCTTGTGAACCGGGCAGACGATGCTGAGGTTCCGTTCATCAGGCATACATTCCTCTGATCAAATTTTGGAAATAACCAAGTCATTTCCTGCTGCCTTAAATAGTTCGGCGGGCAGCCTTGTTCGACTTCAGTTTGGATATTGCTGTCCTCACTTCATTTTGGAATTCTTGATTTGCATCGTCAATATTGAATAGTTCGCTCTGCCAGACAGCGGAATTCGCGTCGTCTTCGCCGTTTAGCAATCTCCAGAAATGTTTTTTCCATATCCTCAGCACCGACTGTGACTCTACGACAAGGTTTCCTTGTTCATCTCTACAGGTTTCCGTTCGGGTCTTAGTACCTTGACACATTCATTTTACCACGCGCACTTCTCCCACCGAAGGTTACCCTGTTTAACGGCCCAGAGCACTTGGTGAAGTTATCGGATATTTTGTACTTCCAAGTGACTCGAAAACCACCAAATGGCAACTCTCTATCGAAGCTTCTGGAAAGCTTTTCTTATTGTTTGCAGAAAAAGCAGAACCAGCTGATAATTTTATGACACCCTAGGATAACATAATCCCAGTTACGCTTTTTTTTTTTTGTTCTTTCCGCCTACACCCAAACACAATCACCTAACACACACAATGATACGAAAAACTACCCTTGAAAATAAAATTTAAATCCTGAAATCCTGTACAACTGCCACCACTGTTGCCGGTGTCTTCTCATTGAAGCTTTCACCACGACATCAGTTGCCTTCCGATGAAAGTGTGGTCTGCAAGCATTTTCGGAGGCTGGCTCCGGGCCTAGGCCAGTACACAAAGTGTTTGCAAAAGAATTAAGAGAAAAGAAAGAGGAATACCATACATCAACGACCAACAAAAAGAAAAGTTAAGCAAAAGTGAATCAAAGAAAAGTGAAAGTAATGCAAATCGGGATACCTGAATCGGATATCGGATAAGTCAAAGTCAAGTTCGTTTAGTTACCCTCGAAGTGAAGTGAAGTTCGAGAAAAAAAAAAAAAAAAAAATGAAAAAAATTAGATAAAGAGGAGTAGGTAATAAAAAATATTTTTTTTGAAGTTCCTTATAAGCCGTTAGAGTGTATTGTGATCCAGATTTAGTCCCGCACAAACGGCAAATAGTGTCACTGGAACTATAAAAAAAAAGTGAAATGGCTTCATCGTTCCTTATCGGCGAGGACTACAGCAGCAATGCAGAGGATGAAGACGATTTGACGGTACATACGAAAAATATTTTACATACATACGAGTACATACTCGTATTTGTATTTCTTGAAAAATGAAGATGGAATTTTTCGGGTTTCTTTTGTTTGCTTGAGCGAGCCAGGGATGTCTGTGAAGTGGGAGTAGTTTACTCGTTATTACGAGACGTAATGGTATTTCATTTCTATGACTGAAATTTGTGGGGTTATCTCATGATTTAAAGTGACATTCAATGAATAATATCTGATGCTGAAGAGATCCAACAAATCTAGATTCCAAGAGTCGGGTGATTCCACAGATTTGAAGGGTCAAAGATACAAGGATATTCGTGTAGGTACATTGAGTAGATTTCTGACCTCAATAGAGAAATGCGCGTTGAATTCAATTTAATTCTGCTGTGGATGCCTATCAAAAAGCAACCTCAGCACGAAAAATTTTCCTACCTCTCCCTGTCATCATTCACTCAAAAAAAATAAAAAAAAATTCCTGAAAGCAGTGCAGAGGAATACGGCAAGATTTAGATACGGGAGGGCGAGCTAAAAGGTCTTAGCATCCCCTATTGCCGACTCTTTAGTTTTTCTTTTTTTTCGTTTTGTTCTTATTCTCCTTGGGAATTGTGGTAGATTAGATTGGAGGAACGATATCTACTATGTACCACCAACGGTAGAACGACACTGGATGGGGGATCACCAACTCCTTGGTCGTCCTTTGCCTGGGTGTATTCCGTCTATTTTTGGTGATGGTGTTGAAGTGAAAAGACATCTTCAATGGGGATGGCTCCAATCGTTTGATTATACTTACATCCAAGGACGTTTTAAGGTAGCACCCAGGGTGCCAGTGAATTGGGTAAGGATGAGATTTCCTTCTAAATAGCGTGGTCATGGCGCGTGTTATTCTCAGTAAGAACTTTTCGGATTGGAATTTTCCGTTTTGTTTTTCTTTGACGTTCGGATATAGTGGCTTCTGTGTATTTCTTGAGATTTCTTTCTGTTTTGGTGTTTTTTTTTTTTTTTTCGATTCGATTTCACTTTGTGTGTGCGTTTTCTGTGTTCCCATCAAAGATTTCATTCATAAAAACCACCCAGTGTACACACAGGGTGACTGAATAAAAGAGAGTACCACGAAGAGTTACAAAATCAATAGGCAAAAGAGCTACTAAGCCAGCTACGCGGAAAGTGTTATCCCCGGGACTATTGGATAGTGGAGACTAAAGGACGACGACGCTATTGGATTTATTAATTTGAACAACAATAAAGGACTTGAGTTAGTATGTACTGTGTTCGGATTGTTGTTGTCCTCGCGAATGGCTGTTTCGTAGGATATTAAATTAGAAAAAAAAAATTACCCACTTTATCTCGTAAAAAAGTCAGAGACGAAATTGCCTCATTATTCGTAAAGTTATCAATGTACGAGTACCCTTTTACTGGGAAGAGATGTAACTAATTCTGGTCTCTTCTGTTCTGGGTTCCATTAACCACGGCTCCAGAAACTTGTACAGCTTCAGCTTCTGTTGTTGGAGCTGCGAGTAGTGGTGGAATATTAGCCTCATAGGACATGCTTACCAAATGAGTGATATCACACAAAGTTCGCATGCCTTCGCATGCCTTCGCGTTTTTTGCTATAGCGTGAAGGTTACTACGACTACTATCATACTATACAACCACAAGCATGACTATGAGGAACGACTTTCTTTATATGATCCTTGCATGAGCTCGTCCTTTTTTTTTTACGAGAACCAAAGAGGGGTGACAGGTAGAAAGGAATGCGTATGATGTTTCCTTCAATTATTAAACAGCATTAAGTATTTAAAAGTGTAATTTATTCTTGCGTACCTACTAACGTGAAGGCAGGATGTTGGGGAAGGTCTTTCTTGTAAAAGGCAAAACATAAAAGAAACACGAACCTTAAAGTGCATTAGTTTATGTGCTGAGAAGGCAAAAGAAGACCGTCTGTCGTAGTGAATTACCATTTATTTTGTTATATCCTGGCTGTTTGTTTGTTTTTTTTTTTTTTCTTTTTTATTTATTTAAATGAAATGTGAAGGAGGTCAGGTGGAAATTGATTTGAATTTTAAAAATTCATTTTTATGAGTTGAATTCTTTGCTCTATGCTGGGTGGGGAAGCTTGTGGGGTTGTGAGATTTATGGCGTGGGATTAAGTGTTTTTCAATGGCTTTATGTGGCAGACTTTGGCTAGTGGGAGGGCTATAAAGATGAAATGTCAAAGAATATTATGACCTTTTGTGTTGAGTTTTTCTGCAAATGACTTCAAGCTGTTTATGAGTAAATATCTGGAAATCGACTCAGTCAATTGGTTTCAGGGGAGGCTTTGTGGTGTTTTTCTTGCCTACGAGGTTGCTGTTGATTTTTATAATTGTCCTTGCATTGACATTGTTCTTTGTCAGCTTATTTTGACCTTTACAGGATTTTCTTACTTAAGATATGCAAGAAATACTTGCAATTAATTTGTGCCACACCTGCTCTTGCTGATGAAATGATGCAGATAAACTTCGATTGGATTATGGAAGCCGAACTCAGGTAGACTTAGGAAGACAAGTGATTCTCGGGTGTTCTGAAATGATTTTTAATTTGAATTCTCGTGCGGACTATCTCGACAGTTTCTATGGAATTCACTGCAAGTTATACATTGTTTTTGAAAAAGAATGCCATGATGTCGTTGGCGTTGTACTACAGGGTAAATGGCTCGAACTCCAACTTTTTAAAATGCTATAATTTTTTTTATTTTTTGATAAATTTTATTGTGCCAATGCAAAAAATGTTGGAAAATACATCAATTTTCAAATTGTATCAGTAGTTTTCAATATGTCCACCTTTGGCGCGAATAATGGCCTTGAGGCGGCCGAAGAAAGCATCGCACGCTGCACGCAAGTGGCTCTGCAGTATTTTCGCCCATTCCCGGCGAAGTTCTTGTTTGAGGTGGTCCAAACTTTGGTATTTTTTAGTGCCAACCTACGCCTTCAAAATACACCAGACAGAGAAATCCAACGGATTTGCATCCGGAAGAAGAAATGAAGTATGGAACGTTGTTTTTTGACCAATCTTGGTTGACGCGCGCTTTGTGAGACGGTGCCGAGTCTTGTTGAAATGTCCACGGTCTCCGACCGAAATGATTGCTTACCCAAGGCTTCAATACCGCCTCTAAGATAGTTTTACGGTATACGATCGCATTAATTTTGACGCCACTGTCCAAAAATACGAGCGGAGAGCGACCATCGGCGGTTATGGCGGCCCAAACCATCACCATCGGTGCTGCCTGCTTTCTGGTGGCCGTCCGAAGGTGTAAATTTTCGAAGGATCTCTCTGGCAAGTAAACTCGGTCATTTTGTTTGTTGACATATTGCTCGATAACAAATGGCGACTCATCGGAAAAAACCAAATTCGGCAACTCACCCCTTTCGTGCCAGCGTAGGAACTCCTTCGCTCTTTCGACTTTAACTTTTTTCTGTTGCAGTGTAAGATCGTGTGCTTTATGGAACTTTAATGGCTTGAGCACAAGCACATTTTTCAGTATGTGTTGCATCCGTTCCAACGATATGTTGAGCTCACGAGCCATTTTTCTTCCACTTCGACGCGGATTTCGCTCAATTCGAGCCTTCTCTTTCCGAACCATTTCTGCCGATATTGCTGTTTTTTTTATGACCACCTTCATGGCGTTTTGCAACGCTGCCAGTATCACAGTAACGAGCTATGGTTCGAGACACAATGATTTATTCACGTTGAGGTGCTGGAGGGCTCTAACGATAGCTACTTGTGGTTTCCCAGCCAAATATAAAGCAATCACGCTATCACTTTTGAATTCCATCGCGGATAAAAATTTGTCAACACAACTCAAACGCAAATCGTTTAAAAGGCTTGTAAACAATAAAATTATCTGTCATGTGTCAAAATTTAAGCTCACTGTCATGAACAGTTTGGAAATTATAGCAGTCTGAAGTTGGTTGCAGTTTGAGTCAGTCAGGGTGTATAATTGCCCAAAGGATATGACCACCTAAGGTATGCTTGAAACAGTGTCAAATATAGACGGTACATGAATATTGACAGGATGTTAGTAGAACGCGTGCAAATCTTGTTTATCAAGCTCAATAACGCACTCCTCCGGAAATGTTGAGATTACTAGAAATCGTGTAGAGTATGGCATTGCCCTCAATTGAGACAATGTGGCTTTCGTTTTCGGTTTCGAAGGCTTTGTGTTGAATCAAAGAAGTATTCTCTTCTGAATGCTATCAAAAATTCATTCTACAAGATCTACAGAGCACAATTTCAATTTCGCGCGCAACTAGCTCAGAATATTGAGGGAGTTAAGGATGTTGGTTACCTAGGCTCCACTCTGATAATGATATCTCAGGCGAAATCAAGCAAAGAGCAACACTTGCAAACCGTTGTTTCTTTTGCCTAAGAAGGTAGTTGAGTAACAAGGCCTCGTCAAGACAATCCGAGGGCATTCTATTTATGACCTTAAGCACCTAATCCCTATTCTTTGGAGCACAGTCATGCATGTTAGCCAAAGCGGATGAGAATATCCTTGGTTGTTTGGAAGAGTAGATATAACAGCGAACTCTGTACCAGTCACCTGAGATGGCTAGATTATATAGAGCGAACGAATATTAACGCTTCATCTAAAAGAGTGTCAGAGACAATTAGATCAGGAACCGCGCTAACTGGAGAGAATTATTGGTTAAACTTCAAATCAGCCTGGGACTGTAGCTCCATTCAAGCAAGGAAATAGGCTGTGAATCCCACTGTTTGAACAACACAGAGAATTGCCTATTCGAGAGATTTTGTGTATCCTTAAAATGGGCGAACCAAAATTAGGGAGGAAAGAAAGAGAGATACAAATGTACGTTGGTTTTGAATGTTTGGAAGCTATAATGACTGGAAAATAAAGACAGGGCATTCCATAAGCTACATAGTTGTACGGCTTAGGAAACAATCACAACATCTAAGTCCGAAAGTTTGCTGAGGATACACTGATGAGCATTCATAGCTAGACAGGTGTTACCGTTGAAGGTTTAAAGCGGCGGAATATTCCCGGCCATTTCAATGGAGCACTGGTGGTAAAAATAGCGATAGAAGGAATTGAAACAGGCGACATTTCGTCGGTGATGTTGTCCATTGGCTGAGTTATATTACCATCGCTTATGAGTTTTCAATTCTAGGAGGTTCAGAGAGATTTTAGAGGCACCTGACCAGATATGATCATTGTACTCTAATTTCGGGCGGATGGTTGCCTTATATATTGAGGCCAGATCAGAAGGGGAAAAATATTTCTTACATCGTTTGATTTCGCAGCATTTTTGACTACATAAACTACTCGTATATGGTCATTCCAACGTAGGTTATCATTGGCATACATATCTACCGAGAACGAATAGTTTTTCAGTGTCATTCATGAATAATGGCTGTGTCCTTAAATTTCGTTTTAACGACAGCGGATGACATTGTGTTTTGGATTATACACTGCTATTTATTTATGCTGTTAATATCTCGATTTAATGAACTTAACATACACTGGGGTTCGCGTTCTGCAACCGAAGAGCAGGGACATGATTCCGGTAACAAACATAAAAAGCAGAGATTACTGTCGTCAGCGAAGGAATGTGTTGAATTAGAAATTGCAGGCAACAGATCATTGAGAAAGATTAAAAATAGTGTCGTAGACAGAACGAAGCCCAATGGTGCACCAGAATTTATTTTGTGGATATCAGACTTGAAACCGTCCAAGACAATTTGAACTAAGCGTTCCGAAAGAAAGCCTATAATCAATTCAAGGAGAGAGTCGTCGATCCCAAATGAAAGCATTTTCGGCAAAAGAGCCTGATGACAAACTCTGCCAAATGCCCTAGAAACATCGAATGCAACTATCTTGTTTTCTTCATGAGCTGACCGGTTTACGAGGGTTGTCTGAAAAGTCTCCGACCGGGCAATGATACAAGACATTTTTTCTCAAATTTTTTTCTTATTTTTCTGCATAGTTTCCTTGTAACTCTACACACTTCTCCCAGCGATGCTCCCATCTCTTTAACCCGTCCAAATAGTGCTTGGCGTTTTTCTCTGTGATTGCCTCCTCATTTGACGAAAATCTCTGTTATCCGAGCGCAGTTTTTAGATGAGGGAACAAAAAGAAGTCGTTTGGGGCTAGATCTGGTGAATAAGGCGGATGGTCAAGCAGTTCAAACCGTAATTCATGGATTTTCGCCATGGCAACCGCTGAGGTGTCAGACGGCGCGTGAAACAGGATTTTCTTTTTCTGCAAATGTGGCCGTTTTTCCGTAATTTCTGCCTTCAACTTGGTAAGCATTGATGCGAAGTATGCTCCTGTAATGGTTTTTCCTTTTTGAAGATAATCGATTAAGATAACTCCTTTACTATCCCAAAAAACAGTCGCCATCACTTTCCCAGCCGAAAAAACAGTTTTTGCTTTTTTGGAGCCGGCTTGCCCTTTGCAGTCCACTGTTTTGACTGAATTTTTGTTTCGGGCGTATAATGGTGTATCCAAGTTTCATTTACAGCAATTAATCGGCTCCAAAACTCGGATTTATTGCGCCTAAACTGCGCCAACAGAGCGTTGGAAATGTTCATTCGAACACGTTTTTGGTCTAACGTAAGCAAACGCGGCCCCTAACGCGCGCACAGCTTTCTCATGCCTAAATCCTGATTTAATATGTAACAAACACGTTCTTTGGACATTTTCATAACTTTTACTATCTCTCTCACTTTAATTCGGCGGTCGTCTAACTCCATTCAATGAACTTTAGCAATGTTATCGTCTGTGGTTGCAGTTTTTGGATGTCCCGAACGTTCATCATCTCCCAAGCTCTTACGGCCACGTTTAAATTCAGCTGCCCAAAATTTCACTGTGGTAAAAGATGGTGCAGAGTCCCCATACACAGAGTCCAACTCATTTTTGATTTGCGTAGGCGTATTGCCTTTCAAAAACAAGAATTTAACAACAGCTCGATACTCAATTTTTCCCATTTTCACAAAAAACACTCACATCGACTCACGCAAGTGATTGTCAACCAAAAACTGCGCGTCTAAAATGACTGAAAATTCGGTAAGCAACTGTCAAAAGATGCACAACTAGCATTCACTAGCTTTTGTTGACAAGTGCCGCTATTTTTACGTTGCGGTCGGAAACTTTTCAGACAAC
Organism: Volucella zonaria; assembly: GCA_963966105.1. Classification (NCBI taxonomy): domain Eukaryota; kingdom Metazoa; phylum Arthropoda; class Insecta; order Diptera; family Syrphidae; genus Volucella; species Volucella zonaria. Next base: position 58,750,304 of record OZ014530.1, read on the forward strand.
CCTCGTATAGCAGAGGTTTCGACATGCCCATCCTGGCCAGCTTATAGGAAAGCCCCTCTAACCATACGGTGTCGATAGGACTTATCAAAGTCAACGAGCCAGGCACTCATACACCGGTTCTTGCATTTATTCCATTGTATGTCGGAGATCAGCTTTGACGCAGCATGAATAGTGTCATGCCTCGCCCTAAAACCAAACTTATTTTCCGAAATTATATTATTTTCCTCAACCCAGCTTAATAGCGCCCTATAAACCACTGTCTGGACTACCTTTCTAATATTCGGAAGCAAACTGGATTCTACACCCCGAAACTTATTGCGCCCGTACAGACTTACAGATTTTCGTGTAATTGCTTTAGGGTTTCGATCAGTGACCTTATCCTCGAGAGCAGTCTACTTTTGTGTACGTACCATACGTTGATTGTTGGAGTTCTGTACTTTCCAACCTGGCTTTCGTCGGAGTATTCTAGCCGAGGGATAGTCTGTTCCATAGTTGGTCTGACTACGTCTGCATCATCACTAAATTACGGTTCTTCGTTTGTCAAGTTACAATGCCAAGCATCATAAGTCATGCGTAACATGTTGCCCTTTGAGAAGCAAAAGATACGAGTAGATCGATAATTTTTGAAAAACGATTTATTCTTGAAGGTCGAGAAACTATTTGTTCAAGAATATTGGAACGCGGTAGTTTAGCAACATGCCACGCATTAGTAATCACTAGCTTTACCACAGTGACTTAGAATGGGTTCAATTATAGGCAGGATAGTCACTTGATACCGCCAATTAGAAGTTAAAAACACAACAACCTTCCACACAACACAAGCAACTACTTCATGAAAAAAACATCGTGCGGCATCACGCACTTAAAGTTTCTTCTTGCGGTGCTGGAAAGAAATAAGAAATAGTTTCACAATTCATGAACTACATAGATTGAACGACAATTTGTCAATCTATTATTAATAAAACGGCAGACATACTCGTATGTATCTAGTTCACCGACCCATTTGTATCTGTTTTCACCATACATGTGGCTTGGGTGTTTAGGGTGGGAACAATTTAAGGAATTGAGTGGTCTAGGTACGAGTATGTGAAGGTATTATGTCCTTTCCCAGTCTTCTGGTCTAGTTATCGATTGTCCCACCTGAAAAGCTTCGTGCAACTAACAATCGATGCATGATGACATGAAAATACGTAACAGTTATCACACCCATTTAAAATTTAATCGATGTCCTACTTTATGTGTAGTAAAAGTGACCCGAGTGTTAATGAACTCTGTCCGCACACCCACATTTAGTCACTCGTCTGATGCCATATTTAATTCTCATTTCTGGCATGTGATAGCTTGGACGTAAATATTGACACTGAACTGTCAATCCGTATCATACGAGTACAAGTATCTGTACTGCTCGCATGGATGTTTGATAGTTTTATGTTAAATAAAATAAGTAGTGAGATACATGAGTTCTTGATGTAAACAGCACACCTGCCAAGTACGCATTTTGAGTCTTGAGTCGTTCTAAAACACACGTGAGACCAAGAACTTTAAAAAAAACAAAAAACCAAAACAGAAAAACATATCTCCCCCATGGAAAAGATTTATGGGGAGCTCTGCTCGATGAAAACACTCATAAAGTCGTAAAATAAAAAACAAACAAAAACAATCGATAAATTTCGATTGGAAATAAAAATATCTGCATTGAGTTATGAAAGATAAACTTTACAAAAATATTTGTTCAGGATGTGTTCTTTTTTTTTTCGTCTGTTCTTACTCTGCTGATGGTATTGTTACATTAAGGAGAAAAAAGAAAACGAAGAAAAACATCAAAATGAGATGGATTTGCTCGAATATGATGAATTTTTCGATACGAGTAAAACGAAAACACCATGTGTTTCGTAGGCTCTTTGGCCTAGTGATACCCTGCGGCACTGATTTGCTGGAATGTAATAAATTTGTGGCAACACTTAAGGGCTTTGTTGAAATTGTTTTCGTTTTTTAACCGCAGATTCTTCGTTTGCTTCATTGCAGATACTTTCATAAATAATAGTGGATTAGCATACCGCCGAGTTCAGAGAGTTATTCAAATCGAATTGTCGCATCCGAAATAATAATTTCCATTGTGTGCAAAGCACTTGCGCCAGTGTTTGATCCAGCCGTCGAAATATCTCTGACACTCAATATTTTGTACGTAGGCTGCTACTTGAGTTTTGAGAAAAACAAGTAAAAAGAAATTTTTATAATGGAAGATGGATTTATTGTTCTTCCAAATACACTCCATGAAGATCAATATAATTTGGCATGCGTTTCCACCAAGTTTCGAAGCATCAACCGCTTTTTCAGCCATCGAAAAACGTGGACCTCGCAATTTATTTTTGATTGGTGGGAATAGAAAGAAGTTATTGGGTGCCAAATCAGGGCAGATGACCCATCAAGTCGACATTTGGAATTCTCAAAAAGTCACTTGTTTCAACCGACCTGCCATTCCATACCAGCTGTTTTGGCACTTAGTGAAACACAGGTAGATCCCCGCATATACCTCTCAGATGTGCGTAGTGATGCAACTTACCAAATTCCACCACAATGTAGTCCCTGTTCCAATCCGGAATTCAATTTCATGTGGTTAAAATTCCAAATTATCCACTACTGCTAACACAGAAGCCCCAAACTGGACAGCAACTCGACCTTTAACGAGTTTGATGCGCTGTCTGACTCCATACAAAGAATTGTATCCTCATACTGAAATCGTTGTTACGGGCGATTTCAATATACACAATTCTGGGTGGCTTCGACATTCTGGTCAGACAACGCTCGAGGGACGGTGTGTTGAGATCTTCGCTGCGGAAAATAATTTAACCCAGCTTGCAAATGAGTCCACACGAATACCAGACGTTGATTGTCATACCGCCAATACCCTGGACTTGTTTTTAGCTTCCCATCCTGATAAGTACACCGTTGATATGCTCTGCCCTCTAAGCTCGTCGAGCCATTGTGTCATATTCAGCTAGTTTCTCGTACACTGACCACACTGTTAGTAAAAAGACTCCTGAAAGAACCTTATGGCAATCCAATTGGAGCGGACTTCTTTAGGAATTTTAACTGGTCGTTATGTTTCCTCGATATCGACGTGGATGTCGCTGCTGACATGATCACAGAAACTATTCTCTTTGGAATGAGATGCTTTATCCCTCATCGGATGAAGAGTATCAAACCAAAAGAACAGGCACGGTGCAACTCGAGCTGTAAAGAGGCTATCAGGGTTAGAGAAGTTTTTTTTCGGTCCTTCAAGACCAACGCGACAAAGGAAAACCGAAAAAAGTTTAAACGAGCCAGAAATGACTGCAACGTCTTTCTCAAGCGTGTGAAATTCCAATACGACCAAAAACTGACGCAAAAAATACTGCAGTGTCCCAAAGGCAGTAAAAGTTTTTGGTCGTTCGTCAAAGAATATTAGAAATTCTGCCTCATCCTCCATCCCAACGCTCATTTACAATGAGATTTCAGCTGTCAGCTCTTTGGACAATCTTCAATGGGACGAATCCACTTTCGCACTCGTGTAGTAGCAAGTGTGCTTAAAGATCTCAACGTAAATCCGCTGGTCCAGATGGTATATCTCCCCTTCTTCAGAAGAAGTGTTCTTCCACGCTTGGCAAAACTACTCCGTAAGCTTTTTCACCAATCCTACTCTTTAGGACTCTTCCCGAGAAGATGAAAAACAGCATCTGTCCAGCCCGTCCCCAAAAAAGGCGAATCTTCTTCTCTCTGTTCCTACAGACCCATTGCACTTACGTGCCTTGTTTCCAAGGTCATGGAAACGCTGATAAACAATCAACTCTTGAAACACGAAAACTTGTCAATGACCGGCAATATGGTTTTCCTAGCAACAGCGATTTTTCCATTATCTCCTCCCGTTGTTAAAGTGCGCTTCCTTTACCACATGCACAACGCTGCTGTAATCCAAGAAAACGGTGGGCATCGCTTTGTTTTTTGATTGAAAACGTCGTGGTCTCTTCGGCTTTGACTCATTTAAAGCACGCCATTCACTCGCTTGATGTTCGGTTTGCATGTTGTACTCATAAATCTGCATCTTGGTGACAAGACGTTTGATGGAAATTCAAGACCTTCGACAACCGCCTCGCAGCGACACATTTCAAGCAATATTGCTTGGTTAAAATGCCGTGAATGGATCCAATCGAAATGTTGCTTATTTCTGCTAGCACTCTGATGATCACTTTGGGGCTGACGACCAGTAAATTGTTGATGGCAATAATCTATCAGAACGGTCATCATCTACTCTACTCCTGTAGCGTGCATGCCAATTGCAAACTTCTTTAGAGTATCGTTGGCAAAATACTTTTCCATCATTTACAATGTTCTTGTGTCGTTAATTTCATTTTTAACACAGAATTTGTATACAACTCCGTTGCTCAATTTTTGTATCCTTGAAGATTTGATGGAGATTCCTTCAGTGCGTCTAGAGCTAGGAAAAGCCGCCATGCAATCAGACAGACAAGACAACACTGACATATTTTCGTGAAAACTTAACCGTGTGGATCTAAAGAACCCTCCTTGCTGGCAAGTCCGATGTCTTTCTGAAAGCATCTTTACTCGTCCTTCCACAGGAGCGGCAGCGCCTTGAAGATTTTCGACGTAACATGTTAATCCTGGATGGCAACAAGATAATTAACATTTTGGAGATGGTGATGCCTTTAAGCACTACATCAGTCAGACTTGTCAGTTTCCTCCTTTTCGTAAAGAGAACAACCTTAGATTTGAGAGGATTGACTGAAAGCCTTGCTGCCTGTATCGTAGAGTATCTTCATGTGCATACAAATGGGCGTTATAACCATTGAAAGCGTTAAGCAGTCAGTCAACCGGTATGCACTACTGTGGTGGAGACCTTTTGCAGTCAAAAGTTGCACGCTCGATGTCCATGAAAAATGCACAGCTCGTATTTTTTCTTGTTGAGAGCGCTTTTAGTTTTGCCCATCAGATTTTGAAGTGCTCTCGTGCAGGACTTTCGCGTTTGTAGGCATGTTGCATCTTAGACAGAAGATGCATCCGCATAGCAGTTTTGCGCACATGGAGCTCGACGACCATTCTCTCCATGCTCTTGAGAATGAAGGGAATCAGACTTAGAGCGTGTAGTCCGCTTTTCTGATTTTCGGTGTAAAGGCTACTCTGACTGTTTACCAGGGTTTCCGTATGTATGCCAGTGCCAGACTAATAGTGAAGATTCTCTTCAGAATATCAACAGCTGGTCTATGCCTTTTGTAGCATAACTGGATATACATATGCCGACTAGAAGCCATCAAAGGAAGCAACAGCATATCTGATGACTCCACCGTCACCACAATCGATGATAGATACCAACTACGGCGTGTCACTCAGGTCACTTGTTGTTTCGTTGAGAGGAGGTGGTTCTGATTAAGTTACCTGGGAAGTGAGTCTAAAGCATAAGACAGGGAACATCTGCTGTAGGCAGGTGTAGTGTAGGTTCCATAAGGTTTTCTGTGTGATTCCTGTCTGGCTGATTTTTCCCTTTTGAGGACTTTGACTGGCCAAGTGGTTTCCCGGAGTGCAGTTGATTTCGCGTGAATGGCTCCTCTTCAATAAGATCAAGGCTTAGCATCTGATTCTGGATTAGATGTACATTCATGCATGGAGATTGTATTTTATGGATTTTTTACCTGAACAACATACAACACATTCAGATAGTAAACGTTGGATTTTACACCCAGGCTATTCAACAGTGGGCGTTTTGTTTCAGCGCTTTTATAAAATTTTTATGAAATTTTGCAAGGATAAAAATTGCATAAAATTTCAGAAAATTTATAAAGTAAAAATTTTAAGAAAAAAGCATTTCAGGTAAAAAAATGGAACAGCAAATTTGTACCCAAAGCATTAAGACTTGTATGTACTGCTAAATTATCTTTCCAAAATGTCCAGAACTATTTTTGTACCTGAACTAGTTTAGAAATTATAGCGTTTAAAGTGGTTACGCCTCGAAATTAGAGGTCACCCACTGTAACTTGAAATGGAGTGAGAATAGATCCCCCGTGCCATACAATTTCCTGTCCGGCGGAACTTCGGGAATATTCCCTTAAAAGAGTATACTGCTAAACTGGGACACCCTGTATGTATGCCATTAGGTATTCTAGAAATTTTCCACATATCTGACATTTTACCTGAAAAGTTTAAAATTTTCCCGGAGGTAATAATGGAATGAATAGAGTTCAGATACTTACGGAAAATATGGCGCTGTAAGTATTGGCTTAAAAGAGCCGCCTTAGACACTCCTAAATTGCAAAATATTCATCCGACTCAACTGTCGAACTGAAAAAAACAAATAACTTACTACATACTAAAATTAAATTAAAATCTAGTGTTTTTATTTCTTTTCTGTTTTTTCTTTCAGGTATGTACAATGATTTAAAAAATTAAAAATTCTTGATATGGAATGGATATATACAATAATATGCACATGACAAAAAGGATCCTTTCTTTATTTGGGCCAGGTTTGTATGATATCCAAAGACATTTGTTGAATATACCACATTGATCAAAATGTTCCCGGAATGTATTCAGAAAACTTTAAATACAAGTTTATTCATCTAAATCTATATTGTCCCCTTCAGAGTAATCCCTATCGACTGCAACACACTTATGCCAGCGCTTGATCCAATCCTCGAAACATTTTTTATATTCGGTTTTCGGTATGTCCATCAGTGCTTCCTGTGATTTTTCCATTACTTCCTCTCGGCTGCTGAAACGCGTTCCCCGTTGTGGTCTTTTAACTCGATTGAACAGAAAGAAGTCACAGGGAGCCAAATCAGGTGAATTCGGTGGCTGTTGGATGGTATTTGTTGCATTTTTCGTCAAAAAATTACGAATAATGATGGCAATGTGCGACGCGACTGTGCGTTATCATGGTGCAAAGTTCACGAGTTTTCTGCCCACAGTTCTGGCCTCTTTCGGCGAATCGCTTCACGCAAACGTCTCATAATGCTCAAATAATACTCTTTGTTTACTGTCTGGCCTTCTGGCAGAAATTCATGATGCACTACACCGTTATAATCCATGAAAACCCTGAGCATTGCCTTCTTTTTTGACTGAAAACGACGTGGTATTTTGGTCTCGGCTCATTTGGTGAACGCCATTCACTTGCATCATGTCTGGATTGCGTGTCGTACTCATAAACCCACGCCTCATCTCCAGTTATGATCCTTTTGATGAATGTGGGATCGGATTCAGCCTCGCAAATCATCTCTTTTGCGACGTCAACACGGTCTCTTTTTTCCATGAAATTGAGGTCTTTTGGCACCAACTTTGCTGCTACACGACGGAAACCCAAAATGTCTTGGACGGATCCATAGGCAATTTTCAAGCCCTCCGCTATCTCTCTGATGATTAATTTGCGGTTGTTGACCAACATTTCTTTTACTCGTACTTCATCAATGTTTTCGTCGGTTTTCGATGTCGATGGTCTGCCACTGCGTTCATCATCTTCCATTGACTCACGACCACTTCTGAACCGCTCGTGCCACTGGTAAACGACCGTTTTCTTTAGAGAATCGTTGCCGAAACACTTTTCCAACATTTTCAACATTCGCGTACCATTGAATCCGTTCTTTACGCAAAACTTAATACAAGTTCGTTGTTGCAAATTGAAATCCATTTCTAAAATTTTAAAAAATCGCCAACACACACGGAGAGATAGATGTACTCTTGGCTACGTAACTTTTGCAAGTGTTAATCTATGACGCTAAAATTTAGAGAAAATGTCAACAACAGATTTACCAACTCAATAAAAAAACAGAACTCAAATCGGAACAATGGGAGCGCCACATGGTGGTGTGGTACGGGAACTTTTTGATCAAGGTGGTAAGATTGAAAAACTCCTTCGACCAGCGCCAAGGGCAAAGTTGGATTTTTTATCCTATTATCAATGCGAGAACGGTAATTGAGTTCCTTATCACAGATAACACCTATATCACGCAACTCATCCCCTAAGGCAATAGGCAGATTAAAGACCAGATATGTAGTAGCGAGGTGAAGTAGGAGGGTGCTTACGGATATAAGTTATGGGGTGGCCGTGGTGTAGTGGTACTAGCTATCGCTTCTCATTGGTCCCAACCACGACCTGGAAAATCGAGTCCTTGTGCACAATTTCTACCTTCGAAATGAAATAGTGAACTGGCGATTCGAGAGCTCGGGTTTCACCCAGTTCAGTGACGAGAATATGGCAAATAATGTCATCACCAACGAAAGGGTATTACCACCGTTCATTTCGAAGGAAGATCTCCAAACGATCTTCGAATCACTTAGAAGTAAGAAATCAGTGGGAACCGATGAAATACCGAACATTGTGCTCCGACATCTCCCACTAGAAGCGGTGGACATTTATACCACCCTGTTTAATAATGCAATGAATAATGCACGGTTTCAAGGCGGGGCATGATATCATTCATGCTGCGTCTAAACTGGTTTCCGATATCCAATGGAACAAAAGCAAGAAACAGTGCACTGGTGCCTGCCTGATTGACTTGGAAAAGGCCTTCGATACCGTATGGTTAGAGGGACTTTTCTTGCAGTTGGACAGGTTGGGCATTAGTAAACCACTGCTGTATATTCTGTTTGATATGCTCTCCAGTAGGCAGCTCATCGTGAAGAATGGCGATGTGACATTAAAAACGGTCTGCAACAAGGTGCGGTAAATTCGCCGATCCTATTCAACATTTACACAAGTGATCTGATAGGTTCACTTCACCATGCCATAGCGTATGCAGATGACTTAATTGCGTACAGGTCAGGTCCAAGGATCGAGGTCATTAACGTACTTTTGCAACGTGACTTCGATAAAATTAAGCGATATTGCGATGACTGGAAGTTGAAAATCAACTTTCAGAAATCGGAAACCATTCTGTTTAGGACGCCTTTGTCTGGGGCCTTTAGGGACACCAGAAAGAATTGGCGGAAGTTTTCGATCGTGGGACAGCACGGGCAGCCACTTGCTTGTCGAAATGTAGTCAGATACCTGGGGACTGTTTTATAACAGTCAACTCGATGCGAGGGTGAAGGTGATCTGCTACATGGCTCTTATCCGGCCTATGCTTGTATTTGGATGCCCCGTGTGGTTCAACGTGAGAGCAAGTTTATTGGAAAAGATTCGGGTGTTTGAGAGGGCTTGTTTTAGGACTTGTCTTCGCTTATACAGAACAGGCGACTCAACTACGACAGAGACGTCGCACATGGCAGTGCGGAGCGTCTCCGGTTCAGTAGGGCGGTAGGGAGTCGCGACATGAGGGATGTTGCTCGGCAGCACCAACAATTTTGGTGGCTATTGGAAGGAGGGGAAGGTTCGTCGTCGAATTCCTCAAGTTATAGGTAGCTTCACGTCTGTCTATTTTATTAGCCATGGCCGGCTTACATAATTTTAGGCAGCATTAAGTTAGATTTAAGGAAAAAAAAATAAAAAAAAAAATCTAGAACAGATGTGGGTAACAGCACTCTGAAATAAGGGGTAGTTTAAGTAGGATTAAGTAGAATAAGATTTATTTTTAGGTAGTTTATAGGTTTAGTTTTAAGTTTTTAGTTTTAAGTTTTATATTATAACAAAAAAAAAAGAGTCCAGACACTAAGTTTTTTTTTTTAATTAAAATTCATTTTCTTAGTTTTAGTGTTAATAAATGTAAAAAACAAAATAGACTGTAAGGAACGTCGAAAGACATAGATTAAGTATTATGTTTAACCTAGAGTGCCCGCATGGGGCCAGTAAGTTATAATTAGATTACTTTTAAGTTATTTAAGCAAAAAAAAAAAAAAGTTATAGCCTGAAACTTATAGACGCTAAGCTCAAGGAAATCTAGATCTTCCTGCAGTGATAGGCTGTCTGAGGAAATTGATATATGTCAATCTAAAGATTTTCATACCATCTACGTAAACAGACTTATACTCGTATAAATTTTTAATGATGGAATCAACATCATTAATAGTCAGAATAAATAATAAGAGGCCAAGGTGGTTACCTTGAAGAACACCAGAGGAGGTTTTAATTGGATCCGACATGTGTACTTATCATAAATAATGCTCTCAAGAAGCGACCTTTTTTATGTAGGGGAATAATAAAAGGCCTTTTCCAGCTTGAAGGAAATAGTTCCTGGGTGATAGAAAGCTGAAGGAGAGCTGTAAGAGATTGGTATAAGTGCTTTTCACATTTCATTAAAAATATAGGAGAAAGATCATCAGGTCCAGCAGGATAATCATCTTTGAGGTTTATTATTTTATCTTTAACTTTCTCTAAAGCTATAGACACAGATTCAAAAGTTGTTTGTGGGCAGCTATTTAAGTAGGGAAAGTAACTGTGATCTAGCTCTTGGGTATGGTTGGCGAACGCTTGGCTTAAATAAAATTGCGAAGAGGTTTGCAATATTTTGGGGGTCGGAAATGAATGTGTGGTCCATTCGGCATAGTTGTCATAGAGTGTTTGGCAGAGTACAGAGAAATTTATTTAGGCAGACTGGTAGTAGAAGAAATCGGCGCCGTTTTCTCGAAAAGATGGTGGTCCGACAATACAGCTTGGTGAAACCGTACAACACGCTGTGACCAGCTCCGTCTCATGGTGTAGTCGTATCTCCGGGCTAGAGTCACTACATGTGCGACAATTTTGCTTGGTTAAATTGCGATTCAAATGAAAATGGGCCTCATCTACTTCCATTGTATGGCATTGGTCCGGCTGCATTTACTTGGCTTCGTCCCATTCGTTGAATACCAATCTTGAATCCCACTATAGGATGCACTGAGGAAATTGTCACACCAAGTAATCCATACAAGTAAAGCCAATCCTAGGGATTTGTTGAGAGAAGTTTTGATGCAGGTTACTTGTGTTGTAGTTTGAAGACAATCTGATTTTAATGGTTTCAAAGTACTTCTAATACAACAAAGTGGAAGGATATCTCACGCAATCCAATTCAACACAATACAAAATAACATCATGCCTAGTTAGTTTGTAAAATCGCTATTCATATTGTAGTCTGCCTTTCTAACAAGATGTGGAGTATAGAGCCACGAAAAGGCTTAACAGACAAAATATTATTCATTGCGTAAGCCTATGCGGTCTTATGGATTCATAGTTCTAATTACGACTGAAACGTGTTGCTGTATGACATACTGGTTTCGGAGTTGCTTTACAGGCTTATCAATACTTGTTCTTCGTTCCTTGTGGAATAGAAAAAGGCAATTACGACTACATTACGTCCATTAACTGCAATTTTTGGCCTTAAAATTGTCCCTATAAGCGACCAGTATGCGTTTAGTGAAAAAATTCGAATCGACTTATCCACTTCCTAATTTAGACGTGCCTGAAGTAAAGAGAACTTTACTGCTGTATGTGAGTTGATGAAAGGCAACTATGTAGTAAGGCCCTCTCCCAAACAACCAAGGAAAGACCCGTGTAATTCCAATCCTGCTCTATGGTTCCGAAGCATGGACCCTATCTAAAGCGGATGAATATATCCTTGGTCGTTTTGAGAGAAAAATTCTTCGTAAGATATTTGGCCCCGTATGCGTTGACGGGTTCTGGAGGAAACAATTTAACGATGAACTCTACGAGCTGTACAGAGACATCGACCTGATCAAAAAACTACACATTGGGCGTTTGAGACGGCTAGGACATGTAGAGCGAATAAACACCTCCAGCCCGCAGAATTTTCGACTCTAATCCGGAGGGACAACGTAGTAGAGGAAGGCCTCGCCTTAGGTGACGCGCGCAAGTGGAAAGGGACATCAACCAATTTGGAGTGCGCAACTGGAGGCCACCCCGGACTGTAGCATCGCTTAAGTAAATACTATATGTGAGTCGATAAATGGAGACTGCAATCAAACGATTCCTTGCCGTTCTCAAGAGTTGAGCATCTCTCGAACGTCCTTGAGGAGTGTTTGCGAAAAGACGTGTCCATACGTCCGTATAAGATTGTATTGAGCCAATAACCAGAGTCAAATAACCATCGTGCACGTCGAAATTTCGCTAACTGGGGTCTATTGAAAAGGGAAGAAGATCGGGATTTTCACCGCAAAATCACCTTCAGTGACAAGGCACATGTTTGGTTAAATAGCATTTGTTCAATCTCAACTCGAATATGCAATATGATCACGTCCTTAAAGTAAATTTCGCTAGCTCCTTTCTTTAATCTAGTACAGTCCACTAAGGAAAACGAGTTTTGTTGGTTGAGGTTTTTGTCTTTGGCTAGAAGTCGAACCGTCGAGGTCGAGAGCAATAAATTTGTTTTGTTAAAACTAAATCGTGAAGTTTTTTTTTATTTTCGACCTAAAAGCATTTGCTCATGCGCACAGCAGGAAGTGTTGCAAAAACAGCCATTTTATACAAAAGAATTCAATGTTTGATGTGGTTTTCGTGCCGGAGATTAACACTGCTCCATGTTAACCAATTTTTTTTTTTGGGATAAATTGCAACCGGAAGGCTTGGAGGATGTGTAATTTCAACAGGATGATGCCCTACTGCATCATTGCTCTACTGCCAGAAACGGGCCTGTAAGTTGGCCGCTCTGCTTGTGCTATTTGGCCCCTCTAGACTCGTTTCTTTGGGGCTGCATTAAGTCTCTGATCTATATGAACAAGAAGAAACTTTAGAAGACTTTTGGGTGGCAGGAGTTGGTACGGTCCAATTCCAACCTATTCGTATGTATCCAGTGACTTGTTAAAGCCGTCGAAGGATGTCACTGATGATGTTTTCGGGAACAAAACTGACACCAAAGACAATGAAGATACAACGATATGCACATATTTCGAAGCTCATTTGCAACAACGTAGAACTTCTCTTCGTTTGACTTTTTTCAGGTGTCACCAGATTTTCTAAGTATTTTCCGACTGTCTGCTTTGCTGGGGCCTCCAGGGAGAATTTACTTTGTTATAAAGTGGTAGCCCCATTAAAGTTCCCTTATCCTCTTTCAAGTATTGAAAACGTCTATTGAATCATGGTTAATGGCAGACTCTCCTCACACTGCTTGCTTTTAAAAACACAATCTAGGATCCAACAAGTGCTACACAAATACTACTCTCTACAGAATTATATTGAATATACATACAAACGAGTACATAAGAAGCTTAAAAACACCTGGCAACAATAATCCTACCACTTAACTTCCAGACATTTGGATGCTTCTCCTGTCTACCTTACCGCCAAGGACTTATTCATTTTAATTTGAATTATATCAAACGTTAGACCTACTCCAACCAAACCAAACCCCAAAGAGCTCATCAATGGAGTGGTAAATTTTATTTCAGGCCATAAACGAAAAAAACACCCCCAGGGACGTGTAAAACACGCAGTCTCTACCTGTATTTGACCCTAAAAGATCCCCTCCAAACCCCTGCGCTTTTAATGGCATCAGCCATTTCATCTATTGTAGAGCCAAGGTGCAAAAGCGTGTTCATATCGGCAGTTAACAACCTAAATCGCAAGGTGAAAGTCCAATTATCCGTACTGGTATTGTGGATTTGTTTTTTTTTTTTTTTTCTCTCTTCAAATGTGATTTTGATGTAACGAGCGAGTATCATCTTGGTTACGAGTTTGAGTTTCTGTATCGTCGCGCAAGTATTGTCTTGGGTCAATAATTGAACAGGTATCTATACTTACAGAGACCATTAAAAAACTATTAACTTTAGATCTATACGGAATTAGGAACGAGAATCCATTCTATCCAAGTGACCTAAGTTTTATCTGCCAGATACTACAATGTATCTATTAAATTTGCATTGAGCTAGACACTGACTTTGAGTTTAAGGTTGAAATTGTCTAATGCTTAGCCCTGTGGATAGTGGTTGAAAAGAAGTAAGGGCTTGTGTTTGTCTATGTAAGCCAGAAGAGTGCAATATTTACAAGTACTTGTGCATAAATTACAATAACTATGATGCAGCTGTGAGATTGCGGTTGGAGTATGCTTTCTGTGGTTAATCGATTTACCCAAACAGAAGTGTGTTCATAAGTAGTAAAAAGTCTTGAGATTAATTTGCATAAGATAGATCTTCATTTGACTTTATGTAGAAATTCAAATTTCTGCCAGGAGCGCATTTAACTAGTAAGTGGTCTACAAGTGTCTTCGGTTAGGGGCGTTGCTGTTTTGTCTCGAAATGTGAAATGTGGAAACGAGTTGCTGGTCCTATAGTAGGGGAAAGGTGCGAACAAGTGAAATACGTTTTTTTTTTAAATTTGTATATCTCTTAACGCTTGAAAGAAATCTTAACCGAACTTTTAGTATATTTTAAGGCATATTATACTTTAATGCTGCAAATGAAATTTTATCGAAAAAAAAGCGTAGTAAAACCACAACAAACAATGAGACATTGCGGTGTGAAGAGTAAGACGGGCGAAAAATAAACAGAATATGTATTGGGTATATAACTTAACTCGTGCGTTTTTTTTCACAATTTGGACGTTTATTTAAGAAAAACATGTACAATAGTATTATTCAAAGTATTGCCCATCTGAAGCTATGACCTTTTCCCATCTTTCTGGCAATTTGTGGATCCCATCCCAAAAGAACTGCGCCGGCTTGGCAGCCAAGAGTGAATCAAGCCAATTTTTGATATTCTGCTCTGATGTGAACCGTATTTCAGTGAGGGCGTTCTGCATCGACCGGAACAAATGGTAGTCCGAAGGGGCAAGGTCTGGGCTATAAAGCGGGTGGGGTAAGACTTCCCATCCACTGTTTTCCAAATAGTTCTTAACCGGTTAAGGAATAGCAACGTGGGGCCGAGCGTTGTCATGATGGAAAATTATTGCCTCGTGTCTGGTCGCATATTCCGGGCGTTTTTCGGCCACTGCTCTCTTCAAACGGATTAATTGTGTTCGGTAGCGTTGTCCATTGATAGTTTCACCCGGTTTTAGCAGCTCATAATACAGCACACCCACCTGATCCCACCAAATACAGAGCATTACCTTCGCGCCATGGATATTCGGCTTTGCCGTTGATTTGGCTGGTTGACCGGGTTTCACATATGATTTTTTGCGCTTGGGGTTGTCCGTAACAATCCGATGCAAAAATGACTTCCTTTTGTGTTTTCTGGCGTTCCAGCAGCATTTCGGACATGCAAAACCGCCTTTCGACGTCTCTCGGCTTGAGTTCATGTGAAACCCAATTTCCTTGCTTTTGAATATATCCAGCTGCTTTTAAACGCTTTGAAATGGCTGCTTGAGTGACACCCAAAGATTCTGCGAGCTCTTCTTGTGTTTGGCAACAATCTTCATAGAGTAATGCTTCCAGTTCTTCATCTTCAAACTTTTTTGGCTGCCCAGGACGTTCATCGTCTTCCAAGCCAAAATCACCACTTTTAAATCGTGCAAACCACTTTTGGCACGTTCGCTCAGCTAGCGCATGTTCACCATAAACTTCCACCAAAATACGATGACTTTCGGCAGCAGTTTTCTTCATGAAGAAGAACTCCCCGCAAAAACACTTTTTCAGGCACAAAGTTCGACATATTTGAGTGAAAAAAAATTATTGTTGTTTACGCTGCAAATGAATGACATATACTGAAATGGCATGCAATGACAGTGGCTTTCCAACGCATGTTCCAATGGAATAATAACAATGGAATAAAACAAGTTACGCCATCTCTTAGCAAGCTGCACGAAGTTATAGACCCAAACCACAGACATTAAAAAAACGTTAAAAGTAACATAAATACGAGGGTTGCTGAAAAGTTTCCGACCGCAATGTAAAGATAGCGGCACTCGTCAATAAAAGCTAGTGAATGCTAGCTGTGCATCTTTTGACAGTTACTTACCGAAGTTTGAGTCATTTTGGACGCGCAGTTTTTACTTGACAGTCGCTTGAGTGAGTCGACGTGAGTGTCTTTTGTGAAAATGGAAAAAATTGAGTATCGAGCTGTTATTAAATTCTTGTTTTTGAAAGGCAATACGCCTACGCAAATCAAAAATGAGTTGGACTCTGTGTATGGGAACTCTGCACCATCTTTTACCACAGTGAAATTTTGGGCAGCTGAATTTAAACGTGGCCATAAGAGCTTGGGAGATGATGAACGTTCGGGACGTCCAAAAACTGCAACCACCGACGATAACATTGCTAAAGTTCATTGAATGGAGTTAGACGACCTCCGAATTAAAGTGAGAGAGATAGTAGAGGTTATGAAAATGTCCAAACAATGTGTTTGTTACATATTAAATCAAGATTTAGGCATGAGACAGCTGTCCGCGCGTTGGGTGCCGCGTTTGCTTACGTTAGACCAAAAACGTGTTCGAATGAACATTTCCAACGCTCTGTTGGCGCAGTTTAGGCGCAATAAATCCGAGTTTTGGCGCCGATTAATTACTGTAGATGAAACTTGGATACACGATTATACGCCCGAAACAAAAATTCAGTCAAAGCAGTGGGCTGAAAAGGGCGAGCCGGCTCAAAAAAAAGCAAAAACTGTTTTTTCGGCTGAGAAAGTGATGGCGACTGTTTTTTGGGATAGTAAAGGAGTTATCTTAATCGATTATCTTCAAAAAGAAAAAACCATTACAGGGGCATACTACGCATCATTACTTGCCAAGCTGAAGGCAGAAATTGCGGAAAAACAGCCACATTTGCAGAAAAAGAAAATCCTGTTTCACCAAGACAGCACGCCGTTTCACACCTCAACGGTTGCCATCCCGAAAATCCATGAATTATGGTTTGAACTGCTTGACCATCCGCCTTATTCACCAGATCTAGCCCCAAGCGACTTCTTTTTGTTCCCTCATCTAAAAACTGCGCTCGGAGGACAGAGATTTTCGTCAAATGAGGAGGCAATCACCTTCGTGAGCAATTATTTTGCAGAGAAAAATGCCAAGTACTATTTGGAGGGGTTAGAGAGATGGAAGCATCGCTGGAAGAAGTGTGTAGAGTTACAAGAAGACTATGTAGAAAAATAAAAAAAAATTTTGAGAAAAAATGTCTTATATCATTGTTCGGTCGGAAACATTTCAGACAGCCCTCGTATATTTATTCCACAAAACAAATGACAAGAAACAATAAAAGTAAAAAAATATCAATTTCGGTTTCATAAATTAATTCACAGATATAATGAGTTTAAAAAAAGTTATCTCAGGCTATTTCCATAACTCTGGAAGTCAACATCACCACATGGTGTAGGTGTTGGCAACACTAGCTCAATATCCTTGTGCGATACAGAAGCAATATCCTCGACCTCGAACTCGGTAAACTTATTTTGTGTGCCACTCCTTCGAAGGAAGAAAATTTGATAACAGTTGTCCTCGTCTTTGCCCTGTTTTATTTGGCCAATAAAATTATTTTTTTCAGCATTGAATCGGGCCGGAACATAGGACCCGGCTTTAATTTCTTGATTCACAATATCCTCCTTTGAACGCGCACTAACGAACGAATCGTCTACAGAGGAATCTTGAAAAATAACTTCATTGCCATCTGTGTCAGATTCCGACTGAAGTATCTTTCCTTTTTCGCCTACTTTTTAAAAGTTTCTTCTTTTCTAATTCTTCCTTTTCTGGTGTGTCCGTAAGTATTGTGCTATTCCTGGAG
This sequence comes from Volucella zonaria, assembly GCA_963966105.1. Lineage (NCBI taxonomy): Eukaryota > Metazoa > Arthropoda > Insecta > Diptera > Syrphidae > Volucella > Volucella zonaria. The sequence continues at coordinate 58,767,856 of OZ014530.1, forward strand.
CTCTATGGTACCCTGCGATTTATTCTGGTCCCACAAATTCTGTTAGCGGTTCGGTTTGACTTGTAACTGAAAAAACTTAGAACCTTTTAAGTGGATTTAATAGCAAAATAATATGTACTCGTAGATTTTCAGTTGGTATTGTTTCCTCAGCTTCACTTATTAGAGGCCTGTCCGTGACCATACTGCCCATAAAGTCCACATGAGTAAAGGCATTTCTATTCGGGGGATAGATTCCGGGTTTTCGAAAACCTGCCATTATGTTTGATGGTGTCAATGATTTTTCAAAAGCGTATCCGGCTGCTCTTTTGCTATGTCGTAAATGGAAAACGCTTTACCGGTATTCTGCATCATAAAATTGTCTATTGCATGGTTGTAAGCTGTTTTAAAGGGCTTGTAGATGGAAACATCTAGCGGCTGCATTCTATTTGACGAATGTGGTGGGAAAGTTAGCATTATAACACCGTGTTCCTTTCCCTAATTGAGAGCGGCAAAATTGATATGGCTTTCGTGGCATTCGCTCTAGGACAAATTTCGTGAAAGTCGTCCAAAATCGCTTGTTGTCTGCCAGAAAGCATCGATGCTGTGCGGGAATTAATATTGCAAGATTGGCATGTGACTTATCGTAGAACTGAAGCATGCTTGGGTATTAGTTCTACTCGCATACATTTAATATTGCTTCAAAATTTGGCCGCCAAAAGGATTGTTTCACGTTGAATTCCGCATAATTTGATAATCGCTCAGAAAAAAGGCTAGTTTCGATTGGTACAAAGAAATGTTGAAAAAATTCAATCGCGGCGCTTTAGAAGACGTCCATAAGATCATGACAGACAACAGATCATGGATCTATGCATATGAACCCGAATAGCAGTTGTTTGTATGGGTATTTCAAGACCAGCTCACTCCAATAAAAGTTGTTCGCGCATGAAGCACTCCGAATCAAATGGTCACCTGATTCTTCGGAAAACCGCCGGACATGTCGCCACCGGACCATTAAGAAAATATAGAACGGTCAATTTGGAGTAGTATACCACCATTTGTTAGCTGGATGTTTTTGGAGAAATAAGGAAAAGCAGCCACCGAACATGAATCATTCTTCACCACGACATTGCGAGCTTTCACAGGTCGGCTGAAACAAGTGACTTTTTGAAAACTCCAAATATCGAATTGATGGGTCATCCGTCGAACAGCCCTGATTCGGCAACCAATGACTTCGTTTTATTCGCGCCCATCAAAAATAAATAGCAAGGTCAACGTTTGTCGACGGCTGAAGAAGCGGTTGATGCCTTTAAAACGCGTGTTTTAGAGTTACTTCGTGCAGAAATGTATTGAGAGTATTTTGAAAAACAATAAAACCATTTTCGATAATAAATATTTGTTCTTACTTGTTTTTCTCAAAGCCTAAGTACCAACCTACGCATTCAGAGGGGAAAACATAGCAGGCTCACTTTCGAGCGACAGTTTTACTGTGCTTAAAATTTGTTGTGGAGCCGTCAATCCTGGTACAATTTTTCGTAAAAATCAACACATAAGGCGTTGACACCACAATTGTCGGCAGCAGTTCCAAGTAAAACAAATAATCTTGAAAAATGTCTCAAAAAAAAAGAAGGGAAGTGTATGTACAATACAATAGTAACGCTTGTGTTCGTCCTTGCAGCCCACGAAGAAGGTCAAGGTGAACAAAAAGCAATTTGTTGTGCCCATTGAACACAACATTACACATTACGGAATCTACTCCAGAACTGAATACATTTTGAATGACATGTCATTATCATTTGGTCTTATTAGTTCAACGCCTATTTCTGCGATACAATTCCAGAGCACGTGCTTGGAACGTGCTTGAAAGCCAGAACTATTTCCCGATACGAAATAGCTATTAATAGTTGGTGAAAGGAAAGAATATTATTTTCTATTCGACCTCAGAAATCTAGAAACTCGTACTCAAACTCTAAATGCATTTATCATAATGATTTATGGTTTTCCAAGTGGAGAACACTTGTTCAGAAGTCCCTTCGGGTTGGTCTCCATCCCGCCGGCATGACCAAGTTGAAATTATAGTTTTAAAAATAAATGGCTATCAGAAGGTACCGTGATTTACTCCAGGGTATTCGTTTACTCGTATTTTTGTTTTCTTAAAGTCCACGTCCGTTGAGGCATGAAAAATTAAAACAAGGGTATGCATCCGTACTCGTAGATGTTTGCAAAGTAGGCATAAGTTTGGTATTAGTTTTCGGATTTAAGCATGTCTACTATTTTTATCCATATTCATCGGCATTGCTGTGTGTTTAGGATTCTGTTGGGACCAGCCAAACTAGGGATGTGAAGGTAAATAAAATTGATTGCCCTAAAAAAGGATAACGGCCCAGGCTTGTAGGTACTAGGTACTCATAAGCATGCAGGGATTACAACAAGAAAATAATAAGGTTGATTCATTCATGGGCAAAACTAAGATACTGAGGAGGGCCTGCTTGTGTTACGAAATGAATTTGTTTTCTTTGCTGAGATTTGTGAAGCTTTTCATGGGAGGAATGGACCTACACAAACGTATTGTCTATTCAAAAGCTTTGGTTTTATGAGTTGGATCAGAATGTTGGAATGTCGACGGCTCGTCGGCGCTCATTGTTTACTAAAGGCTCTTCGAAGTGCCTTTTAAAACTATGCTTTAATAAATATTTCCCGGAGTTTTGTCGAAAAAAATTAAAACTAGTACTGACATCATAGCTCGCTCCACAATACAGCTACCAAGGATATGCTCAGTCCGTCTGTTTATTGAAATATTTTGCAATAGTGAAGATTTTCTCGTCAGAGGACAGAATTTACTTTAGTTTATTGGTTTTTCTTATATGAATACCCTTCTACTGAATATTTGAGAATTCATAAAATTTAAGAAATAAGAAAATAAATGAAATTCGGTACTTTTAGAGATAAAAATATAAAAGAGTAGAATTGAATGCCACTATAATGGTCTTATTTAGTTCAAATTTACAGCATTTTGGACGGGGTGACCCTAGAGGAAAAGCGTTAACAGTAGTAAGATATATTCGAATTTCGAAGTTTTGTGTACATAAAAAGTGATTGCTTGAGATGCAATACCACCTTGATACCACCTTGCAATACCACCGGAATTTATTCAGAAAACTTAAAACACAAGTTTATTCATCTAAATCTATATTGTCCCCTTCAGAGTGATCCCCGTCGACTGCAACACACTTATGCCAGCGCTTGATCCAATCCTCGAAACATTTTTCATATTCGGTTTTCGGCATGTCCATCAGTGCTTCCTGCGATTTTTCCATTACATCCTCTCGGCTGCTGAAACGCGTTCGCCGTTGTGGTCTTTTAACTCGATTGAACAGAAAGAAGTCAATGATGGCACTGTGTGACGCGACGGTGCGTTATCATGGTGCAAAATCCACGAGTTTTCTGCCCACAATTCTGGTCTCCTTGGGCGAATTGCTTAACGCAAACGTCTCATAACGCCCTGGCCTTCTGGCAAAAATTCATGATGCACTACACCGTTGTAATCCATGAAAACCGTGAGCATTGCCTTCTTTTTTGACTGAAAACGACGTGGTTTTTTTGGTCTCGGCTCATTTGGTGAACGCCATTCACTTGCCTGATATCTGGATTGCGTATCGTACTCATAAACCCACGTCTCGTCTCCAATAATGATCCTTTTGATGAATGTGGGATCGGATTCAGCCTCGCATATCATCGCTTTTGCGACGTCAACGCGGTCTCTTTTTTCCATGAAATTGAGGTCTTTTGGCACCAACTTTTCTGCTACACGACGGAAACCCAAATCATTAACCAAAATGTCTTGGACGGATCCATAGGCAATGTTCAAGTCCTCCGCTATCTCTCTGATAGTTAATTTCCGGTTATTGACCAACATTTCTTTTACTCGTACTTCATCAATGTTTTCGTTGGTTTTCGATGTCGATGGTCTGCCACGGCGTTCATCATCTTCGATTGACTCACGAGCACTTTTGAACCGCTCGTGCCACTGATAAACGACCGTTTTCTTTAGAGAATCGTTGCCGAAGCACTTTTCCAACATTTCCAACGTTCGCGCACCATTGAATCCGTTTTTTACGCAAAACTTAATACAAGTTCGTTGTTGCGAATTTAAATCCATTTCTGAAATTGTAAAAAAATCGCCAACACACACAAATATCCAGCTATGATGCTAAGATTTAGAGAGAATGTCAACAACAGATTTACCAACTTAACAAAAAAAAACAAAACTCAAATCCGAACAATGGGAGTGCCACGCGGTGGTTACTCCGGGAACTTTTTAATATATCTTTTGGTATATCAAAGGAACCAATTAGCACCAGGGAGCTAGATAAATTTAAATTTTGACCAGGATGTCAGAAATAAGAGTTTCTATGCTGTCGCAGTTAAATTGGAAGAGCCATTATTTTAAATTTTGATGAACATTCCAATAATTGATATTCTTCTAATCGTCTGAGGACGGTTGTTAAACAAATAGTAAATCGAGAAAACATTACGATATGAAGTGATACATTCTGGACAGACAACACGCGAAGGGCGGTGTGTTGAGAACTTCGCTGCGGAAAATAACTTGACCCAACTTATAAATTAGCATACACGAATACCAGACGTTGATAGTCATACCGCCAACACCGTGGACTTGTTTTCAACTCCTCACCCTGATAAGTACGATGTGCTATTCTATCTAGACTCGTAGGACCAGTTAGAAAAAAAATACGAGGAGCAGACTTAAAACCTTTTTTAGAATTAGATTTTCGTTGTGTTTCCTCTATAACGACGTATATGCCGCTGTTGATATGATGCCAGATACAATACTATTCTCTTTGGAATAAGATCCTTTATCCCTCATCGGATGAAAAGTATCAAGCCAAAGGAAAAGGCTTGGTACGATTCGAGCTGTAAAGAGGCCATTGCCAGGGGAAGATAAGTGTTTTTTCAGTCCTACAAGGCCAATCTGATCCTTCTCATGCATGTGAAATTCCAATACGACCAAAAACTGAGGCAACAAATACTACATTGTCCAAAGGTAGTAAAAATGTTAGGTCGTTCATCAAAAACATTAGAAATCCTGCCTCATCCTCCATCCAAACACTCATTTACATACAATGACATTCCAGCTGTGAGCTCTTTAGACAAGGCCAATCTACTTGCTGCACACTTGCGGTCAGCTCAGCACTTCCAGATTGAGTTTTGTCTCCGCCTACACTTAGCTGCGTCGAATTTTCAATGAGACGAATCCACTTTCGCACACATGTAGCAGTAGGAGTACTTAAAGATCTTAACATTCACTAATCCATTGGTCCAGATGGTAAAAGGTAACCAGATAAGAACGATAGGAAAAAAATTTAAATAAAACAAAAACGGTGTGAGATATATAATTGATTCTGACTTTATTTTGACGCTACGTTCATGCCATTATGTGGAATTCAAATGGCCGCCTCAGCTTCACTGCCACTGCTTCAAGCGTTCAGTCCAATTTTTGATGGCTCAGTCCGATATGTGCGGCGTTATTCCGGCAATAGCGGGTCGAATTTTGTCCTCGAGCTCGTCCAAAGTGGTTGGCTTCTTGGCGTAGACTAAGGACTGGACGTAGCCCCAGAGAAAATAATCAGAGTGGTGGCAAATCGCATGATCGCGACGGCCAATTGATGAACGCTCGCCGTGAGATGACCTAGTCGCCAAATTTCTCCTTGACAACTTCTAGCGTTGCGTCGCTCGAAGCAGCGTCTTGTTGGAACCACATCTCGGATATATCGATTCTGTCGAGCTCTGATCACAGAAAGTCGGTTAACATCGCTCTATATCTGAGACCATTGACGGTAACGGGGGCTCCTTCTTCATTTCGAAAGAAATAAGGTCCGATGGTGCCGCCATGCCATAAACCGCACCAATCATTCAATCTATGTCGATGCATTGATGCTTGGCCAAACACTTGTGGCAATTTTGCTTGTTGACATAGCCGCTGAGCCAAAAATGAGTCTCGTCGGAGAAGATGATTTTTTGGCCAATATCTGGATCTCCGGCCAACATTTTCAGCGCCCAATTAGCGAACTCACGGCGTTGTCTATGGTCGTCCAGCTTCAATTCTTGCGTCAGCACAATCTTACACGAATGTAGGCCCAAATCCAACCGCAAAATAAGCCGGGTTGACTCTCTGGCATTGCCCAATTCAGCTGATCGGCGCCGAACTGATATTTCTGAGTCTTCTTCGATACCGGCCGTTAGGGCGACTATGTTTTCTTCTTTTCGCACCGATCTCTGTCTGGTTAGTGGCTTAAGATCCAAAAAAGTGTACTCACGCTCAAACTTTTCCACGGTGCGACGAATTGCCTGCACACTGAAGCCATGATTACGACCGATTTCAGGTCGAAAATCACGTTGCGTATTTACAACAGAGCTGGAATTTCGATAATAATTTTTTAATAATTTCCACACGTTCGACAAGCGTAACATGACGCGTGATCAAATGGCAAACCTTATTGAATATTTTGACAGCTAGATGTCATTGTTAAGTTTGACAGCTACTGAAACATAACAATTGGAAAAACTATCATTGCTATGTGGTCACTCGTTATAACAGACATCTATATCGCATTTAATTTGTTTATTTATTTATTGCCGTCAGTTAGAGGTGAATTTGTGGAGAGCATCTGATCAGAAGAGAGAAATAATGGAATCTTAGCATCGCTTTCCCGATCCAAAAAGAGGAGACCCTCTCAGCTATAGAGGTATAAGTACAAGAACTTATCTGGCATATTGGGTGAATATTTGAAAACGGCGCATTTCGCGCCCCTTGATTCTAGAATTCATTTAGAGAAATCCTCGAGACATTGCATTACTTACAATACTAGGCTATTTCGATAATCAGGTAGAAGATATGCGAGTACTAAGCCATGGGCCATATAAGCTTCTGGAGGCTTTTATTCTCATGCTGAATTGCTGCTTCTATTCAAGCAAAACCCTTCCCCAGTAGGCCCGTTTGCATGCGTCGATTATTTTGGTTCATAGGTTATATTTATGTTGCCGACCCAGTCACTGCTTCTGTACTCAGTTAGTCGCTTACTTTTTCTATAGATGTTATTACCACATGAAGAACACTCTGCATGGACTTTCTGTTGAGATGCTCGTATCTAGATTTCGATAGTGAGTATCCTTCGAAAATACCACCTTGATCCAAAAGTTCCCGTACCACACCACCGTGTGGCGCTCCCATTATTCCGATTTGAGTTTTGTTTTTGTTTGTTAAGTTGGTAAATCTGTTGTTGACATTCTCTCTAAATCTTAGCATCATAGCTGGACATTTGTGTGTGTTGGCGATTTTTGTACAATTTCAGAAACGGATTTCAATTTGCAACAACGAACTTGTATTAGGTTTTGCGTAAAAAACGGATTCAATGGTGCGCGAACGTTGGAAATGTTGGAAAAGTGTTTCGGTAACGATTCCCTAAAGAAAACGGTCGTTTACCAGTGCCAGTGGCGCGAGCGCTTCAAAAGTGGTCGTGAGTCAATCGAAGATGATGAACGCAGTTGCAGACCATCGACATTACTACAGCAAATTAACCATCAGAGAGATAGCGGAAGACTTCAACATTGCCTATGGATCCGTCCAAGACATTTTGGTTAATGATTTGGGTTTCCGTCGTGTAGCAGAAAAGTTGGTGCCAGAAGACCTCAATTTCATGCAAAAAAGAGACCGTGTTGACGTCGCAAAAGAGATGATTTGCGAGGCTGAATCCGATCCCACATTCATCAAAAGGATCATTACTGGAGAGGAGACTTGGGTTTATGAGTACGACACGCAATCCAGACATGATGCAAGTGAATGGCGTTCACCAAATGAGCCGAGACCAAAATACCACGTCGTTTTCAGTCAAAAAAGAAGGCAATGCTCACGGTTTTCATGGATTACAACGGTGTAGTGCATCATGAATTTTTGCCAGAAGGCCAGGGCGTCATGAGACGTTTTCGTGAAGCAATCCGCCCAAGGAGACCAGAATTGTGGGCAGAAAACTCGTGGATTTTGCACTATGATAACGCACCAGTGCCATCATTATTCGTAGTTTTTTGACGAAAAATGCAACAAATACCATCCAACAGCCACCGAATTCACCTGATTTGGCTCACCGTCACTTCTTTCTGGGGAACGCGTTTCAGCAGCCGAGAGGAAGTAATGGAAAAATCGCAGGAAGCACTGTTGGACATACCGAAAACCGAATATAAAAAATGTTTCGAGGATTGGATCAAGCGCTGGCATAAGTGTGTTGCAGTCGATGGGTATTACTCTGAAGGGGGCGATATAGATTTAGATGAATAAACTTGTGTTTTCATTTTTCTGAATACATTCCGGGATCAAGGTAGTATATCGGTTTTTAGTACAAAAATTATCAAATTAATAATGGCCTCGTTGGCTGCTTTTTTTAAGTTCAAAATACTCTAGCTTTGTCTTGATGACAGCGGGACGTGATTGAGAAGTATGCAACTTCCAAAAATGGCCGTAGAACATTTGATATGAAGAGAACTTGCTAATGGTACAAAAGGTGTTGATCTCCTTCTAAAAATCGGATTTAACTGCTTGGTAAATTTTTGCAACAACTCTCACACCCCGGAAAATACCTGCTTCACCAAAGATATGAATGGTCGAATGGTCTCATTCTTTGTAATCGACGCCCTAAGTTTGTCTCGTCCAGAATTTGGAGTATTTTATTATTACAATGACCATGAAGACGAATACGGAGTTTGCGAGCAAAGTTCATTATTTCGTCCTCGACGGTAACTGTTCCTAAGTCTCTGTGGATATCACTGTTTCTGATATGCCATGGGGTGTTCACGATTTGTCTTAGAGCTTTGTTTTGATAGCTTTGGAGTATATTTCGGTTGCTTGGTTTAGTACAGCCCCAAAGTTGTATACCGTACGTCCAAACAGGTTTAAGCACTTGCTTATAAATGAGTAGTTTGTTATGTGTGCTTAACTTGGAATGTTTTTCTAGTAGCCAGTACATTTGTCTGAATTTAGTTTCATGTTCATCACGTTTCTTCTTAACGTGCGGCTTTACATCTAGTGTCATTCCTAGATACTTTGCTTCATTTGCATATGGTATTTGTACCGAAGTTAATGAAAATGGGAAGGTTGTTTATTTTCCGGTAAGTAAAATTAACATGAGTAGATTTGGTCTCATTGAGAACAATTCGCCATATCTTTGTCCATTCGTAGATTTTATCCAAAGCCGTTTGTAGCTTTCCAGTAGCTAACTCGACTGAAGTATCTGTAGCTAGTATCACCGTGTCGTCCGCGAACGTGGCTACTATGGTACCTGATTCTTCCGGTATGTCTGGGGTATAGAGTAAAACCAACACCGGTCCAAGTACACTTCCTTGCGGAACTCCAGCAGCTATCTCTTTAAATTCCGTGCCATGTTTAACACGAACAATTCTGTTTTCTAGGTACGATTTCAGAGATTTAGCTTAAAATTGAAGCCTTCGTGCCATACCTTATCGAAGGCTTGAGACACGTCAAGAAACACGCTAGAACATATCTTTTTCCCCTCTAAGGCTTTCTCAATTTCATTCGTAATTCTAAAAAACCTGGTCAATTGTGGAGTGCTTAGTTCTAAAACCGAATTGATGTTCAGGAATTAGACGTCTCTCTTCAATGATCGGTTGCAAGTGCTTCAATAGGAGTTTTTTCAAATATTTTAGATATTATCGGCAGAAGCGATATGGGTCTGTGGGACTAGGTTTCGGGACCATTATAACTTCGGCAACTTTCCATTGGCTTGGAACGTTTAATAGTCTTAGCGCGGCATTTATAAGTTGGAGCAGTTTGATCAGGGCTTTCTTTGGCAGCTCCTTGAGAATTTGAGCATTTATTAAATCATAACCAGGGGCTTTGTTATTTTTCAAGTTTTTAATTGCTGGGTTAAGTTCTCGTAGTGACACTGTTTTTATTCTAAAATTGTCCGGTGCCGTAACTATATAATTAGAACCACCTGTTAACGCCTGTCCATCAAAAGGCTTAAACGTTTCTTCTAGGCGCTCGGCAAATAGATCCGCCTTCTCTTTATCTCCTTTTGCCCATTTTCTTATGGGAGGAAATTGCATTTGAGGCTTTATGATTCCCTTCATGGCTTTCCAGAGGGAGTAATTGGAACTTGTTTCGGTAGTCAGACCTTCTTTCAATTTCTACACAATAAGGAAATAACGTTAGAATTGAGCATGTCTTCAAAGAAATTGTGGCACTCAGATCTGAGAATGCTCTTGCTCTTTCGCTGATCAGCTGTCTCCAAGAAGAAAAAAACCAACTTAAGCAACAAGTCAACGACCTCAGAAGAGAATTGAATTTTATGCAACAGGAGAAGAGAGAAAAGTGTGTTGAGATTATGGGCGTTCTTAATCTAAACAATAATAATGCTCTTGACTGTGCTCTGCAAATTTTTTCAAAGGGTATATGCGCAGATGTTTCTGAAGCGGATATTGACAATTGTTATAAAAAAAAAATTAAAGGGAAAACTGATTCAGATGGTGATATGTCTAAGGTACTTGTGGTAAAATTCAATTCGTGTTAACAATGAAAAAAAAAACTAGTAGTAGGAATAATTTAACGACACATATTTTTAACAGTAAACGTATTTGAAAAATTTTTATTAACGAATCCTTAAATGGTACAACGTGCTGCAATTGTTTAAGTATGTGTGGGTGAAGGCAGGAAGAATATTTATGCGCCAAGGGGATAATGATAAATATACTCGTATAATTGTTGAGTCGGAGTCTGATCTCCAAGCTTTAAATTAAATTTTTATGTTTGAATCACAAGATTATAATCTAAATATCCCCTCTGTAAACTGCATAAGTACTGATTCCTTTGATCTTGTTTTTACCCAGAACTACTTTATGCGTAAAATCTTGATAACCTTCTTGTTCATTTGGATTCGTTTGATAATAAGCCAAGTTTTATCTTCTTAACTGAAACATGGATATATGCTGAGGAAGTATCCCTTTTTAATATTGATGGCTATGAATTTTTCCCATGTTGCAATAATGAATATGCTTCTGGAGGTGTTGCCGTTTTTATTAAAAATGAGTTTAATGTCGATGTTATTTCTTTTAATTTGCAGAGTTGTGATGTTATTAAAGTATCTATCAGTGATAAAAAACTAAGTATATTCTGTGTTTATAGATTTAATGAGTCTTTGGTTAACATGTTTCTGGAGGAATTGGAAGGTCTATTAACAAGTGCACTAGAACGTAACATTATGTTATTAGGCGATATTAATATTGACATCATGCAGGATTCTGCAGAGGTTGACAGTTACTTATTCCTATTAGCATCTTTCGGTTTTGAATCGTGTATTAACAAACCTACTCGTATTAATGAATCCTCAAATACCTGTATAGACCACATTATTGTGCGTTTTTGCAGAACTGAAGATCCCTTGTTTTATAGCTCTGTTTTCGATTTACAGATTTCTGATCACTGTATGACATTTCTGAGTATTAAATACAATTATATTGTTAGTCCAAATATACTTCCTTCGTCCAAATTTCTTCGCTATGAAAGTTGGTTCAATGTTTATAATGAAAATGATCCTTCGAAAGCTTACAGTTACTTTGTTGATATACTCAGTAATTACATTATGCTTAGTTCGAAAAAAATAAAAAGTAGTGTGAATAAAACAAAAAGACTAAAACCCTGGATAACGACGGAATTGCTTAAAAAGTTTAAAGAATAGAATAAATTGTACAAAATGAAAACCAAATTTCAAAACACTTCTAGTACTATTGAAGCTTATAAAAAAAATTGCAGAGATATTGCCAAAGATGTTAAAAATTGTAAACATAACTACTACCTAAACAAACTCCGGTAAGTCAGAGGTGACTCGAAAAAAAAAATGGAAATTGGTTAGAGAAATTCAAAATATATCTACTGTCACTAGTTTCGTTGAAAATATAAAAGATTCTGATATCATTAGTGACCCTAACGAAATTGCTGAAAAATTCAATAGCTTTTTTGTTTGTATTGGTAACAAAGTAATATCAGATAGCTGTGCTTCTGTTTCTGTACATTCACAACTTTTGATGATGTATCTTCTTGTGTCCGTTTTTATTTTGAACCAATAACATCTTTCGAAATATACAAAATTATTTCTTCTCTTAATAGCTCACGCTCTAAGACAAGTGACGGCCTTTCGAATAGTTTTGTTAGGAAAATAGCCTTGAATATTTGTGACATTCTATGTTATATCTTCAATAGAAGTGTATCCATGGGTGTATTTCCAGATGAACTAAAACAGGCCGAAGTGATACCTTTGTTTAAAAAAGGTGGTAAGACATCAGTTAATAGTTATAGACCTATCTCACTTCTTCCTGTCTTTTCTAAAGTTTTTGAAAAAGCTGTAAAAACCAGAATCATAAATTTTTTAGAAAAAAATAATTTTTTTAGTAAATCCCAATTCGGTTTTCGACGGGTTTTTCTACCGAAGGAGCCCTCTTGAACTTCTGCACTGATGTTTTTAATAGTTTTGACGATAGAAAATTAACTTCAGCTCTTTTCATAGATATAACAAAAGCTTTTGACACGGTAGGTCACAATATACTTTTAGATAAATTGTACAAATGTGGGTTCAGGGGCATGACACATAAATGGTTTGCTTCTTACCTTTCCAATAGAAGACAAAAAGTGAAAATTAATGGGCGGTGCGGTTTGCTAAGAGATGGCGTAACTTGTATTATTCCATTGGAACATGCGTTGGAAAGCTACTGTCATTGTACGTCATTTCAGTATATGTCATTCATTTGAAGCGTAAACAACAATAATTTTTTTTCACTCAAATATGTCGAACTTTGTGCTGGAAAAAGTGTTTTTGCGGGGAGTTCTTCCTCATTACTTTAATATGAAGAAAACTGCTGCCGAAAGTCATCGTATTTTGGTGGAAGTTTATGGTGAACATGCGCTAGCTGAGCGAACGTGCCAAAAGTCGTTTGCACGATTTAAAAGTGGTGATTTTGACTTTGAAGACGATGAACGTCCTGGGCAGCCAAAAAAGTTTGAAGATGAAGAACTGGAAGCATTACTCTATGAAGATTGTTTGCCAAACACAAGAAGAGCTCGCAGAATCTTTGGGTGTCACTCAACCAACCATTTCAAAACGTTTAAAAGCAGCTGGATATATTCAAATTGGGTTCCACATGAACTCAAGCCGAGAGACGTCGAAAGGCGGTTTTGCATGTCCGAAATGCTGCTGGAACGCCACAAAACACAAAAGGAAGTCATTTTTGCATCGGATTGTTACGGACAACCCCAAGCGCAAAAAATCATATGTGAAACCCGGCCAACCAGCCAAATCAACGGCAAAGCCGAATATCCATGGCGCGAAGGTAATGCTCTGTATTTGATGGGATCAGATGGGTGTGCTGTATTATGAGCTGCTAAAACCGGGTGAAACCATCAATGGACAACGCTACCGAACACAATTAATCCGAAAAATGACCGAAATATGCGACCAGACACGAGGCAATAATTTTCCATCATGACAACGCTCGGCCCCACGTTGCGATTCCTTAACCGGTTAAGAACTATTTTTAAAACAGTGGATGGGAAGTCTTACCCCACCCGCTTTATAGCCCAGACCTTGCCCCTTCTGACTACTATTTGTTTCGGTCGATGCAGAACGCCTTCACTGAAATACGGTTCACATCAGAACAGAATATCAAAAATTGGCTTGATTCATTCTTGGCTGCCAAGCCGGCGCAGTTCTTTTGGGATGGGATCCACAAATTTCCAGAAATAGGGGAAAAAGTCATAGTACTTTGAATAATACTATTGTACAAGTTTTTCTTAAATAAACGTTCAAATTTTGAAAAAAAACCGCACGAAATAAATTATATACCCAATATTTCCAGCAGAAACATTACTATTGGAGTCCCGCAAGGTTCGGTACTTGGTCCGATACTTTTCTTGATTTTCATTAACTCGCTACTTTCACAAAATTATCGAAGTAAGGTTAATGCGTTGGCTGATGATATGGCATGCACTTTTCAAAGTAACTCAGCTCTAAACTTAGTTGCCGATATAAATCATAACCTGGAGATATTAAGCCACTAGTTTCAACAACATAATTTGGTGATAAGTGGTAAAACTAAAATCATGTTTTTCAATGTGTGCGGTTGAAAGTTAGACTTTGGTACTTAGTCCTTTCATTGCGCTAATTGTAATAAATTCAAACACAATAAACATATTTGTAAATCGAGGAAATGTTCGCAAACTTATTTTGTAACGGAATCTTGTTCTAATAAATGTTTCACCATATATAGAGTCGATTCATTTAAGTACCTTGGTGTTATACTTGACTGGAGGATGAATTGGTCTGCACATACTAGTGCACTTAAGAAGTACCTTATAGCTGCCACAAGGCAATTTTTCTTTTTAAAACCCTATTGCTCTCTAGATCTTCTTAAATGTATCTACCATGGATTAGTTCATTCTAAGCTTGAATACGGTATAGTTTCCTGGGGCGGCACTCATGACAATAAATTGAATCCTCTTTTAATTTCACAGAAGCACGTTGTTCGTCTTATATGCAATAAACATCGTGACGTTAATAGTTTACCACTTTTTAGATATCTTATTGGGTCTACAAGTAAGTTTTCAGCGTTTGTCAGAGATGGCGCTACCAGTGGATCCCGGACAGAAATGTCAGGCCCCATGTGTTTTATTTGTAGGTTTTGTATCTGTCAACAACTTTGCAGCGTTATAGTTGAGCAGTTCTATCGGTGTCGTACATTTTATCGAGCAAAATCATGGAAAGTTTCCAGCCAAATAAACGTCATTTGTGGGAAGAGCTGTTTTTATTCTTTAATATGAAGAAAAGTGCGACTAAGGCCTATCGTTTGCTTTCGGAAATTTATGGGGCGGAATTTATTGGTGAATCGATGTGCCGCGAGTGGTTCAAACTGTTCAAAAGTGGTGATTTTGGAGTTGAAGACAAAGATCGCCCCGGAAAGCCGAGACGTTTTGAAGACGAGGAATTGGACGCTTTACTGGATGAGGATCCGTGTCAGATTCAAGAAGAACTTGCTGCATCATTGGGCGTCACGCAACAAGCCGTTTCCCTGCGCCTAAAAGCACTGGGATTCATTCAAAAGGTTGGGAACTGGGTGCCGTACGAATTGAAGCCAAGAGACGTCGAACGGCGATTTTGCATGTCCGAAATGTTACTGTAGCGGTATAAAAATAAATCATTTTTGCATCGTATTGTCACTGGTGATGAGAAATGGATTTATTATGATAATCCAAAACGCAGAAAATCATATACAAAGCCCGGCGAGCCCGCCCAATCGACGCCGAAACGAAATATTCACGTGAATAAGGTCATGCTCTGCATATGGTGGGATCAAAAGGGTGTGGTATACTACGAACTGCTTCCGAGTGGTGAAACCATCAAAGGACCATTATATCGAAAACAACTAATTCGTTTGAAGAGGGCATTAAAAGAAAAACGGCCAGAATATGAGACCAGGCATGAGTCCGTCATTTTTCATCACGACAACGCTCGGCCACATGTTGCGGTTTCGGTGAAAAACTATTTGGAAAATAGTGGATGGGAAATTCTGCCTCACCCGCCTTACAGTCCAGACTTGGCACCATCTGACTACCACTTGTTTCGTTCGATGCAGAACGCTCTTACGGGAATACGCTTCAGCTCAGTAGAGGAAATCAAAAATTGGCTCGATACGTTCTTGGGCTCGAAAGATGAGAAATTTTTTTTGGTCCGGAATTCATAAATTGCCAGAAAGATAGGGGAAAGTTGTAGCTTCCGATGGACGATACTTTGAATAAAGCAGTGTAACTATGTTTTCATAATAAAACTTCAAATTTTGAAAAAAAAACGCTGGAAACTTACTTGTAGACCCAATAAAATTTTCCCTCGTAAACATTTATACTTTTTTAAGCTATTAAAGATTTTTTTTACTAGATCGGGATATGACTTAAATCGCGGCTTCGCAAACTATAATCTTAGAATCAACAATCTTAATTATGCGGTAGTACCACAACACAATCTACAAATATTTTTTAATTTCTATACGGCAATTGCTCCTAGACTCTTCAATAAGCTACCTATTAGCATTAGAACCTTAAGATTTAAATATGTTTTTCTAAAGAAGGTAAAACTTTGTCTTTTAGGTAAAAGTTATGAAGATATAGCAAACCTCACATCTGTTACCATCTGAATCATTTAATTATTTTTTTTTCTTTTTTCTTGCTACACTTTGTAACTAAAAATTAATAGTATACTGCGACCCCAACTCTTTTGAGTTTATAATTGTAAATTGAAATAATTGTTAATGCTATCGTCTCTAGTTTCCTCTGAACTATAGATAGCGTGTTTTCTATTTTTCTTTACTAATTCTTTGTATGTTAACGATAATAGTAATGTAATAAATATGTAATTGATATTCTCTAAAACGAATTAATAAAGAATATAAATAAAAAAATATGTTGCATAAGTGGTTTAAGTATGTTTTATGCTGGGGAGCACGGGATTGTTGGCATCTTTTTCGCGCTCTCCTCTTTTCTCTTACCAGTTCTATTATTTCCGGCGGATATTTTATTTCACTACTTGCTTTCTGTTTTCTTGTTGGAGTTGGAGTGTTGTTCCAGGCAGCGTTCTGCAGGACTTTGATGAATCTGTCGACTTCGTCTTCTATTTCGTTTTGTGTTTTTAGCGACACGTTTAGAACAATATGTTCATTGCAGTAGTTTCTAAAACCGTCCCAGTTAGTCTTTGTTATTAGTTAATCTACTTCTTCCTTAATTAAGAGTATGCTTAGTGTTAAAATGACTGGTGAGTGATCTGAGGAGAGATCATAACTTTCCTCGATGTTTGTAGAAATTTTGGCTGCTCCCTTTGTGACAAAGAAGTCTACAAGATCGAAGGTCTTTGTTATATCCGAAGGCCAATATGTCGAGAAAGAGTCACAAACCAAAAATTACATTGCATACCGGGTTCATGGAGTTGTCTGCCTTTCGTTACATTACATCTTGAGCCCCAGAAGGTATGTTTTGAATTAAAGTCACCACCAATTATAAAAATCGGTCCGAGAGGATCAAAGATACCTTTAAAGTCATTCTTTTCTAGCTTGCATCGCGGAGGACAATAAATGGATGCAATGCTGTAGTGCAGGTGGTTATATTTTACGCGAACCGAACTTGACTGCATTGCATGGCATTCAATCTTCATATTTATAGGAGCGACTTTCCAGGAAGTGTACAAGGCGAATGACATCATTGGTCCCAACCACGACCTGGAAAATCGAGTCCTTGTGCACAATTTCTACCTTCAAAATGAAATAGTGAACTGCCGATTCGAGAGCTCGGGTTTCACCCAGTTCAGTGACGACAATATGGTAAATAGGGCCATCGCCGACAATAGGGTACAACCCCCGTTCATTTCGAAGGAAGAGCTCCAATCGATCTTCGAATCGCTTAGAAGTAAGAAATCAGTGGGAACCGATGAGATACCGAACATTGTGCTTCGACATCTCCCACTAGAAGCGGTGGACATTTATACCACCCTGTTTAATAATGCAATGAATAATGCACATTATCCAACGCATTGGAAAACTGCGGTGGTACATCCCATCCCCAAAAGGGATAAAGGCACATCCAATCCGGCGAATCTCCGCTCGATCAGTCTTCTTCCAAACATCAGTAAGGTTTTCGAGAAGGTGATCAATAGAGTCCTGACTAAGTGGGTTGAGGACAAACATATAGTTCCGGATAATCAATTCGGTTTCAAGGCGGGGCATGATATCATACATGCTGCGTCTAAACTGGTTTCTGATATCCAATGGAACAAAGGCAAGAACCAGTGCACTGGTGCCTGCCTGATTGACTTGGAGAAGGCATTCGATATCGTATGGTTGGAAGGACTCTTTTTCAAGCTGGACAGGTTGGGCATTAGTAAACCACTGCTGTATATTCTGGTTGATATGCTCTCCAGTAGGCAGCTCATCGTGAAGAATGGCGATGTGACTTCTGCTGGAACATTTAACATTAAAAACGGTCTGCAACAAGGTGCGGTGAATTCGCCGATCCTATTCAGCATTTACACAAGTGATCTGATAGGTTCACTTCACCATGCCATAGCGTACGCAGACGACTTAATCGCGTACAGATCGGGTCCAAAGATTGAGGTCATTAATACACTTTTCCAACGTAACTTCGATAAGATTAAGTGATATTGCGACGACTGGAAGTTGAAAATCAACTTTCAGAAGTCGGAAACCATTTTGTTTAGGACGCCTTTGTCTGGGGCCTCTAGGGATACCAGAAAGAATTGGCGGAAGTTTTCGATCGTGGGACAGCACGGGCATCCACTTGCTTGTCGAAATGTAGTCAGGTACCTGGGGACTGTTTTATAACAGCCAACTCGATGCGAGGGTGAAGGTGATCTGCTACATGGCCCTTATCCGGCCTATGCTTGTATTTGGTTGTCCCGTGTGGTGAAAGCAAGCTTATTGGAAAAGATTAGGGTGTTTGAGAGGGCTTGTTTTAGGACTTGTCTTCGGTTATACAGAACACCAGAGTCCGAGTACATAAAATTCTATCCCAATGAGGTCTTGTACAATAGAGCGAACCTAATAAGAGTGGACAATTTCGTCATTAAGTTGACTCGAAGGCGCATTGCAAGAGCAATGTCCTCATCGAACAACCTGATCTCCGGTGCTTACTACCCCAATTATATGTATCATGAGAGAGTTCGCTTTGACGGCTTTATTCCTCCAGAAGCGTTCCTCTACCTAGATACGAAAGGTCTGATCCAGGACAGATTAGCGGTGCCGCTAATCTTCCATGTCGCTCGGACAGCTGGGGACAGGTGACTCAACTACGACAGAGACGTCGCACATGGCAGTACGGAGCGTCTCCGGTTCAGTAGGGCGGTAGGGAGTCGCGACATGAGGGATGTTGTTCGGCAGCACCAACAATTTTGGTGGCTATTGGAAGGAGGGGAGGATTCGTCGTCGAATTCCTCAAGTTATAGGTAGCTTCACGTGAAGCAAAGTCGGTCGTCTGTCTATTTTATTAGCCATGGCCGGCTTACATAATTTTAGGTAGCATTAAGTTAGATTTAAGGAAAAAAAATTACAAAAAAAAAAAATCTAGAACAGATGTAGATAACAACACTCTGAAATAAGGGGTAGTTTAAGTAGGATTAAGTAGAATAAGATTTATTTTTAGGTAGTTTATAGGTTTAGTTTTAAGTTTTATATTATAACAAAAAAAAAAAAGTCCAGACACTAAGTTTTTTTTTTTAATTAAAATTCATTTTCTTAGTTTTAGTGTTAATAAATGTAAAAAACAAAATAGACTGTAAGGAACGTCGAAAGACATAGATTAAGTATTATGTTTAACCTAGAGTGCCCGCATGGGGCCAGTAAGTTATAATTAGATTATTTTTAAGTTATTTAAGCTAATTTTTAAGCGTTTTTTTGTATAGCCTGTAAGAATTAATTAATGAAGTATAATAAAAAATGCATTTAAACTGAACTGAACTGACTCATATTTATAGAGTGCTCAATACAATCTTTAATGAACAATGAGGATCCGCCTCTGGCATTGTTTGATGGGTGGTATGCATGATAAGCACAGTATCCCTTTAGTTCCACACGAGGTCCTTTCCTCAAGTGAGTTTCAGAAATCAAGCAAATGTCAATATTGGCATTCGTCCGATATGCAGACTAAGCTGCGCCCCATTGATTTTTTTATAAATATTTCGACAATGCAAACATTTATTCTTAAAGAAGACCTTGTCATCTTTATTAAATTTTCATTCAAACGCAAGACGGTTATCTCTTTGCCATATTTCGGCAAACACAGCTGCTTGAAGGGAATCCCCATAATCGGCTTTCTAAACGTCTTGACGTCCAGTTTATCTATCGTTTCTATAAAATTTGTAGGGGAAGTGTTACTGCTTCGAAAGTACGTGACTGACAGCCACATCTACTCATGACAACAATCACCACACAATTAAATTATTAAAACGATTGGCTCATCATCAATTTGTAGCATATTGTTTTCAATTTGACAAACAATCCTGTATCGTCATTTTTATGTGTCAATCTCTACCAAACTTTATCATTGTCCCGCCTCTATTCAAACAGCCAAACTGCCAAGAGGGCCTACTCGTACAATAAAATGAAAAAAAAAGAAGAAGAAGCCACATTTTACCCTTTCAAAATTATGATATAACATATATCAAAACGAGCATCCTTTTATGGGCCTGTGTGTCCTCAGAGATTACATCTTGCTACTTTCCTCTATAGCGTCATTAATAATTGAACTTTATGGAAATACAAAAAATAAAAAAATAAAAAAAAAGAGCGAATACATATATTTTGGCTCAAATAAAAGAATCCCCTATACAATAGCATCCATGAGGAGCCTTCAGTAAACAAGAAACTCTCATCCTCTCATCTAAACAAACAAAACTCTATACATACGAGTACGAGTATGTGTTTGTTTGTATATTGTACTTCTCCTGTATGTAGATGCTCGTTGTGCTCGTTAAACGTCAACGAGCTGGACAACAACCAAACAGCCAACAGCCAAGGTACACAAAACTTTCTTCCTTTCGTAATGATATGTATGTGAGTCATGGCCACAATTGCGTGTATCTTCATACACATATACCGTTATATAAGCACCTTTTTCCCTTCATAAAGGAATTACGAGCAAATGATGTGCCAAGTTGTTTTTGGTTCTGATAACAAAAAGGTTGCTCTATACGAGCACACATTGGTACGAGTACGAGCTTTATGACCGCTTTCAGGAGCACCAGCTGTAGTAGAAACAGACCTAAACTCCGAACTCTGAACACACCCAGACTAAGGTCGATTTGAAGCAGATTCAAAATAAGGAAAACAAAAATGAATCAGAACCGCGCGAGGAATATACCATATTCATAGTCCTCATCATAATTTATCATTAATTGTATAAATTTCATGCCGTCGCATAAGTGTTTCTTAATCGACTTTTCAACTTTTCAGCGCAGGGACCGGGAAGTCTCTCTCGTTTGAAAATCCTTTCCGGTGAAACGAAATTTTAATTAGCAATTTTCGTAGATAAAGGGTGTCCCGAAATTCAGGCAACAAGTAATTTTGGTAGAAAATACAAGTCCTTGATTGAAGATTGTAAATTTTGTACTGATTTATAAAGTATTAACAAAAAGAAATACATGTTTTTTAATACTAAAGAAAATTTAAATAATATTAAAAAAATTTGTATTTTCATGGGCAATTTTAAGCGTGTAGTTTCTATTGTCAAAAAAAACAGAGGACAATTGCAAGCGCGTTTAAAATGTTTATTTGAGCTGACACTTCAAAGCTTGCCATTTATTTTTTAAAGATCAAGTTTGTAATTTTATATTATAAGTCAGCCTTTTAAATAAATAAATAAATAAATACTTTTTAAAGATTATTTCATGCAAAAGTTGACCACGACTAGGTTTTAAGTGGTCCATGCGGAGAACCCGATTCTGGATCGCTTTTTTTGCATATTGGATGGCATCTCGCAAATAACACGTGTAATGCTGTCTTCCATGGCTGCAATTGACGCAGGTTTATCGGCATAGACGAGTGATTTGACGTATCCCCATAAAAAATGGTTTAAGGTGGTCACATCGATCTAGCCGGCCAATTCACTAGTCCAAAACGAGAGGCAAAATTCTCACCGAACTCTTTTCTCAATTGGTCCATCGATTCGCGTGTTGTGTAGCAACTAGCGCCATCTTGTTGGAACCACGTGTCCAAGTTCAGCTCGTGCATTTTGGGCAAAAAAAGGTCGAAATCATTGAATGATAACGGACGCCATTGACAGTAACGTTGTCCTCACGGCCATCTTTGAAAAAATACGCACTGCTTTATTTACAGAAGCCCCACACTAGAGAGCAATTCAACCTTTAACGAGTTTGACGCGCTATCTGACTCCATTCAAAGAATTGTATCCCTGTATCCTCATACTGGAATCGTTATTACGGGCGATTTTAATATACACAATTCTGAGCGGCTTCGACATTCTGCACAGACAACACCCGAAGGACGGTGTGTTGAGATGTTCGCCGCGGAGAGCAACTTAACGCAGCTTGTAAATGAGACCACGCGGATACCCTGGACTTGTATTTAACTTCTCACCCTGATAAGTACACCGCTGATGTGCTCTCTCCTCTTGGCTCGTCGTACCATTGTTTCATATTTAACTAATTTCTCGTACATTGACCACAGTGTGAGAGAAAATATTCCTAAAAGAACCGTGTGACAATACGAGAAAGCTAATTGGAGCGGTCTTAACAGCTTCTTTAGGACCTGTAACTGGTCGTTAAGTTTCCCCGATATCGACGTGGATGCCGCTGCTGATATGATCACTGACACTGTTCTCCTTCGAATGAGATCCTTCTCATCGGATTAAGAGTATCAGACCAAAAGAAAAGGCATAGTACGATTCGAGCTGTAAACACGCTGTCAGGGTTAGAGAAATGTTCTGGTCCCGCAAGACCAATCCGACAGAGAAAAATAGAACAAAGTTCAAACGAGCCAGGACTGACTGCAACGTCTTTCTGAAGCGCGTGAAATTTCTATACGACCAAAAACTGAGACAAAAAAATACAATGTCTCAAAGGTAGTAAAAGTTTTTGGTCGTTCATCGAAAACATTAGAAATTCTGCCTCATCCTCCATCCCAACGCTTATTTAAAATGACATTCAGCTGTCAGTATTTAAAAATCTTAACATGCACAAATCCGCAAGGCCTGATGGCATATCTCCCCATCTTCTGAAAAGTTGTTCTTCCACGCTGGCAAAACCACTGCGTAAGCTTTTTCATCAATCCTACTCTTTAGGAGTCATTCCGAGCAGTTGGAAAACAGCATTTGTCCAGCCCGTCCCTAAAAAATGCGAATCTTCTTCTCTCTCCTCCTACAGAACCATTTCGCTTACGTCTTTCTTTCTAAGGTCATAACGCTGATAAACCGTCAGCTCATGAAATATCTCGAAACACGAAAACTAATCAATGACCGGCAGCACGGTTTTCGTAGCAACAGGGCCACTGGTGACTTGAAGGTATGTCTCATTGAAAAGTGGACCCAAAGTCTACACCAATCTGGTGAAAGCAAGATAGTTGCACTTGATACTCGTATTTGTAAGGCATTGGGGATCGACGACTCTCTTGGATTAGAAATTACCTTTCGGAACGTACAATTCATGTTGGATGGTTTCAAGCCTGATGTTCATAAAATAAATGTTGGTATGCCCCAGGACACCGTTCTGTCTCCGACACTCTTTTTAATTTTTATCAATGATCTCTTGTCTGCCACTTCTAATCCAATATATTCCTTTGCTGACGAAGGTACTCTCTGCTTTTCATATTCGTTTCCGAACTCACGTCCCTGCTCCTCAGCTGTAGAACGGGAACGGCAGCGTATGCTAAGCTCATTAAAATCCGATATAAACAGCACGAAAATTTAAACACCCAGGCCCAGCCATTATCCATGAATGACACTTGCATCGTCGAAACCAAAAAGCTTTCCATTCTCGGTATGTGTGTCAATGGCAACTTACGTTGGAATGACCACATATTCGATGTCGCCAAAAATGCTGTGAAATGTCTAGGTTTCCTCAAGCGATGTAAGCAATACTTCACCCCCTCTAATCTAGCCTCAAAATATAAGGCATTTATCCGCACAAAATTGGAGTACAACCCCCCCATCTGGTCAGGTGCCCCTAAGACCTCATTGCACTTGCTAGATACGATCCAAAATCGTGCGGTAAAACTCATAGATGATGCCAACACGACACAGTCATTCGACTCCCTCAAACGCTAGCGTAACGTCTCCTATCTCACCTAGTTGTATCGCTATTTTCACCACCAGTGCTCCACCAGCAGTGCTCCACCAAAATTGCCAGTAGCATTCCGCCCCTTCAAACTTTTAACCGTGACATCCGTGTCGCTATGAATCCTCATCAATACATCAAGCGCGCTTTCGGACGTACTCTAAAATATCGTGATTCTTTCCTAAGCCGTACAACTCGCTTATGGAATGCCCCGCCGAGCTCTTTATTTGCTATTCATTATAACTTGCAAACATTTAAAACCGACGCACATCGGTATCCCTCTTTTCCCCCTCCCTAACTTCTTTTCGCACGAGCTATGTGCTAACATGTTAAGGGTACATAAAATCCCTTGTGCGCGCACCAATTCTCTAGATGGACGGGAGACGCGGCCTTAGTGTAGTAGATGTAGGAAACTCATTCATTCCGCAAGAATAAAGACCTGGCAAGTCATCGGAAACTGTACGGTCAGCGACCATCGATGCATAATCTACGAGGGGACCAACGAGTTCCAAATTGGAATCCAACACGAGCTCCGAGGTGTAACATTGATAGACTCAACGAAGTGCTTCTTACGTCTGTGATCAGGGCCACTCTACGATCGGAGCTATTGTAGAAGTAGTAAAGGCTGCCAATACCGAGTATGCCAGCGAGATATGGTCCCCTTTTTACGTTTCGCATTACGCGGGCTACCATAGGCTGACCACAATATTCTGCCCGCCTATGTTAATCGACTCAAACTACTCGGTCTAGTGTCTTTGGAAAACGTCGGGATTCCGCCGATATTCTCTTCATCCACAAACTCTTAACCAGCATCATCGACTGTCCCACAATACTCTCCCAAATCCCATTCAATACCAACCTGTGTCATTTAAGATCTGTCCACCTTTTTCTTGTGGATGCTGAAGAGCTATCTACTATACCACGGAAAGCCCTCGAAGAAAGGAGCAACACAGGGATCGATCCTGGGAACTGACCTCTGGAACATCTCATACAGTGGCGTACTTTGCATGGAGATGCCTGAAGATGCCTGAAGATGCCTGAAGATGCCTGAAGATGCCTGAAGATGCCTGAAGATGCCTGAAGATGCCTGAAGATGCCTGAAGATGCCTGAAGATGCCTGAAGATGCCTGAAGATGCCTGAAGATGCCTGAAGATGCCTGAAGATGCCTGAAGATGCCTGAAGATGCCTGAAGATGCCTGAAGATGCCTGAAGATGCCTGAAGATGCCTGAAGATGCCTGAAGATGCCTGAAGATGCCTGAAGATGCCTGAAGATGCCTGAAGATGCCTGAAGATGCCTGAAGATGCCTGAAGATGCCTGAAGATGCCTGAAGATGCCTGAAGATGCCTGAAGATGCCTGAAGATGCCTGAAGATGCCTGAAGATGCCTGAAGATGCCTTCCTAATAGGCTACGCATATGATATCGCCGCGGTGATTAAAGCAAAAGAAGCGAAGAAGCTTAACCAGGTTATGAGACCTTATGGATGCATGAATACAGTCTTAGCCTAGCTACAGAAAAAACCGAGATAATCCTTTTGACCAAGAAGAGTATCCGACCATCGTTAACTTCCTAATTGGGCCCGAAGTTGTAACAAGCAAGGAAGCAGTGAAATACTTGAGATCAATACGATACTCACCTTTTGGCAACAGATAAAGTCCATATTGGAACGAGCGTCGAAGGTCTCAATGTTACTAAGCAGACTGATTGCAAGCGTAGGGGGTTGTACGGTTAGCAAACGAAAGCTACTAATGTCAATCACACACTTCTATGGGCAGACTCACCCTGGCAAGAAAAGTACAGGAAGCAGATGGCAGTAGATGGCAGCAGGGGAGAGACGGGGACCTCGACGCGTGGCAACCTCGTACAGAACTCTGTCGGAACCAGCCGTCCTTGTAGTTACAGGAGGGACTTCTATCGATCTCCTAGCGGTAGAAGGGAAAAGAATGCTCACGAAACGACAGTGGCCAGGGCGTTGGAACTCGGAAAGCATAGGACGATGAACTGTGAAGCTGGTCAAGGACGTGGCTAACTGAAACGGACGGAAATACGGCGAAGTTCTTCACAAGATCGGTAAAGTAAACGCTCCAGCCTGCCATTCCAAAACCACACTTTTTCCGTTTGCAGGAGGTCGGAAGCTCAACGACGGGGGCTGGAAAGCAGCATCGGCACAATCAGCCCAGAAAACATGGTCGAAAAGACGCTGACGAGCGACCAGACCTGGAGCTAAATTTGTTCCTTCGTTGAAGTTACACTCAGGACAAAAAACAGAAAGCAAGATGCAAATATACGAACTGATGAAAGCCTCACCGGCAAGATTGAATAAACCCGCACAAGATGGTAAATATGAAAAATCCAGCCAGCAAAGCGGAAAGAAGACGACAATACTCTGAAGTAATGTGATAGCGTTCCGGGAGTGGATGATGTCAAGAAGAAAGCGGTGAGAGTGCCAGACCGGGACTAGGCCTATATAAAAAAAATTCCGACCACATTTTGTACGCAAACTTCGAACTGTAGCAGCCAAACCTTCATTATTTCTAAAACAAATATCTTTCGTGTAGCGATCCATTTTTAAGAACCCTGAACTGTCAAGTACCTTAAAGAGCGCAAAATTTTGGATGAATTTTGATACACCCTTTGCACATGAATAGACGACGCAAGCCAATGTGGAAGCACGCAATGCGGCCTTGAGAAACGCACGTGATTTAAATACCAGATCCCGGATGTATACGGAATGAGTGAAACGCCATCCAAAAAAAAAACAGCCTTCAACCCGACGATAAGGACACACATTTTCTGAACTAGTGTGAGTGTGTGTTTACTAAATAATCACAGGATAGGTGAAGGTCTTTTCCTGAATGGAGTTTACGTAATCTGATAAAATTGACTTTTAAAGTCGCATGTTTTCGTTCCATATGTACTCGTATAGTACATCCTAACCTCATGTATGTAGTACATTGTAAGGGACGTCTTTGCGAACAAGGATTTGTTGGGAATTAATTGGACTCTTACGCTAAATAAACGCTAAGCACAATTCAACAGAGATAAATTGAAGAATAATATGAGCAGAACGCCCTTTCTTTAGAGGAAGATTCCCCCAACTCTGAACTGAAGCCAGTTGCAGTGGCTTTTCGTCCTTTTTTTCCGCAAAGTCAACAAGTCAATAGACGATGTGCCTATTTCAGGAAGGAGCCAAACGTAGGAGCAAAGAAAAGCTACAAAAACAAAAGCTCCAAAGTAGTTTAACATGTAGGACCATCCAACATCTACAAATACCACGTGCACATCCGGAGAATGAATATTTGCTTCGAATGAAGGAAACAACTTTTCACAGAAAGGATATGATGAATACACGACAAATGTGAGAGGATAACGAGGGAACAAAATGTTTTTCTGGTCAATTTTGTGTAGCTTTGCCTGTTGGATGTGGCTGTCTATTTGCCCTTCCCTCTGATGTCAGTTTTTTTTTGTTTTTTTTTTTGTTTTTGGGAGAAAGGATCCCCATTGAGTGCGAGGAGCACTTTGGGAAAAATGTCCAAACGTAAAACGTTGTTGTTATCGAATAACCGTTGAGAAGAAGTATGAGTGGATTCATCACTAGGGAAACAGTTTTGACGCCTGTATGACGATAGTAATATATTTTGGGGATAAGACTAATTTCTAAGGGATCTCTTGTCCTTGTGAGTTGTTGGGGTACTTGGTTGTTGCCAAATATTCGGATTGGATTTCAGTATTAGCTTGGTAGAATGCGTATGAGGAAGGAAATGATGCTAAAAATGTCAAATTAATGCAAAATTGGGTAAAGAAACCTTCATACATCAGACAATAGGGTTGTGTGGGTAAAAATGGCGGACCAATTTTCACGAATGTAGTAGGCAATAAGGGCTCTAGTCTGAGCCATTTTATTTTTCTATTGGAACGGAAACGTCAGGTAAAAAAAAACTAGCCCATTGCATTCCTATTGACGAAATATCTCAATGAGTAATACCTGGATCCTGATGTGAGCGTTAGACTGACAGTCACAAAGGAAAACCTCTATGGTGTAGTCAATTACAGCAAAAGGCACACATCAAGAAGCACTAATCGAAACCGTCAGCTTTCTGCAGACCTTCCTACTACTAATGGACAGCAGGAATGCCACTGACGTTTCAGAGGTTTCGAGAAACATGCATTTGCTCAGCCTGAAGCCTGGAGAGTCGTAACCATCAATGATTTTACTTTCTGCATCGGCTCATCTAGATTGTCATCTTCCGCAATCCTACTCGTATTGTAATCTGAGACCCAGAACAGACTCAATGAATTCAGCACTTGGACTGAGCTCGGAACTCTCATTTCCGAACTAGATTGGAAGTGGTCAAAGTGTCTATCAAGGTCGTAACCGCAACCTGGTTGTCCACACAATGTAATTGATTGCTGTCAGACGTCAGTTCATCTGAGATCTAAGATTTTCATTCTCAACAAAGACGCCAACGTCACATTTTAGTTCTGTTGTGGAGCCATCGGTAATTCTGACCGAACCACAACAACACAGATGACATAGCCATACCCAGCACGTCACTGAAATCTAGTACGAGTCGTACGAAACTCTGAAGATGGTTGTGAAAGTGTAGGCTATTGACATGGCAGCGAAGATTCATCAGTGCGTCTGCAGCATTTCCAGGCATGATAGGATGCAATCCACCGCTCTTTGGGTCCTGATGAAAGCAGCAGTGACATATGTATTTACAAAAAAAAAAAAATTATTGCACCAAGCAACTGATCCAGAGGATAGAATTTATGTAATCATGGCCCACAGAATCCTTCCCTGTGATAAGTCTCATGTTCTAAGGCGACAGCGGATTGTACGCAACATGTTTAGTCCAAAGAAGTTTGCTATCCTAAATTTTAGGAGGTGTGATGGGTTGGGAGTTAGAAGAGACGAGGGGTACGTAGATTACGAATGTTAGTGTTGAGGAAAATTCAGTTGTGAAGGGACGCGCATTCAACGTGACTTGAAAGGAGTCGATGAATGAAGAGAAAGTCGGCTGCATCTCATTTATGGTTAATATAAAATATAAAAAGAAGGGGACCGAGATGGCTGCCTTGAGGAACTCCAGCGAACACTGTAAAAACGGTTTTCGAGGTAAGAGGATATCCATTTTAACAGTTTGGGCTCAAAGCCGAGGGCAGACAATTTGAAGAGTATTAATCGATGAAAGATTTTATCGAAGGCTTTGCTAAAATCGGTTGCAACTACATCGACTTCGTTGCCGTTCTCTAGGGCAGAGATGGCAAAGGATATGAATTCAACGAGATTTGTGGTGGTTGACCTACCCTTTAGGAAGCCATGTTGTCTAGGGGAAATAAGTGATTTGCATTGGAAGCTTAGAGCTTCATACAAAATACTTTCGAGGAGTTTGGGTATATGGGAGAGTTTAGCGATTGGACGATAGTTTGTTATTTCGTTCTTTAATCCTTTTTTGTGGATCGGGGTTATGAAGGACTTTTTCCAAGCCTGAGGAAATTCTTCTTGTGAAAGGGATAGACGCAAGAGATCAGAAAAGGCAAGGGAAAGAGACGAAGAACATTTTTTTAAGAAATATGGCAGGGAGGCCATCTGGACCGGGTGTAAATTCGTCATTGAGTTGGTGTAATTTATATTCGATATAAAAGGGGTCCAAGATGTGAGAGAGAAGTGGGCCGTTGGAGAAGTTCAATAGGTAACGAAAATAGAATGTATCTGGTACAAAGGAGTCGTTGGTGAAGGATTGTTTAAAGAAGCTGACAAATAGGTTGGCAATGGTGAGTGGATCTTTTGATGACTTGTTGTTGAAAGAGAGGGAAGGAGGGTAACCATCGGACTTTCTTGTGTAGTTAACAAATTGGTAAAAGGACTTAGGGTCATTTATAAGGTTGACTTGCGCATTATTAAAAGGGAATCGTAAAGTTCGGTGAAATGAAGATAAGCACCAAGATAGTTGGAATAGTTGGAAAAGGATCTGGTACGCAGGAAAACAGCCCATAACTTGTTTCTCTTATTTCGTAAGGAACGAAGCTTGCGATTATACCAGGGAGGATAAGTAGATGATGTTTTAAGGCGGGAAAACGGAACGTAAAGGCTAAAAGAATTAAATATTTCTTTATAAAAAATGGATAAGGCATCATTTACACTTAGGTTGTGAAAGTTAAAGCGGGATCTGCTAAGATAGTCACTGATTTTGTGAAAGTTGTGGGTAGTTGTCGATTGTAGAGAGAGATACGGGACAAAGTGAGACTGAGGAGTTAATTGAATCTGTTGTGAAAATAAGGTCCAATTGCCTGCCCATATAATTGGATACACCACTGACTTGGCATGGACTTGAGTCTGTTCAGCGATCTAAGAAGAGACATTCCTTAGCTGAGTTGGCATTTGAAGCGATGAAGAACAATTAATCGTCTGATAGAGTCCACTGTAGCTGAGGAAGATTAAAGTCGCCGAAAATGAAGATATCGTCAGTAGAGTCAGACAGGTCAATTAAATAGTCGATCGCATCGACAACAAGTTGGTAAGATTCGGTAGGTTGAGCTGGCAGGATGTAGCAACATAAAACGTAAAGGGACTTGAAGGGGAGTGATATTTTTATAGCGACAAAGTCGACTTTAGAGAATGAAGAGATGGTAATGGGAGAAGAGTTAACGGAGAATCATCATGTGGGCGGGTAGGATGGTAAAAGATGATACCTATCACGTACTAAATTTCACCGATAATTTGGACCCCGAACTTGGACATTTTACTAGAGTTCGGATACAATACTCCTCCCATTTGAGATTGAAGGTGCTATTCTTAGCCCGAGTGCGGAGGCAGCTTTTGTTGTTCTGTTTCTTCAACGTGAAGTGGTTGAGTAGGTTATTCTTCAGCTTCATGTAGATCTTTACGTTGTATATCACCGTTGTTACCAGCTGACGACCTCGTTAAAGCCGTTTCTTCTTTGAGTACGTCCTGCAGAATATTTGGAGGCCTGGTACACAACTGGTCTAGGTGTCGTCGAAAAGTATCTCCGCATTCGGTGGTTACAGTTTACTTTTGCACTGAATTAAGCGGAACCGAAAATCGGGCGCAAGATCTTCTCACGAAACGGCCAAGTTTTTTTTTGTTTTTATAATTTGCGCGCTCAAGGGATTACCATTAAAATGCTTGAACAGAGCGTGGACCAAGTGCTTCTTCATCTGCTTGCGAAAAGGTTTAAGAGCCTCTGCATTTTAGAGCAAGACTGGGATGATAGTATATGAAGTCGGATTGGTCTTACGAAAGACGGCTCTGTTACTCAATTGTCTTGCGAGCCGGAGGAAACTGCGATTAGCATGAGTAATTCTGCGTTTGATTTTTGCACCAAGCCGTCGTTGGTGTATGTCCTTTTCTGAAAATAGGGTAAACTTTGTTTTGCCGTAGCTTACCGTCAGACCCATTTTGGCCCCTTTAGCCTCAATACTCACCAACTGACTATCTTCTGTGTACATCCAATCACATCAATGCCATCGTGTCGCTTTTGTTGGCCAGTGGGCTTTGCAGGATTAAAAAAGTCACATGACAGCGCGTCCCCAAGTCTAACATTCCCATTGGCGGTGTACGGTTTGTGTATGGCAGATAGGATTTTAAGAGAGTTTGAGAGAAACATAATTGGAAAAGCTTCTAGCGGTTGTTTGCGATTGCAGCTATTCGACGTCCAGCTTTAGTGGTCTTACTTAACGGAGTTCGTTATATTCTCGCTATGTAATCTGACTCGTTATTGGCTCCTCGCAAAGTTCAGCCAGCCAGAATGCTAGATTGATGGTCGATTTAACAGGATAGAGCCATCGTCTTTATTGCTGTCATCCTTATCTCCTGAATGGACATGAGTTGTTCACTAGCACTGCTTCAATTCACAAAACAAGTGATTCGTCTACGCTATGTTGTCTGGCCGAGTTACTAATGCTGTTAAAAGTTGCGCTGTCGAAAGTACATTCAGTGTCGATCAAGTTGTTTATCACGTGCTGCTACTTATCGACCACGGTCTTCATTTTGCACAACAGACTTTTTACACGCAGGTATGTTGCTTCTTGGATAGAGGATATGGCATCTTGATCAAAAAGTTCCCAGAATGTATTCAGAAAATTTAAAATACATCTAAATCTATATTGTCCCCTTCAGAGTGATCCCCATCGACTGCAACACACTTATGCCAGCGCTTGATCCAATCCTCGAAACATTTTTTATATTCGGTTTTCGATATGTCCATCAGTGCTTCCTGCGATTTTTCCATTATTTCCTCTCGGCTGCTGAAACGCGTTCCCCGTTGTGGTCTTTTAACTCGATTGAACAGAAAGAAGTCACAGGGAGCCAAATCAGGTGAATTCGGTGGCTGTTGGATAGTATTTGTTGCATTTTTCGTCAAAAAATTACGAATAATGATGGCACTGTGCGACGGTGCGTTATCATGGTGCAAAATCCACGAGTTTTCTGCCCACAATTCTGGTCTCCTTCGGCGAATTGCTTCACGCAAACGTCTCACAATACGTCAAATAATACTCTTTGTTTACTGTCTGGCCTTCTGGCAAAAATTCAGGATGCACTACACCGTTGTAATCCATGAAAACCGTGAGCATTGCCTTTTTTTTGACTGAAAACGACAAGGTTTTTTTGGTCTCGGCTCATTTGGTGAACGCCATTTACTTGCCTGATGTCTGGATTGCGTGTCGTACTCATAAACCCACGTCTCGTCTCCAGTAATGAGTCTTTTGATGAATGTGGAATCGGATTCATCTCCTTTGAGACGTCAACACGGTCTCTTTTTCGAGGTCTTTTGGCACCAACTTTGCTGCTACACGACGGAAACCCAAATCACTAACCAAAATGTCTTGGACGGATCCATAAGCAAGTCCTCCGCTATCTCTCTGATGGTTAATTTGCGGTTATTGACCAACATTTCTTTTACTTCATCAATGTTCAGTTCAATTCAATTCAATTTTTATTCATTCCTGGCATCGAGGTATTGTTGCAAGCTGCACCCAAGCAGTTCCCTGGTGTAGAAGGAAGGAAATATGTTCGTGCCTACGAATGCCATAGACAAATCACACACAATCATTAAAAGCGACTTGTAATTTGCGCTGGGACAATGAGTCCAAGCTACTATAAACTACTTCGGCATATGTAAGCCGAGACAGAATTAAGGCAATAACTAGTCTGTGTTGCGTTTCAAGTGGAGTAAAAAAAGCGCTTACGCAGGCAGCCGTAGATACGACCTACGACCATGTTGGTATGATTATAACCCGACAAATCTCGACTAATAACAAATCCAAGGCTAGTAACAGACTCTACGGCTTCAACTTTCGAGTTGTTAAGAAGTACGTCAGGCAGAAGATCTAGGTTAAACCTTATTTTGGATATTGGAATTACTTGAGTTTTAGTTGGGTTCAGTTGTAGTCCATTTGTAACTGACCAAGTATAGACGCGTTGTAAGTCATCATTGAGTAGTAGGATCAGTTCGTTGATCTTGCAAAATGGTTTGGCTAGGTGTAATTGTACATCATCAGCATACATGTGCACAAAAGAATGCCTGCATACTGACGGTAGATCGTTGATAAATGTGCAAAATAGAATAGGACCCACTATCGACCCTTGAGGAACGCCTTGTTTGAGTTGCATAAGGAATGAACTACGTCCATTGGAGAAAATTCTTTGGCACCTTTCGGAGAGAAAACTATCCAGCAACATTACCGCACGACCACCAAAACCAAAATAGTGTGTTAGCTTCCAACACAGTATCTTGTGGTTGACTTTATCGAAAGCCTTCGAGAAATCTAGCAGACAGAGTAGTGAGACATATTTCTTATCAAAAGATTGTCTAACCTCTTCAAGCAAGTTGACCATGGCTGAAGAACAGCCGTAGTTGCTTGTCGTATAAAAGGCTATTGAGAGTTAAGTACTCTGTGATTTGTTTTGCTATAATTTTCTCGAAAAGCAGGGCAGAATGCTGGATGAGCTTTCTTAGCGATTGGCATAATACGTGCAATTTTCCACGACTTCGGAAAGGTTGATGTGATTATGCACCAATTAATTATAAGGGTCAGAGTCGAAACAATTTGCGGCAGAATGAGTTTAACGAAGCGCATGGGAATGCCATCTACCCCGATAGAATCAGTATTACTGAGTTTGCTATGTTACGTGCCGTTTTGTACAAAGACCAATTGTAGTGGGTTGGAGAGTGCTTCCATTCACAGTGTAGCTTGTTCCTCTTTTTGATTGAGCTAACCACTTGAGTAGTGAACCAAGGACATGCACGGTTTTGAGTTCTGACCGCTTACAATCGTTTCTTGAAACACGTTAACTTTATCATTGGGATCGGGTCTGGAACGGCACTGCTCCCAAGGTATAGAGCCAGCAGCTATTTGGAGGGTGTTTAGGTCGATAGCACTGAAATCTTTGTACGAAAAAGTATCGGGTACAACACATCGAGTTAAATTAATATCATACGTACAAAAAAGAAGATCGTGGTCTGAAACATCAAAGGATAGTTGATCGAAAAGCAAAACAAGAGATGGATTAGAAACAATAACTAGGTCAAGGCGGCTAGGAGAACAGTTATTAGCGAAACGAGTGGGATAAGTCGTGTTAATTATTTTCATTCCCACAGAAGAAACTAAGTCACTCAGTCGAAAAGCAAGTGAATCATTTTTCAACAAATTGGTATTGAAATCCCCACAGATGACTATGTGCTGATAGAGTGCACAATACTCAGATATTGTGGAGAAAAAGGGCAAGGGGTAACAGTTTCCGGGAAGTGGGCTGAAAAGTTCACTTGAATTAAATCCATACCATTTTCAGTTAGTACCAACCTTCAAAAGATACGTGTATAAATTTGACAGCTGTCAGACAATTAGTTCTCGAGATATACCATCGTGAGAGAAGCAACTTTTGTTAATGTGAAAAAAATGGATTCAAAGCAATTTAGTGTGTTGATTTATCATTGCTTTTTGATGGGAAAAAATGCAGCCGATGCAAAGAAATGGCTTGATAAGTGTTACCCGGACTCTGCACCAGCCGAACGAACTATTCGAACCGAAAAGTGGACAAGCACCGAAGATGATGCACGCAGTTGACAGCCAAAAGAGGCAGTTTCAGATGAAAACATCAAAAAAGTCCACAAAAGGATTACGAATGACCGTAAAGTGAAGTTGATCGAGATAGCTGAGGCTCTGAAGATATCAAAAGAGCGTGTTGGATATATCATACACGAATATTTGGACAGGCGAAAGCTCTGTTCAAAGTGGGTGCCGCGTTTGCTCACAGTCGACCAAAAACAACAACGTGTTGATGATTCAGAGGAGTGTTTAAAGCTGTTCAACCGCAATAAAGCCGAATTTTTGCGTCGGTATGTGGCAATGGATGAAACTTGGCTCCATCAATTCACACCAGAGTCAAGTCGGCAGTCAGCTGAGTGGCGAGCAGGCGACGAACCTCGTTCTCGGCTGGCAAGGTTATGGCATTCGTATTTTGGGATGCACATGGAATAATTTTCATCGACTATCTCCAAAAGGGGCAGACTATCAACAGCGACTATTACATTGCGTTGTTGGAGCGTTTGAGGGACGAAACCGCAGAAAAACGGCCGCATTTGAAGAAAAAGAAAGTGCTGTTTCATCAAGACAATGCACCGTGTCACAAGTCGATGAAAACGATGCCAAAATTGAAAGAATTCGGCTACGAATTGCTTCCCCAACCACCGTATTCTCCAGATTTGGCCCCCAGCGACTATTTCCTGTTCGCAGACCTCAAAAGAATGCTCGCCGGAAAGAGGTTTAAGACCGAGAAGCCGAAACAGAGGCCTATTTTAAGGCTAAACCGAAATCGTACTAGAAAACTGGTATCGAAAGATTGAAAAATCGTTTCAATCAGTGTATCGCCCTCGAAGGCAACTATATTGATAAATAAAGTTGAATTTTGCAAAAATTTTGTGTTTTACTATAAAACGGCACTGAATTTTCAGCCCATGTGTTTGCGTACATAAAACTCAACTATCCCTCTATGTTCTTCAACAGGGGAGAAATCAAACTAATTGGTCTGAAACTTGTGGCGGATGTGTAGTGGTTCTACACTATTCTTATAGTGACAGACTAGCAGGGAAAATACTCTTCAGATTTGGCAGCAGCTGATCTTGAGCTTTCCGCAGCGTAATTCGAAATTTGTTATCAGTGGTAGGCGAGTTGAAGCCATCAAAGGACCCAAAAGCCTATATAATAGTCTCATCCGTCACCATAATCAATGGCAAATACCAACTAGGGTGCTTATTACGAATAAGAAAATCCCCGAAACGATAGCGATTAGGGTATCTGGGAGTGGTAATTGGCAGTCGTCAAACATCACCTATAGAGCACCAACAAGACTGATGAGTAATATCGGAGGCACAAAACAGAATAAAAGACTCCTTCTTGCTGGAGCTGAGAGTTTTATACACATGTACCCAGTGGAAATGTGGTCAAATGCCCCAACAATTAGGTCTGTCGTGCTGGGAGTCGAATCCGTCCACCGTCTTAGCCCACTGAGCTAAGCTATGCTCATCGTATCTTCAATGCTCCCTGTCGACGTACTTGCTGAAGAAATGGTGAGGCTCGAAAGCGAGCGAGTCCAAAATAATCGGGTAAGCGACGAAAAAGGAAAATACGAAAAAACTCGTAGTATAGCAACCCAGCAGCAACAGTGGAGATGGGTACATCGCCTTATCCCAGTGATCGATGTATCTATTCAAACGCAAACAAGAAAACATCGCAAACTGTCCATATTGTGAAACTGTCTCAGAAAACGCGGAGCGCAGAACGATACGAAACCGAGAGGTTAGTCATTCGGAAGCAGTTTAGAGAGTGGCTCCCGAGAATATCGTTGCTTAGGTGCTTCAAAACGAAGAAAACTGGACTCTTGTCAGTAATATAGCAGTGTATACGCTACTTTGGAAGAAGACTGGCACAACTCAAAAATTAGAATGTTCTGGTTTTACCCAGTATGGGCCTTTTTTTTTAAAAGAAAAAAAGGGTCACTAGTACTAGTCAAATGCCTGATGTACGAGTAGTATTTTTATAAACATCGGCAAACTATACTTCGTCTTAAAGCGGCCAGATAGCAATGATAGTTTTTCCAATTGTTATGTTTCAGCAGCTGTCAAAGTTAACAATGGCATCCAGCTGTCAAAATATTCAGCAAGGTTTGCCATTTCATCATGCATCGTTTTACGCTTGTCGTGTGGAAATTATTAAAAAAATATTATCGAAATTCCGGCTCAGTTGTAAATACCCCACGTGAATTTCGTCGTGAGCTCGGTCGTCATCATGGCTTCAGTGTGCTGGCAATTCGTCGCACCGTGGAAAAGTTTGAGCGTGAGTACATTCTTCTGGATCTTAAGCCACCAACCAGATAGAGATTGGTGCGAAATGAAGAAAACATAGCCACCGTAGCGGCCAGTATCGAAGAAGACCCAACAATGTCGGTTCGGCGCCGATCAGCCGATCAGTCAACCCGGCTTATTTTGCGGTTGGATTTGGCCGGAGATCCGGATTTTGGCCAAAAAATCATCTTCTCGGATGAGCGCCGTTTTTGGCTCAGCGGCTATGTCAACATGCCTACAAAGGGGCGCTGCACAATAGGACGAAAGCGGCTCGTGAGCTCTACGAGCAAAAGAGTAGGGAAGAACATCGGCTGCTCCGGAGAAAAAAGAAAGAGCAAGAGCAGCGCGCGATCGAGGAAATAGAGAGGTGCTCCTCCAAGAATAATGTTCGGAAGTTTTACGAAAAGATAAAATTATCGTATCAGGGTAATAAGACCTGAACGGAAACCTGTAGAGATGAACAAGGAAACCTTGTAGTAGACTCACAGTCGGTGCTGAGGATATGGAAAAACCACTTCAGCTGACTGCTAAACGGCAAATACGACACAAATTCTTTGTCACGCAGAGCGAACCATTCAATATTGACGACGAAAGCAAAGAATTTCATCCACCCGACCAGAGTGAAGTGAGGATACCAAT
Organism: Volucella zonaria; assembly: GCA_963966105.1. NCBI lineage: Eukaryota > Metazoa > Arthropoda > Insecta > Diptera > Syrphidae > Volucella > Volucella zonaria. The sequence continues at coordinate 58,805,757 of OZ014530.1, forward strand.
GAAGTCGAACAAGGCTACCGGGCTGAGTGTCCTACTCGCCGATTTATTTAAGGCAGCAGGAGATGACTTGGTAGGGAGCATACACCAACTTATTTTCAATATATGGTCGGATGAATGTATGCCAGATGAATGGAACCTCGGCATCCTTTGCCCGGTTCACAAGAAAGGAGACCCTCTAAACTGTGGCAACTACAGAGATATCAGTCTCCTAAACATCGCATATAAGATCTTGTCTGCCGTATAGTTCCAGCGCCTAAAACCATTTGTCAAGGATTTAATTGGACCCTATCAGTGCGGTTTTAGGCCCGTTAAGTCCACTATTGACCAAATATTCCCACTACGGTAAGTCCTGGAGAAAACCCAAGAAGTTCAATTCGATATTCACCACCTTTTTATCGATTTTAAAGCCGCATATGACAGTATCTACAGAGACGAGCTATACAGATCCTTGTCTAGTTTTGGCATCTTTGTCAAACTCATCCGCTTGTTCAAGATGACGATGGAGAAAGCTCGCTGCTGCATCAAGATCGGTAACGCCCTAACTGAGACCTTTGATATCAAAAAAGGGTTTAGGCAAGGCGACGCGCTGTCATGTGACTCTTCAACATCATATTTGAAAGAATTGTGCAAAACTCACAAGCCAACATACGAGTTACGATCTTTCAAAAGTCTGTTCAATTGCTTTCACACGAACATAGCGAGCTGTCACCGGTGCGCTTGCGAGTATAGGAACAGAAGCGGCAAAAATGCGTCTAGCGGTAAACGAAACAAAACAAAAGTAAGTATATACTGTCAACAAGAAGGAACACCCAACATCGATGAATTAGCCAGAATGTCACAATCCACAGCTACAATATAACTTTGAGGTAGTAAGGGACTTTATCTACCTCGGCTCTGCTATCACATCACATCTCTTCAGAAACCAAACGGAGAATAACGCTGTTCCTTTTGACTCAGAAGGCCCTCTCTCAAACAACCACGCAAACTCTATATAAGACCCTTGTATTCCCAGTCCTTCTCTATGGATCCGAAGCATGGACCCTTTCTAAAGCGGACGAAGATATCCTTGGTCGTTTCGTAAGATATTTGGTCCCGAATGCGTTAACGGGTTCTAGAGGAGACGATTCAACTATGAACTCTACGAGCTGTACAGTGACATCGAGCTGGGCAAAAAACTACGCATTGGACGTTTGAGATGGCTGGCACATGTAGAGTGAATGAACACCAATGCTCCAGCCCGCAGAATGTTCGACTCTAATCCGGAGGGATAACGCAGTAGAGAAAGGCCTCGCCTTAGGTGGGCAACTTGCGGCAGTTAGCCAAAGACCGCCTAATTGGACCAGACTGAAGTAAGTAAGTAAGGCTATGTCAACAAGCAAAATTGCCATTATTGGAGGGAACACAATCTACAAGTGTTCTGTAAGACATCAATGCATCCACAAAGATTGACTGTTTAGTGCGGTTTATGGCATGGCGGCTTCATCGGACATTATTTCTTTCGAAATGAGGAAGGAGGCACCGTTACCGTCAATGGTCTCAGGTATAGGGCGATGTTAACCGACTTTCTGTAGTCAGAGCTCGACAACATCGATATATCCGAGCTGCGGTTTCAACAAGACGGCGCTACATGTTATACAAGCTACGTAACGCTCGAAATTGTGAAGGAGAAATTTGGCGAATGGGTCATCCCACGGCGAGCGTTCATCAATTGGCCGCGGCGATCATGCGATTTGCCACCACTCGATTGTTTCTCTATGGCTACGTCAAGTCCTTAGTCTACGCTAACAAGCCAACCACTTTGGACGAGCTCGAGGTCAACATTCGACTTTCTATTGCCGGAATAACAGCCGCTTGAAACACAGCGAGCGAAGCCGAAGTGGCCATTTGAATTATGTGCTATTCCACAGATAGTGGCATGGACGGAGCTTCAAAATAAAGCCAGAATCAATTTTTTATCTCACACCGTTTCCTTTTTTTTCTAATACTCGTAATAAAGAATCAAATCGACCCCTGTAATGTCTTACGGCGAGACCGTGGTTTTAGCCGGTAAGAATCGGGCACTATTAATGGGCGTCGTCGGTACCTCATGCCAGGTTTCCACGTACCAATGCAAAACTACGAGGGGTTGTGAACTGGTTCTGATCCGGTAACCTGGGATGGGATTTTCGATCATGAGACTGAAAGTCTCTGCTTTTGACTCAATGTAGGCCTCGTCACGTTTATAAGTATTCTGGTCTTATTACGTGGTCGCAGAAGATCTACGAGTATGTCCCACTATGAAATGGGCTATCTATAGGGTTTACCTCTGACAGGAGACGTCAGTTTAAAACATTTTATACTCTGAGCAGCTTCCTATTCTTTCTGTCTAGCTCTAAGCCTTGGCAGACTAAGCAAGATTATCTTTAGAGCATACCCACTTGGATTTTCTGAGATTCCACCTATTCAGCAATGTGGGGACTCCCGATTTTTTTTTTCTTATAATCGGCGCGCGCTGAAGGGGTTTTGTACCCTTAAAATGTTAGTACACAGCGCGGGCGAAGGAAATTTAAGGAGGAAGAAAAGACAGGTACCGATGTACATTGTTTTTAAATGTTTGCAAGTTATAACGACCAGGAAACACAGAGATCGGCAGGGCATTCCATAAGCGAGTTGTACGGCTTAGGAAAGAATCACGATATTTTAGGATACGACCGAAAATGGGCTTGAGAGTATACTGATGAGCATTCATAGCGAGACGGGTGTTACGGTTGAAAGTTTGAATTGGCGGAATGCTACTGGCGATTTCGATGGAGCACTGGTGGTGGAAATAGCGATAAAATAAAGTGAGACAGGAGATATTTCGTCAGTGCTCGAGGGTGCCAATTGATTGACTGATATTAGTATCACCAATGAGTTTTATCGCACGGTTTAGAATCCTATCTAGCAGGTGTAGAGATGTTTTAGGAGCACCTGACCAGATGTGGGCATTGTACTCCAATTTTGGACGAATGAAAGCCTTATATATTGTGGCTAGATCAGAGGGGGTAAAATATTTCTTACATCGCTTGAGGAAACCTAGACATTTCGCAGCATTTTTGGCGACATCGAATATGTGGTCATTCCAACGTAAGTTGTCACTGACACACATACCGAGAATGGAAAGTTGATAGGTTTCGGCGATGCAAGTGCCATTCATGGATAATGGCTGGGTATTTGAATTTCGCTTTGACGACAGCAGACAGTATTGAGTTTTGGACGCACTCTGTGGATAGTTCCCCAATTGGTTATACTGCTAATATCAGAATTTAATGAGCTTAACGTACGCTGCCGTTCCCGTTCTAGAGCCGAAGAGCAGGGACGTGAGTCCGGGAACGAATATGAAAGGCAGAAAGTACTGTCGTCAAGAAAGGAATATATTGGATTTGAAGTAGTAGACAAGAGATCGTTGATGAAAATTAAAAAGAGTGTCGGAGACAGAACGGAGCCCTGGGGCACACCAGCATTTATTTTGTGAATATCAGACTTGTAACCATTCAAGACAACTTGAATTGAACGTACCGAAAGGTAATTTCTAATCCATTGAAGAAGAGAGTCAGCGATCCCAAAAGCACGCATTTTCGACAGAAGAGCCTGATGCAAACTCTGTCAAAGCCCTTAGAAATATCAAGTGCAACTATCTTGCTTTCGCCAGATTGATGTACGCTTTGATTCCACTTTTCGGTGAGACATGCCATCAGATCATCAGTGGACCTGTTGCTACGAAAACCGTACTGCCGGTCATTAACAAGTTTTCGTGTTTCGAGATATTTCATGGGTTGACGGTTTATCGGCGTTTGCATGACCTTGGAAAGAACGGACGTAAGTGCAATGGGCCTGTAGGAGGAGAGAGAGGCCTTTTAGGGACAGGCTGGACAAATGCTGTTTTCCATCTGCTCGGAAAGAGTCCTAAAGAGTAGGATTGATGAAAAAGCTTACGCAGTGGTCAGTGGTCCATCTGGACCAGCGGATTTATGCATATTGAGAACCGATTCGGTTTGCCTGTGATTTGGCATCCCAAATTGTCTCATACGAGTATAAATTAAGTTGGGAAACAGCGTGTGGCACATGATAACGTGCTGTGGAACGGATTAGTCTAAATTCGATGCCGGAGGTGGTATTCTGAAAGTAGTGTTACCATTGCTCTTCCAAGTATGGACTTCCGTATGTTTTATAGCATACATTATTTCATGTCGTGCTTGTGACATAGTTTGTACATATTTCTTGCCCAGAAACTCGCAAGGACTATTTTTTGTTCTATTCCTTTTCTCTGCCGTAGGGATATGGACACAAAGTAGGCTTTCCTTCTTTTCAAAGGCTTTGACTTGTCTTAATGCCTCCGAGTTCTTATAACATTCAGTTACCAACAGCACGACCTACATTCGGGGAGTCAAAAGCCTGTTTCAACGAAAGAAGAAGGCAACTACAGGTGGCAGTACAATGTAGGCGCTGGATGGCGTTGGCCTCCGAAAATTCCTGTAGCATTGACCTGTCAATATGTCCGCTTGGAAACCATTCCCCTTTCATAGGACATTGCTCCGTTTAAGTTATTCTATCATTCGGATCTGTTGCCATTCTCCGCGAAGAAAATAGCGCGATACTTTAACAAATACTATTACTATACTTAGAAACTAATTAGCAAGATATTTTGAAAGTATTTACCGCTTATTTGTCACATCTGTTGACAACTTGACTTGCCGCTATTATTAAGACTCTTTTCTCTGTATATCCACCCATCTCCTCATCATTCTTCCCAAGGACTTAATTAACAGTTCTCAGTTAAATAAAGGAAACTTCCTTAAAGATATTTTTCACCAGACATAAACTAAACACAAGTCGTTTACACTGATCATTCAAATTAAATTGCCATTTCCCTAAGCCCTATGAACTGCTCATCGATTTTTTTGTTTTTTCACAAAAAGGAAAAACAAAAATAATTGTACTCGTACACCCCCGAATTGACGCTATTTCCACTTGGCCCAATTTTATCTATCACAAGCATAGCCCATAGCTCCGATTCGAAAACCTGAAACCCCCACACATATAGTAGTTCTGGTTTCGAAGGCCGGCCTCCCTTCTAGTCGCTGGAATCCTTCGCTAAAGAGATTCCTAATTATTCAGCCAGGCACATGAAAGATAAAAACGAATGTGCTCAGGGTCGGAAGGTTAATGAAAATTTCTTGGTGTTGGTTTGCTTGGTTCCATGACGTCAAGACTCCTGCTGCAGAGGTTTCTTAAAAATTTATTCAAATCGCTTTCAGTTTCGAGTGATTAGATGATAAGGGGCAAACGAGTTGGCGGGACATAAGGGGTGAAGAGTAGAAGAATTATTTTTACTGCTACAGCAGGAGTGTGGTAATTGTGATCCCTGTTCATGATGTTCACAAATTGGGGTTAAAAAGGGGACTCTATTGGGAAAAGGATCTATGGCATCGCTTATAATTTTTTTGTTTTTTTTTTTTTTTTATGGAGAAATACTTTCAAGGAAGATATACTCGTAGATGATTTCTTTTTAAGGAGTTCGCATTAACAAATGGAAGGAAAAGATAATAATTATTACGTGCCTTTTTGTCTGGGGAGGGATGTCTTTCCTTTTAGGATGGAGATTCTAAGTGAGAATGGAGCAATTGGATAGGTTTCGGTTTTTTTTTTTCTTCCGGTTTTGATTTATGGTGATGAATTTGGGAGCCTTATGGAGGGTAATGATGAAGGCTGTCGCACTCAAGGGCTGAATGATATTATGAATTATTCATTTGTATTGAGTTTTTGTGTGAGTGGTTTTTGAAATTAATGTAATCAGTCCTATTAATAATGAGAAGGATTTTCGGTGGACATTATACACTCGATCATTTAATATTTCAACAATAAGCCTGATATCACAGATGGCTGTCAGTAGGATGAGTCTTCCGTCTGCATAATTGTTTGCACCGTGCCATAGCGCTTATCTTAACCCTTTGCCGGCCACAATTAATTTAACATTTCGTCCCAAGGACTCGTCAATTAGAAACACAATTTTGTTATGTAATTATGTGTATTTCATTTATGATTGTAGCTATGTATGGGGCCCCCGCCCAATTATTAAGGCTTCGCCCATCAATGACGTTGTCTAATAAAAAGCGGGGGCAGAGCATATTTACTGGTCTTATCGTAAACATCTTCAGATGACGCCACCAATGGTTGCTACGATTTGATCTGTTACAAGTAGCCGGCCATAGGACCACCGGTAGTCCCTACCAGGACTTGAACCGCGGTACCATTTGAGTCAGGAGCCCCCCGGATTTCGGTCCGGGCCTGACTTGTTTGAAGTAGGCCTCCTTGTGGGAGCATCATGGTGGCCGTGGTTTCAACCCAAAGTCACGGGAATGGTCTTTGCAATAACTACTGGGTGCTATGATCCTAAGAACAGTAAGAGGTTTTCGATCGGCCTTGACCCATACGAAGGGTGGAGGGTGCTGGAGACACAAGTTCTGCTTTAGTATCTCAGGAAGGCGGCAAAGCGATGGCAAGGCGTATCCTTGCTCCCATGGATGTACGGGCATAACGTATACTTAAGTCTACACGACAGGTGGTTTACATTAAAAACCAGAGCTATGTAAGATATGGTAGGTAGATATGGTTGGTAGGTAAGAGTGGCTGTTGGAAACGCCAACCCACTTAGGCCTATTGGCCTGTTGTGATGCCTTGTTGATCTATGATCAATCCGCAATCCAACGGACCGTATAAAGTCGAACAGCGTCATCAGAAATACTACAAGGTCAAAATTAATGGTTTCCGTCGATCGTCTGAAGGTAGCTTTCATCGCAGCTGAAGGTACTACAAGTGCGCCTAGCAGTACACAAGCAAAACTCGAGACAAGGCCGCACAAAACTTGGTCTAGCAGACTAGTTAAGCTGCGAACCTTAGCAGCTTCCGACTAGAGGAGAAGTAGTGTAGCAGTACGCACAATTATTCACGACGACAATGCCGGCATTCGTGTTTTTGCCACATCATTCGAGCAATCATGCCACGTTAACCGTACTAGTTTGACTCACACATAAACATACATCTGCTGCAGATTGCTTTGCATCCGTTAGCTTTGGTAACGGAGTTGACAAGTTAAGCTTGCACATGTTTGTCGTCGTACCGGTCTTTGTCCGGTCATCATCGCGATCGCATGCAGCACACGGCACATTTCCTTTTATGTCACTGTGCCATGGAATCCAGAGCAGTGTGACCCTAAAGCTTTCGCCTAGGCGGGCAAACTCATTCCGGCACTCCTACACTAGTTTGGAGGATATGGTAGTCGAGTCGATAGCTTTGATAGCGGCTTGGCTATCTATGAGGAGAGCAATGTTTTGTTTTTGCGTTGTGTCACGTCCGAGTTGCGTGCAAGCCTCTTGGATAGCCAGTAGTTCCTCCTGTAGGACGCAAAATCCGGCAAACGGTATGATATTGATATTTTCAATAATTCAGAATAGACACCGGCCCCACACCACAATTCATCTCTGGTCCGTCGATATAAACGACCGTGTCGAAGTCTTTTTGGTTCGGTTTGGTTAGGTTGAAGTGGCTGTTGAAAAGATCAACCCACTTAGACCTATTGGCCCATTGTGATGCCACGTGGATCTATGAACCTCAAACAATTGGGACCAATCTGAGCTTATGATGAAGCGTAGGAGACTGTTTACGTCTATATTCTTTACATTGTTTAGGTCATTGTAGAAGAAAGCTCCTAAGTGAAGTTTTCTTCCCTGCGAGAGATTTGGACATGGTGGAGGATTGTCTCCTCTTCCTCGTCGTCCATACAGCTTCTACAGAAATCTTTTATAAAGGCGCCAAGGCTTCTTGCATGCTTGCCTATAAGGCTGTGTCCAGTGATGACACTTATGATGGCGCTGAGATGTATCCTATTTAAAAGGATCAGCCTCGTAGACCGATTCAGACCCAGCTTTGGCCAGATCTGTTTGGTCTCTAGACATGTTGGTCCAACAGTCTGTTCTTTTATTAGTATCCAGCTTTAATATTGACGTAGCCAATGGTATACCTTTTTCCGGTAGAATAGGCAGAGTGGTTCCAATTTCAGCGAGTTCGTCGGTCCTACAATCCCCTGGAATGTCTCTGTGGCCCGACACCCAGCAAAGGTGAAGGTTAACTGCTCTGCCATCTTCTTTAGAGATGATCGGCATTCATGGGCGGTTTTCGAATTTAGTGAGACCGACTTCAGGGGCCTGATAGCTGCCTGACTATCTGAAAAGATTCGAATATCCTTTGCAAATATCACGTTTTTCTTCAGCCAGGACAGAGCTCCTTTACTCGCCAAAATTTCCGCCTGGAACACGCTACAGTGATTTGGAAGACGGAAAGAGAGGCTTAGATTGAGCTTATCTGAGAAAACACCAACCCCGCTATCGGTTTTAGATCCATCTGTGTAGAAGTGGATTGACTGTCCTCCATGAAAGCGTCTTCCTCCCAGAAGGATCTGGAGGGGCAGCTTATATGGAAGTCTTTGTCAAACCAAAGTCCAGATAAGGTGAAATCAATGTTCCCTGTGAGAATTCCTAATGAAACAGAATATCTAATGCAGCAGAGAGAGCCGAACGTAGGCCATTATGCTTATGCATAGACATGTTGCACTCTGCTTAGATTGCTGCAGTTGACTGCATTGTCTAAGGCCGTCCACCAGATAACAATCCCAAAGGTGAGTTTTGGTCTTATGACCGAGACCAGTGGGTTATGCGAAGTTGAAGGCCCCATTCGTTCCCAATGGCTTTTTTGCAAGAGAATAAACCTAATGTAGCTTTATTGACTCTTTCTTGAATGTTAGCTTTCCAGTTTAGTTTCCTGTCAAAATTGAGACCCAGATATTTTGCTGTATCAGAAAAGACTAAACTGGTACCGTTTATTGAGAGAGGGTCTATGATTGGAATTTTACATTTCCTGGAAAAGAAGACAAGATCAGTTCTATGGGGGTTTACTCCCAATCCACAGCGATCTGTCCAATGGGTTAATCTATTGAGATTTAGTTGGAGGAGTTCTTTAATTGTATTAAGATGCTTACCTGAGACGGCAATAGCAACGTCTTCTGCATAGGCAATCACCCTGCTACCTCCCGCTTCCAGGTATATCAGCAATTCATTTACTACTAAGTTCCAGAGAAGGGGAGAGAGGACACCGCCTTGCGGCGTACCTCTGCTGACACATCTTTTGACAGAAGTCTCACCCAGTTTGGAGTTGATTATCCTGCTTTTTAGCATAAGACTAATCAGTTCCCCAAGTGAGTCGTCTACCTGCAGAGTTGACAGCGCAGTCGTGATTGTGGATGTGTTGACGTTGTTGAAGGCACCCTCTATATCCAGGAAAGCAACCATTGTGTACTCTTTATATTGTAGGGATCGTTCGATGTGGCTAGTCAGTGAATGCAGAACCGTTTCCACCGACTTTCCTTTACAGTAGGCATGTTGAGCCGTTGACAGAAGTCTAGGGTCAATTTTAGCTCGTATATGGACATCAATCAGTTGTTCTAGAGTTTTCAGAAGGAACGATGATAGACTTATAGGTCTGAGGTCCTTTGGAACGACATGAGAACATTTTCCGGCTTTGGGGATGAACACTACATTAACTTCTCTCCATGACAGTGGAATGTGGATGAGTTCTACACAGCTCCTCATAATATTTCCTAGCGCAGGCAGAATAATATCTGAGGATCTCTGTAGCTCGGCGGGTATTATACCGTCCGGACGAGCAGACTTGTATGGTTTAAAGCTATGCAGCGCCCAGAGCAGTTTGTCTCTTGTGATCAGACCCTGGATTTTGGACCCGGTTGCAGTAGACGTGTTTGGGTTGCTACTGACCGTGAATTGAGAGCTATCTGGAAAGTGGGTGTAGAGTAGCAGGTTGAGTGATTCATCACTTGAGGTCCAAGAGCCATCGGTTTTTTTCAAACAGCTAGGCATCATAGGATTTGTGGAGAGGATTTTTCTTAGCCGTGATGCCCCGGAGGTTTCCGTGATTTTGTCTCAGAAGGACCTCCAGGATTGTCGCTTTGCCTTCCTCAGTTCTTTTTTGTATAATTTAAGGGATTCTTTGTATGAGTCCCAGTCAGTCACTTTCCTTGTGTAAATGGTAAAATAGTTGGCAAAATTAATTTTATAAACTTCGAATTGATTCCATTTGCGTTCGATTTTAAAGACAGTGCGGCTTGTAGTATTTCTTCATTATGCACGGAACACAAAATTAAAGTGTCATCGATTTTATCCCTTGATAGTGTCTTAAACGGATCAGAAGAATTTTCATTACTTGATTGCGAAACGGAGGTTACAAATGAGATGATCACAGTTTATATTGTATCTGCCGGAGTTTTACAATGCTGCATTGTGCATGTGTTCCCATATATTTTTTCGGTCGAGGCTTTAGCTGGTGCTCGGCTATACTACCGATTAGAGGCTCTTATTTTTTAGACGACGGAATTTCTTGTTGAATTTATGAATCTTGAACCTTTTCCATTTCTTTTCACTTCCGACCCTTACGAGGAACCGATATTAATCCACATCATTACAATAGCAGCTTCTAATATGATTGGTTTAACAGTGCCGCCACAAAATAACCTCTGGTGTAATGACGAATGTAGGAAGGTACATGCAGCCAAACGAGAGGCACATGTTGCTGCACAGCATCGAAGGTCGAGCGCTGGTTCCGGGCTGTATAAGCAGAAAACAGAAAAGAGCACAGGCTTCTCGGAAAAAAGAAGAAAGATCAGAAGAAGCCCGCGATCGAGGATGATGATGTTACTGCAGGAACAACAGCTACAAAGTCAGATTAGAAGTCCCAAAAAATGAACACGGACAACTAGTAATAGAGCGGAAGCTGGCGCTGAGAGTATGCAAATACTACTTCTGGGGAATTGTATAATGTCGATGATTGTTAAAATACCACTATCAGGCCGAAATAACCAATCACCCTGGACGAAGGCGACACAGAATTCCGTCGTCCTCACTTAGATGTATTAAATACAGCAATATCAAATCAGAAATCTATTAAAGCTGCCGGCGCAGACGGAGATGGTTTGAAAAACATGCACCAGCTCATCTGTAAGATAGGCACTGAGCAGAGCATGCCTGAAGTACTCGTATCAAATCTCAGGCTCGTTTGTCCAAATCACAAGAAAGGAGACCGTTAAAAATGCGTCAACTATTGACAAATAAGCCCCCTAAACATCGCCCATAGAATTTGCACTGCCGTATTATTTGAGCGTCTGAAGCAATTCATGAACAATCTAGCTGATCTATGCCAGTGCAGTCTCAGGCCATGGAAGTCCACCATCGATCAAATATTCATACTGCAACACTCACCATCTATTTGTCGACTTGAAAGCCGCATTTAGCAGCTTGCATAGGGATGAGCATTCGAACGTCATGTCTTACTTTAACATACCTGCCAAATGCTTTCGGTTTTGCAGGAGGATCCTCGCTGCTTCATCAAGATCAGTAATGAATAAATCGCAACCTTCAATGTGAAGAAAGGTTTTAGGTAACCCGAAGCACTGTCATGTGAGGTTTTTTAACATCCCCCTAGAAGGAATCGTGCAAAGCTTACTGGCAAACCAAAGAGATACAATCTTTTTTAACTCCGCACAATTACTTACGTACCCGGATGACATTGATCTGATTGGCCGCACACAGCAAGTGCATGCTGTCATCTGAAAAGGACGCCCACCATCGTTGGGTTGACTAGAACCCCACCATTGGCAGTTACATATAACTTCGAGGTAGGTAAGGACTTTGTCTGCCTTGGCTCTGCAGTTATTGTATAAGCAGCAGCGACATTAGTGCAGGAATCAGGCGCAGAAATATTGTTCTCAATCGCTTTGCTTTTTGACTCAGAAAGCAGAACCCTCTATTGTAAGTCCACACTGGCTCTAAATAAGACTTTAAACACCCTGTCCATCCCTGATTTAGCTAAAGGAGTTTCTTAATGGTTTTAAGATGCTTGCCTGAGACGGCTATAGCAACGTCATCGCCATAGGCAATCACCCTGCTACCGCCCACTTCCAGGTATATCAGCAGTTAATTGCCCACTAAGTTTCAGAGAAGGAGAGATATCAGTAAGTGGTAGAAGACTAATCATTGTTCTGAACAAAATTAAAGTAAAAATACCAGGATTAAAATATCCTTATTAAAATATAAGTTTTAATTTTAAAATTAATACCGAAAAGTGTGGTAAAACATGTTTCAGAAATGTAAGTGGGTAATGTCCCTACCTTGTAGTAAAAGATAGTACGTCACTTCAGTTAGATATGAATGGTAATAATATTCCTTTGCGTAACGAAATGAAATACACACCCATAACAGGTTTATTTTCAATAAACATGCGAGGAGACCGCTGAATAAAGCAAAAATGGTAACTACTATCTTATGAGCATGACTTCAAACCAAGCAACTGTCCGGAAATACAAAATTACGCACTTAAAAAACACCAATTAGACCCATCCTAACTCATGACTTCTGTATGTGGTTCACAATCTCACTCACTGTAGCCTAGGAACTTCACATTTTCGAACGACGAATACTAAGATTTTGTTACGAGATGTTCAGATAAAAAATAGTTTTCCAGTAAAGAAGCAGAAATGACAGTGTAAATGACAATTATTATCTCTCAACTTTTAATTTATCAAATGCATCACCCGTATCCGTTTTAAGATCAAATGTAGACGGAGGCCTTCTAGTTTCTTACGGTCTTCTTGATTTTCCCACCGTTTTTACTCAAGAAACAATCGTGAATACGTACGTCGAAAGCAAGGATTTTTTCATTTTTATTTCATGTAAAAACTTAAAGATAACACAATTTATTTAACAAACCAACTAAATATTATATGTGGAGAAAGAGCTTAAAGTTTCAATGAAATAGGTAGGATCATTCAATTGTCAAAGACAAGAGATGAATGAACCCTTATATTTTTAAACATTTTAAATAAATATTGATGGGGATCAATATGTGAAGCTTACAGTTTCAGTTTTTGTTAAAATAAATTTTTAAATTCGGTATTGTGCAACAAATTACAAATTATTGTAGACTACAACATTTAATAACGAATCAATTTCTTCAAGATTAAAAGAGAAGAAAAACGATTTTAATTTATTGAGAAAAACTGATTCACACCTCTCGCATCTCAGACCGACCGACAAACGTGACGCAGTGATCTTTTAGAAGAGTGAAAAATGTCATTTCCTTATGGTCGGTACATTTACTAGATTCTGGCTATCTACCCGTAGTTTATGGGACTCGTACAATCTTGAGGAATAGTGACCGTAGCAATCAAAAAATGCTTTCAAAATATTTTACAGGAAGAAATTTAAGGCTCTTGAATAATTCAAAACTATGGGTTCTGCGATTAACTTTGCAAATAATATGTACCGCATGCTTTTGCTTAGTAAGCAGTTGATCAATTTTATTGGAATGAGTACCACTCCAGCAAGTCAATACATATTGTAACTTTGATTTAAATAACCCATTATAGACTAGTTTTAAAATATATTGACTACAGTAAAGGCTAAGGTGATAGATTTGCCTCAAAACGTAATTCAAATATTTGGACAATTGAGAGGTGAATTCTTTCCAACTTAACCTGCTATCCAAAACTATCCCCAAATACTTAAACCATTCAACCCGTTCAATATTAAAACAGCCACCAGAACATTTATTTTTAGCATTAAAAGAAATCTTACCAAATAGATGAGAATACATATTTAAATTATATTTCGAACAACTAGGTGAGTGATAACTTAACACCATGTCTTCACATGGCGAACCAAAAATGTTGAAAATCATAAATTTCTTTTTTTCACTTATAATCAGTTCATGAGAAAAATACCATTTGCGTAAAATTTCTAAATCATTATTCACAGACATACCATAAATAGGTGAAAATAGTTTTTTTCAAGAATAGGATAAGGAGGTATCGTCAGCAAACGCTGTAATTTGACCTTTAAAAGGTTGAATGAAAAGTGAATTAAAAAAAATTAAAAATAGGATCGGTCCCAGAACTGAACCTTGCGAAACGCCTAAGTTTAAATTTCTTTCCCGAACTTAAACAATCACGAATTTTAACTTTTTGTTCACGAGCTTTTGGATAAGACGCAAACCAGTCATAAACAGTCCCTCGAAAACCGATCGTAAACAGTTTTTGTAGCAACAAAGTGTGGTCCACCATGTCAAAGGCCTTGGTTAGAGATTCATTCAAACTTTGATAAAACTCACTATACAATTTCAAAACTGCTTCTTCAGTCGATTTATTGTACCTTTTCTGAACCCAAATTGGGAATATCTAAGCAAATTGATTTTATCAAAAACAAAGACTGAGTGAAATTGGACGGTAATTGTTAAGACTCGTAGTTTCACCTTTTTTGTGCAATGGAATAACCACTGTCAGCTTAAGTGCATCTGGAAATATTTCTTTTTGTATACTTACTCGTAGATTAAAGATATGCATTAATACGTCATACGTTGTACGAAATATTTTTTTTTAAATTTTACTGGAAATCATATCGTTTGATGTTGAATTAGACGTTTTAAGAGACATTATAATATTATAAATTTCCAGTGACGAAAAATGTTCAAAGAAATAGCTGTCGACGTTAGGGGAATCTTTAATAATACGATCCGAACATTGGCAAAAACTTGAAGGTGGAGCATTATTAGTGTTAAGGGTTATATTAGAAAAATAATTATTAAACAAATTGGCCAGTACAAAAGGATCCTTAACTAAAGAACTACCATCTTTTAATCCGTGACTTTTGGATTAAAACAGATTTTTTTGATAAAAAAATAATTTTATTTTTCAACGTAGTCTCCCTTGAGCTCTATACACTTTGTCCAACGCTTCTCCAATTTTTTTATCCCTTCCAAAAAAAATGATTTGTCGAGGTCCTCAAAATGACGAGATGACTTCATCATTGGAGTCAAATCTTTTTCCACCAAGCCATTTCTTCAGGTTTGGGAACAAGAAGTAGTCGCTCGGAGCCAAATCTAGAGAATAGGGTGGATGAGGGAGCAATTCATAGCCCAATTCATGGATTTTTGCCATGGCAACTGCACATGTGTGCACCCTTGCATTGTCTTGGTGGAAAAGAACTTTTTTCTTGGCCAAATGAGGTCGTTTTTTTTTCAAATCGTCATTGAATCGGTCCAATAAGTTGGCATAATATTCCCCATTGATTGTTCTTCCCTTTTGAAGGTAGTCAATGTGGATTATCCCGCGTGCATCCCAAAAAACAGTCGCCATAACTTTATTGGCTGACAAACCCACCTTGGCCTTCTTTGGCGCCGATTCACCCTTAGAAACCCACTGTTTTGACTGTTGTTTGTTCTCTGGTGTGTTGTGATGGATCCATGTTTCGTCCACGGTTACAAAACGGCGCAAAAACTCCTCCATATTGCGATTAAACAACGCCAAACCTTCCTGTGAAGTTGTTACACGATTGCGTTTGTGGTCGACTGTGAGCAAACGCGGCACCCATCTTGCGGAAAGCTTTCTCATGCCCAAGTGATCATTCAAAATTGAAACCACTGAGCCATGCGAGATCCCTACGGCTTCCACAATCTCTCGCACTTTCAATCTTCGGTCGGCCAACACCATATCGTGAATTTTTTCGATTGTTTCGGGTGTAGAGACCTCAACTGGGCGTCCAGGACGTTCGGCATCTTCAGTGCTTGTACGGCCACAACGAAATTCAGTAAACCACTTTTTTACCATTGAAATCGATGGTGCAGAGTCCCCATAGTATTTATCAAGCTTAGCCTTGGTCTCGGTAATGGTTTTTTTTCGCAAGAAATAATGCTTAATAAGCACACGAAATTCACTTTTTTCCATTTTCTCCTCAAATTAGTGAGTAGTCTGATAAAAATAGCTGTCAAACACAAACTAACTGACGCAGCAAGTTTAAATTTTGACAGGAGTCAACTGACAGATGCCTGTTGACAGGAGCAGTGTTGCTTTTTCAGTAAAGAGGTCAGAAATTCAAAAATGCACGGAATTATTGACCCGCCCTCGTAGAAATATCAGCTTTTGGCTTAGTTCTGCTTAAGATCTGGTTAACAACTTCCCATTCCATTTTAGAATTACCTAAACTGTCAGCGAGTTTTTACCTCTGCAATGTTTAAATGTATAAAGATGTTTACTTATTTTGTTTAGGCAGACATTATGTTGGAGTCGGCCATATTAATGAAAACTTTGTACAATTAAAATAAATTGTAATTGTAATTGTAAACAGACTTGAAGTTCAAAGTAAAGACTTATTCACATGTGTAGACATTTGATGAATCAACCTTTAGTCCATATAACCGCAGCGCCCCATATCAGATGCATTTTGCCTAAAAATATATATTCTTTACCAAGTGCTGGTGGATTGAATATTTTTATTGTTAAGTAAATCAAAAGTTCCCAGTAGTTGTTAGCAATTCGTTGAATTTTTTAAAATTTTTACCAACATGAGTTCCAATAAGACTTGTGCAATAACTTTTATATACAGGGTCTTCCAATGGAGACTTACGAATGGCAGTTAATAGCGGTCATATTGTTGAAGCTACATCTGTCAAATTGGCAGTCATTCATTCAGTCTGTTTTGGTAAATCACTATGGATAGACATAGCGTTCAACAACACGTGCAAATGGTAAAATTGTTTTGTTCGAGCAACGTTCAGTGCACTTTGCCCATTTTACGGTCGCCATAATCGTCATATTGAGAGCAGTATTCGCAGTGTGGTGGATAAATTTGAGTCCACTGGTTCAGTAAATGATAAGCCAACACCCGTACGTCGACGAAACGCAAGATCTGCCGAAAACATCGTCGCTGTCCGTGAGAGTGTGCAGGCGAATCCGAGGCAGTCGAATTCGCGTCGCTCACAAGAACTCTGCCTTTCGTTGACCACAACTTGGCGAATTTTGCGTCGTGACTTGGGCCTGCACACGTACAAAATTCAACTGCCCCAGGAGCTGAAGGTAAACGACCGTAGACAACGACATGTGTTCGCTGAATTGGCTCTGGAGCAGTTGGGAACTGATCCTAATTTTCATTGAAAAATCATCTTCAGCGATGAGAGGCCCATTTCTGGATGAATGGGTACGTCAACAGACAAAATTGTCGAATTTGGGACGATACCAATGCATCCCGAAAAAGTCACTGTTTGATGGGGATTTTACCCTGGCGGCATTATCGGTCCATATTTCTTTGAGATCGACGTTGGCCAGGCCATCACCGTCAACGGTGGGGGCTATAGGTCGATGATTACCAACTTCTTTTGGCCTGAATTGGATGATATGGACACCAACGACATATAGTTTCAACAGGACGGCACTATGTGCCACACAGCTCACGCCACATTGGAAATTCTGCACGAGCGATTCGAGAGCATGGTCATCCCACGTGGAGGTGATGTGAACTGGCTACCGAGATCGTGCAATTTGATCCCATTAGACTTTTTCTTATGGGGTTTCCTGAAGTCGCAGATCTATGCAAATAAGCCACAAACCACAGCGGCTCTCAAAGCCAACATAACCCATACCATCGGTCAAATTCAGCCTGATTTATGCGCCAGAGTCATGGAAAATTGGACATTCTGGATGCGTGCCACCCAGAGAAGCCACGGCAGACATTTGAACGATGTTATAGCCCATAAATAATCGCATCGATAGGCCTTTCAAACGAATAAAAAACGTCGATAATATCTCACACACACTTTGTTTTATTTAAATTTATGAAGCGCTTAATGAAAAACCCTTTATGAACTAAACTATGGTACAATATTAGTAAATATTGCAAAACCAATGATATTTTGTAGTTTTCTTTCAATATATTTCAGTTAGACATAATTTTCCACAGACCGTGTATTCATGAAATTATAATGGGTGAGCCAACAGATGGTGAGGATACTGTCACTTACTGTATTCAATGTGATTAATCTTTTTGACAGATGTCACACAATCTTTGGCAATTTTAATCATGGAGTCGTTTACAACGCAACAGCGCATTTTTATTATTAAATTTTATTATGAAAATGGTCGATCTGTAAAAGTAACATTTCGTAAAATTCGCGAATCTTTCGGCCAACATAATCGCCCTAGTTAGACCGGATTTCGTGTAAGTAAGTAATGAAGCGTTTTAAAGGAACTGGTTCGGTATAGGGTCTAATTGAATATCAGCATTCTCGGTCAGCACGTACACGCAAAACATCACCCATGTGATCGAAAGTGTTCAGAACCAGCCAGGCACTTCAATTCGTCGCCGAAGTCAACAATTGGGCCTCATTTATGGCACTTTACGCCGTTTATCCTAATTACACAACAATTGCAGCCTTTGGACCATCTACGGCAGGGGTTCCCAAAGTTTTTTGTATCAGGCCACCTACGATATAAACGGATTTATTTCGAAGAAATTGAGCTATATTTATCGCGCTCCATAAATGACGCTCCATGAACATGGATGACATTCACAAGTATATTGGCTTTTCTATGGAGAGTTTTCGGCCGGGCTGTCCATATTCAAATTTAAAAAACAACCTGAAAAATTATATTAGAATATTTTAAAAAGCACTTTACGTTAAGAAGTGCTGTATTGATAAAAGGACTAAACATTTTTTTAGTCACCATCCCAACTGTAAGCTAAAACAAGTGTAATGAAGTTCAAAAAAAAATTGTTTTATTATGAATACAAAAGATCCTGGCGCCGCAATAAGGTAAATTAATGTTTATTAAAAAAATATATTGTTTTCACATCCTTGTTACAAAAAGAGTCAATGTGACGGATGAGGTTGCATGTTTTGTACAAGATTTCCAATCCTGGGTTCAATCGCAGAGAGTGCGCAACGTAGATCACTAGCGATATCGAGTTTTCTTCTGTACTTCGTTTTTATTGCGACAATTGCTGAAAACGCTTTTTCGCACAAATACGTGCTTGTTGTGCTATGCTGGGATAAACTTTCAGATATTTTACCCACAACACCGCCGTATCCATCTTCTTAAATTATGTTTGGCCTAAGAATCATTTTTGATTTCCAAAGCTTGCTCTTGTAAATTATCTGGCAGCACGTCTATGTCAACGTGAAAAGGATCGGTCGCCAATCGATATATGGTATTGTATATTACCATCGCACGAGCTAGGGGAGTAGCGCTTGAATTCGTCCGTGAGGTGCTGCAAATGGTTTGATATTTTATTCTTTGTTACATTTTCATCCAATACCTTCTTAAGGCGCGCTTCTTCTGGGATCGCAAAAAATTTAGGAAAGCTGGAATAATTGCATGTCAAAATTTTGCGTTTCCAGAGTTGCAACTGTTCAGTGTATGCCGTGATTGCATCCCAATGACAAATCACGTTCGAGTCTCAATGATTTCAATGAATCGAAAATGTCTGACAGATAAGCAAATACTACTTGGACCCATGGTTTTCTGATTTGCACAAATAGTTCACTTTGTTTTTGAATTTCTATAAACTGAATTACTTCATCTCGAAGTTCAAATAATCGCGCCAACATATTTCCTTTCGAGAGCCAGCGCACTTCCGTATGAAATAACAGTGTCTCTTGTTCTGTGCCCAAATCTTCAAAAAGGGCCGTAAACAGCCGCGTATTTAATGCACTCTTTTTAACATAATTTACAATCTTGATGCACAATTTTAAGCTACGAAGAGTTCGTCTGAAAGTGTCTTAGCCGCCAGGGCTTGACGGTGTCTTGGGATTTTTTTCTCTGACCAACTGTACGAATCCTGAGTGCGATCCAAACATTGCCGGAGCGCCATCTGTACATACGCCTATCAACTTTTGCCATGACAGTTCATGTTTGCCAAAGAACTCACAGATTGCTGTCATTATATCGATTGCCTTTGAAGTTGTCGTTAATTCTGTAGAAAACAGCAACTCGTTTTTAATTGTTTCGTTTTGTACTAGATGGAGTGAAAAGTGACCTCCTCTTTTAGTTTGATACACTTATTCCAGCGATTTTCCAACTTCTTGATCCCGTCCGAAAAGTAATTTTCCGGAAGGTCTGCAAAATACTCCTCCGTGGCGTCGATGATTTCCTCGCGTGGGCTGAATTTTTTATTGATGAGCCATCTTTTGACGTTTGGGAAGAGATAATAGTCCGAGGGATCCAAATCCAGTTACCAATCGACGCCAAAAGTCCGCCCGATTCCGTATCAGCAAGTCCAAACACTCTTTCGAAGTGCTCTCGCGTTTGTGTTTTTGGTCAGGAGTGAGCATGCGCGGCACCCAGCGGCAGGATAACTTTTTCATATGCAGAATATTGCCCAAAATATGGCGTGTGCACTCAGTATTAATCTTTGTGGTAACTGGCGCACCTTCACTTTCCTGTCAGCCAACACAATTTCATGTATTTTTTTGACATTGTCCTCTGCAACCGCATCGGAGGGCCTGCCGCTGCGGACTTGATCGGTAGTGGGGTTGCGGCCACAACGAAACTCTCGAAACCAATATTTGACGGTGTAATCTGACGGAGCATTAGCCCCATAATATTTATCCAACTTTTCTTTTGTTTCCTTCGCTGTTTTGCCACTCAAAAAATAATGTTTTAAGAGAACGAAAATCGTTTTTGTCCATACTCAACATGATGCCAAACAATCAGCTGTCAAAACAAAACTAAAGACAGTATCGCACTGAAATTTGGCATGTCTGCCTAAATATGAACGGACTTCAAGGCACCATAACCTTTTTTGCAGTAGCAGCGCATTCTGGCGGCCAAGGAGATCACTTTTCACTCCATCTAGTATGTATCGAACGAAAACTAACAACTTCAAGCACTTTCTCAGATGACTGTGCAAAGGATCCAGTACTATCCAATTTCATGCGTTTCAAACTTGTACACTTTGAAGCAAAAAACTCTTTCGACTTGTCTTTTAACACGCTGTGTTTTGTTGACAAATGTCCTTCCAGACGCGAAGGTCTCATGGCATAATTGCTCAATACTTCGTAACAAATGACGCATTGCTGCTGGTCGATACCACTTTTTTTTATATAGCAACAAAACCATATTTAATATAATCATCATTATATTTTCGTTTTTTCGCCGAGCTCATAGCGAAATAAAATAAACAACCGGTCACTACACAAACACAAAATAAAAGGCTAAACTACATTCAAACATAAGTGCACTTAAGTACGCTGGATAAAATTACAAAATGAAACAGCCAAGTGAGCAGTGGCTAAGAGCTGTTTTCCATGCGATGTTGCGATATTTTTGAGCGTATTTGTATTTCTAAAATGTTTTGCACTTGAAAGCTCGTACATGTCCAAGGTTTTAATCATACTTTTCTAAAAAAAAAATGAGCGGTAGCTCTACCTACAGATCTGCTACTCGTATTTGATGGAGCAGTAACATACAGCACATATTTTTCGTGTTTTGTGTTTCCTTGCACTGTGTTTGAGATCAAATATTTTTTTCAAAATATCAAACATCCCGCGACGACCGAAGTGATAACCGCGCCCGCGCTCCCCTTTGCATGTCATCGCGCCATCACTGTGAAAATCAATGATCTACGTCGTCGCCAATTTATTAACTGGATGTTGGATCGCTAGGACAATTTGTCATCGAATGTGATCTTTTCCGATGAAGGCCATTTTTGGATAGATGGGTACGTTTCTGGGGACCGGGAAATCCATACGAGATTCATGAAAAACCAATGCATCCCAAAAAAGTCGCTCTATGGTACGGATTATGGGTTGGCAGCATCAGTGGTCCGTACTTATTCGAAGATGAGGCTGGAAAGACAGTTACAGTGAATGGAAAATGTTACCGCAACATGTTGAAAGGCTAATTTTTTTTCAAAATTGAATTTATTGGGTCTGGACGATCTCTGATTTCAACAAGATAGTGCTACCGCCTACACAAGCCATCAATCAATCAATTTATTGCATACGAAGTTTGAAGATCGCATTATTTCGGTTAGAGGAGAAGTTGATTGGCCTCCAAGGTCATATCGCGTGACACCTTTAAACTTATTCCTGTGGGATTATTTGAAGAGTAAGGCGTATCAAACATCACCTCCAAACCGAAATTGACCTACTTATTCTTCAAAAAGTGTTCGATAATTTTGACCTTCGGATGGTCACTGGCAACAGAAGCTGTGATGGTCACATGAACGATGCTGTGTTCCATTCATAATTCCAATAAAATTCTTAATTAATTTCACAACAAATAGCGACTTTCACACGCAAGCGCCTTACCACATGATTGGAGTGAACGCTCCGGAGTTTCGTAAAGAAGCGCCAAGAACGTGGTAACAAAATTTGGTACAAAGTCTTTCACTCGCGAAATTACGTGTTCTTGGAGCGTACACTCCAGGAGTTTGTGTCTTATGGGCAACCGAGCGCAAAATATCGCGAGAAACTGGAACGTGCTGGAGTGTACAACAGTTTTCGCTGGATGTCCAGTATGAATTTCACTTTTACTATCACGCTCAATCACATGGGAAAGAGTTATACTACTCAAACGGGGAGCGCGCGCCATCACTCGGTACTGAGCACACGCGTATTTCGTTGCACAACTCGTGCCATTATACGTGGACTCCTTTGCGTGCGAAATCACGCATTCCACACGTTTTCGCGCGGTTAAGAAGACACGTGTGGGCGAAGCTAATGTGTGTTCAATTTATTTAAAACTTCCACACCAGCTGTTGACTCACCCTTCACAAGCATTAGGAGATGACAGATATTTTCATCCCACCATCTGGAAATGTCGATGTCAGTGATGAAGACAGTGGAAGTGAGATAGCGAGAGATAAAAGCAACATTGGTCGTTGACAATCATTGACAGCAGCCGAGTTTCCATTGACAGAGGGAATCTTGGAAACATTAGAAGGGGTTCCACTCATAAATCAAAATGATCAGAAGGAACAACTATTTACGATTTGTGAAGAGGAATCGCCGGCCGGCAAAGAAACCTAAAACTGTCATCAAAAGGAAATGGAGGCAAAAGGACATTTCTGCAAAGCCTGAAAGAGAGCCAATTTTACCTGACTCTGTTTTAGATAAAGTTAATGCCTTAAAGTTTATTGAGATGTTTTTCGATGATAAGGTCTACAAACTGCTGACCTCTAATACAGATAAGCATGTGATTGCAAAAGGACAAGTCAATTTCCGAATAACAACTGAGAAAGTGAAGTATGTACTTCTGTCGACGTACAACAGAGCTTCGCGTTACAGATTATACTGGGATCAGAGTATTGATACTCATCATTCAGGAGTTACCTCATCCATGGCCCTTAATCGATTTGAAGAACTTCTACGCTGTTTGCATGCATGCGATAACAGCTTCCTTCCTTCCAATGACAAATTTGGCAAACCAAGACCTCAGTTGTTTTTTCCCGGAGACAATCATTTATCAATTGATGGGTCTATGGTGCCTTATTTCGGAAAACTTGGAACCAAGCAGTATTCGCTTCGGGTATAATATCTGCTCACTCTGCTGGGTTATCACTCGATTGGGTTGGCTTATTTATGGTGAGCCCTACCAGGGAGCTAAAACTGGTAACACAAATCCAAATCTCAGCGTTGGTAGTTCTGTCGTAACGAAGCTTCTAAGCGGATAACTTTTTTACGTCTTTTTTCTTCTCTTTTCCTATAATTTACGCGCACTCAAATGGTTTAAGTACGCTTAAAATGCTTGAGCACAAAGAACGAGAGGTGCCGATGAGCCGATGGTTTTAAATGTCTGAACGTTATAATGACTAGAAAATAAAGAGATAGGCAGGGCATTCCATAGCGAGTTGTACGGCTTAGGAACGAATCACGATATTTTAGAACACTTCCGAAAGTGGCCTTGAGGGTATACTGATGAGCATACATAGTGAGAGGGGTGATGCACGGATTTTCGGAAAAAGAGCCTGATGCCAAACTCTGTCGAATGCCTTAAAAATATCGAGAGCAACTATAGGGTAACCAGATAAGAACGATATGAAAACAAATTTACATAAAACAACAACGATGTGAGATATAAAATTGATTCTGGCTTTATTTTGAAGCTAAGTTCATGCCATTATGTGGAATAGTACAACATTCAAATGGTCGCCTTGGATACGCTGGCAGTGCTTTAAGCGATCGGTCCAATTTTTTATGGCTCGGTCCAATATGTGCGGCGTTATTCCGGCAATAGCGTATCGAATGTTGGCCTCGAGCTCGTTCAAAGTGATTAGAACTTGACGTAGCATGATCCCGGAAGCCAATTGATGAATGCTCGCCGTGAGCTGACCTAGTCGCCAAATGTCCAACGTCGAGCGTTGCATTGGTTGTATGGCATGTAGCGCCGTCTTGTTGGAACCACAGGTCAGATATATCGATGTTGTTGAGCTCTGACCACAAAAAGTCGGTTAACATCGCCCTATACATAAGATCATTGATGATAACGATGTCTTCTTCCTCATTTCGAAAGAAATAAGGTCCGATGATGCCGCCATGCCGCCATTCCATAAACCGCACCAAACACTTAATCTAGATGCTTGACCGAACACTTGTAGATTGATTGTGTTCGCTACAATAATGGCAATTTTGCTTGTTGACATAGCCGGTGAGCTAAAAATGGGCCTCGCCCGAGAAGATGATTTTTTGGTCAAAATCGGCATTTCCAGCGTTTAATTAGCGAACTCATGGCGTTGTCTACGGTCGTCCGTCTTCAATTCTTGCGTCAGCATAATCTTATACGGATGTAGGCCCAAATCCAACCGCAAAATGAGCCAGGTTGACTCTCTGGCTACGGCCAATTCAGCTTATCTGCGCCGTGGTGACATTTCTGGGTCTTATTCGATACTGGCCGCTACGGAAATTATGTTTTCTTTATTTCGCATCAATCTCTGTCTGGTTGGTGTCTTAAGATCCAAAAGAGTGTACTCGCTATGATGCATGTTGAAATGGCAAGCCTTACTGAATATTTTGGCAGCTGGATGTCATTGGCAACTTTGACAGCTGCTGAAACATAATAATTGGAAAAACTATCAGTGCTATCTGGTCTCCCTTTACCAAAATATTAACTAAAAGAGCTGTTTTGAGTCAAATTATTCTTGTTCGGTTCCGAGAACCAATACCCGTTTAATACGTTTGTGTTCATCAACCACTTTAATTTGTGTTGGAACTTCCTTTTACGCTCTCAGAAGTGCCAAATGGAGGCTGATAAAAGGTCTACCATCACAGATGTCTTTAGAGTTTTCCATGAATTCCTTTCTGGGAAGACTTAATTTCACGGGATGCCCATACATCAATGGGAGCAAGGATACGCCTTCCTGAGATACCAAATTAGAACTGTGTTGCAGGCACAAGTTCCACCCTTGGTATAAGTCGAGACCGATCAAAAACCTTTTACTAATCTTAGGGTCACAACACCCAGTACTTATTGCAACTCTACATCGAATCGAAAGCAACTGGAGTACCCTTGGTCCGATTTTGGGTTTAAATCACAGCCAACATCAAGTTCCAATCTCAACAAGTCACCCTCGGGCCAAAATCTGAGGGGCTCCTGACCCCTATGGTACCGTGATTTAAGTCCTATCATTGACTAGCAGTGATCCTGTCGCCAACAGGACGTATGACCGGCAACTTGTAATTGATCAAATCATAGCAACCTTCAGAGGCCTTAAGTTCAGAAAATCATTACGAAAAGACCAGGAATTTGCTCTGCCTCCGCTTTTTATTAGACAACGTCAATGATGGAAGAAGACTTGATAGTTGGGCGCGGGCCCGGTCTATCAACACATTTCGAACGTAGGTGATTCCTGTCTCATCTATTGTTGTTAATGCTATACCATCCCACCTGATAACTTCGGGTGTTACGTTCTTCATCCGTCGCCAAGTGCCACTCAATTCTAAAAATGTGATCACTCTCAAATGTTCTCGAATTTGATCTCGTGCGGATATCCTTAAAGCATTTCAGTCTTAATAGCTTTCTCGAGATTTGTGGCTTCTGCCATTTACTCTGCAAGAAGACTGGCTATTGCAGCCTTTGAACGAATTCAGCAGTTATGTCAGAAACGACTTGCTTATTTCCTTAGTCATTACTTTCAGGAGATGGAATACTTTCTCGTCTTAAAGATCGAGTACTATCTGGCTAAGCTCTGCCTTCTTTATCATTAAAATTTTTATAGAAATCAGAATCGGATTCTCATTCTTTCAAGTTCCTTTCTGGCATTTGTGTGGAACACAAAGTTGACAACAAAGTACGAATTTCTTTTGTATATGCTTGTATATAGCTATTCTCTTTCTAATCAATCCCATTAGCTTTCATTGATATTAAGACCAATTTTTCGATATTACCAAAACAACAAACACGTTAGATTACCTGTGCCAATATTCCCTGCCAATTCCTTTGAACCTTTGTCAAGTTCAACAAACCCCATTTCGACACAAAACAATCAGTCAACATCAAATGAATTCGTGCGCTTTTCCATAGAAACTTGCCAGCAACAAAGTCCTGAACAGAATCTTCAATTCGTATCAACCGATACTCTCGTAACATAAGCTAAAGTCCTGTCAATACAAACGTACACCACCACTAAGCAAATCCCCACACCGACCGTTCCGTCCATCAACACAATCCTCTTGATTTCAATTTTGTTTGAAGAACAACCTCTCAGCCTTCAAAGCTCTAAACTCCCTAAACCTCCAACCCCCAAAAGCCAAACATTGAGGGTCGGAAATAGTAAATTATTTTCTCCTTTCACATTCAACATTAGCTTAAATTCGATTTCGTTTTACAAAGCACCAGTGACTGACTTGCCTTCCTTCCGCTGACTAAAGGACTACTAGAGCTGACTCCACAAAGCCTCACATCACAACAGTAAGACATGGGGCCGGGTGGTAGGCGAAGAAAATGAATCCCAAGTGTCTAGCACGACGTTACAAATTTAACGATTGTATGGGTACGGATACGCTTTTACAAGTATCGGTATGTTTGCGCGCCAATAAACCACATGATTTATGTATGTGGTCCTTGTAAATATAAAATGTTTAATCCAATAACGGTATCTACGATACGATTATATTACATCAACGGCACAGTTATAACAATATCAACTTCATCAACTGTGGGAAATTTTTATTTATTTTTTTTTTTTTCGAAAGAAGACGATTCCACGAATTGTAAAATAAGACGCGAAAGGAAACTCACAGCGTTCCCAGGTGAGCGTTTTGTCATAACGACTTAACAGGGAATAAATGGTATTCCTAACCCTTACCCACATTCGTTTGTTTTTAAATTTAATCCACTGACACAAGAACGGAATTCTGAAATGTGCGAGCTATAAAAAGTTACGGATTCCACTTTTCGGAAGGAAAAAATACAAAAAAAAAAATTGCTCATCCACAGTTGCACTTGTTTTCAAGGACACTGCGTGATGGATTGGCCAAAGGACGCTCCAAGGGGTGAGTTAACAGAAGTCACTTCCTGCCGAAAAATGTGGGTGTGGCAAGACATGAGCGCCAATTTTTGTTTAAGAAATATTCGCGCTGGAGGTCTGGTTTTCCGCCGAAATAGTCATCACGTCAAATCGATTTAGTTTTGTTTTTGTTTTATTTCGCGTGTCCTAGGTTCGCATGACCGACATAACCTACAAACCGTTGAAATTCGCTTAACAGTTATGCCCATTTATTTACTGTCAGTCTTATTGGTTTAGCGGTTTTTTTTTTTTTTTTGCTCTTCAGTTCAAGGAGTAATGGAGGGTTTATGGCAGCACGTTGGCAATGCTAATTACGATAAGGATTATGCCGATGGAATCGGCCAGCAATTACCGCTCAAATGAGCCCTTCCCGGTGAGGCGTGATAATCTACGATGGCAGAATGATAGCTTATGACGTGAGCTTAATTTGCGAGACCATTAGTCGGAGGTATTGATCAAAAAATTGGCATTGGGTTAGGGTAGGCTGAAATAGGTACTTAAGAGGATTCACTTAGATCAATCAAGCGATGTCTAATATGCTCCTTCTTGAGACTCTGTTACGTTGAAATACTTGCCTGCCTCTCAATGGGTTTAGTTTAGTATGGACTTACACTGGATTGTGATTCACGTTCTTGAAATTTGGAGGAAGTTCATTTTTGCTTCAATGTCAAGTGATACTCTTTCAGTTCTTTCACGTCTTTTCGATGAAGAGATCTACAGCCACCGATTCTCGATGTATATTTTGTCCGCCCATTTTGCAACTATCTTGCTTTCGCCTGATTGATGTACGCTTTGGTTCCACTTTTCGGTGAGACATGCCATCAGATCACCAGTGGACCTGTTTCTACGAAAACCATACTGCCGGTCATTGAGAAGTTTTCGTGTTTCGACGGTTTATCAGCGTTTCCATGAGCTTGGAAAGAAGAGACGTAAATACAAGGACTCTGTAGGAAGAGAGAGAAGAAGATTCGCCTTTTTTTAGGGACGGGCTAGACAGATGCTGTTTTCCATCTTTTCTCGGGAAGAGTCCTAACGAGTAGGATTGGTGAAAAAGCTTATGGAGTGGTTTTGCCAAGCGTGGAAGAACACTTCTTCCGAAGAAGGGGTGATATACCGTCTGGACCAGCGGATTAGTGAATGTTAAGATCTTTAAGAACTCTTGCTACTACACGAGTGCGAAAGTGGATTTGTCCCATTGAAGCACAATCTGGGAGTGTTGAGCTAGCCGCAAAGTATGCGGCAAGCAGATTGGCCTTGTCCAAAGCGCTGACAGCTGAAATCTCATTGTAAATGAGCGTTGGGATGGAGGATGAGGCAGAATTTCTAATATTTTTGATGAACGACCAAAAACTTTTACTACCTTTGGGACATTGTAGTATTTTTTGCCTCAGTTTTTGGTCGTATAGAAATTTTACGCGCTTGAGAAAGACGTTGCAGTCATTCCAGGCTCGTTTGAACTTTTTTCGGTTTTCCTTTGTCGGGTTGGTATTGAAGGACCGAAAAAACATTTCTCTAACCCCGACAGCCTCTTTACAGCTCGAGTCGTACCACGCCTTTTCTTTTGGTCTGATACTCTTCATCCGATTAGGGATAAAGTCTCTCATTCCAAGGAGAATAGTGTCAGTGATCATATCAGCAGCGGCATCCACGTCGTTATTGAGGAAACATACCGACCAGTTAAAGTTCCTAAAGAAGGTATTAAGTCCGCTCCAATTGGCTTTCTCGTATTGCCATACGGTTCTTTTAGGAATCCTTTCTCTTACTGTGTGGTGGGTGTACGAGAATTTAGCTGATATGACACAATGGTCCGACGAGCCTACAACGGTGTACTTATCAGAGTGAGATGTTAAAAACCAGTCCAGTACGTTGGCGGTATGACTATCAACGTCTGGTATTCGGCTCATTTACAGGCCGTAGTAACGATTGCAGTATGAGGATACAGGGATACAATTCTTTGAATGGAGTCAGACAGCGCATGAAACTCGTTAAAGGTCGAGTTGCTGTCCAGTTTGGAGCTTCTGTAAATAAAGCAGTAGTGGATAATTTGCTTACGGAGATGGAATTTTAACCACATGAAATTGAATTCTATATTGGAACAGGGACTACATTGTGGTTAGCTACATCACTGCGCACGTAAATGGCGAGACCGCGGTGAGAGAAGAATAAAGGCACTAGTTCGTAGCCAGGTAGCTTCAGATCAGAAATATGTGAGACATGTGGGCGGGAATCTACCTGTGTTTCACTAAGTGCTAAAACAGCTGGTCTACATATATTTACAGACGTGGATGTAGCAAAAAAGTGATTACTTTTTAGCCCGCGTATATTGGCAATATCCACTCTGAATTCCCGAGTCATTATGAAGAAAGACAAAAACAAAAAACACAAACTATGACGCTACTAAGCACAGCTGTGAAGTAAAAATTCAGAGTTAGTTTACCGAATAAAATTGTTGTAGGTGTTATGCTCTTGCAACAATAGTAACCAGCACACCAACAAAATTCAAACCCACAGCCCGCTATCCATCGGTTGTTACATACACTCAGCCACTGCACGCGCTGTATGACAATACAGCAAAGCAGTGACCGAGTGCAAGCAACAGTAAGACCAGGGGCAGGAAGGTAGGAATGCCCGCACTGTGGATGACGATTTCGCTATACTCGCGCGTCGTTGTTGTTGTGTTTTTTTTTTTTTTGTTTGGTGTCCGCACAGCGAATTTTTTTTTTGGGTTTTTGTGAACTTGCGCCCGGCTTTTTTTTTTTTTGTTCTTGACGCGAAGAACGAATTTACGAGTGCACATGTGCGTGCACACTGGGCGATGGTCAGCTCGGTACTCTTTTTCTGTAACTGTCGGTCACTAGCCCGAACCAGACATTATACAATGGCAAACCCTTATTCAAGGAATTATCCGAGGTTTCTCCCATAAAATTCTGTGACATTATTAATTTTCTGAACTGCACAGGATGGAGCTGAAAACTACGCTCTTAGCAGCCCTTCAACATCCAAGTTACGTGACTTGTGGTACCAAAAGGGCTCTTCTGCACTACTTGGGTATATAACTTAATTCGTGCGGTTTTTTTTTTCAAAATTTAGACGTTTATTTAAGAAAAAAAATGTACAATAGTATTATTCAAAGTATTGCCCATCTGAAGCTATGACTTTTTCCCATCTTTCTGGCAATTTATGGATGCCATCCTAAAAGAACTGCGCCGGCTTGGCAGCCAAGAATGAATCAAGCCAATTTTTGATATTCTGCTCTGATGTGAACCGTATTTCAGTGAGGGCGTTCTGCATCGACCGGAACAAATGGTAGTCAGAAGGGGCAAGGTCTAGGCTATAAGGCGGGTGGGGTAAGACTTCCCATCCACTGTTTTCCAAATAGTTCTTAACCGGTTAAGGAATAGCAACGTGGGACCGAGCGTTGTCATGATGGAAAATTATTGCCTCGTGTCTGGTCGCATATTCCGGTCATTTTTCGGCCACTGCTCTCTTCAAACGGATTGATTGTGTTCGGTAGCGTTGTCCATTGATGGTTTCACCCGGTTTTAGCAGCTCATAATACAACACACCCATCTGATCCCACCAAATACAGAGCATTACCTTCGCACCATGGATATTCGGCTTTGCCGTTGATTTGGCTGGTTGGCCGGGTTTCACATATAATTTTTCGCGCTTGAGGTTGTCCGTAACAATCCGATGCAAAAATGACTTCCTTTTGTGGCGTTCCAGCAGCATTTCGGACATGCAAAACCGCCTTTCGACGTCTCTCGGCTTGAGTTCATGTGGAACCCAATTTCCTTGCTTTTGAATATATCCAGCTGCTTTTAAACGTTTTGAAATGGCTGCTTGAGTAACACCCAAAGATTCTGCGAGCTCTTCTTGTGTCTGGCAACAATCTTCATAGAGTAATGCTTCCAGTTCTTCATCTTCAAACTTTTTTGGCTGGCCAGGACGTTCATCGTCTTCCAAGCCAAAATCACCACTTTTAAATCGTGCAAACGACTTTTGGCACGTTCGCTCAGCTAGCGCATGTTCACCATAAGCTTCCACCAAAATACGATGACTTTCGTCAGCAGTTTTCTTCATATTAAAGTAATGAAGAAGAACTCCCCGCAAAAACACTTTTTCAGGCACAAAGTTCGACATGTTTGAGTGAAAAAAAATTATTGTTGTTTACGCTTCAAATGAATGACATATACTGAAATGACGTACAATGACCGTAGCTTTCCAACGCATGTTCCAATGGAATAATACAAGTTACGCCATCTCTTAGCAAACCGCACGAATTAAGTTATAGACCCAATATATTTCTGGTAGGTCCCTACAAGACAAACACTTCTCACCACTTACCTATCAGTCTAACGCGTAGTCATGATCATAATTCGAGGAATCACCTGCATTTTATTTTTTCAAAGCTTTAGGATCCTAGACTACCACTACAAGACAGCCAAGTCGCGGTCCGTATTAAAATGGCATCCGGCAACCAAAACATCTCAAGAAAAACATAGCAAACCGAAACCAGACTGCCTTTTGAGATGACATGACATGACAAAACTCCTATCTTTGATACCCCAAAGTACACCTTTATTGAATCTTAAAGTTGCTCTGTTATCCATTGCACACACGTAAGAAGAACAGTGTCAATGATGACCTACTTTTTCTTGTTTACCAATCTCCTATGCCCTTGAAAATGTGTCCATAATTTCCAGAGTTCCTGTCGCTTCTAAACATCCGCCATTCAGGTAAGTTAATGATGCTTTGTCAGCAGTTCACACAATACAACGTTACCTATAGAAACACCAAAATAGTCACACTAAATTTGCTATTTATACAGCCATAAGACGCTATAAATTCATTTTAATGGCACCACTTCTGTCACCCCCGACTCCTCATAGTTACGAGTAGCACTTCGGAATAACACCCATTGTGTGCAGAATAAACAGCTTCCAATCGAAACATTTTAGCCCACGTTGGTCATTAATTTTAACCATTTCTCCACAGGAGTCCACATGTGTGACCTTGCCCGTTTTGTGGGTTTTCGCTGGCGCGTAAGAACAAAGGATTGTATCTGACGTACTCGACTGCTGGAGATAATTCCATTAAAAAAAAATGCCACAACATCTTCGTCAAAAACACCTACAACAACAACAACAACAACAAAAAATAAAAACAAATCGCTGACAATATCCTGGTCAGTAAAGTTTACCTTTTTATTTTTATTGGCAAACTTTAATTCGACTGATACACCTACGGATGCACGGAAATCAACATCAATACCCGTACCAACAAATACGGATCCTGGTTTCATATCAAAATTGTTTGTTTCGCTATCTTCCAGGTATTACCGAAGTGAAAACAACATAGGTACTGTCGGTATGTCATGTTGTACGAGTACTTTGTCCATATTCACAATTCATCTCACGTATATCATCAGCCTCGTGCATGAAAGGATGGATACAGCCCGGGATATGAGAATCCTCCTTGTACGTCAGGACAAACGATTCTACTCATACCAGCTGGCTTGCTACTGGCTCTTGGACTTGACATTGAATTTTGTCCCAGAGCAGTTATTGATTAGAGGGAACGATGCGAATTGATGGTATGGAAACTGTAAGCATTTTGGGGTGTCATAAAGTTACCTAATGGCAACCATTCCAATTGTCACAATTATGGTTTCCTTTACAGCATGCCGCAAGTTCTAGATACAATTCTTCTTCCATTTTCTTTTATGGAGATATGCGTACTTACGCATGGATTAAGCTTGGAATATGTAACAAGGGCTGGTTCAGTTGTATTCGTACGCTTGGATACCTTTGGACTTTAGATTGAAATGTTTCCATGAAAACGAAATCATGATTAATTGATGATAATCGCATTGGGATAGTGATTATGAAGGTTCGGGTTGACATTGATCGAAGGAAACTCAACCTAGAAATCGAATATCCGTTGAAGTGTAATCTTCCGAAACAATTTCAAATTTAAATATCGATGGGAACGACAAAAGGTACGGCCTTTTGCAACTTCTTGTTGTTGGTCTTAGGTGTTTGTTGGAAGGGGGCGATTCGTTTACTGAGGGAGTAGAGAAAGTTCTAAAGTTCAGCAGGATATTTTTACCGGAATCTGTGTAAATGTGGGAAACAAAAAACAAAATGTGGCAATTTACTTACACTAGGAACCGCTCAAGTGTGTGCCTCAACCAACGGCTCTTTCAATTTAGCCAGGTATTGCGATAATCGCCTCCGGTTGACTACACCAAGTTAGTTGAGATCCTTTTCAACTTGAACGCGCATATAAGACAATGTGTGTGAGGGATTGTGGTCAATATGTCCTAGGCTATATGTAACCTCCAAAGGTTCGTTGTTGTATGTTCTTCTCTCATCTTTCATCGTATTTTTCAGTTGAGTGAAGGACGTTGTGATTGGTAAGAGCAATTCTTTGCATAATATCTACGATTGTGCCGCTGTTTGAAATTACGGTGAAGCCAAGAATAAAGCTGTAGTTGCCTACTGGTACGTGCTATCAGTGCAATAAAAATTCTCATATTTGTTGCTTCTATCTGAATGACCGCAGACATTAACAGACTGTAACTCTACTATACGTCCCCATTCTTACTCCTGTCATTTGTATTTTTGGTATGTGCTTTCCCCATTCAAGTCAATCTTTCGGACACAATTTTTGCATTTCTTTTTCCTTCTCAGAAGCCGGTGTTGCTCGTAGAGTTCGTGATCAACTCTCGCCATTCTTTGCAGGAGGGATTTGTTCATATTTTTTGTCGCTGCGTGCCCTTGTTGTCACTCTTCTTCAGGACAAGAGTTCGGTCGAGTGGTTGGGTGAAACATAACAAGGCGATGCGGTGTCTGTAACATAGGATTTCTCGACAATTTTCAGGAGACTCGATCAGAAAAATCTCTTGCAATCATAGTCGCAGTACTCCTTTGGCATCCAGGATATCTGAATTAGCAACTTGACTACTCGTACAACAGTGTAGTGGTCCTAGTCGATCTTGGCTACTTGAAACGTTACAGCATCCAGCATTTCGGGCCTTTACCTTCCTATCGCAAGATGATCAATCTGGTTGACAGTTTTTTGATCAAGAGACTGCCAGGCCTTTCCATGGATGTTGAGCTGCGGGAAATGCGTGATAGCTTTGGTGAAATTTTGACCAGACACGAACTCAATTAGCCCTGAGTATATTTTTTAGAACCGGTATCGTGCAGGCTATCTTTTCTATCCTTTCCCTGAAAGAAAAGGACCGTGTTGTCTTTCATAGAATATTACTCGTATGCCAGATCAAGGAGCTCTTAGGCCAAGTCGCCCTTCTCCTTTGCAGGAGCATGAGTGTATATCAGGCTCAAATTACAGAATACAACATTTATAGGGACAAATGACAAGTATTGACAAGTAAGAGCCTATGTGGCCTCTCGTCTCAGATTGTAAATTGTCGACCACGGCCCAATAATAGTGGCAAGTATGTTTGAGAAGTTCTCGCCTCAGTTAAAAAAAAAAAACAAACATCTTCCTTGATGAATTATAGAAACACTAGCGCTCGCCAGCAAAATATGACTTACTGCAGTCAATCACTTTGTAGGTCTGTTAGTAAGCCGTCCTACTTCATGCCTCCAGGTGGCGCCATCTGGGTGTCTCTTCGGACATTGCGTAGTGAGGAGGACAAATGGCGAGTCCCCGGCGAAACAAACCACGATAAGTGTCGGTTAATCTAGAGTCCAGCGAACAGCAATCATAAAAAATGTTCTTGATCTGAAACGGAAATAAACGCCTCTGATTCGGACAGATACGATTGGACTCTGGAACGTGAAGACCTTTCTCGACTCTCGAGAAGAAGGTCTGCAAAATGCTATATTCCTCTAACTAGAGAGGAAGTTCAAGCGGTACAAGTTGGACATCTTGCGACTGAGTGAAATAAAATGGTGGGACGTAGGAGAATATCTTTCACTAATGGGGAACACTGTACTACTTTACTCTGGAGAACCAAGTGGAAGCGTGCGGGAGTCCGATGTAGGCCTTGTGCTAACATCAATAGCACGTAAGAGCTTTTTATCGTGAAAGCCTTATAATGATCGGATCTTAACCGCCAGATTCCAGAGTGCCGACGGAATGCCCGACTGAGGTCGAAAAGGGCAACTTCTACGATCGATTAGATGACGCCTATTGTACAATTTAAGGCCTAAAGGTGGCATTGCGATAATGATGGGAGACCTCAATGCCAAGGTAGGGACGACAACACGGCACTCAGACACGTAATGAGTGTTCATGGAATTAGAGACCGGAATGACAATGGCGAGCGGTTAGGAAATTTTTTAAACCCCAATCACCTAGTCATTGGAGGCACTCTATTTGAGCAGCGGACCTGACATAAAATCGGCTGGGTCTCGTCTGAAACCAGATAGACCACATCGCTATTAACCGGCAGGCGTGAAACCGACATCGGAATGGAGCGCGACCATTATCTTATGGTAGCTAAAATACGCATTCGTACTCCATCCGGAACTAGCAACCTTGCCAACATGCTCACTATAACCAGGTACAATACCGATAGACTCCAGGATCCTGCAATGTGTAGGGATCTTATCAGCTGAGGAAATAACTCTATATAAACACTGGAGATCTGTGAAAAATGTTGTGACATCCGAAGCGCAGAGGCTTATCGGTAAAAGGCAAGGAAACCAATGTACATGTTTGTCAACTGACCCCTGGAGATGGATCGAGGAGCGCAAAGTTCAGATTGCATCAGTCCTAACAGCAGAGAAATCTGAACTTGAAACCCAGTACCACCTTAAAGGAAAGGAAGTACAGCGTAGTGTAAGAGTCGAGAAGCGCTAGCTGTATAAGCCGATGAGGCAGAAAGCCGGTGCGACAGTAGAACCGTTTATACTATTACCAAGGAGCTTACAGGGGGACGCAATACCAAACAGCATCCTGTAGAAAATGTTGACCGTTCCCTACTTATAGTGGATGAGAGTCAGCTCAGAAGAAGGAGGAAAGACTTCGCTATGGTACTGAACCATATAGACACCGCCCGAGTGTCTCGAACCAAGATGAACCATCTGAAGTAGCAAACCACCGATTTCGCACTGGTCCCCACTGAATACAGAGATTGCAACTGCGATAAAGGCCCTCAAGAAGAACAAAGCGGTAGGCACTGATGGAAATAAAGCGGAATTTTACCAAGCTGCGCCAAATACATCAGTGGCTTAGCAGAGCTACTGTGGCCGATCACAGCTAATGTATGGGAGAATAAGTGTTTTCCAGAGGAGCGGAATCAGGGGATGATTATCAAGTTTCCGAGAAAGCGCAATCTGGTAGATATGCGTTCTACCAGGAGTGGCCAAAAGAATAGCGGAGATAATTCTGGACAGGATCAAAGTATATTCAGACTCAACTCTCGACGTCGAACAAGCTGGCATTCGCTCCTGAACCAATCATATAAACAGCTTGCAGATCATCGTAGAGCAATGTGTCGGGCATTGGTCTCCGCTCTGTCTGCTTTTTATTGATTTCGAGAAGGCTTTTGATAACGGAAACGGGGAGTGTATGGAAAGCCTTGCGTACGAGGGGTATTCCTGCTAATTATAAAGGATGTGTAAGAAGATGCAAGTTATCAGAAGCCTTTGAAGTCTAAAGCGGAGTTTGGCAGGGTTGTATTTTATCAGATGAGCAGAGGTGTTCGATGGACAATGACATATTACCAGAAACATCTTGATTACGCTGATTGCGCACAGGGTTTTGGAGGTGAGTCAGAATCTGGAAGCTAGAGCCAGCAAAGTGGGGTTTATAATAAATGTAGCTAAAACCAAAGTCCTTGGTTTTTCAAGCTCTTTCTCCCAACTTAACATGGCTGGACAGGAGTTCGAGAAAGTCCAGAGCTTTCCTTATTTGGGAAGCACAATCTCGACTGGTGGCGGTACCGAACTCGATGTTAGTAGTGAAATTGGGAAGGCAAAAGCTGCTTTCGGAAAGTTGTTTAAGGTGTCGAAAAGCAATGTTTACAGCACTGACACCAAGCACTGACACTGCACGGGGAAAGTACTTGGAAGGTGGCCACAGCAATCACTCGGAAGCTGCAGTCCTTCGTTAACATAGATCTGAGCATCATTTTGAGAGTATTTTGTCCCAACCGAATTTCAAATGCAGAGCTCTATATTAGAATAGGACAGGAGCCAATCAGCATCACTATAAAAAGAAATAAATGGTTGTGGATTATTCACACCGTAAAGCACGAAGATAATTCCATTGCGAAACACGCCATACAATGGAACCCAGTCAGAAAGAAGAGCTGGCTGCCCAAGGCAGATTTGGCGCAGAGCAGTTGAGGAGGAGATGCGGATACTCGAGCTCAAGCACATTACACCGGACAAGATGGCGTGCAGGTATTGTTGACGCCTAATGCCCATAGAGGAGTGATGGTTGATTGATCAGGACATCTCCAAGTCCTCTTATGAATATCGAGATGCGGCATGCTAGCTAAGGCAATGATTCGCTCCGCCAGTAAGTCAATTAATTTGAATCCATTATCGGAGATGGTGTCGTGCATGCTATGTATACTTTCTGACAGTACTTCCAAATATGCCATCTCTTCCAAGCTTCACATTAAAATCGCCAAGGACAATTTTAATGTGGCCAGCAGTTGCAAAGTATTTGCATCCGTAGCTACAGCTAAGCTGCGCAAAGGCCTTGTTGAACGACTTCACCAACTCCAAGCTAATTCGAGAACGTTAGCCTTCTTTGATCACAGTTAGAACCTGAAATCACTCAATCTTTTCTGGGTCTCTTGTTACAATGGAACAGAACGACATCTCAAGATCTGATCCCTCGTTATGATTGCCTGAGTCGATGCACAACCATGGCATGCTTCTCTAGATGACCAAACAAATTCTTTCGAGCATCTCTAGGATATCACCTTCCTTTATGCTGTCCCCATTAGAAAAGACTGTAGGCTTCTTCCTTTCATTAAAAGGAGTACAGTGGACTAGCTCTTCTTGAGTAATAGTGTGGGAAACAAGAGGGTAGACAAGTAATTCCGAGTTTAGCAGCAGCCTACCATCCTTAATATATGATCACTACGGCGTTTCCTGTGCAAACCAAGAATGAGATGTTTGGATCAAGCCCTGTAGACCTATCTATTGTCGGTAATGAGAGATTGACGAGAATGAAGGGGTCACTTAAACAGTCTAACGATCCGTATAGTTGATTTTATGTTAGAACATGAGGGTTTGATGACATTAAAAACGATCCTTTAATCATAAGTACCTAAATCCATGAGTGGGTGCTGTAAGTGCAATCGCCCGCAGATAGTTGTGAGTCACCCTCATAGGTTTGTTCGGGTCTTTAAAGCTAGAGAGCAACTACAAAGCCTGGAATTTGCCAGGGAATCATGGCATCCTAAGGTCATCTTGAGCTATAGTAAATACATATGTTTTTCAATTTTGTGAACTCCTTTTTTAAATTTATACTTAAGAACGTTTTTTCTATTCTTTTCAGGCGGAATCACCACTCCTACCGAATCAAGAAAGAACTGAATCTCGACCCACCTCCGTCGTAAACATATCAACACCGCTTCTAGCCCCAATAGCTATACCTGAATCCTTGTCTTCATCTCCGGCGAATGTGAGAAACGAGGCACGTACAAACCACACAAACTCCAATACCACCAACAATAATAATAATAACATCAACAACAACAACAACAACAATAACAGCACCTATTGCAACATCAACAATTTAACTTGCAGAAGACGCAGCTCAGTTACATCGGTATCACGATTTGATGCCATAGATGGTACCATAACACCTGGCAACGACATCACTACCATACAATCGGCTCAAAGTACACCAAATCATAACCAGAATCTCTATCCTGTCGACTCCTTTGCGATAATCGAAGGGAAACCACCAAAACCTGTCACCAAGATGCAGAGTAAAGTCGATGCTGTAGGAAAAATTACTGGCGAATGGGGCAAATGGCAACTCCGGACGGTTTTACTGATCTTCCTCTGCAAAATACCCTCATCGTGGTTTATGGCGTGCATCATTTTCACAGCCCCAGCACCGCGACACGGTGAATTCTATTGTAAACCACCAGAGGCTCTGAGTCCTCAGAATCACACGAAATGGATAAAAATTTCACATCCGGAAAAGGAAGAAGCCGACGATCAGGAATTCAATATAGACTTTTGTAATGTGTACCAGGATGCGTTGGAGCATGCTCATCAGTATTACAACTATGAGCATAAAGATACAGAACCGAAATTATGGGAAGAGCCAACAATGAAGAACGCTACCGTTATTCCATGCAAAGCCTTCGAGCACAAGGCCGAATATCAGTCATTGGTGACGGAATTCGATTTGGTCTGCTCACGTGATATATTGGTTGCCACAACGCAATTCTTCCATTTGTTTGGCGTGCTAACCGGTGGCATTTTAGCCACACATTTGCTTAAGTAGTAAGTTGCATTCAAAATTTTTTTCTCAACACGAATAAAGGCTTATGCATCAGGAATAAGTACGTTCGGTTTGTTTGCAACTAGCTAAGGTAATGACTGTGATATGTCTGCCATCGTGGACGATCAGAATCATTACACTGGCTAGTGTCAGAAAACAAAACGATTCCTATTGCTTAAAAGGTGGTGGTGGTGGTGGTGGTGGTGAATTTTTGACAGAAGTCACAAGTGTTGCTGACAGTGGTCTCATCTGTTCCTGACAGTGGTATCATCTGTTATTGACAGCTGACGCTTCTTACGTTTGATATTCAATTTCTGACACTTGCCCGAATTTGACATCAATTTTCTTTTTCTATTTCTATTACAGTTTTAGTCCTCGAAATGTGATGCTGTTTGGAATGATAACTCAAATAATTTGTGGTAATTTAACGGGACATGTTACGTCCTATGAACTGCATGTGTTCTTCCGATGCCTTTCGGCTGTTTGCTGTGCCCAAATGTATACTGCTGGTGCCAATATTTGTAAGTACTCATACTCGTAGATCTATCTTGTATCTTTTTTCTGTTGAAATTTTGATTGAAAATTCTACTTTTAGTTATGGATATAACTGGCGGAACGTATCGAACTGTAATTTGTACGCTGTTTGAACAATTTTGGTCGGTGGGAGTTATGTTGCTTCCATTAGTCGCTAGTGTATCAAAAAGTTGGACGTATCTCTACATGGCGATATCGTGGCCAACTGTCATTCTGATATACTTGTGGAGGTAAGTGTTAATAATTTTATTTATTCAAAAAGTTAATTTGACCAGATTTGAGCCGGTAAATAGAGGAGGAACTACACATGATATTGTTGGAGTTCTTCCAATTTGAATTAAGAACAACATTATGACTTTTTCAACATTTCCGTACATAGCTGTATCTTAGCTATTCTTGTCTATCACCTGCTGAGTGCTTAGCGTACAAGTGCTCTATCCCCACAAAAAAAAGGACAAACGTGGTTAAATCGGATAATATTATTTAATAACTTACTTAGGTTGCGCTACAGTCTAGGGTGGACCTAAGCCTCAACCAACATGCTTCTCTAGTAGTCCCTGTTGTTTAGTAGCTGCTTCAAGATTCGTATTCCAAGTTGGTTGAGATCCTTCACGACTTACGATCCCAATCTGAAGCCGGATCCTCCTCTGTTGCGGTTTCCGTCGGTAACAGATTTTAGAACTTTCCGAACTGGAGCACTGGTGTCGGTTTCCTCTGCATCTTCCACTCCTTTGAGCAGATGAATTCTGACTCTTTTAGCTAGATCCATGTCGCTGTATGTCCGCTGTGTGTAAATACCTCACAATCAACTGGCTGTGTCCTACCGATAATGTCTATGTCGTCCGCATAACCAAGTACTCGTATTTGTTTGAAAGAGTGTACCCTGGGTTGAGCTTACTAGTTTCGCCGGATACGCATAAAGACGATATTGAAAAAATCACTTGGCATTAGAAGCATCTCCGGTTAGGAGGGATGGCAAAACCGACGACCTTTAAATCGACAAATAGATG
Organism: Volucella zonaria; assembly: GCA_963966105.1. Classification (NCBI taxonomy): domain Eukaryota; kingdom Metazoa; phylum Arthropoda; class Insecta; order Diptera; family Syrphidae; genus Volucella; species Volucella zonaria. The sequence goes on from OZ014530.1 coordinate 58,847,170, forward strand.
GCGGGTTTTGATTTGGAAAGGGCTGGTCTTTCCCAAGATCTCCCGCAATACAAGAATTTAGTCGATGGTGGACTTTGCAGGGTTTTTACCACACTGATAAGAACATATGAGTTGATGATAAAAGATTTTAGGCTATTACATAGTACGGCACAGAAGATTCTATAGGTGATATTGAGGACAGTGATGCCTATATACGAGTAGTTGGCGCAGACTTTCCTTTTCTTCAGGATCGTTTATGCAATGGTAAGGTTCCATTCGTCTAGAATGTTTTCTCTGACAATATTTTAGAGATGATTTGGTGCATCCTCTTCACAAAGCCATATCCAGCCGCCTCAAGCAGCTTGACAGCTAACCCGTCAGTCCCGGCAGCGTCGTTGAACTTAAGTTTGGATATGGCTACCCTTACAATCAATCGTCCAGGTTGAACGGTTCGTTCTGGTTGACAGCAGATTATTGATCGTCATCGCCGTTTAGCCATCTACAATATGGTTTTTCCATATTCTTAGTACTGATTACCACTAGGTTTAATTGTTCATCTTTAGGCGTGTTTTATTCAAAAGTGCGTATCCACTTTTCCAAAAAAAACGCTCCAACTCACTTCTATACTCACTTTTACATATGATTTCAAAGTTGACAGACTCGATTTCAGTTTGACATTACTCGTAAATCTCGCGGCTATGTTCGCAGTGTTGGTTTCAAAGGGCGAATTCAATCGTACTTTAAATTTCATTTAGCGCGTTTGCCAGTTTTATATGAAGATTTTAGTTTTAAAGATTACATTTTAAGCCATAAGGAAATTAATTAAATTAAATTAACTCAACCCAGTTAACCCAGTAGAAATCAAAAGCAAAAGCATTTAGTTGCTTTTTCACAAACATTTGTTGCTTTTCCTTAACATTTTCTCCGATAAATTGGAGTTTTGGTGGCATTTTGAACGCAGTTTTGAAAGCAAATAAGCACCTTCGCACACACTATTTTTAAAAAAGGTTCATTTTCCTTTTGGTTAGAAGAAAAATAACTATTTTTTCCATGTTTCCATTATTGACTTGCTCTTCCAAAACATAAGTTGATCCACGAACACATCCCAGAATAGGGAGAAACGGGATGTTGCCAACCACCAGGAAACGAATAAATGCCCTCTAGTTGTATGTTGCGACATCTATAATTCAAATCTTTCGTAAATCTATCCTCACTTCTGAAAGCGAACTAAATTATGCCCACTTTTGATTTTGTTTTTGTTTCGTATGGAAAAGTGGCTAAGTACTTTTGAATAAAACACTCGTTTTGTCGGCTTTTACTCGTACCTTGTTTACCTGGCATGTCGTTTCTACTTTTTGGTAGAATTTCGAAACGCATTTCCTGCTATAACAACTCTCAATTTTCTTGATTTCACGCTTCTTGTGTTCTTTTTTTTCCTCCTTCTGAGAAGCTATGCTCGTCCTTCAGTTTTTGTTCCTTGTGCGTCCTTTCCACATTTATACGCTTTCTGTTTCTTTGCCGGCGTTAATCATTAAACGTCGAATTTCCCAATGCAGGTTCGGTGAAATCTAGTACATCGGTGGCGGCATCTTTGATAGCTTGTTGACAGTTTTGCCGCAAGATATATACCACAAGATGCTGGCGGTCAAGTCAACCAATTGCTCTGGTTCAGTGAGCTTATCGCACATGATAAGATGATCCTTAAAGCCAACTCATCACTTGGCTTTATTAAACGGTGGTCCAAGGAATTTTCAAACCCGTATGTAACCAGATCTCTCTACATAACCTTTGCTCGCCCCTGCTTGAATATGCCAGTCAAGCGTAGTTCCCCTTTCACCGAGTTCATGTTTCCTGAATCGAGAGTAGTCAACGTCGATTCCACCGATTTGCTCTCCGTGGTCTGCCCTGGAACGACCCTTTAAACTTACCTCCCTATCAGGACCGCCTCAAACTTTTTAATATGAATTCGTTAGAAGAACGTAGGAATATCGCTGACATTCTTTTCATTCATCGGCTGCTCTCAGGTTCCATCGACTGCGCATCCCTTTTCAACTCTACTTTCTTCAACACCAACCCTCGTAATCTACGTTGTCCTCGCCTCTTCTATCTACCAGTCCACCGCACCTCTTATGGCTCCAACGAACCAGTCTCCCCAATGCTCCAACTTCTCCGTTTTTGATTTCAACCTGAGTACTCCTCGTGTTAAACTAGATCTCCTCCAACATTCCCTTGGTTCCTAGCTCTTAAGCCTTTCTGCTAGTTTTTAAGTTAGTAAAGCTTGTATTAAGCCAAATAAATGAGGGCCTCAGGTCCCACCAAACTTATGTCGAGCGAGGTTATGGGATACTTAATCGCCGATTAAGTCCCGGTGGTTTCTTGCGACATCAAAATTTTTCATACAGCATTTCGTCTGCTTAATGCCGTAAAGGCTATCCACATTCGTACCTTGGATACAACAAGGTGGTGGTCCAAATTAATGTTGATCTCTTCGAACGTTCAGGCATCCAAAATATCGCATTGTTATTAATCTGGTTGGTGGTGGTAGATTGATCAGATTCGTTTATGAATATCGAGATGCGCGAACCGTGAGCTGTATACGATAACATTGACCACCGAAGAGAAGTCGATAGGCCTAAACATGGTATCGGAGATGGTGCCGTGCAGCTTATTTTTATCTAATGTTCTATCAAAGATGTCCTTGAACATTAAACATATGTCTTATTGAGGAGCTCATAAACACAATCCTTGATGCCATCGTCTTTCTTCGCCGTTGAACCGTGCGGGCATATAAGACTGATGCTTGACCATTTACCCGTAATGTATACTGTCACGAGCTGATTATTCACATGCCTGAGACTCAAGGCCGAAGTTGTCGGCCACCATAATGAAATCCCTGGTTTGACGACGATTGCCGGCAAGCATATGCTGCTTAGCAAGAGGCTTACAAAGCGGCGCTGCATAGAACCACTATATCTATTTACGAGCTCTAGGAGCAGAAGAGGAGAGGCGAACACCGTCTTCTCAGGAGGAAAAAGAAGCATGAGACGTGATCCTACTCCAGGAATGAGATTCGGAAGTTTTACCAAAAGGGCTAAAAAAGGAGGGCACAAACCCCGAACCGATGGTTGTAGAGACGAACAAGGAAACATAATAGTAGAGTCGCAATCGATGTTGAGGATTTGGAAAGAGCATTCAGGCAGAATGAACCTTTCAACATGGACGATGTAGAGTATAGACCAACAATTCCATCCACCCGACCTGGATGAAGTGAAGATCGCCATATCTAAGCTTAAGTCCAATAAAGTTGCTGCAGCGACGGGCCTGACTGCTGAGCTCTTCAAAGCGTCAGGCGGTGACTTGCAAAGGAGCATACACCAACTCATCTGTAAAATATGGTTGGACGAAAGTATACAGGATGAATGGAACCTTAGCATTGTTTGTCCGATCCTCAAGAAAGAAGTCCTTCTGAACAGAGGTACCAGTCTTCTTAACATCGCTTACAAAATCCTATCTGCCTATTGTGTGAATGCCTGAACCTCTCCATCGAAAAACTTGATTGGCGCGTACCAATGTGGCTTTAGGCCAGGAAAGTTCATATTGACCAAATATTCACACTACGGCAGATCTTGGAAAAAGCCCATGAGCTCCAAATCGATGCACACCACTTATTCATCAATTTTAAGGCCGCGTATGATAGCATCCATAGAGATGCACTATACAAGGTAATGTCTAGTGTTGGCGTTTCTGCCAAACTCGTACGTCTGTGCAGAATGATAATGATGAACGCTCGCTACTCCGTCAAGGCCTACCGAAACCTTTGATGTCAAAAAGGTTTTAAACAAGGTGACGCATATGACTACGTCTACCGTAGCCACATCTTTCAAATGTCTATACAACTACACTGCTGCTATCGACATAACTGAACACAGCGGGCTGTCACCAGTGCGTTCGCCAGAGTTGAAACGGAAGCTGCCAAAATAGATTTATCGGTAAATGAAGGCGAAACCAAGTATAGGTATGCTGTCAGCAATAAGGGACACACAATATCGAGAATTGGACAGAACGTCACAGTCGACAGCTCTAGTTTCAAGCTAGTGAGGGACTTTGTCTACCTTGACTCTGCTATAAATTCAAGATAGGTAGGTAGGGTAAGAAGGTAATTGAGTAGCATGGAAAAACTAAGCAGACTCTATATAAGACCTTGATCATAACGGTCCAACTCTATTGCGCTGAAATTCTTCGAAAAATATTCGGTCCCATTTGCGTTGAAGGGCTTTGGATTAGAAGATTCGACGACGAACTATACAAGCTGTATAGCGACATCGATCTAGTCAAAAAACTTCGCATCACTCGCCTGACATGGCTTGGACATGTAGAGGGAATGGACACCAATGCTCTAGACCGCAGAGTATTCGAATCTAACCCGAGGAGACAACTCAGTAGAGGAACACAGTTTAGATGGCGTGCTCAAGTATTGTAGAAGGGTACCTCAACCGGCTTCGAGGCAGTTAGTTTAGGCCCAGCTTCACCCCGAACTGTAGCGCCACCTAAGTAAGCAACTTAAGTATACTCTAACTTATGAACGTCTGAGACCCTCCGCAAATGGGTTGATAGGTTCCTATTTGTACAGTGTTAGGTCGTGTTATGTGGATCTTCAGCGAGATATTCGGATTATAGAAGTTTCTGGTTATTTCACCAGAAACAGAATATGACAAAATGTATTGACGCGGCTCTACTTTTCTGAACCTTGAAATTTAAATCTTCTGTTTTCCTATTTTTTCTAGATGGATTCCCGACTCACCGCGTTGGATGATTGAACGTGGTCGAGTACTCGAAGCCAAGGCCATACTTCAAGAGTGTGTTGAAATGAATGGCACAACACACTGTCTTCCACATGACATTGATCAACAGCTGCAATTACAAGCAATAACTGCTATGGAAGCACCACCACCAGCTGGCTGGTGGACAATCTGGAAAGGTCCACGTGCTAAACTTCATATGATTTGCGTACATTTATGTTGGTCCATATATGTCCCCATCTACTATGGCATGTTACTTAATATACGAGCCTTTAGTCGGGATCACTTGGAGATTAACACTGCCATTGCTGGCCTCTCTGAAATATGTGGAACTTTCATTGGACTTTTCCTCATTCTGAAGACGAAAAGAAAATGGGTCTGGACTGGCCTTTTCAACATCACAGCTGGTTTAATTGCCTTAACCGCTTGGCTAATACCAAGTTCTAGTAAGTTTTAAAAAAAAAAAAAAACTATTCTTTTCAAAAGAGCTTTTTTTAAATTGTTTTTTTTTTCTTTTATTATTTCAATTTCAGTTAAGGGTAACTCAAGAGTAGCACTTCTCATGTTATCGGCAATGATATCGAAAGCTGCCATATCATGTACGCTCTCAATATTAACAACATGCACAACAGAACTAGTTACCGCTGAGAAAAAGAAGATCTGTGCATATTCGACAATAGTATGGGCCAGAACATGGCTTCTAGGCGCTCCATTTGTAGGAGCAACTGTGATTTTTGCGCAACTCTTGCCGCAGACGGCATTCGCTACATTATCAATAATTGGTGGAGTTTTATCCGCTCTTATTTCTAGTCCACGTACAATTAGCAAACAAAAGACATCACCAACAACAAACGACATAAAATCTACAACAATACCCAATAATAATCAAAATTCAAATTGTAAGCCTTCACAACAGTTTAATAAAAGATCCAATCTACCTCCGGAACTTATACCTGGCATCTGGACAACCAAGAACCATGATGAGCGCCAACAAGTGTGATGTTTTATTTTTACTTTTATCTGTTTCTGTTTCTGTTTCTGTTTCTTTTGTTTTTGTTAAATAATTTTTAAAATTTTCTTTTAATTTTAAATAAAACAAAAATAAATGGTTTCCTAGATACTACAACAGAAAACACGCTCAAAATGTAACACAAAACTGCTGAATTTCTACTAAAGTTTTACAATAAAACAAAAAAAAAACAAAAAAAAAGAAAATTGTAAATATGATATATTTACAAAACTACTCGTATTAGTAAAACGAAAAGTACCAGTACCTATACAAATATACAAGTATCGAATAAATATGCACAGGCACCAGTTACAATTAGAAAACAACCAATTTCGAACATAGAAATTTATTTTTACTAAAAATCCATCGGAATACCTCGGTTTTTCCTTTATCTAATACTTCTATCTCAGTTAACACATATGGCAACTTAGTGCAATTGTTTAGAAAAAAAAAATTAAACATATATTCTAGAACGACATTTAAAAAAAAAAAAAAAAAAAACAATTTATATATAACAAATATATATTCTATGTAAATTCTATTTTTAAAAAAAAAGAAAAAACAAAAATCTTAACTAATCAAAAAGAGAAACTACAATTTAACTGGCTTCTACCTTAAAGAACAAAGAAAATAAAACTAAAACAAATTAAAACTGTATTAAAAATTGTTAATTAATTTTTAAGTAGAAATATTTACAATAATTGAAAAATGCTAATAAACTATACAATATTTAAAAGAAAAACAAAAAATCTGTATATATACGTAGTTAAAAACAAAAAAATAAAAACAAAAGACCCATCAAATTGTAAAACAATATTAAAATTAAATCTAGTATTTTATTTTATTTTATTTAAATTTTTTTCTGTGCTAAATCTATAATTATTTACTTCGTAAGTTATGGTGAAACCGTGAAACTAAGTGAAACACTAACTAACTAACAACATAAAAACCAAAACAAAAACAAAAACAATAATTTGAAGCGATCTACTTACTTCGGAGAGAATCAAGAAAAAAAGACACTATTTTAGCTAATATTTAATTCGTAGAGATATTTAAATATAAATAAAATATATTTAACAAATTAAAATTGAGTTTAAAAAAGTCATCTCATTTAAATAACAAAGCAAATGTTGAACGTTTGCTTTTTTTCCTACTGCGATTATGTACCTTAACAAAAAAAAAAACAAAAAATTCTAATTCAAATCTCAATTCGTACAATTGCATATTAATTAAATAAAAAACTAAAACAAAAAGAATATAAATTTATGAAAAGAAAATGCAAATTCAAGGAAAATCTGTAATTAGATTTTAAAAAATTCAAAAAAAAAAAAACAATTAAATTTTGGAACAAAAAATATATTATTAGATTAGAAAATAAAAGAGCAATATTTTTTTAATATATTAATTAAATGGAGTTTTATTTGAAATTGGTGTTACCTGCAAAAGATACTCGTACCACCTACCGCAGTCGGATAACTTTGTCATGTACGTAGGCCTTTTCATTAGATGCGAACTATTTTTCCAATGGGAATTCTCTGAACTCACGTATATCACCTTTTCACAGATGTCATATTGAGGTTTGGGACTCCTATAACAAAAGATCCCCGCCCACATCTCTCAGATCACTCTGATCTGAAGCTACCTGGCTGCGAACTAGTGCCACTATTCTTTTCCCATCGCGGTCTCGCCATTTACAATGTATTGGGTCTATAACTTTTGCTAAGATGTGCGGTTTGCTAAGAGATGGCGTAACTGTGTATTATTCCATTGTTATTATTCCATTGGAACATGCGTTGGAAAGCTAATGTCATTGTACGTCATTTCAGTATACTCGTATGCCATTCATTTGAAGCGTAAACAACAATAATTTTTTTTCACTCAAACATGTCGAACTTTGTGCCTGAAAAAGTGTTTTTGCGGGGAGTTCTTCTTCATGAAGAAAACTGCTGCCGAAAGTCATCGTATTTTGGTGGAAGTTTATGGTGAACATGCGCTAGCTGAGCGAACGTGCCAAAAGTCGTTTGTGGTGATTTTGGCAGCCAAAAAAGTTTGAAGATGAAGAACTGGAAGCATTACTCTATGAAGATTGTTGCCAAACACAAGAAGAGCTCGCAGAATCTTTGGGTGTTACTCAAGCAGCCATTTCAAAACGTTTAAAAGCAGCTGGATATATTCAAAAGCAAGGAAATTGGGTTCCACATGAACTCAAGCCGAGAGACGTCGAAAGGCGGTTTTGCATGTCCAAAATGCTGCTGGAACGCCACAAAAGGAAGTCATTTTTGCATCGGATTGTTACGGACAACCTCAAGCGCAAAAAATTATATGTGAAACCCGGCCAACCAGCCAAATCAACGGCAAAGCCGAATATCCATGGCGCAAAGGTAATGCTCTGTATTTGGTGGGATCAGATGGGTGTGCTGTATTATGAGCTGCTAAAACCGGGTGAAACCATCAATGGACAACGCTACCGAATACAATTAATCCGTTTGAAGAGAGCAGTGGCCAAAAAACACCCGGAACATGCGACCAGACACGAGGCAATAATTTTCCATCATGACAACGCTCGGTCCCACGTTGCTATTCCGGTTAAGAACTATTTGGAAAACAGTGGATGGGAAGTCTTACTCCACCCGCCTTATAGCCCAGACCTTGCACCTTCGGACTACCATTTGTTCCGGTCGATGCAGAACGCCCTCACTGAAATACGGTTCACATCAGAGCAGAATATCAAAAATTGGCTTGATTCATTCTTGGCTGCCAAGCCGGCGCAGTTCTTTTGGGATGGGATCCACAAATTGCCAGAAAGATGGGAAAAAGTCATAGCTTCAGATGGGCAATACTTTGAATAATACTATTGTACATGTTTCTCTTAAACAAGCGTTAAAATTTTGAAAAAAAAACCGCAGTTATATACCCAATAGCTTACCAAATTCTACCACAATGTAGTCCCTGTTCCAATCCGGAATTTAATTTCGTGTTCTTAAAATTTCATCTCCGTAAGCAAATTATCCACTACTGCTTTATTTACAGAAGCCCCAAACAGGACAGCAACTCGACCTTTAACGAGTTTAATGCGCTGTCTGACTCCATTCAAAGAATCGTATCCCTGTATCCTCATACTGATCGTTATTACGGCCGATTTCAATATAAGCAATTCTCGGTGGCTTCGACATTCTGGGCAGACAACACCCGAAGGACGGTGTGTTGAGATCTTCGCTGCCGAAAACAACTTAACACAGCTTGTTAATGAGCCCACGCGGATACCAGACGTTGATAGTCATACCCTGGACTTGCTTTTAACTTCTCACCCTGATAACTACTCCGTTCATGTGCTCTCCCCTCTAGGCTCGTCGGACCATTGTGTTATATCAGCTAATTTCTCGTACACCCACCACACAGTTAGAGAAAAGATTCCCAAAAGAACCGTATGGCAATACAAGAAAGCCAACTGGAGCGGTCTTAACAGTTTCTTTAGGAATTTTAGCTGGTCATTATGTTTCGTGGATGCCGCTCCGGATATGATCAACGACACTATTCTCCTTGGAATGAGATCCTTTATCCCCTATCGGATTAAGAGTAGAAGACCAAAAGAAAAGGCATGATATGACTCGAGCTGTAAAGTGGCTGTCAGGGTTAGAAAAATGTTTTTTCGGTCCTTCAAGACCAACGTGACAAAGGAAAACCGAAAAAAGTTTAAGCGAGCCAGGAATGACTGCAACGTCTTTCTCAAGCGTATGAAATTCCAATACGACCAAAAACTGAGGCAAACAATTTTTGGCCGTTCGTCAAAAATATTAAAAATTCTGCCTCATCCTCCATCCCAACGCTCATTTACAATGACATACCAGCTGTCAGCTCTTTGGACAAGGCCAATCTGCTTGCTGCACACTTTGCGGCCAGCTCAATACTCCCAGATTGTGCTTTGTCTCCGCCTACACTTCGCCAAATCTTCAATGGGACAAATTCACTTTCGCACTCGTGTAGTAGCAAGAGTTCTTAAAGATCTTAACATTCACTATTCCGCTGGTCCAGACGGTATATCACCCCTTCTTCGGAAGAAGTGTTCTTCCACGCTTGGCAAAACCACTGCGTAAGTTTTTCATCAATCCTACTCTTTAGGACTCCTTCCAAGCAGATGGAAAACAGCTTTTGTCCAGTCCATCCCTAAAAAGGCGAGTCTTCTTCTCTCTCCTGCTATAGGCCCATTGCACTTACGTCCGTTCTTTAAAAGGTCATGGAAACGCTGATAAACCGTCAGCTCATGAAATATCTCGAAACACGAAAACTTCTCAATGGCCGGCAGTACGAATTTCGTTGCAACAGGTCCACTGGTGATTTGATAGCATGTCTCACCGAAAAGTGGAACCAAAGTCTACACCAATCTGGCGAAAGTAAGATAGTTGCACTTGATATTTCTAGAGCGTTTGACAGAATTTGACATCAGGCTCTTTTGTCGAAAATGCGAGCATTTGGGATCGACGACTCTCTACTTCAATGGATTAGAAACTACCTTTCGGAACGTTCAATTCAAGTTGTCTTGGATGGTTTCAAGTCTGACATTCACAAAATAAATGCTGGTGTGCCCCAGGGCTCCGTTCTGTCTCCGACAATCTTTTTAATTTTCATCAATGATCTCTTGTCTGCTACTTCTAATCCAATATATTCCTTTGCTGACGACAATACTCTCTGCTTTTCATATTCCTTTCCGAACTCAATGACCACATATTCGATGTCGCCAAAAATGCTGCGAAATGTCTAGGTTTCCTCAAGCGATGTAAGAAATATTTCACACCCCCAGATCAGGCCTCAATATATAAGGCGTTTTTACACCCATAATTGGAGCCAGGTCAGGTCAGGTGTTCCTAAAACCTCTTTGCACTTGCTAAATAGGATCCAAAACCGTGCGGTAAAACTCATAGGTGATGACAATATCACACAGTCATTCAACACCCTCGAACACAGACGTAATGCCTCCTGTCTCACCCTGTTATATCGCTATTTTCACGACCGAAATTGCCAGTAGCCTTCCACTCCTTCTAATTTTTAACCGTAACACCCATCTCGCTATGAATACTCATCTGTATACCCTCAAGTCCACCTTCGGACGTACTCTGAAATATCGTGATTCATTCCTAAGCCGTATAACTCACTTATGGAATGCCCTGCCGAGCTCTTTATTCCCTAGTCACTATAATTTGCAAACATTTAAGACCAACGCACATCGGTATCTCTCTTTTTTCCTTCCCTAACTTCCCCTCCTATGCATCGCGGCTAAGAAAAATCCTCTATACCAATCCTAGGATGCCTAGCTGTTTGAAGGTGGGTAGGTAGAGGTGGCACTTCACCATGAACTTGTAGCAGTACGCAAAATTATTCATTATTTTGCTGTCACAATTCGCCGTTAATCGGATTACCTCGGACATGTCTATGTACCATATTGTGGTTTCGCAACTAAACCAAATGGTAGCGGAGAAGGTGAGCACATTTTTGCGCAACTTACCAATGTCGGGGAAATACGTGGCTATTAAGCAGAAGCTAATTCAAGAACTCACACCGAGGGATCAGGGTAGAATCAAGAAGTTGCTGTCACAGATGGCACTGGGCGATAAAAAGCCATCACGATTGCTGGAAGAGATGCAAAACCTCGCTGGCGAGACGGTCGATGCCAAATTTCTCGCAACGCTTCGGCTGGGATTTTTCCCAATGACATTGCAACAAACTTTGTCGCCTTGGAGTGAAGAATCCCTCGACAAACTTGCGCAAATGCCAAATTTAGTCTCTGTGTCAGCTACATGTTCATTACCAAGTACCAACTTTGGTGCAGCAAATGAGTCTGTACTCGAAAAATTGACTGCACAAATGGATGACATCTGTAGGCGTTTCCAACAGTTGAGAAGAAAAAGTCGAGGCCTCCGCAGTCATTCAACATCAATATCAATAACCCGACGAAGAAATGGCTCATAACGGCGGACCAATTCGAAGGAATAATGCTGGTACTATACAAGGTTTGGAGAAATAGCAGCAAAATGTTGTCCAGCATGCTCATTTCAGGCGTAAAACTAAAATTCCGAGCTAATACTTGAGCGACTGAGCTTGGCGCTTCTTATGCTCGCCTATATATTTTTGACGGAGCAACTGGATGCACACTGGTGCAGACGTTTCCCTCATTCCACCAACAAAGCGTTCCTTTTACTGCTTCAATAAGAAATCAAATCGTCTCAAACTTGACGCAGTCAACGAATCCGTAATATTGGCAGGAACGACTTATTCCATCGCAGACCGTCACCGTTGCTGACGTTCAGATTTCTATAGTTGGTGCGGATTTTCTGAATTTTTACAACTTGTCGGTTGATCTACGTAGCCGAAAACTCATTGAAAAGTCTACTGAAGTATCCCGGACTGGAAAAATTCACCCGTCTGATGTGCCGCAGGTAACAATCATATGTAGATCAAAATAACCAGTTCTCGTCTATTTTAAGGGAAGTCAAACACATTCTTCGAGACCACCCCGCGAAGTTCCAGTAGTTTAAGACATGTGAGAGAATTCCAGAAGCTCATTTCACTCGGTATTTGTAGGCCGTCCAAAAAGAACTCGGTTTCACCCCTACTTATGGTACCTAAAAAAATATCCATGCGGCGACTACAGGCGTCTGAATGCAGCGGCGGTATTCGGTACCTTACATTCATGACCTTGCCCATACCGCACACGGCCGGACGGTGTTCAGCGCAATCGATTTAAATAAGGCTTATGCAGCTCAGACGTTCCAGAGGCTGATCACCGGCGTACTCCGGGGTCTGGATTTTGCCGTGGCCTACGTCGACGACATCCTGGCTGCCTCCGAGGCGCTGGCTGAGCATGAGCGTCACCTGCGAAACATCTTTAAACGACTCCAAGACAACGGACTGGTTATCACGCTATGCAAGTGCATGTTTGGCAAACAGTACAGTTCCTCGGTCACCTGGTTTTCCCTGAAGGTATTAAACCCTTGCAAAGCAAGGTCGCCGCCATACAGAAGTACAAGATTTGCCAAGGTCTTATGACGATTCCTGGCTATGATTAATTTCTACAGAAGGCTTATCCCGAATGCTATCGACATTCAAGATCCGTCTGCAAGTTTTAATTGAGGGCAATGTGAAGACACAACAATCGTCGACTTACTTAGACAACGGGCCGAAGCCGCTTTTGCAACAGACGATAAGTGCAGAGACTCTGCCTTTTTTTCGAAGAAGCTTTCCACCTCGCAGAAAAAAGATTCTCCGTACGATCATGAATTGCTGGCCATTTGCAATGATATATGATACTTTCGCCAGCTACTTAAAAGAAGAAATTTTGCGATGTATACCGACCACAAGCTATTAATATTTGCGTTCCGACAGAAAGCAGATAAGGCATCACCCAGGCAGTCCCGTCAGTTGGATTTTATGAGTCGGTTTTCGATCTACATACGCCACGTTGCTGGAAGGAAAACCATCGTCCTCGATATGATGTCTATGATCGAAACAGTATCGGCCGAGAACAACGTCGACTTCGGTCAGTTCGAAGCAGATCAAAAACTTGATTTGGTGCTACAGGCGTTGCTCGGCGACAACAAAAGTTAACTCATTACTGCGACTCATAATCTGCGACGTATTAGGTGTGTACTTAAGACCTTTCATTACTAACAGTTTACGATATTCCGTTCTAGCGGAGATGCATAGTTTGGCACACTTGGGTATCCGTGCTACTACCAAGCTGATCCAACAAAGATTTTATGTGGGCGAACATGCGAAAAGACTGCAGCCAGTTCGCCAAGCAAGAGGGCAAAAATCCAACGACATAACCATTGCAAGCAACTGAGCGCTTTGACCATCTCCACATCGATTTAGTTAGGCCCTTGCTGGTTTTACCTACCTGCTCAGCATCGTCGATAGGACGACTCGTTGGCCAGAAGCAATCCCCAATAGCGACATCACTGCAGAGAACGTAGCAAAAGCATTTGTAGACGGCCGTGTTACTTCAGACAGAGGGCGACAGTTTGACTCCAATTTGCTCCGACAACTTAACAAAATACTGGGCGTTCATCCCTCGCGAACAACCGCCTACCACCCCTAAGCAAACAGAATCGTAGAACGGAGGCATCGTTCCCTAAAAGCCGCGACAGGAAAACATCTCCGATAACGACCTCGTCCGACATTTGTCCAAGTCTCTGAAGAAGTTTCAGCTCGGAAATGGCGTTCATCACAGCTCAGCGAAAGCTTTCTTCGTTCAGCCTGTGTCAGCTACGTGTACACAGGGTATATGCAATCCGCAAAGCTACAGTAGCTTTATTCTCTTACAAAAAAGCCACTGGGAACCAATGGGGCCTTCAACCTCGCATCACTACACCTCTGCTATAAAACCTGGAGACAATGCAGCCAATTGCAGCAATCTAAGCAAGGTCCAAAAGACAGCATGTGCATAAGGGAGCCTTACGCACCACTTTCTCCGAGGCATTGGATATTCAGGCGAGTGGCTGCTAACACAGCTATGTATTCGCCTTAAAACGACTACAATGTGGAAAATTTTAATTATTTGGCCACGCTAATATTCGTAATACATTAGGAATGTTTTCGGCGAACGTCGACAACAGTGGTTTGGCAAAGACTTTCGTATAAGCATCCCCTCTAGATCTTTTGGGAGGTAGCTGCTTTCGAGGATGACAAGCTAATCCATTTCTACACAGATGGATCTAAAACTGATAGCGGGGTTGGCGGCGGTGTTTTGTCATATAAGCTTAACCTAAGCCTCTCCTTCCGCCTTCTAAATTACTGCAGCGTGTTTCATTCGGAAATTTTGGCGATAAAAGAAGTAACGGCCTCGATAAGGAAAGCTATGATATCTGGAATGAATATCCGCATCTTCTCGGATAGTCAGGCCGCTTTCAAGTCCCTAGATTTAGCCTAACAAAATTCTAAAACCGCCCTTGACTGCCGATCATCTCTCAGGGAAGATTGGATGATTTGCCAAAGGTATTTGAAGAAATAGGGTAACCGCCAAACACAGCTACAATGCGACCTCTCACAGGTCGGTTTTAACAAATGACTCACTTTGAGCACTCAAAACATCGAGCTCGTGGGTATTTTGAATACAAATATTTGTTTTCACTTGTTATACTCAAAACTTATTAACTAACATGGAAAAATATAAGGCGTATAATTACCAATCACCATTGCTACTGCGCCGCCTCTACGCCAAATTTGAAGCGTTCTAAATGCCATTTTGTTTTGTATCACCATGTGAGGCCAAGAGCTTTCTGATGTTTTCGGATTTGAGTTATCCAATTACAAGTATATTTCTTTCGGCCTCTCTTTTGAACCTCGGTTGGAACTAGCGACATTTTTGCTTTTTCGGGCGAACACCATTGAACATTGTTAAATCAACTGAAGTTTGTTCATTCGGTGTCTTAATGTGGGCACCCTCGCGAATCCGCCTACGTTTTATAAAAAAATTTATTTCTCGTACATCGTACAACACTGCGATGCGTATATTTAAGTTGGACGAACGACCGTCGTTTATAGCAAACCAATAAGCAGCATTTTTCCGTCACAAAACACAACAGAGTTTTCGCACCATTTAAGCCACACCATAGAGTCAATGTGTGACATTGTGGTTAATGACATAGCCTTCTCCTTCTAAATATTCGTATAATAGATATTAGGAGTTTCGAAAAAAACAGCAATGCAGATAGTCGGTCTTAGTACGACTGGTTCGTAACCCGTTGTCGTAAGTGAGTGAGCCGTCAATGAAGCTTTCGCGAGCATGGGGACAAAAGTGGCCAAAAAGGATATGCAAACTGTCATCAGAAAAGGACCCAAGCTTCCGGCAGCCCCGACGTTAACTTTGGCAGTTATAAGTTCAAGGTAGTTAAAGCCTCTATGCACCTTGGCCCCGGAATTACTAGCAGCATTGACATCAGCGCAGAAATCAGATGCCTAGCTACTCTTGTCAATCACTCTTTCTTTGTGTAAGGCTTAACTGACTTTATACATTATCATCATAGAGGTGCTGAGGCTTGTACCTTGTCAAGAACGGATGAAGAAACACTAGGCGTTTGATTTTCGGTCCTGCTTATATTGACGAGAAAAGAGGAGAGGGTTCAACTACGAACTGTACGAGCTGCACAGCGACGTTGGTCTGGTTAAGGGCCTATGTATCCAACGTCTGATGGCCAGGCTATGTTGAGTTAATGAACATCACAACGCTGGTCCAAGAAGTATTCGAGTTTAAGCCCAAAGGACGACTCAATATAGAGAACGACCGCATCTAAAGTGGTGCACGCAAATAAAAAGGGCCTTCAGCCAACTTTCTTGGGCAGGTTTGGTAGTTGAGGCACAGGTTCGACTCGGACTGTGGTCCCCTCCTAAGGAAGTAAGTAAGTTATAACTTGCAAACATTCAAAGCATTCAATACATTATAAATTGTCTTTCCTTTGGCGCGCGCTCTGTGTAATCATTTTAAGGGTGTTCATAAATTGTTGAGAGCGCGCCAATTGAAAAAAAGGAAAAATGTGTATACATATACAGTGTTGTGAAAAACATACCGGATTTTTATCGAACATTTTTCTTTGGTGAATTTTAGGGAACGGAAAGAACCTAAGTAAAATCTGTTGTCAATTTAAGAAAACTTATTATATAAGTGTACAAATAAAGGAAAAAAAGGTTTTACGATATGTTTTGTTTTATGCATCTTTGACCCTACGCGTCTTTTTAAAATGGCCCACAAGTTCTCGATAGGGCTTAGATCAGGCGATTGAGGGGGCCATTCCAACACATCAACATTTTTCTGCGCAAACCACTCCTTAAATAACTTTGATGAATGTATTGAGTCATTATCTTGTTGATAAATCCAACGCAGTGGCATCAGCATATAGTAGCATTTCCAGTATATCCCTATACTGTTTTTATACAGTTTTAGGGTGTTCGTTTCAGCAATTTCTAAAGATAAGGTCCTACCAATTTATGCATAAACTTATATATAAAAGATCGCCTAAATATCTATTTGATAAGCTTCAGTTTGCGCAATCGACCAGAACAATGAATCTTATAATGCCTAGTTTTAACTACTTAAACTCCTCTCGTCTCTTCTTCATTCACGTCACCAGACTTTGGAACCCTCTGCCAACAGCGACAAAGCAAATAATGGAAGCTAACAAGTTTAAAACTGCCGCATTAGAACACTTTTCCTGACTCAGCACGCTGATGTTAGTTGGGTGCGGAATTTCTTTCACCGAAATTATGCCATCACCATTAGCGAGTGCGAGATGATTTCCCCTGCTGACTCCAATAGTTCCTGCAGCTTCAAAATCAGCATCCCAACCAAATATTCATGGTTATTCCCCACTTCCCCTGGTAAGGCCACTAAACCTGGTTAGATAAGTATCACCAAATGCTCTGAGGAACGAGAAAACCCACGTGTTGACGACAACCAAAATTTTAAAAATAAACGTAACGATAAGCTTAAAAAAAGATCGCTCCCAAACCCCCTTCCAACTAAAAAGCACGCTAATAAAAAACGAAGCTCTAATCCCGATCCCAACTGGAGCTTCAAAACGAATTTGTTCCCCGATTTTAGTCCCCCCTCCTCACTTATCCGACACAAAGCCCTTACACACCAATCCTCTAATCCGCTAATTTCCAATGTTCCACCCAAGCCCCCGCGCCAACGCGTCTCTTTCAACTTAACCCCAACCACCCATATTATCCCTTCTCAATTTTCTACGCCACCGATCCCAGCAAACAACGCATTTCCTAACTTCGACCTACAAACTGGAGCTAAGTACCCTAATTTTATTAACTCCCATACCCTAAACCCAACATCTCATCCGGCGCCCAACTCCATATCCAACCACGAATCTCCATCTCCCTCCTCCACTGCCCCTATTCTTGATCCTCTTTTTCCCCCCACAGTTAAACTAACCCAGCAAACCAATGGAACTACAGAAAGTCGCTATGCACTCTCTAGGCTTAGAGAGAGAAAGATATATGAAAACATTCGTCTCTTTCTCGCCTATCTACACGACAAATCGGACTCGGTCTGCTACGAAGGGAAGACCAAAACCAGCGTCATGGTATCCATCCAGCAGGAAGGCCTCCCTACCGACCTTATCAGTCTCAGGAACCTTTATGTCAGGTACCACGAGATTTTTAGCATGTCCTCTCAGAAAGTAGCAGACGACCTTGCTGCATTCGGCCACTACGTTCACTCTAAACGAGTCTCACACCTACAGCGAAGCCGAGTTGACCACGATAAATTTTTTCGTCCATAACGTGCCTTCCTCGTCAGCACTTAAACCATCCCCCCATACATCTCCACCCCACAACATCCCTCTTACATTTTACTACCAGAATGTAAGAGGTCTTCGCTCTAAAACCAATGCTGTCCTACGTCAATCGCATTCTCTTCCCTTTGATATTCACGCCTTGACGGAAACCAATTTGATTCCCGACATAAAGAACCAGGAATTGTTCCCCCCTACTTTTAATGTTTTTCGCGACGACGATCCTACCCGCCCACATGATGATTCCCCCTGTCGAGGCGTCCTACTGGCGATCAACAACAGACTTAACTCTTCTCCCATTACCATCTCTTCATCCTCTAAAGTCGACTGTGTCGCTATAAAAATATCACTCCCCTTCAAGTCCCTTTACGTTTTATGTTGCTACATCCTGCCAGCTCAACCTACCGAATCTTACCAACTTGTTGTCGATGCGATCGACTATTTAATTGACCTGTCTGACTCTACTGACGATATCTTTGTTTTCGGCGTCTTTAATCTTCCTCAGCTACAGTGGATTCCATCAGACGATCAATCGTTCTTCATCGCTTCAAATGCCAACTCAGCGAAGGAATGTCTCTTCTTAGATCGCTTAACAGACTCAAGTCTATGCCAAGTCAGTGGTGTATCCAATTATATGGGCAGGCAATTGGACCTTATTTTCACAACAGATTCAATTAACTCCTCAGTCTCACTTTGTCCCCTATCTCTCTCTACAATCGACAACTACCCTTCCTTCTACTTTCATTTTGCACTCCACCCACAACTCTCTCAACCTACGACTTTCATAAAGCAAACTTTCACAAAATCAGTGACTATCTTAGCAGATCCCGCTTTAACTTTCACAACCTAAGCGTAAATGATGCCTTATCCATTTTTTATAAAGAACTATTTAATTCTTTTAGCCTTTACGTTCCGTTTTCCCGCCTTAAAACATCATCTACTAGTCCTCCCTGGTATAATCGCAAGCTTCGTTCCTTACGAAACGAGAGAAACAAGTTATGGGCTGTTTTCATGCGTACCAGATCCTTTTCCGACTATTCCAACTATCTTGGTGCTTATCTTCATTTCACCGAACTTTATGATTCCCTTTATCAGCGTTACCTTAATAATGCGCAAGTCAACCTTATAAATGACCCTAAGTCCTTTTACCAATTTGTTAACTACAAAAGAAAGTCCAATGGTTACCCTCCTTCCCTCCTTCACTCTCTTTCAACAACAAGTCATCAACCGATCCACTCACCATTGCCAACCTATTTGCCAGCTTCTTTAAACAATCCTTCAACAACGACTCCTTTATACCAGATCCATCCTATTTTCGTTACCTACTGAACTTCTCCAACGGCCCACTTCTCTCTCACATCTTGGACCCCTCCTATATCGAATATAAATTACACCAACTCAATGACGAATTTACACCCGGTCCAGATGGCCTCCCTGTCATATTTCTTAAAAAATGTTCTTCGTCTCTTTAACTTGCCCTTTCTGATCTCTTTCTGAGAATTTCCTCAGGTTTGGAAAACCTCCTTCATAACCCCGATCCACAAAAAAGGATCAAAGACCGAAATAACAAACTATCGTTCAACCGCTAAACTCTCCCATATACCCAAACTCCTCGAAAGTATTTTGTATGAAGCTCTAAGTTTCCAATGCAAATCACTTATTTCCCCTAGACAACATGGCTTCCTAAAGGGTAGGTCAACCACCACAAATCTCGTTGAATTCATATCCTTTGCCATCTTTGCCCTAGAGAACGGCAACGAAGTCGATGTAGTTGCAACCGATTTTAGCAAAGCCTTCGATAAAATCTCTCATCGATTAATACTCTTCAAATTGTCTGCCCTCGGCTTTGAGCCCAAACTGTTAAAATGGATATCCTCTTACCTCGAAAAACGTTTTTACAGTGTTCGCTGGAGTTCCTCAAGGCAGCCATCTCGGTCCCCTTCTTTTTATATTTTATATTAACCATAAATGATCTCGATAGGATCATCAAATACTCGTCCGTCTCCTTTTACGCCGACGATACCAAATTTTTCAAAACCATTTCCTCTCCCCATGACTCCTTCCTTCTTCAACAAGACCTTGATAGTTTTTCGATCTGGTGCCTCAAAAATTGTTTGGAACTTAATATCACCAAATGCCAATCCATCACCTTTTCACATAAGCGGCTCAAATCTCCTCCCCGACTCTACCTTCTGAACAACCAACCTATCTCCTCCGTTGAATCTCTTCGCGACCTCGGCATTTTGTGTGATAGGGAGCTCAACTTCCGTTTGCATATGGATGGGATAATCCTTAAAGCCAACTCTGCACTAGGTTTTGTAAAACATGGTCCAAAGAATTCACCAACCCATACGTGATATTACCTTTGTTCGTCCCCTCCTAGAGTACGCCAGTCAAGTATGGTCCCCATATCATCGCGTTCATATCTCGAGAATTGAAAGCATCCAGCGCCGTTTTCTTCGATTCGCTCTTCGAGGTTTGCCCTGGGATGATTCTTTTACTCTGCCCCCCTATCAAAACCATCTCAACCTTGTTGACTTAAACATCCTTGAGGAACGCAGAGATGCAGCCGACTTTCTCTTCATTCATCGACTTCTTTCAGGTCAGATTGAATGCACGTCCTCAACACTAGCCCTCGTAATCTACGTACCCCTCGTCTCTTCTATCTCCCAACCCACCACACCACCTATGGCGCGAACGAACCAATCTCCCGCATGCTACGAAAAATTAATTCAAACCCTAGCGTCTTTGACTTCCACCGCACCACTTCCTACCTCAAATCGGTTCTCCTTCACCACAATAACCAACCTTAGTTTTAAGTTTTAGTTTAAGTTTAATTTTTAAGTTATAGCTTGTATTAAGCCGAATAAATGGGGGCTTTCGCCCCCACCAAAATCAAAATCTAAAAATGGTTTTGATAAAAAAAAAAAAAGATTTTTGAACGGATTTTATAGAACAATACCGTTCATTCCCCTGTTTATGGGATGTGCATATTAAGGAATATACTCGTAGCAATAAGAATCTTTTGAGAGAATTGATTTCAATGCCCTCAAGAGTAGACTTAATTTGAAATTTTGGGATGAAGTTTACAATTCAAGTGATCCATCTCATGCTTTTGATAAATTTCTCAAAATATTACATTTCCATCTATCATGCTGCACCAATCGTGTGAATAAAAAATGCAACAAGCTGAAGTGTACTCGTATTAAACCGTGGATGACTTTTCGCTTACTTAGGAAAATAAAAAAGAAAAATACGAGTATGCTGTATTTTCGTGTGAAAAAGCATCCAAAAAATAAAAACCTTAAGAAATACTACGAGAAAATGTGCAAGGAATTGAAAAACGAAATACCCATCTGCAGAGATTCTTATTTTACAAGTAAACTATCCAAAAATATCGGAAATACGAGTACAAAAAAAGAATGGGCTGTAGTAAATGAGATACTGAACAGATCGACGAAGAATGATGAGTTTATTTTAAGACATAATAATGTTAACGTATCGGACCCTTTGCAAGTTGCCAACTTATTCAAGGACTTTTTTTTACAAATTTGTGTTCCTCACATGAATTCTTAAATGTAAGTGTCCCTACTTCTCATCATGAACATTCATTTAATTCAGAGAGTATGGAATCGCAAACATTTTTATTCTGCGAATTTACAGGTGCTGAGATTCAAAAAATAATTATGTCACTTAAATCATCAAATTCATCCTCTTTTGATTCAGTTTCCAGCTCTGTTCTTAAGCAGATTTCATTTTTTGTTTCCGACGTCCTGTGCTACATTTTTAATCTTAGTGTTAAAAATGGTATTGGGTATACGAGGGCGGATCAATAAGTCCGTGATTTTTTAATAAAAAAATAAATTTATTTTTCAACGTAGTCTCCCTTGAGCTCTATACACTTTGTCCAATGCTTCTCCAATTTTTTTATCCCTTCCAAAAAAAATGATTTGTCGAGGTCCTCAAAATAGGCCTTTGTTTGCGAGATGACTTCATCATTGGAGTCAAATCTTTTTCCACCAAGCCATTTCTTCAGGTTTGGGAACAAGAAGTAGTCGCTCGGAGCCAAATCTAGAGAATAGGGTGGATGAGGGAGCAATTCATAGCCCAATTCATGGATTTTTGCCATGGCAACTGCACATGTGTGCACCCTTGCATTGTCTTGGTGGAAAAGAACTTTTTTCTTGGCCAAATGAGGTCGTTTTTTTTTTTTCAAATCGTCATTGAATCGGTCCAATAAGTTGGCATAATATTCCCCATTGATTGTTCTTCCCTTTTGAAGGTAGTCAATGTGGATTATCCCGCGTGCATCCCAAAAAACAGTCGCCATAACTTTATTGGCTGACAAACCCACCTTGGCCTTCTTTGACGCCGATTCACCCTTAGAAACCCACTGTTTTGACTGTTGTTTGTTCTCTGGTGTGTTGTGATGGATCCATGTTTCGTCCACGGTTACAAAACGGCGCAAAAACTCCTCCATATTGCGATTAAACAACGCCAAACCTTCCTGTGAAGTTGTTACACGATTGCGTTTGTGGTCGACTGTGAGCAAACGCGGCACCCATCTTGCGGAAAGCTTTCTCATGCCCAAGTGATCATTCAAAATTGAAACCACTGAGCCATGCGAGATCCCTACGGCTTCCACAATCTCTCGCACTTTCAATCTTCGGTCGGCCAACACCATATCGTGAATTTTTTCGATTGTTTCGGGTGTAGAGACCTCAACTGGGCGTCCAGGACGTTCGGCATCTTCAGTGCTTGTACGGAAACAACGAAATTCAGTAAACCACTTTTTTACCATTGAAATCGATGGTGCAGAGTCCCCATAGTATTTATCAAGCTTAGCCTTGGTCTCGGTAATGGTTTTTTTTCGCAAGAAATAATGCTTAATAAGCACACGAAATTCACTTTTTTCCATTTTCTCCTCAAATTAGTGAGTAGTCTGATAAAAATAGCTGTCAAACACAAACTAACTGACGCAGCAAGTTTAAATTTTGACAGGAGTCAACTGACAGATGCCTGTTGACAGGAGCAGTGTTGCTGTTTCAGTAAAGAGGTCAGATATTCAAAAAGACCCGCCCTCGTACAATCATCGCATGCGACCACGAGTTGGTACAACGGTCGGTACGATAATTGTATCGTGTATTCCCTGCTTAAGAAAATAAGGTACTTTTGAAAATCCGGTATGTTTTGCACAGGCATGGCATTGAGTTGAGCTACAGTTTTTGGCAAAACTCTAAAAATAATGATTGCAATGTCTGTTTTTTTTTTCTATTTGTAAACTTATTCAATAGGTTTTCTTAAATTGTTAAACAAGTGTACCTACTGTATTCCTGTCCCCTAGAATTCTTCAATGAAATATTTTCAGGAAAAATCCGGTATGTTTTGCACAACACTGTACATATGTTTACAGGCTTTCTGCTGCTCTAACTCTTAACGATAATATTCATTCATTCGCGTAAATATTTCGCGCCTCACGCCCACAATAATTCCCGACAGTCTATTAAAGTGTTCTACTTTTTTTCGCAACACTCAAGTCTGACTTTGGCTTATAATATAGCAAGTTGGACGATACCAGCATTCGTTGCCTACCACATGCAGATGAAATTAGAACAATTGCTACATGGTGAAAGTCAGAGCATTGGATTGATACCGCACAACATCCATCCAAAATAGATTGCTCTTAATTTGATAAAAACTAAAGCTTCATTCCTATAGTATACACGACGCGAGTTAAATACTGATCGCAATATGTAAATATTTATACAGATATACATAAATAAAAATTCAACAATATCAATGAATCTACTCTCTTAAAATGTGTCTCACAAAAAAAAACAAAAACTTGTTTTACCATGCGTTAAATTATTCATATTCAAACTAACAGCAACATTTAACAAAATTTTCTTCAAACCATCTACATTGTATCACCACCTAAAAAGAGCAAATTCACAGCTTTCCCAAATCCACTCACAGATGTCGCACCGCCATTGTTATCTTTCTTGTCCGCCAATTAGCGTCACGTTGGTACGACTTCAAATCCAAAATCGAATTTGTTTTTGCTGCAACGGAACATTCCTTCGTGCCAACCGAAAATATTCACAAATTCTGAACTAAATTGTGCATCATTAATCGTTTTTCCATCACCCCAATCATAAACCTGGAATCAAAACAACCTTTAATTCCCGTGTGCAACTACAAAAAGAAAAGACCAAGCGAGATGGATTCAGCAGACAACTACAGTCGGCCGGCTCTCAAAGAAATCATCTCCAACGAGAATGTAAGTTGTTAATTTTTTCTTTTCTAATTTCCATGAAATATTCAATCAATTCTCTTTCAAACTGAGTAACGACTTGAAAAGGACGTTTCAAATTGCCAAAAAATCGTTTTAAAATAGTCACGACCATGCGCCTTGTTGATCCTTCAAAAGTCCTTTCGTTGCGTATGCCAAATTTTCAGTACGACGTAGCAGAAACATTTTATCAAACCAGAATCTGAAGAATCAGCATTCTCTGGACGAAAACAATCTTTTTCTATTGTTCGGGAAATAATTAAATTGTGTTAATCCAATAGTTAAACATCTGTCGGTGATTGTACGCAAAGAATAACAACGCTCCAAACGTTCGGTTCATTGCTACGAGGCGAAAACAAAATCAATATTTGCGTTCGCATTCGTGTTTTTCATACAACTTGGTCGAGGTTTGTATTTGCTTAAAATAAAAATCCCAACACCCACAGTTAGTTATCAGCTGTGCTCAATTCGCATTTAATTGGCTTAGAATTGGACAGCAAAATAAAATATGAGTTCAAGTGTTTCTGGATAGACGTTCCTTTGAGGGGAGATGATTTGGGAGAAATTCTTTTTGCTTGAAATCGATTTAATGCACTCGTGTTGCGTGAATCAAATTGGTAGTGGCGTAGTTTAGTAAACGGTATTCGCAGCTACATTGCTGGATTTGGAATGTCTTCCACAGTTGTATTGTGACAGCAGTTACGTTTGGTGTAAGACAAAAGCGTTTTTCTGTTCTTTTTTTGTCACTGGAGATTGGAAGTGAATCAGTTTCAGATGTATGGCTGTTGAGGTGATTATGTGTGATGTATTGTGATTGACTGATTTGGTTGGCAATTTCCTGGCGAAAGAGGTAATCGTGTATTAGAGCTTGGATGTAGAAAGGTGTCATTGTTGTTGGCTAGCTTTAGGAGTTTATAGATAAATCCTACAGAATCTATCTTTTATGGAACCGTGTTAGTACCTCTTCTGAGTGGAGCCACTGTTCGGGTTTTTAAAACCCCGCGACAGTAACGAAGAAGGTCGTGTCTTAGTCTAAAGAACACCCACCGCAAGTACCCCGAAGAATACCGTGGCCTTTTATCCTCCCATAGCGACTGTTTGTTCTGGTATTTCACCCTGCTGGCAACCGGATTAATCAGGGCTATTCACAGCCAACCCAGCTTGGCTCCGTATCAACATGTATCTATGTGTGAGGAGACACAGGCCCATGCACCGCCTGCCGTAGGCACCCAGGGTCTTCGGATGTGATTATCAGCCCAACCGGCTTAAATGAAGAACGTGTGCTCGGCCGTATCCTCCACCGCAGGGTAATAGTCACATCTGGATGATGCTTGTAACTGTCATGCGGTGTAAATATGAGTTGAAATGGCCGTGTACAGAGAGAAAGGGCCCCCGCCCAATTGTCAAGGCTTCGCCCATTAATGACATTGTCTAATAAAAAGCGGGGGCAGAGCATATTACTGGTCTTATCGTAAACATCTTCAGATGACTCCACCGAAGGTTATTACGATTTAACCAGTTACAAGTTGCCGGTCATAGGTCTTGTTGGTAGCAAGACCACAGGTAGTCTTTACCAGGACTTAAGTCACGGTACCATTGGAGTCAGGAGCCTCCCGGATTTCGGTCCGGGCCTGGCTTGTTGACGTAGGTCTCCTTGTGGGAGCGTCATGGTGGCTGTGGTTTAAACCCAAATCGCGGGTAGGGTCTTCCTATTGGTTTGACCCATTGTAGAGTAGCAAATAAGTACTGGGTGCTGTGACCTTAAGAACAGTAAGAGGTTTTAGGTCGGCCTCGACTCATACCAAGGGTGGAACTTGTGCCTCCAACACAGTTCCGAATTGGTATCAAAATATTTGTGGCGAACGACGGCAAGGCGTATCTTTGCTCCCTATGGATGTATGGGCATCTCGTAAACATAAGGTCTTTTGACAGGTGGTTTACGTTAAAAATCATGGAACGTTCTGGCCAGAGAGAAAATGGGTGAGATAGCAATTCACTTCACCATGACTGCGCTGCAGCAACGGGCTCAGCAACGGTTTGAATCCACCCACGACCTCGTCATCCCATTCCGACTGCCATCACGTCAATGTTCTATTTGTTCGGATTCCGGGGACAGAAATTTATCTCTGTGTCAGAAGATGACGGACACGATTCTTGCGATCACCGCTGCTGCTGAGACCGTGCGGTAAGCGAACCCGACCCGAAGGGACCCGACGCGTTGTACCTCGGTGCCGTATAGTAATATAAAATTGACGACCGATGTTAGTAACTCTCGGACCGTCAACATTGGGCATCACCCTGGACAGTACGGTTGCTACCTTGGTAGCTTTAGCAGCCGCCCTCCCGAAAAGTAAGTCGTGAGTCGACCCGCATTCCGAGATAACGAAGTACCTGTCTCCCGTGTACTACTACACCAAGAATCCCCTCCTCGGACCATCTTTGCATGGTGAAGACAACCATCTACGTTTTTTTAGGTCGCTAGCTTAAACACGTCCGCCACTCTAGCGACCGACTACCCTATCCTCCGCTCGGCCTTCTTATGGGATCTTGTCGTCATGACCAGTGTGACATCATCCGCAAAGCCGATCAGCCTGGTCCCGGAGGCATTTCTAGGCGCAGGAGCCCGGCGGGTACGAGGGTCCAGAGATCAGGGTAAAGTGCCTTTCGACGTCAATCTCTTCTCGCTTCTATCTCGATCCTGAAGATAGTTATCTACTCTTTTTCTAAGGTAGTACAGTAGACTGTCGCCTTAAGGCCTCTCAGATGTCGGTTCAATTTGCCGAATTAAATGTGTCGAGCGATGCCAGCATTCCTGGTCTTATGGGGGCAAGTCTGCTTCACGATCCCTAGAATCTCAGCAACCGCCATACACGTCGAGCGGCACTTGCGTAGCATCTTCTCAAGATTTTCCTGGCGTTATCTAGCATACACAGCGATCGGAATGACGACTCAAACAGGAGGGTGGCTTGCCATTATCCAAAAGAACTAGGTATTGGAGATTCCACTGAATAGCCCGGCACGTAAACACGCAGTGAAGATGTCCAGCGGCACAAGTGGTTTCTCCGCAGCAACGAACTTGAGGAGTTCGCTTGTCCCTCAGTAGGAAAAACTGGAGGCTGCTACTGGCAACGTAACGGTCCACTACAGTTTTGCTAAGCACTTAAGTGTGAGTGATACAAGATCCTGCGACGCTTGTTGCGAAAGTGATGACACTCCGGAGCACTATCTCTGTGAATGTCCGGCTTATGCTCGCTCAAGACTGCAGTCACAGTACAGGCTTAACGATAAATTTCACTTAAATAATGGTTTAGGGGAGAGTACGATAACTTAGGCGCCAAAAATTGATAACAGTTTTTTTTTTTTGTAGAACAGTTCAATACAAGCATTTTTTTTTACCTTGCGCCGGAGGGGGGGGGGGGTAGTCTATTTCGCCCTGTTTAGGTAGGGGCAATTTAAAAAAAAAAAAGACTTAAAATGAAAAAAATAATTAAAAACACAACGACAACACTTAAGCTGAAGTACTATACCGGTTTTGAAAGAAAGAAACCTGTTTTTAAATCCTAAATTTAAATTAAATCATTTATGTCAATAGTTTTTGAAAAATTCGCATGCAAACTTAAAATTTTTATAAAAAAAATGGAAAAAAAAAAGTTTAGACACGCTTTACCACATGTGTGTGGAAAAAAAAACAACGGTACAAAAGTCACACGTTTGTTCGGTTATATTTTTGCATCATTATCAAGTGCATTACATATTATTGGGTCTACAAGTAAGTTTCCAGCGTTTGTCAGAGATGGCGCCACCAGTGGATCCCGGGCAGAAATGTCAGACCCCATGTGTTTTATTTGTAGGTTTTGTATCTGTCAACAACTTTGCAGCGTTATAATTGAGCAGTTCTATCGGTGTCGTACATTTTATCGAGCAAAATCATGGCAAGTTTCCAGCCAAATAAGCGTCACTTGCGGGAAGCGTTGCTTTTATTCTTTAATATGAAGAAAAGTGCGGCTGTGGCCTATCGTTTGCTTTCGGCGGAATGTATTGGTGAATCGACGTGCCGCGAGTGGTTCAAACGGTTCAAAAGTGGTGATTTTGGAGTTGAAGACAAAGATCGCCCCGGAAAGCTGAAAAGTTTTGAAGACGAGGAATTGGACGCTTTACTGGATGAGGATCCGTGTCAGATTCAAGAAGAACTTGCTGCATCATTGGGCGTCACGCAACAAGCCGTTTCCCTGCGACTAAAAGCCGTTTCCCTGCGACTAAAAGCACTGGGATTCATTCAAAAGGTTGGAAACTGGGTGCCGTACGAATTGAAGCCAAGAGACGTCGAACGGCGATTTTGCATGTCCGAAATGTTACTGCGGCGGTATAAAAATAAATCATTTTTGCATCGTATTGTTACTGGTGATGAGAAATGGATTTATTATGATAATCCTAAACGCAGAAAATCGTATACAAAGCCCGGCGAGCCCGCCCAATCGACGCCGAAACGAAATATTCACGTGAATAAGGTCATGCTCTGCATATGGTGGGATCAAAAGGGTGTCGTATACTACGAACTGCTTCCGAGTGGTGAAACCATCAAAGGACCATTATATCGAACCCAACTAATTCGTTTGAAGCGGGCATTAAAAGAAAAACGGCCAGAATATGAGACCAGGCACGAGTCCGTCATTTTTCATCACGACAACGCTCGGCCACATGTTGCGGTTTCGGTGAAAAACTATTTGGAAAATAGTGGATGGGAAATTCTGCCTCACCCGCCTTACAGTCCAGACTTGGCACCATCTGACTACCAGTTGTTTCGTTCGATGCAGAACGCTCTTACGGGAATACGCTTCAGCTCAGTAGAGGAAATCAAAAACTGGCCCGATACGTTCTTGGGCTCGAAAGACGAGAAATGTTTTTGGTCCGGAATTCATAAATTGCCAGAAAAATGGGGGAAAGTTGTAGCTTCCGATGGACGATACTTTGAATAAAGCATTGTAACTATGTTTTCATAATAAAACTTCAAATTTTGGAAAAAAAAACGCTGGAAACTTACTTGTAGACCCAATACATAAGTACAAACGTACATATTACGCAAAGTTAATAATTTGCTGCAACATTCGAACATGTGAATTTTCTATAATGCGAATCAGCAAATTTTTGTCATTAATGTGAACTTTGTAATTTTGGAATGAGTACTGTAGATGAAGAGTATTGATGACGTAGGCGCCTGCCTGACGAAAAGCACCTACCCCGAGCGGAGCAACGAAATTGCGTGAGCTGGACTTGCCCCATGCGAAAAGAGAGTCTAAATCCCTTAATCCCGCGAAGCGGGCCACCCGGGTACTGTTAATTAAGAAAACTGTTGATTAGGCGCCTGCCAGACGTTTAATCTATTATTCATTCACTTACTTCAAAGGAAGACCACGTAAATGCCAAAAAAACCAAAACAAAAATAGTAATTTTCAATTTTCTCAAAAACTAGAAGACATAAAACCATTCGGTTTTTTGTGCTCAATTCAGAATTGATAAAAGCATTGGCCACAAAAAAACAATTTAGCACTACATTTCACAATTTTGAAAAAAATTTGTCTAAACTTTCTTTTTTTTTATTGTTTTTATCAAAATTTTGAGTTTGCATGCGAATTTTTCAAAAACTATTAACATAAATAATTTAATTGACATTTAGGATTAAAGAACAGGTTGCTAGCATCCAAAATCGGTATACTACTTCATTGTAAGTATTGCTGTTATTTTTGAATAATTTTTTTTTCATTTTAAGTAATTTTTTTCTCTAAAATTGCCCCTACCTCCTAAGGAGCTTGTATTGAACTGTTCTACAAAAAAAAAACCGTTATTATTTCTTAGCACCTAAGTTATCGTACTTTTGCCATGGTTTAAGTTAAGCCACCAACTTCCGTGGCTTAAGTGTCAATCCTGAGAATACATAATTGCCATTAGTGCATTAAAATAATATTTACCCCAAAATAGTTCAGAGAAAACCTAAATAAACAACAATATATTATTATGCTTGGTAATGGATGTTCAAACGAACTATCAAATCAATGTTTCTGCTCAGTTGAAAACAAATACAATAAAAGTGTTTGATTACTATGGAAATGATGGACTCGGATCAGGAAAGTATAAGTGACGAAGAAAACTATAACTTAGTTGTTGTGCGTATCGCAAGAGAAAAAGTTATTCGCACGCGGTTAAATCATTTTAACATCTACGGAGTATGGAAGAGACGATTTCCTGTTCTTGCATTAGGTCTAAGACTACAAAATCAGTCAGTGCAGAGTGTTATTGTAGCAACATCAGTGCTCCACAAAATTTGCTGCATGAATCGTGATGCAGAGCCCCACCATTGGATGACCATTTGTTGGAGCGCATTGAGGACATAAATAATTTCGAAGTTCCACCGGCTGTTGGAGAAGGAAACACAGCGGTTAGAAATATTTTAATTAATGGTTATTTTGCAAACATTTCAAATGAAAACCAAACTGTTGTTGTTTTATTTAATTTTTTTTCCTACCTTATGTGGTCACCCCTTATTTAGAGTACATCAAAGTTCATATTCGTACACCCTATTTCCAGAGAAAAAACTGTTTTCGGTACAAAACTAAAGGAAATGAAATGAAAACAATAGTATAATTTTATTATTATCGTTTATTAACATGTAATTAAAATTACAAGATAATACAAGGTAAAAATTAAAGAGCCTAGCTGCGGAGACTATTGGCTCTAATTAATTAAAGTTAAATATATAAACTTAGATAAGAGAGAAATTTGTTAATATTTTCGATATTTATAGAATTAGGATCCTTAAGTATATCATACATTTTTGAAAATAAATTTTATGATAGGTTTTGATATTTTACAATTTTCTAATATGTGAGTGATATTAAGAGCTACATTGCAAGTGATGCAAATTGGAGGATTGTTTTTATTTAACAGGTGTTGGTGAGTAGCTGCGGTATGGCCAAGTCTTAATCGGACGAAGTTGGAGATTTTGATTTTTAATACGTTTGTAGGATACCGTGGGTGGGATTTATCAACGTTAACTTTCTTGTAATGTTGGTAATATAGGCTCCATTCGACTTGCTGTTTGATTCTTAAAAGATTTATGTATATTTGTTTTAAGGTCTTGTTTGGTGAATATATTTAAATTTGTAGACTGGTGTTTCTTTAGCAGAGCTCGCAGCATTATCGGCTTCCTCATTTCCTCGAATATTAACATGGCCAAGGGTCCACATCAACTTTATTTTATTTGGCATCATAATTATTTTATTTGTTATTTCAGATATACACTTGCGGTCATAAAAACCGCACCATATCAAAATGATTGGAAAATTGTTAATAACTACGATAATAATTTTTATAATGAAATGAAATTTTTGTTGAGTACTCCGCAGTAGTTTATAAGTATTTCTATCTAATTTCTATCTGTTTATTGAATGTTTGAAAAAAGATATTAACAAAGAAAGAAAAAACAGGTAATTTTCTTATTTTTTAAAATATTTTAATACAGTCATTGGTTAACAAAATCAAAGGATACATTTTTTATATGTATGTGTATATAAGATGTTTAGATACGCCACTTTTACCAAAAAATTAACAATACCGAGTTGCTCCTCTTTTGGCGGTTATAACCGCTTTTATTGTAGAAGGCATCGAGTTTACTAGAAGTTCAGTAATATCCCTTGAAATTTCAGTATTCCATACATGTTCCAGAACTTCAGTTAGCTTTTTTTTTACTCTCTGGTTTATGTTCAGCCACCTTACGTTTCATTACATGCCACAAGTGTTCGATTGGGTTTAAATCGGGTGAATTAGCTGGCCAGTCTAGTCTGGTAATTCCGAGGTCATCAAACGTTGTCTTGAGCTGAAAATTATTGAAAGACTCTAGTTACTTGTCTGTTTATTATTTATAAAGTAGACATCTAGAAGTTGATTTATAACACTTTACTTACGGATTTGACGCGGTGGCAAGGTGCAGAATCATCTTGAAAAATGCACTTATCAGTATACGAATGATGCTGTTCAATTGCTGGTACCAAAAACTCCCTTACTTTTGAGCGTTCATAGTTCCATTAACAAAGTGCAAAGGGCCCAAAACGTAAAAAGAAAAACATCCCCAAACCATCTGGCTTTGAGGAAACTTCACTGTTTTGACTACGCACTCGTCCTTGAATCTTTCACCTGCTGACCGTCGTACGTATGGCAAATTGTCGGCACACAGCAAATTAAATTTACTTTCATTGGACCATATCACACATCGCCAATCATCCTGTGTCGAATCTTTGTACTTTTTTGCCCACGTCAAGCGAGCTTTTTTCATTTTTGTGGTTAGGAGAGCTTTTTCCGCTGGTCGTCTTCCATATAAACCTATCTCCCGTAGCCGTCGAAACTTGATAAAATTCACTCAGCTCTGCTCTTACACGGACAGCACTTTTAAAGCGATCTTTCATGCTAATTCGTTGTAATACATTGTCCGTCCGAAACAACCCGTTTTACGTTTTCGTCCCGAGCCTTTTTTTTCTTTCCAGTGGATCCGAATTTTCTTTTTTCTTCGTACGATAGTTGAATGACAGCATCCTATTTTAACCGCAATCTCACGATAACCAAGCCCTTCTTCGACTAAAGTCAATATTTGAACTTTTTCGTCCCGAGTCGGTTGATAATATTTAGCAGACATTTCACTTTTTTTTACTTGTCAGCGTCACAACTCAACAACTCAATTCAAACTGATTTTTTTTTGCACTAAATACGAGGCCGAACTCCGCTATGGGGAATACCCTTCATTAGTATGAGAAAAACCCTTACGATCTGATGTAATTAGGCATTTTTTGAGAACTCATTAGGTGGTGCGGTTTTTATGACCGCAAGTGTAAATAGGGAATTGTTGTTTGGGTTCCTAATTGCCTTTAAAACTGAAATACTATCGGAGCATATAGTATAACAAATTTTCCTCTGCGGCTCGTTGTTGTATTAGTCGCCTGTAGGATGGCAAAGGCTTCTGCTGTAAATATTGATGAGGAATCAGGGACAGTACCAATGCTCAATATATAACATATTGACTGAAAAGTCAGCGCCGTTTTATAGTAAAACACTAAATTTTTGCAAAATTCAACTTTATTTATCAATATAGTTGCCTTCGAGGGCGATACACTGATTGAAACGATTTTTCAATCTTTCTATACCAGTTTTGTAGTACGATTTCGGTTTAGCGTCAAAATAGGACTCTGTTTCGGCGATTACTTCTTCATCGGTCTTAAATCTCATTCCGGCTAGCATTCTTTTGAGGTCTGCGAACAGGAAATAGTTCTGGAGAATACGGTGGGTGGGAAAGCAATTCGTAGCAGAATTCTTTCAATTTTGCCATCGTTTTCATCGACTTGTGACAAGGTGCATTTTCTTGATGAAACAGCACTCTCTTTTTCTTCAAATGCGGCCGTTTTTCTGCGATTTCGTCCTTCAAACGCTCCAACAACGCAATGTAATAGTCTGCCCCTTTTGGAGATAGTCGATGAAATTTATTCCATGTGCATCCCAAAATACGGATGCCACAAGCTTGCCAGCCGACTGTTGAGTTTTTGGTCGTTTTGGGCGAGGCTGACTGCCGACTTGACTCTGGTGTGAAATGATGGAGCCAAGTTTCATCCATCCGGCTTTATTGCGGTTGAACAGCTTTAAACACTCCTCTGAATCATAAACAAGTTGTTGTTTTTGGTCGATTGTGAGCAAACGCGGCACCCACTTTGAACAGAGCTTTCGCATGTCCAAATATTCGTGTATGATATATCCAACACGCTCTTTTGATATCTTCAGAGCCTCAGCTATCTCGATCAACTTCACTTTACGGTCATTCGTAATCATTTTGTGGACTTTTTTGATGTTTTCATCTGGAAAAGCCTCTTTTGGACGTCCACTGCGTGCATCATCTTCGGTGCTTGTATGACCACTTTTAAATTTTTCAATCCTCTTGCGAATGGTTCGTTCGCAAGGTGCAGAGTCCGGGTAACACTTATCAAGCCATTTCTTTGCATCGGCTGCATTTTTTCCCATCAAAAAGCAATGATAAATCAACACACGAAATTGCTTTGAATCCATTTTTTTCACATTAACAAAAGTTGCTTCACTCACAACGCTATATCTCGAGAACTAATCGTCCGACAGCTGTCCAATTTATACACGTATTTTTTAAAGATTGGTACTAACTGAAAATGGTATGGATTTAATTCAAGTTGTGGCCTCTCTTAGAAACGGCACGGACTTTTCAGACAATGTGTTAACCATC
The DNA here is from genome assembly GCA_963966105.1 of Volucella zonaria. Classification (NCBI taxonomy): domain Eukaryota; kingdom Metazoa; phylum Arthropoda; class Insecta; order Diptera; family Syrphidae; genus Volucella; species Volucella zonaria. The sequence goes on from OZ014530.1 coordinate 58,881,830, forward strand.
TTCAAGTGTGACAGCAAATGAGGTATTGTCTTGTGATTTAGATCCATCAGTGAAAATAGAACTCCATCCGTTTTTTGCGTTTGTGGCCTATAGATTGTTGGATGTCTTTATCAATAACCGAATTTTTGGAAAAGGCCAACTTCGCAACTATTTTTGATGTTATTTCGTCGATTCGTTGTTCAACTGTCGGAAGTCCTGCTTCTGCCAGAATATTTTTAATTGGTGTTGTAGGGAAAGCGTTAATGCTTCTTCTTGCTGCTTGGTGGTAAGTTGGTTTTATTATTTTAAGGGTTGATTTCGGACAATTGCCATAAATATAAATTCCATAATCAATCTTACATAGAACTAGCATCTTGCTTATAGATGAAATGGTGTTGATATGTACATAACTTTTCTTACTACCTAGGTACTTAATAACATTGACTCTCGCAACTAGTGATTTCTTAAGGTTTAAGCAGTGTTATTTCCAATTATAACGATTATTAAAGATTAATCCTAGGATATTTAAGTTTTTAACATTTGCAATTTGTACATTATGGGCACTTAGAGTAAGTTCTGGACAATGAAGTTTACAACAAACATGCAGTAGCTTACATTTATTTAATGAAAGTTTAGCTCCGGAAGTATTCGACCATTCTAAAATTTCGTTTATTGCGTTACTTAAGAGATTTTTACGTTGATTTAAATCATTTATTTTGCTTAAGATATAAATATCGTCTGTATAAAGACAACTATCTAGAAGTTTATATTTATTTAGAATCGTGGGAACGTCATCGAACGCGATTATAAGCAACACTACCGACAATGGTGATCCTTGAGGTAACCCATTGTCTAACGGATAGGCGTTGGAAAAAATATTGTTGGTTAGAAATGATTTAACATAACCAAATATTTTTTCTCCAATACCCCATATTTTTGGTCTGCTTAAGACAATATGCATTCCAATTCTATCGAATGCCTTTTCGAAGGTCAACGATAGTACAGAGACATGATTTTTTGAGGATAGTGCTTTTGAAATATAATAATCTATCTGAAGGTGAGCATCAACGCATAATCTGTTGGCCTTAAAAGAAAGCTACTTGGTTCGAAGAGATCAATTTTTTCGTTTCAACAAACCAGAGAAGGCGCTTCGCGACAGTCTTCTCTAGAATCTTAGATGAACAGGGGATGAGGGATATAGGCCGATATCCTTCAATGGAATTTGTATCTTTCATTGGCTTAGGGATGGGAAGTAATTAAATTTGCGGTTTTCCAACTTTGTGGAATGATCGCGGTGTCAAGTATATTGTTGTACAGTCTTATAAGTCCTGCTTTTACATCTAGCGACAAATTTTTAAGCATTGGGTAACAGATTCTGTCTCTTCCAGGCGTTTAACCTTTGGCTTTATTTAAATATGATTCAAATTCAATCATAGAAATGGCTTCTTCTATCCGCTGGGAGCTAGGGTTGTTTCCGGGTTCGCAGGGGAAATAATTAAGGGATTCATTTTTTTTTTTACTTTAAAGATAGCGTGAAAATGTTGGTCTTTTGAAAGCTCTGACCACGTTTGGGAAAAAAAAATTGCATATTCGTACTGGGTCTACAATAACTTCAGTCGGGGATTTAATGCTTGGTGTGGTCAGGCAGCTGGAGTTCCCAGTAAGTCTACGAATATTTTGCCAAATTTTAGCCGACGAAAAATTAGGGTTTATGCTAGAAGTATAGTAAACTCTGCGAAACTTTTCGTCTTGCTATCTTTAAGCTGTCGTCTAAACTTTGCATTTGACTTTTTATAAATAATCAAGTTTGATTGAGAGGGGTTTTTTTTGGAATTCTTTCAGTTCTTTCATTTTAACTTTACGCAGCTCCGAAAGTTCAGGGTTCCACCAAGGGAGAATGCATTTCAACAATGATTTATTTGTTGGGACTGATTGGCGGATTGAGGAATTAGTAGCTTCTGATAACTTTCTGAATTAATGCGGTTTCTTTGTTGATGTTTGATGTGGGTTGTTTACCCGATAGATAATCAGTAGCTGCCAGTCTGTTTTGAATTTTGCGCTCGGGGGACTGTCTTTGTGGGTGTGACCCAGTTTTATAGAGGTAATGATGGGAAAATGGTCACTATTGTGAAGACCATCCAAAGTTTTCCAGGTGGTTTTTGGAAATAGCTCAAATGAGCAACAGGTAATTAAACGGTGGTCTATGTGTATAGTGAATAGTGTGAAATGTACATGAACTAACATATTTATCTTAGCGAAGGTTTTGTTGGCGCGTGGATTTCTGATATCATCGTGGCTATATTTTAAAACTCAACTTAGTTATCCGACCAGCGACTCTTGGAGGGTCTGAGCCTGAGCTAATGACACTTTCCATCCTTCACGGTCCCGGGCACATTGCTAGACCAAGGCTTCTGACGTCCGCCACTACACCGGAGGTTCTGTTTCTCTTTTCTTCGTAAACCAGGTGGTTGGGACTCGAAGATTCTCTTTTTGCTGGAGCATTCTCGCCCATACGCTCGATGTGGGCGAACCAGTGCAGTCGCGGTTATATTTTCTCTTGCATTCGACCTCGCAGACAGGGCCAAATATTCGACGTAGCATTTTTTCGAAGGTTCCCAAGGTTTGCTCCACTGTCTTGCTTATCGTCCAGCATTCAACTCCATAAAGCAAGACTGGCAAGATCAGGGTTTTGTAGAGCATGTTTTTGGACCTTCGAGTTAGGAGCTTGGACCCTAGTTGTTTAGACAAACCGAAGTAGTAGCGGTTACCTAAGGTTTTTCTTCGCTGAATCTCCACTAGGGTGTCATTTGTGGAGGTTATATTTGCCCCGAGGCAGATAAACTCCTTCACTACCTCAAAATTATAGCTGTCGATTGTTAGGTTCTGTCCTAGACGGTGTTCGACGGATCGGTTTTTGGTCGACAGCATGTATAATCGCACGGTGGGAACGGGCGTTGATGTCGATATTGTCTGCATAGCCCAGCAGTTGGATGGCTTTGTGAAATATAGTGCCTTCTGTGTTCACGCGGGCCTTTCGCACTATCTGCTCCACCACAAGATTAAAGGAATCACACGACAGCGCGTCTCCTTGGCGGAATCCAGTGCATTTTCCTACAAGATGTTGCCCCATTCCATACGTCCAAGAAAATGAACCAATTCTTTGTGGAGAAAAATATTAAAGTGGTGGAATGACCAGGCAATACCCCTAACCTCAATCAAATCGAAAACCTTTGGGCTATTATAAAAGCTATGCTTGCGAAAAGGGATTGTACGACCAAAAACAAGCTAATTTCAGCCATTATTGAGATTTGGTTTCAATGCAACAGGGTAAAAGAACTTTTTTATTATAAGGTTTAGGAAATAAATGAAAATATATCTTAAAATCTGTCTGTCTCAATTAATTTGCACAGCGCCGTATACGCCTCGAACAGGATTTGTATACCTTATGAAATCTAACCAGTCGTCGACTACTTGTAATTTTAAAGCTTCATCCCGGAAACACTAAACAACATTTCAGGTCGACCAAGATTATCTTGTAATAACTCAAAGATTTCCTCAAGGTCTTCAGTACGTAGCACACTGATTCAAGAACTTAAAGTACGAAACTTTGGTTTTCGTACCCTCCCAATGTTTTCCTGGGGCGAGAAACCGTACAGTGAAGTGGATTGTCTAGAGTCCCTGATAAATGTCAGCCACTCCGCGCAAACGAAAACACATTACCGATACTCCTTAAAATGTCATTCGTCTATCTCTTGTATGTTTGATCTGTTCTATTGTTGCTTTCAGTATGTTATTTCGAGCCTGGCACATGCATGTCATATTGAATGAAACATTGTCCATATTTGTCTCATCATATACATGCAAATCCGGAGGACCATCCTTGGTGACTAGCCCTATGTGTTGCTTCCTTACACTGTCAGAAGTGGATCACACTCAAATACTTAGCTTCGTTGGAGAAAAGGATGCTCACGCTTTTTAGTACTAGATTGTTAAACCATTCAGATTTTCATAAAGAGAACAATCTCGACTTTAGGACGATTGAATGAAAGAAAATCTGCTGCATCGACGACGAAAATGACCGACGTGTAGTCTCGGAAGAACAACGTAAAAAAGCTACAATCGGAAGAGACCGCCAGTGTCTTTATGGAATGCGGACCGAAGACCAGTAACAACGCTGCCAACTTATTACCAGAGAGGCCGTAACTGGCCTCTAAGGCACCACTAAGAAATCCCTGGTTTGATGGAGAATTCCGGCAAGCGCATCCAGCTAAACAAGAAGAGTACAAATAAGCGCAGCCGACGGATTCTCCAGAAGAAAAAAAGCACGAGAAGCCGCGTGATCGAAGATAATGAGAATTTGTATTCCAGGAACAACGTAAGGAAATTTTACCAACGGACAAAAAGAACATGTCAAGGCAGCAAGACCCGTACAGAAACCTGTAGAGATAAAGAACACCTTGTAGCAAAGTCACAATCGGTGTTGAGCATATGGAAAAACTTTTTCTGTAGACTATATAAAAATGACGAAGTCCGACATCCCGCCTTCAGAATATACCATCCAGGTAAGATGATGATAGCCAAAACTTTCGTCCACCTGACCAAAACAAAGTAAGGATAGCAATATCTAAGCTTAAATCCAACAAAGCTGCTGGACCTGTACGAGGTATTCAAAGCGACTGGAAGTGACTTTGTGGAGAGCATACGCCAACTCATTTCTCAGATCTGGTCAGAAGAGTGTATGGCAGATGAATGGAATCTCAAATATCAATAATAAGATCAATTATAGAGGTACGTAGAAGATCTTATCTATCTGCCATATTGTGTGAACGTCTGAAGCCCTTCTCCATATACCTGATGGGCTGCTATCAGTGTCGTTTCAGTCAAGGAAAGTCTACAATCGAACAAATTTTCACTCTCTGGTAGTTCCTGGAAAAACTCAAAAATTCTAAATCTATAAAGAGACGAGCTATATAGGGAATGTCTAGTTTTGGTATTGGAGAATGCTCGCTGCTGCATTCTTACTAAATGTCCAAGCCATTTATCCTCTGAACTTTGGCGAACCGCACTATGTCTTCGTGTTCTATTGTAGTATTGTGTTGACTTTTTCGTTCGAACGTCGGTTATACATATGTACGAGTATGTGCTTATACAATATTTCATTTTCTAGGTTTGCATCGTATATTCTTCTTGTTGGGCGTACTATCTATATTTGTATAGTGAGTGAGGTTTTCAGTTTTTTAGACAGAAGTTTTGACTTCTTTTTATGTACAAGACAAGATAACGGGCGTAGCCTGCTCGTATTCTGTCTTGAACGCAGTGATGCATACTACTGTCGTTCCTTAAGAGTATTTCAAGGTATTTACCATATTTTGAGTGCTTCTTACTCTGGTGTTCCTAGATGCTACAAATACCTCTACCATACTTCAATATGTGCTAACCATTACCGCTAAATCGTCTACGTATCCTATTATTTGGTATGACTTGTTGAATGTGCTGCCGTCATTTTCTAGATCTCCTATGGCGTGTTGAAGGACGATATAAAAGAGCAGCGCAATTAGCGAGTTATAGTATTTAACTTCGTTGTTGATGTCGAATTCACCTGAATCCTTGCCATAAATTAGAATTTTTGGTTTGGACTCGTTCATCGTCATCATTTTACAGGGTGTTCCAATAGAGACTTCCGAACTTTGACATCTGTCAAATTGGCTGCAATTTATTCAGTCTGTTTTGCCAAATCACTATGGATGGACATAGCGTTCAACAATACGTGCAAATGATAAAATTGTTTTATCAAAATGGGTGTTCTGTTTGGGCAAGGCTCCGCGCGCTTCGCCCATTTTACGGTCGCCATAATCGTCCGACCGAGAGGACTATTCGCAATGTGGTGGATAAATTTGAGTCCACTGGCTCAGTAAACGATAAACCAACACCCGTACGTCGTCGAAACGCAATATCTGCCGAAAACATCGCCGCTGTCCGTGAGGGTGCGCAGGAGAATCCGAGGCTGTCGATTTCGCGTCGCTCGCAAGAACTCGACCTTTCGCGAACCACGACTTGGCGAATTTTGCGTCGAGACTTGGGCCTGCACCCGTACAAAGTTTAACTGACCCAGGAGCTGAAGTTAAACGAGCATAAACAATGACGTGTAATCGCTGAATGGGCTCTGGAGCAGTTGGAAACTGACCCTAATTTTCATCGAAAAATCATCTTCAGCGATGATGCCCATTTCTGGATGAATGGGTACATCAACAAACAAACTTGTCGAATTTGAGACGATACCAATCCACATGAGATCCAAGAGCGTCCAATGCATCCCGAAAAAGTCACTGTTTTGTGTGGCGGCGTCATCGGTCCATATTTCTTTGAGAAAGACGTTGGCCAGGCTATCACCGTCAACGGTGAGCACTATAGGTTGATGATTACCAACTTCTTTTGGCCTGAATTGGATGATATGGACACCAACGACATATGGTTTCAACTGGATGGCGCTACGTGCCACTCAGCTCACGCCACATTGAAAATTCTACACGAGCGATTCGAGGGCATGATCGACGCATGTGGAGGTGATATGAACTGGCCGCCGAGATCGTGTGATTTGACCCCGTTACACTTTTTCTTGTAGGGTTTTCGAAGTCGCAGGTCTATACGAATAAGCCACAAAACACAGCGGCAGTCAAAGCCAACATAACTCATGCCATCGGTCAAATTCAGCCTGATTTATGCGCTAGAGTCATGGAAAATTTGACATTTTGGATACGCGACACGCGGAGAAACCGCGGCGGAAAGGACGGCCTTTCAAACAAATAAAAAATTTCTATAAGTGTGTGAGATCACTTTGTTTTATTTAAATTTAAATATAGGAAGCGCTTAATGAAAGACTCTTTACTATTTAGTTTTGAACATTTAATGCTATCGAATGCTTGCTTGAAGTTAATGAATAATATTCGTATATGAAGGTCTTTGTTGCACGTAGTATAGCTTTTCTCCATATGTAAAAATCTGATCAACAGTGGACCTTCCGTTTCGAAAACCACACTGGTATTCTCCTATTATTATTTATTATATTTTCGTTTTCATCAGGTGTTGGAGCTTCCAATAAATGTTCTATTGTTATGAAATCTTGTTCCTATTCACTTTCTACTTGCTCATTGTCTTATATATTTAACAATTCTTCAAAGTATTGAGCATATCTTTCGAGTACTTCTTCTTTTGATAGTAATAATCTGTTTTATCCTTACATACGTTTAGTTTTCGTTTGTATTCGCTAACTTCTCTTTTGACTCGTTTGTTTACTTCAGTATTGTCCATTCTATACTCTTCTTATATTTTTAAAATTCTTTCTTTCGTAGCTTCTTTTCTTTTGTTTTTACTTGCAATAGTTTTATACTAGCTTCGTTCTTTTCTTTTATTGCATTGTGACATTCCGTGTCAAACCTGCCTACGTTTCTCGGAAATTTTTCTGTGTCAATTGTCTGGCTTGCTGATTGTGCGATTGCAGTCTGAATCATGCTCCATTTTTCATCTAAGTGTATGTTTTCGTCTCGCATATTTATTTCTTCTAGTCTATTTGCCTGTATTCTAACTGGGTGCTAGGATCCTATAACTTCTTAGTATTCCATTTTGTTTTCCTTCTTCCTCTTTTGCATGGTTAGATATTCTTTGTCGTATCTTTATTTCTAGCAAGTAGTGATCGCTGTCGCAATATGCTCCTCGTGTATGTTTTTTTTTTTGTCAAAAAAGGAGCTAATTATTTTTATTGAATTCTCACTTGCAAACTGGGATAATCGCAGTGCATTTTTACTCGTTTGTTCATGAAAGATTGTGTAAAGGAAAAATTATAGCACTAGCTGCCAGGTCTTGCTACTATTGGTATTAAATATAGTTTAGATAATTAACCTAATTTCTAATATTAATTTATATACAGCGTTAATGTTGTCTGTAGGAATAATGCTAAGAAGTTCGATAAGAGTTTTTTTTTTAGAAAGTTGTTTACATATATTTTAACGTTCTTATAAGCAATAAGATGATTAATGGTCAGCCTAGGTTTACTGTACTGCATCCCTTGTTATAAGATGGATATGGGAAGCGTTTGAATGGCACATTCTCAGAATTACGAGCTGTGTTCAGAAAATAACGGGAATTTTAGTTTTTTGAAAAAAAATATTTATTTATTCGTCTACATTAATGTTGTCGCCTTCAAAATAGTCGCCATTAGATATTATGCACTTTTGCCAGAGCTTCTTCCAATCCCCGAAACACTTCTCAAACTCGATCTTTGGAATAGCCTTTAGCTCTTTCAGCGATACGCTTTTAATGTCATCTATGCTTGTAAAACGACGGCCCTTTAAGGTTCCCTTTTTTTTGAAATAGGAAAAAGTCACATAGAGACTTGTCTGGCGAATATGGAGGCTGGAGCATCGTTACAGTATTGTTTTTGGCCAAAAACTCACGAACAAGCAATGAAGTGTGAACAGGTGCATTATCGTGGTGCAAAAGCCATGAATTTTTTTCCCACAAATCCAGGCCTTTTTTTCGGATTTCTTCACGCAGTGTTGAACTTGTAGATGGTACTCCTTCTTAACCGTTTGACCTCGTGGCAAGAATTCATGATGCACTATGCCATTAAAATCAAACAACATAGTGAGCATAACCTTCACGTTTGACCCCACTTGTCGAGTCTTTTTCGATCTTGGTGAGCCAGAATGCCTCCGCTGGGACGATTGAGCCTTAGTTTCGACGTCATATCCGTAAACCCATGTTTCGTCACCTTTTTGCATCGTCATTGACTTCATTTAGTGACCCCTGAGCAACTTCCATCCGCCACTGTTTTTGTTCAAAGTTCAACGCTTTGGAACAAATTTTGCTGCCACGAGTTTCGAAAAAATTTCATGGCATGAGCCAATCGATATGCCAACCTCATCAGCGACTTCTCTGATTGTGATTCAGCGATCTTTCATAACCATTTCTCCACTTTTTCCACGTTTTCATCGGACGCTGGGGCGTTTGTCATCTTCAACGTTTTCACGGCCATCTTGGAAACGCTTATATAACTCGTAAACTCTTGTTTTACTCATAGCAGACTCACCATAGTCCTTTATTAACATTTCACACACTTTGTTACACTTTATTTAATTTTTTACGCAAAATTTTATACAAATTCTTTGATCCATTTCCTTTAACAAACGAAAATCGTTGGGCTCATATTGTTGAAACACATTTAACCTTAGCGGCTGCCAAAGAATGAATACAGCTGAAAATTTTATCATACTAGATGGAGTGAAAAGTGACCTCCTTACACTTATTCCAGCGATTTTGTAACTTCTTGATCCCGTCAGAAAAGGAATTTTCTGGAAGGTCTGCAAAATACTCCTCTGTGGCGTCGATGATTTCCTCGCGTGAACTGAATTTTTTATTGATGAGCTATCTTTTGAGGTTTGGGAAGAGATAATAGTCCGAGGGATCCAAATCCAGTTACCAATCGACGCCAAAAGTCCGCCCGATTCCGTATCAGCAAGTCCAAACACTCTTTCGAAGTGCTGTCGCGTTGGTGTTTTTGGTCGTTCGCTGCACCCAGCGGCAAGATAACTTTTTCATATGCAGAATATTGCCCAAAATATGGCGTGTGCGCTAATCTTTGCGGTATCTGCTAGCTGGCGCACCTTCACTTTCCGGTCAGCCAACACCATTTCATGTATTTTTTTGACATTGTCCGCTGTAACCGCATCGGAGGGCCTGCCGCTGCTGACTTGATCGGTAGCGGAGTTGCGGCCACCACGAAACTCTCGAAACCAATATTTGACGGTGCAATCTGACGGATCATTAGCCCCATAATATTTATCCAACTTTTCTTTTGTTTCCTTCGCCGTTTTGCCTCTCAAAAAAATAATGTTTTATGAGAGAACGAAAATCGTTTTTGTCCATACTCAACATGATGCCAAACACGTCAACAACAATCCGCTGTCAAAACAAAACTAAAGACAGTATCGCACTGGAATTTTGCATATCTGCCTAAATATGAACGGACTTCAAGGCACCATAACCTTTTTTGCAGTAGCAGCGCATTCTGGCGGTCAAGAAAGTCACTTTTCACTCCATCTAGTACTTCAGGGGCATGTAATAAAAAAATTTTAACAATCAGACTCTCCAAACCCGCGAAATTTCAAAATTCCCGTTATTTACTGAACTCACCTCGTATATACGAGTATGCCCTCAGTTTTTTTGCCGAAACATTTTTTGGGTAAATGGCGTTTGGGTTAAACATTTTGTAAGGGTGGTGATACGAGGGCGGGTCAATAAGTTCGTGACAGTGACAACACTGCTCCTGTCAACAGGCATCTGTCAGTTGACTCCTGTCAAAATTTAAACTTGCTGCGTCAGTTAGTTTGTGTTTGACAGCTATTTTTATCAGACTACTCACTAATTTGAGGAGAAAATGGAAAAAAGTGAATTTCGTGTGCTTATTAAGCATTATTTCTTGCGAAAAAAAACCATTACCGAGACCAAGGCTAAGCTTGATAAATACTATGGGGACTCTGCACCATCGATTTCAATGGTAAAAAAGTGGTTTACTGAATTTCGTTGTGGCCGTACAAGCACTGAAGATGCCGAACGTCCTGGACGCCCAGTTGAGGTCTCTACACCCGAAACAATCGAAAAAATTCACGATATGGTGTTGGCCGACCGAAGATTGAAAGTGCGAGAGATTGTGGAAGCCGTAGGGATCTCGCATGGCTCAGTGGTTTCAATTTTGAATGATCACTTGGGCATGAGAAAGCTTTCCGCAAGATGGGTGCCGCGTTTGCTCACAGTCGACCACAAACGCAATCGTGTAACAACTTCACAGGAAGGTTTGGCGTTGTTTAATCGCAATATGGAGGAGTTTTTGCTCCGTTTTGTAACCGTGGACGAAACATGGATCCATCACAACACACCAGAGAACAAACAACAGTCAAAACAGTGGGTTTCTAAGGGTGAATCGGCGCCAAAGAAGGCCAAGGTGGGTTTGTCAGCCAATAAAGTTATGGCGACTGTTTTTTGGGATGCACGCGGGATAATCCACATTAACTACCTTCAAAAGGGAAGAACAATCAATGGGGAATATTATGCCAACTTATTGGACCGATTCAATGACGATTTGAAAAAAAACGACCTCATTTGGCCAAGAAAAAAGTTCTTTTCCACCAAGACAATGCAAGGGTGCACACATGTGCAGTTGCCACGGCAAAATTCCATGAACTGGGCTATGAATTGCTCCCTCATCCATCCTATTCTCCAGATTTGGCTCCGAGCGACTACTTCTTGTTCCCAAACCTGAAGAAATGGCTTGGTGGAAAAAGATTTGACTCCAATGATGAAGTCATCTCGCAAACAAAGGCCTATTTTGAGGACCTCGACAAATCATTTTTTTTTGGAAGGGATAAAAAAATTGGAGAAGCGTTGGACAAAGTGTATAGAGCTCAAGGGAGACTACGTTGAAAAATAAAATTATTTTTTTATCAAAAAATCTGTGTTTTAATCCAAAAGTCACGAACTTATTGACCCGCCCTCGTAGTTAGCCCAAGGAGTTTTTCTTGTGTGCTTCCATGTATGCTATATATACTTTTGAACGACTTTGTTCTCGTATGCATAGAAGCTAATTAACGGTTCATTGGTTGTAGATCTAGCTTTCGAGGCAGCATATTCCGTTTCCTTTAATACGAGGGGCGTTCAAGATATTCTCGGTATCGGGGTGAAGCTGTGGTTGCATATATAAATTGACTTATTTATCAAGTAACACTATTATTTTAGTACATTCATGTAAAATTTCATATAAATGTGATTATTAATTCGCGTTTTATCTCTAGTTAAACAGAATCATAATGGCAACTGAGGCGATGATGGTGAAAATTGAGCATCGCGCTGTAATTAAATTTTTCACTAAGCAAGGAAAAAGTCAAAAAACTATTCATGAAGAGATGATGGCTGTTTACCAGGGTTCCGCACCTTCATTATCAACTGTGCAAAAGTGGTCAAGTGAGTTCAAGAGAGGCAGAGAGAGCATTGAAGACGACCCCCGCTCCGGCGCCCCGGCTACTGCTTGTACGGGAGAAAGCATCAAAGAAGTCGAAAAACTTGTTCTTGAGGATGCCCGAATAAAGGTGAAAATGATGGCAGAGATCACCAAGCTTTCAATTGGTACCATTCACACCATTCTTCATGACCATCTTAACCTTTCAAAGGTCAGTGCAAGGTGGGTGCCACGAATGCTCACAGCGCCTCAGATAAAAAGTGAGAATCGCATGCTGTAGAGAGCTTTTGGAGATGTGTAGTGAGAACGCGGACGGTGTTATGGATCGAATTGTTACTGGGGACGAAACATGGGTCCACCACTATGACCCTGAAAGCAAACAAGAGTCCATGCAGTGGCATAAAAAAGGAACAGACTCGCCGAAGAAGTTCAAAGTCACTCCGTCTGCCGGGAAGCTCATGGCCACAGTTTTTTGGGACTCAAAGGGAATCTTGCTCATTGAGTACAAAAAAAAAGGTGAAACCATCAACGCCACATCCTACGCTTCCACTTTGCATAATTTGCGGGAGGAAATTAAAAAGAAAAGACGGGGTAAACACGCAGCGGGTGGGTTGCTTCTTCATGACAACGCTCCTGTTCACACGGCGCGAGTTTCCAAGGCTGCTGCGCGAGATTGTGGTTTTGAAGAAATCCAACACCCACCCTATAGTCCAAACCTTGCCCCTAGTGATTATTTCCTGTTTCCGGATTTGAAAAAATGTCTTCGTGAAAAAAGATTTTCGGATGATGAAGAACTCAAGTCGGTATTTTGCAGAGAAAGAGGAAATTTATTATTTTGAGGGTTTAAAAAAGCTTATCTCAAGATATAACAAATGCATTGATGTTAGGGGAGATCATATTGAAAAATAAAAACAATTTAAATTGAATTCGCATTTTCCTTCATATCGATACCGAGAATATATTGAACACCCCTCGTATGTCTATTCCCAGGAATCAAACATAGTTTAACCAGTTTTCTCTAATGGCTTCTGTAACATTCGTGTTGCTGTTAATATTTTTAATAGTTTAATTGTTTCTTTTCCGCTATAGAAAAGTGTATATCCTGGTTTATTTACCCCTCCTTGCAGTGCTATTAGTTCTGGCTTGTTTTTTTTTTTTTTTCATTTTGTTTGCTATTTCTTGCAATCTGTAGCTGTTCTTACGTCACATGTTCCAATTTTCCATTCAGTTTCCGAAACTGTGTTTCAGATTCTGTAACCAGATTAGTTTTCCAATTTTCGGTTATTGGCCGCAGAACTAACCCCCACGAATTGTTCTCCGTAGTCAAGGTGATCTGGCTATACCTCCATATACTAGTTTTACTGAGGATAGGAAAGGTCCCGTGTCACAAACCCTGCTCCTTTATCCGGGCTTGGGACCGGAATGTTAGGAGGTAGTAAAGGAATTCGTCTACCTTGGCTCTGCTATAAATTCTGCCAACGACAGCTCAGCAGAAGTAAAACGAAGTATCACTCTTGCCAATCGCAATTTCTTCGGGCTAAGAAGGCAGTTGAGTATGAATGCCCTATCCCGAAAAACTAAGGAGACTCTATATAAGATCTTGGCCATCCGGGTTCTACTTTATGACGCTGAAGCATGGGCTCTATCGAAAGCGGATGAAGATATTCTCGGACATTTCGAGAGAAAACGTTTGCGTTGACAACCTTTAAGGGAGAAGTTTAAACGACGAGTTGTACTGCGACATTGATGTACTCAGAAAACTGCGCATCAGTTGCCTGGAGAGGTTGGTTAGTTAGGAATATTTCATTCTCTTAGAGATTCTTACTTAATTACTTAAGGTTACACAACAGTCCGGAATGAACCTGGGCCTCAACCAATAAGCGTCTCCAGTTTCGCACGCTAAGTTGATTGAGGTCCTGTTCCACTTCCGTGCGCCACCTAAGTCGGAGTTTTCATCTACTGCGCTCTCCCTCGGGGCGAACTCGAAGACTTTACGATCTGGAGCATTGCTGTCCATCCGCTCTACATGACCAAGCCACCTCATCAATTTTTGATAAAATCCATGCCTCTGCGCCACAGAGCAGGCGTGGGACTTTTAAAATCATATATCGAGTCACTTTTTCGAGAGACAGCTTTGTTAGTCAATTGCCTTCTTACCAAAAAAAAAAATTGACAAGAACTATTCTTCGTTTAATAGCGGATCCTATGTAGGCAAAATCCTTAACTACATCAAAATTATATCTATCGAGGGTGACGTTTCGTCCGAGACGTCGGTATTGAGTGTCCTTTTTTGTTGACAGCATATACTTGGTCTTGCCCTCATTGACCGTTAAACCGATCTTTGCGGCTTCCATTTTCATACTCGCGAAAGCGCCTCTAATATCACGCCGAGTAATTGGACGGACTTTTGAAAGATGGTGCTTCTTCTATTAGCGCGGGAGTTTTGCACTATTCCTTCAAGAATGATATGTCTAAATTCTTTTTTAACATCAAAGGTCTCTGTGAGTTCTTTACCGACTTTAATGGAGTAGCGTACATTCTCCATCGCCATCCTCATCCAAACGGGCGAGTTTGGCGGGGACGTCAAAACCCAACTCGCTTGATTAAGAGCTCATGGGTGTTTTCCAAGATCTGCCGTAGTGTGATTATTTGGTCGATGGTGGATTTTCCCGGCCTAAAGCCACACTGATATGGACCAATCAGGTTGTTGGCGAATATCTTCAAGCGTTCACACAATACGGCAGATAAGATTTTGTAGGCGATATTAAGAAGACTGATCCTTCTGTAGTCGGTGCAGTTCTGAGGATCTTTCTTGAGGATCGGGCATACCCTCGTCCGACCATATTTTACACATAAGTTGGTGTATGCTACTTACCAAGTCATCGCTTGCTGCTTTGAAGAGCTCGGCAGTCAGGCCGTTCGCTCCAGCAGCTTTAATGGACTTAAGTTTAAATATGGCTATGAATCGTTGGTTTACATCCATGTTGCTCGATTTTGCCTGATAGCGATATTTGGTTCGTCATCGCCAATGACGACGAAATGCTCTTTTCAAATCCTCAGTATCGATCACGGCTCTGCTACTCTGTTCCCTTGTTCGTCTCTACAGGCTTCGGTTTGCGGTTTGTGTCCGCGGAATGTTTTTTCACATGTTGGTAAAACTTTCGAATCGCATTCCTGGAATAGCATCTCTCAATTTCCTCGACTGCGCACTTTTCATGCTCCTTCTTTTTCCTCCTGAAAAGCTGGTGTTCGTATCTACTTTCTGCTCGTACAGCTCGTGAGCCGATCTAGCCTTTCTATGCAACGCCGCTTTGTATGCTTCTTACTTAGCTGCATGTGCTTCCAGCACTCGTCGTCAAACCAGGAGTCACGTCAAAGACGGCATCTCAGATAGGTTTTTGGTAATGTTGCTACTGGTCTTCAATACTTAATCCTGGCGGCATAGAACCTCTTAAAAGATTAAGGGAGACTTGATCGGTAAATGATTTGGCGATCTCTTGCGATATTAGCCATCCGACGTCAGACTTGCTCACAGTATTAGGTTATCTCTGGATTGTTCGAGATATCCGCAACCGTACCTTGGCTACAACAAGGTAATGTTCCGAGTCGATGTTGATCCCTCGGAAGATTCGGACATCCATAATGCTGGAGGAGTACCTTGCGCCGATCGCAGTGTGGACAATCTGATTGACTGTTGATTGATCAGGAAATCTCCAAGTGCTCTTAAGAATATCGAGATGCGGGTACCCCGTACCTACTAAGACAATGTTTCACTGCAAGTAAATCTTGTCCAAGACCTCGTAGAAATTATCTTTGGTGCCGTCATCTTTCTCCTCTGTAGGGGCGTGCGCGCATATTAGGTGGCGAGTTTGGCCCTAATATGGATTGTTACGTGGCGCTTGTTGACTTACCGGAAACTCAAGACTTTTTGCCTAAGTCTGCCTCTAACAAGAAGTCCGCATCCAGATAGGCGCTGCTCTTGCCATCGATAACAATCGCCGTAGTAAATGTGGCAGTTGCTCATCTGTTTTTGTCCGGATCATCCCCCACCATCTCTTTTTCAAGACCCTGACTTAGTCTCGGAAATCCTTACCGGTCTGAGCTCCAAGTATGTCGGAGTAGCCTGAGTAAGCTCGTATTTACCTTATGCTGGGATTTTACTTCACCTGAAATTCATCCGCTGCGCGTTTATAGTGCTGCTATTTTTGTTTTCTTGTCAGTGCTCGCGCTTATAATCTTGGCTAGTCGAGTCCGGATGGATGTTGACCAGTAACCAATGGTTACCACCTGGAGGTAAAATAAGCATAATTGATGTGTAGATACATCATTGCGCTTTGCCAAGTTGTCGCAATTTACGTGCGATGTGATGTAGCTTACTAAACTCCACCACAATATAGTCCCTGTTCCAATCCGGAATTCAATTTCATGTGGTTAAAATTCCATCTCCGTATGCAAATTATCCACTACTGCTTTATTTACAGAATCCCCAAACTGGACAGCAATTCAATCTTTCACGAGTTTGATGCGCAGTCTGACTCCACATAATGAATTGTATCTCTGTATCCTCATACTGAAATCGTTATTACGGGCGAGTCCAATATACACAATTCTGGGTGGCTTCGACATTCTGGACAGACAACACCCGAAGGACGGTGTGTTGAGATCTTCGCTGCGGAAAATAACCTGACCCAGCTTGTAAATGAGCCAACACGAATACCAGACGTTGATAGTCATACCGCCAACACCCTGGACTTGTTTCTAACTTTTCACCCTGAGAGGTTTACCGTTGATGTGCTCTCTACCCTCTAGGCTCGTCGGACCATTCTGTCATATTCAGCTAATTTCTCGTACACCGACCACACAGTTAGAGAAAATATTCCTAAAAGAACCGTATGGAATTCGAGAAGCCAACTGGAGCACTCTTAACAGCTTCTTTATTAATTTTAACTGATCGATATCTTTCCTCGATAACAGCGTGGATGCCGCTGCTAATATGATCACAGACACCATTCTCTTCGGAATGAGATCCTTTATCTCATCGGATGAAGAGTATCAAACCAAAAGAAAAGGCGTGGTACGATTCGAGCTGTAAAGAGACTGTCAGGGTTAGAGAATTGTTTTTTCGGTCCTACAAGACCAACCCGACAGAGGAAAACCGAAAAAAGTTCAAACGAGCCTGGAATGACTGTAACTTCTTTCTTAAACGTGTAAAATTCCAATACGACCAAAACCTGAGGCCAAAAAATAATACAATGTCACAAAATTAGGAACAATTTTTGGTCGTTCGTCAAAAACATTAGAAATTCTGCCTCATCCTCCATCCAAACGCTCATTTACTATGACATTCCAGCTGTGACCTCTTTGGACAAGGCCAATCTACTTGCTACACACTTTGCGGTCAGCTCAAATCTTCCAGATTGTGCTTCTTTCCAAGGTCATGGAAACGCTGATAAACCGGCAGCTCATGAAATATCTCGAAACACGAAAACTTTTTAATGACCGGCAGTACGGTTTTACTAGCGACAGGTTCACTGGTGATCTGATGGCATGTCTCACCGAAAAGTGGAACCAAAGCGTACATCAATCCGGCGAAAGCAAGATAGTTGCACTTGATATTTCTAAGGCATTTGACAGAGTGTGGCATCAGGCTCTTTTGTCAAAAATGCGTGCTTTTGGGATCGATGAATCTCTTCTTCAATGGATTAGAAATTACCTTTCGGAACGTTCAATTCAAGTTGTGTTGGATGGTTTCTAGTCTGATATTCACAAAATAAGTGCTAGTGTGCCCCAGGGCTCCGACACTCATTTTAATTTTCATCAACGATCTCTTGTCTGCTACTTCCAATCCAATATATTCCTTTGCTGACGACAGTACTCTCTGCTATTCGTTCCTGGACTCACGTCCCTGTTCTTTGGCTGCAGAACGGGAACGGCAGCGTATGGTAAGTTCATTAAATTCTGATATTGACAGCATAACCAATTGGGGAACTATCAAACTGGTGGAATTTAATGCTTCCAAATCTCAATGCTGTCTGCTGTCATTAAAGCGAAATCTAAATACCCAGCCATTATCCATGAAAAACTTTCCATTCTCTGTATGCGTGTCAGTGACAACTTACGTTGGAATGACCACATACTCGATGTCGTCAAAAATACTGCGGTAAGAAACCCTTTTCCCTTTGATCTGGCCTCAATACATAAAGCATTTATCCGCCCGAAATTGGAGTACAATGCCCACACCTGGTCGGATGCGCCCAAAACATCTCTGACCTGCTAGATAGGATTCAAAACCGTGCGATAAAACTCATAGGTGATACTACATAATATCACTCAAACAATGGACACCCTCGAACACCGACGTAATGTCACGTGTCTCACTCCGTTTTATGGCTATTTCCACCACCAGTGCTCCATAGAAATCGCCAGTGGCATTCCGCCCTTCAAACCTGTAACCGTAACACCCGTACACTTTCACGTACTCTGAAATATCGTGATTCGTTCCTAAGCCGTACAACTCGCTTATGGAATGCCCTGCCTAGCTCTTTATTTGCTAGTCATTATAGCCTTCAAACATTTAAAACCAACGTTGCCGGTAACTTTTTTTTTTCCCATCCTGCCTGATTTTCCTTCGCCCGCGCTGTATGCAAACATTTTAATGGTACTTAAATCCCTTGAGCTCGCGCAAATTATAAATATAAAACAAAAAAAAGTTCCTAGCCTATTTCTACAGTACTCAACACCCTAAGAGATTCTTAATTTTTTTTAATAAATACCGAAATACTGAACGTTTGAAACCTACCTATAGACACAAATTAGGACATATTCTTAAGCAGTTTGCATCCAAGGAAAGGAATGCTGAAACTTCGATATTTCTACTACATAGTTTCATTCCGGACCTCATTTCTTTGGAAGGTATATGGTGTGGTGCGATTGCCATAAGGTAATTTATTTACACACCAGAGAAAATTGTTTGCGGGAATCCTTTGATCTTCGACGTTGCAGCCTTTCCTGTAGTTTACTACCTATTAATTGATTACTAGGACAGATATTAGAAGCCTCGGTATAATGTCTACAATACGTTCTTTGACTACCGATTTCTTATCACGAATACTGATTCTTTCAGTCATTGCGCCTATCAACCTTGTCTGATATCTTAACAAGTTGCAGCAGACACGGCTCGCAATAATTAACTCCAAAAGTTGTGTTTTATTTTTTTTTTACCACCTCCAGTTGCGTTTTTTCATACATACTCGTAACGCTGCATATTTTTTCACTATTTTACAATATCTCGCAATAACTTCCACTTGCTATTATGTAATTCGATTGTTTTGAAATCCAAAATCGTCATCGATAACAAAAGACGGTAAATGTGGTTGAGATTATTGCAGAGGCTAGCTATCGTCTGAAATTGTCTGCGTCTCATTGTATCATAGCCCAGCCAATAGTTTGTACACATTCTTGTGAACTTGGTAGTTGGAGATTTTATTTCTCCGGTAACTGATGTGTGAAAATTGTTATTCAGTGTGTTATAAAGGCATAAATATTTATTTCTATTTTTTTTTTACACTACTGCTTTCCAAACATGGAAACAAATAGCCGGCTTGTGTTTGCTCTTTCTTCATTTGCGTGCCATTAAAATCCTTTGAAAGAACATCATAAAAATTTGTAGTGCGTGGAGAATCCAATACTACAATCTAACAAGGCCCCCGACACCAATTAAGTCATTAGTTTTCATTTGAATTTCATCCCGTTTTTGGATTCCATTCGAAAGGTGTGTCTCCTCTCTATGAGGTGTGTTTCTAATTCTAACCCCTGACAGAACAATTAAACCCTGATAATAGACTAGTGTTGACTTGACGTCTGTTCCACCGGCCTTTTATATCTTTTTGAATCCATTATCCGTCCCATATACGGATCGTATGTAAAAGAAAAGTGGAACGGAATTTCAACAACATTCTCTCTACATTCTCCAAAGACGAAATTGTCCGTTCGCCCCTAAAAAACTAAGAAAAAAAAAATAGGAATATACACCAAGAGTTCATAGAACTGCGAAAGTAAATTTTCTGTGTACTCTTTCTCCTTTTTTTACTGTGTGTAGAGCTCCACCGTTGTGACTGCGCAAAAAAAAAAAAAAACGAAAAAAAGAAACTGTTTTGATGGGTCGTGCACGCGTCCGGAATGACGTGATGCACAGTTCAGTTTCCTCGCCGAATTATTACTCCAACAAACAGAGGCAAGCGAGTAAAAACGTTTTTATATTTTTCATTTTTTTAATTACCCATTGAAATCCATGTACCGGAGGTTTGTTGCTACTTAAGCTTCTGGATCTGCTTCTGTTTAGCCTAGCCACAGACAGGCGAGGCGATCGAATCATTTTGTCTTCGCTCCAATATGCGAACATAGTAGGTGCATGACGTCCAGTTTTGTTGGTTGGTTTCTTTTTTAGATTCATTTATGAGTTTTGAAAGTCTTTTGTTGTTTTTAACTCGGTGTATACATCAAATGCGACGACGACGACGATCGCCGCTGTCAATGAGGATGGGCTATCTGCAGGGCGAAAAGGGGGAAGGCGAGTCGGTAATTTCCCCTTGCTGTAAGCAAAAGAAAAATACAATTCTGTCTAAAGTTCCGTGCCAATTTATGAGGGAGTAGTTGACAGTGAGTGAAAATTTACGTATCAGTGCAATTTTCGGAAGAGATTTTCAATACTACTGAAAGACGGGTTTAGTTAATGATGGGCAACTCTAGCAGTAATAAGAAGAAGGTAAAGCTACTCCAGTTGTGCATGAATGGAATGTGGTTCCGGTGTTTATTTACTTGTTTACTTGATTTTTGAAAAGTGCTTCTGGATATGAAAAATGTTATGTAAAGAAATGTGAATGTGATTTACAAATTTAAAATTGTGTTTCCTTATTCGAATCAAAAAGAGGCAAAAGCTTAACTGGCCGGGCTCAATTCACGTCACAGTAGGCGTAGGCGTAACTTTTATGCAGAGGAATTTCATAAGTGATTTTTTTTTCAGTATACACAAACAATAGTGCTAGATACCTAGTTTGATATGATAGTTTGATACAGTCGACTAAAAGTTTAAGTCTTTGTTGTATGTAGATTGTTCAACAAGTCTTGACCCACCTTAAGTTCATTTTATGTGTCTGTTTAGCTTTATCTGACATTTCTAGTGCATATAGCTTTTTCCGCCTAATATTCAGATCATGTAACTTTCTAAATGTCGGTTAAAGAGAAATAGGGATATACACTTTAACCGGTATTAAAACCCGGCTTTTATACCACACTTAAAGCTAATATTAATGTCTATGATATTAGCTTTATTAAATAGATAATTGTATGCCATTATGGTTTAAATATGATATCGGGCATATGCGCGCCACGACTAGTTCGAATGAAGCGCAGTCGTGGAGTCCAATTTTCGACAACTTTATCGAGCAACTGGGGCCGTATATCAGCAATAACACGACGAATGTTGACTTCCAAATCGTCCAACGTCTCTGGTTTATCGGCATAGACTAGCGACTTCATATACCTCTAAAGAAAGTAATCTAAGGGTGTGATATCACAGGTCCATTACGCGAAATTATGCGCTCAGTAAATGTTTCCCGCTATAAATTGATGGTGTCGCGCGCCGTGTGGCATGTTGCGTCATCTTGTTGAAACCAAAGCTCTGTCACGTCAAAGCCATTCAACTGAGGAACGAAGAAGTCAGAAGCCATGTTTCTATACCGCTCTCCATTTACGGTAACTTTCTGGCCGGCATCGTCCTTAAAGAAATATGGGCCGATGATTTCAAAAGCACATGCCCATAAACCACACCAAACAGTGAGTTTCAATGGTTGTAAGTGCGTCTCGACAAAGGCTTCTGGATTTTCTCCACTCCAAATTCGACAATTTTGCTGGTTTACATATCCATTTAAGCAAAAATGGGCCTCATCGGAGAACAAAACTTTGCGTTGAAAATGAGAATCAAGCTGAATCATGTTTTCGGCCCATTCACCGAACCTACGATGCGTATAATGGTAACGCGATTTCAAGTCTTGCATAAGCTGGATCTTATAAGCTTTTAAGCCTAGATCTTTCCATAAAATCTTCCACAAAGTGGATGGGCATTCTCCTTAACACTGCGCTCAACAACGGCAATAACTTCTTCTGTTCGCACTGTTTGCGGATGTGTATTATCCACTAGAGTGTACGTGGTGCGAAAACGATTCATCGTGTAACTTGCTCAGATGGACGATTATGTCGATCATAAAATGGACGTAGCGCACGATAAGTTTGGCGAACCCCATTGTTCTGGCGTTAATCTATTCTTCGTAAAATGGCAAAACGTGCTAACCACAAATCAACTTTCAACCTTCAAATTGACAATCTGTAGAAACAGTGTTGCCAGTTTAAAAACCAAACCTCTAGAAAAAACACCCTTCAAATTTCTATGAGCAATCATTCTTAATTTTTACCAGAATAAATATATTATGCACATCGAAGCCCTTTTAATAAAATTGTTTGTCATATTTTCGTCCATTTGTGGGCCCATTGCATTGATGGCGCTTATGTCCAGATTGCACCTGGGTCTCAACAAATAGACTTCTCCAGTTAACGAGGTCTTTAGCTAACTGCTTCCAGTTACGCACTCCAAGTTGGTTGAGGTCGCTTTCCATTTGCGCGCTCCACCTAAGGTGAAAACCGCTTCCTTATCTGTGTTGTCCCTCCGGGTTGGAATCGAAGACTCTTCAGGCTGGTGCTTTGGCATTCACTCGCTTTATAAGTTCTGGCCATCTTAGGTGACTAATGTGCACTTTTCTGACCAATCCAATATCACTGTATAGCTCGTAGAGTTCGTCATTAAATCTCCTCCTTCAAATCTCGACAACGCAAATGGAAGCGAAAAGCATTGGAATAATTTAGGGTCCGAAATGGCCAAGGATATCTTCGTCCAACTTTGCTAAAGTCCATGCTGCTGCACCATAAAGCAAGAATGTTGTGGTTAGGGCTTCCTTTTGACAAAACCTTATTAATCATTTGCTTATTACAGCAATTTCCAAGAGCAGCTCTTCGTTTTAGCGGCTATCTGCTCTAAAGCGCAGACAGCCCTAAACGTAATCGAAGATTGGTGCACTAGAAATGGGCTTTCAGTCAAAACAGAGGTAAAGAGAACCTTTATGAGAAGGAGGAAGCTGTCTGGTCTGACTCATCTAGTGCTTAAAGGCAGCACCATCCAACTCTTCAAATAAGCGAAGTATTTGGGTATCATCCTGGATAAAAAAATTTCTATGGACTAAACATGTTACTTCGAAACCTTTTAAGGCTTTCCGCCTTCTGGCACTGCAAAGCAGCTGTCAGCAAGACATGGCGCCTATCACCGAGAAGGGTCCTCTGGATCTAGACGGGTATGATAAGGCCAATTATATCCTATGCGTCGGTTGTCTGGTTGAATAAGCTCTCACGAATATACGTCATTACTGCTTTTACCAGACTCCAACGAACGGTCTATCTCGGCTGCATGGAGACTTTCCCTAGCACACCTAGCTCTGCCCTAGAGGCATAGATGAATCTCCCTCCGCTTGATATTCACATCATGGGCTGCACTCTCAAAGCCATCTTCCCCTTAAAAAAGAAGTGGTCTTTGGTACAACGCACACTGGAGCTTTGCTGACCTTGAGCGCCGGCTGTCTTCTGACTCTGGGCTTATGGACATGCCGTCTGATGCAATGACAGCAGAACTCCTGCTGTCGACTTTCCCTGTGCCCAAGACCGATTTTGGCCGGAATCTATCTCAGCCAGGAAAGGAATGTAGTCATCCGTGAAGCACGATATAGGATGCAGCGCTGGTGTATTTCACTCCTCGTTAGGAAAATTTGCGTCTGTCTTCCAAGCGGAGATATACGCAATCTTGATGGCAACGAACTATGTATATTGTGCAGAACCGGTGGAGGGGGCCAAGCATTTGCATCTGCTTAGAGCCTTGCTGAACCCTCTTACGACTTCCAAGCTAGCTCGTGAATGCAAGACATAACTGAACGCAGTTGGAAGGCTAAATTCACTGAGTCTATTCTGAGTCCGAGGTCACAATGGGATCATGGGAAATGAAATAGCCGATCAACTTCCTAGGCAATCCTCAGAGGGGAGTTTTTCGGGCCCATTGACATTTGGGATTCATGTGAGCACAGCTGCAGATGGCATGACTCTCCGGGTTGCAGGTAGACCAAATGAATGCTTCCCGATGTCTCTAAGAGGTCAGCGGCCTTTCTGCTGTCTCTCAGCGTCGTGACGGGGGAAAACACTTAAATGTTCTGAGCATAAGGGATACAACATCCTATGACGATTGATGTGAAAGCGATGACGATACCGCCGATCATTAATTTTGTAAGTGTCCGGCTTACGCTTGCATCAGGCTATGCTGGTATTGTATGCACTTTTTGACTGAAGCTCTTACTCGTCTTTCTACGAACAAGAAGTACGATGGCAGAGTTCTTTGAAAGAGTTCTCGGTCTTGACAGAAAAAAGAAATATAACTCTTCGTTTGATTTTTGATGAAATATCTTTATCAGATCTATACAAAGTCCCTAACTACCTCAAATTTATTGCTATCTATTGTGACGTTCTGTCCGATTCGCCGATGTTTGTTGACAGTATATATTTACGTACGATTAAACCCATTTTTGTCGCTTCTGTTCCAATACTTGTGAACGTACCAGTGACAGCTTGTTGAGTTCTGCTAATGATGTCAAAGCTGAAAAAGTTACATGACAGCGCGTCATCTTGTCTAAATACTTGTTTGACATCAAAGGAGAAATTGTTTTCGACTTTAACGGATCAGCGAGCGTTCTTCATAGTCATTCTGCACAATCTGACGAGTTTGGCAGGGGCACAACGGGCAGACATGACTCTGTATAGCTCGTCTCTATGCGGAATTTATTAAATCAAAAAAGCGATTGTAAGTTCTCGATTCCTTGAGTTTTCTCATTCGGATTTGCCGGACCTAGGACCTAATAGGGGACAATCAGATCATCGAAAAATGGTCTTGGGTGCTCACAAATTGTATATGCAGGTAAGATCTTGTACATGATGTTGTGCTTATGTAGTTAGCGAAGTGAATATCCTCTTTCTTGCGAATCGGCAAAACAATGCCAAACTTTCACTAATATTGGGTCTACAAGTAATGCTTTATTCAAAGTATCGTCCATCGGAAGCTACAACTTTCCCCCATCTTTCTGGCAATTTATGAATTCTGGACCAAAAAAATTTCTCGTCTTTCGAGCCCAAGAACGTATCGAGCCAATTTTTGATTTCCTCTACTGAGCTGAAGCGTATTCCCGTAAGAGCGTTCTGCATCGAACGAAACAACTGGTAGTCAGATGGTGCCAAGTCTGGACTGTAAGGCGGGTGAGGCAGAATTTCCCATCCACTATTTTCCAAATAGTTTTTCACCGAAATCGCAACATGTGGCCGAGCGTTGTGGTGATGAAAAATTACGTTTTTCTTTTAATGCCTGCTTCAAATAAATTAGTTGGGTTCGATATAATGGTCCTTTGATGGTTTCACCACTCGGATGCAGTTCGTAGTATACGACACCCTTTTGATCCCACCATATACAGAGCATGACCTTATTCACGTGAATATTTCGTTTCGGCGTCGATTGGGCGGGCTCGCCGGGCTTTATATACGATTTTCTGCATTTAGGATTATCATAATAAATCCATTTCTCATCACCAGTGACAATACGATGCAAAAATGATTTATTTTTATACCGCTGCAGTAACATTTCGGACATGCTAAATCGCCGTTCGACGTCTCTTGGCTTCAATTCGTACGGCACCCCCAGTTTCCAACCTTTTGAATGAATCCCAGTGCTTTTAGGCGCAGGGAAACGGCTTGTTGCGTGACGCCCAATGATGCAGCAAGTTCTTCTTGAATCTGACACGGATCCTCATCCAGTAAAGCGTCCAATTCCTCGTCTTCAAAACTTTTCGGCTTTACGGGGCGATCTTTGTCTTCAACTCCAAAATCACCACTTTTGAACCGTTTGAACCACTCGCGGCACATCGATTCACCAATATATTCCGCCCCATAAGTTTCCGAAAGCAAACGATAGGCCTCAGCCGCACTTTTCTTCATATTAAAGAATAAAAGCAGCGCTTCCCGCAAATGACGTTTATTTGGCTGGAAACTTGCCATGATTTTGCTCGATAAAATGTACGACACCGATAGAACTGCTCAAATATAACGCTGCAAAGTTGTTGACAGATACAAAACCTACAAATAAAACACATGGGGTCTGATATTTCTGCCCGGGATCCACTGGTGGCGCAATCTCTGACAAACGCTGGAAACTTACTTGTAGACCCAATATTTTCCTCCGACCAAATTCTGGAAATGAGTTAGTGTGGTGTAAGCATAAGAATTAACCTTCTCTTTCACATGGCCCCAAGGAAAGAAATCGCAGGGTATTCAATCGCATGATCACGGCAGCCAATTTTGAACATCATTTTGAGTAATGAATCGGCCCGGAAACGTCTCGCAAAAGAGCAATGGTTTACCCGTATTTTTAGATATAAATGTTGCAAACGTTAATACTTGTAGGTTTCGGTCATAAAAATTAACTTTACTGGTTCGAGAGCGCAATCAATTCACCGCCCTTGCTTCATTTTAGAAGAAATGGTAGATAGAGACGGATTTTCTAAGCCCAAATGTGGCAGTACGGCATGTTAACACAGCACTCATCGCTCAAAATATTCGGTTAAATTCTTGATCAATTCATCATTTCTCAATACCCAATTGACAAAGTTATTCCTGCACTTATGATTGGCAGACTTAAGTTCTTGATTCGATTGACCCTTTTAGGCTTTATGCCGGCCGTTTTTTCTTGATTTCATCTTTCAAACGTTGCAATGTTCGCATAATACACGCCGTTGATTGTTTTTCTTTTCTGAACATAATTAATGAAAATTGTCCCACGCGCATCCCAAAAAACTGACGCCATGACCTTGCCTGCAGATGAAACTGTCTTTGCCTTCTTCGGAGCCGATTCTCCCCTTTGAGTCCATTGTTTTGATTGTTCCTTCATCTCAGGTGTGAAGTGATGGCCCCATGTTTCATCCATGGTTATGAATCGGCTTTATTGCTGTGAAACTCCGCCAAACATCTTCACGGTGATGTTTTTGTTTTGTGAGTAATCCCGGCATCCATCTTGCGCATGTCCAATTTTTCAGTCAACATGCGATGTACAGCGCTTTTCGAAATGCCTACCATATCTGCTAGTTCACGCACTTTCAATCGACGGTCACCCAATACCATTTTGTTGTTTTTTCTTCAACATTTCTGGCGAACTCACCTCGTTTGGTCCACCACTGCGATGGTCGTCGTGGCAACTCGTACGGCCTCGCTTAAACTCTGCCACCCAATATTTTATTGTTGTTCCGTTTTGATGTTGATTAGATTGAGGCCTTTCAAATGAAAGTATTTTATCACATAACGATGACCAATTTTTTCCATATTTAAAAATTCATTGAGAGCGTTCACTATTGATGGCTGCTGAACAAATACTAAACAACATAGCGTCAAACTTCGAATTTAAGGTTGATACTTTCTACAATTGTCATTCTTTTTAAACAACAACCGCCATTTATACGTCAGGCCGGGTACTTCTGGGACTACCCTCGTAGGTGTGTTTTTATGTGGCGTCAAATCACGCGATCTCTGTGGTCAATTTCCTGGTCTATTTTGTGAAAAATGATTTTAATCGAGTCCTTGGTAAGATGGCACGAGTTGCTATTCTACTCGACTGTTTTCCATATTTTCGAGGAATCTTCACTGATCATTATCCGGTAAAATTGGTCACTGCCTGTAACGATCTTATATTTGGAAAAGTAAGGACCAAGACCACAACAGTAGTGCAATTTATGGTTGTAATTAACTCTCATTTATCTTTTCTGCATTTGCATCACCCCAGAAACGGCAGTTTGGATTGGGCGTCATCACTAGAAACTATTTTTCGATAAAAATTTGAGTCGACTTAAACTGCAACAGATCGCAATTCGCGAACTCTCCTCCGCAAGCCATCTTGTGGCTATAATTTTTGCACCACCTGGATATTATACACATATAGGCAGAGATGGTCAAACAGTGACTACAGTTTTTTTTTCTCTACTAACATTACGTTGGCTTTGTGACATGAAGAGTGTGTGTTGTACGAAATTTATCCACAGCACGAGGAATGGCGAGCCCAGTTGGTAGAATATCAGGACCAAATAAATTAAGTAATTTTCTATGCGTTTTGCAAATTGAATTGACGTATATTTGACTAACAAAACTTGCATAGGCATAATTAAACAGTTTCTGGATAAGTGTGGGGCTTGGAATAAAATTAAATGCCTCGTGAACCATAATTCGTTTCTAAACAATGATGGCTCAAAAAACATTAGTCACTAATATCACTTTTTCACATTAAAAGTTTGTGACCGGTAATATGCACCTTTACCGTAAAGATTCCTCCAGCTATGACCCCTTATCAGTGCAGCAAGGAACAATAAAATCTTAAAGCACAGATAGATACAAAATTAGTTCTTTCTAAAATTTTCATCGATTCGAACTAATAAGTTATAAACTTTCTTGTCAGCCTTCAGTTCCTTTGCCCCTCAACTTTGTACCTTTATTTACTGCTTGCGGGCTCTTATTCACCCGACCGAAGTAACAAAATGTCCTAATCATAATCACCGTTGCGTTCAAAACTAAATCCACACTAATTCGCCAATAAACGCTGGGTCTGGACATCTAAAGCACACTTATTGAATGTTATTGATACTTGAAAGCTAAGCTTATGAGAAGTATGAGCTTGGCATTTAGTCAATTTGATATTGCTCCAGCTTTTTTGCACCCATCTTTAAAAGCAGCAGGAAAATCGCTTAGGCTGACATCACTCAGAAAATCTGATGGCACCTACACTGACTCGAAAGCAGATTGTCTCATGCTTGAGACTCACTTCTCTTAATCAGAACCAACTCACAATCAGCTCTTATTAACGAAACTGCAAGTGAGTCGAATAACACAACACGTCGTAGTTTGTATCTCTCATCCGTTGTAGGGACGGATGGGGCCATCAAGCACGCTGTTACAAAAAGGTATAGACCAGCTGCTGGTAACTCTGAAAAGAATCTTCACTGACTGCAAGCCTGTCACTGTCATAGATATCGAAACCCTGGCGAACAGTGCGAGTAGCCTTTATACTTCGAAGAGCTTCAGACTTATTAGTCTGGCTTCCTAAGAAGACCATGAAGAAAATGGTCGACCTCCATGGGCGCAAACCTGCTTTGCGAGTGCATCCTCTGTCTAAAATGTAACATTCCTAAAACGCGGAACATCCTGCGGGGCATTTTTATCGACATTGTTGTCTCGTGTAACTCGGCCAAACACACGCCGTAGTCAAATCTCTAGTGTGGTGGATAAAAGCAATGTTGGTGAATAAGACATTGGTTATGGATTCTAACTGCGGCCAATATGTGATGGCGGGGTAGACAGGGGTCCCCGGAAACGTCCTGTGTCCACTGCGATGGTGCATTTTGACTGATTCACTGCTTAACGCTCTCAATATGTCTGACGCAAATCACAGCGTAAGGGCGCTTTCGGCGGGATATAGGGCTTGTCGTCGAGCAGGGTCCTTTATATATACACGGCTATGATAAGGCCAATTATATGCTATGAGTCAGCTGCCTGGTTGAACAAGCTTTCGCGAAAATACGTCACTGCTGCTTTTAATAGACTCCAAAGATCGGTCAGTCTCGAACGCATTGAGGCTTTCCCTAACACGCGTGGCTCTGCTCTGGTCTTGTGAATCACAGAATCCCTATTGCGGAAAATTTACGAAATCGACTTTCCCTGTTCCCAGAAATTCTTTCGGCCAGAATATGAGTCTGAATGTAGTCCGGTCTTCAAGAATGACTCCAAAACCGATTTCTAGAGAACAACAATGTTAGATTTCAGCCCTCGGTAAGAAAACTTGCGTCTATTTTCCAAGTGGAGATGTATGCAATCCTGAAGGCAACGAATTACATATATTGCGAAGAAACGGTGAATGGGGCGAAGCATTTTCATCTGTAAAGCCACCTAAGCTACGTTTAGAGCCTTATTACTCCCTCTCACACAGTAATACACAGATTCACTGAACGTTTCCCAGGTCATAATGAGATCGACGAATTTGCTAGACAAACATCAGAGGAGGGTTTTTAAGAACCCGAATCTACCTTACGATTCAGTTTACAGTTGGGTTTCATGTTATCATAACGCAGATATCATGACTTTCCAGGTTGCCGGCAGATCAAGCGAATGCTTCCCGACGTCTCTAAGAACTCAGCGGCTTTCCTGATATTCCTGGAACGACTGCGAGATGCTTACTGTCGCCATGACAGAGAACTACGCTTTTGCTACGCACTTAAGTGTACTTGGCATAAGTAACATAACATCCTGTGACGTTTGCTGGGAAAGTATTGTCGACACCGCGAAGAACTAGCTCTGCGAGTGTCCGGCCTCTGCTCGCATCAAGCTGCAACCAGTTACTCGTTGCTGATGTGGTGGGTGTTAGTACCGTAAGTACTTTATCACTGAAGCTCATACATCTCTTTCTTTGAAAGACTGAGAAATTCCAGTAAAAGGAACATATAAAGTGTACAATAGACTAGCTCTTCGTCCGACAGAAACAAAATAATGCTTTCAAGAGCATGCATGAACGACGTAGTCAGAATAACGTCATACATTTCATTCGCAAATATTCGTGTATGACTTCCGAAATACATGTATGCAATTACTTGAATGTACCTAACTTAATTTTGCCTTACATGCCAGAAATACTAACTCTTCGAGGGATCATTAATCAAATTCGAAATGAAGCATGACAGGGGGAACTGCAGCATTTATGTTTGAAATAATTTTCCGCATTCCACACATCTTTATGTTAAATGATTCCATGGTGCTGCTGTCCAAACAATCAAACCTGATCGTAAATCTACAAGCTGCACGTTTTAGAAATTACTCTCTACAGCCTACGTCATTAGCTCACAAAAACCAATGGTAACTCCTTTCTTTTGTTTCTCAAGTCGCATTAAAAATTATTTTGTTTTGGGAACATTTTATCACACAATGAAAATAATAGGCGTGTGTGCTGTTCATGAAAACACAAAAACCGAAAAAAAAAAAAAATCTGTTCGCCACCCTTGCTCATTATTATTCCCCCTCTCTCCATACGATGTGAAAAAATAAATTTTATTTTTAGAGATTTTTCCATTCTGTAAAAAAGAAAGATGCACAACAACAGAGCCTGTCTCCTACGCTCTCCCTCTGCACATGCTCCCATCGCCTTCCAAACGATCACCACCGTTGCCGTCGAGAAAATCGCCACAAGCAACACCCGCCTCACAATTGGTGGCCCGGTCGCAACCGATCACTGATGCCCGAGTTGATCCCTCTTTGCTCTGTACTCTGTACATTGTATATTAGTGGTCTAGTTGTTTTATCTCTGCTCTGCTCTAGCTCTATAGTATTCTGCAGCACCACCATCCACCACAGCACCATCGTTTCATAGTAAAAAAGACACTCGAAGATGCTATTTTCAGTTTTCTTGTTTTCCTTTTTCAGTGGGAAAAGAAAATTAAATTAAATCGGTCGATGATCGGAAACGTAGTAGTAGTAGACTTTTCCGTTCAAGTCTAGTAAACAACTAAACCCAATCGAGCGTAGGAATTTTATTCGTATTGTGTCAGCAATATTGTCAAGCTAAATCAAAGCACCAAAGGCGACAAACGTCGTCAAAAATAAACGGCAACGGCTAAACGCAAACAGCCACAAACCAATAACAAACGGCTCTAACGAAAAGTGATTTCTTACGTGCAACAAGGGGAGTAGTTGTAGTATAATCCAAACCAATTTGAAATCAATTTCACCGATTGTCTGAATTAAAGTGACTGCCTGTGATGAACTTCATTTCAAAGTTGATTGCGCGACCAAAGAGTCTTATTTTGACTTCAGGCGAGATGGACGAGATTGCAGCACCACAGCCACCAGCACCGGCATCAGCAGGAGCTACAATTCCAGAACCCACCATCGAGGAACTTCTTGTGCAGATTAACGACAATCTTACAAATCAGGTGAAACATGAAATTTCTCATTAAGTGTGACATCACAACGACGAAGGGCAACTGTAGTATCTGTGTTCTTATTTTTGTGTTTGCCATAAATTATGAGGAATTTAAAGTGTACAAGGAAGGTTGCCAAAAATCACACGTTAACATTTCGCACGACACAAATTCTTATACGTCGTTTTTGCTTAGATGTGTACTCTCTGACACTAACCTTGTTTGTTATGTGATGAGAAATAGAATTCAGCATTTAATTGAAGAAAGTGTGGCACATTTAGCATGGTGGCACTAGAAATATAGAACTGTGTAGAGTTTTTGCACTACAAGTGCATCAAGTTGAACTATTAATAAATTATACAGACATCTGTAAACGATTGTTACAAATTAATTTTAATTGCGTCCGTTTCTTTCGATGATGTCTTGAGATGTTCGTGTGTCGTATTTGTGTGATATTCAAGGGCGACATCGTTTGAAGTACAAGTATATTTCAAAACAAATAAAATAATAATAAACGAAAAATAGAAATATAAGTTCATGTGTATATTGTCAATAGGAATTGATTTAATTTGAATTTTTCATTTATTTTTGTAGGCAAACGGAGCTCTATCGGGGAGTAATCAGAAACAATTGACGGCAAAGGCATCGTCACAAAACAAACAACAGGATAACAAGCAACTTGATGCAGTAAATCTAAGCTTTAATCTAGGCAATGAGGCTTTGAATGAAAATTTGTTCAATAACTCTGAGAGAAAGAAGATCAACCCGCTCACTGGTAAGTTGAATACGAGCAAATATTTCAAAATCTCATATTGCAATAGATGAAGCAACTGTGTGTTAAGATTGACAGTGGAGTTGAATTTGAGTTGTTAGATTAATGACGTTTTCAAACTAGAGTCTGTGCATTGGATCATACATAACTTTTCACACTTGCACGACTATTTTTAATTTTTGGGTTCTCAATCAATCAACTGCTATAACAAATACTTATCTATGTATGTAATTACAGTGCGTAACACTCCCAACGATAACGATTTAACGGGCACACTTAAATTAGTTTCTATATTTAGGTTGCTTGTTTCAATTAGCAATTTTTTCTCTCATGTAAATCTTTTAGGACTCGGTTTTGTTTCTGAGTTGTGGCCGGCGTTATGAATTTTTGGGAAACATGTGGATTTTAGTTGTTTTATTGTGTCCGATTGTGACTACTCCTCAACAAACAAGTGTCTTCAGCCAGCTTGATCTTCTGCCTTCAGTTTCGTACGCTAAGTTAGTTGATGCCCCCTTCCATTTGCGTGCTCCACCTGAGTCGCGGCCTTCACCTACTGAGCTGTCTTTTGAGGACGGATTTGAAGACTTTTAAGACCGGAGCATTTGTGTCCATACGCTCTACCTGACCCAGCCACCTCAGTCATTGGACCTTCACTCTTCTGGCTAAGTTTATGTCGCTGTACAACCCGTACAATTAGGTCTCCTTGTATCTCTTCCTCTTTTCACCGTCTATTCAGGAGGGACGGAAAATCACCCGAAGAATTATCCTCTCAAAGCAGCCAAGGGCACCCTGGCTTCACTTTTGATAAAGCCCATGACTCTGCGCTATAGGACAGGATTGGGATTATTAAGGTCTTATACCATATAGGGTCACTTTTTTTGTTCGATAGAGGACTTTGCTCAATTGTCTTCTTAACCCAAAGAAGCAGGGATTGACAAGAGTTATTCTTCGTTTGATCTCAGCGCTGGTGTCGCTGTCGGAAATGATAGCGGAGCCAAGGTAGACAAAGTTCTTAACTACCTCAAAGTTATATCTATCAAGGGTGACGTTCTGTCCGCGACGTCGATGTTGGTGACAGTATACACTTGGTCTTGCCCTCATTGACCGTTAAATCCATCTTCGCCGCTTCCGTCTCAATACTCGCGAAAGCACCATTGACATCACGCTGCTTTCTTCCGATTATGTCAATATCTTCGGCGCATGCGAGTAATTGGACGGACTCTTGAAAGATTGTGTCTCTTAAGATTAGATATGGCTATCTTCGTTTCACCCTCGTTCTACGGAATTGTTGGTCTACATCGTCCATGTTAAAATGTTCTTTCTGCCTTCCATCGGTATTTGACTCGTCATCGCCGTTATTCAATCTGCACAAATGCTCTTTCATCCTCAGCATCGGCTGCGACTCTATAACTATGTTTCCTTGTTCGTCTCTATAGGCTTCCGTTCAGGGTTTGTGTCTGTGGCATGTTTTTTTTTAACTTTTGGTAAAACTTCCGAATCTCGACCGCGCACTTCTCATGCTTCCATCTCATTCTTCTGAAATAGGTGTTCGTCTCTCTTCTTCAGCTCGTAGAGCTTGTGAGCAGTTCTAGTATTTCTATGCAGCGCCGGTTTGTATGCATCTTGCTTAGCTGCATATGCTTGCAAGCACTCGTCGTCAAACTAGGAGTTTGGTTGTGGTGGCCGAATGAAACCCAGCACTTCAAAGATCCTGATGGCTTTTTGGCAATGTTGCTGCTTGCCTTCGATACTTAATGCTGACGGCATAGGACCTCTTAAGAGATTAAAGGAGACTTGATCCGAAAAGGATTTGGCGAGTTCTTGCGATCTCTAGCCTGCCTATCCATAATACTGGAAGAGTTCCTTCCGTCGATCACAATGTTGTCAATCTGGTTGTCAGTTGTACAAGTTCCCTTATGAGTACCGCGTGCTAGACAACGTTTCGTCCCGCCGTAAAGTCGATTTGCTGGATCCTTTATCGGAGATAGTGTCGTGCAAGCTGTACTTTCCGACACTTTATAACTTTGCATTAAAGTCGCCGAAGACAATTTTAATGTCATATCTAAAGCACTGCTCCTAAGTCTTGTCCAAGAGGTCGTAGAAGCTATCTTTGGTTCGTTATTTTTCTCCTCTGTGTGGGCGTGCGCGCATATAAAACGAATGTTGGCATATTTAGCTTTAACACAGATTGCTACAAACGCTCGTTGATATTCCTTTTGCTGTATCGCCGTAGTAGATGTTGCAATTTTTCATCCTCGGATTTCTTGGATGCCGGTAACATGTGCATTGCAGCAGTCCAGGACCTCCACTAGATGTTCAGCTCCTCGTGGTCTTTTAAGTGACCTAACATGCCATATACAGATTCGAAGTTCATTGTCCTTATTTCGTTTGCAGCGGTTGTCAACAGTTGATCCGTCTGTATACGAGGTTTGATGTTGCTTCGTAACTATAGATTTTTTCCATGACCGGGTAATAGTTACCCCGGCAGCGCAACTCTTAACCTGTAGAAAGCCCTAGAACGAGGGGCCGGTTAGACCGAAGCGAGTAACCAGTTCGGGGAATGTGAGCGCTGCCGTTAGTCCATTAAGATCTCATCAGCCGCCATCTCTTTTCCATGACCCTAACTTAGTCTCGGAAATCTTTACCGCCCTGAACACCAAATATGCCGGAGTAGCCTGGATAAAGTGTCATTTACTTTATTCTGGGATTTTGCTTCACCATTGATTCTATCTGGGGAATTCATCCGCTGTCCCGTTTATAGTGCTGCTTTTTTTGTCTGTTGGTCAGCACTCGTTCTTATAAGTTTGGCAAGCCAAGTCCGAATGGACATCGACCATTAGCCGATATTTACCACTTGGAGGTAAAATAAGCACAAATGATGTATACATAGAAACACTTATAACACTGGGCATCTCCAGGTTGAAACCCCTCAGTGCCTACCCTATTTCTACAGTACCCAACCACCTTCTTTTTATACTAATGACGTTAAATATTAAAAAAAAAAATTGTTTTGGAAGCTTTTTTCGTGAGTGGTCGGGGAATCTCGCCTGGGCGCGTCGTCTTGTGTTGAGTTGATGTTGTATTGTCATCACCTTATCAGTATGTATTTTAGACGTGTCACCCCATGTTAGTACTCCATGCCCTAACCTGGATTCGACAAAGGTATAGTACACTTGCTTCTGAACTTGTAGTGGCAAATAGTAATCCATATTGACAATAAAAAAAAATGCTTTGATACTTTATCAATTATTACTCCTAAGTATTTATAACTTTCGATAACCCCGACTACTACTCTGGATGTTGTTAAATCTAATGGTTTCTTCGATTTTCTTGTCTTGTTTTAGGCGAGTTTAAAATTAGCCCGTTGTCGTGGCACGATTCAACTTCCATGTCGTCATATCATCTGCAAACGCGAATGGAATACTCTTAGTGAAAATCCGAAGCAATTCATTACTAAATAAAATAAATGGGAGTGATCCAAGTATCGACCCATTTGGCATTTTTGCATCAGCGTATGCACAGACTTTTGGAATACTGCGGCCTCTTATTTTGCCTTGCGTGTTTCGCTCAATTTTGTCAAGTATGAATGGAAAAAGTTACATGCTACCCCATCACCCTGGCTAAGTTCTTTCTTGATAAAGTTTTCGGTGAGATTGCATTCAATTTTTACAGAGCAACCTGCGTTATTCGTCCTTATTCTCCACAATTTGACGAGTATGGCAAGCACATGGCTCTGTATATCATGTCTCTAACGTCTCACTCTGGCTAAGTTCTTTTTTGATTAAGTTCTCGGTGAGATTGCATTCAGTTCTTACAGAGCAACCTGCATTATTCGTCCTCATTCTCCACAATTTGACGAGTATGGTAGGCACATGGCTCTGTCTACCATGTCTCCAGATGCTGTTATATGCGGCCATAAAATCGATAAATCTTAAGTTCTTGGGTTTTCTCTATGATCTGCCGTTGTGTGAATATTTAGTCAATTGTGCACTTACTCTGCCTATCAAAGCAATGGGGGCCAATCAGACAATGTGGTAGACAAGATTTTGTTAACGAGACTGATGCCACTTTAGTTGACGCTGTTCAGAGCGACTCTTTTCTGTATATCAGACAAGGATGCTGATATTCCATTCGTAAGGCATACTTCCCTCGGACCAAATCTTGAAAATGAATTGTTGTATGCTTTCTAGCAAGTCATTTCCTGCAGCCTCGAAAAGGACAACAGATAGGCCGTTCATTCAGTCAGCTGATATCCGATATTGCAATCTTAACTTGAGTTTGGCGATACAATGTTTAAGGCGGTAAAAAATCGTACTAGCGAAGTTTCTCACAACTGCTTATTCTCTATTCTATGAAATCCTGCTGTTATAGCACACCCGAAATCTTGAGTGTGTTGCTTTGCTCAATGTTGCCATATTCTGCCACTAATTAATTTTATTTAAATAAGAAAATCGGAGAAAGTTTTATCATCTTATTTCAACAACTTTGCAGGCAATAAGGACTTATTGTTAGATTCACCTTCGCTGGGGCTTCCTGTGGTTACTTTACAGTCACAAAGTATTCCTGGTGAGTCTTTTTACAACTTAATAATACAACATAGAACTAAAAAAATGTTTTCTTTTTAAGGTCAATCGCAGCCTTCCTTTGAAGATAGTCTTATCTCCTCACTTGCAGCTAATTTAGATGCAGCACTTGTATTAAACACAACAACCGGTAAGTCGTCGTCCCTATTCGTTCTTTACTGTTTCGTGTCATTTCAATATCTTATGTTTATTAAATTTTGTTTTTTTTGTTTCTAATTATGTTTTATTTTGTTTTTCTTTATTTATGTGTTCTTTATTTTCTCCTGTTTTCGATTCGATTACTTTAATTTGAAGAAGATCTCAATCAAACAAAAACACTATTACTTCCTCTGGAACCGGAATCTTCGAGCAGTCATGTGTCCTCAGATAATGAAACCTTCGTCGAATGTCGCTCATTTTCTCCTGACACTAACCTTCCAGGTGAAGAATCAATTCGCTTCAGAAGCGCATTGGACTTGGTGTCGATTGCCGGTCAATCTCATGGTTGGGATGATTTAGTAACATCCGTGACCGAGATGAATATGGATAGCTTAGACAACACTAATGAACAGTTGGATGTTCAACTGGACATGACTCCAACTGAGTCAATAAGTAAAGATGTTATGAATCTACCAGAGGTAAAACTAGATACCATAAACTCTGTACAAAATCAACTGGAACCTATAGAAGCAGAACCCATAGCGCCACTAGAAGTGCAAACAAACATGCCTAAAGAAGGCACGCCTGTGCAGGCTATAGATGCTAAACTTTCACAATCTATAGAAGAGAAAGTCTTGCATACGCAGATGGTGGAAAGTGTATATGAACCGAAGAAACTTGAAGAAACTAAAGAAAATCCAAGTTTAAACGACACTGCCTGTATAAAAGAACCAGTAACTCCAGAAATAGCAAACCTTATTGAAAATGTTGACTCAAATTCATGTGACAAGGCGAGGGATCAGTTTGAAAAAAGCCAAGAACTGGTAGTCCAATCTGCTGAAGATGAAAATCGCTCTTCCGAATTGGATATATCACCCATTCAGCATGAAAAAGAATACTGCAACAATGAAACTGTTGAGGCGGACAAAATGTTCTCTGCACTTGACCAATCAACTTGCTCTGATAAAAAAGAGACAAAAAACTCAGGCGTTATTTTGCCAACTATAGAAAAGTTGTCGGCGGCTTGCGAGGGCTCAGAAGAAGAAGCAAATTTTACCCAAGATGCTGTAAGCGATGGTGCTTCCTCTCAACCTGAAGATATTTCCGCAAACAGCTTAACAAATTCTCCAATGCAATTTCCCGTAAAAACTACTCCTGATAAAAAATCGTTCCCCGAATCTCCTACTAAATCCAAACCTTCTACCGAATTTCTCGCTGCTCCTCCTATCCTCGATCAAACACAAACAGTGTCTGAGAATAAATTGGAAGAAGATTCCAATCTTAACCAAACAGTGAACATTGTGCAAACCAGTCCCAATGATACAGAAACCAAACGTAGATCTTTCCCTCTCAGTAACACAGCTAACCCCATGGACAGCACGTTTACTGCTAATACTGAGATTCTGAATGCTACCACCACAGTAAGTCCTACTGCATTCGATAAAACTTTCGATGGAAATTCAGTTGACGCACAGACAATTCAGGTGCCACAAAGAAGAAGCATTTCGCCTATTGCAAACAATCAGCAAGCGCTGAACAATGAAACTATCACTGTAGAGCCAATGGATATTGATCCACCATCTCCGATTTCGAATGAAACTGTGTCTTATTCGTCGTTCCCATCAACACCAAATGTTGATGCCCTAAGCGAAAAAGAGAAATGTTACAACAAGGATGAAAAAGATGTGTTTGTAGAGAAATGTGCGTTCAATAATGAGCAGGCAATTGAGGATATGTTTAAGTCGCCGCGAGAACCATTGGATTTTGCTGGAATCAACACACAGCCATCGGATTTCGCCGCTGATGAAGATTTTCAATCTAATCGATGTAAGTCTTTTTTTATTTTTATTATTATTATTTTTCGTTTAATAGTTTGCTTATAATATGTTTATTATTGTTTTGTTTAATATTTCATTTTGTTAAGAGTTTGGTTTTGTACTTTGAAATTTAAAGCAATTTAGAATATGGCTCGAAGAATGCCAATTCATTTTGTTAAACATTAATTTGCTCTCTTATTGTATAAGTAGAGATGTACATACATAAGTGCATTAAGCTAGCAAACTTATTACTTCGCTTCTTATAGGTACTCGTTTTTATCTACTACATCGTCTATCCCCTAATAGGATTCTACCAGATCTCTTGAAAAATCTGAAGTAGTGTCTTATATTCTTTATTCGTGTACCCCCCTAGTTCTATTGATTCGTTGCGAACATTTGATTATTTAAAAAGCCGAAGCTTCTATGGCCTATCCTAAAGCTAGTATTGTGTGTTCTTGCCAATGATGTCCTTATATCTGATTTTTGCTTTTATTTCCTGGACAATCTTCTTCTTCAATCCCCATTTGCTGTTAAGCGTCGGGGAATCCTCGGGATATCCATCTTTTTCAATGAACTCGTACCCGGTTCTCTCTTCTCATCTCTGCTAGGGTTTTGCTACTCATCCTTCCCACATCCTGGATGCGATTTTCCAAAATTCTTCGAGGTCATCCTCCGGTGCAGAACCTTCTGTTCTCACTTCCTATACCTGTTTGGCTTTTCTTGACTCGTCCATCCAATGCAGGAATCCGAACCATTTCAGCTGTCTCTCCTCGATTTCTTAACCTTCGACGCCAACTTTTTTCCTGTTTAAGTAGCCACGCCTATCGGTTTGGGCGCTACCAGACGTTGCTTGTGAGCAACGTTGGGTAATAGTGGTATGTAAACAAAAAAATTCTCTTTGAAAACCGGTTACAATTATTTTTATTTATTCTGAAAAATTAGGTATGATAGAATAAAAAACTGTTTTTATTGGTATTACAGCAAAGATGGACCTTACACTAAAGGCATTTGGATATTGGTGTTCCTGTCTTGCATAATCTGCAACGTACTTTTTCACCAAATACTACCCAATGTTCCATTTTATCGTAACGCTGTGATCCTGGAGGATTCGGCTGTACCTGTATTTTTTTTCTACTGTTGCGAAGACACACAGCTTGATGGGGAACCAATGGATACTATCGGGCTAACCGTTCCTACATTCGATCGTCGACCTCTCTTTTTTCCGATCGAAGAAGTGGCAGTACATTGTAAAAGTTCATGGAGCAACTTCTATTTGAAATTTTATAAGAGGAATATGTTTTGCCTCGGGTTTAGCAAATGTAAATGTTTTGTATACAGCAGCCACGTACTTTTAACGGATGTTCCCAGGCACCAATAAACAATTCTCATGTACCACTTTCTTGAACGGTGGTTGAACTTATTGAGCTCCATGAGCATGTCCGCCAAATTGACTCCTCCCCTTGATGTAAGAAGCAACAATCGCAGGCCTTGCAACTTCAACAAAAGCTTTTTCTTTTGGACTCTAACTTTTGCATATCCCAATGGGTTGATGGTCTTTATACGAAGATATAAGTTGAACTGGCTTATTGTCGAACCATTTAACACATACTAGATTATTTTTGATTTCATATCGAAAGGTCCCCCTTCCGCGGTTTTTTAACTCTGCATCTGAAAGTAGCTGGCAATTGATTATGCAATTTTTACGTACAGTACCTGTAGCAAATATGCCCATTTCTTTCAAAGAAATCAGAAGGCTTACTGACGTGAACCAATTACGTTGAGGTGGTTTACCAACATTTTCTTGAGAATGTTAAGTAAAGGGCGTATCTTGTACAGCTTCTCATACTTCAAATCTCCTTTTTTAGGTTGTTTAGTATTCTCGTTGAAGTGTAAACATTGCTTTATTTTTTTTTCAAACCTACTGCGCGGTATGGAATCTGTTATAGCGGTAAGCTTTAAGTCTTTTGACCATGCCATTTTGAGTTGCGGCAATTTTAAAACACCCAAGTACAACAAAAGACCAATATAACGTTTGATATCCTCTCTAGTACATTTGAGCTCTATGCCGAGTTCTTGCAGCCCATATAAATCAGTTAGCTGTGTGATCAAATCAATAGCTTGGATATCAAAAAAGGTGCAGAAGTATTCACCTGGCGTCATCACTTCGTCGACTTTCAAAGTATTGTCTTCTTCCCAAATACCCTCTGGAGCTTCAAATTCCCTTGTTCTCCACTTTAGTGTCTTTGCATCAATTTTTTCGAAGCAATTATAAGCAAAAATACAAGGTTTCTGTTCACATTCTTCTGCAATCGTATTTTCAAGAAGGTCAATCTCTATGGTTTCTCCTCCTTTCACGATCCTTTCCAAATTCTTCTCCAGCATTGCAGAAATGTCTTCCATTTCATCAACATTTTCTTCGGTAGTAGAGGCATCCCAACCGAAGTTTAAAATCCGATCAATAACTTCTTTTGAATTTTTAAATTAATATTGGGTCTACAAGTAAGTTTCCAGCGTTTGTCAGAGATGGCGCCACCAGTGGATCCCGGACAGAAATGTCAGACCCCATGTGTTTTATTTGTAGGTTTTGTATCTGTCAACAACTTTGCAGCGTTATAGTTGAGCAGTTCTATCGGTGTCGTACATTTTATCGAGCAAAATCATGGCAAGTTTCCAGCCAAATAAACGTCATTTGCGGGAAGCGCTGCTTTTATTCTTTAATATGAAGAAAAATGCGGCTGAGGCCTATCGTTTGCTTTCGGAAACTTATGGGGCGGAATGTATTGGTGAATCGACATGCCGCGAGTGGTTCAAATGGTTCAAAAGTGGTGATTTTGGAGTTGAAGACAAAGTTCCCCCCGGAAAGCCGAAAAGTTTTGAAGACGAGGAATTGGACGCTTTACTGGATGAGGATCCGTGTCACATTCGAGAAGAACTTGCTGCATCATTGGAAAAGGTTGGAAACTGGGTGCCGTACGAATTGAAGCCAAGAGACGTCGAACGGCGATTTTGCATGTCCGAAATGTTAGTGCAGCGGTATAAAAATAAATCATTTCTGCATCGTATTGTCACTGGTGATGAGAAATGGATTTATTATGATAATCCTAAACGCAGAAAATCGTATACAAAGCCCGGCGAGCCCGCCCAATCGACGCCGAAACAAAATATTCACGTGAATAAGGTCATGCTCTGCATATGGTGGGATCAAAAGGGTGTCGTATACTACGAACTGCATCCGAGTGGTGAAACCATCAAAGGACCATTATATTGAACCCAACTAATTTTTTTGAAGCAGGCATTAAAAGAAAAACGGACAGAAGATGAAACCAGGCATGAGTCCGTAATTTTTCATCACCACAACGCTCGGCCACATGTTGCGATTTCGGTGAAAAACTATTTGGAAAATAGTGGATGGGAAATTCTGCCTCACCCGCCTTACAGTCCAGACTTTGCACCATCTGACTACCAGTTGTTTCGTTCGATGCAGAACGCTCTTACGGGAATACGCTTCAGCTCAGTAGAGGAAATCAAAAATTGGCTCGATACGTTCTTGGGCTCGAAAGACGAGAAATTTTTTTGATCCAGAATTCATAAATTGCCAGAAAGATGGGGGAAAGTTGTAGCTTCCGATGGACGATACTTTGAATAAAGCATTGTAACTATGTTTTCATAATAAAACTGCAAATTTTGGAAAAAAAAACGCTGGAAACTTACTTGTAGACCCAATATAAGAGTAAATCACTCACTGTAGTGTAGTCTATTTCAAATAACTTCGCTAAATGATCTTCAAATGTGTTTTCTTTTACTCATATTTCGAGCAGACACATAAAACTACCGTTATCATTAAGAATCAGCAGACAAGCACAAAAAAGGAATGCTCACCATTAGTCATAAGGCTACAGAAATTGCTCTTAGGCAACGCTGGGGTCGGATGGGTTAAGAATAGTTATCATATTCTTTGATTTCCGATCTCTCGGTTTTTCCTGTGATCCTTCGCACGTACTTTATTTCTGTTGGCTGAAATTTGCTCAGATGTTTATCTAATAGCGGTAAGCACTCGGCACCGTATACTGCTGCTGGTACTCTCAACTGTGCTTAGCTCTCGCTTACCCAGTATTGTGTTACTTATCTGGCTTACTCCGACTTATTACTTCTTGGTCTATTTTTCCGCTACAGCTAAAAATAATTCCAAGGCATTCTTAGGATTCAATTCTCTCTAATATATGCAGATTCTCTGTAGACCTTACCTCTTTAGAGACCCACATTAGTTTGCTCTTAGTTAAATTTACCACCATTGCTTTTCTTTTCAGATTATTGGACCACTTCTCCACTGCTTGTTCTAGTCTGTCCGGATTGTTTGCTTTGATAACAAAATCATCAGCATATAATGGAATTGCTGGTAGATGGGGTGCAGAATTCAGTTCCAAAATTTCTGTTTTTCTTTTTGCCTATTACATGGTTTTGCTATTGCATCCATGAATAAAATGAACAGTAGAGGGCTAAGACTCTCTCCCTGCTTTAGTTTTTTGCATATTGCGAATACTTCTGACTTCTCCCCTCGTGCCTTACTTTCCCCATCGGATTGTCATAAATACTTTTAATACCGTTTATCGGTCTCTTTGGGACATTTCTAGTTGTTAGTGCTTTCCATATATGTATCTTGTT
The DNA here is from genome assembly GCA_963966105.1 of Volucella zonaria. Classification (NCBI taxonomy): domain Eukaryota; kingdom Metazoa; phylum Arthropoda; class Insecta; order Diptera; family Syrphidae; genus Volucella; species Volucella zonaria. Next base: position 58,925,920 of record OZ014530.1, read on the forward strand.
TTGACACGCTATCAAATTCATAATCAAATAAGTGCACGAACTCTAGGTAAAGGTCTTCCCCCTTAGCAATCCATTTTTCTATAATAGCTCTTAATGTAAAGATGTGGTCTTGTGTTTGTCAACTCGGTCTGAACGCCTGCTTGTTCTATAGGTCTTCTTCCACTACTCGCCTAAGCCGTTTTTCCGGTATTTTTGTATATAACTTATACACTATAGATGCTAAGGTTATACGAGAAAATAACGGGAATTTTAGTTTTTTTTTGAAAAAAAATATTTACTTATTCGTCTACATTAATGTTGTCGGCTTCAAAATAGTCCCCATTAGATATTATGCATTTGTGCCAGACCTTCTTCCAATCCCCGAAACACTTCTTAAACTCGATCTTTGGAAGAGCCTTTAGCTCTTTCAGCGATGCGCTTTTAATGTTCTTTATGCTTGTAAAACGACGGCCCTTGTAAGGTTTTCTTTATTTTTAGAAATAGGAAAAAGTCACACGGAGCCTTGTCTGGCGAATATGGAGGCTGGAGGATCGTTACAGTATGGTTTTTGGCCAAAAACTCACGAACAAGCGATGGAGTGTGAGCAGGTGCATTATCGTGGTGCAAAAGCCATGAATTGTTTTTCCACAAATCCAGGCCTTTTTTCGGATTTCTTCACGCAGTGTTGAACTTGTAGATGGTACTCCTTCTTAACCGTTTGACCTCGTGCAAGAATTCATGATGCACTATGCCATTAAAATCAAACAGCATAGTGAGCATAACCTTCACGTTTGACCCCACTTGTCGAGTCTTTTTCGGTCTTGGTGAGCCAGAATGCCTCCGCTGGGACGATTGAGCCTTAGTTTCGACGTCATATCCGTAAACCCATGTTTCGTCACCTTTTTGCATCGTCATTGACTTCATTTAGTGACCCCTGAGCAACTTCCATCCGCCACTGTTTTTGTTCAAAGTTCAACGCTTTGGAACAAATTTTGCTGCCACGAGTTTCGAAAAAATTTCATGGCATGAGCCAATCGATATGCCAACCTCATCAGCGACTTCTCTGATTGTGATTCAACGATTTTTCATAACCATTTCTCCACTTTTTCCACGTTTTCATCGGACGCTGGGGCGTCCGGGGCGTTCGTCATTTTCAACGTTTTCACGGCCATCTTGGAAACGCTTATATAACTCGTAAACTCTTGTTTTACTCATAGCAGACTCACCATAGTCCTTTATTAACATTTCACACACTTTGTTACATTTTATTTCATTTTTTACGCAAAATTTGATACAAATTCTTTGATCCATTTCTTTTAACAAACGAAAATCGTCGAGCTCATAAAAACGCGTCTAACGTTAGCAGCTGCCACAGACAAAGTAAACAATGAATACAGCTGAAAATTTTATCACACTTCAGGGGGATGTATACCAACATAATAAAAAAAATTGATCGGACTCTCCAAACCCGCGAAATTTAAAAATTCCAGTTATTTTCTGAACAGACCTCGTAGATCTGCAATTGTTACAGTGGTAGCTCTTTTTGTGCATTGAAACAGGTAAGGCTTTTGTATCTCTGGCCCACAATATTTAACGAGGACTATTTCATCTGGTCTGGCGATTTTCATTATCTGTATGGCATACTATACCTCTCTCTCTAACATCTTCTTCTGTTAATTCGTCTCTTACTTGTAGGAATGACGCATCTACGATTCCGTTCTGATCAGGTATGGTTTCTTCTTTTATATAACCAGCTAGTCTCTATCTTCTATTGTTCTTGTTTGTTTTCCGTACTTACCTCTCAGATTTTTAACTATTTTCAAAAAACCTTTGGTATTCCTTTTTTTTAGCTCTTTGTTCTACTGGGTTCCTAAATTCTTCATATGTGATCGTCTTTGCTCCCTTAACTGCTTCTTTTACTGCATTTGTGCTTTCCACATAGGATCGGGTGAGTTCATAAACGGTAGTATTTCTAACTTAGTACAATCGTACAGATCTTTCCTCCCGGGTTATCGAACGCATTCACTGCGCTGACATATATTAGTACGATCATCATTTGTTTTGCGTTCAAAACCGACGTCAGCGCAAACAAGAAGTAATGCTATATGTATTCAACATCTTAAATTTGCATTTTTCAAAATAAAAATGTTTTTATTTCAATAGTTCTTGCATATTTTCTCTTCAAAAAACACAAAACTATTCCGCACTAAAATCTTCTAAGTTTTTCCGCAGCAACAATTGAAATGCCTAGCTAATCTGTGCACAAGTATGACGATATGTTGACATTTATGAACACAAGGATAATACAATTTGACTAAGTTAGTTCTGCAAAACATTTGCATTATTGAACGCAACTAATGCAGTTCTTTGTTAGTATGACGTTTCTGAAAACACGCATGTTCCGTCAGTCGTTGAACGGATTCGTTTGTATTTCTTCGATGCCTCCTACTTTTCTTTAACTTTTTGCCTTATGTCGCTTATTTACCAGGCTGTCTTCTTTTTTCTAGTGTCAATTTTTGTCTTTCCGCGTACTTCTTCAGCTGTTTTTAGTACGGTTTCTTTCATTCCTTACCATTCATCCTCTCTAGGCCCTCATCTCCAGAGTTCTCTTGAAGCCTTCGTGACACTCTGTCGATGTACACAGTCTTCTATTTTTATAGTTCTTTTAGCCTGATGGTTTCGAAGACGCTACTATCCCTACGCCTTCGTTGGCTCCTAGTTTTTCTTTTCAAAAACGTTCATCATCTTGTTGATCCGTATATTCCGAGGCTGGTTTGCTGGTTTTAAATCGATTATAGTGCTGGAGTAGGTGATTAGCCTAACTGTAGCCGCCGTGACCCAGACTCGGACCACTCATACGGTACTATTACCCGAGGCAAGTGAACCGAGATTTATTGATGGGATGTTGCCTCCACCCCCAATCCCTACTCATTTTACACCCGGACTTGTGACCGGTATTGGCGGAGTCCTGGAAAATCTTAGGGCCGTATTTAAAAGATTGTAGAACAGTTCCTTTTTTGTTTTTCACATTTTTTTTCTTATTTTTCAACGTAATCTCCCTTTAGGACGATACACCTCTGCCAACGTTCTTGCTATTTCTGTAAACCATAAAAGAAACACTTCGTCAAGCTTTTCAAAATAGACTATTGTCGCGCCGATGACTTTGTTCGAGTTAAATTTTTTCCCTGCGAACGTTTTCATGTCGGGGAACAAAAAAGAATGGCAAATGACTTATGCAATTTAGCCACGGCGATTCCGGATGAATGAGCTGGACTATTGTTATGGTGAAACAGCGATCATCCAATAGCTCCAATAATGAAATGTAATACTGCTCTGTAATCGTGCTTCCTTTCTTCAAGAAAAATCCATTCGGATTATTCTCTTCGAATCTCAAAAAATGGTAGCCCTCACTTTCCAGCGTATAGAACCGTCTTTGCCTTCTTCGGAACAGATTCGCCTCGCCAAATCTTTTGTTTTGATTGTCGCTTGTTCTCTGGTGTGTAGTAATGGGTACAAGTTTCCTCAACTGTGACGAATCGAAATAAAAACTCCTGCATATTTCACTTAAAGAGCTCAAAACGATGTCGACAGCCGTATACGCTTGTGGTCCACTGTGAGTAATCGCAGCAACCATCAGGCCAGCAGCCTTCTCGTGCTTAACTTATCATTTTAAATGTTGATTTCCATTCCGTATAATACGCCTATGGCCTCTACTACTTCGCGCACTTTCGTTCGACTATCAGCAATAATGGACCTTTTTAACGACTAATTTCAATCGAGAAAAGGATATTCTCCTAAGCTTAAATTTGCTCATATCCTCTAGCTGAACGAAAAAATAACTACGAGTACATAGAGTTCGTAGGTCTCCATCAGTGAGGTCGGATAGTCAATGAAAAGTGGGGAAACGATTAGATTTCTATAGTACATCGTCCCCACAGCAGTAGACGTTATGCAAGACAGTGAGACATCCCGCGTAAATGCCAGTGGCAACACCAGACTAGGAACGTATGGCTTTGCGACTAAGTTTTATCAATGACCAAGTCATTCCACACATGCCCCTATTTTTGCAGAGCAACGGCGTTTTTAATAATTACTATGTCATCAACAAATTTTTGCATAGATTCGAATGGAATAATCAGCAATGAGAGGTTGTGGGGTAGATCAATTTTAACATAGTTCCGTCGAAAATTTTAATATTGAATTCCTTATCAAAATTAATGATTGCGGACAGGGAATCATTTTACATCATTGCTGTATCTCCATTACAATTGAATAGGATGGAGGCTAGATTATACGGCATTGCCGATTACAATCACGTTTGTTTTCATTAGCCTAAATCTAATTTTAGCTCCCTCCTTATCACAATAGATTTGAGACCTAGCATGGTCTCCGTCGCAGCTGTAGATGTTCCCCTGACCGAACCAATGATCTCGATACAGACTTATTCTCTGGATTTTGGTAAGATAAGCGAGATTGCATACTATACTTCTCAAGTGCCATGCACCAGACTATCCAAACAACTTGACCAGTAAAAATGTCGTGCTGCGTACTTTTACTCAGCCCAAAAAAAGGTTAAGGCTGGGTTCTTGGCACTTTTACCCGTACTCAAAATTGTTGATTACTCTGTACTCATACTCGTACACAAGTACAAAAATACTCGAGTTTTGACGTCTCTGCTCACAACATCCCTGTACAAGCTATATTGTGAGAGCTCATGTGGTACTGAGCTGTCTCATTCTACTTTGGAATCTATGATTATCCTGAGGTAGCGCAGGTTAGGTTAGGTTAAACTGGGGTATGATGGATATGCCATCACACAGACACCAGGCACCAAAAACCTGGTTAAACACAAAATTTTGCTGCAAAAGCCAAGAAGGCCTTTGAATTTCGTGCCATCTATTTCCTCTGGGTTTTCGAAAAAGTATTTGCCTAAAAATTTTCTTCGACTACCCGATATTGCCTCGCATTCACATGTATGTGGTATGTCCTCAATAGCTTGCAGGTCGCCGCAGAATCTGCAAATATCCGTATCTGACAATTTGAGTCTCTTTGCGTGTTTCCGCAGGAGACAATATCCTGTCAGGATTCGTATTACTGTCCTAAACTTATCCCTGTTTAATTTTATTAGCTTCCTAGATCTCTTACAGTCAAAAAGCGGCCTATGATATCCTGTGTCCTTCAAGACTTGACCACCATAGGTTGGCAGTGTTTGTGATTCTTTCCTCGATAGTGCCCCTCACTATGCTAAGGGGTTGTTTGATATTGGCAACCTCACCATTGTCGAGTAGTCGTCCTTTTCTTATAAGCTCATCCGCTTGTTCATTTCCTTTTATACCGCAGTGTCCTGGCACCCAACATAGTCTCACCCAGTTCTGACTGCATAATGCCTTGAGCACTGTGTGACAGCCCCTGACTGTATCAAAGTTGACGTTGATTCCATTGCATTGAGTGCGGTCTGGCTATCGATGAATATAGCGGTATCTCTTTCGGGTACCGATCTCATCTGTATTAGCTCAACCGCCCTGAGAACAGCTTTGAACCTCTGATTGGAAAACACTGCTTGTGTCCGGTAGTCTTATAGACATTTTTAGCTCACTGTTCCTTCCACTGTTTTTGAACCATCTGTGAAAATTACAATTTCATTTGACCTGATTATTGCATTTTTTTGTCAGTGCTGTCTCTCCGGATATATTATATCATACGTTATGTTGAAGTCGACTAAGGAAGGATTTTCATCCGTTAGAATTGGATTCCCTTTCTAGGACCGTGCCATGTCCGAAACTACTGTTCTTGAAGTAACCCAGTATGTGAGTCGTATCGCACTGTTGCCAGCAAGTTTTTTGATCAGTAAATCAAGCAGTGTTAGGTGTAAAAAGGTGTCCAATGCTGCCGTATGGGGTGGTACCTGTAATGGCTATGGAAGCCGTTCTTTGAACCACCGCTAATTTTCCGTAAACCGTTTTCTTGTTTGTTGCTTTCCACCACACTAGTACACCATAGCATGTTTTAAGCCCCAAATTGTTCCTACTGTTCTTTTACAGATAAAAAGAGCATTATATGCCTTTTTGATTCTTTCCGCTGCATTAAGATTCCAATTCAGTTTTTTGTCCAGAATCACACCCAGATACTTCGCGCTGTCCGAAAGGGATAATCCCATTCCATTGAGTTTTGGCAGTTTGAATTGTAGTTTCTTGTACTTTTTGGTAAAAAGAACCAGTTCCGTTTTGGAAGGGTTGACATTGAGACCACAGATTTTTGCCCAAGTGGTGCTGATCGTCTTCAGAGCAAAGTACATAATGTCGCTTAAAATATTTAAGTATTTTCCCTGCACTATTATGACCACGTCATCTGCGGTTGCCGTGACACTTATACCTAAACTTTTTGAGGATGTCATATATAACCAGCACCCACAGGAGTGGCGATATGACTCCCCCTGATTGGTTCCCCTCGTTGCGGACATTCCAACCGAGCTTTGCCCAATGGAACAGTTTACTTTTCTGCTTGCAAGCATGTTGTAAACCCACTTTGTAATGCCCTGTTCAATGTTAGCATCTACTAGAGCATTTTTAATGGCGGTGCACCCTTCAATATCGAGGAAGGCCGCCATCGCAAACTCACCGAAGTGTAGACTCTTCTCTATTTTCCCCACCACCTCGTTCACGGCTGTTTCTACAGATTTTTCTTTCATATATGCATGCTGTGACTCAGTCAAAAAGCCATTACTGCATCTATTCCTAATGTGAATTTTCAATAATCGCTCTAGGGTTTTCAGCATAAATGAAGACAGGCTTATTGGTCTGAAATTGTTTGCTGTTATATGCCCCTGTTTGCCAGCTTTAGGTATAAAAACCACCTTAACTTCCCTTCAAGCTCTTGGTATGTATCCTATTTTTAGACTGTGTCTAAGAATTCCCATAATCGCTAGAATACCATCCGGACCTTGCGATTTGTACGGCTTAAAGGACTGAATTGCCCACCGTAATTTTTTCCTATTAATAAGAACATATATTTCCTCTTCGAAGAGAGAAAGATCAATGTTCTCAGTGTGCCGTAGGATGCCAGTGTCGTCTGATACTGTGGATCCCGGAAAGTTTGCTTCCACCAAAGTTGCCAGAATCTCTTGACTACTTTCAGCTCAGGTTCCATAATTTTTCCTGAAGTAGCTACGAACACTCGCTTCATTTGAAAGAATTTTGCCCAACCTCGAAACCTCGTCTGTAACAGTGATAGATTCGCAGTATTTCTACCATAAAGCTCTTTTTGACTTTCTAACTAGGAACCTGAATTGCTTTTTACATTCGTAGTAGTCATTCCATGTGCTGTCACTTCTGAAAAGCTTCGCCCTATTATAGAGTTTCCTAACCTCTTCCTTTTTAAACCTATCTTCCTATTCCACCATTTTGGCTGAGCCCTTTTAAGTGTTTTGTTGGCCGAGCAAGCTTTCTCGAACGCCGTTTTTAGTGCCTTATTAATATTCTCTACCGCTCTATCTAAGTTAACAATAGTATCGCAGGTGATTGGGTATCCAGGTGTATATTTACCACTTCTGTACACTTGATCCAATCAGTCGTCCTAGGATTGCTTTGAAAACTACATACCCTGTAAGGTAGCGTAACTCTCGTATCATTGGTTGCTTGAATGTATAGAAATTGCTCTTCACTTAGTGAAAAGAACGATTTCTCTTTGTTAGAACTTTACTTCCAGACCTCACTACTGGCCCAATTATAAACAAGTAGTACTGGATAATAGTGTTTCGCTTAGTTCTGGAAGGAATTTACCTGAAATTAAAATGATAAAATTGCCAGGGCCCTCAAGCCGAATCTGTTATTCTCTATAGTTATCCAAATCTCATCCACCACAAGTAGCCAAATAAGTGAACTTACCCTAAGATGTCGGTATATTGGTTGATTTTCTGCAACTTTCATCCCCAACGTTGAGGAGATAGCTTTCCAACGCGGACGAGACTAAAAAACAGGAAGGCAGGGCTGAAGAATAAGTCAGGAGTTTGATCAGATTATCAGATAAGTCGATACTTACACTCTTTGTCGTTAACGTTGTTACATCGTTGGACTATATGACAACCTCTCTGGATATATTGTAAGTTCGAAAGTTTCATCTTTGCATATTGTTTTCCTTATACGTTGTGACCTGTTGTAATCCCTCAACAAGATGTGTAGGATTTGATTTTTGAATAAAACGAACAATTTTTGAGATATCTCTGAAAACTTTATTGCTTTATAAAATTGACACTTTTGAAACGATTTTTAAAAGCAGCACTCATTTTGCAATGATGTTATACCCCAAGTATGGAAATATACTGCGGAAATGAAAACAATGCGCGATATGCAATTAAATGCAGAAAATAGTTTGGCTACAAACATGTGTGTGTGTAAGTAAAGCTAAAGAAGTAATTTAACGCACGTTGTTCTGGAACATACTGTATAATCTCAGGAGAAATCTTTGCAAAGGTATTTCTCTGTATATTCACCCTTTTTGTGCAGCGGATAAATAATTGTATTTTTTAAACTTTCTGGAATATCAGACGATTCGAAAATTCTGCTGAATTTTACTACAAATACGGGATATCCAGGAATTCGCCGATAATCAATGGAGCTGCATATCGGATGGGATTCAGATCGATGGAAAATTGAGTAGATTCATAAAGTGCCTCCTTAGCTGTATTGCTTTAAACTACGTTGCGTTGCTTTTTCACTCCAGAAATGTCTTACCGTTATTCTGAATTGATTATCCAATTTTCCAGAGTATTGATAGCTGCAGTGATTTTTTGGAACTTATATTAAGCAACGTGCGTATTGCAAGTGTTATAGCTCTTTAATTAATCATTTATCATTTATTAGAATGGAATAGTGGCCAATGCAACATGTATACACATTAGGAGGATCTGGCATCAGCTTTTCAGGGTTTATTTATTACATCCCCACATCTGATCTGATAAAATCTATTCGAAAGTATTTCGATGAACTCGGCAACACTCTATGCCTCAAAAGCAATTGTCTTTCTTTTATCTCTACCTTGCTCTTGCTTATATGTACTACATCTAGTGAAAAGTGACCTCCTTGACCGTCAGAATGCGCTGCTACTGCAAAAAAGGTTATGGTGCCTTGAAGTCCGTTCATATTTAGGCAGACATGTCAAATTCCAGTGCGATACTGTCTTTAGTTTTGTTTTGACAGCTGATAGTTTGGCATCATGTTGAGTATGGACAGAAACGATTTTCGTTCTCTCATAAAACATTATTTTTTGAGTGGAAAACGGCGAAGGAAACAAAAGAAAAGTTGGATAAATATTATGGTGCTAATGATCCGTCAGATTACACCGTCAAATATTGGTTTCGAGAGTTTCGTGGTGGCCGCAACTCCACTACCGATCAAGTCCGCAGCGGCAGGCCCTCCGATGCGGTTACAGCATTTCATGTCAAAAAAATACATGAAATGGTGTTGGCTGACCGGAAAGTGAAGGTGCGCCAGCTATCAGATACCACAAAGATTAATACTGAGCGCACACGCCATATTTTGGGCAATATTCTGCATATGAAAAAGTTATCCCGCCGCTGGATGCCGCGAATGCTCACTTTTGACCAAAAACACGAACGCGAGAGCACTTCGAAAGAGTGTTTGGATTTGCTGATGCGGAATCAGGCGGACTTTTGGCATCGATTGGTAACTGGATTTGGATCCCTCGAACTATTATCTCTTCCCAAACGTCAAAAGATTGCTCATCAATAAAAAATTCAGCTCATGCGAGGAAATCATCGACGCCACGGAAGAGTATTTTGCAGACCTTCCGGAAAATTACTTTTCGGACGGGATCAAGAAGTTGGAAAATCGCTGGAATAGGTGTATCAAACTAAAAGGGGACTATATTGAATAATATAAAAAAAACATTTAAAAAAAAAATTTTTTAATTCCCAAGGAGGTCACTTTTCACTCCTTCTAGTATATCAAAGAGTCTTTCTGAATTAATCTTTTTTTAAATTGATGCCAAGAGTTTAAACTATCTAGCAAATATCGATAAAGTAACTCAAGAATATTTAAGTATAGAAAAGCAAAACAAAGACACGACTTACTATATGTAATAGTTTAACTACGAGTTAAACTCTTGCTGAGTTGATAAAATGGATAATGAGTTAAAGAAACCAATATTGGCTTCCCAACAAAAAATAAATGGGGGAAAGAAAAAAATATGCACAGAATGTTTACGTCTCCTGTTGTAGAAATTGTTTATTGCCCTTCTAGCATTTGTTTCTTATTCCCTTTGATGTTAATTTAAAAAAAAAAAAAATATGGAAACAGCTTAAACTGCAGGTGGTGACCTTTTAACATAATCCAATTTACTTTTTTTCTGTGCTAAACAGTTGTAATTTAATCTCACGTTCTGCGGAAAGGCTTTTACACTATTTCTTTTATTGATTATTTCATTTTGTTACGCCTTAGAACGGTTACTTTAAAACTTTTGCTTTCATCTAACTATGGTATACGTATATGTAAGATATTCGTACTTTACAAGCTGTCAAAATTATATACCTGTCTGCTTTCATTTGCGTTACTTTCCTTTTCGTTAGATAGACGGTACATTAACATTACAAATTCTAATAAAGGGGCTGTCTATATTACATGATAGATTGTGAATTCCCTTTGAACAAACTTTACAACGTTTCAAGTTAATATGATGTGCGTAGATAAAACGTTCGACGTAACAAATGTAAAACAAATAACGCAACTTGAAATTTGATAATGTTAAATGTGTTAATGGAATGCAAGATGTGGTTGTTGTTTCATCTTTAATGCAGTTTTATCTTTTGATCTTTTGTTCATGATGTACGAGTACATATCTGATACCAATTAGCTTTATGGTTCATGTGCTTTTCTTAAAGGAAATTCGCATTAAAAAAACATGATTACAAGTTTTATTATTTGTAAGTGTACTTTTTGTAGAAATGCTTCAGGCGTCATGATTTCGCATTAACATTTTAGATTTGTTGAAACACATATTGGGTTGTATTACGTGAAATGTCCGATTTTCGCTCAGTCGGAAATAAGAAGTTCTCGGGTGAACATCTGTGCCAGAACGTTGAATTTTCTTTTTTTATAAAATACGAGTACGAGTGCTTGACGTGTGAGAATTTTAGGGTTCGTTACAAGTACCGTTATTTTTTTTTCTAGGAATTATTTACCATCCTGTCGGCAGTTCAAATTCGAACCCTCTTGCTTTACGAATTTAAAATGGGACATAATGCGTCATTGGCAATGAAAAACATTAATGACGCATTTGAGGATGTAGCGGTACACGAACGCATTATAGGAAAGTGCGTAGAAAAGGTAAAGAAACTCGATAAGTGGGTACCCCATGAACTGAACGAATCCCAAAAACTACGGCGCCTGGAAATCTGCTTACATTAAGAAACCAAACTGAACCGTTTTTGCATCGGATAGTCACCTGTGATGAAAAGTAGATACTGTATGATAATCGTAAAAGATCTGGGTAGTGGTTGGATGCAGATGAAAAACCAAAACACACCCCCAAGCCCGATCTTCAGCAAAAAAAGGTTATTTTCATTTGGTTTCATTTCTTCAACCAGGAGAAACGATGAACGCCATCAAATATTGTGAGGAAATCGACATATTGCATGCCAAATTGGCTGAAAACCAACACCTGCTTTGGTCAATAGGCACGGTAGACCCCATACCTCACAAGTAACGGTGCAAATTCTTTCGCATTCACCGTACTCTCCTGATATTTTCCCAACGGATTACCATCTTTTCCGCAATATGGATTCATTTTGCCGGCAGAAGGTCTTCCGGAACCGAGCAGCAAAGCGTTTGAAGATTTCATTGCCTCAAAAAGTCAGCACTTCTACGAAGGAGGAATATTTGACTTTTGTGTCACGTTGGAAGAATGTCATAGATGCCAATGGATCCTATTTTACGGAAAAATAATATTGGCTTTTAAACTTTTACTATAAAATCGTACATTTCATGTGACACAAACCAATAGTATTACTGGCACCAAAGAATATAAACCCTGAATAACTCGAACTGCAATCAACTTCAGACTGCTATAACTTCCAAACCGTTCATGACAGTGAGCTCAAATTTTGACACTTGACAGATAATTTTATTATTTACAAGTCTTATAAACGATTTGCGTCTCAGTTGTGTTGAAACATTTTTATCCGCGATGGAATTCAAACGTGATAGTGTGATTGCTTTATATTTGGCTGGAAAACCACAAGTAACTATCGTTAGAGCCCTCCAGTACCTCAACGTGAATAAATCATATGTGTCTCGAACCATAGCTCGTTACCGTGATACTGGCAGCGTTGCATACCGCCATGGCGGAGGTCATAAAAAAACAGCAACACGGGCAGAAATAGTTCGGAAAGTGAAGGCTCGAATTGAGCGAAATCCGCGTCGAAGTGGAAGAAAAATGGCTCGTGAGCTCAACATATCGTTGGAACGGATGCAACACATACTGAAAAATGAGCTTGGGCTCAAGCCATTGAAGTTCCAAAAAGCACACGATCTTGCACCGCAACAGATAAAAGTTAGAGTCGAAAGAGCGAAGGAGTTGCTACGCTTGCACGAAAGGGGTGAGTTCCCGAATTTGGTTTTTTTCCGATGAGTTGCCATTTGTTATCGAGCAATATGTCAACAAACAAAATGACCGAATTTACTTGCCAGAGAGGTCCTTCGAAAACTTACACCTTCGGACAGCCACCAGAAAGCAGGCAGCACTGATGGTGATGGTTTGGGCCGCCGTAACCGTCGATGGTCGCTCGTATTTTTGGACCGTGGCGTCAAAATTAATGCGATCGTATACCGTGAAACTGTCTTAGAGGCAGTATTGGAGCCTTGGGCAAACAATCATTTCGGTCGGAGACCGTGGACATTTCAACAAGACTCGGCACCGTCTCACAAAGCGCGCGTCAACCAAGATTGGTTAAAAAACAATGTTCCACACTTCATTTCTTCGACACAATGGATTTCAAATTCTCCGGATGCAAATCCGTTTTATTTCTCTGTCTGGGGTATTTTGAAAGCGAAGGTTTTCACTAAAAAATACCAAAGTTTGGATCACCTCAAACTAGCACTTCGCCGGGAATGGGCCAAAATACTGCAAAGCCACTTGCGTGCAGCGTGCGATGCTTTCTTCGGCCGTCTCAAGGCCATTATTCGCACCAAAGGTGAATTGAAAATATTGAATACTACTGACACAATTTGAAAATCGATGTATTTTCCAACATTCTTTTGCTTTGGCACAATAAAATTTATCAAAAAATAAAAAAAAATATAGCATTTTAAAAAGTTGGAGTTCGAGTCATCATTCACCTTGTATAATTACCAAGAAGACGCATCTCATACAAATTTTTGCTCTTCGTGCAGCAATTTATCTATTGTTTGTTCAAAATGCGAAAAATTAATTAAAACTACTGTCAGGTACAGAAAAAAAAATATTGCTTTAGAAAAGCAAAATAAAAATTTAAAAAAAAAAACTTAAAGATGCTTTAAAAAATATGAAATCTTACGAAAAAAGAACGATTAAACATGTTACTGAATTAAGCACCATTAAAACTTATATAAGCTCTTTAAATATAAGCGAAGAGTCGAAAATATTTTGCAGGTTGCTCATAAGTAAGCGGCCGAAAGAATATAGCGATGAAGTTAGGTGGCTTGCACAAAATATTTTCTATGTTTCGCAATCCACTTATGCATTTTTACGAGATTCATTGAATCTTAACATACCCCATGTTTCACCTTTACGAGAGCGGGTCAATAAGTACGTGACTTTTGGATTAAAACACAGATTTTTTGATAAAAAATATAATTTTATTTTTCAACGTAGTCTCCCTTGAGCTCTATACACTTTGTCCAACGCTTCTCCAATTTTTTTTATCCCTTCCAAAAAAAAATGATTTGTCGAGGTCCTCAAAATAGGCCTTTGTTTGCGAGATGACTTCATCATTGGAGTCAAATCTTTTTCCACCAAGCCATTTCTTCAGGTTTGGGAACAAGAAGTAGTCGCTCGGAGCCAAATCTGGAGAATAGGGTGGATGAGGGAGCAATTCATAGCCCAATTCATGGATTTTTGCCATGGCAACTGCACATGTGTGCACCCTTGCATTGTCTTGGTAGACAAATGAGGTCATTTTTTTTTCAAATCGTCATTGAATCGGTCCAATAAGTTGGCATAATATCCCCCATTGATTGTTCTTCCCTTTTGAAGGTAGTCAATGTGGATTATCCCGCGTGCATCCCAAAAAACAGTTGCCATAACTTTATTGGCTGACAAACCCACCTTGGCCTTCTTTGGCGCCGATTCACCCTTAGAAACCCACTGTTTTGACTGTTGTTTGTTCTCTGGTGTGTTGTGATGGATCCATGTTTCGTCCACGGTTACAAAACGGCGCAAAAACTCCTCCATATTGCGATTAAACAACGCCAAACCTTCCTGTGAAGTTGTTACACGATTGCGTTTGTGGTCGACTGTGAGCAAACGCGGCACCCATCTTGCGGAAAGCTTTCTCATGCCCAAGTGATCATTCAAAATTGAAACCACTGAGCCATGCGAGATCCCTACGGCTTCCACAATCTCTCGCACTTTCAATCTTCGGTCGGCCCACACCATATCGTGAATTTTTTCGATTGTTTCGGGTGTAGAGACCTCAACTGGGCGTCCAGGACGTTCGGCATCTTCAGTGCTTGTACGGCCACAACGAAATTCAGTAAACCACTTTTTTACCATTGAAATCGATGGTGCAGAGTCCCCATAGTATTTATCAAGCTTAGCCTTGGTCTCGGTAATGGTTTTTTTTCGCAAGAAATAATGCTTAATAAGCACACGAAATTCACTTTTTTCCATTTTCTCCTCAAATTAGTGAGTAGTCTGATAAAAATAGCTGTCAAACACAAACTAACTGACGCAGCAAGTTTAGATTTTGACAGGAGTCAACTGACAAATGCCTGTTGACAGGAGCAGTGTTGCTGTTTCAGTAAAGAGGTCAGAAATTCAAAAAGTCACGGACTTATATCGATGGGGCTCCATAAAATTCCTTCAACCTGGGTTTAACAATAATCCTATTGAGGAATTAAAACTAAATATTAAGTTAATGGATATTGTGCTACTCTTTGACGAAATCGCAATAAAAAGAGAACTTAGGTGCAACTCAAAATTAGATTTAATACATGGGTTTGAAGATTTAGGCTTCAGGCGAAATTCGAACATTGGTAAGCAGGTTTGTGTTTTTATGGTCAGGAGTTTATTTTCTTATTGGAAGCTTATTTTTAATTACTTTGTAACTGGAAATGGCTTATCAGGTGAAGATTTGAAAATAATTTTATTAAAAAATGTACAAATTCTTACCGAATTAGAAATTACAGTAAGGGCAGTTGTATGTGACCAAGGATCTTCTAATAGAAAAGCTTATAGCCTGTTAGGAGTTCCGCATGCGAAACTATATATATTCATTAATAGCATTATTAATGACTGTTTATATGACTTTCCACATTTGATAAAATCGTTGCGTAAGTGTCTGTTGAAGTCGGATCTTAATACTCCTGATGGCTTGGTTAGTTTCGAAGTTGTTAAAGAGCTTTGGCAGCTAGAACAAAATGAAAAAATGAGAATGTGCCCGACTTGTTAGTCAACATATATTTCCTACTGATTTCGATAAAATGCGAGTCAAGTATGCAGCTCAAATTTTTAGTAGAACTGTAAATGCAGCGATTGGCACAGCTATAGAGACTTGTGGTTTTAGGAATTGTTCAAAGGAAGTTGCAGTTTCTACAAAAACTTTTCTTAGTAAAATTGATCAAGTTTTTGACTGCATGAATAGCGCTTCTCTAAATTCCGACAATTTTTATAGATCAGCCATACAAAAATAATAATTGCGCTCATGAATTTTTAAAAACTTTTAAGAGTTACATTGCTCAAATTTCCTTGGTTCAACAATCAAAAACTGTTTAATTTTTGATAACGATTGAACAGTCTATAAACGGAGTACTACAACTTGTCGATGATTTATTTAACGATTGGACTGAAGATATTTTTTTCCTACTAACCAAGCGTTTGAACCAAGATGCATTGGAAAATTTATTCGCAGTTATAAGACAGAAAGGAGGAAACAATCAAAACCCATCTCTATATGAGTTCAATATAATAATTGCAAAAGTGATGGCTACTAAGGTAATTCAATCTAGGATAACGATGCTTAACATTATTAGATGCGGTGAAAATGTTCCTTTTCAATCTCAGCGGCTCAAAATGATAAGCAATATGACAAGAAATTGCCTGATATCATCGAAAAATATCCTGATTTCTTCGTTGGCGATCATTTTGAAAATGAAGATATTGAAATGAAAATTGATTTGGTATGAATGAGGTATTTCACAGGCTACGTCGTTTTTAAAGTTGGCCTGAAAATAAACTGTGATACATGTTGCGCTAGAATTAAGAAAAGCGATGAAGTAATAAGCGCTCCATCTGAACTTTTTTTATTTCACAGCCGCAACTCAGATTTTGGGAACCTTGATGCGCCATCTGATCAATTTTTCGAAATAAGTAAGAAACATATTTTGATTTTCGATTCCATATTTTCATGCAAACATACAAAAAGGCCACAAATGAATGATTTTCGAATGACTCATGCTTGGACCACAAAATGAAATTAGTTCAATTTTTGGTTTTAATTCTCTTAAGAAAAAAACGTTCCTGGAAAATGGATGAAATAAAATCGAAAAGCAAGAGAAAAGCTAAGATTTTAGTTAACTAGTTAGTAAAAATTCAATTTTACAGAAAAAAATGTATATTTTTTTCAAAATTTTGGCTTTGAAATTTTATTTGTCAAAAACCGTTCATTATAAAAACTTGAAATTAATTTTTTTTTTTTTTTTTTTTTAAAAAGAACTTAACACTCAAGTGGGTATGAATACACTTATAATGCCTCAGCATGTGTTAAGTTTTTTGGAAAATGAGATAGAGAGAGAAAGAAAGATGTTTATTTCGTGGTTATTTCGCTCCATGGGTGGCATCCAACATTTAATGAGGAGACTAAATTCTTAGTGGAAGTTGCTTGATGTTGATTTCTAGTCAACTACTCGTCTTACTTGATTTTCGTTAACTGAAAAAATGGATAATATGTCTTTCGGGCGAGTCTGGGATTCGAACACCGGACCTTCCGATTTGGAAGCCAGTCCACTACCACTTGAGCCAGGGCCACCCATTGAAGAATGTTAATGAAGTTAGTTAATTTTGTTATTTTTTTTTCTATTTTAAGAATTTTTTATACTAAATTGTCCTTCCCGTCTAAACGGGGGGTAACAGACCCCCTTCTATACAATTTTTTCTTCCCTTAATTCAACCTAGGCTTTAGTCGCATCATATGAGGAATTTATTGGCAAAAAAATTTGACTAAAGTGAATTTTCCATAGAAATATCTTAGATATTGTTTAAACAATGTAAATAGTTAGAGGTCCCCGCTCCAAAATAGTTCTGATTTTAGAAAAAAAAACTGACAAACCATCGTATTTATTAAAATGAAAGCAAACATCCTTTACTCAGGAAATGTTTTTGTTCTTTTATTTTCCACTTCGTCACCTGTTTTCATGAAGCAATCCAATAAAAAAGAAAAAAAAAACAAAATTGCGCTTTTCAAATCCAACGCATAAAAATAGAACATTTTACGAGGGTTGGCTGAAAAGTTTCCGACCGCAAGATAAAGATAGCGGCACTCGTCAATAAAAGCTAGTGAATGCTAGTTGTGCACCTTTTGACAGTTACTTACCGAAGTTTCAGTCATTTTGGACGCGCAGTTTTTAGTTGGCAGTCGTTTGAGTGAGTGTTTTTTTGTGAAAATGGAAAAAATTGAGTATCGAGCTGTTATTAAATTCTTGTTTTCGAAAGGCAATACGCCTACGCAAATCAAAAATGAGTTGGACCCTGTATATGGGGACTCTGCACCATCATTTACCACAGTGAAATTTTGGGCAGCTGAATTTAAACGTGGCCGTAAGAGCTTGGGAGATGATAAACATTCGGGACGTCCAAAAACTGCAATCACTGACGATAACATTGCTAAAGTTCACCAAATGATGTTAGACGACCGCCGAATTAAAGTGAGAGAGATAGTAGAGGTTATGAAAATGCCCAAAGAACGTGTTTGTTACATATTAAACAAGATTTAGGCATGAGAAAGCTGTCCGCGGGTTAGGTGCCGCGTTTGCTTACGTTAGATCAAAAACGTGTTCGAATGAACATTTCCAATGCTCTGTTGGCGCAGTTTAGGCACAATAAATCCGAGTTTTGGCGCCGATTAATTACTGTAGATGAAACTTGGATACACCATTATACGCCCGAAACAAAAATTCAGTCAAAACAGTGGACTGCAAAGGGCGAGCCGGCTCTTAAGCCGGTTATCTTAATCAATTATCTTCAAAAAGGAAAAACCATTACAGGAGCATACTACGCATCATTACTTGCCAAGCTGAAGGCAGCTGAAATGTGGCGGAAAAATGGCCACATTTGCAGAAAAAGAAAATCCTGGTTCACCAAGACAACGCGCCGTCTCACAGCTCAGCGGTTGCCATGGCGAAAATCCATGAATTACGGTTTAAACTGCTTGACCATCCGCTTTATTCACCAGATCTAGCCACAAGCGGCTTCTTTTTGTTCCCTCATCTAAAAACTGCGCTTGGAGGACAGAGATTTTCGTCAAATGAAAAGACAATCACCTTCGTGAACAATTATTTTGCAGAGAAAAACGCCAAGTACTATTTGGACGGGTTAGAGAGATGGGAGCATCGCTGGGAGAAGTGTGTAGAGTTACAAGGAGACTATGTAGAAAAATAAAAAAAAAAAATTTTGAGAAAAAATGTCTTGTATCATTGTTCGGTCGCAAAGTTTTCAGACAACCTTCGTATGTGTGCTTTAAAAGCAAACGAAGTAGAATTATGCGATCATCAAAAAATAAGTGAGAATGTAAATTGTATATTGTCATGGAATATGGTATGTGCACTATGCCGAAAATCAAGATTGTGTGAGAAAGAGCTTTCCTTTCAATGCTCTCAAATATTTTTTGTTTCGTTTATTTTTTTTATTATTTGGAAAAGAGCTTTTTGAAATCGTTTTCATTTTTTGAGGCAGATAATACTTCTTAGTAATTATATATGGTATTCTTTGGTAGCACGTATCACAATCAATGAAGCAAGCTCGACTATTACTTAACTGAACTTCGTTGCAGCTTGGGTCAACCGTCAAGAAATGAATGAATTTGAAAAAGAAATAAAATGTTTCACATCGGATCAGTACACTATTATTATTATTATTAACAAAGCTGGCACACAGAACGGTTGTCTATCATGAGGAGATGTCTGTGCGTCATTTCTGTATGTCCAAGTCTCAGTCTCAAAAAACACATGTTCATTTTGGAGGAGGAAGTTGTTGGGTAGGAAGAAAATACGCCGGTTGGATTAATCCTGTAGTAGTGGTGGGTATATTGGCTCCAAGAATTTTTTTTTGTTGATGCCAGTATACGTCGAGTCGTTTGGTAAAGTCTGTTTTGGGTGATGGGTGCGGTGTAATGTTCGGTTGTGCGATGCTATTCCGGGCTGCGCTCTCTGTTAGTTCATTACCGTGGATGCCCTAGCGACCTGGAATTCAAAGTATGAGTAGATTCGGTGAATTTCGGATGATGTTGTCCCGAATTTTTGTAATGATGGTGGTAGGGTTATTGATGTTTCGGATTGCATTAACCGTAGAGAGACTGTTGGTGAAAATTAGAGTGTTTCTGCAGAGGTTTTTGCAGCTTCTGGTGCTTAGAGGATCGCTAGAGCTTCTGCGGAGAATATTGAAAAGTAGTCTGGTAGTTTCTCAACGAAAAAAACGTTGCCGTTTGCGATACTGCGAATCCAGTACCAATCGCGCTTTTAGAGCCGTTTGTGCATATTATGTCTCATGAGTTATTGCTGTAGCTATTGATCATTTCTTGAAACAGTTAGATGTACGTTTCCTTGGGCGTAGATTGCTCTTTTAATCTGGAGAGCCTTATGTTAATGGCTTCAAGTGGAAGCAGCCAGGGCGGCTACGGTTCTCTACCTGGTGTTTTAAGTACAGGTTGTAGAACTGCCTTTCTCACGCCTTCGCATTGAATGCACTCGAGGGGCATTTAGTAATTTTTTTGCGTTTTAGAATTTTTTTTTGTAGGGGATTTGTGAGGTTCGCAGATTTTCGGAGCCAAGTGGGATGTTAGAATATCTCGACGATCCTCGGTAGATGGATATCCTGTCCAGTACACTAACCTGACCATGTTATTCGAAATTTTTTTAATGTGTTTTATGGCGCTCAACGGACCATTTTTACCCCTCACAGTGTGTGTTTTATTTATTTATTGTTTTTTATAATGAGCGCGCGCTCAAGGGGTTTTTGTACCCTTAAAATGTTCGTACACAGCGCGGTTGAAGGAAATTTAGGGAGGAAGAAAAGACAGGCAGGTACCGATGTACATTGTTTTTAAATGTTTGTAAGTTATAACGACCAGGAAACACAGAGATCGGCAGGGCATTCCATAAGCGAGTTGTACGGCTTAGGAAAGAATCACGATATTTTAGAGTACGTCCGAAAATGGGCTTGAGGGTATACTGATGAGCATTCATAGCGAGACGGGTGTTACGGTTGAAAGTTTGAATGGGTGGAATGCTACTGGCGATTTCAATGGAGCGCTGGTGGTGGAAATAGCGATAAAACAAAGTGAGACAGGAGACAATACATCGGTGTTCGAGGGTGTCAATTGATTGACTGATATTAGTAGCACCAATAAGTTTTATCGCACGGTTTTGAATCCTATCTAGCAGGTGCAGAGATGTTTGAGGAGCACCTGACCAGATGTGGGCATTTTGGGCGGATGAATGCCTTATATATTGTGGCTAGATCAGAGGGGGTAAAATATTTCTTATATCCCTTGAGGAAATCTAGACATTTCGCAGCATTTTTGCTGACATCGAATATGTGGTCACTGACACACATACCGAGAATTAAAAGTTTATCGGTTTCGACGATGCCAGTGCCATTCATGGATAATGGCTGGGTATTTGAATTTCGCTTTAATGACAGCAGACAGCATTGAGTTTTGGAAGTGGAATTTACCACTCGATTGATAGTTCCTCAATTGGTTATGCTGTTAATATCGGAATTTAATGAGCTTAATATACGCTGCCGTTCCCGTTCTAGAGCCGAAGAGCAGGGACGTGAGTCCGGAACGAATATGAAAAGCAGAGAGTACTGTCGTCAGCAAAGGAATATATTGGATTAGAAGTAGCAAACAAGAGATCGTTGATTAAAATTAAAAAGAGTGTCGGAGACAGAACGCAGCCTTGGGGCACACCAGCATTTATATTGTGAATATCAGACTTGAAACCATCCAAGGCAACTTGAATTCTAATCAACGCATTTTCGACAAAAGAGCCTGATGCTAAACTCTGTCAAATGCCTTAGAAATATCAAGTGCAACTATCTTGCTTTCGCCAGATTGATGTACGCTTTGGTTCCACTTTTCGATGAGACATGCCATCAAATCACCAGTGGACCTGTTGCTAGGAAAACCATATTGCCGGTCATTGAAAAGTTTTTGTGTTTCGAGATGTTTCATGAGCTGACGGTTTATCAGCGTTTCCATGACCTTGGAAAGAAGTGACGAAAGTGCAAGGGCTCTGTAGGAGGAGAGAGAAGAAGATTCGCCTTTTTTAGGGACGGGCTGGACAGATGCTTTTTTCCATCTGCTCGGAAAGAGTCCTAAAGAGTAGGATTGATGGAAGAACACCTCTTCCGAAGAAGGGGAGATATACCATCTGGACCAGCGAATTTATGTATGTTGAGATCTTTAAGTACTCTTGCTACTGCACGAGTGCGAAAGTGGATTCGTCCCATTGAAGATTCGACGCACTCAAATGTAGGCGGGCACAAAGCACAATCTGGGAGTCTTGAACTAGCCGCAAACTGTGCAGCAAGCAGATTGGCCTTGTCCAAAGAGCTGACAGCTGGAATGTCATTGTAAATGAGCCTTGAGATGGAGGTTGAGGCAGAATTTCTAATGTTTTTGACGAACGACCAACAATTTTTACTGCCTTTGGGACATTGCAGTATTTGTTGCGTATTTGTTTTTAGTCGTATTGGAATTTCACGCGCTTGAGAAAGACGTTGCAGTCATTTCTGGCTCGTTTAAACTTTTTTCGGTGTTCCTCTGTCTGGTTGGTCTTGTAGGACCGAAAAAACATTTCTCTAGGGATAAAGCATCTCAAAGGGAATAGTTTCTGCGATCATGTCAGCAGGGGCATCCACGTCGTTATCGAGCCAACATAACGACCAGTTAAAATTCCTAAAGAAGTTATTAAGTCCGCTCCAATTAGCTTTCTCGTATTGCCATACAGTTCTTTTAGGAATCTTCTCTTACTGTGTGGTGAGTGTACGAGAATTTGATATGACACAATGGTCCGACGAGCCTAGAGGGGAAAGCACATCAACGATGTACTTATCAGGGTGAGAAGTTAAAAATAAGTCCAGGGTGTTGGCGGTATGACTATCAACGTCTGGTATCCGCGTGGGCTCATTTACAAGCTGCGTTAAGTTGTTTTCCGAAGCGAAAATCTCAACACACCGTCCTTCGAGTGTTGTATGTCCAAAATGTCGAAGCCACCCAGAATTGTGTATATTGAAATCGCCTGTAATAACGATTTCAGTATGAGGATGCAGGGATACAATTCTTTGAATGGAGTCAGACAGCGCATCAAACTCGTTAAAGGTCGAGTTGCTGTCCAGTAAATAAAGCAATAGTGGATAATTTGCTTACGTTACGTTACATCACTACGCACATAAATGACGAGACCACGATTGGGAAAGAATAGTGACATTAGTTCGTAGCCAGTTCGTAGCTTCAGATCAGAGTGATCTGAGAGGTGTGGGCGGGCATTTACCTGTGTTTCACTAAGTGCCAAAACAGCTGGTCTATATTTGCAGACGTGGACATACGCGGAGAAATGATTACTTTTTAGCCCGCGTATATTGGTTACTTCCACCCTGAATTCCCAAGTCATAATTACAAACAAACACAGTAAACATCGACGATACTAAGCAAGACTGCGAAGTGAAAATTCTTACGTTGGTTTACCGAATCAAATTGTTGTAGGTGGCCTTACAACAATATGAAACAGTGCACCAACAAAATTTTCACTCACATGTCCATAAACATATATACCTCCATTTGCTAGAAAGAGTGGCTGAAAACTGGACTCCAGAATGCGCTTTCAATAAAGTAGCCGTCGTGGACATATGCCGGAAACTATTTTCAAATATTAAATGGCATGAAATAATCTTTCGAATGAATTTAATAAATCGTCAGCAAATTCATTTCTTTGTATTTTATTTAAACAAAAATCTGAAGCTCTTAAAAAGTCCCCCTGTATACGTGAATGTCTAGAAACTTTGAAAATCAGTCTCTTGGGTTGGCCAATAAGTGTTTTTTTCTGTTTTAGTTGAAATAAAAAACGGAAAATTTATTGTTAGAAGAAATCTTAATCAGTATTATGTTTATGTGCTGTCATGTCATTTTCTACAGCTTCCTGCCATCATCCATTGATGAAATTTGTTCCATTGCGAGAGTTGATGAAACATCATGAGAACAACTTTGGGGTGTCTAAAGATTTTTTATCAGCCGGAATCATGCATCTTAGAAATGGTAACATTGATGAAGACAGGATCAAATAAATTTATTTACTTAATTTATGCGAAAATCAAATATATCAATTCGCGTATTGTAGCATACGCAAATGATTTTCCGTGCTTGACTGCAATAATTGTAATAATAATTCCTTTTTGAAAGTAAAAAAAAGCATAATGTTTAGAAAATAATCCTCATTTGTTTCCATTTCCTAAATAACACCAAACGCGTGCCACATGAGCTATAGTATCGACCTTTCGTTCACGTTTGTGCTGCAAAGTGTCTTTCAAGATAAAAAAAAAAACGGAAGCTCGAACCAACATGCGCAAACGGCGTCATCCAAAGTTAAGCAACACTAACGATAAACAGAGGGAACTTATTTGAACATCTATTACAATTGTGTTTATATCATTGCTAGCTTTAAATTTTAAATATTTAACAGGAACGATGTCGCTTTCTTTACTTCTTGATTTAAACAAGCCCACATTGGCATTTCAGCACAGCAAAATAAATGTGTATGGTCTCTTTATTAATGATGTGTAACCATTTTTCAAGATTGATTGGTTTGGGGAACTACAAAATTAATAACATTGCCAAAGACAGCCCACGTGGAACCACTGATAGGTCACGTAGAGTACAGCCTAGCCTCTAGCGCTCACTTGTATTATTCGTGCTATCATTTTTGCATACAAATGATATTGCTTTTCCCAGTTCCAACTGGTGGGGTTAGGCCTATTCTTAAAGGTACACACGCAAACATTTCGATTTTCAATGGTTTATCAATGGCTGCCGAAAATGTGATGACGTCAAAAACCATTTTCTTCTAAGCTAAGGAATCACTCCCGCGAAGTAGAGCAGTCAGTAGACTCCACACCGCACACGATTTCTGTATAAAGCGGATAATAAAATAAATAATAAAATCTCCATGATTCGACGAAAACACAAATGACACTTAAGGGCGTCTTTGGCTATGGATAAAACATTAATATTAACTTATTTATAAGATAAGCTTATCTTCGTCACTTAAGCATATTTAAAATAATCTCAAGAAAATAAACAAAAACCCAACCCACTATCAATTAAAAATCTCTCATGTTAAATGGGACTGTCCACTTACTAAGTTTAACATCATTTCGATTTCTTTCAACGACATTCTTTTCATATCCGTAATTTCGTGTCGGACTATAGAAAAAGTCCCTCACTTCCTCTTCTACTTTTCTTCCTGTGCCAACGAATAACATCCTCTCAGCGGAATTTCCTCTTTGTTGCAATGTCATTGACCAAGCGCTGATTCAAACTTTTGTTTACACTGTGACGTCCTAGTTACATATTATGTACGAGTATATGCTATGAATCACCTTGCACTTGGCATGTAAAAATTGTTTGTTGGTGTTGAAAAGTAACTGAATGGATCGATAATATCCCTCCACATGCATTTTTCGAAATGACGTTGAATGAAGAAGGAATCGATTTTACCCTTTAACTTTATGCGGAGTTGTTATGTGCAGATATTTAGCGTAATGACTGGGGTTATGTTGATGGAAGGTAAAGATTACATATTTAGTGTTGATTACTTCAAATAACTACATTTTGCAAATGGTCAAGTTCAGAGAGGTACAATAGGGTTGCAACCTGACCTTGGCGTGAATATACCCTGCTCATTACTTCCAAAGAATTTATACCATTGAATGGAAATTTTGCGACGTTTACTTTTTGTTCAGCTACGTAATACGTTAGTTTTGTTTCTGTTAGGAATCTGCCTGTACGCATATGGAATATCAGTATTATTTTTTACAAGTAACACTAGAATAACCGACAATTTCTATCGTAAAAATAACTTGTTTATACGTAATGATGAAAAATTGTTATATTTATCGATTTATTACTTTCTTACAAAATAAATTCCATGTTACGTAAAGTTGAACGAAGAAACATGTAGCGTGAAACAGAAATTTTGAACCAAGTTTTTCATTTGACTGGTGTGTAGTATTGTAATAGTGCTTACAGTTATTGTTTTCTATACTTTAACCCATTTCATCTACGCCATACAATGGCGTACATTGTTTGTTTTTATAAGCGGGGCCACTATAAAAGTAGATTTAATGCCAAAGAGCAGTGGAGAATAGTGGATGACTTTGTAGGAGAAGAAACAAGTGAAGAAGAAATTAAATCTCTAAATCCAATCGATAGTTACGAGAATACTACTCTCGATAAACGAGAGATATATTTTTCAAAAATGTATCCCAACAATATCCAACAAGTTCTACACGCATTTTCTCCGAAGACACAAACTCCATAGTATAGTAACTGAATGTGATAAAACAAATGTGATATCGCGCCTCAAATGAACGCAGTCCTGTGGAACTCATCGTAAAGAGTGTTATTGATTTCTTCGAATAGGTCCCGGTATTTGAAAATTGGTGTGCGTTCAAGTCCCGAAACGTATAGAAAGATTACAAGATTTTTTTCATCACCTGAACTCGCTATTCGCCATGTTGTGGATAAATTTCCTAAAACATTATTGTACAACATGTCACAAATCGTATAGAAACTGTAGCCGCTGTTAGTTAAAGTGTGGCGGAAAATGCTTAATTGTCAATTCGGCGTTGATCGCAATAGTTTAATCTTGAGTGTTGCGAAGAGATCTTGCTCTACATCCGTGTAAGATCCTGCTGGTGCAGAATCTAAAGCAATTTGCGACGAAAATTCGTGGATTGGGCTCTTAAGCACCTTAAAACCGATTCTCATTTCTATCGAAAAATCATGTTTAGTGGCGAGGGTCACTTTTAGCTCAATAGTTTTGTGAACAAGGAAAAACTGTTCTTTCTGGAATAAGGCAACCCCAAAAGAGACATATGATACTCAATTACACTTGAAAAAATTTGATGTGGTCTTCACACTGGCTAGTGGCGTCATTGATCCCTTTTTTTTTTGTCAAAAATAAGACTGAAATTCGCGTTACATTCAATGGCCAAAGCCACCGGATAATCATTAGAGATTATTTATTCGAAAACCCTGTATCGTGGTTCCAGCAGAATGGCACTTCGTGCCAGCCCATACGGCCAACATCTCTCACAGTATCACATCATCAAATTTCTCGTACGCATATGCACCATACATTTGGGTCAAAGAATTAAAAGAAATATACGGCAGTAAGAGAAGCCAGTTGAAGATGACTTAACTTAGAAATTTTAACTGGTCGTTATTTTCCTCGATGATTGCCACTGCTGATATAAGCGCAAGGACTATTCTCTTTACAATGAGATCCTTTATTCCTCATCGGATGAAGTATCGAACTAAATGAAAAGACGTGGTACGACTCGAGCTGTAAAATGACTGTCAGGATTAGGAAGCAGTTTTTTGGTCCTATAAGACCGAACAAACAGTGGAAAACCAAAAAAAAAAAATCTATCGAACTAGAAATGACTGCAACGCCTTTCTTAAGCGTGTTAAATTTCAATACAGCCAAAAACTGAGACAAAAAATACTACAATGTCCCAAGGGTACTAAATAAAAACGTTTGGTCTTTCGTCAAAAAACGTTAAAAATTCAACTTCTCTGCTTGCTGCATATTTTGCGGCCAACTCGAAAGTTGTACCTTGTCCTTGTCTTCGCCCTACTCCTAAGTGCGTCGAATCTTTAATGGGATGATTCACTTTCACACTCGTGTAGTAGCAAAATTACTTAAAGATTTGACATATACAAATCCGCTGGTCTCCCTTCTCCTAAAGACTCATTGCTCTTACATCCCGTCAATATAATTGCTGGTGTGCCCCAGGGCTCCGTTCTGCCTCCGACACTCTTTATAATCTTCATTCATGATCTCTTGTCTGCCACTCCTAATCCATTTCTAATTTCTTTGCTGATGACAGTGCTCTCTGCTTTTCATATTTGTTCCCGGACTCACGTCCCTGCCCTTTGGCTGCTGCGTATGTAAAGCTCATTACATTTCAATATAAGCAGCATTACTAAATGGGTAAGCGCCAACAGGATGAAATTTAATGCTTCCAAGACACAATGCTGTCTGCTGTTTGCCATTATCCATGAATTGCCATCCTCAAAACCGAAAAATTGTCCATTTTCTGTTTGTGTGTTAATGACAACCAGTACGTTGGAACGACTACATATTTGATGTCACCAAGTACAATGCCCACATCTGATCTGGTGCTCCTAAAACCTCTCTGCGCCTGGGAGATAGTATTCAAAATCGTGCGATAAGACTCATAGGCGATGTTAATATAACCCAGTAATTTGACAACCTTGAACACCTATGAAATTTCTCCTGTCCCTTGTTCTATCGCTATTTCTGCCAGTAGCATTCCGTCCCTTCAAATCTTTAACCGTAACATTCGTCTCGCTATGAATGCGTTTATGAATCAGTTTACCCTCAAACCAACTTTGGGACGTGCATTGAACTATCGTGATTCTTTACTAAGCCATACAACTCGCTTATGGAATCCTCTGCCGAACTATTTATTTTCTAGTTATTATAGCGTGCAAACCTTCAAAACAAGCGTATATCGGTATCTGTCTTTCTTTTCGCTCTAACTTTCCTTTGCTTGCGTAGTATGCAAACATTTTAAAGGTACACACTAGCCCTTGAGCGTGTCCCAATTATATAACAAAAAGAAAAAAAACTAGTCAAAGAAGTAGTTTATTGTATAATCCTTTTAATAAAAATTGATCGGTCTTTTACAGAAAGATAACTAGTCGCTTTAGTGACTAGAATACATAGTACCTACAGCCTAATCCGAACCTAACCCCGACACTCACATAAGAGATATTCCCCGGTGTCGTCATTGCTCTTAAAGTAATCGTAGCAAGAGTGCAACTGATGCTAAGCCCACTTTGGCATTTGGCAAGTTGCAGTCTTTCTTAATGTGTGACAACAGGAATGCGGAAGACTTTTTAAGGAAGTTAGAAGGAAATCATTTGATCCGTCTGAACCTGGAAGATTATGCCATCGAAAGTTATACTCACAACAAGTTTAACTGCCAAGGTAAGTCCTAACCAAAGGCTCAGACAGTCCCAACGCCGGTTCAGCTAATCAGAACTCTCTTTACCCTTGCCTAGCAAGTCCATCGGCAATTTTATTTCCTGTGATTTTACTTGTATTGTGACCGGGGCTTAAACAAGTCCCTTAAATTCAGCCTTCTGACTGTGTTCATAGACCTTTCTAAACTCACTTGGATGTAGGGGAAGGTTTAATAAGCCCTTAAGCATAGTTTGACTATCTCTATAGGCACATATTCTTTACCCTTTTCACATTTTATTCACACTTGGAAGAGGTCTGCCTTCCTTATTTAACGAGGGGTAAATATTAAGATGATCGTCCTCCACAAAGACGTCAGTGCAGTATTTTAGACTTTTTTTTTTTTCTTAGCTTTAATGGTTCTAGAACCAAGGTAAACCAGTGCGTTAGTAAGCTCCTAAGGCAGCTGGAAGTGAAGTACAGCTACATAGCTGCATTCATTTTTGTATGTCAGATGCTGTAGATTTATCATTTTCATTTTAAATGCATTTTTATTAAAATTAATTTATTTACTTTGACACCTGCCGTGGCTATTTCGAATTTGAAGGAAACGTAGGAGTTTCCTCTCCTTCAACAAGCCATTAAAAAATTGCAGGTGCTACCGAGCAACACCCCTCTTCTCGCGACTCCCTGCCGCTCTACTGAATCGGAGATGTTCCGCACTGCCGTGTGCGACATCTCTGGCGTAGTTGAGTCGCCTATCCGCACCTGTTTCGTGGTCTGTCATCTCGCACTGTAAATGGTCGGCTACGTCCCAGTAATCGTGGCAAGTATGTATATTTGAAAGGTTTCTTGCCTCAGTAAACAAACATCTTCTTTGATGAATTGTTCGCCGACTCTGATTTCTGTACATTCGAAAGCAAGTCATAAACAAGCTTTTTCAAGCAACCGAATGTTTGCCAACAAATTTGCTCTCACACCACACACGACATCCAAATACAAGCATATGCCGGATAAAGATCATATAGCAGATTACCCTAACCTTCGCATCGACTTGACTGCTATAAAACAATCTGTTTGTAAGCACAAAGGCACCTCTGGCTCTGGCTAGAACAACATCTACATATATGTTTGTTAAAATATAGATGTTTATCTAACCAGACCCTAAGGTATCTGACTGTCCCACGTCCCACGATCGAAAAATTGATATCCGAAGAGACCCCAGACAAATTCGTCATAAAAAGAATGGTCTCCGACTTCTGAAACTTGGTCTTCAACTTCCAGTCATAACAATATCGTTTAATCTCATAGTGATCAATATGCAAGAGCATATTAATTACCTCGGCCTTTGGACCGGACCGGTTGCTTCAACTTCAATGGGATCGTTGTCTGCACTGTTGTTATTGCCATACTCCACATATTTTAGCAATCTAAGATACTGGAAATAAAGAAATACGCATTTCCCTAACTTAAACCGGTTCATTATAACCTTAATCTTCCACTTCAAACTCCATCGATTCGATACAAACAAAGCAAACTCTTGTGTCTTGTGTCTCTGCAACACTAGGTAACACGGTATTTAGGGTCACCTTAAGTTTCACCCCTCAAGAAAGAGTGATATCTCCTCTTCTGTGGACTCTAATGCTTAATGAAATGCTTCTGAATCTGAAAAGTTAAGGAATAAAAGTGGTTCCTCTCCACGATGTCAGTGAAATCCTATACTATGCCCTTAGAATCCTTGGAGACTGGAGCCAGCTCTGTGGGCTTGTTCTATTCCCACATAAACGGATAATGCCATGATTTGACCTTCATTGTATTGATGGCAAAACCCTCCGGGTTGGAAGCTCAATTTCGAAGAATGTATAAAGAAAGCAACAACTGCCGTCTAGGCATGCAGCCGTATATTTGGGAGAAAATGGAGACCTAACCCCAAGACTATCCTATGGATGCACACGGCTATCGTCAGACCCTTCTTAACTTCTGGCAGCTTAAGATGGTGGCAATCCACATATAAAACTAGCAACCTTAGGTTAATGACAAAAGTACAGAGGATTGCATATATAGGCACGACACGACTCCCCTAGATCTGTATATCCAAGAATATGCAGCGAAAAGAATCAGCATAATAGGCGGAAACCAAATGCGAAAGGCCACGCCTTGATCCGTACAAGTGAACTGGGTTTATAATCTAATACGGACTACATACTACCCCATCACGACTTTGAAACACCATTCCCTTGCATTTTTCCAAGCAGAGAGGAATGGGACAGGAACCAAATGGTAATAGACTCGATATCCGTCTTCATGGATCAGAGATGGAGACAGCAACCGGCGAAGGCATCTTCTCCGATCAATTAAACTTACGATGCTCACGACACCTGCCGGACTACAGCAGTGTCTTCCAAGCTAAGATATTGGCCGTAGCAGAAGCAGCTAAACTTGCGCAGCAAAGGCAATATCCCACGAGGATATTACATTATATTTATTGAAAGCCAGGCTGCCATCAAAGCCATCGCGGCAGTGGTAATCAAATCGAAGCTTGAAGTGTTTAAGGCTCTTTGCGTTAGGTTACGCCATGAGCATGCAGACGAGCTGGCTCGAAAAGTATAAAAAGCAGATCAAAGTATCAAACCTCCACTCTGCACTCTGATAATACAAGTGGAGCGAACGATACAAATAAAAGTCAATGAAAGGTGGAAAACCCTTCCAACCTGCTGGAACTCAGCAAATCCAGAACAAGTAAGATTGTTGTATTGCTCATAGGCCATAATCTTCGGAGGGCCCCCGTAATAAAACTGCGCCTTGCCGACGACGAACTCTGCAGAGGCTGTGACCTTTAGGAAATTATTAATTCCACGACCTCTAAGAGCTATCTGCTGCTTTACCTTTCTTCAGATCCGCCGGTGCAACAGTATGGGTTAGACCCCCTCAGATCAAAACGACAACCAACGCGGTCTACAGGTCTACCCAGACCTAAGTGTGATGAGGGATGAAATGGACTCGGCTCCAGATACCTCATCAACCCGCCAACCTAACCTAACCTAAGCACAGTGTCTGCAGAGCAAGTTTGAAAAGCCTTTATTTTATGATTGTGTATTGTATTGTTGTTTCCATTTAAGATGCATTGAATTATGCATGCTGCTTTACCACACATTGTTGAATGTAGTCGTTGTTTAGCAGCGTGCTTTCCAGATCCTCAGCATAGAGAGTGACTGTATTGCTATATTTTCTTACTGAATTTTGACGACTTCTGTTGGAATTTTGTAGTTCCTTTTAAATTGTTGGTTAAATTTTGAACGTCGCCGCTAGAATACCATCCCTCAATGGATTTAATCTGATCCTTTTCGTAATCCTTCTTCTATCTTAAAAGCAATTTGCAATCTTGCCAGCCATTGACAGCGACTCTATCTAAAGTAATTTTTTTATTTGACAGTTTGCTGCCCTGTGAAACCAGTTTTACGAGTAGGTTTCAGCAGCATCGGTGCTGTACATCCTGTTCGTTCTTATCCTTTTCGACATTAGTATTAAAGTCGCCAAATATTGTATGATTAACAGACTTTAGACACTCCTTGCAAATCCTCTTCAGAATTTCGCAGAAGCACATTCCAGTCAAGTCGTCTTGCTCTTCTTTAAAATGTATCTTCTTCTATCCGGTGATGGCACATTTACCCAACCAAAGAAACTCAATGACAAAGTTGCAAGTTTAGCACGTATTTATAAGAATATAAAAATCATCTCGCTAATGTTTAGATTATCAGGATCCCTTCCCTCAATTTGATATATGTAATTCAACAAAACTTTAGAAGTTTAACTGGAAAAAAAGTTATTCTGAATTAGAATTTCTAAATCTCTTTATAGGATTCATATACAGATATAATCAAAATTTATTCAAAATACCGAATTAGTAATCATAGTTCGCAGTTTGACCTTTTCAGACGAATTTCTTATGTGCAATCTTAATAAAGTCAGCCATGCAGCAAGCTTGAAACGGCCTTGCTCTTAATGAACCCCTACATAAGAGTGTACATACGAGTATACTCTGCAATGACATTGCGAGTAATTCAATAGTCACTAAGTTTGGCAAAAAATCTGAATCAGCTTTTCTCTGCTCTGTGTGTTATCATATTGCATGACTCTGGAATATTTTAGATTCGGTTAGATATTTCGAAATGTTGATACAAAACTTAATAACGTAGGTACAAATACATACATATGTTATATTGTTATCCCTTATATTTCTCATCGGATTTCAAAGAATAAAAATGGATTTCTGCTCCAGAAAATCAGCGATGTCATTGCTCTAAATAGCGACCTTAATACAATAGTTTGATGCATCACGAAAGGAAACATTTCTATGCTATTGTTATTGTCAACAACTGAATATGAATTTACTCATTTCTTTGTACCGATATTGTGAGTCTGCTCAAAGAAACTTTTAATTTAATGAAACTCTGATGCTGCTCAACCTGATTTCCAGATGAGGCCGAGTTTGTACATTTATTGCATGCACCACATTTTCTTTTTAACAAAACAAACTTAATTTCAATTGTTCTTCTTAAAGGACTGCTTTAATTTCATTCATCGTCTGTCTGGGGCATGCAACAAGAAAAAAATAAAAAATGACGTCTGCCGACTTCATTAATAATTGAGTTTTCTTACCATATAAGGATATTCTGTATTTTCAATTTCTATGCTGGGTGTATTACCAACAAGAGGCCTTGACCTTGCCATTCCATTCCATTAAAGTACTCAAAAGGAAAACCTTTACCCCACACAGGACACCCTCGCCTTTTTCAATTTAATTAAATCTGAATTCTAAAAGCGTACACTAACCACTTCCCTGTCATCCACCCTTAATTCGAATAGTACGGCAATGAAAAAGAAAAAAAACAAACGAAATTAGATATGAGAATGTAATCGGCCACAAACTTACTCATCGGCCATCGGTTTTTGCTGATTTCATTTGGTCTAACCATTTCCAAATGACCGTCAATCGCAACACACACCCTATAATGTGTAAGTTTTCTCCTGCCTCACACCAAATTCTCGTTTAGATTTTGTTTTGCTTGCTGTTTCTTTCCCACCCACCAGCAGAAAGTTATTGTTGGCTTGTTTTATCAACAGTGAGATTCCTCTTTCGTCTAAAGTGCATACCCCGTCACCGTCGCCACTTACCATGGCTTAACAACAACAACAACAACAAAAATAAGAAAAATCATAAAAAAATAATTAGCATCAAGATCTTTCAGTCTGCTCGTCTGACTTCATCATGAGTGTCGGGCGCGCTCGTTTACCCTCTGTACAATTGTGACAATGTACACTTTCCGGTGACATCTTTATGTACATCGAATAGCACTGGGGCGGCGTCTTCCTCGTGAAGAACTCTTGTCTCCAAACTCCAATCTCCAGTGGATGACAACAACACAACGGTGACGTCGCAGAGTGTAGAATATAGTGTACCACATAGTGTGTAGTGTGTACTGTATAGTGTAAGGCTAGTAAAAAAAAAGAGCGTGGCACGGAAATGGGGGCCGAAGCTGAATGGGTGTTTTACCCTCTGCTGCTCTCTGCGTACGTACGTAATTTTCATGCGCAGGCAGAAAGAGACAACTCTGCCATGAGTGATTATTGCATGGCATAGCACCAAACAGAGAAGCACTATGTGCTGTCATTTCCATAATCTCATACGTCAAGAGAGAGTTTCTTCTATTGCTATTGCCTTTGCTACTTCTGCTCTGCTGCTGCTGCTGCTGCTACTATTACACGGCTGGAGAAAAAACCATTCTAATTTTCTTCTTTTTTTTTTTAATGTTGTGTTTAGTGTGCGGGACATAGAGTTTTATTCAAAGTTTTGTTGGGGAGTTATTTATTGTTACATTCTTTACTCAATCCCCATCACAATCGTGTACAATTAATGCATTCCAGTGCAAGGAAATTCGGAAAATTCCATGAAACAAAGCGCATCTGTTTTTAAAAAAAATCCAGTGTACGAGTCTGTCGAGTAATCATTGAATCAAAGTTTTTTTTTTTTTTTTTTTTTGTTCAAACGATTAAGGAAGTCTTCTAGAACGACGACAACGACAGTGACAAAGGCGACAGCGACAGCGGCAACGGCTACGACGACGTCGACGTCGACGACAACCAAAACGACAGCGACGAGGGAATATAAGGCATACAAGTGAGTCAGAGTGAGGGCTGAAGGGGGGCAACACTACGAAATCAATTGCTTCTTGTGAACGTCTTAGTCATAGTTATATTTTCCATTTCTATTCTCATCATGGTTTTCAACGTCTTCGCCTTCGTTTTCGTTTAGATATATTTTTTTAATTTTTTTTTCGGTCTTGATTCGATTTGGTGATTTGTTTTTGTTTGGCGGCAGCACCTAATCACCAAGTCTCTCTGATATGAATGAAAAAGAAACAACCCGATAAACTATGTACTAAATTATGCAAATTGACAACTCTATATATTCATTGATACTAAATCAAAACACAAGTTTAACATATTATAAAAAAAAATTAAATATTTCTTTCTTTTCCTATTCTCTTTTAGTATTTCTGAATCCATCGGATTTTGATTATCTACTAACCAAAGGCAATAATAATGTTGAAGTGGACCGAAGTTCATTGCTATTGAGATTCGACCCACTATTGGGTCATTCAGTGCCTGTAAATCAAGCGGTGAAAGCAGTTTCTTCCTCCTCGGCTGTATTAACACAACTTACAGCCGCCTCATCATTGTTGTCTATTGGCAAGCAACAGCAGCAGCAACAACAGCAACAACAACATCAAGATTCTATCCTGCAAAATCGCCTTAGCCCAACAAATGAAGAGGAGGAGCAGTTTTACGATAGTAACAGATCGTTTCAGCAGGAGAACGGGTTAAATTTAACTCTAACTCAAAATCAAAATAAAATCCAATCTCAGCCTACACTAAATAAAATCGAAGAGTGCCCAATTGAGGATAGAAAGCAGTTAAAGCAGAAACCACTTCAAATCACAGCGAGAAGTATAAAAGTAAGATCTTTCATAGTATTGTCATGTTTGTTAGATAATTGTGTTATGTATTAACCTGATAAGAATATTGTCTTGTTGCTTTTTATTTTCATCCAAAGAAAGTAGTGACTGTGTCGTGACAAGACTGTTAGAATACAGTCCACGTGTGTTTATTGTTTATGTTGACTTTGGTGACGATATTCTCTATGAAAATCTGTCAAAATAAAGATTTGTTTTCATGCCCACTTAAAAAGTGAGATCTGATATGCATTTTAACCCCGAATGTCACGAGTACGATGTACAATTTTGTCACCACTTGTGTTTTCCCACGTTGATGAATTTATGAACCAATTTCAAATTGCCTCAAGCGCGTACTTGTTGATGACAACAGCAAACGAACGAATTTTCTTTCCTAAGCCACTATATGTTTACCTTTAATCTTATATGGTGGTTTAAATGCTGGTTTGTTTATGTAGACAAGTTTTCATTGTTTTCTTTAGAAAGTAGTAGATCAAAAGATCTTCGTTCATGTATGTACTCGTATATACATATATTTTTAAGATCTTTGGAAGCGTGACCCTGCAAAATATTTATTGAGATCCCTGCTGCTGTAAATAATTAAATTCACGCTGTAAATGAGCGCCCACATATGCAATCGCAATGAGACAGCTAAGAGTGCGGACTGATTTTTGATTTACCCGTTAAGCCAGCTGTTAATAAATTATTACTCCTACGTTCGTCTGACCATATTAGCGCCACTACCATATTTTAAGCATACATTATCATTTGAACGCTTTAAATAGAACTCAAGCAGCTCAGCTTATTTTTTGCGATTCAATGTCGTGCTGTACTTGAAACGTCGACTTATTAACCTCGTGTAGAAATTTAAATGGTGAGATTAGTTTCTTTTTTTTTTGTCGTATAGCCTACGAAAGCATCCTACTTTTGAACCTCTCGCACATTTCATGCACTCTGAGAAGTGTCGTCAAACCCAATATCGATTTTTCAGTCTGCAGAGCAAACGTTTGATTTTAAAGCTTTTTTGATTGATTGCGGTTTCTACAACACTTCAAATTATTCTTATTCTTATTTCCCGCCCAGATTTGACTGATAAAATATTCAGATAAATTATTATTCTATGAATTCCCGATGAAGGTCAGTATCAGACGATCATCTAAGACTAGCATTTGGCAAAAAAACAGAGGATTGCTTCTAAAGTTTCGCTATTTGAAGACTCTTCTTCAACAACTAACATAGTTTATAAATATATTTTCAATGAAAAATAGATGTAGGGGAATGAAATAATCTTTTTGTTCAATAAAATGCGACATAAGATTTTCAATTAATTCACTTATTGTTCTGAGTATTCTTCGATCTGCAAAGTTGCGTTGGAAAAATGCGTTTGCTGGCATAAGAGTTTGCTAATTCTACTCTTGTGCGGTCGGTACACAGTGTTGGTAATGCGGATATTCTCCAAATTTGCCTATGCTGCATCTGTTATTTATATAAAGATGGCAATTTTAGTTTGTATTACATTTGCACTACATAAAAACATAGTAATATCTCTGAACAATGTGAAATGAGCGTTGACATTCGCCAGCCCTTTTGCCTTCCCTACTTTGTTGCCCACATTAAGTCGATGTTTCCTTTACTTACTTTTGATAGCGGTCCTGAGCCTCAACGAATATGCCTCTCCAGTCAACGTTAGCTATCTCAACCCATCTGGTACTAGTTGCGCATTAAGTGCGTGAGCCACCTTAGGTTGGGTCTTCCTATACTACTTTTGTCCCACTGAGGTTGATTCGAAGACCCTTCGGGCTGCAGCAGGTCGATGTAGGCGAAACATTTTGGCCGACACTGTTCCATGTCATACAGCTGTCTTTCGCTCAAAGCAATCAAGAGAGCTTTCAGAGTGTACATGATGAGAGATTCAATTGCCATTTTAGCTAATTCTTTTCTAGCAAGGTTGGCAAGGGTTATTTTGCGCTTAATGTCCGCGGTTATGTCATTACTGGAGTTCAATGCAGATCATAGGTAGATAAATTCTTTAACCACCTCAAAATTATAGTAGTCCATTGTTATGCATATATGTATGTATTTTGTTTTGCTTTCATTGACTGCAAGACTTATTATTTTTGCTTCTGCCTCAATACTCACAAGTGCTCCACTCACATTTCGCTAGTTTCTTCCGATTATGTCAATGTCATCTGCATCAGATGCCGCTGATGTGGAGATTCCATAGATCGATTGAATTTTCCACATGAACTGGTGTACTCGTATGTATCTCCTCCAGCTTTGGAAAGACTGCTTGGCGGTCGGCTCTGGCGATCTCTTTGGATTATAGCCGTCCGACGTCAAATCTTGGCACGATATTTTTGACTTTGATATCGTATCTACTACTGCGTAATGGTTACTGTCAGAGGTCTAAAATACTACATACATTACTTCCGCCTATCGTAACATGGTTATTTTTTTCGTGTTTTGATTAAGAGACCGCTATGTGTCATTTTGAATCCTAAGATGCGGGAAAGGTGGCATTTGCATGGGACGTCGGCAGTCGAGTCAATTTTATTTGAGTCTGTTTTCGTCTTCATCATTATTTTGTTTCTTTTTCGCAGGAAATCTAGAACCAAAGCCTCTTCCTGTTTGGGGTTATCCCCGCTGATATTTTGGCAATAATTGAAAAAAGAACCTATAAGCCATCAGTTTTCGCATCACTTTTTTTGCGGGGGGACTTGACGATTTTCATTTTTTAATTGGCCCTTATGCCAGTGTACTGTCAATGGCTCCAGGATTACTTTACTAGAGATCCTAAATAGCTGTTGCAGTCTACGTTCATATGCTTTTGCTTCGAAACCTTCATTTAACATATATCCGGGACCATCACACTGTTTAAGCAAGAAACCGTCTAGTCTTTTCAAGTGATCTGGGACATCTGTGATCTGACTCATTGATAATAGCATAGACGGCTTTTACACAGCGCATGAGCATCTTTGATGCTCAGTGTTGAAAGTTGAAAGTAAAAGAGATTCTAAAAGCAAAAATGACATTTGCAGAGCTAAACAATTTATTGGACTCTGCGGAAATGATTATTGATTGCATGGATACCAACTGCAGTTCGGACGGGTACATTTCATAATTGAAAATGATCTCGCTTGTTAATTCTTTGGTCCATTTAAATTCATCCACCGTACTGAAATGTTGCGCTCGTAGCAACAGCCAAAGAGAAAAAGAAATGTCAAAAACATGCAAAGGAAATCTTGTGTATCGGAATTTTTTTTTTTTGTTTCCTTTTCCCTCTTATCCCTCTCTTTTGCACTTATTTGAATCTCTCTAAACATGCGCTGTGTAAAAGCCGTCATAAACCTTACTACTATCACATCTTCAGCACCTAAATACAAACGTCCTGGTTATGTATAGAGTTGAATACTCAGAATGCATTTTAGAGCGGTTGCTACTAACAGATGATACCTGTTTCGAACATTAGAAGAGCAACTTCTAATTGGTTACCTAATCAATATGTGATAAATTGAACTATGTGTTCTTTTCATATCAGAGATCCAGTTGACCTGCTTCTGATTAATAGACGATTGACATTGGGAGAATTGATAAACCGCACGCATTTGTTACTTTCACATCCTACCTTGGCGTTGTCACTGTTGGCTATAACACTGTGGACTGATTGATCGTAGAAGCTGCAGTTCTCATCTCTTCGATATCGTGGTGCATGAGCTAACCATGTTTTGTGGTGCTCCTCCTCACTTCGCAACAACTGACGTAATTCCTAAATGACACCTGGAGCTGGCGTAGTAGGACTGATTAATAGAGGTCTTTTTCGTTATTTAGCAAACCGACCAAAGGTGATACATAACTATTTTCCTCAGACTCAAAATACATTTACGATAACTTGGTGCAGACATTTGTTTTGTGCTATAAAATTTGCACATTTCCTAGAGGTTTTCACAACCGCTATTAATATTAGCACTGTTTTTCAATATTTTTGAATGTGTAAAATACAGAAAGACATATTTTTTACAATCCTACGAATGTCTCAAAATCTTTCTTAACACAAGTAGCTTAACAGTAGTCTTTTAACTTTCACTCCAATTTGGAGGAAGGACACGTCTCTGTCTATTCAAACTTAAAGAGTCTCTTGTCAATGCGATAACATGTGTTTGCTTAAATGTCTGGCGTATGTAGTGATGGTGTAGACACTTCTGGGACTATGTCGCTGAACAGCACCAAAAGTTGAATAAATAAAGAATATAATACCTCGAAGATGAAAGCTAGTGTACTCTCAGAGTGTTTTTTTTTTTTTTAGAGAAATTAGTAGAACCCAAACTCAGATACCTAGATCAAAATTTGATATGATAAAGTTGGCGCCAATTAAAAGGGTAGTTACTTAGCCACATACGAACCTGATGTTTGGCATAATAATTAAACGGACTGATTTCACAAGCAACTAATGTAACCGGACATCGTTCAAAACTGTTCCCAAGGAGTTATTGACAATGTAATTAGAACATGTTTAATAAGCCCACCGGACAACTAATTATTTTGTTGTGAAATTTGATATCAATAGCCACGTCTGATCAGTGCTTAGCATATACCACTAATTAAAAACTTTAGATGTCACATTCAAAAAACATTTATAAATTAGTTATAATAAACTAATAGACGATAAAAGTAACTTTATTTAACATTTCACGAGTTACACAATAACTTTAACACATTAGAAAAAAATACAAGTCTATCTCGGACACATTGCGTGCCGACCACCATCGACTGGCAAATTAACTCCAGTTATAAAGCTAGCATTGTTACTAGCCAAAAATGTAATTGCAGCAGCGACCTCTTCCACATAGCCTGGACGTTGGAGCGCATGCGTTTGCTTACAGTTTTTCATGAATTTTCTACAAGTATTTTTGTCCATTCCGCCTCCTTTTTGCGTTTTTGTAACAATAACTCCAGGATTCACTGAATTAACACGAACACCTTTAGAAGCTAGATCTAATGCAACGCATGTGGTAAATTGATCTATTGCTGTTTTCGATATACTGTACGCTAGAAGACCAGGTGATGCTCTTAATCCACAAACACTCGATAGATTCACAATATTTCCTTTACTTTTAATCAAATGTGGTACAGCTAAGGTAGTTAACTGATAAATTGAACGGACGTTAGTGCGCATCAAGCGGTCATATTGTTCTAAATTTGTTTGTTCAATAGATCCATTCTCGTTGATGCTCGCATTATTGACCAATACATCGATTGCACCATATTTTGATATAGTTTCGTCTACAATTTTCTTTACATCACTCTCCTTGTCAACATCGACTCGTATGACTAGTGGAGATTTTCCATTTACAGCCTTACATTGTGCAGCAGTTTCATGTAACAATTCGACATTTCTTCCGGCAATTGTTAATAAACCACCGAGTTTTGCAAATCGAATAGCAGTACCAGCACCGATTCCAGTACCTGCACCAGTTACAATAATTACCCTGCCCGTAAAATCCATTTCAAAGCGAATATATTGTACGTAACACAGTCAGTAAACTGTAAGAATTACCCACTCTTTGCGGAGGAAGAGACACAAATGGATGTTGGACACAAAAATTTGGATATAGACCTTGATCAATACATAAAAGTGATAAAATTTGATAACCTTCGTCGAAAGTAGCTTTACCCGAAATCACGAAAAAAAGCTGCTAATTCAATAATTCAGATTAGCACTCTTAAAATTGACATTGGTAATTTAATTATTTTGGATCGTCAGTGTTTGTCTTTATTTGCATGTTTTGTCTGAAAAAAACTTGTAACAAACCGATAAACTCTCTTAAAAATTTTCCTACTTTGTCTGAAATACCAAATAAATTGTTCAAATACTCCGTTCTGACGCGGTTGTTTTGACGCATTCGTTGAAACTAGACGATTAACAGATGTTTTAGAAAGTGTCAATGATGATGCACATTTGAAGGACTGTTCTATTCTCAAGAAGTAGAATAATTTACACATATGTATTGGGTCTACAAGTAAGTTTCCAGCGTTTTTTTCCAAAATTTGAAGTTTTATTATGAAAACATAGTTACAATGCTTTATTCAAAGTATCGTCCATCGGATGCTACAACTTTCCCCCATCTTTCTGGCAATTTATGAATTCCGGACCAAAAAAATTTCTCGTCTTTCGAGCCCAAGAACGTATCGAGCCAATTTTTGATTTCCTCTACTGAGCTGAAGCGTATTCCCGTAAGAGCGTTCTGCATCGAACGAAACAAGTGATAGTCAGATGGTGCCAAGTCTGGACTGTAAGGCGGGTGAGGCAGAATTTCCCATCCACTATTTTGCTAATAGTTTTTCACCGAAACCGCAACATGTGGCCGAGCGTTGTCGTGATGAAAAATGCCTGGTCTCATATTTTGGCCGTTTTTCTTTTAATGCCCGCTTCAAACGAATTAGTTGGGTTCGATATAATGGTACTTTGATGGTTTCACCACTCGGAAGCAGTTTGTAGTATACGACACCCTTTTTATCCCACCATATGCAGAGCATGACCTTATTCACGTGAATATTTCGTTTCGGCGTCGATTGGGCGGGCTCGCCGGGCTTTGTATACGATTTTCTGCGTTTAGGATTATCATAATAAATCCATTTCTCATCACCAGTGACAATACGATGCAAAAATGATTTATTTTTATACCGCTGCAGTAACATTTCGGACATGCAAAATCGCCGTTCGACATCTCTTGGCTTCAATTCGTACGGCACCCAG
Organism: Volucella zonaria; assembly: GCA_963966105.1. Lineage (NCBI taxonomy): Eukaryota > Metazoa > Arthropoda > Insecta > Diptera > Syrphidae > Volucella > Volucella zonaria. The sequence continues at coordinate 58,968,360 of OZ014530.1, forward strand.
TTTCCAACCTTTTGAATCAATCCCAGTATTTTTAGGCGCAGGGAAACGGCTTGTTGCGTGACGCCCAATGATGCAGCAAGTTCTCCTTGAATCTGACATGGATCTTCATCCAGTAAAGCGTCCAATTCCTCGTCTTCAAAACTTTTCGGCTTTCCGGGGCAATCTTTGTCTTCAACTCCAAAATCACCACTTTTGAACCATTTGAACCACTCGCGGCATGTCGATTCACCAATACATTCCGCCCCATAAGTTTTCGAAAGCAAACGATAGGCCTCAGCCGCATTTTTCTTCATATTAAAGAATAAAAGCAGCGCTTCCCGCAAATGACGTTTATTTGGCTGGAAACTTGCCATGATTTTGCGCGATAAAATGTACGACACCGATAGAACTGCTCAAATATAACGCTGCAAAGTTGTTGACAGATACAAAACCTACAAATAAAACACATGGAGTCTGACATTTCTGCCCGGAATCCACTGGTGGCGCCATCTCTGACAAACGCTGGAAACTTACTTGTAGACCCAATATGTTAGGTGGTGTCCACTAAAATTCTGGTAAACAAAACAATGGCATTGAAATGCGTGATCCATTTTAAAGTCATTGCTTAAAATACTCTAGTTTCTGAAATTTTGTAGCTAAGTCTATATTTTCGAGAACCAAGTTAAAAACGAAAAAAAAAGTTTTGATCTGATTTGCCAAAAATTAAGTCTATACTGACTAATCCACCAATTATTAAATTTTTATTCTAATAATGAAGTTACCTCGCTATTATTGTGTCCCATTATATTCAAATAACATTCTCCTTTTCTGAATAAGAGAGACATTTTCAAGAAGCTCCCGCACATTTGATCTCTTAGGAAATTCAAGTAGTGGTTTAGTTTCCTATAACTCCGATCCAGACATTCACACTAAGACTCCTTCAAAACAAGTACCAAACTTTGGTAGAATTTTAGTCAATAGTTACTTACACTTACGAGTATAATGAAAATCTTACTTTTGCAATGATGTTGCCCGTATTAAATGGGGATTTGAACCTGGCTTGACCAATAATGAAAATTATGATGGTTAGACACTCTATCTCTGTAAATTGCATTTCGTCCGTTCACAAATTCATTTTCTCGAAAACCTCGTCCTCGATATAAAGTGCATTAATTCAATCGTTTTAAAACCTCATTTTGCCTCTAAATGAATCGACTCAGAAAGACTGATAAAGCCCTTCCAATAAAAATTAAATAATATCTGTAAGCAAGTTTTCCTGCAACGTTGACAGTCTAAAATGCATTCTATACGCAATCCATAAGTATCAATACGGATATTTTATGATCTGAAGTTTACCTGAGTGGCCAAGGCAAAAAACGGCGGCAACGAGACTAAGCAATGATTTAAAAATGATTTTGATCTTATGACACAACTTGATATCACAGAAAACAACTCGTCAATCAATAAAATTTAAATATTAGGTTGTACCACGTGAAATGTCCGATTTGCGCTCAGTCGCACATAGGAAGTTCGCGAGTGAACATTTGTGCCAGAACGTTAAAGAAAATTCCGTTCGAGAGATTTAAGCCTCGAAAATGGTTCACGTGGGAAACCGGAAACGTTAGTTGACGACGATGTTTTAAGAGCAAGGGTAAATGCGGATCCAACGAAATCGCTGCGAGAGATTGCACAAAGCATGGGAGTATCCCCAATGACAATAAGTCGACATCTTTGCTCTCATAGGAAAGGTAAAGAAACTCGATAAGCGGGTACTCCATGAACTGAACGAATCCCAAAAACTACGGCGCCTGGAAATCTGCGCATCGCTTACATTAAGAAACCAAACCGAACCGTTTTTGCACCGTATAGTCACTTGTGATGAAAATTGGATACTGTATGATAATCGTAAAAAATCTAGGCAGTGGATGGATTCAGATGAAAAACCACAACACACCCTCAAGCCCGATCTTCAGCCAAAAAATGTCATTTTCATTTGGTTTCATTTCTTCAACCAGGAGAAACGATAAACGCCATCAAATATTGTGAGAAAATCGACATATTGCATGCCAAATTGGCTGAAAAGCAACACCCGCGTTGGTCAATAGGCACGGTCCGGTCCTTTTGCATGACAATGCTAGACCCCATGCCTCACAAGTAACGGAGTAAGCAAAAACTGTTGCAGTTGGGATTTGAAATTCTTCCGCATCCACCATCTTTTGCGCAATCTGAATTCATTTTGCCGGCAGAAGGTCTTCCGGAACCCCTCTGCTCAGCCTTTGAAGATTTCATTGTCTCAAAATGTCAGCACTTCTACGGAAAAGGAATATTTGACCTTGTATCACGTTGGAAGAATGTCATAGATGCCAGCGGATCCTATTTTGATTGAATAAAAATTTACGGAAAAATAATATTGGCTTTTAAATTTTTACTATAAAATCGGATACTTCATGTGATGCAACCCAATACAAAATGATAACCCATCACAAGATATTGAAACCGCAGCCATGACTAATGTTTACTCTTTCGATTTTTATCGTAACGTAAATGACAAGTCGTTAATGTTTGCCATTGTATCTGAAACTAGATTTTCTTTCACTTCCATCGTATCTTGCATTGCCGCACACTACACTGCCATTTAAGAACGCCATTAAAGCATTGATTCTAAAACCAGACATGCAAAGTTTGCAACCTTCTCATGAACCCCATAACATAAGTTCATATCACCGCAGGATATCAGATATCAAAATTATGTTCCGTCGTTAATGGTGGAACAAAATACAAAAAGCTTTGTCATGGGTGCTTTAACCGAATCTTTTCACAAGTGACGGACGTACACATAATGTAGTTGAAATTGTTTAAACAGTGGGTAGATGCATGTAGACGCCAGTTGAGTTTAAATAGAGCTTAATGCACATGTCTTTACTTTCAACGCTTAATTAAGTTGAAATTTTCTTTTAAGACTTACTGGTTATTTAAGAAGCCGAGTTGATGTTGATGAGTTGGTGAAATACACCCCAAGTCCTTTTTGGGGTTAGTAACACAAACGCAGTTGACACTTCGCTTATTTTTTTCTTAAAGGTAATTTTATTCTGTATGTTATATACGAGTATGGTAGATAAAATGGTCTATCCTATTCAATCTAACTCATGTTTTCGTCTAGGTCCGCACAAAGTCTGAGTTAGAGTTGCAACTCGATTTCATTTCAACTATTCAATTAATCCACTACGTTAAAACTGTATACAAAAGTATAATACAGTTAGACACAATGACGAATTTACTTGGAAGGTGTTCAGGTTCATGACCACTTTTTTTCCAGCCATCCCCAATGTCTTATTTGCAACCAACTGGCAGTTATTTAATCGCCGGATACGGCATTCCATTACCCTTGGGTGGTGACGGCCAGGTAGAAGGAAGTTATTAGCATCGAAGGATCTTCGAAATTCATAAAGTATAGTTGGACAGTAACTATAACATGTTTTATTTTTTAAAGAAAAATAGAAGCCATCGAAACTTTGATCTGAAACGTCATCGGTACCCATCTTTTGTACATAGATGGGACGCGTACATTAAAATCGACGTGCTGAACGTTACCAGGAGGTTTCGAACTAGCTACCTGGTTCCCCCTACGTTTAAGATTAGTCTCGGCAGTCCTTTCAAAGATACAGAGCATAAGTAACCTTCCTTTTTCACTTTCCTTATATAAGGAAAGTAAAGTATGTACATGCAAGCAAGCTGCATTAAGTTTTCATAAGCAGTGCGTTTTTTCACGAACAGTCGTTAAAAAGCCTAACATTTCTAAGTTAATAATAAACTTGTTCAGTGAACGTGAATCTACCTGATATTAGGTTTCAATTAAACAAATGAAACGAACGACCGTTTGGCGTTATCTTGCAGTTGAATCAACGACCTGACTAAAAACAACGGTTAGAACTTAAATTACTTATCACCAAGCGCAAAACTTCAATTCTGCAAGGTGGCGGAAATGTCCTTATTTGATTTCCCATGGCAGTAATTTTGTAAATAAAAATAAACAAGTGGTCGCCACCAAAGTTACGGGCTCACTTGGTATCATTTTCCTAAAACTTCTGGCCATCAAATCTCCAATTCATTTCCAAATTTCCAAAGTTTTCTATTAGGGCCACTTAAGCTTGTGACTAATCCACATAAAACTGAGATTTCAGTAAATTCAAAAATAGAAGTGTGAAACAACCAAATTGGATGATCCTGCGAGCTATTGGCAGACCAATAAGCCAGCAAAAATTAACGGATTGTTTGCTCTTTGTCACAGCAGTGATAATCTCGAATGCTCCGGAGCCGGTCACATCTGCAACAGCCCTGGGTTTAGCGAATCTCCTCGAGGTGGGCGGCTAAACGTCGTAGGATTTCCCCAGTCACCTTCGCACAACCTAGTAAACGACGACGAAATTCACGTTAAGCCAAAATCTCCATCAGATTATATTTTCTAAGAACATTGTCGAGTTTTTCTAAAGTTTTGCGATCCATTAATCTTAGTGTAATCTACTTCTGTTAACTTTACAAATGCCAAAGTCGTGTATCATAAGACCCTATTTCCAGAAATGAGAGCATGACTTTTGCGCCACTTTGCACAATGTGTGCAACCCCCCTTTTTAATATGATGCATATTTCCAAGCAGAGCTGAATCCTGTACCTTTATATTAACGTTGGTATTTTTACGTTTAGTTTCTTAAGGCATCGTGCTGCTTTTAACGTAGTTCGAAAAAAAGGAACATGTTTAGATATGTTTTGGTGTATATACAGCCTTGGCCAAAAGCACTAAGTACCCTATAAAATTATTTATATCTTCTAAAAGCAAAAGGTTAAATGAAAATGTCGGTGGCCGTGGTTCAAGTGGTAGTGTATTGGCTTCTCAATCGGACGATTCGGGGTTCAATACCATCCGTGGTCGAAAGATTTTTTTTCAGGCAACTAAAATCTCGTGAGATGAATGGTTGCTTAAATACAACATCAAGTTAATTTACATTTAGTCTCCGCATTAAAGGTTGGATGGAGCGCAATAACCACTGAGCCCAAACATCTTCCTCTCTCCCTTTCTATCCGAAAAACTTAACACGTGCTCCGGCATTTTAAGAATAATCACACCCTCTTGAGGACCGCGTTTGCGTTTGACCTTTATGACAGCAGCGATCCCCCTAGGCGAGGCATAGAGCTATCTAGTTGGCACTCTTCCGAATATATAATACCCCACTCTTACTGTAACACATTTTTAAGTGTTTCGGTCGATGTAATCGAGTGCTTCTTGATCCTACGCTTCAGAATACCGCATAGATATTCTATAGGATTCAGATCCGGAGACTACAGACCACTCGAGCAAGTCTATATTGTTGTCTTCAAACCACTTCATAGTAAGGTCTGGTTTATGGCAGAGTGCATTATCTTGCTGGAATTTGACGTTTTCTATATTGGTATCCTCGAAAATGTTGTAAATTATAGCGTCGCAGCACATTAACCAACACATTTATGTACTTACGGTAGTCCATCCGACAGTCACACACATGTATTCGGCACACACCGCTGAACGCCATGCAACCACAGGTCATTAAGAACTGAAACGAATAAAATTTGGAAACTTCAAAGTAAAAAAAAAAATATTTTCATAATTCATGTTAATTTTTTTTATTTGCTTTAAAACTCTGTTTTTATTAAATTCATTCACAATTACAAAAAATAAAAGAAAATATTTGGGTTCCCATCTTTCCTCAACTTCTTTCGAATGTCCTTCACAAGGTTGGTGACAGTTAAATCCGTGATCTTTTTGGACGCTCTTTTCAATTTAGCACTAAAATCTTTTACGTCCGTTGCACACTGCTCACTTTTCCTCAATTTAGCTTTGACCAAAGCTAATGGGACGGCACTGTGGAACATTGGGTGGATTCATGTCTTTTGGGACAAAGTCGACATTTTTAGCAAGAAGAAAGCTCAATGTCGCATAGAGCATAGTGAGCTGAAGCTAAATCTGGCCAAAATAATGTTGAACCCTCGTGTTTGTTTAAAAAAGGAATCAACCGTTTTTTTAGGCACTCGCTAATGTACACTTCTCTGTTAATTGTTTCCGTTGTAATAAACGATGAGCTTCTGTTTCCTCATTGGCAAATGGCCTGCCAAACGAGACATTTTGACCCGAATTTTTCCATCCCAATCGATGTTGTTGATTGCGGAAGAATCTCAGCTTCAAGCGAGTTGCAAAACTGCGCACCTGGAAGAGTAGTAAAGTCGGCTTTGACATTGACATAAGTTTCATCATCCAAAACCAAGCACGCTTTCTTGTTGCCGATCAACTCGTATAGCTTTGGGGCTCGTGTTTTTATGACTTTTTTGCTTTTCATTAACTTTTGGTATTTTTTGTTTTTTTTTCGTGTTTTTAGACCGTTACGTTTTTTAGATCTTTGTACCATTGTTTGGCTGGTATTACATTTCCGAGCAACATCTCTGGATGACATCGTCCGGTTTTTTACGATGGTACCCACTATTTTCCCCTGTTCAAATTTGATGATCTTTTTAGGGCGTTCCTCTTGACTCATATTTCATAAATATTTTAAACCGCACCGAACTAAAATCAGTAACAAACTGAAATTAGAAAATATACAGGCTAATTTGGGTACAAAATAGGATTGCAATTTCTACGCATTGGAAATATAGTCCGTATTAAAATTTACAGATTTTATTCGTTTCAGTCCTTATACTGCCTAATTCGTGCTTAACATTCTGAATTGTACGCCTCTCCAAATCTTCGTCTCAGAAAAGTCACAGTATTTTAAAAATGATGAAATTACCTAGAATACGTCAAAATTAATAAAATTAAATTAAAAAAATGATACGTACCTCGAAATTAGATTGTATTGTATCAGTATATTGGACCAATCTTCTTCAGTAAATGCACGTGTTTTTTTGTGCAGTTCAATCGTGAATTCCTGTTTTTTTCTGAGGGCCCTGGCTTCTTTCTCGCCTTGCGTCCTCTAAGTCCAGATTCCTTAAGTCTTCTTCTTTTTCCCAGTGCCTCCGAAAACTCGCCAGATACCGCAGACGAGATTTTCGTCCAAGTTTTAAGCGAAGATTGCATTTAATTTCGATACTCCCGATGTGTGGTAATCTTTTTTTTCTCCCGGATTTTTTGCGAATCTCATGCGAACCAGTCCCCTTGTATCGTTTAGTTGCGTTTTGCACTGATCAACGTGAACATTTCATTTCCTTTGCAATTTAAGTTTGATTTTAGCCTTGCTCAAATAAAAGCTGTATTTTTACACGTTTTGGAAAATTCAGTTCACAATTGGCTTGTCATGAGTTGTTGAAAGCGAACTAATGACGCGTTTACCGATTTCGAGCAATGATCGCGCAGTGATCTCACACCGAAGAAAATGCTCAAATATGCGGTTGCATTATAAAAGTGCGTTGCTGACCCATATATGTACCTACCGTTTACAATTTCGTATAATGATGCACTAAGTCATTCATAATTCCACGAAAGGAGAAAGAAATTGTGCCTAATATTGTACATTTGGCCTAGACTGTATTTGACTATTTACAGTCACTACCACTAGTACCAGACAGAAATTTATATTCTCGCTAACAAGCTTTAAGGTCAGTTAAGTTAGCATGATTGATTAACGGTGCTGGTTTAAGTTTCGTGCCATTCCTAGAATTAAAAAAGTTTACCGATGCTTCCTCAAGATTGATATTGTCGTAGCTCTTCGTTGGCAGTCAACTCGTAAGAGGCTGCATGATTTTCAGAATGTACCCGGTACATTTGAAATTGTGGTTGGTGGGTGGATACAAAAACTTGTCAAGAATCGCAAATCTGCGGTGACAGTCTTAGTCCCCACACATTAGAATTACGATCTCGCATACTTAAACGAGCACTAAAAAATAATTTTACTCAAGAGATACGGGCATCTGCGAGATATGCTTAAGTAAAATAAATTGACTGCACACTTCATCTTTCCCCAAGTTGACACATTTTCTGAGAGATTTTCAACTTTAAAAAAGAAAATTTGAACGTAAGCTGAAATACTACTTTTCATAAAAGACACATACAGGTCATGAGAGCTGGCTCAACCTGCGATTTGCACAAAGCGGCTTAAAAGCGAAGTACTATGGTCTATGTACATTGTTCGCTTTTGCCCAGTTTTCGAAAAATAATGTTATAAACCAAGATATCGCCTAAGGTGGAAGCATTCAGATAGATATTCAACTGTTGAAGTTCTTCACTACGAATCACTATTTTAAAAATGTTTAAGAGCCATTTGGTAATCTTTCAAAAGGAGCTGGATGGAACCTAAGTAGCGCTGACCTTCTGGTTAATTTTTGTTTTTTTTTTTTTTTTTGAATTTTCATTCTTTGTGGTTTACATTTAAGATGCTCAATTTTGTATTTCTCAATTCAGTCTATCTGTATTCTGCTGCCTCGTCGTGTCATCAGTTATATTTTTGCTTATTGTTCTAGTGGTAAAATTGTATAAATGCAATAGCAGTTATAAGAAAATTGTTGTCTCCGTCAAATAACAATACCACTAACCAATCCTTACACTAATAGTTGAATTTTATTGTTACTTTATTGAACACATTCCTCAGAATCATTCGTTCGCCGTTGTTCTATTGAATTTGTCTAGAGACAGTCATGTAAATTCGTTTCGTGTTGTCTCCTGAAATATTGTACATATGTATTTTCCTAAACCTCCTCTCAACTCGAATATCAATAAAAGAATCAATTTTATTTGAATTGCAGAAGAATGTCAAAATGAGTGTTGACGTGATACAGGACATGAAAATTGAGAACGACTGCAAGTCCATTGAACAAATCGAGTAAGTTTCTAACACCCTGCTCCATTAAAAGAACATCAATCTATCATTAGTGACCATTTTCTCACGCCTTCTTTTACATTTCAATTTTGCAGTACACAAACTGATGAAAAACAAAATTTCAAAATGGATGAACTAGAGAAAAAAATAAAAAATGAAGTGTAAGTGGATAGAGGATAAATGATTTATATTTTTTTTAAATAAATAAAACAACTTCACTGACATAATAACCCATTTCCTATTCTTAGTCTCAAAACGGAAGATATCGAAAAGAAACTCAAGGAGGCAGAACAACGTGAAGAAGCTTTAATCAAAAGAATAACAGAGAAGGACAAAACAATTGCCAAAATGAAGTAAGTTTTCCCCCCAGTGGGGGTTGTGAACATTCTCTACTTTCCTCTACATACATAATGCATATAAAACTGCGCCTAAATTAAAAGTAATGACTGCTCCTTTTTATTTTATTTTTATTTCTTGCAGTGGTGTCATTGAAGCGTATGAAAAAGCCATTGCTGAACTTATAGCGGAAAAAGAACAAATAATACAGAATTACGAGAAACAGTTAACGGAAGTTAAAACAGATCGAGATTCTAATTATCATCACTTAACCTCGCTGGAAACAACCTTCTCGGATTTGCATGTGTAAGTTCTTAGTTAGAATAATTAAATAATTTGTGAGCGAAACACAAGAGACATTTTAAAGAATTACTTGTGCCGCCGTTTGTCACTCGATATTGCATGGTTAGCGAGACATGAAAATGCTTTTCACCCACCATTGGCATTTAGATGACGTATTTTATTACTACGTACTTGTGTTGTTCTAATTAGTTACTATGATTAAGCAAACTGCAAAATTTTAGTTCAAATGTACTTTGTATACGTTTTTTTTCCGCAAGTGACTTTTTTTTAATAAAATGATACGAACTTTTGCGAAATATTTCTATGTTGCGTATTAAGTAACTGAAATGAACGTATGAGTTTAAAAAGTTTAGGGTTTTCTTTATGATGTAATGAGTTTTAGCCATGTTGAATTACGCTGCAAGTTTTTTTTATCTTGAAGTGCGTTTCTGGCAAACGGCGTCTACGATCGAATGGTAAGGTCTGAAACACTCGTAATTCTACATTTAATTGCGACCTGGACTCATTGGGCTGCGTGTCCTTAAGCGTTTGCTTAAGCTGGTTTTTCAAAAAAAAAAATTTGGATATCTTGTTGTGATTAGGGTAGATGTACTCTCGCCGCTAAACATTAGTAATACCATTTCCCACTGTTCAGGGTGTTAAAATCTAGGGTAAACCTAGACCTCAATCAGCAAGCGAGCCAAATAATTTTGTTCTTAGCCAGCTGTCTTTATTTGCACATAAGGTGGGGTGAAAAGTAACCTCCTTGGGAATGAAAAAAATTTTTTTTAAACGTTTTTTATTTTTTTTCAATATAGTCCCCTTTTGGTTTGATACACTTATTCCAGCGATTTTCCAACTTCTTGATCCCGTCCGAAAAGTAATTTTCCGGAAGGTCTGCAAAATACTCCTCCGTGGCGTCGATGATTTCCTCGCGTGAGCTGAATTTTTTTTATTGATGAGCCATCTTTTGAGATTTGGGAAGAGATAATAGTCCGAGGGAGCCAAATTGGGCGAATACGGTGGATGCGACAGCAATTGGAGCCGTAAGTCATTGATTTTAGCCGTGGTTGCGAAGCTCTTGTGCACCGGCGCTTTGTCCTGCAAAAACAAAATTTTTTTTCGCTTCATGTGAATCCGTTTTGCAGCGATTTCGACCTTCAATCGCTCCAATAATGCACAGTAATACTCGATGTTGATGGTTTTTCCTTTTTCGTGGTAGTCCACGAAGAGTATGCCATGACAATCCCAGAAAACCGACGCCATAACCTTTCCGATCCATCGAGCCTCCCTCGGCCGCTTCGAAGCACTCGTGCCGGCTTCAGTCTATTGCCGCACACTCATTCTGTTCTCTGGTGTGTAATAGTGGATCCAAGTTTCATCAACAGTTACCAATCGACGCCAAAAGTCAGCCCGATTCCGCATCAGCAAGTCCAAACACTCTTTCGAAGTGCTCTCGCGTTCGTGTTTTTGGTCAGTAGTGAGCATGCGCGGCACCCAGGATAACTTTTTCATATGCAGAATATTGCCCAAAATATGACATGTGCGCTCAGTACTAATCTTTGTGGTATCTGCTAGCTGGCACACCTTCACTTTCCGGTCAACCAACACCATTTCATGTATTTTTTGACATTGTCCTCTGTAACCGTATCGGAGGGCCTGCCGCTGCGGACTTGATCGGTAGTGGAGTTGCGGCCACCACGAAACTCTCGAAACCAATATTTGACGGTGTAATCTGACGGAGCATTAGCCCCATAATATTTATCCAACTTTTCTTTTGTTTCCTTCGCCGTTTTGCCTCTCAAAAATAATATTTTATGAGAGAACGAAAATCGTTTTTGTGCATACTCAACATGATGCCAAACACGTCAACAACAATCAGCTGTCAAAACAAAAATAAAGACAGTATCGCACTGAAATTTGGTATGTCTGCCTAAATATGAACGGACTTCAAGGCATCATAACCTTTTTTGCAGTAGCAGCGAATTCTGGCGGTCTGGGAGATTACCCCACCTAGTAGTCTTTCGCCATTTGTCCGCGTAAACAAACCCGAGGTATTCTTTCGAATTCACAGCGATTATAGTATGTCGATTTGCTCTACATGCACCAACGGTATTATGTGCCAAATGCAATATTTCATCATATCAATATCGCTGTACGGTTTTCAAAGCTTTCTCCTTCATCTTTAGAGACCGGACATTACTATTAAGCAATCTTCTTGGCTCAGAGAAGCAACTATTAAACACACTATTAAACACAGTTTAACATTGGATCGTATCTGATAAGATGTTATTTTCTTATAGTCAAACCAGGCAAAATCTTTAAATCCCTAAAAGTTGCCCCAGATCTGCCTAGGTAATGAGCATATGGCAGCGGTGCGTTCGTACGAGTAAATCATGTAGGTACGATTATATGTCTTCGGAAAATACCAGAAATTGCTGCTATAACAGTATCAAAATCCTCGCTCAATTCTCTCATACTCTCGAAATACTTTTTCTTAATCGATAATAACAAATATGTAAATTTGTACCCAATGAATAACGTCATTCTGTCATGCTGCACAAATAAACGTGGTCTTGCAATCGATGCTCAGGTGAAAGGCTTGTTGGTGAATGTTTTCGGGCGTTCGCATATAAAAATACGACAGACAAGACCATGTACATGAGGTTAAGAAGACTTACCTTTTCTTTTTTTTTTTTTTTGGATCCGACAAATGTAATCATCAGGCATACATTCTTTGGACTAAATCTTTAAGATAACTTGGAGAAAATACTACCAAAAGGCTTGAGCTGCTGTAATCCATTAAAGGCAGAACTAGATAAAAATATTAGCTGTCAATACCACGAATGGTCTGTCAATGTTTATCTTTGTCTCGTTTAATCTAGAGGAATGATATTCGCGTACCTCAGCACCATTTACGATTACAGTTTGAGTTTTATATCCATACTTCTGCAAGATTATGTGCAAATTTATATAGCTAGTCCTGCCATAAGTTCTGTTACACAATTTCCAGCGCTTACCGTTCAAAACTTATTGCGGGAATAGAACCGTTAACTTTTTTTCAGAACATATGCACTGATCAGTGAAGAATACTAGTCATTTTGGTTTCAGTTTGCAAACTATTAACATGAAGTGGGGCGTTAAAGAGAATCGAGTAGAGCGGTAATAGCGTTGCATAAGAGCGGAAAGAGTGCTGCCCAAATTTTCAAGTTGCTAAAACCATTTGGAATATCGAGAATATTCGTTTATCGGGCTATTGCTCGCTTCGGCGAATTGTCTGGAGTAGAGGACAGGCCAAGAAAGTGGTCGCCCGCGCGTCGTCCGTACGAATGCGGTAGTAAAGGGAGTGCGTGAACGAATTCGGAGAAACCCCCTTAGGAAGCAGAAAATCATGTCCAAGGAATTGGATATATCAACCAGATTCGGGGTGATCTGCATATGAAAGCGTATCGTCGCCTCACGAGTCATCTTCTAACTCCTCAGCTAAAAAAAATTAGGCTGGAAGCAAGCGACTTTTGCAGTGGCACGCAGACAATGCCCATGAAAACATTCTGTTTACGGATGAGAACATTTTTACCGTGGAAGAAGTTTTCAACAAACAAAATGACAAAATTCATGCCACTTCATCTAAGGAAGCGAAAAAAGTTGTTCCAAGGGTTCAACGTGGACATCATCCCGCTTCCGTAATGGTTTGGTGGGGGGTCTCTCACCATGGTGTCACATCCCTCCCTCCATTTCTGTGAAAAAGGCGTAAAAACTAGTGCAAAGCCTTACCAAGAATATGTGCTAGAGGGTATTGTGAAGTGTTTGACCAATACCCTTTTCAATGGATACTGATGGATATTCCAACAGGACTCTGCTCCAGCGCACAAAGTAAAAATCACGCAGGAGTGGCTCAGAGTCAATATTCCTGCCTTTATAGCAGCAGAAGATTGGCCGTCGGGGAGTCCAGATCTGAATCCACTGGATTATGGTTTCTGCTCAGAATTGGAGAACATGGCCTGCAAGACTCCCCACAGAAATTTGAAAAGCCTTAAAACAGCATTAACCAGAGCAGCGTCCACGATCTCCATGGAAACCGTACGTGCCGCTATAGCCCAATGGCCACACCTTTTGGAAGCTTGCGTTAAAATAAAAGGCCGCCATTTCGAGTGAATAATCAATATTGTGGTCTAATAAATGAACCAATTTTGAATACAATATGTTTACTGTTTTTTTTTTTTTTTTTTTGTATAGCGTTTTATATTTGTAACAAAACTTATGGCAGGACTAGGTGCAAAGATGTGTGGACATATTTCACTCACATATGTTCTGGTAAAACTACAACTAACAACTGCGTTGTGATTGTAGTAGCATTACTTAATACCTTCTATTGCACACTACTTATTCTCTATATTTTCTTTTTGGAAACTCTGTGTTTTCTCCTCACTTTCACTTTGGAGCAAATCCGTGGAAGTCATGTTGAACCATTCTGTGGGCTATCACACAAACTTCTTCATAAACAAGACAGCGTGCTTGATTGTTCTATTTTTCACCTGATTTTAGTTCTGCTGCCGCTATTTGTATGAATCACAATTCCCACTTACTGATTTGTTTAATTCTCTCGAATACTTCGTGACAGTGTTTTCTGTTTGTTACTATTGCACGATGCATTAAAATCATCAAATAGCTTCAGAAGGTCTGTAAGCGAGATAAAAAATTATGGCGTCGGCAAGCCTAACGTTATTTATCAACAGTTCCGGCTATCGTTAAGTTCCTCTTTGAACCCTTTATCCATTTCTTCAATTTTGTTGTTCAATGTTCTGATTTCGGCTGGTTGAATCCAATAGAGGTACTTTTTGAATATCTTAATTTACTTGTAATAACATGTATGTATGGATGACAACGTTTATGTTGCGACACCTTAGTTTCAAAGTGTTTACAAATATATAGTTCTTCTATTGTAGTACCCACGTGGTTTCTGAAGCCAAACTGTGTTTAACTGATGTCATATTCCACCTTACAGAAACTCTGTTTTTTTTTTTAATTGTTTTCAAAAGTATTTTTAGTTAGTGCGGGACAATAGACTAATGGTTCTTTAGTCGACTCCCGTAATTCCTGTAATTTGAATAGACTTTCGGATCTCTTTTTAGCTATCTACTTTTATATGTTCTATAATTTCGTACAATGTTAACACGCACTTCTTCACCATCAGTGATATACATATATAAGTGATGTCAGGAGCTTTCATTTCTATTGTGTCTGTGAGTTTCTATTGTCTTGGAATAGTTTTGTTGTGTACTCTGCATCCCGCGAGTCTATTTTGATGACAACCCTCAAGAGTTATTTATTATCATCAAACCATCCTTGACCTTTAGTACCCCATATTTTTCATGTTTTCGTGTAGTCTAAAGTTACTGTTAGTATTTTCCAATTCGTTGTACTGTCATTTCCTTCTCCCACCGCCAAACTGTGGATCTGTATGAAATTTTTTTTTTATTGCATCGCTCTGACTAAGATTTTCAAGCGTGGAAGTCTACGTTAAATAGTAAACATATTTTATGAGTTATCTTCGTGGATCTTTATTGAATATGAAAGTTCAATTTATGGCAATTATATGTGGAACACAACATTGTTTATTTGACTAGCACGTCTGCGATTGGAGGCCAGCATGCGGATGTGAACATTTTCGAAGACTTTTTGCAAAATTAATAGGACAACGGCCTCAATCTCAGTTCGAATGTTGTGTTTGAGGTCTTGAATTGTTCTTGGATTGTTGGCGTATATCTTACTTTTCAAATAAGTCCAATAAAATATGTCTAAGGGAGTTATGTTGTATAATCTCGTTTGAGTAAGTTGATTAACTTCTCCTCTAAGCGAAATAATGTAATCTTTGAATTTCTTTCGCAAAAAGTTGACCGTTTAGTGAGGTGTGTGGCGTAGCACCGTCTTGTTCAAACCATACCTCATCCATATTCAATAACAAAAATTCGTTGTCTATAAAAAACGACTCCATGACTAAAATTGTCTAAAATCAATCATACCATCTGCTGACGGTATATTGAGTTGGAGACAACAAAGTCTACTTATGTGACTATACAGCTAACGATAAGAATTTTTGCTGCCACGGTAGATTGTAGTTAAATTTTTGTAGTACTCTCCTCGACAACTGGTTGAGACACCCCCCTAATTTCGATGTTTCTCGAAAATTTTGCCACGTATGTGCTGCAAATGTTACTGTTAGGTAATCATTTCTAACAAAATTCTAATCCATAAATTCTTAAATCCTTTTTTCCCCTTAATTTTTTTGAATTGTAATTTGTCCCTAATTACCGTGGATGGGACAGGGTATAAATACTATGGTAGTGAAGCTGCGGATTCCATTCAACTTGTTTAGTTGGTTTTAGTGATTTGATTTGAAGGAAAGTATTTAAACAGGTCTTAGAAGTAAAAAAGTTGAAAATGGTATCTGGAAAAATGTTAAATCAAACGGAGATCCAAAACATTAAAAGAATGCCCCAGGAGGGATATTCTGTCAACAAAATTGTAAAACTTTTGAAGCGCGGTCGTACAGTTGATTCAAACTATTTAAAAGATTCACAAATCTACGATAAAAGATTCGTACCCGGACGAAAATATAGCTTGATACCAGCAGATCGACGATCCCTACTAAGAAAAACGTCAAATTCTACAGCAACAACAAAGGAAATCGCGTTATCAGCAAAGATTTCGAACGTGGACATAAAACTAAGAACTTGCCAACCAGCATGTTTTAGCTGAAGCGGAACATCTTCAAAGAAAAAAAAGAAAATCGGCTTTACTATAACGTCATCGAAACGCCCGTTTGACCTTTGCCAGAAATCGTATAAGATGGAAGAAGCGTTGGAGAACTGTCGTCTTCACCGATGGGAAACGGTTTTGCCTAGATGGATCTGACGAATTTCGTCATTATTTTCAACGAGCTGTTTTGAAGATGACAACTACAAGGCGGAATATCATACCAAAATAAAACAAATACCTGCATCGTAAACGTCAGGATGAAAAGTGATAGCTACCTTAAAATTTTAAACGAAGAGGTCGTGCATCATAACCAAGAAAAATTCGGCGAAAATTTCATCCTTCAACAAGATAATGCAGAAAATCCACACAGCTTGGAAGGTGAAAGCGTACTTCGAGAGTAACAACGTTTGTGTTCTTGACTGGCCAGCATTGTCTCCAGACGTCAAAATAATTTAGAATGTCTGAGGATATCCTCCGAAGGTGTCTATCAAGGCGGAGGACAATTCAATAACGTAGCAGACCTTAAGACGCCATTGAAACTGAATGGGACAAAATCCCACGTAAATTAATTAAAAACAGTTTAAATCTCTTCCACCAAGAATTTTACAGGTTGTGAGCAATGAGGGAGGAAGTACTCATTACTAACAAAATAAAATCATTGCCATAAAACTCTAAATTTTGTTTTTATTTAAAAGGAAACCCAATCCTGTCTCAACCACTTTGTCGCGAGTAATTAGGGACAAATTGCAAATTCCAAGAAAATTTAAGGGGGAAAAAGGATTTATTGTGATTAGAATTTTCGTAGAAATTTGTAGTGATTACAGCACATACAGAACAAAATTCTCGAAAAAACACCGAAATGTATGTATGCAAAACAATGATATTTTGGTCAGATTTCGTCTAAAATAAATTACACTGCTTTGTCCTATTAATTAATAAGGATATTACTATGATTTAATCTACATATTTAGTATATTTAAACCAAAAAAATATTAACAATGACTAAGTCCGTCATTCGTTTACTTGTATATTATTTTTATTGTTCTAGACAGTGGAAACTTTTTATTTTCCAATAGAAATCCATTGGTAGATGAATATAAATTAACTTAAATCAAAGCTACAATATCTGGCAAAAAATTGTGTATGCTACAACCACTCATTTGAAGCAATGTCACACTTAAAGGTCCAGCTGCCGCCCGCGCCCCGCTTACACATTTGGCTACCGTTTGGACCCTTGCCCACTGCTTCGATACAAGATTCCGATTGTACTAGTATCATAATTATTTGGAAATTTTATCCGGTGGAAAATCGTATCGTGTACAAGCTGTTTATAGACGTGATATTGTGTGTTGTATATTTTTTTCCAACTTTTCCAACAAAAATTTACTTCTACTTCTTATTTGCGGCATTGCCCATAAGTATTGTCGAGGATTTCATATTGTCAATTTCTTTTGTGGGCTAATTTTGTGAACTTAATTTCATGTCATAGCCTCATATGTTAAAGGTCAAAGGCAATATGTCCCCCAATTAAAACGAAAACACGACCAAATAGCGACTACAGTAAATGCAACAGGTTTTTCGTCCTGGCTTTGATGTCAAATATTGTATGTTACGAGGGCGGGTCAATAAGTCCGTGAAACCTCTTTACTGAAACAGCAACACTGCTCCTGTCAACAGGCATTTGTCAGTTGACTCCTGTCAAAATTTAAACTTGCTGCGTCAGTTAGTTTGTGTTTGACAGCTATTTTTATCAGACTACTCACTAATTTGAGGAGAAAATGGAAAAAAGTGAATTTCGTGTGCTTATTAAGCATTATTTCTTGCGAAAAAAAACCATTACCGAGACCAAGGCTAAGCTTGATAAATACTATGGGGACTCTGCACCATCGATTTCAATGGTAAAAAAGTGGTTTACTGAATTTCGTTGTGGCCGTACAAGCACTGAAGATGCCGAACGTCCTGGACGCCCAGTTGAGGTCTCTACACCCGAAACAATCGAAAAAATTCACGATATGGTGTTGGCCGACCGAAGATTGAAAGTGCGAGAGATTGTGGAAGCCGTAGGGATCTCGCATGGCTCAGTGGTTTCAATTTTGAATGATCACTTGGGCATGAGAAAGCTTTCCGCAAGATGGGTGCCGCGTTTGCTCACAGTCGACCACAAACGCAATCGTGTAACAACTTCACAGGAAGGTTTGGCGTTGTTTAATCGCAATATGGAGGAGTTTTTGCGCCGTTTTGTAACCGTGGACGAAACATGTATCCATCACAACACACCAGAGAACAAACAACAGTCAAAACAGTGGGTTTCTAAGGGTGAATCGGCGCGAAAGAAGGCCAAGGTGGGTTTGTTAGCCAATAAAGTTATGGCGACTGTTTTTTGGGATGCACGCGGGATAATCCACATTGACTACCTTCAAAAGGGATGAAGGTAGGGGAATATTATGCCAACTTATTGGACCGATTCAATGACGATTTGAAAAAAAAAACGACCTCATTTGGCCAAGAAAAAAGTTCTTTTCCACCAAGACAATGCAAGGGTGCACACATGTGCAGTTGCCATGGCAAAAATCCATGAATTGGGCTATGAATTGCTCCCTCATCCACCCTATTCTCCAGATTTGGCTCCGAGCGACTACTTCTTGTTCCCAAACCTTTGGTGGAAAAAGATTTGACTCCAATGATGAAGTCATCTCGCAAACAAAGGCCTATTTTGAGGACCTCGACAAATCATTTTTTTTTGGAAGGGATAAAAAAATTGGAGAAGCGTTGGACAAAGTGTATAGAGCTCAAGGGAGACTACGTTGAAAAATAAAATTATATTTTTTATCAAAAAATCTGTGTTTTAATCCAAAAGTCACGGATTGACCCGCCCTCGTAGCTTAATATGCGTTTAAAGCATTTACTAATTATTCAACCCACACGGTCTATTTAGCCATCCTATCAAATGCTTATTCGAATATTATTTGTTCCATAGTTAGTTTCTTCCTTTCCGAATCCTTTTTTTATTAACATCTATTTTGAACACTTTGTAAGCTAAGTAAATGTGGTGCTTATTAATCAAAAATTCAATTATATAGCACAGTCAAAGAGTTAACTTTATTTCATATATTGAGTCGACATTTTGCGCTAATTAATCGCTATTCCAATATATAGATAATTTGGATAAACATTTGTAAATATTAAATAATAATAATCATTTGCAGAAAATATGAAAAGAGCAAGGAGATGACAGCGCAATTAAAAAGTAGTGAAGAAACGCTATTAGCTGAGAAGCGACAGAACCTGGAAAACCTTCGGTTACAGGAGCAACGGTATGAGAAAATGAAAAACCATGCCATGCAGCAATTAGAAATGTAAGTGTCCCCTCCCTCAACAGCCTACCATCTCAATCGATAGAAATTTAACCTGTATTTTATTTTTTTTACTTATAGTGCAAATAAAAAGCTCGAATCCCTTACAAAGAATCACTCGATGGAGATTACAAAACTGAAAGCACTCCTTAAAAAGGAGGAAATTTCACGAGCCTCAATAAATGAGCAACTACAGCAAAAGTCCCGAGAGAACGAGGAACTTGTTAAAATTTGTGATGAGCTTATCAATGGCCAAGGAAGTTAAAGTTATTTTCATTAATCTCATTTTTATTTTGTTCACAGTCATCCCCTGTTTCGTTGATAAGTTTTTCGAAAATCTCTCAGAAATCAGTACATAAAAAATTCTATCTTGTTTCTCGTTACTTGTCGTGTATCTAATGTTAACATTAACTTTATTGTTTAAACATTTATTATTACTATTATTATTACTATTAATTATTTTAACTATTTTTTTTTTCTATTACTATTATTATTATTGTAATTAAACTCTAATAATTTATTTTGCAAGAAAAGAAATTAGAAAATCGGCTGGGCGGGAACGACACGCAGCGATAAAGAGAAAAGATAAAACAAAACAAACAAACAAACAAATAAATAAAGAAAGAAAAAAAAAACAGAAAAATATATTAACAAAAAAAAAGTAAAACAAAAACGTAATCGATAATCTTTATTCTTATGCTCTCATTACTATTAAATTAACTTCTATGTAAATTGTGAAAAACCAATTGCTCTACTGTCTAAGGTATTAGTTTAATTATTGTTTCTAATTAAAAACAAACAAAAAATAATTAATTTATATTTATATGTATAAACGCATATATTAGATATCAATTAGTCCTGAAAAACAAAACAAACAAAAGAAAAAATCACAAGTCAGCTTGTTGTTGATATTGGATTTTGGTTTCCGATTTTTTGTTTTATGATGTGTTTTTTTTTTTCTTTTCTTTTTAATTCTAAATATGTATTCCATAATTTTTCCATAACAACAAACAAACACAGATAACCAACCAAAATAAAGAATAAATAAAAGATTGCCTAATAAAAAAGAAAAACAAAGTGAAAATTACACTCACTCACACCAACCAAGTCAAACAAAGAGACAATTGCTTTAGACATGTTTACTCGCAATAACAAATAAAATAGAGAAGAAAGGAAAAAAATACAATACATTCTCCCATAATAAACCAAAACGATGCCATAATATCACAAACAAAATAATAAGATTTTTGTTTAATATAGGTTTTTGATGAATGCATGTTCCAAAGTGTATTTAGATACAAAGAAGATGAAAAAAAATATTGAATTTAAGCATTGTTAGCTGTGGTACTTAAGTTAATTTAGCGCTGAATGTACACCAACATAAACTGTCCATTTATTTCGTTTCTGTTTTTTTTTTTTTTAAAGCATTTGATCAATGATAAGTTTATTTTCTTTCGCTTCTATCTCTTCCATTGCAAAATGTTTTTTTTTATATTTTATTCTAACGTGAGAAAAGACGCCTTAATTATTAAGTCATTCATAAAACAAATACATATAATTATTAGGAAAGGAATAACAAAAAAAAAATAAAGTTTTTATCGCTTTAAAGCAACATCTACCTGCAGACAATCCATTTTGGATAATATACATTATTTAAAGCTAATTCAAACAAACCAAAACTGTTAATTAGTCTTTATGTTTGTTTCTTATTTAATTTGGCTTAAGAAGGAAATTTTGTTCTCGTAATTTGTTTCTTTTTGATTTTTGTTTTTCTGTTGAGAAATCTTTAAATATCCTCCCTTTGCCCCACAAGGGCTTCTTTTATTTTTACCCTAATACACTTGAAATATTAATTAACAATTTATAGAACACACATTTGTAAGAAATAATATTTTTTTAAATAAAAGAAAAATTAAAAGAAAACCAATGAAGAAAAAAATAATAATAAAAACTACAAGAAAAACCTTAACGTACATATGAGACAATGTTTAATACAAAAGAAGAAAAAAAAAAAATTAATTAATAAAATGAAATTATAGGCAAAGATCAACTCTAAAAACTGATGATGGAATTAAATATATTTTAATTTGTAAACCAATACAAGTTTTTGTTCTAAAAAAGAAAACACTTGCTGATTGACTGGTCCCGTTGACGTTTTTAAAAATAAGAAGATAAAAAAACTAAGGGATCTTAGTGAATCATATTTGATTGCCAGTAATGTATCCGTTTGTGCTGGGTCGATCAAATATAATAGGCAGATACGTATTCATATAATGCTTTGGCAATCCAAATTGATAGCCACTAGGAACAAATTTCAATGCAAATTGAAAACTCTGGTATCCCAAGTTGTGCTAGATGAACTTGGTTCCAGCAGTTTCGTGATAGTTAAAGTTCTACAGCTCATTTTCTTCAGAAAGGTTTAAAACACTGAAATTCAAATAAAGTAATAAAAATAAATAAATAAAAAAATTCATATTTTCACTAAAAAAACTATAGTACTCATAATTCACTGTATATCTTAGTTTTATTTTATTTTTATAACCTAAAAACACTATTAGTTGACTACACTCAGCGAAATTTAATTAAACGCAGATGTACCTTTGTACAGAAAATGTTTTCGTAGTGTAAACGAACATTTATATCCATTTTTTTTTCTTTTGTTTTTGTTTTGTGCCCTTTCTTCAACGTATGTTTTGAAAGTATCGTTACTTCCGCTCAGAGAATTTCAACATCTGTTGTTTTGTCACTAATGATCATGCGAAATTCAATTAAAAACAGTCATGTTTAAGCTGAAAAGTTGGAAACGAAATTAGGGTTTTTTTTTCGTGATTACAATTGAACAATTTTTTTCACATTTAGAACTTTTGGCTTTCAATGATTGTTGCCGGCAAGCCAGAATGGGAAAAGGAAGAATGCTCTCGTATATGGAAATCGCCAAAACCTATGCGTATAAGGATATCGGTATTTCCATTAAATTAACCCTCTATGGGCCCATGTAACTTTCAAGTCAAAAGCTAATATATCCACATTTTACCAAATAGTTTTATTTTTTCTCACAAGATGATGTATGCGCCTTAATCATATAATGCCTCTGAAATAACCAATAACAATGGCTGAGTTCGTAATCGCAGTACCAGCGTAGTACTGAAATGCAAAGCGTTCTTAATTGCAAACAAGTGGCAATGATGAGATGCATCGCGTTCTAAAATGTAACACGAAAGCAACCGTGGCGCAAACAAAAGCAAATAACGCATCATAGAGTATGGCATTTTATTTAAGTTTTTGAAAACTTCCACATGGCTTTTAACATCTTCTGGAGGGCCTTAAAAAAAACAAAAAGAATGATTAACATTTTTTTTAATTTGTTTAATGCAAGTGAACTTACACAAAATGTTTTTTTTTTTTCATGCGAAAATGAGAAAAAAACATCTTCAGGATACGATTTTATAACTTCGAAAAAAATTTACACTTTGGGATATATCTTCTTTTATTTAAAAAAAGAAGAAATGAACAATACTTTACGACTCAATTGTTTCCTTTTTATTTCGAAAGTACATATATTTAGATATGCTGCCATTATAATTGCCTAAATTATTAAGCAAACCAAACCATCGCTGCTAATTTCCTTAGCATTTTTTTTATAGACCCGAACTGACTGACAAACCAAACAAAAAAGCCGTTCAAAAATGTCAACAAAATTAAAGCACCGTGATGCATCGCATAATTGAATAATCATTGCTTCGCTTCACAAAGGCAGTAATGCGCACGTGATGCACATTTTTTGGATGTTTACGAACTCAGCCAATATTGATGACGGTTGGCAGCACCATCAACCTAAAATGTCAAAATAAATACCATGGAAGTTTTCTGCAAATAGAAACCAAAGCCACCATCTTGTCTAATTGAGATCATTTGTGCTTTTCTCGGTGCTAACTAAATAAAAAAAAAGCGTATATAATAGCTCTAGGTTGGTATATAACAATTTATTTATTTGTATTTTGTTACTATATTTGTATATGATACAATTTTGTAACTTTCAGGTTACATTGGGCTATTGTGGTAGATTTGAGTGTATTTAGGATAATTAATTGTACTTCTATTTTCAAATGCATCTATCAAATACCCAAAATATACGAGGGTGGGTCAATAAGTCCGTGACTTTTTGAATTTCTGACCTCTTTACTGAAACAGCAACACTGCTCCTGTCAACAGGCATCTGTCAGTTGACTCCTGTCAAAATTTAAACTTGCTGCGTCAGTTAGTTTGTGTTTGACAGCTATTTTTATCAGACTACTCACTAATTTGAGGAGAAAATGGAAAAAAGTGAATTTCGTGTGCTTATTAAGCATTATTTCTTGCGAAAAAAAACCATTACCGAGACCAAGGCTAAGCTTGATAAATACTATGGGGACTCTGCACCATCGATTTCAACGGTAAAAAAGTGGTTTACTGAATTTCGTTGTGGCCGTATAAGCACTGAAGATGCCGAACGTCCTGGACGCCCAGTTGAGGTCTCTACACCTGAAACAATCGAAAAAATTCACGATATGGTGTTGGCCGACCGAAGATTGAAAGTGCGAGAGATTGTGGAAGCCGTAGGGATCTCGCATGGCTCAGTGGTTTCAATTTTGAATGATCACTTGGGCATGAGAAAGCTTTCCGCAAGATGGGTGCCGCGTTTGCTCACAGTCGACCACAAACGCAATCGTGTAACAACTTCACAGGAAGGTTTGGCGTTGTTTAATCGCAATATGGAGGAGTTTTTGCGCCGTTTTGTAACCGTGGACGAAACATGGATCCATCACAACACACCAGAGAACAAACAACAGTCAAAACAGTGGGTTTCTAAGGGTGAATCGGCGCCAAAGAAGGCCAAGGTGGGTTTGTCAGCCAATAAAGTTATGGCGACTGTTTTTTGGGATGCACGCGGGATAATCCACATTGACTACCTTCAAAAGGGAAGAACAATCAATGGGGAATATTATGCCAACTTATTGGACCGATTCAATGACGATTTGAAAAAAAAACGACCTCATTTGGCCAAGAAAAAAGTTCTTTTCCACCAAGACAATGCAAGGGTGACACATGTGCAGTTGCCATGGCAAAAATCCATGAATTGGGCTATGAATTGCTCCCTCATCCACCCTATTCTCCAGATTTGGCTCCGAGCGACTACTTCTTGTTCCCAAACCTGAAGAAATGGCTTGGTGGAAAAAGATTTGACTCCAATGATGAAGTCATCTCGCAAACAAAGGCCTATTTTGAGGACCTCGACAAATCATTTTTTTTGGAAGGGATAAAAAAATTGGAGAAGCGTTGGACAAAGTGTATAGAGCTCAAGGGAGACTACGTTGAAAAATAAAATTATTTTTTTATCAAAAAATCTGTGTTTTAATCCAAAAGTCACGGACCCGCCCTCGTAGATACAAAATCATACAAAAATAAAAAAGGAATTAGAATTAGACCATTAGCGGTAATAGATCCGAGGATTCTTTATTAGATTCTGAATGCGATGAAGTTCATCCAGTAGCATTTATCAGACGACGCATAAATATTATTTACAGTGATGACAAATTGAGTACTGAGTCGTCATCAGGTGAGGAAAATTCAAGACCACAATACTATAAATTGATTGGCAATCAGTATCCCAAACGAATAATAATTGTCATCGCTCTTGAAAAGGAGATTGCCCTGAAGACCCCGAAGGACCTTACTCTCCTGTGACCTATTTTCGAAAACTATTTGACAGTGAAATCATAAGTGATATAGTTGACTATACCAATGCATATGCAGTTCAGTGGGATGCAGCAAAACCCATAGGTGTTTCATCGAACGAACTTGAACAATTCTTTGGTTGCTGTTTTTTTTATGTCCATTTACGTGTTACCAAGATCTGAAATGTATTGGAAATCGAAGACAAGAGTCTATGCTGTTGCCAATACTATGAGTCGTACGCGATGGAAAGAAATAAAATCTAAAATACATTTTAGCAGGAATTTAGAGCCTAACATAAACAATTCAGAAGTTATGGATAGTTTAAAAAAAATAAGGCCTATTCCGAACAAATTGGCTAAAAGACCATTTAAAAGGAAGGCACACTGCACAGGCTTAAGCAGTATATGACTAAAAAATGGGGCTACAAAGCGTTTCTGTTGCGAAGCAGAGACATGGTGAAGAGGTGGGACAGAAAAATAAAATTGACATGGAGCGCCCAAATGTAGTAAAAATATACGATCAACACATGGGTGGAGTAGACTTGGTCGACTCATTGATAGCGTTTTACCGAATAAAAATTCGATCAACTAAATGGTACCATCGTATAATGTTTCATTTATTAGATTTAACGGTGGTGAATGCGTGGCTGTTACACAGGGTGTCCCAAAAATCAACGTCAAGCCGGAAACGGGTGATAGGTCAAGTGCTGTCGGCCATCACAAAATTATAAAAAAAAATCGAAATCATGTACTTTTAAAATTATTGGCACTTAAAAAAAAATCGAAAAATCCGACACCCTGTGACGATCTTTCTAGTACTGTAAAAACAAATCTACTTTTCTTCAATTTTTTTTTTGTTACGTAACCCAGAGTAACTCTTCTGTAAATTACGGTACATAATTAAAACAACTATATCGGTTTTAACTAAAAATTTTAACAAAATCTGCTTTTTTGTCCATCCATGTATATGAAAATCAAAGTTAAAATGAGTACCAAGTGTGAACGAGACAGACAGTGACGCCGTGATTGAGACGGATGAACACGCCATTTCGATTAGTGTGAGTGAAATAGATAGAGACGCCATCCCTGTCATTTCGTTTAATTTTTTTCCCATCACAAAGCACACAGAACACTCGTTCTCTTGGTGTATACTCTCAGGATCGCCAGACCGCCCTATCCACCTGTTGGAGTATTCCCGATCGAGGAACTCTCGTACTGTGCGAGCATAATGCGCTGGGCAGCCGTCTTGTTGATACCACATGCAGGCATAAATATTTAGTGGCACGTCTTTCGATAAATTTGATAAGAGGTTCTCCAAAAAATCTAAATAAACCTCGGCCTTCAAATTCTGCGGCAGCTCGAATGGGCCAATAATTCCACCATTCAAAATTCCCGTCCACATATTTACTTTAAAACGGTACTGTGATCTAACTTCCCGATTACACTCTGCCAAAGAACACATCACATGGTCTAAACAGTGGAAAAGCGTGACCTTTTCGGACGAAAAAAAGTTTTACCTTGATGAGTTTCTCCTGAGCTCCTGAGAGCTTCTCCACTAAGCGAAAACTTTGGAGGTGGATCTTTGACGGTCTGGGCTGCTATCTTAGCTATCATTGCAGGACTCCAGTATGCAAAATTTCTGGCCGAATAAAATCAGGAAATTATATTACTCTGTTGGAAGATGTTTTGGTAGACTTTTTGGACCATCAGCCGGATTCAAATACGATTTTCTAGCAAGATAGTGCTGCCATTCACGTATCGCGGGCCAGTCGTGAGTGGTTTTCAAACAAAGATATTCAACTTTTAAAGTGGCCAGCACGTTCACCGGACTTAAACCCGATCGAAAACATGTGGGGAAATCTGTCTCGTCGTGTTTATGCTAGCGGGCGCAAATTTGCTTCAGTGGAGGATTTATGCAAGGCCGTTACAACGGATTGGGCTCTAATTCCAGCTCAGGAGTTCAAAAACGTGGTTAATTGGATGCCAAGTCGGATTTTCGAACTTAATTAAATTAAATTAATAGTGAGTCTAGCTGTTGGACTCACTATTAATTTAGACTTTTACTTTATTTGTTATACTGAAATTTCTTGTTTTTTACTTTAACTGCCTTTAATCGAATTTCGCAGTATAAAGTTAGTTTTTTTTTTTGTTTAACTAAGTAAAGATATATTTATTTTGTTTAGTAATTTTTTTCTTTGCTTAAATAAATCATTTGTTTGTAATCAATAGTATTATACTTTGTTTTTAATATTTCAAAGAAAAATAGTTTGCATTTAATTGAATTTCACTGAGTGTATAGTCATATGAACTTTTTTTTGCATTTGTTTTCGCAGGATCCTTGAGTATGAAAATTTATTTATGTTGCGTGTTGAAACATTTGCGGCACATTTGTGGCTGATCTCGGCAGTCCTCACTGACTGTATTCATTTGTTTTGCTTATTACTCGTATTATGACATAAACTAAAGTTTCTGTAAATTTTGTTTCCCGAATCGTTAACCCTATGTTTCAAATGGTGAATCTTTTCTGGGATTTGCTCTGGTCTTGATGAAACTATAGGAAAATTGAAAACCTCTCTAACTACAATAGTTGTTCGCTTAAGGGGAGATATACACCTAGAAGCCGGAAAAAAAGATCATTTTGTGTTTTTTTTAAAGAAAACTATTTGAAATTCCTGATTGGGAGTTTAACTATCTAAAAGTATACACATTCAGAAATATGTTAAATATCAAAAATATACAAGGATACTGTATGATTCTTGGAGCGTTGTAAAAAAAAATCTGCGTAGACGGTACCTACTGGCGTTTCTGCAAAAATCATCTGAAAAAAAAAACCAAAGAGATTATTAAATTGATACCATAATCTAGTACTTTTCATAGCTGATTTTGAAAATATTGATTTATAAGAAAAAGGCGGACGTTTGAACATACATAAATAGTTATTTGTAGATCAAAAATTAGTTATTATTTTACCTATAAACGAAAAACTAAGTAACGAAAAAAAAATCCGATGACAAGTACTAGATAATGGTGTATACAATAACCGCAAATTCAAGGCAATGGGTTCATTGGTTTTCGAGAAATTTTGGGTACCGATTTGAAAAACCTGGTTTTGAGAAAAACAAGTTTGAAAATTTGGGAATGAATAAATCATGAAATTGGTCAACTTACATGGAATCATCGATACCAGGCCCATAGTGTAAGTCTTGTACGGTCCACGGAATGTTCATAGGTTCTAAATTTTGTTGTCGACGCCGTATTCGACCTCCTTTTGTCTGTTATTGCGCTTGCTGCTCGGCCTTCGTCTTCTTGCGCAGCGTACAAGTGCACTCCCGATCCGACCGATACTCCTAACACGCTCATAAGATGACACCATTGTTGAAAGTGCATGTTGCAAGAAATATAGCAATGTTAACGACTTTGGCCCCGCTATTCATCGCTTTTGGAGCTATCTTCTGAATAAGTTGGTTGAAGCTCTCATTGCAGTTTTGGATATATCCGCCAACATAGCGCTCCAACAATTTGTAATTGCTGAGGTCTTCGAATATTGGTTTGATGACATCTAACGCCATTTTTAGCAATGCTGAATAATCGTGACGGAAATTTTTCAGTTATCTTTTAGCTTTCGCTTGTTACCACTTGCACCACGATTCGGGACAGAAATGATGTTGATGGTTGCTGCCAGTTGAGCCATAATGATAGAATGTTACCCATAATGCTTTTTTCATGTCACCCTTGGAGTTACAATTTCTGCAAATAGCTAAGCCATAGTAAATGCTGAGTTTATCTAGAAATTTTGCCGTCAATTTGTTCTTGCCGCCGATTCCAGGATTTCTTTTCTTGTATTCGCGAAGACGGTTTCCCATTCGCTTTTGAACGTGTCCCACACATTCTTTTTTTAAAATTTCAATCTCATCACCATACGGTTTCGCATTCGCTAATCCCTCGTACGTTTTAGAGTCGCCATCCCGGACGTAATTAGTATACATAACTCCATGCTTTTCGACGGATTTTGAAAACAATTTTTTCATGGCGTCTACTTTCATTTTGCTGCCGATCCGTCATGATTGATCTGGCAATTTTCATCATGATTAGATTTCCATTTTTATATTGCTCGGTATTTTTGTGCTTATTTCAATAGTTACATTCAGCACAATAAGAAGATTTTGCAAGAAAATCAACGACTTTTCCTGTAAACTGACCAATGAGAACCGCAACTCCATACAATGAGGTAAAACCACGTTTTCGCCACGTACCATCTCCTGAAACGGTCAGTTTTGTTATATCAGCACTCGAATTGTGTTTTGTTATTTCCTGTTATACTTCTTTTACAGATTGTTTTAACACGAATTGAACAATACTTGAAGCAGCAGAATGAATGTTATTAATTATTATACGTCGTTTGTTGAAGCGGAGGCGGTAAATCCATGAGTCCACAAAACTTCATAGTTCCAGGCAATCCAATCCTCAATAAGCGCATTACAAAAAAGAATCGTGTATTTCTTTCGTAAGCTGTACGATGAAGATGAACACGAAACTACAATTTTAAAACCGAGTCGTCGAGTGGTTTTATTGAGAATCGAACATCACTATCGCACTTTTTACATTTTACACATTCCGATGTTTGGATCTTCTGGCGCGGATGTCTCATGATCAGTCTTTAATTTTTTTAGCACTGTAACTAATATTCTCGTCGGAAAGTTTTCCGCCAGTATGTCGATTTATGGGTGGTATTTGATTCTTGCTCCGATCTTTGCGAAAAGATCCGGATCGATGAGCTTCTCGAGAACCTTTATTTCTGATATCCATTTTCTTCAGAATATTTATTCACAAACGAAACGTGTAATGCACAGTTGCACGGCAAGCTACTTACTGACAAAACGTGTCTATTTCTGGCAAATAATAACAGTCGTATGATATTTCCGTTATACCTGGAGCCGATCACCCCCAAAAACACAATAGAAACTCGTTTCCTCTCTTGATTGCAACTGGCTTATTTTTCGAAATATTGACTTGGCGTTTTCACCAGATATTCTTGAGACCTCAGGCTTCAAGAAAATGCAAAAAAAAATCGATTTTTTCGACCATGAAAGGTGTATATCTCCCCTTAATTTACTGATGCAAATTTTACTCTTGTTTTCTTGTTTTGTAAACCACCCAAGCACTTAAAAC
Organism: Volucella zonaria; assembly: GCA_963966105.1. NCBI lineage: Eukaryota > Metazoa > Arthropoda > Insecta > Diptera > Syrphidae > Volucella > Volucella zonaria. Next base: position 58,998,786 of record OZ014530.1, read on the forward strand.
AGAAACCAGTAGCAGCAGCTCTATTCCAAGCTTCCGATACCACTTGACACCTTGTTTTTATAGTTGTGGCATACGAACCCATTCCATCAGACAAATCATTTCCAGATTTGCCTGTCTTTGCGTCTTGGTCTTGGGGCTTCACGTAGATTCGAGCTTGTGGAGGACTGGATACTAACTATTTGGATCTACGATGTTGGTCTATTCAAATTCGAAATGGGTAACAAAACTGGAGCTTGTTTGGTAGAGAGTATACAAACGTCTCGAGTGTCCCTCCATTTCAAAACGACGATTCCATCATAATCTTCTCGAGAGACATCTTCAGCTTTTTTAGATTTTCTTTTAGATTGTCTTTTGTTGGCAAAAGGACTGCGCTAATTCATAGCCTAGTATAAAAGTCGTCAATATAAAGACAACAAGACATCTTACATTGAGAAACCCCTTCAAAAAGTTCTGTGCATAAATTTTGTGTCAGTTCCTTTCTCTTTCACGCGTTGAAGATTTTCCGGTGTAAACTCTCAGTGCCCAAGTACATACCACCTTGATCAAGGCGGAATTTATTCAGAAAATTCAAAATACAAGTTTATTCATCTAAATCTACATATATCCCCTTCAAAGTAATCCCCATCGACTGCAACACACTTATGTCAGCGCTTGATCCAATCCTCGAAACATTTTTTATATTCGGTTTTCGGCATGTCCATTAGTGCTTCCTGCGATTTTTCCATTATTTCCTCTCGGCTGCTGTAAAGCTTTCCCCGTAGTGGTTTTTCAGCTCGATTGAACAGAAAGAAGTCACAGGGAGCCAAATCAGATGAATTCGGTGGCTGTTGGATGGTATTTGTTGCATTTTTCGTCAAAAAATTACGAATAATGATGGCACTGTGCGACGCTGCGTTGTCCACGAGTTTTCTGCATACAATTCTGGTCTCTTTCGGCGAATTACTTAACGCAAACGTCTCATAACGCCCAAGTAATACTCTTTGCTTATTGTCTGGCCTTCTGGCAAAAATTCATGATGCACTACACCGTTGTAATCCATGAAAACCGTGAGCATTGCCTTCTTTTTTGACTGAAAACGACGTGGTTTTTTGGTCTCGGCTCATTTGGTGAACGCCATTCACTTGCCTCATGTCTGGATTGCGTGTCGTACCCATTAACCCACGTCTCGTCTCCATTAATGATCCTTTTGATGAATGTGGGATCAGATTCAGCTTCGCAAATCATCTCTTTTGAACACGGTCTCTTTTTTGCATGAAATTGAGGTCTTTTGGCACCAACTTTGCTGCTACACGACGGAAACCCAAATCATTAACCAAAATGTCTTCGACGGATCCATAGGCAATGTTCAAGTCCTCCGCTATCCCTCTGATAGTTAATTTGCGGTTATTGACCAACATTTCTTTTACTCGTACTTCATCAATGTTTTCGTTGGTTTTCGATGTCGATGGTCTGCCAGTGCGTTCATCATCTTCGATTGACTCAAGACCACTTTTGAACCGCTCGTGCCACTGGTAAACGACCGTTTTCTTTAGAGAATCGTTGCTGAAACACTTTTCCAACATTTCCAACGTTAGCGCACCATTAAATCTGTTTTTTACTCAAAACGTAATACAAGTTCGTTGCTCCAAATTTAAATCCATTTCTAAAATTGTAGAAAATCGCCAACGCAGACAGAGATAGATGTACTCTTGGCTACGTAACTTTTGCAAATGTCAAGGTATGCCGCTAAAATTTAGAGATTTACCAACTTAACAAAAAAAAACAGAACTCAAATCGGGACAATGGGAGTGGTTATTCCGAGAATTTTTGATCAAAGTGGTATATCCATCAGTGGAACATAATTTGATGGGCTTTACACCACATTGATGGGATTTGCTGAGAATGTACTGCCTAAATGCGAGTACAAGACGGTCTCTCCATGGAACCAGTGTTTCGTCAATCGCCAGGGTAAAAAAGAGATTCAAAGTGCTGAATGAATGAGGTCAGTTAGACAGTTAGTTTTTCAATTTTGTTAAATCGATTATTTTGGTCACTTGTTTGATGATTTTCAAAATGTACCATGGAAAGTAAAGCCTGAAAACGGTCTCTTGGCATAACTGATCTTGGTAAAGCCATGTTATACACCCCCTTGGTTTCTCAATAATCTCCCATACGTCCGGGAGGTACTAGTCCCATTCAAATCATCAATCCAATGAATATTTTCATTTTTTCGCAATGAGATCCTGAGCATAGCAATTGGTCTCACTAAAAATAAATTCGATTAGATCATCGTCAACTACGGATGAGTAAATATCATCAGATGAGGCTTGATTTAAGATTTCGACTTGAAGACCACCTTTCCCAACAAATTCGAAAATTTTTTGTCTACCTCCGTAATCTTTCCACTGAGAACTGTGAAGGCACTCATTTCCTTCTTCCATTAGTATGTCTCTCACAAATTTGTAATGCTTTCTTCTTTATCGGATGAGTTTTCAGGCTGCCACGCAGGATCTATTATAGATTTATCAGAGTCGGAATCTGAATCAGACGTCATTTCGAAATGAGTCTTCGACTTATTAAAAACTATTCTTAACTTGAATTCTGCTAACCAAACAAAAAAAAACAACATAACCTTAGTAACTGAAACAATATATTAAACTGGCTATCACTTATAATAGCCATGGCCTCGGACAAACAAATACTCGTATTGTAGACGTCTACCTTCCTCTACTGTGCTATCATACTTGATAGTCAAGCGAAAATCCTTCCAAATACCTCCTATGACGAAAGAAACCCTAGTGTGTATGTAAAAAAACTGAGTTGACGCAAAAAATACGCTGGTGTTTCGATTTCCCGGGTTAAAAGCGTTTAATGCTAATTACTCAGGAGTAATTCTTGTAGTAGTTATATATTGTACAATTAGAGTTGGTCTTAATCGGTGTCAATTTGACGATTTCCAGTGCTGTAACGACTACACATAAATATGGTAAATTTTGTCTCCTCACGATTGATTTGTCAAACTTAAAAGCAGTTAGCAGTTATAAAAGTTACTTCTCATTGGAGCTGAGATCTATAAGGATTTTACAGGACTAATCAGGATGCTAAAATAGAGATGATAGCGGATAAACCTTTAGACAGAATTAAAGTCAAGAAGAAATTTCGTTGTGGTGGTCCAGATAAAAACTACGGTGTCTGCTATAGAGAACGGTGGGTGCGGATTCCATTCGGACAGGAAGTTTTAAAATTTCGGTACCCCAAGATCATTTTGCGATCAACCGAAGGCACTCCTTCAGCACTATCGATTTTTTTAACATTTTGCATAGCCACTATAGGGCTATTTACCTGCAGCCAAAGTACGTCTTCGGTCAGAAGTTACAACAACGGAGAATTGCTTTGAAGAGACTTAACGTTGAACAAATGTGCAGAAGCTCTGCCGATTGTGTACCTATCAACATATCGTCAATCCCTTTACAACCTGCACTAAGGGTTAAAGACCAGTAGCTTCATGGCCAATAAGCTTTCAAAAATTCCACAGCTGATTTGCATCCATGTAGCTCACCAGCACGCATAAGAAGCGCTCCTGCATAGAAGGATGAAAACGCCTCATGCTGACTACAAGAGAAAGGAAATTTTAGCAAAAAGTAAATACTCGAACAAAAACCTGTAGAGATGAGCAGAGAAATCTGATATCATCATATCAGAGGCAAATCTAATTTTGCCAAAAAGGCCTAACACGTCAGGTTGTGCAGGCAAAAAGACCGCGGAAAACGCTCGCTACTCCGTGAAGTTTGTAAGAGAACTTACAAACCTTTAATATCAAAAAAGTGTTCAGGCAATAGAAAATTAATTTGCTAATTTACTTAAACCTTAACCAAGCAAACAATGTATTGTATGCTCGTATGTCGGCGTGACACATTAACACATTGACTTACTTCGTCGACTTCTCTTTTTTATTGTCAGAAAAATCTTGATTAACTGTCAACTTTAGGATGACTTCAAGTGCGATATTCACAAAATAAATACTCATGTTTCACAGACTTTGTACTGTCCCTGATAGTCTTAACGCAGCTTTCTCTGAGCTTTGTCTAGCAAGTTCATCGGCGAAATAAAGAAGGCTCGGGTGGTCCAACAGGAAGTGATGGGGGTTTGATTTTCGATACAGACGCTGATAACCCTCAACCGATTCTTCACAATATTGTCCATTGCCATCAAGACTCCGTATTTCTCCGCTTGGAAGAGAGATGCAAGCTCCGTAATGAGGAGTGAAATCTTACCTTATCGTCCTCCAAGAAGATACCAGTGCCGCATCCTGGATCAGTTTTGGAGTGATCCATGAAAATCTGACCACATTCTTTCCTGAATCAAATTCTAGGCGAAACCAATCCCGAGCGCAGGGAAAATCGACTTCGTAACAACACAAACTCTGGAGCCATTGCATCAGAGGTCAGGACCATGTTCATAAAACCTGAGTTGTAACAAATATTCCTTCCTTTCAAACGGAAAATAGCTTTTGGGATGCTGCCCATGATACGAGTATAAATATGTATAAAAGAAGAGGAGATTCATCAGTACGTCTGGACTGTTCTTTGGAGTTTGGTTAAATCAGCAGTGACGTATGTACTTTAAAGTGTATTCCATCGGACCACCCGACGCATGATACGACGCATGCTCCCGGTGATAAGCCCTATATGGAAGGCTCCTTTATACTGTCAGAAAGCCGGCGGGGCCTTGAGAGTTTTCGACGCGGCATGTTTCCAAGTCCAAAAAAGGTTTATTATCCAGGATAGCACCCAACTATGTACTTAGTTTCGTGACGCCTTTAAGCACCGATTCATCTCAGTTTTGAAAGGATTGACTAAGCCCATTTCTAATGCACATTTGGGCCCGCCTGCCCTTTAACCAACATCTGCATATGCCTAAGCATAGAAGTTAGAACCATTGAGAGCATCGATCAACATCAACAGGACGGCACCCAGACAATCAGGGTTCAGTTTACTAGCATTGCTTTACGTTACGAGTTACGAATAGTTGCCTTGTCGAAGGCACCCTTAACGTCGATGGGAATGCCCAGAGCATATTCCTTCTTGTCGAGTACGCCGTCAATTCTGCCCACTAGATTTTAAAGCAGTTTCGTAGGATCTTCCATATTTGTAAGCATTTTTAATCTGAAACAGACACAGCTTTGCGCAGTCGGGTGCACATTTTTTTTGTTTCGTATATACATATAAATTCACAAGGGTAGTTTGTAAATGCACATTATAATAATTTGATAATTGTAATTATATTTCACACTGAAAGCATCGGTTCCCACTTGTGCTTTTGGTTAGCGAAACTAAGCTTACGGACGGATAATCCGTCGTTTCCCAGACACGGGTCCTATTTGGATCTTCTGCTGTTCGACTCACGAATAAAACTGACGTGCACTAACCAACAAACTACAAACTGTCTACGCACTTTCGTGTATGACAATGACCATTGCGGCCTCAGCACCGAAATAACTGTTCCCAACGAAATTGCGAAATTGGATGAGTTTGTGCAAAGGCATTCCTACAATTATAGTAGGGTGCGCTGGACACACTTCACCAGAACACTGACTAGAGCACTCTCCTGGAATTCGCTCTACCCACCGTCCAACAGAAATCTATCAAACGAGGAGATTGACAGGTATCTAAGACTATTATATACCTCGGTGTCAACACACTGACGACGAAGACTTATTCCGCAACGCAACTATTGACGCACTGCACCGACAAAAAAGTAGACTGCTGTCAAGACTAAAAACCTTGTACAGACAGTTTATTGACAGACATAACCCGGAGATCATGACACTGCAGTCGTCGATCAAAAACCTCCAAACATTAATAAAGGAAAATTACAGAAACTCTGTAAGTTTGTATTGGAGCAATAAAATTCGGGCTGTAAACACCAGCAACCCGAATATGTTCCCGCAAATAAATAAAATAATTCGGAGAAATAATCAGAACGACCTTCCATGCCTTAGAATCACCCGAACGACGAACAACGAACAAATACTTGTAACAGCAGGCATTGATCCAAATGAGGCCGTTGATGATGACAACTTCTTTGTGATCGAGGATCCGCAGGAGCAGGTAGAGGCTATAGGAGCGACTTTCCAGGAAGCGTACAAGGCGAATGACATCATTGGCCCGAACCACGACCTGGAGAATCGAGTCCTTGTGCACAATTTCTACCTTCGAAATGAAATAGAGAATTGGCGATTCAAAAGCTCCGGCTTCACCCAGTTTAGTGACGAGAATATGTCAAATAACGTCATCACCAACGATGGGGTACTACCCCCTTTCATTTCGAAGGAGGAGCTCCAAACGATCTTCGAATCGCTTAGAAGTAAAAAATCAGTGGGAACCGATGAAATACTGAACATTGTGCTTCGACATCTCCCACTAGAAGCGGTGGACATTTATACCACCCTGTTTAATAATGCAATGAATAATGCCCATTATCCAGCATTGGAAAATTGCGGTGGTACATCCCATTCCCAAAAGGAATAAAGATACTTCCAATCCGGCGAATCTCCGCTCGATCAGTCTTCTTCCAATGGCGATGTGACTTCTGCTGGAACATTTAACATTAAAAACGGTCTGCAACAAGGTGCGGTAAATTCGCCGATCCTGTTCAACATTTACACAATTGATCTGATAGGTTAACTTCACCATGCCATAGCGTACGCAGACGACTTAATCGCGTACAGATCAGGTCCAAAGATTGCGGTCATTAATATACTTTTGCAACGTGACTTCGATAAAATTAAGCGATATTGCGATGACTGGAAGTTGAAATTCAACTTTCAGCAATCGGAAACCATTCTATCGTCGGACAACATGGACAGCCACTTGCTTGTCGAAATGTAGTCAGATACCTGGGGATCTTGCTAGATCATTTTAATAAACATATAGATGTTGCTCTGGCCAGAGCCAGAGGTGCTTTTGCCCTTACAAAGAGACTGTTTTATAACAGCCAACTCGATGCGAGGGTAAAGGTAATCTGTTACATGGTCCTTATCAGGCCCATGCTTGTATTTGGATGTCCCGTGTGGTTCAACGTGAGAGCAAGTTTATTGGAAAAGATTCGGGTATTTGAGAAGGCTTATCTTCGCTTATACAGAACACCAGAGTCTGAGTACATAAAATTCTATCCTAATGAGGTCTTATACAATAGAGCGAACCTAATAAGAGTGGACAATTTCGTCATTAAGTTGACTCGAAGGTACATTGCAAGAGCAATGACCTCATCCAACAATCAGATCTCCGGAGCTTACTACCCCAATTATATGTATCACGAGAGAGTTCGCTTTGACGGCTTTACTCCTCCAGAAGCGTTCCTCTATCTAGATAGCAAGAGGTCTGATCCAGGATAGCGGACAGGCGACTGAACTACGACGGAGACGTCGCACATGGCAGTGCGGAGCGTCTCCGGTTAAGTAGGGCGGTAGGGAGCCGTGATAGGAGGGAGGTTACTCGGCAGCACCAACAATTTTGGTGGCTGGTTGAAGAAGGGGAGGGTTCGTCGTCGAATTCCTCAGGTAATATGTAGCTTCATGTGAAGCAAAGTGGGCCAGCCTAATTTTGTTTCTAGCCATGGCCGGCTTACAAAGTTTTAAGTAGATTTAAGCTAGATTTTAAGAAAAAAAAAATATATAAAACCAAAAAAAAATAAGGAAAAATAAAAAATGAAAAACAAAATAATAATTTATGTATATATATGTACAAATATGTACATATTTATATATATATGTATGTACGTATTAGATGTAAGTAGATTAAGTAGATTAAGATATATTTTTAAGTAGTCTGTAAGTTTTTAGTTTTAGGTTTTTATAATTCAATTAAAATGTCCATATACTAAGTTTTTGCGTAAGATTTATTTTCTTAGTTTTAGTTGTATCATGTAAATATAAAATTAAATATAATGTAATATACATCGAAAGACTTAGTTTAAGTGTTAGGTTTAACTTAGAGTGCCCGCATGGGGCCATTAAGTTGGTATAAGATTACTTGTAAGTTATTTAAGCTAATTTTTAAGCGTTTTTTGTTTAGCATGTAAGAGTAAATTAAGAGATCAAATAAAAATGCATATAAATTGAAAAAAAAATTATTGCATCGGTTCCCACTAGATCACCGAAATCAAGCAGTGTTGGGCGCGGTAAGTAAGTAAGACCACATGGGAACTCAGTACTCCGCGTGCTGTTGGCAAAACGCGCCACATGGGCATAGTACCCCGGCGTTAAATCCCGGACCCTACAAATTAATTTGTATGGTTCCCTTGACAATAATAATAATAATAATAATATTTTATTGACATTAGGATATGAAATCGACTTTGAAGGAAAATACGAAAAATCCTTCAATTCAGAAGTCTTAGCGAGGATGTATTCATCTTTTCCGAACTTCGATATAAAGGCAACATTTACTGTATGCCTGGAACAGGCTGGCAGTGAATACGAGTACTTTGTTCAGAGTTTCCAGCAGCTGGTCTATAGTTTTTTTTTGCATAACTGGATATATTCCGTCAATGGCAGGCGACCTGAAGCCAATAAAGCATGAATCAGCATATTTAATGACCACAACCGATGACATACCAGGTGAGGAGTGTTGCATTATTTAGTTCACTTGCAGATTCAGTGATAGCAGTTTCTTTTGTTAGATTTTGTAGAGGACGCTCCTTGACGAACTAGATTCTTATATCCATTGTGCATCGATTTATGAAGATTCCAATCTTCTTTAAAATTATTTTTAAATTACCTGTTTAGAATTAGAGTACTTTTCGTAGCGCTTGCAGGATAGCGCTAAGATAATTACTTGCCGTGTTATTTTCGTAACAAATATTGGCTTACAGCCGACATGGTTGACAGCCAGGTTAGACGTATAAAGTCCAGATGATTGTCTCGGACGGTGCGCTGGCTGCTGCCCAAGAAAGCATTATTAGCATTAGCTTCCCAGCATATACTATAAGTCCTACTTCCTGGAATCACAATATTCATTGAGTTTTTATACTGTCTTGGGTGATAGCGATAGTATCGAATCACAGAAAAAAAAGGCAGACACAATTTGTGCCATTCGCCATTCGCTTCTTATAGCTTATGTTTACAGCAAATCAATCATGGTTGCAAAATTGCCCAAGTTAAAATGGTGACAGTGAATTTGGCTTAAAAAGGCAAGTTGATGTGATGTGATCCTAATATGAATATTATGGGGAGGATGTATTAGCAGACTTGGAGTTTTGAAGCATATTATGAGTAAACATACATAATACATAAATTTTGGAGATTTCGTCTATTACCTGCACTCATTTGGAAATAAAGCGCAATATAACCCTTCTACTGCGCATTTAGGAACATCGATGGCCTAAAAGCCTCAAAATTTTAATTCCCTGGAGGTCTTCTGATACTATAATATCATTATATTGTCATCAGTCAACATTCGCTTAAAGCTTTATATCTTTTAGTATAAAGTTGTGCCGTCGTTTTCAGATTGCTGACGCATCTGTTTTCAAATTTTCAACTATGATGACCTTCATGCAGACGTTGTTTCCGGATTTTATGTATATTTTCTCATGATCATATTATATATTTCAAATATTTCCGTTAACAAACCTAAATGTCAGCTTGATGTTATTTTGTTCCCTTGGCAGATTCATAGAGTTTCAAGCCCAATGCAGAGCGTCGGTTTTGAAAAAAGAACAGTGCTAGTTAAAGATTCTAAAACGACAACAGACCGCGAAACCTAAGTGATGTTTGTTTCAAGATTAATTGGAAGCAATTTCAAAGAATTGTTGACCACTAGCATGTTATTACCATATATACATATGACAGATACAAGATTTCTAAAAAGTGCTACAGAATTATCCCTCCATACCGATTTAGTTGTTGATTACACACTTGTTGGTGGCTGCTGTTGATGCTGTCATAAATCGCTTCAGCTGACTGCACGATAACTAAACGATTTGAGATACTTTTCTCAGCATTTTATAGGTTTCGTCTTCGCGGAGGAGATTATTTGTGATTTAATTGGCCTCTAAAGGTTGATTCGTTCAAAATACCACTTTTACGTGTATTAAACAATTACATAACATACTTATCGCGTACTTTATTATTTTTAGACTGGAAAGATGAATTTTGCCGGCAAAGTGGTTCTTATAACTGGAGCAAGCTCTGGGATTGGAGCTGCAGCAGCTGTGAACTTTGCCAAGTTGGGAGCCAGCTTAGTTCTTACTGGAAGGAATGCAAACAATTTACAAGATGTTGCTGCCAAGTGTCCCGGAGGCAGTCAACTACTTCTTGTTCCAGGAGATGTTACCAAGGAAAGTGACAACGAGAACTTAGTGAAAGCAACTTTAAATAAATATGGCAAACTTGATGTTTTGGTTAATAATGCTGGTATCATCGAGACCGGTACTATTGAAAATACTAGCATGGAACAATTTGATCGAGTTATGAACACCAACATTCGATCGATTTATCATCTGACAATGTTAGCTGTTCCTCAGCTGGTGAAGACCAAAGGTAACATCGTTAATGTTTCAAGTGTTAATGGAATTCGTTCGTTTCCCGGTGTTTTGGCATACAATATCTCCAAAATGGGTGTGGACCAATTTACCCGTTGTGTGGCTTTGGAGTTGGCAGCAAAGGGCGTTCGATGCAATTGTGTTAATCCCGGTGTGACTGTCACGAATTTGCATAAACGCGGTGGCATGGATCAAGAAACATACGAAAAATTCTTAAAACACTCAGAAACAACTCATGCACTTGGCCGGCCTGGTACAGCTGATGAAGTGGCACAGACAATTGCATTTCTAGCTAGCGATTTGTCTAGTTTTATTACTGGTGCTAGTGTTCCTGTTGATGGTGGTCGTCATGCTATGTGTCCTCGTTAAATTGAAATATCGAGTTTCATAAAATTTCTGGATTTGGCGAAAAATTTAAAGTGCCTTTTAAAGATTACGTTCAAAGATTGTATGCATTTACTAGTGGTAAATTTTGTTTGTTAAATTTTTATTTTTGTCTTGAAATATCATTTCGTAATAAATTTTTGCATTATATGGTTATAATTAATTTTTTTGTTATTTTACTGTTGGAAGAAATTTCACATTTTACATTGTAAAAGGTTACTTTATAACGTAAGAAATTGAAGTACACTCGGCAGAGTGTCTACACTCTATCCACCCTATTGTCCACAAGTTTTAATATTAAGTAAAAAAGAACGCTTCAAGCGCTCACGCCATCAAGACATGGAAAAACTATTTGCGCAAACCTTTTAACGGCGGGAGCAACTTAAATTCCATTGCCAATCAGAACGAACCTGAGTGATGAAGCCAATATTTCCATCCACTCGACCAAAGCGAACGACGCCTGCCGAGTAGGCAAAACGAGATGACTTTTTAGACACCATTTCCAAGATTTGTTTGAAGAAAATTATGACTGATAAATGGATCCTTAACGTTCTTTGCCTAATCCAACACCAAGAAGGCCCTCTTAACTACGTGCACTATAGGGGCATCAGTTTTCTTAACATGGCAGTCCTAGAGCAAACAAAGAAGTTCCGATCCATATTCACCATCTGATTCTATACAGACGAGCTCAGTTCGTAATCAATATCACCGACAATTTAAATGTCAAAATTGGGTTGGACAGGTGATGCGCTTCTTTAATTTTACAAATATCTGTGCAAATGTCAAGCATGGCTTTAACATTATTGGCAAAACGGAGCGAAATGTTGCTGATGCGTTAAAACAGATGCTGTAATATTGCTTTAAGCTGTGTATCCTGTGATTATCGAGCACAGCGTCGACGAATCGGACAGAATGTCACAATAAATAATTATAACTTTGAGGCAGTTAGTGATTTTGTCTGCCTCAAATCCATTTTTAACTCTTATAACCGCACTTCTTTAGAAAGCAACTAATGAAACTTGCCATTCTTTATATTTTTGGACAAAGAAGGCCATGGAAGGCTCTATCCATCACAGCCCACTTAATGGTCCTGATGTATTGACGATGGCAAAAGCAGGTGGAGATATATTGTGCATAGTGGTTTTTGTATGCAAAATTCTTCAAGTGATTTTCGGTCCTTTGCAATGACGGGTTTTAGAGGGAATAAGAAACGCAAATTATACGAGCTGATATTCCTGACATCAACCTGGTCAGAGAGGTACGCATTAGGACCTAAGATGAAAAAGATATATAAATATCGTCATTGTGCTTCACTTTCACTCGTCGGTGTGCTTCACTTACAAAATATTCGTATTTTATTTATTTTATTTTATTTTCAAAGGATACAATACAAATAAATTTGTAAAGTCCTGGATTTTACCGAGTTTCAAAGCGTATCCAAACATCAGCGATTTTCTCCAATATGGCTTTCCTAAAAAAAAAGTCATAAGAAGGTGTCTCTCTGATAATAACAAGATACGAGGGTAGTCCCATAAGTACCCGGCCTAACAACGAAAACATAGAAAAAATTGGGGTAAAATATATTTTTTTCTTTACGTGGTCTCCTTTTAGTTCAATACACTTTTCCCGTCGATGTTCAATAGCATCGATACCCTGTTTATAGTGAGAATAGTCGAGCTTCTTAGAAAAGCCATCAACCTCAGACCCCACCTCTTTACTGTTGGCAATTCGATTACCACTGAGCCATTTTTCCAAGTTCGTTTATAGAAAATAATCCGGATGAGTGAACTAGTGCATTTTCTTGATGAAACAAAACTTTTTTCTTCGCAAAATGTGGTCGTTTTGTCTTGACTTCATCTTTCAAACGCTGGAATAAGTTCTCATAATACACGCCGTTGAATTTTTTTCCTCTCTGAAGATAATCAATGAAAATTATCCCACGCACCGAGCCGATTCTCCCCTTTGAGTCCATTGTTGTGACTGTTCCTTCATTTCGGGTGTGAAGTGATGGACCCATGTTTCATCCATGGTTATGAATCGACGCAAAAACTCGGTTTTATTGCTGTGCAACTTCGCCAAACACTCGATTGAAACATCTTCACGACGCTGTTGTTGTTCCATTGTGAGTAATCGCGGCACCCATCTCGCAAACATCTTTCTCATGTCCAATTTTTCAGACAACATGCGTTTTTTGAAATGCTTGCCATATGTGCTAGTTTACGCACTTTCAATCGACGGTCATCCAATACCATTTTGTGGATTTTTTTTTCAGCATTTCTGGTGAACTCCCCACATTTGGTCGACCACTGCGATGTTGGATGTGGCAACTTGTACGGCCTCGCTTAAACTCCGCCACCCAATATTTTATTGTTATACACGAAGGAGCAGACTCCCTCAGAGTAGAATCCAGCTCCGTTTTGATGTTGGTTGGATTGAGCCCGAAAGTATTGTATCGCATAACGATGACCAATTTGTTCCATATTTAAAAATTCATTGAGAGCGTTCACTATTGATGGCTACCCAACAAATACTAAACAACATAGCGTCGTCAAACTTCAAATTTAAGCTTTATAAGGTTGATACTTTCTACAATTGTCAGTCTTTTAAAACAACAACCGCCATTTATGCGTTAGGTCGGGTACGTCTGGGACTACCCTCGTATATTATAGCCCTATCAAAAACCCTTAACTTTTGTAAAACGCTTACAATAGAGAGCTTTTCAGAATAAAAATAAAAAGAAGGATCGAAAGATTTTCTGATCAACCAACATTAACTGACTCCTCTGGCAAATGTCGGCGCATATTTTTGGAAAAAGTCCTCTCCTCAAAAATGTTAAATTAAACATTGAAATTGAGAAGTGGAGCTATGTTGAAACGAGAAAAAAAATCAAGTTCTCAAACCATAATCAAACAAAAATCCAATCGAGAATGTTTTGAATCTCATGAACGGTAGAAAAATGAAAGGATGAAATTAATTCAGCTGGCGATAAGCCTCATCAGTTAACTCAGACCTTATTTAACTGTCTTCGGTTACGTTCGCAACGTTGAGTCTTCTTCTTTCTTCTGTAAAAACGTATCATTACACTGTCTAAATTGAAATTTTATGTGGCGAGCTGGAACGTTAATATCCATCCCCTCTAGACATGGATAGCGATGCACAGATTGTATAATCTATCATTTAATTTATTCACCGAACGCAAATGAGGCCAGACAAAGGTAGTATAACTGTTTTCGAAACCACAGAAACATTCTTCATATGCTTCGATAGTCTTCTTAGCGTCGTATTTATTTTATGGGTGGCCATCCGACCGATAAGAGCAAATCACGTCATTCAGCATAATTTATAAAAATACTTACAATACCATAAGATAAAGTACAATTAAGAGGTAATTACAATGAGCGTTTAGGTTAAAATGTTGCACGATTCCTTTCTTATATGTACATAAATGGTCAATGTAGATTCGGACTTTGGTACATCTCATTTTAGAAACTTATAGCTAATATAATACTGACCTGACCTTCGAGGATGGTTACCCTTTTCAAACAAATCAATCAATGGTCTACACACTTAAAGTAAAAAAACGAAGTAAATTATTCAATTTTATAAACACTTTATTGAAAAAATGATTGACACCCTATGCAATGGAGAATTTCATCGAGGGCACATTGCATGACGTCCACCATCTACTGGCAAATTAACAGCCGTAATAAAACTGGCATTATCACTGGCCAAAAATGTGATTGCCGCTGAAATTTCCTCTACATTTCCTGCACGTTGTAGTGCATGAGTTTGTTTACACTTTTCCAAGAAATTTTGGTATGCCTCTTCGTCCATACCACCTCGCTTATGCAATTCAGTTATAATCACACCAGGGTTCACTGAATTAACACGCACTCCTTTCGGGGCCAGCTCCAAAGCAACACATTTAGTAAATTGATCAATTGCTGTTTTTGATATGTTATATGCCAGAACTCCTGGGAAGGCCCGCAATCCGCAGACACTTGAGATGTTTACAATGTTTCCCTTGCTTTTGACCAGATATGGAACAGCCAACATTGTCAGTTGATAAACAGACCTAACATTGGTACGCATTAAACGATCATATTGCTCTAGATTTGTGTCTTCAATAGAGCCACTCTCAATAATCCCAGCATTGTTTACCAAAACATCAATTCTAGCGTATCTTCCCACAGTGGTTTCCACGATTCTCTTCACATCGTCTTCGTTGTTGACATCAGCTTGTATTATAAGTGGAGGCTCTCCATTTGCGGCCTTACACTGTGCAGCGGTTTCATTTAGCTTCTCCACATTTCTTCCAACAACCGCCAAATATCCACCAAGTTTTGCAAATCTGATAGCAGTGTTTGCACCAATACCAGAACTAGCACCAGTAACAATAATAACTCTGCCCCTGAATTCCATCACAAAACGATTAAGTAACACAAGAACTATTAATAAAAAAAACTGTCCACTCTTTGGGGAATAAGGCACATATGTCA
Organism: Volucella zonaria; assembly: GCA_963966105.1. Classification (NCBI taxonomy): domain Eukaryota; kingdom Metazoa; phylum Arthropoda; class Insecta; order Diptera; family Syrphidae; genus Volucella; species Volucella zonaria. Next base: position 59,014,190 of record OZ014530.1, read on the forward strand.
ATGAATACCAGATCAAGATGGACTCGTGTGTGCTGTCTAGAGATATGACTACTTTGTGAACAGGGTGAAGACAAACTATGAATAGACATAAACTATAGCACTTTTCAACCGTGATTCGTGCAGTTTGTACTAATTGGCTGTGTTTTATAACAAATTGAAGACTTGCTAATTAGTATCATCTTTTTTACATGTGACTTTAATAAAAGAATTTTGTTAAATCACATAAACTGTTTTCTTCTAACTGTTGTTGGGAAGCCAAGCCGAAGTTGTTTGTATCAATTTTTCGATAAAATTTTCTAAAACCCGTGGATACCTAGTAGATATTTATATACACTTGTATTAATAGTGCTTTTAATGCGGTTTTTAGTATGATAGACGGAGATGATTCTCTCGATGAACCAAGACGCCTTGGATGGAACGTCTTAATGAACATTCTCTTATGTGTGCAACTTCGAAATACGTAGACTATTAGCACCTCAAATCAGACACAACAGTTATCTGAAACCGTTAAATCACTTGTGATTCCAATCCGGGCATATAGTAATATAATAGCCCCTTGGTGGTATCAAAAAATGGTCTCCGGTAGTCTTAAATCAGAAGCATAGAAGGGCATCCAATAGTGAACTCTAAGGACTGTCTAGCATTTAAATTAATTGAATCATTGCATGCACCATGGTTATCAAAACCACTACGCTGGAAAAGACCTCACCTGATTCTCTCCTCATAAGCAAATTCTTGTGCAAAACTACGGGGATTTGGTCACCAAACTATTCAACTGTCTAAAGGCAATACAAATATAATCTTCGAAAGTATGGTCATCTGGAAAGATTGAGCGTATGCAATAATACAATATATAGGAAGAGGGTTACCCGCAGATGATTCAAAACAACACTGCGAAATACAGGACTTCTTCAAAATGCACTTGCCAACATATTTGAAAGAATTGCAAGAATCCACAAGAGTTACTACTGTGTTTCCTAAATTGAGGATCGAATTTAAAACAAAATTAATCCTTTAACAGGGATGTCTGCATCACACATGACACATGAACAAATATGTTAAAAAGGAAAAACACAGGGTAATGCGAAATACATATGAGCCTTTTAAAACAAAACCGTTTTATGTATTAATTTATTGTCGTGTGGTTTAATTATAAAAGACCAACTATTTTGATCAACAATTCTGGTACCATCTTGCCTTAGAAAAAGAAAAAAAAAACAGGAGCACAATTTAGAAAACTGGGGCACGAACTTACGTCAGCGAAAGGCAGAAAAGTTATCACTATCATATGGCTATCAGCACCTGGAGACGGATCAGTGAGCATACAGAACTCAAAGTTCGGATTTTAGCGGGCTCAGAAGTAGAGCGAACCGAACTAGAAACCCTATGTGGTTTGAAAAAGAAGGAAGTCAAGTGTAGTGTTAGACGTTAGTTCTGCGTAAACGTTAAATGTCAATACATCGACTCACTTGCCTAAAGGCCAAAGAAGCAAGCAACAGGCACGTCAGTACTATGTCTAAAACATCACTAAAGAATAATCGGGCATCTGAGTAACATACTGTGAAGAGTTGATAAATCTGATAAATTGTGAAAACTGGGCGTAGCTAAGATAATAGTTTAAATCATATGATATTTAAGATTGCCAAGAGCATATATGTATGTATTACAATACTTTGTTCCCAGTTCTGCAGGTTGTTGGCCAATTCCTGTCAATTTGTCTCAACGACAGGATTAAATAATTCGCACCGCATAAAATACTTTGAAATGAAACTATCATTGGGGATGAAAGTATGACTGAACCTCTCCCTCGTTCGAAACTCAGCTTTCTAAATATATTCAAAGTTGAATGCGTGAAACTTTTCTACAACTGCTTTTGGAACTTGTATTCATAATCCTGATATTTTAAGTAGTTTTCTAAATTTTGGATAGCATTCCGAGCGGACTCCTTGTTTTCACGATGGTACTCCTTTTCTCCTTTGTTATCGTCAACAAAGTTCCACCGACCATACTACCTAGATAAAGGAAAATTTCTACTGTCTTAACCTTCCAACGAAAATATCAGTTTTTAGGTTAAAAACAATGTCATTGTCGTTTATACTCCACCGCTTTCCTTTTTCAGTGCACCACAAATAAGATCTTTTTTGCGCAAGGCCAGACTCTTTAGAATCTTAATGATCAATCCCTCCTTTTTCTCTTCTCTAGACGTTCCTTCTTAAATGCATTAAGTTCAATATTGGTTAGACGAATTTTACCGATTTGTTTACGGCATCTTTTAATTATAATTCCATTTTTGTTTTAATTTGGACGTGTTTGGGCCTTGAGGGTAAAGCTAGACCCATAACAGGCGAAAATATCCGTACGTATATGTACGGAAATGTGCGAATATAAGCGATTTGCATCCTGCAGCCATAATCCCGGATTGCTCAGTTTCGTCGAGATTTCGTTCACTATTGCGGTCGTACGGGATCAAATTTCGTTCGAAAAATGTACAGCTAACTAATTGATTGCTGTTTGCAAGTATAAAAAGCTGTGATATTTCCTGAGGGAAGTAATATTATTATTAGAAAGAACACAAGTTATTTGATTAAAATTTCAATTTAAATGGCACGCGTGGAGGACTTTGTAATTGATTATTTTCATTCAGCTTAACAGATGGATACGTTTTCATAATCCTATTTCTATTAACTTTTCGTTTAGTTTGCTTTCGCCTTTTATGGTTGAGCCTTTAAGGTTTTAACGACAGAATACGGCATTGCATTTTACAACCACTAAATTTCACTCTGTTGATGGTTCTCCACTTAGTTAAGCTTTTAATAACAGAATCTAATGGGCCTAACGATTTACGCCCGAGATTATATATGAAAATTAAAATGGTTGTCCACTACAGAATTTAGCCATGAAGCACACCAACATTTATTTTGTGAGTATCAACATGAAAATAGTCTATAGCAACTTGAAATAAATGATGTGAAATCTATTTATTTTTATTCAGAAGTGGAGATTCATCGATCAAATGCACGCATTTTCAATAAAGAAATCTTTCAATTGATATATGGACTAATCTTGCCTTGGTGATTGGTCTCAACTTAGGACTGCAGAAAAAGTTTCATGAAAACGTATGTTGTTCTCTATCACTTTGGATAAAGTAAAGAGTAAAACTGTGACAGCGACTGAATGTTGTTTTAAAACGAATCCGCACACAAGTCTTCTCAGCAAAAAATTACTTACTGTTAATATCTGGATGATATCGTTATCCATGGCAGGTCACAAGCGGTGGAGCCTTAAGCAAATCATTTTTGAAATGGTCAAAAATGAGATAATTAGATCAAGTAAGATATATTCATTTAACCCATCTACATAGCTATTCGCATAGGAAGTGAAGAATTCTATAAGACAGAGGTTTGTTAAATACTTCATATACACTTATTTTTCTTCTTATATTAACCGTTAAATTATGTAACCCTTATAATTATGTATTGTACATCTAATGCTACATATTTCTCTGCGCGGCTTGTGATAGTGTTGATCACATTTGCCGACAGTAAAATCATTCTATAAACCACTCTATTTTGGATTACCTCGTTACTGAGGTCAAGAGTTTGCTCATGTTTTTACATTTAAGTGACCCAATTGTTTGTCTTTTCGAAACTTGGCTACAACTACTTTTTGCATCAAATTTTCTAACGACCTTCCTTGAACACGGAAAACCCAGGTAGTTTGCTCTGCCTGAAGTTTGGCTACTGTCGGTTTATTAATGTGCAGACTTCCGTGAATATGCGTTCTTGTTTAAAGATCACGTTTTCTTACACCCGCTGATATTCGTAATATTTCGTCGCTGCCATTTGCGTTATGTACTTTTCGTACGTCATCCAAGAATGTATGTTAAAGCTGGACGAACGATTGTCGTAAAGTTTATGTGGCATTTTTCTGTTACAAAAACTTCCGAGTTCTCGCGTCATTTAAGCCAGTCCACGCTAAGCCTATATGCGATATCCTCATCGGCATTTCCTTGATGATTAGTGACGGAGCCTAACTATTTAAATTTATTGGATTTCGGTTCGATGAATCCCTCTTAGTTAGATGTCAGGAGTAGTGTTTGTGGGTTCGGAAAAACGCCAATGCAGCCTTTCGGTATTAGTCCGTTATCTTCTAGCACCTTCATCCAAATATTAGGCGTTGCCTAAAGGTCGAACAGAAGACAAGTCGTTCCTGCTTCAATAAAAAATCTGGCACGACGTTTAAATGCGACGGACTTCTCAAACTTTAACGCCTACCACAAACTTATATTTCAACCTTAACCTCAAAGATGCGTTGATTGCTATAGTGTTTAATAATATTGTGTTGTTGGCTGTCTAGAACTCTGCCGTTTATTTTCATAGTATCCGATATTAGTTCCACATAGCAGCAATTGTAATTTTTCGCTTCGCCTTTGTCTTTATACAGTAGAATAACAAAGCTCTTCCCCCACTGGTTAGGTGTCCGCTTGGCTCTTAACTTTTTTTTTAAATAAAATCGCAAGCAATTTAAATCCAAAAACGAATACTTATACATGTGTGGGATAATTATTGTATATTACATATAAAATATATTCTCGCTTATATGGAGCATAGGTATCAATTAAAATGTGCTACAATAGTCACTATCATCACGCACTGTACTTATGACCACTCTGTGGTTTTTATATTTTGTTGTTGTTGTTTTTTTTTTTTTTTTAGATTATTATTTGACAAGCGATTTAAAGAGATAAGTTGAAAGCAAGTGCTATCATTACTAAGTAAAGTTACATTTAAGAAGATTCGGCATTTAGATATCATGGATTTTACTGGAAAAGTAATTATCATTACTGGTGCTAGCTCAGGGATTGGAGCTGGAACGGCAGTTCACTTGGCCAAACTTGGTGGACTTCTAACAATCGTCGGCCGGAATCTTACGAAACTGAATGAGACTGCTGAGAAATGCAAGGAGGTAAGTGGTCAGTTACCTCTAGCTGTTCAATGTGATGTCACCAAAGAGGACGAAGTTGAGAAGATAGTCAAAGAAACCATTTCAAAATATGGAAAGATCGACGTTCTTGTTAATAATGCCGGAGTTCTTGAAACTGGAACTATTGAAAATACTAGCCTAGAGCAGTTCGATAGAGTTATGAACACAAATATTCGTTCTGTCTACCAGTTAACTATGTTGGCTGTTCCACATTTAATAAAAGTTCAAGGATCCATTGTTAACGTTTCGAGTGTTAATGGAATTCGTTCGTTTCCTGGCGTATTGGCGTACAACATATCAAAAGCTTCTGTAGACCAGTTTACACGTTGTGTTGCTTTGGAATTGGCACCAAAGAAGGTTCGTGTTAACTCAGTGAATCCGGGTGTTGTCATAACTGAAATACACAAAAGAGGTGGTATGAATGAAGAGGCCTATCAAAAGTTTTTGGAACATTCAAAAACAACTCACGCTCTGCAGCGCCCTGGGAATGTAGATGAGGTAGCGGCCGCAATTGCTTTTTTGGCTAGTGAACAGGCTAGTTTTATTACGGGCGCTAGTTTGCCTGTTGATGGTGGACGGCATGCTATGTGTCCAAGATGATTTGTTAATTTGTATTTTTGTCTAATTTGAATAAATTGTTATGCATTTACATTTTTTTTTTTTTTATTAAAGGTATTTGTGAATTGTTCTATTGGGGAAAATCTTTTAGGGAACTCGGAAGAAAACAATTATATATATATTCAGTCTGATGGTGGCAATTATCATTGATCAACTTTAACTATTCGAAAGTCCGAAAATCAATCAATGAATTCGTTTCGCTCCCCGATGCTGTGCCACAACCTCAAACATGTGAAACTTTTCAAGCTGTAGACAAAATTGTTTTTACTTTATTCGTCAGAATATTTATGAATTGCGGTCCAGCAACTTTAAGGATCTTCTCTATACCAAAAGCGGTACATATTCCGTATCCTTGTTCGCGGTTATATATATTTATATTCATTTTATGTAACTGGAAAAAGTTTTGAGTTGTAATACGAGTATACCTTAATTCTTGGATGTTAGCCATTACTCAGTTGAGGACATTTATAAATCTTGAAGTTTTCCAGCAAGCATTCTTTAGATGCCCTTTAGAAGAGAGCAAGAGTGAGATAACTTTTATTCCTGGAACTTCATGCTCAATAAAAGATTATTGTCTTATATCCGGGGAGTGGCGCCTTATTTTCATCAATTTTCGTGTGAGAGGCGACTAAATGCCTTTGGAAACCGCAAATACATGCACAATGAGCACATTTTCGAACACATCAAATATGAAAAAACTAGAACTACTACACAAACTACAATAGCTTGAAAGGATAAGATGTACAGTAGGTATCAAAATAACCTGTGCTCAGAACTCGGTATCGACTCAAATGCATCTTATGATATCAAAACACCCACGGGAATTATAAAAAATGTTTTTTCACCAAGCAGGAAGGTGTGTAAAAGCACTCCATGGAGCGAGAAATAAGCTTTTTAAGAACCTTTGCTATACGAAAAAGATGGTTTATGAATAGAACAGGATATCCGTAATAAACAATGCGTGTTCTTTCGCTGGGTTTTAGATAGTTACATCTTTACAGGAAAACAAACGAAAATATCGTTTTCGAGTACAGGAAGTTAGACACAAAACCAAACCAAAGAAAGGGGATGACCGAATACCAATTGAGTTTTATAAAAATGATTCGTGTACGTACAAGTCCCCACTCACAGTAGAATTTAGCTACGTTTTTGAAACCGCAACCGTTCCAGAAAGCTTTAAAAAGGCAATAAAGTTTTCAGTGCATAAAAAAGTGATTATAACTTTCCATCAAATCACAGGGAGATCTCCTTTTTAAACTGCAGCTAAACTACTCGTAATTGCTGCCTTGATCTATAACAGGCTTGCTCGGTGAGTAATTAACAAGAAAGTGCTTTTGGAATTTCAGGTTGGATTTAAAAATGGATATTCAGCTGTGGACTAAATCTTTATACAAGTAAGCATTGCTGGATTAAAAAATTATATGCATTCTTTGTGGATTGTCGTACAGCGTTTAACTTGATAGCACGAGGCTCTATTCTATAAACTCATATACAACGGGAGTGAAGCAAGGATTGTATTTTGAGTACTGTGTTATTTGTATTATTCATCAATAGGCTATAAATGGAATAGTCTTTTACCAAGGAGTTATTCGAGCACTCATGTAGGCGGATAAATTTTTCTTCCTCTCGGACTCAATAGTTGAAATACAGTTAATGGTGAATAAACAGGAAGAGTACTATAAATATGGAAATCTAGTCCTCAACTTAGGAAAATCGAAAATGATAGTGTTTTAGGTACGGCGGTGGTCATATTTCTCGTAATGAAAAATGGGTGTAAAATGGAGCAGATGTGGAACTTGTACGTAAATATGAATACTTAAATGTTATGATTTCTGCAAACTTAAAAATGCACAAACATAGAGGCTAAATTATTGAAAGCTAATCGAGAAATCTCTTCTGTATGGACTTCTGTACTCGTATCTCGAATAAATATATAAGTTACAATTGTTTCGTTTTAAAGCTGCTTCGATCCTTCTTTAAGAAGTCCAAGCGTGGCAATATCGCCCCTATGAAAGGAGTTGAAAAATTTCTCCACTACTTCCTTAAATGGATTTTTCGACTACCAACTGATAATCCAACTATATGCTCTTTCTTGGAATCAGGAATTCTCTAATGTTTCTATGTGCTATTACAAGCCATAAGAACTAAAGGAAAAATCGTACAAGAATGGGAATGCCTTGCTTATGAATGTTATTTGCGTCTTCATCTTACACATTGATGAGCCAACGCCTATACTAAGAAATCTATGAGAGACCCTACTTAAGAAAGCAGGCGATCCAATAAAGCCGGTTCTTTCCTTGTAATAACAGATGTTATTACAATAATATGAACTACTTTCTCCATGAAAAAACAAGCTGCTGTTTAAAAGCAGCACTACGGCATCGTCCTTTTTTTGTCGCATATTATATTCAAATTGAAATTCTCACGCTCAAAATGGTATTGTGCCCCTTTTGGATCCCAGATTTGTTTACGGTGTATCTAGAATCCTTGTTGATTGTCATGAAAGTTTTTTTTTTTTAAATCTGTTCATCAGTGCTATATATAAATCCTTCTTTAGAAATGTGCTTTAAGATTTTCGCAACCGGCTTCTGAATTATTTGCGGCCTCTGCTTGTATGGCAATACGAGAAAGCCAATTGGAGCGGACTTAACACCTTCTTTAGGAAATTTAACCGGTCATTATGATTCCTCGATAACGATGTATGATTACAGACACTATTCTCTTCGGAATGAGATCCTTTATCTCATTGGATGAAGAGTATCACACCAAAAGAAAGGGCATGGTACGACTCCACCTGTAAAGAGGCTGTCAGGGTTAGAGAAACGTTTTTTCGGTCCTTCAAGAATCAAGACCAACCCGACAGAGGAAAACCGAGAAAAGTTTAAAACAGCCAGGAATGACTGCAACGTCTTTCTTAAGCGTGTAAAATTTCAATATGACCAAAAGTTGATTCAAAAAATACTACAATGTCCCAAAGGTAGTAAAAGCTTTTGGTCGTTTGTCAAAAACATCAGCAATTTTGCCTCATCCTACATCCCAACGCTCATGTGCAATGACATTCCAGCTGTCAGCTCTTGCTGCACACTTTGCGGCCAGCTCAACACTTCCAGTCTTTAGGCTTTGTCTCCGCCTACACTTGAGTGCGTCGAATCTTCAATGGGACGAATCCACTTTCGCACTCGTGCAGTAGCAAGAGTACTTAAAGATCTCAACATATATAAATCCGTTGGCCCAGATGCTATATCTCTCCTTCTGACAAAACCACTGCGTAAGCTTCTTCGTCAATCCTACTCTTTTGGAAGCGATATCTAAGTACCAAGTCATTATCCATGAATGGCACTTACATCGTCGAAACCGAAAAACTTTCCATTCTCGGTATGTGCGACAATGACAACTCACGCTGGAATGATAACATATTCGATGTCTTCGAAAATGCGGCGAAGTATCTAGGTTACCTCAAGCGGTGTAAGAAATATTACACCCCTCCACAATTGGAGTACAATGCTCTCATCTCGTCAGTAACATTCCGCCCCTTCAAATCCTTAACCGCAACATCCGTCTTGCTATGAATGCACTTACATGTTACATCGTCAAAATCGAAAAACTTTCCATTCTCGATATATGTGTCAATAACAACTTACGTTGGAATGACCACATGTTTGATGTCGTCAAAAATGCTGCGAAATGTCTAGGTTTCCTCAAACGGTGTAAGAAATACTTTTCTCCTACTGATTTGGCGTCAATATATAAGGACAAAAATGGTGTACTATGCTCACATCTGGTCAGGTGCGCCTAAAACATCTTTACGCCTGCTAGATAGGATTCATAACCGTGCGATAAAACTCATAGCTGATACCAATATCACTCAGTCAACCTCGAACCTCGAACACCGACGAAATGTCTCGTGTCTCATTTTGTGTTTTATCGCTATTTCCACCACCAGTGCTCCATAGAAAACGCCAGTTGCCTTCCGCCCCTTCAAACCTTCAAATCTTCAACCGTTACACCCGTCTCGCTATGAATGCTCATCAGTATACTCTCAAGCCCACTTTCGGACGTACTCTGAAATATCGTGATTCGTTCCTAAGCCGAAGAACTCGCTTGTGGAATGCGCTGCCGAGCTGTCTATTTCCTAGTCATTATAACATTCAGACATTCAAAACCAACGTCCATTGTTACCTATCTTTCTTTCCTCCCTAAATTTGCTTCGCCCGCGCTGTGTGCAAACATTTTAAGGACTTAAGGTCTTGAGCGCGCGCAACTTTAAAAAAAAAACAAAAAAAGTACATCAATATAAATAGAATCTGCTTTCTTTTGATCGTTGAATTTGAGATTCAGTCTTCCTGAACGTCTCGAACTTGGAGATTGGGATTCAAGGACCTGAAAGCTAGAGGGTTGAAGCTCCCCGGCCTTCGGGTGGGAGGGCTTACACAAATCCAAGTGCAATAGTACTTGGAGGTTCCATAATCGAAATTTGGTTTAATACTTATGTTAAGCTTCTTTTTTAATTAAATCAACTTCTTGGTAGAGCTCATAGAGTTTACAGATGCGCACGTAGTACGTAAAGAAGTATTTTTTTTTCGAAGGTCTCCAATATCAGCTTCATCTTTTTGTCTATCGCGTAGCACTCGGCACCGGTTGTAAAATACAACTAACAGGTTCAAAATTTCTTAGTGTATCATACTGATCTATAGTATGTAATTATACAGGATGCTCGGGATAATGTGTCGAAGACTTTATGGGGAGATTCTTTGACATATTTTAAGTGACAAGAGAGGGTCGAAAATGCATTTACTCCGATAAACAGAGTTTTTAAATTTTAAGCAAAGCCTTACGCTAACCCTGTTTTGATTCCTATTGAAAATAACATTTTTCACATTTATACGTGTACGGTAACAATTGGCATATTGTTGCACTCGAAATTATCAGTACTTTAATTGTTTCAAAGTAAATGTTGCCCTAAAATGAATGTATCGAAAGTTTATGAAGATCAAAAGTGATTTTTATTTTTTTTTAGCTTAAAATTTTGATTTTGTTATCATTTTTTCTGGAAAAATATCTTTTTACAGCTTTGAAACATGTACCTAGTAAATACAAACAAAAGCAAGTCAGGTCATTTCATCTTAAATCTGTAGTTTGTAAAATCTTAAATTACAAATTGTTAAACATTTTAGAAAAAAAAACCTTCGTACCATATAAATTGTTCAAAGTGCAAACCATTGCTTTGCATACACGCCAGAGCTAGAGGCTCTAACAATGTCCATTCCTCCTAATTCATCTCGAACTTTCGCAGCGCTGCCTCGGCAATCTTATGGTTAAAGTTATCCAATATTGTTATTTTCAATGAGTAAGAAAGGTCCTTCATGCGTCCCCACAAATGAACGTCCATTGGGATCAAGTCCGGAGACATTGAAGGCCACAGAATGGGTCCATCCCGCCCTATCCACGAATTTCCATACACGCGATCTAACCACTTTCTAACAGCACGCCCTTAGTGTATGGGGGCGTCATCCTGCTGGTACACAATAAGTGTTTTTTGTTGCAAGAATTCCAGGTAAACATTGAAATTAAACCTTGGAGGAAGCCAAAAGAGTCCAATCGGTTTGTTATCCAATATGCCCGCCCACACACTGACGTCGAACTTATGCTGAAAAGGTCTGTCTTTCATGGAGGGAGGATTGCTTTCCGCCCAGGTAAGTAAATTGTTGAAATTAGTGATTCCATCTCTGGCGAATTGTCTTCGCAAAGTGTCGTTCCAAACGCTTCTCTGAGTCCCCGGGATATAGCTCCTGTACTGGTATATGATGGAATACATGCATTCCTTCTGAAGGAATTATCCAGATGTAAGTCCTGATTAGATTAAAATGTCTGCTTGGTTGCCCAAGACTGGTATTTGCACGATTCTGACATAATATAAAACGTCTCCATAGCTGCGAACGCCTTCTGCTAAAGCAGGACGTGAATCTGTCAACGATTTCCGTCTCAGATATTCCCATCTCTTGTTGACCGTTACCGTTCCATACACCACAGACATAAACCATATCTGCGTATTCTTGTATTGAAAAGTCCATCATCGAGGATATTATGAATTAAACGATAATATTGCATTCTTTTTTTATTGTATATTATTATTTTGTAAGAGATCTTTTTAATTTTTTTTTTTCAGAAAAAGGACGTGCACATTTTTTTTATCCTGAAAAAATAGGCATTTCCTACCCGAGGTGATTCCTTTTTCCCCTTTTATGGGTCATAAAATGAACCTTTTTTTAAAAAATTATTTGGTTTGCATTGATATTTTAGAAGAAAAAAAATCCAAAGCAGATCTGTTGTAAAAGAAAATCCCGAATTTTTTCTCAACATATGTTAAGCAATCTCCCCTTAAAGTCTCCGACACATTATCAGGAACAGCCTGTATATCATGTATAGTGAAATAAACCACGTTTTCTGTGGTACAGATTACATATATTACATTATTTGTACAAGCCGCCGAAAAGTCTAGACAACAACTGGACAATAACGAGTTTTACAACTTGGAACCTAATAGAAGTTCTCCAACCAGGTATCATAATTTGAGTTACAAATAAGACAATGTAATTAGATATTCGTTTGTAAAATTTAAATAGATTTAACAGAAGCCACAAATAACATAGTTTGATAAAGAAAATCCCGATGAGCAGTGTAATAGCCACACTTTAACGTTTTTTTTAGCCTCTTAAATGTTTTTTCAAAATTCATACATTTAAATGTATTCGAATTCTTTGTTATATGTATACATTTGAATGAACTGATGAGCAGACTAGTTTTTTCCAGGGCAGTATGAAATTCGAATGGCAAACGTTGCCCCATGTGGGAATACCTCTGCAGGCAGTGTTCCACAGAGTTTCGAAAGCGATTGACGATAGACCAGGTCGAGGGACGGTTTAAAACAATTACCAAAGCCACGAAAAATCGAATTAAACAAAATCACAGGCGGTGATATTCGCAAGGACATACTCCTGCATATTTAGCAACGCAATATACCATTACGATTCGCTGCTCATGGAGATATTCCTAGAAGCAAAGCGAATGGAGAAAGAAAGATTGCTAATTGCTACAGTAGATGGCAGAGCGATATCCACCGTTTGAAATACACCATATAGTTCCCTTTAAGACTTTGAAAACTCGCTAAGTAGGTCAATTACCACTCTGACATCCAATGATCCCTGTAAGATGCCAACCACTTCTAGGTGTTTTAGACCATTAGATTGCGAACTTAGAAAAAAAAGGGATAAGTCTACATGAACATATGTATGACAGTCAAAATAATTGCAGACCAAGAATGAACGGCATACAGATAAATTGGAGGCAAAGGCTAAAAGACATGCAGAAAAAATGAATTTGCTAACTAAAATATTAGCCGCTGAAGCCACATCACATCGTTTTCAAATTCTGATAAACTAACTGTTATAACTACAAGCTAAACTGGATTGCCTCTTTTATGAATGGAATTAATTTATTTATTTGGTAAGGACTGAATTTAAATAATTTATTTGTGCTTTATGAACTCTAATAATATGTAATGTAGCCTCTATCAATAAAATACAACTGAATTGAATTAAAAAATGAAATAAAACCAATGTATGTATGTACATATATCAATAATTTTTGTGATCCATTAAACCTATGCATAGAAAGATTTACATTTACATTATATTTAAGAAAACATATCTGCTAGTTCATTTCTTTTTGTTACTCCTAATTTCCTTAACACCGAGTCTCTCTCGCGTACGATTGTGGCATTTTCAACGGTAGCTCTTTTAACTGAGGATGAAGGCTGGTAGTCCAACCAGATATCTCCTTCCTCTATGCACATGTTGTGCAAAACACAACATGCAACTACAAACTTGCACATTCGTTCTACGGCAAAAAAATCCATACGAACCAGCTGCCGGAATCTATTTCTTAATATGCTGAATGAATTTTCTATTTTGTCTCTTGCCTGCATTAACTTTTTGTTGAATCTCTTCTGTTTAATTTTTAAAACCGCTCCCCTCCGCTGCTTATACGGAGTCAATAAAGATTCCCTCAACGGATAAGCTGCATTCCCTAACAAATGATACTCCCCACCACAAATGCCTGGTAAATCTTTGCTGATGGAAGATAATTGGAATACTTTGGCTTCAGGTATTCTGCTAGGGGAGCAAATAAATATATCGATAAACCGATGGTCTGCATCGCATATTGCTTGGAGAGTAAGCGAACGTATTTTTCTAGAAGGCTTTCTTGTTGATATGAAGCAGCCATCGATACAACCTAGTACGTTTGGAAAATTTGATTCCTGTGAAAATAAATTTGATGCATATTAATATACTGATAACTACATACAAACAAAATATATATGTAGATACCTGTTCAAATTTCTGTGAAACACGAAGCTTTTCCTCTTCCGTCCTAGGAAATTTAATATGTTTTCTAGATATATTAAACATAAAATCTAAAATATTTGTAAGCGATCTGTACGCTGACGATATGGCGACGTTAAAAAGATTCGCCACCTCTCTGTAGGAATCTTTGTTTCCTGCAAACCTTTGACCAATCATGTTTACAAAGTTTAAAAAGTTTTCCGATTAAATACTTACCATAAAAACATATACATTTGAGTCTCTGCTGGGATTTCCTTCTTTCCACCTCCTCCGGCCTTTTTTTTAAAAAACTCTGACCTCGCAAATTGGTCTATCAAGCCAAAGGCAGTTTGTTTGTGCATTCTGAAATTTTCTCGAAACTAATAACAACAATTATATTAACTGTTCTTACTTTATTATTAACAACAAACTTACTTCTTCGTCCTCGTAATTTTCAATTACATTTCTGAAATTTATAATGCGATTTTTGGGAACAGTGGTGCCTAAAATCGCCAAAATAACTTCATCATCTGATGTTGATGTGGACGACGACGATGAGGAATCCAATAACATACTTATCAGTTCTGTTTCCATTTTCTTTTATTTTTTATATTTGCTTGCGAATCTATCTTAGCATTCAAAACAAATCGGCCAAACACAGTTGATTGCTCGAAAACAACAATCTGGTTTGACACATACTATTATTTGAGATTTTGATACTGTTGTATGCTATATTAAATAAAGCAAAAAACTATTCCTTAAAGTGCACTTTATTAAGATCTTAAAAATTACGACGTCCAAATGTAGATCTAACTAATAAGCTCGTTCACTATGAAAAAAGGACAATCCAAAATCAAGCAGATGTCTCGACACACTTAAAAGGACGCGTTTGAAAAACCCGCCTAGTGTTTTGTTTTGTTGTCATTTGTATATTGATATGTTTGTGAAGTCACGTCTGGTGTCTGCCGCGTACTATACTGTGTTTACATTCTGACAAAATCGAGAAGTAAAATTTTCCTTGGCAAGAAGAGAGCGAGTGGAATATTTTCAGATGGTTTTTTTTTTCATAAAGAAGGCCTCTGTCATCAAACGCCGTACGATTTGACATTGACAACCGATTTGAATTGCCATCGCCACTAATCGTAAATTTGCGTTTTAAAAGTGATCGGTGTTTGAATATTATAGATTTTACTGAATAAGTAATTATCGTTACTGATGGCAACTTAGGAATTAGAGCCGGAACGTAAGTTCATTTTGCCAAACGTGGTGGACTTATAACAATCCTGTGCTGAAATATCACGAAACCCAATGAGTCTGCTGAGAAATGTAGGTACTTAAGTAGCCGGATACCCCTCGCTGTTCAATGTGTAGTTACGAGTACTAAAGAGAGTACGGTTGTGGAGACAGTCAAAGAAACTATTGTAAAGTATAGAAAGATGCCGGTGTTTTTGAGCCTGGTGTTGAGAATACTGGCGTTGGTTAGTTGTTCCAACCAAGAAGGTTTGTATTACCTCAGTGAATCCGGATGTAATCCTAACAAACGGAGAGGTATGAATGAGGAAGCATATGAAAAGTTTTTGGAGCATATAATGACAAATAGAGTTAGCGGCAACTATCTCTATTTTGGTGAGTGATCAGGCTAGCTTTTTCCAGTTGATAGTTGAAAATATACTATGTGTCCAAGATGATGTATTCTGAATAATTTTTTTTTTTTTATTTGAATTACAGGTTTGTTGGAAATCCAATTTGCCTTATTGTACAGTAGATACCGCAGGGAAAGTAAATTATGAGAAGATTCTTTAATCTTTAATTACAACAGCAACATCAACTTTTAACGTGGTCGCTGCCAACGAATGCATGCGAGCTGCTGAAAAGAACACCTTGGCCTTGTTGTGGTGTGCAATAAACCTACGGCGGACATCTTCACATAAATTCTCGATGTTTTACAGCGAATTTTTGAGGATTTTGTTGTTCTTCAGGTGCGACGAAAAACTCCCAAGGTATACCGAAGGTATCTACCTTATAGGAGTTCGGCTGGCAATGCTAGCAGTCTTCTTTGAAGCACGTTCTTAGTCTGAGCATCACAGTGGAAATAATTTCAGTACATGGCTTAGGGGAAAACTTTTGACGATACCGTTTGATTGCGGATGATAGGGTAAAGGTACTAGTGTTACTGTCCAGACACTACGTCGGTTACTTGAGGAAAATAGGGACAGCATGCATAATTAGTCTCAAATATCAACGAAAATGCAATCTTTCATATCATATATGCATGCAAAAGTAAGTAAATCGATTACATACGTCAGAGGTTATGGTTGTGTTGTCGTTTTGTGTGTTAAAAAAATAGTGCGATCATTTAAAAAATGTGAGTAATTCAAGAACTATTTATTAACTTATTTCTTTTTTCATTTAAATTTAATGAACTTTAATAATTTAATAAAAAGAACCAAGTAAACTAATTTTGTTGACTAAAATTAAAAATCAATTTCACTTTCTGGACAGGCTGTCCGGATACTGAAAATATGAGAGAAAATACAAATCCTCTTTTAAATGCTTCTATTGTATATAAATGATAGCTAGGATATCCTTTATGATTTAAAGCAAGGGAGTTGTATTTCTCTTGCAGATTTTCAGTATTCGGGTAGGCTTTATTAAGCAAGAACATGTCTGTCCGAATACTGAAAAATATGGTTTAGTATCCGGTCAATTCCATTTTGTATGTTATTTGAGTTGTTTTCGACGGGTTAGTGATGATATCCCTCTTTTCACAATCCCCTGTCCCAAAATCCCCTGTCCCAAAACCCCTCTTTCCAAAATCCCTCGTTCCAAAATCCCCTGTGCCAAAATCCCTCGGGACTGACGCCAGAAAGGAAACCACAAAAATATAAAAACGGAGGAACAGTAACTTTTATATACTATCATCAATAGCAATCCTGAAAAGGTTATATCGTAACCAGCCCAAGACGATCACTGGAAATAAAGCGCAAGAAGTTAAAAAAAGCTAATTAAAAATCGAGAATCATCTGAAAAACTAGACTTCCTAAAGGCAATTGCGTCCAACATTGCGCTTAGTCGTAATAATGATAAAATTATCTATCTATCTATATCTGGACTGTGTAAGAACGCATAATTGCTACATTGTTTTTTTATATGTATAATATACTCGTATTATAATAAATATGTATAAAGCAAGAAAACAAGAAATTTTTTTCTATAACATCTAATCACATTTTCTAAAAAAACCGGGGGATTTTAATTTTGAAAACAGGGGATTTTGGAACGAGGGATTTTGATACAGGGGATTTTGGATTTTGGAACGGGGGATATCGTAGTGCTCCCGTTTTCGACGCATAGCCTATCCTTTTTTAAATATTTTTTAAAGAATGGATGCAGATAACATTGCCAAGATCTTAGAGGATATAAGGACGAACCAAATTAGCATTCGCAAAGCAGTTGATAAATATTGTTTATGTCGTTCAACACTGCACGACAGGCTAAAGGGCAAGAGGTTAATCGGATAAAAGGCAACAAAAATGGGTTCAGATCCCTATTTGACGACTGAAGAAGAAGAACAGATTGCCCAATGGTGTGCTGATCTATGCAAATGTGGGTTCCCATTAAAATTGATGATCTTTTGAACACTGCTGAAAAAATAATTATAGACTCGAAGAGGTAAACACCGTTCTAAAATGATCGCCCTGGGAAAACATCGATCCGAGGTTTCATGAAACGAGACCCTGCCTTATCAATGCGAGAAGCCGATAACATAAGCAAATGCAGAGCTATAGTCACTCAGGAGACCATCTTGAAATGGTTTAAATACCTTAAATATTATTGGCCAGGACCAAATAATGAATGACAGAGCAAGAATTTTGAATGGCGGCGAGAGCAGCTTTTGCCTTTGCCCAAAAACTGGAAAAATTATAGCGTATATAAAACATATACGCACTTTCAGCTGGAAACGAAAAAGAAACGCAGACAGTGCTTATCGTTTTTACGGCAGGCGAGAAATTCTTTGAACCAATAGTGGTTTTCCCATTCAAAGACATTGTTGCCAGTATGCCGAAAAGCTGGTTTTTGGGTAGAAGTGAAAGCGGTTTAATGAGAAGGCGAAACGCTTGTTAAGTACGTTGCCAACTGCGTTCACAAACGTTTACTGACTGATGAAATGGAACGCTCAGTTATACTGTTCGTTGATGGTCATAAATCCCATTTGACCTTGAAACTCAGTGAGTTTTGCAGCAAAAACGAAATTACTTTGTATAGATTGCCACCAAATACCACCCATATCATGTAGCCGGCGACGTATGTAAGTGTTTTCAAGCTCTTAAAATCGGATTGGGAAAAACAGTTCGGGATTGGCAATCGAAAAATTTAGAACAGTCACTTATGAAAAGAAACTTCTGCCCTGTTTTGAACAAGGCGATTATAAAAAATAATGATATTGTGGCTACCATACAAAATGGTTTCAGAGAATGTGGCTTACACCAACTGAATCAAGCGGCTATTGATTACTCAAAATGTATCAAAAATAATCTGGAATGGTTGGGAATTGCCCAAAGTCCCCAAGCTTCCCAATCACCTGATCGAAGTCCGATTGAAGTGTCTAAGTTAAAGCAGAAGTAATTCAAGCCTTATCAGGGCAGTTTCCAAATGTTGGAGTTGATGCTGAAAAAGTTTTAAAAGTGATTGAAACCGACGTATCAAAACGTGCAAACTTTTCACCAACCATATATCCAAAACCAAAAAAAAACAGGCTAAAACTTCATACAAAAACTCCCCTTTTTTTCACTTTGGAAAGGTATGTACACGGTGCGTGACCTGGAACTCACACACGTTATGGGTGTATACACGTTTGAATTGCAAGCTTTTATTGACACCAACTCCTTATATTGAGTTTGGTTGATTTTTTTCTAAGTATATATTTTAATTTCGATATCCAAAGCACATTAGAGAGTTGATCTGTGACCAACTCAAACAGTATGGCTCTTGGTTCAATCCCTATCAGTCAGTTGTTCTTTTATCTGACATTTTTGCTAGCACGTCGCCATCGGGGCAACTGTCCGGTCATGGAAAAATAAAATCTCATAGTTACGATACGGACGGATCTATTGTTGAAAACCCTTGCAAACGAAATAAGGATAAAGAACCTCGGATTTGTATGTGGGATGTTAGGTTACTAGCCTGGACTGCTGCAAAGTAGATGTTACCACCATTCAAGAAATGTGGTGGGATGTGCCGGGCAAAAAGAGGATGCAAAACTGTGACATTTACTACGGCGATTGTTATCGACGCAAAAGCAGCGCCTATTTGGATGCAGATTTGTTAGTGGCAGACTTAGCTAATAAGTCTTGAATTTCCGAACGCCTCGTAGTAATACGTATTAAGGTTAAATTTACCAACATTACCTTATATGCACGCACCCCCCCACAAAGGAGAAGGATGGCGACACCAAAGACAGATGCTACGAGCTCTTGAACAAGGCTTACGAGCAGTGTACCAGCTATGGCATTAAAATTGTCATCGGAGACTTTAATGCAAAACTAGGAAGAGAGGTCATCTTTGGTAGTACTGTTGGAAAACAAAGCCGACACCACACCACCTCCGATAACGGATTTAGGCTAATCAACTTTGTGGCGGAGCGAAACATTATCGTAGCTGGCACGCGCGGTTTCCGAGTCTCGACATTCATAAAGGGACTTGGAGATCTCCTGATCATTAGCCAGATTGATCACATTGGGATCTACGCAAAGCACTCCTACAGTATTACGGATATCTGAACATTCCGAGAAGCCAACATCAACTGGGACGATTACGTTCTTGTATCCAAAGTATGGCTGCGGATATCTCGAGCATCGCAAAGACAAGTTAATGCTATGAGGAAGTTTGACGTTGTGCGACTACAATAACAAGAGATCACCAAATCCTTTTCCGATCGAGTCTGCCTTAATCTTGACCTCTTATGCCGCCAGCATCAAGTATCGAAGACCAGTAAAACCTATCAGAGATGTCTCTGAGGTTCTAGGTTTCATTCGGCCATCACATCGAAGCCGGAAAGTACATGCAGCTAAGCGAGATGCATACAAAACTGCCCTGCATAGACGGACTAGAACTGCTCACATGATTTACGCAAAAAAGAAGAGAGAAAAAAAACGGCTTCTCAGGAGGAAAAAGTGAGAGCATGAGAAGTGCGCGCTCGAGCCAATTGAGAGATGCTGCTCCAGCAATGAGACTGGACGTTGTACTAAAAGGTAAAAAAAAGCATGCCACGGAAACAAATCCCGAACCGAAACCTGTAGAGACGAACAAGGGAACCTAGTAGTAGCGTCGCAGTCAGTGGTGGGGATTTGGAAAGACCATTTCTGTAGACTGTATAACGGCGATGACGAACCAAACACCGCTGTGAGGTAGAATGAACCTTTCAGCCTGGACGATGTAGACTAACAATCCCGTCCACCCGACCTGGATGAAGTGAAGATAGCCATATTTAAGTTCAAGTCCAACAAAGCGGCCGACCTGAGTGTCGAACTGTTCAATGCGATAGGCGATGACTTGGTAAGGAGCATACTCCAACTCATCTGCAAAGTATGGTCGGACGAAAGTATCCCCGATGAATGGAACCACAGCATTGTTTATCCGATCCTCAAAAAAGGAGACTTTGAACAGCGCCAACAACAAAGGCATCAGTCTTTTTAACATGCCCTGTCGTATTGTTTAAACGTCTAGGGCCGTCCATCAACAACCTGATTGGTCCATATCAGTATCGTTTCAGGCCAGGAAAGTCCACTATCGCCCAAACATTCACACTACGGCAGATCTTGGAAGAAATACACGAGCTCCAAATTAATACACACCACCTAATCATCGATATTAAAGCTATATAGAACAATATCTACGTTTGTCATCCCTGCCAAACTCCTCCGTTTGTGCAGGATGACGATTGGGAATGCACACTGCTCCATCAAGGTCGGTAAAGAACTCACCGAGACATTTGATGTCAAAAAGGGATTTAGACAAAGCGATATGATGACATGCGATTTATTTAACATCATTCTTCAAAGAATAGTGCAACAATCACGCGCCAATACAAGAGGCACAATCTTTAAAGTCCGTCCGATTGCTCGCATACGCCGATTATATATATTGACATAGCTGGAAGAAAGAAGCGTGATGTCAGTGGCGCTTTCGCGTTGACGGAAGCGGCGGAAAGGACACCCAGTCAGATATAAGTTTGAGGTAGTTAAGTACTTTGTCTACATAATCTCCGCTATCAATTCAGACAACGACACCAGCGCTGAGATCAAACGAAGGATAGCTCTTGCCAATCGCTGCTTCTTTGGACTAAGACGGCAATTGACAAGCAAAGCTCTCTCTCAAACAACAAAAGTGACACTATATAAGACCTTAATAATCCCAGTTCCGGTCTATGGCGCAGAGGCATGGGCATAATCAAAAATGGATGAGGGTGCTCTTGGCTGCTTTGAGAGGAAAGTTCTTCATGTGATTTTCGGTCCCGTCTGCATAGACGGTGAGTGGAAGAGGAGATACAACGATGATCTGTACAGCGAAATAGACTTATCCAGAAGAGTGAAGTCCAACGACTGAGATGCCTGGGTAATATAGAGCGGATGGACACCAATGCTCCGGTCCGAAAATTTTTCAAATCCGCCCCCGAGGGACAGCTCAATAGAGGAACACCGCGATTCAAGAGGCGCGCACAAGTGGAAAGGGACCTCAGTCAACTTAGCGTGCGAAACTGGAGGCAGCTAGCTAAAGATGGAGTTGGCTGGAGACACTTGTTGGTTGGGATCCAGGTCCACCCCGTAAGGTAGCATGATAGATGCAGCTTTCGATACTGTAGATACTGGGGGCTAAGAAGCAACATTCGATTTATGTAGCTTGTTTCCCTTAACTCCTGCCATTTGAGCTGCGCTGATTTGGAGATTGGCTATTTAAATGAGGAATTGCAATTTTGATTTGATTTGAAAATGTTTCAGTATTCTTAAAAATCAGTCTTTGCCGACCTGTTTAGAAGTTTTCTATTGGGTTGTTCGGAAAGCAATTTGGTTTTTTTTTTTGAAAATGAAAGACGATTTTCTTATAGCGAATAAATATTTTATTGAATTCTATATTGTCCATTCTGGTCCAATACTTTTTGCCATCTCTCTGGCAGTAGCATGATTCAACGCTCACAAAGTGTTTGCTCTTTGCTGGCCAAAAACTGATCCAGGTGATTTTTGACCTCCTCATTTGTGGCACCAGAAGGTGCCAGATCGGGAGAATACGGTGGGTGTGGCAGTAGATCCCGTTCAAGCTGTAAAAACTTTTGGCGATTTACCCAACCTGTGAGGACCTTACCTTGGTGGAACACTACACCTTTTCTATTGATCAATGCTGGCATTTTCTGTTGAAGTGAATCATGCAATTTGTCCAGCTTATAACAGTACATTTCAGAGTTGATCGTTGTGTCGTCCGGTAGAGGCTCAAACAAAAAAGGTATTCCTTTGAAATCCCACCAAACAGATAGCAATCACCTTTTTTGATGAATATCGGATTTCAAAGTGCTTTGTGCCGGTTAAATTTTTTATTATTATTTTCAAGGGAACGATACAAACTAATTTGTAAGTTCCGGGATTTAACGCCGGGGTACTATGCCCATGTGGCGTTTTTTGTCAACAGCACGTGGAGTATAGAATTCCCATGTGGTCACCCATCTACGTACTTACCGCGCCCAACACGCCCCCTCATATTTATTCCATGATCTCTTGCATTTAACATTGTTGTAAACAACCCATTTCTCGTCCCCAGTGATGATGCGCTTCAAAAATGGAACCCATATCTCGAGCTTTGAAATTAAGCTTAATGCCTTTATTGTGTCTTCATCAACTTCAACTGGCCTTTCACAAACGAAATTACTTTCCGAACAACCCATTAGTTTCCTTGCGAATTCGGTTGCAGGACCATAGTTCATCTTGTCATCTTCCTTTAGCTTCAGTTTTGTTCTGAGTTTAGGTGGGGTTTTGTATCCACCATATTATTCCTCTTAGATTCTTTACCCAGCAAGGTTTGGACTTCGGTGCACTTATGATCGAAGTAATAGAACCGTTGTTGCGATTCATACTACAATTCTAATCGTTCCCATTAAACCAAGAGCTGTGTTGGGAACGTACGAAATACTTCTTTATATCGAGATAGGACTGATGGAATTAGTACTGAAGATGACACTTTCTAATGGAAATCTCGGTGTATGGTAATTTTGTACACCAAGAATAACGTAGTGAATGAAGTCGGATCTAGGGATTTGCCTTTTCGTTCCAATTCACTGCTTCACATCGCCTTCCAAGCAGGCTTCTGCGGTTATTCAGGTGCAGCTAATGTACAAATGTGAAATTTACTTACGGCTTATCACATGTCTGCTTTTAGAACGACTATCAGCGATTGCTCCTGTGCTTCCATCAGAAATATTACAGAGCTCTCATTGTTCAGGAATCCAGGATGGCATTCGGCTATAGCCGAGCACCTTCTAACACATGCAGTTGTATTTTATACATTTGCCACCACCAAGATTCAGCTCGTATCGATCTTAGTATAGTTGAATTGTGTCCTTACTTCCGCCCACGTTCGCACGACCTTGAAACCAAACTAATTGTTAATAGCAGTTTGCCAGTTATTATATTACCCACAGACCAACGTAGTTTAAATTGTTTGCATACGTGCCGCTTCGAAAAGACAAACAATGAACACACCTTTCAGACCCCCGTCAAGCATAAATTCGAAATTAAACCACTCGGAGTACGAAAATCATTTCTTTTTTCAAATTTATTTACCATTAAAAATTACAGTACGTAGATACGACTTAAGATTCGTATCCATAAGACTGGATGATCTTGGTGAAGGGTTCGGCAGCCTTTGCAATATTTTCGCGTGCCTTCACTGTCAACTTCTTCATGATTCTGTTGTGTTTGAGTGTGACGCGCAACTTAGCCTTGCGCTTCCTCTCCAGACTCTTGACAACATCCTGGTAGTGCCATCCGACCTCGTGTGAAAGACGACCGACCTGGCAGTATTTACGGTCTGATCGGAGTGTCAAAATCCTCATGGCAATGGGCACACAAACACGACGCCTCTTATCGTATGGTGGTGGAATACCATCGAACACACGCAGACGCGACAAAGCAGCTTGACCACGCTTTGTCTTGTGTGGCACCATACCTGCAAAAGACAAAATACAATCAAATTAGTCTACGCCACACTGTTACTTTGAATTTGAAGGATAAAACTGAGGCTCAGTTTGGTTCTTTTTACATAGTTCGTTCAAATAATGTAGGTTGGGTATATTTCACATCACAGTAATGGGTAGTTCCATACTGTTTATCACTTTTACATACCTGAAATTAAACAAAAAGGAAATTCATTAACCACCTGTGTACAATATTGGAAGCACTAATGGAGTGGAATGCGTATCAGAGAAAATTCGTTTCATGGTTCACACTCAAATAATGTAGGCAATACTCATCACATTACAAGACCATCAAATGGTTTACAGTCCTGGGAACTCACCTCTAACAGCCTTGTAGAAGATCCTCGATGGAGCACGGAAATGGAAGGGACCGCGGGCTGGATTCACATTGCACCTCTTTCGCAGGTAAGCCAGGTACTTGATTTTATTCCTGTAGAAATGTCCGGAGAGGTTTAGTTCTTCGCATCGTACAACTGCAACCTTGCCGCCTTGCAGCAGGTATTTAGCAACAACGGATGCCAATCGGCCGACCAAATGGCCACGACCATCGATAACAACGGCCTGCAAAAGAAAACACACAAATTAGTTGAAAGTACACATATGGAAAGTGAGGTTAGCTTTGTGGCACTTTTCCGAAGTAATGCCGTTGGAAACAATGTATTTACGGCAATCAAGTAAAAGTGATAACTTTCTGCAGTTTGTTGACTGTAGAATTTAGCTTAGAAAACGACACTAATTGCACAAAAGGAGAAAATTCAATTCAGCACCAGTTTTGCACGTGTAACGCTACTGTCACAGAACAAACTTCTTTTCGCATTTTCTCGAGGCTTTCTGTATAATTTTGAGAATATTTTATCACAGCATTGTAGAGCATTGTTTCCTCAACATTATTTCACATAATTTGGGTAATTTTTTCGACTTTTTCTACTGAAAAATCGGAACTTACCCTGTTATTTAAACCAGTCATGTTTAAGAACCGCACGGAAAGAAATGGCCGAACAAAAAGTCAGACCAACGGAAGTAGCGTTCCACTGAATGGGATATACAATCGGTTGGAATTTTTAGGAATTGGAACGAAATTCATGACAGTTTTACTAGATTTATCATTTTTGCAATCAAATTCAAACTAATTGCATTGAAAAACAATAAAATATGTGTTTCTTATGAATTTCAAATTCAAATACTTTCAATAATACAAATATTTTCTTCAGATAAGTCAAAATTTGATTTCAAACCAGAGTACAGCGGATGTTCTAGGTGTTTTAATCGAATAAATTAAGGTAAACGTTACATATTAAAAACACGTTTACAAAACAAATAGTTTACAATAAATTGAAATCATTAATTCGGTCAGGGTCAAATATATGTATAACTTGCTCCTATTTACAAGTTATAGAATTTCATTTGTCGTTCAATCTTTGCATTGCGGCAGAAAATATTACCGCTAGCTAGCGTCTAACTATTGACTTTTGTGGATAGAATTGATCGTGATAACTCAGAGATAAACTTACGAAAACCGGGATCAGCCGAGAATATAAAGCGATACCACCTAAATAAGGAAAGGCATTCTGATCCAATCGGTTCATTTTCCAGTTTCAATTCGTCTTGCTTGAACACACACATCGCAAAATTGACGATGTATGAAAAATATAAAAGAAAAATGAATACTCGTATTACGAATGTCAGTGGGTATAACAAACCGTGATCTTATAAGAAGTACGTGCATCCATGGAAATCTACACCGCGATAGTAGAGACTGTCCCGAACCCAATCGATCCCAACGTCGAGGAGTAACCTCTTGAAAATTTCTCACGAGAACGTCGAGAACAGCACTGAATCAAGCTGGTAAAATTGAACAAACACGACGTGCATTGATTCACCCGTCAGCGATCGCTCTCTTATATACGAATAGTACCTAATTGCAAAGCGTTTTGGACAAGTGCAAAAACGAGACCAAGTCGCCGCGGAGAATGGAGTGGCTGATGATCTGTAAGAAATGGTTCATGCTACCCTCGTGTTCCAAGACGAATTGATATTATATCTAATCCTCGGCAACGATATACTATACAAAGACAACCGCATAGATAAAATATCATATATGGCAAACTCTACTAATACTTTGGTAACCCTTTGAACTGATCATAAACTCAGTGTATGTAAATTACCAACACTTGTCTGAGCCTGTAAACTGCTAGAATTTGCTAGAACGATGGCAATTTACACGTAAAGTTCACTATGGCCTTGAAATGTAGGATATGGATGGGAGCAATCACTGGAAAGCGGTTTTTGAAATGGACAACGGTTTAAGATACCAGTTCTGATGTCTGGTTATACTGCCAGATACCAACCGATGAAGATTGCCGAACGTTTATTGTTTATATTACACGGTGAGACCAGCACGAATTTAATCGCATTTCCTTTGGCTAGGTAAAGAGGTGAAGAGGCGAGTCTTCAGTCACGTAGACGAGATAATTATCCCAAATAAAAGTATGGCGGAGGCTTTCAATAGTCTGAAGGAATTTCGTGATTTGATAAAATCGTATTAATAGTAAATGCGTATTCTTGGCCACTCAAATAAAATTTTTAGGACATCGACTGACGATAGATGTCATTAAACTGGCTGAAGCTTTTCCGCAGCCTATTAACTTCACCGAACTGCGAAGATTTCTGAGTTTAGTTAAAAACGTCGTTAGTTCAAGATTCGCAATCCTTGCCAAATGCCAATCTAGGGAAAGTCCACGAAGTCCATACCGACGTCAGCTCATGCAAATTGGCGGGCAATTTGTTTCAAGCAGCAGACGTTACCTCCGAACTTATACCCGTTTTCTACTTCGACCGAATGTGGACGGCAGCCGAATCCAAATATTCTGGTACTTGTCGTCGATAAATGTTTGGATCGCTTCTGCATGTACCTGCTCGGGCGAAAATTGAGTGTTGTGGTGGTTACTCCTCTGTGAGTCCTGAATTCGACTTTTCAATTATTTTTTGAGGTACCAGTCATAAGGCACACGTTAACGCAGTTAGCCGATCGCCGGTCGAGATTGGAGGGGAACTCATTATTGTAGCTGCTAACGTTATGAGAGTTACTATCAGTCAAGACGATTAGATTTCTTGAACGCAACGACAAACCGTAGATTAGCAACGTGCATCAGCACACTCCAAGGACATGAGGAGGCACGAATGAACGAACAGCTTTAACGTCACTTTAACATCAAGAACGGAAGGCTATGTCGAAAGAATAAAGGAAAATCAAAACTGGTTTTACCAAACGGCAAATCGTCAAGTACTTTCACGAAGACGTGTGACATTTTGGCACAGAGAAAGACCTACAGCATATTAAAGACGTCTTCTGGCTTCGACGAATTCGTAACTACGTAAAATCGTACATATTATCTTCAATTGAATGCTGTTTCCGAAAAATTAATTCCGGAGCACCGTTCCGTTTCGAATCGAAGCCTATGTCATTGGTGTAACAGATTCATTCAGCAAATACGGGATAATAAAGACTGCTAAAGACACAAAGACCAAACCAGCAATCGAATTAAACTCTTACTTTGGTTTGGCAGACACCATTATCAGCGACCATGGGACATCTTCCACCGCAAATGATTTTACAGAACCTTGTGACGACATTGGAAATCGACATATCAAGACAGCTGTTCGAAGTAATTCAACCAGCGGATATAGACCGAATCAAATCGTTTTTGATTTCGAGTTGGAAGATATCTCGGTCAAGCTATCCGTACAAGCCTCAATGATCAAGAGGACATTAATATGTTACAACAACGAACAGAGTTCGCTCAACGAATACATGACGCTTTGGCGTGGAATGCGTATCGATGCGAATTGGCGAGTGTGACAAGCTTGAACCCAAGTACAAACGACCTTATGTTGCGACGAAGGCTCTTTGCTATGATCAATACATCTTGGAGGTAATCGAAACAGACCGCAAAAAACGTTTGTATTCGACTATTATGATTCGACGATGATGAAGACGGACACGTCTCCTAAATTTTTCGTACAAGATTTTGTCTATCGTCTTGTGTGAGATCCTAAAACGATTTAATTGGTACCGAGGGCTGGTAACTCCACCATTGAATAAATAATCCCGAAATATAGGCTGTCGCTTTTTTATCGATCTTAATCCATAGAGGCGAGGTGCAGAATAACACTGACAATGGAGATAGCTTTCTGCTGCTTCATAAAGCTCGGAAGGTATCTTACCGCAACCTTGAACAATGCGTTAATTCCAAAGTTACAAAGCTGATATCAGAGGCATAAACAATAGTTTGTGCAATTATTTGCACATGCTGATGACGCTGATATCATTGGCAGAAACTAGTGGAACTGTCACTGCGGCGTTAACAAGGATTGAACTGTTAGCTTAATGGGTAGCTATATCTTTAAGGTAATTAGCCATTGCGTCTACCTCGGTACCATTCTAATTTCCAATTGTCAGAAGTCAAAAAACAAGTTACACTTGCTATGCGCTGGCCTGAGAAACCAAGGTATTGTCAAGAAATATGTGCTAGGCATCTTGGAGTCCGCAACTGGAGACATTTGTCCGAGGAGCGCGTCAATTGGAGTTTATTGGTTAAGGTTCAGGTTCACCCGAAATGAAGCCCCACTTTAGAAAGTAAGTAGGTAACTGAGTAAGTATGGAAAAAAAACATTTGCAAAATCATTCTTATTGCAGCATATCAAAATCAGCTAAAGAAAACATTTTGAAGGAAGCTCAATTAAATGTGTAGGGTGACCAGATAGCAATGGTAGAGCTTCCAATTGTTATGTTTCAGCAGCTGTCAAAGTTAGCAATGATTTTCAGTTGTCAAAATATTCAGTAAGGCTTGCCATCTCATCATGCATCGTTTTCCGCTTGCCGAACGTGCGGAGATTATTAAAAAATATTATCGAAATTCCGGTTCAGTTATAAATACGGAACTTGAATTTCGTCGTGAGTTCGGTCGTCATCATGGTATGCGGGCAATTCGTCCCACCGTGGAAAAGTTTGAGCGTGAGTACATTCTTTCGGATCTTAAGCCACCAACCAGGCAGAGATTGGTGCGAAATGAAGAAAATAAAGCCGTCGTAGCGGCCAGAATCGAAGAAGACCCAGATTCGGCGACGATCAGCAGCGCGAAGTCAACTTGGCTTATTTTGCGGTTGGAACTAGGTCTACATCAGTATAAGATTGTGCTAATGCAAGAATTGATGCCGAGTGATCATAGAAAACGGCGTGAGTTCGCTGGAAATGATGGCCGGAGATCCGGATTTTGGCCAAAAAATCATCTTCTCGGACGAGGCCTATTTTTGGTTCAGAGGTTATGTCAACAAGTAAAATTGCCGTTATTGAAGCGAACGCAATCCACAAGTGTTTAGCCAAGTAACAAAGCATCCACAAAGTTTGATTGTTTGGTGCGGTTTGTGGCATGGCGGCATCATTGGGCCTTATTTCTTTCGAAATGAGGAAGGAGACACCGTTACCCTCAATAGTGTCCGGTGTAGAGCGATGTTAACCGACTTTCTATGGGCAGAGCTCTATAACATCGATTTTTCCGAACTGTGATTCCAACAAGGTGGTGCTACATACAAGCGAAGCAACGCTCGAAGTTGTGAAGGAGAGATTTGGCGAGTTGGTCATCTTACGGTGAGCATGCATCAATTAGCTACAGCGATCATGCGATTTGTCACCACTTGTTTATTTTCTCTGAAGCCGAAGTAGCCAATTGAATGATGTGCTATTCCATATATAATGACATGAGCGTAGCTTCAAAATAAAGCCAGAATCCATTTTTTATCTCACACCGTTGTTGTTTTATTTAAGTATTTTATCCTATCGTTCTTATCTGGTCACCCTTTAGAATACTTGTTGAGAATTGTTCCAAGTTAAAATCTGCTTAAGCAATATTGTCGTTCAGTGTGAACAAATTTCAACATCTTCAAAGTATCAACAAATTGAAAAAAAATTGATCCACTCCGAACCGGTTCAACATCATTTGATACGTGTGACACAGTCCAACTGAACATTTTCATGCGTTCATGCAACTGTCAACGACCGGTTAGTGCGAATAATCTGTCATTCGTCGTATCCCCACAAAAGTGAATCATTTCTTGGTATCGCTCGAATTAATTTGCATTTTAGACCGTTTTCTTAATTAAATATTTACATTCTCCAGATAGAGTTATCACCGAAAACAACCACGAAATCCAATCGAATCATCTCCGTCCAAACTTTGAATAAATTTTGTGGAGAAATTTCTTATTACTTGAATGCCACTCCCCTAATCCAATCGAAAAGCTTATCTACATTTTTGGCTTTTAAAACAAAGATATCGCAGTAGTTCGATATGTGGAAGGCTGCTGTTGGTCATAAAATCCAAAATGACCAGAACGACAATGAAGATGACTGGGAGACTGATCCGGATTTTGTAAACGATGTTACCGAAGAGGAGCAACGATGGGGATCAAAGACTGTCGAAGGCAGTGGCCGCACTGCTGGAGCTATAAAGTAAGTTTGTTTTTCTATTTAAAATGAAATTCAATGAAATCTCATCGTTTGAATCAATTGCAGCATGCAACAATTACGCGAAGAGACGGAAAAGTCTGATCAGGACAAGAAAAAGAAACAGTTGGAGGAATTGAATCCTGGCTATGGATATGGAGGGAAATTTGGTGTACAGACTGATCGCATGGATAAATCAGCTATGGGCCATGATTATATTGGCAAAGTAGAGAAGCACGGATCCCAAAAGGATTACAGCGAGGGATTTGGTGGAAAGTTTGGTGTTCAAACTGATCGTGTGGATAAATCTGCGGTCAACTGGGACTACAACGAAAAGACGGAGAAACATAGCTCACAGAAGGATTATGCCACTGGGTTTGGTGGTAAATTTGGTGTACAGTCAGATCGAGTTGATAAGTCGGCACTTGGCTGGGATCATGTAGAGAAGGTGGAGAAACACGAGTCGCAAAAGGGTAAGTACAAACGGGTGACAAATAATCGCTAAGGTTAGATAAACAGCTTGTTATCAGTGTGTGGCAGTGTCTATTTCGGCTCTGACGTTGTGATAGGCTAAAGGCGTCAATTGAGTCATCACAGAAGGGAGACTAAGCTTGCATGTAACTTTAATTGCGCAGTCAGTTGGGGTAATAGGTGGCAGTACGACCTTTTTGTCTCCTTTGAATAATTGCTATGATTATCTGCTTATGTAAGTTGGAGTGTACACCTAGCATTTTATGTAGAGTAGAGTCCAAAGAGTAGGGCTGGTATGATAAGGGCTTTGTAAAGCCTTGTTTTGAAACTTACATGGCTCAGCCTTTATCAAGAATGAATTGCTGTCGACTTAAACAAAGCTGTTAGCTTTGAGCACCATTTTGAATTGGCTTTAGAGTCGATGAAAAGATTCTTTGTATTAACTTTCCTTCTTTATCTCCACTGCTAGTCTAAGTGCGCATATTTGGTCTGTAACTGATTTGTCGAGGTGGAAGCAATACAAGTATTTGCTTAGGAATAATATAGCTGGCGAGCGTTTTATATGCGCAATTTGTTAGGGATACCCCTGCTAGATATAGAATCGTCACTTTTGTAGTGATGGTTATGATATACGTGTACAGAGTTGATGTACCAGTCATTGGGTATATATTCATTCTTCGACACTCTATTGATTCCTTTTTTCATGCTTACTCCTAAATTATCACCTCAGGCTTTGAATATCACCTCTAGTAGTACATCAAAGCCGACTGACTGGCCTTGTTGTTCTTCGGTCTTTTGCTTGTCTTAACGAACTGGTGCAGGCCTGCTGAGGTGTCCAACATTAAGCCTTTTATTATGTCAACAACGTTTTGCTGTTGAATCGTGTGGTGACAGAAGCAAGAGATCGGAGACGAAATTTGTACTTCTCAAAGTGTGTACGTAAGTTGGCGGAATATCTGGAGTTAGCGAGGTGATAAAGAGAACCCTTTAATGGGGCAATAGTTTAATTTTAAGGTAAAATATCTGCTGTTTTTTTTTAGAGGTATCAAACTTCTGATAGGGTTATCTGTTAAAGCAGCTGTCAGACTGGAGACGTGTCTTTGACATTTATGTTCAGTATACTTTGGCAAATTACTATGCAAAGACTTACACCCGAACAACCTTTAGAATTTTTTTCCAAAATTCGCATTCTGTGCGCCAAACTTATAGAGCACTACGCCCAATTTACTCACATTCGTCCATCTGGGTAGCTTATACGCAATATTATGGATCGATTTATGTCTACGTATCCTCTTAGCGATAATATTCATCCTACACGAGCTCAGAATGTGCGTGCTGAAGAAGCCGTCGTCTCTGTACAGGTGAGTGCGACCGAGGACCCAAATTTATCGATTCGACGCCGTTCCCAGTAACTCGGCCTCTGCCCGTTCACTAAATGGAAAAAGATTTCCTACACCCGTATAAGATCAAACTGGTGCAGTAATTGAAGCCAATGGATCATCGTTTGCGTCGTACGTTCTGTGAATGGACTGAAATTCAACTGGTTGAACCGAATTTTTAACCCCAAATCATGTTCAGTAATGAGGCTCATTTCTGGCTTAATGGGTATGCTAACCAGCAAAATTGCCGTTTTTGGAGTGAGCACAATCCTCATGATACTCTCGGGACCCCATTATATCCCAAAAAGTCACTGTTTGGTACCATTGTACAGGCAAATGATTCACAATTTTTGATTCCCTGTGAAACCATCACTTTATTGAGACAAACATTTGGTGAGCGAATCATCTCAAGAAATGGACCTGTCAATTGATGGCCTAGGTCATGTAATTTGACTCCTTTGTACTACTTTCTGTGTGGGCATGCCAAGTCACTCGTGTATGCTGAAAAACCAGCCACAGTTGATGGCTTAGAAGCAAAACATTCGGCGCATACACTCTTGTGACTAGATCTGAGAAATAAGCTGTTGCATGCTCTCTACAAATTCATTTCCAGCAGCTTTGAATACCTCGGCCGGTAAGCCGTCAGGTCCATTGTTGGATTTTTTGGATTCAAGCTTAGTTATTGCTATGCCTCGTTTTGGTCAGCTGTGTGAAAGTTTTGACTATCATCGTCTAAGCTAGGCTTCCTCGCCGTGATATAGTCTGCAGAAAAAATTGTTCCATATTCTCATCATCGACTGTGACTCTACTACAAGGTTTTCTTCTTCATCTCTATAGGCTGCTTCTATACGTTATTCCTTGAGTGTGACCCCTCAATATCTTCGATAGGCAGCTTCTCATGGCTTTTTTTCTTCTGGAGAAGTCGACGCTCTTCCCGTTTCTTCTCGTAGAGCTCACGAGGAGCTCTCGTCCTTCGTTACAGCGCCGCTTTGTAGGTTTCTTGTTTAGCGGCATTCTTCATCAAAGCAGGGATTTCTTTGTGATGGTTGAGTAAAACCTAGCACATCAGCTGCGGCATATCTCACCACACGTTGGCAGTGTTACTACTGTGCTTGATGCTGGCGGCATAGGAGTTGTTGAGAGTTTTCGGCGAAGATTCTGGTGGCCTCTTGCCATTGCAGCTTTTCTACGTTACATCTTTTCACAGTAGTTCTTCTTTTTTGTGGCGCTTGGGAAATCCGCATTTGTACATTGGCTGCAACGAGGTAATGATCCGAATCAATATTGGCTAGTCGGAACGTTCGGACGTTCGGAATACTCCTGGCACGCCTTACGTCTATCGCAGTGTGATCAATTTGATTTAGCCCTGCATGATCCGGAGACCGCCATGTCCAATTGTGGAAATTGAGATGAGGAATCCGTGTGCTTGCTATTGTAATAAAGGGTGACCAAATAAGAACGATAGGAAAAAGAATTTAAATAAAACAACAACGGTGTGAGATATAAAATTGATTCCGGCTTTATTTTGAAGCTAAGTTCATATCATTATGTGTGAATTCACAACAATATCATTCAAATGGCCGATTCGGCTTCGCTGGCAGTGCTTCAAGCGGTCAGTTCAATTTTTGATGACTCGGTCCAATGTGTGCGGCGTTATTCCAGCCATAGCGTGTCGAATGTTGGCCTCGAGCTCGTTCAAAGTGGTTAGGACTTGACGTAGCCCCAGAAAAAAGAATCATGTAGTGTCAAATCGCCTGATACCGGCAGCCAATTGATGAACGCTCGCCGTGAGATGACCCAGTCGCCAAATTTCTCCTTTACAACGTCATTGCTTGTATGGCATGTAGCGCCGTCTTGTTACAACCACAGGTCAGATATATCGATGTTGTCGAGCTTTGACCATAGAAAGTCGGTTAACATCGCTATATACCTGAGACCATTGACGGTAACGGTGTCTCCTTCTTCATTTCGAAAAAATAGGGTCCGATGATGTTGTCATGCCATAAACCGCACCAAACAGTCAATCTTTGTGAGTGCATTGATGTTTGACCGAACACTTGTGGAACATAAATTTAAGGATTTCGAAGTACGCGTAGTTAGTGAAGATGAGGTTGTAAAATGTGTTAGGACTATTAAATCTAATTCTGTTAGAGAGGATGGTGTGTCTATTCGTTTTGTTAAACTCATTTAACACCAAATTTTTGCGCATCTCACCCACATTATCTACGTTTGCATAGGTACTGCTGCTTTTTTCCAATTTTCGAAAATCTAAAGGGTTCTTCCTATCGCTATGAAAACGGATGACAATTCTCCTGCCGACTTCCGACCAATTAGTATTTTACCCAGTCTCCCTAAAGTCCTTGAAAAGATATTAGAGAATCAAATTCTCAGAAATTTGTTTCCAAATAATTTACTATACACCAAGCAATCTGGTTTCAGAGCAAATCACAGTTGCTCTACAGCCAGCTATGTTGAGCAAACAAGGCAAGATTACGACAGGGATCATATGGTCTCCCGTGTTTGGTCAATTTTTCAAAGGCTTTCGAAGCTCAAAGATCGAATACTACTTCGTCTTCAGTGATAGTGCAATAAAACTCGTTAGTAGTTATTTATCAGGTAGATTTCAGAGAGTAATCTCCGTGGCAGATCCTCCTCCCCGATGAACTCGCTCGCCTTGTTAATGAGGATCTCAACCGAATTTCAGCTCGATCCGTGGCTAATGGGTTACTTCTTAACCCAAATAAATGTCAGGTAATGCCCATATCTAAAATAAAATTTGGTCTCAGCGCTTTGCCAGACTTTAAGGCAGCTTAGGATCCAGTATTGATCGTATCCTCTCAGGTTGTAATCACACTAATGCAGTTATTGGACGTATCTACGGTTGCCTACGCAAATTGGGGCTAACTTCGGATTTTACCAATGTGGAAACTAGACGTAATTTGGTACTAATATTAATATTCTCAACATAAACTAAAAGTGGCATTCAATGATGCAGTTATTCGCTATGTATACGGTCTTCGAAGATACGACCATAACCCTGAACAATCCAAAAAACAAGTAGGGTGCATCCTGCAACAATACATCAACGCAAGAAATTTTGGATTTTTACATAAAATTATTAACAATAAATCTCCATCGTATTTATTTAACAAACTTGTCTTCAGCCGTTTTATAAGAAATATTAATTAATCCTTTTCCTTGCCAATACCTAAATACCTCTCGGTTATTTTTAATCCATGCTGTCAGACTTTGGAATTCACTTCCATCGCGAAAGTAAATCTCAAACAAGCATTAAAAGTGTAATCTTCCTTTACTTTTGCTCCTCAACAACTCAGCTCTAAACTCCCAACTATCCCTCCTATTTTACGGCATATAGCAGTCTATGCTAGAGTTTTAAGAATTATTTTATGTTATCGTAATTTCTTGTTATCAATTATATTGTATATAAGTACTAAACAAGATTTAAATCTTATTGTACACCCCATTTGTATTCAATGAAAAATGAAATGAAAGTCCAACACATACTCACAAATCGTTGTTCATTACTGTTGCTGGTCGTAACCCTAATTCTGGCAGTTTACTGTGCGAGATGTAGCAGCGACCACATACGAATTGTTAGCACATAGGAAAATATTCTGCTTCATTCACCTGTTCTCCACAATATAATTTGCACTCATCCGTAACTGCTCACTGATATGTCTACGTGTTAAGTAGAAGCATTGAACATTTTTCTTAGAGTTAGAAAAGGGAAGTTTATTCCTTGCTGAAGTAGGATTCGATAACCTAATAAAGAAAACACACAAAAAATGGGGAAAAATATGTTTGTTTCTTTACGTGGTCTCCTTTTAGTTCAATGCTCTTTTCCCAGCGATGTTCAATAGCATCGATACCCTGTTTATAGTGAGAATCGTCGAGCCCCTTATAATAGCCATCGACCGCAGACTCCATCTCTGTACTGTTGGCAAATCTTTTACCACCGAGCTAGTTTTTCAAGTTCAGAAATAGAAAATAATCCGAGGGGGCTAAATCTGGCGAAAAGGGTGCATGAGGAAGCAATTCGAACTCATTGATTTTGCTCATCGCGGTAACGAATGAGTGAACTGGTGCATTGTCTTTATGAAACAAAACTTTTTTCTTCGCCAAATGCGGGGTTTTTTTTCTGATTGCATCTTTCAAACGCTGCAATAAGTTCGCATAATTTACGCATAATTTACGAAAATTATCACACGCGCATCCTAAAAAACTGACGCCATGGCCTTACCTGTAGATGGAACTATGTTCTTTGGAGTTGATTCTCCCCTTTGAGTCCATTGTTATGACTGCTTCTTCGTCTCGGGTGTGAAGTGATGGGCCCATGTTTCATACATGGTTATGAATCGACTCCAAAACTCGGTTTTATTGCTGTGAAACTTTGCCAAAGACTCGATTGAAACATACTCACGACGGTGTTTTTCTTCCATTGTGAGTAATCGCGGCACCCATCTTGCGCACAGCTTTCTCATTTCCAATTTTTCAGTCAACATGCGACGTACAGCGCTTTTCGAAATGCCTAGTCCATCTGCTAGTTCACGCACTTTCAATCGACGGTCATGCACTACCATTTTGTGGATTTTTTTTCAACATTTCTGGTGAACTCACCTCATTTGTTCGACCTCTGCGATGTTCGTCTTGGCAACTCTTACGGCCTCGCTTAAACTCTGCCACCCAATATTTTATTGTTGTAAATGAAGGAGCAGACTCCCCCAGAGCAGAATTCAGTTCCCTTTTGATTTTGGTTTGATTGAGGTCTTTCAGATGAAAACATTGTATCACATAACGATGACCAATTTGTTCCATATTTAAAAATTCATTGAGAGCGTTCACTATTGATGGCTGCCGAACAAATACTAAACAACAAATACTAACAACATCAAATTTAAGGTTTATAAGGTTAGTACTTCCTACAAAAGGGGAACTACGGTGGTGTTTTCTAACTCTATCTACTTGTGCGCACCATCTTGATCAAGATCTTCCTATACCGTGTTGAATCTTTGGGTTGAAATCAAAATTTCTAGAGTGGGATGTTGATTTCCTTACACGGCCTATTTACCTAAAACGTTTAACGCGCAATTTTTTAACAAAGTTTATGTTGCCGTATATATTGTATTTATTTCAGAATCCGCACACGAAAAACGAAGCTAATAATACTTTTTCTCTCGATAAAAACAAGCATGTCCTCATCGACTTTGGATTATATGGTAGCAGGGAAGTGACTTTTTTTTTCTATCAAACCAGAACACTTAAGTAAACAATTAATACATTGTATGCAATCCTGTATGTTAATTTTAATGGAATTTATCAGTTAAGAAGTGTCTATAATATTAGCATCAACTACACCCTCGTCTAGTAGCTGTAGCTCAAAGCGACCGCTAGCCGGACATTCGCAGAGAATGTACTCCGTGATCTACTCGCAACCTGGAGAGAAATATGCTTACAAGATGGAAAATTGTTATTGAAAGTCCTCCTCTGAGCCTTAGTCAAACAAGTTATCCCTTGATCTCATTGTGAATTAGCATCCAGTTGAGGCTAAACAAATTCAGCCTCCTGATTGCATTCATAAAAGTCCTGCATTCTCGACCTTAATTGGAAATAATGAATAGTTTCAGCGAGCCCTTAAAGCCAGCTTAGCTGTCAAAATAAACGCATATAGTACCCCTCCCCCATCTGTTTATCTGTTTTTCACAATATGAACATCAGTATTGCGTATGTATCGCATTGGAAAATATACGCGAGTTTACTCAGTTTCAGTTTAGTCTTCTAGAATTTGTCAGCGCCGCATACTAGTTCAATTTCTTAAGTTATTCATGAAGAACCAGAGGAATGAAATTTCCCTCAGAGTTTAGATTTTCGCAAAAGCAATTCAACGCGACATGTTTAGTTGAAAAAAGTTTACTATCCAGGATGACACCCAAATACTTTGCTTTGTTGAAGAAACGGGTGATGTCTTTTAGCACTTAAGAAGTTAGATCAGTCAGCTGTCTGGTAAAGATTATGTATAGGGCTGCCTGCGCAATTGGAAGATACGATTCAACATACGGTCCAGTCTCATAATATTTGTCTAAGTATGCATGTGTATCAGATCTTTGACAAAATGTACAAAATTTTAAGCACGTTAAAGTCAACTCCATGCCAAGGGTTCGGTATGTAGGCCAGTGCCAGACTATCAGTGAAGATTCTCTTCAGCGTCGGCAGTAGCTGTAGCTGGAAGTATGCTGTTCAAGTTTACTTGGAGCTATTAAAGGACGCAAGATCCTCATCCATCATCACAACGGATGACAGAAACCAACTACGACGGCTTGTATTACTTGGCTCACAAAGAGGGCAATCGTCAATCACCTCTAGAGCTGCCTGATATTTAGAGCAGACAGTCGCTAGGTATAATCCAACAAACAGTACAGCTACATCATCTGCCTGTGCCTGATCGTAGAACCACAGCCATCATCCACAAACGGAGGTCTGCTCTTATACACAAATGTTGTGTTACTCAGCTCAATTTCTCAAGAATGAGGCAAAGAGTCTCTGCTGTCGTCCCAGTGCAGCTGCCATCAGATTTTCTGAGTAATGGCAGTTTGGCTGATTTCCACATTTTGAAGACTTTGATTAACCTACTGATTTCGCCGAGTCTTTCGCAAAAGTCTTTAAAAGAGGCACTCTTCGAAATCAGAACTGGCGGGAAATTCGGAGTAGTTTTTCTTGATTGGATATATTTAGTGAGGGTACCGTTCAGCTTCTGAACAGTTCCCTCTACCTTTTGTTTCCTTCTGAGCTTTGAGGCTCATCATTTAAACGCATCGAGTTGGTTTTTAGTATATCTCCGCTGAGACTTCGCACCCAATGCACTATATATTCTGACATGGAAGCTTCTGATAATGCCTTCCACCTGGTAATCTCCTTATCGTACTTATTGGATAGCGATAAGTCAATTACTTGCTGCCTAACTTTCGTAAACATAATTGCTGCTTGTTAGACGATAGTATGAAGCCCAGGAGATGATTGCCTCTCTTGTTGCATTTGCTACTGCCCCAAAAAGTGTTCTTAATATTAGCTTCCCAGCATATGATAAGATCTTCCTGGAGTCACAGTATGCAATGGGTTTGGTTACTGCCTTTCGTTCTGGCGATAGTGCTGAATTATAGTGAAAATAAGCCGAAATAACGATGAATTTGGACCATTCTCCGTTGGTTTCCTAGAGTGAATTTGGCTTTTCAGTCGAAACCACAGATGAGTTTTTGGCACACCCATGGTTCCTGAATGGAAGTTTTGTGAGATTTTGTGTTCAACACCGAAAGCCTCTTACATAAAGATGAAGTAGCAGCCTTAGAATGCTGCCTACATGCCAATTGTATCTTTTATTTTGCTACAATTTCAATTTCTCATGGATATTTGTAATGAAATCAAAATAGCATTTGTTGGAAATAAAATCTTTGAACACAAAAAGTGTCCCGAACTCCAAGGGATGCAAGACAATGATTGGTTAAAGGCAATCCGTTTTTTTTTACACACTTCCATTACAAAATTGCAAATTTATAAACTTAAACGACATTTATTCAGATTACTCCAAGGGCTTCGGAGGTAAATTCGGCGTGCAAGAGGACCGCAAAGACAAGTCAGCCGTTGGATGGGATCATATCGAAGCACCACAAAAGCACGAGAGTCAATTGGATCACAAAGTTGTAAGTAAAGCGCTTTAAATCTAATCAACGGTGTATATATTAGTTTTTCCTTCTAAGGGTTTTGGGGGTAAATTTGGCGTTCAAAAAGACCGTATGGATAAATCAGCTGTTGGCTTTGACGATGACAAAAGTAAAATCGGTACATCGTACACAAAAGTCAAACCTAACATTGAAGGAGCAAAGCCGTCGAATCTTCGCGCTAAATTTGAAAATCTTGCCAAGAACTCCGAAGAGGAGGCACGTAAAAAAGCCGAGGAGCAGAAGAAAATTCGCGAAGAAAAAGATCGACGCGATCGAGAGGAAGCTTCTAAACAAACAGTTGTTGAAAACACCCCACGTCAGGCATCGGAAGAGGCCCGTCCAATGGCCAGATCAACATCTATTTCCACAGGGCGAGAGGGTGGAATCGGTAGTGCAATCAATGCATTTAACCAAATGCAATCACCAACAGATGAGCAACCTGCACCCCGCAAAGAACCAATTATTATACCACGTGCTGCTGCAGAACCAGTACCCGTACAGCCTGATCTTATTCCCACATCGGAAATCCAAAAAGAGGTCCAACGGGTAAAAGAAGTGTCATTCAAACCGGTTGTAACTCCAAATACTGCTCAAGTTAGTGGTCCAGTTGTTGCTCCAGTTGCTGCTCCAGTTGCTGTTCCAGTTGCTGTTCCAGTTGCTGCTCCAGTTGCTGTTCCAGTTGCTGCTCCTGTTGCTGTTCCAGAAGCTGCTCCAGTTACAGCTCCAAATGCCACTCCGGTTAGTGCTGCGCAAGAAAGACAAGAACAAGTACAATCAGTTAGTGAACCCATTTATCAGAATAAAGAGGAAGCTCACGTGCCCGAGCAAGAGCAACAACAACATCCACTACAAAACCTCGAATCGATCTATGCAAATACAGAAAACCTCGATTACATCGAAGACACAGGAATCAAAGCCACCGCTCTCTATGACTACCAAGCTGCGGATGATGATGAAATATCCTTTGATCCTGATGATATAATTACACACATTGAAATGGTTAGTATTCAAATTGTTTTTAAATTCTTCCCAACACTTTATTGTACATAACTTCCAGATTGACGAGGGATGGTGGCGAGGAATGTGCAAGAACCGGCATGGTTTGTTTCCAGCCAACTATGTGCAGTTAATTGAACAGCAGGAGACATAGACTTGTTACCATTAAATCATACATTCAACCATTCTTCCATAAGACAGAGAACTCTATTAACCTCTAACAAAAGTTTACTATTTAATTAACTCGTTAAAAAGTTGAAAATTTATTGAAGATAATAGTATTTGTGCGTTGTAACGTGAAACTTTTCTGTTCGGGGAATTAACCGTGATAAGATTTTGATTCTTTTTTTTTCCAATTTGATTATGAGACGATGTTTTGTTTATGTTAACGTTTAAAAGGTTATGTCCGTGTCATTGTTTTATTTTGTAAACTTTTTTACTTTGTGTCCTTCAAAAATAAACATTCTAGTTAATAAATTTTAAATTTAATGTAATGCCTGTTGATTTGGAAACGTGTCAAATAGTCTAAATGTCCTTTTTTTATGTGACTGCAAATACATTTTATTATTATAAAAAAACAAGTTTTTACTTTTATTTTTAACAGGAATGTTAGTGTGGTATTGTCTAATTAGCTTCAGTTACGCACTCCAATTTCGTTGAGGTTCCTTTCCACATCTTTCTCTATCATCTGAGGCGAATGATGCGCAT
The DNA here is from genome assembly GCA_963966105.1 of Volucella zonaria. Classification (NCBI taxonomy): domain Eukaryota; kingdom Metazoa; phylum Arthropoda; class Insecta; order Diptera; family Syrphidae; genus Volucella; species Volucella zonaria. The sequence continues at coordinate 59,056,201 of OZ014530.1, forward strand.
TGTTCTGACCAGGTCGAAGAGAGATCCAAAATTGAAAAATTGCGTTAAAAAAGGAAATTTTCATCCGCCTTCGCCAACATCCATACTTCTGCGCCATAGAGCAGGGCTGTGATGATTAAGGTCTTATATAGAGTGTGCTTAGTTTTTTTTCGACAAGTCCTGGTGTAATTCTTCGTTTGATTTTTGATGTGGTGTCATAATCACAGTTAATAGTTAAGTCGAGGTAGATAAAATCCTTAACTACCCCAATGTTAAAGCCGTCTATTGTGACATTCTGGCCGATTCGCCGATGTTGTGCATCCCTTATTGACGGTTTATACTCCTACTTGACTTTGTCCTGCTCCATAGTTAAGCCCATTTTTGCCGTTTCTGTTGTAAGGCTTCCAAACGCACCAGTGATAGCCCGTTGTGCTCTGCCAATGATATCAATGACATCAACGTATGGAAGTACTTTCACACACTTTTGGAAAATTGTGCCTTTGATGTTGGTTTGGCAGTTTCGTGCAAATTTTGCAAGTATGATTTAAAAAATCCAAATCACCTTGTTAAAAGCCTTTTTGACATCAAATATCTTTACCGGATTGCTAAAAATAGACATAGATCTGTATATCTCGTCTTTATATATGATAACAGCATGTGATTGAACTGACCTAAGACCGCACTGATAGAGGCTTCAAGCTGTCATACAGTAACAGTACTTTGCATAGTTTAGAGAATCAAATTTTTTGTGGATCGGGTAAAAAGTTCGGTCATCAGGAATATTTTCCTCTGACCAAATTTGTCCGTATATCCTCTCTACCATGCCACTTCCTGCTGCCTCAAATAACTCGGTAGTTAGCTATCTAGTTGGCGGATGGGGGAAGCGAGGCAATCTTGAGTTCTATCACCTAATTTGAATGTTTCGTTTTGTTTAATAACAGAGTTGGGGCCGCCTTCCTGCAGTAGTAGATTGGATAGAGAGAGAGAGAGAGAAAGATGTTTGGGCTCAGTGGTTATTTCGCTCTATGGGTGGCATCCAACATTTAATGGGGAGATAGCGTGTCATCTTGTTTAAAACCTTTCTTGACATCAAAGGTCACGGTTAAGTCGTTACCGTACTTGACGGAGCAGAGAGCGTTCTCCATCGCCATTCTGAACGACGAGATAGCTCGTCTCTATAAATACTGCCATATGCGGTCTTAAAATCGAAGAAAAGGTAGAGGGTATCGATTTGGACTTTTTGAGTTTTTTCAGGATCTTTCGGAGCATGAAGATTTGAACAATTGTGGTCTTTCCTGGTCTGAAACCGCACTCATAGGGACCAATCAGGCTGTGGGCGGAAGTTTTGGTTAACATTGTTTAAGTTGAATGGTCTACTCTGTCTGACGACGGCATTTTGGGATTCTTCGCCCTTATACAGTCTAAAGAAAAAGTTATTTCTTATTCTCAGCACCGACTGTAACTCCACTACAATGTTTCCTTCTTCATCTCTACAGATCTCTCTACGGTTAATTCGTTACCGTCCATCATTCTGCTCAGACGGACGAATTTGGCAGGGATGCGAAAAGTAGACAAGGCTCCATATAGCGGAAGTCAGCAACCTTGGAGTGCATAACTGGAGCAGTATGCTTTTTCATACTGATATACCGTTCTTTTGATGGTGGGTGCTGTAGAAATAAGGTAGAAATAGAGAGGTGTCAACTTGGCGATGCTAAGTGTAGTAACTGTTTCTACATATCAATTGTACTTATTTTACCTCCAAGTGGTAATCGTCGGGCACTGGTCGACGTCTATATAGACTTGACTTGCCAAACTTATAAGCGCGAGTGCTGACCATCAGACAAAAGTATTAGCACGACAAACGGGACAGCGGATGAATTCCCCAGATGGAATCAACGCTGAAATAAAATCCCGGAAAAAACAATCCGACAAATTTGGAGCTTGAGCCGGTAAGGTTTTCCGAGAACAAGTCAGGGTCATCCTGGAAAAGAGATGGTGGCGGATGAGCTGGATGGGCCGGACAAAAAGAGGATGAAAAACTGCCACATTTTCTGCGGCGATTGTTATCTACGGCAAAAGCAGCGTCCAATTGAAAGTCTTGAATTTCTGGTATGTTAACGAGCGGCTCGTAACAATCCGTATTAAGGCTAAAATTTCCAACATTAGCCTTATATGCGCTAACGTCCCCACAGAGGCGGAAGAAGACGACAATAAAGATAGCTTCTTTAAGCTCTTGGACAAAACCTACGAGCCTTACCTTAACGATGTCGTTAAAATTGCCCTCGGCGACTTTAATGAAAGGTTATGAAGAGAGGGCATCTTTGGTAGTACTGTCGGAAAGAATAGCTTGCACGACACCACGCCCGATAACGGATTCAGGCTAATCGACTTTATGGCGGAACGAAACAGTGTCATATCTAGCACGCGGTTCCTACATCTCGATATTCATAAGGGAACTTGTAGAACAGACAACCAGATTGACCACAATGCGATCGACGAAAGACACTTCTCCAGTATTATGGATGTCCCAACGCTCTGAGGGCTCAACATCGACTCGGACTATTACTTTGTTGTAGCCAAGGTACGGATATCCCGAACATCGCTATGGCAAGTTAATACTGTGGAAGTTTGACGTCGGACGGCTACAATTGCAAGAGATTGTCAAATACTTTTAAGATCGAGTCTCCCTTATTCTCTTACGATGTCCTATTCCATCAGCATCAAGTATCAAAGACCAGTGGCAACATTGCCAAAAAGCCATCCGAGATGCCGTCTTTGATGTGTTGGGTTTCATTCGGCAACCAATATGAATACAAAGCGGCGTTGAGTAGAAGGGCTACACCGGCTTTTCAGGAGGAAAAAGGAGCATGAACAGCGCGCGGTATAGAAAATTGAGAGATGCTACTCCAGGAATGAGATTCGAAAGTTTTACCAAAAGGTAAAGGCAACATGTTACGGCCACAAACCCAAAACATAAGCATGTAGAGACGAACAAGAGAACATAGTAGCAGAGTCGCAGCCGATACTGGGGATTTGGAAATAGCATTTCTGTAGACTGTATTTCGGCGATTATGAACCAAATACCGCTGTCAGTCAGAGTGAACATTTCAATCTGGAAGAAGTAGACCAACAATTCCGTCCACCCAGCTAGATGAAGTGAAGGTAGCCATACCTAAGCTTAAGTCCAACATAACTGCTGGTTTAAACTTGGTAAGACTAAGTATATGCTGTCAACCAGAAAGAACATCCAACACCAACGTTTAGGACAGAACGTCACCCTCGACAGATGAACTTTGAAGCAGCTGTCAATTCAGACAACAACACCAGCGCTGAGATCAAACGAAAAATAACTCTTGCCAATCGCTGCTTCTTCGGGCTAAGAAGTCAAAGTCTTCTCTTGAACAACGAAAGTGACCCTATATGTATACGACCTTGATAATCCCAGTCCTGTCCTATGGCGCAGAGTCATAGACTTTATCAAAAATGGATGAGGTCCCGTCTGCATAGACGGTGAATAGAGGAGGAGATACAATGATGAACTATACGGGCTGTACAGCGACATCAACTTAGCCAGAATAGTGAAGGTCCAACGACTGAGATGGCTGGGTCATGTAGAGCGGATGAACACCAATGCTCTGGTCCGAGAAGTCTTCGAATACGCCCCCAAGGGACAGTACAATAGAAGAAGACCGCGACTCAGGTGGCGCATGCAAGTGGAAGGGGACCTTAGCCAACTTAGTGTGCCCCGGGGCTCCGTTCTGTCTCCGACACTCTTCTTAATTTTCATCAATGATGTCTTGTCCGCTACTTCTAATCCAATATATTCCTTTGCTGACGACGGTACTCTCTGCTTCTTATATTCACGGACTCACGTCGCTGTGCTTCGGCTGTAAAACGGGAGCGACAGCGTATGTTAAGCAAATTAAATTCCGATATTCGCAGCATAACCAATTGGGGAAATATCAGCAGAGTGCTTCTAAAACTCAATGCTGTCTGCTGTCGTTAAAGTGAAATTTAAATACTCAGCCATTATCAATGAATGGCAATGACAACTTACGTTGGAATGACCATATATTCGACGTCGCCAAAAATGCTGCGAAATGTCTGACCTGGCCACAATATATAAGGCGTTTATGCGCCCAAAATTGGAATACAATGCCCACATCTGGTCTGGTGCCCCTAAGACCGCTTTGCACTTGCTAGATAGGATCTAAAATCAGGCGATAAAACTTGTAGGTGATGCCAATGCGGCACAGTCATTCGACACCCTCGAACACCGGTGGAACGTCTCCTATCTCACCTAGCTGTATTGCTATTTTCACCACCAGTGCTCTATAGAAATCGCCAGTGGCATTCCGCCCCTTCAAATTTTTAATCGTAACACCCGACTCGCTGTGAATGCTCTTCAGTACACCTCAAGTCCGCCTTCGGACGTACTCTGAAATAACGTGATTCTTTCCTAAGTCGTACAACTCGCTTTTGGAATGCCCTCCCGAGCTCTTTATTTCCTAGTCACTACAACTTGCAAACATTTAAAACCAACGCACATCGATAACTCTCTGTTTTCCCTGCCTAACTTCCCTTCCACCATGCTATGTGCAAACATCTGAAGGGTACATAAAATCATTTGTGCGGGCGCCAATTATAAAAAAAAAAACCTGCGAAACTGGGGGCAGCTAGCTCAAGATTGAGCGGGCTGGGGACGCATGTTGGTTGTAGCCGAGTTCACCATGGACTGTAGCACCACCTTAAGTAAGCGTGTATACTGTTTTTTAAAGACCCTTTCGTATAAAACTTGGCAAATTGTTTTAGGAAACTAAAATGCGCAAAACAACAAGATATAGTACAGTCCGCCAGTGTTTGCCGTAATTAAGCCAATTAGCATCACCAGTGAGTGAGTGCAACCGAATTCTAATTGTTTTAACTATACAGTTCTTTTCATACAATCAGTCACCAAATCAATCCAGATTTCCATTCCCAAGTATGATGCCGAATCGTCCCGCTCATGCGGTTTCACCTTTTTCTCTGGAATGAAACGAGTCTCCTCAATAACAAAGCCAGACATCCCGATCCCTTCATTAACCACATTTAACGTACTAATTAGGCTATCCCAATCACGTCTGCAGGTGCTGGTTCTTCTTATCTTGAAGGCATTGGCTGTCTATAGAAAAAAAAAATGAGCATTCCATGTAATTTACGACGAATATCTATAATGATTCACCCTAATTTAATAATAACAATTACAAAAAATGCACCGCAATGAGTTGTCTGTACTTTGATTAAGAACCCAATCATGTCACCTTCAAATTATTTCCATGAATGACCGATTTCAAATAAGCACTTTGGAAGGTGGTAACTGATAAAATAATCTAGGATTTTTGTTACTTTATGAAAGGTATATATATGAGTACATACATATGCATAAATGTTTGTCTCGTGAGATTGTGATATGAAATTCGAATTCAGAAGTACGGGTATGATACAACGCCTTCAATCAGATAATTAATATCTGACTTTGAGATTTAATTGCATTTTTGATTGGGCTGTCAATAAGGTTTCTGAGTAACTAAATTGAAACGGACATGAAACTTAACTATTTGCAGGTGCAGTTTGAGAAATTCTTAATGCATACGCGTTGGCTGGGACTGATAATGTAGGACACTTTCCAGGTGCTTTACCTGCTGATTTAAGATTTGATAGGAAATGCCGTGACTTGATCTATAAGCTTAAAACATTCATAAAGCATCTAGTTCCCCTCCCGGGATATCAGAAATAAATTATGGGCTGTTTTTCTTCGCACCAATTCTCATTTAGACTACTCTAACTATCTTGGAACCTATCTCCAATTCAATCAGCTCTATCTACTGCCTCTATCAGCGCTTTCTTCACACTGCGCTGACCCAACCTTATCAGCGATACTAAGTCTTACCCTCTATCTCGTTCGATTTTGCAATCTTTTTTAAACAATCATTACCAGACGTAACAAAGAAAACACCCAAAAATTGGGGAAAAATATCGTTATGTCTCTACGTGGTCTCCTTTCAGTTCAACGCACTTTTCCCAGACGATTCAGCTAGTGAGAATCGTCGAGCTCCTTAAAATAGCCATCAACCGCAGACTCCATCTCTGTACTGTTGGCAAATCTTTTACCACCGAGCTAGTTTTTCAAGTTCGGAAATAGAAAATAATCCGAGGGGGCTAAATCTGGCGAAAAGGGTGGATGAGGAAGGAATTCGAACTCATTGATTTTGGTCATCGCGATAACGGATGAGTGAACTGGTGCATTGTCTTAATGAAACAAAACTTCTTTCTTCGTCAAATGCGGCCGTTTTTTCTTGATGTCATCTTTCAAATGCTGCAATAAGTTCGCATAATACACGCCGTTGATTGTTTTTCCTTTCTGAAGTTAATCAATGAAAATTATCACACGCGCATCCTAAAAAACTGACGCCATGACCTTGCCTGCGGATGGAACTGTCTTTGCCTCCTTTGGAGCCGATTCTCCCCTTTGAGTCCATTGTTTTGACTGTTCCTTCGTCTCGAATATGAAGTGATGGACCCATGTTTCATCCATGGTTATGAATCGACTCCAAAACTCGGCTTTATTGATGTGAAACTTCTCCAAGCACTCGATTGAAGCATCCTCACGACGCTGTTTTTGTTCCATTGGGAGTAATCGCGGCACCCATCTTGCGTACAGCTTTCTCATGTCAACATGCGATATACATCGCTTTATGAAATGCCTACCCTATCTGCTAGTTCACGCACTTTCAATCGACGGTCATCCATTGCCATTTTGTGGATTTTTTTCAACATTTCTGGTGAATTCATTTGGTCGACCACTACGATGTTTGCCTTGGCAACTCGTTAAGCCTCGCTTAAACCCAATATTTTATCGTTGTAAACGAAGGAGCAGACTTAAAATTTAAAAATTCTTATCGAAGAAAAGCTACAAAATCTCAATGATAAATTTTTACCCGGACCAGATAGGCCACTGAAATATTTATCAAAAATGTTCCTCCAATCTTTCTCTCCTAATTTCCTCCCTATTTCATCAATCAGTCACACAAAAGGAATTCCCCCAAGTTTGGAAGACTTCTTTCATATCAATTTCATATCCTAAGCTAAGCTTTCTCATATACCTAAAATGTTCGAAAGTATTTTATATGAAGTGCTAAGCTTTCAGTGCAAGTCACTTATGGTATATCATCCAGTCGGTAGTTGAATTCGTATCCTTTGCGTTTTTAACCCTATAAAATGGCAACGAAATCGACGTTATTGCTACGACGTTTTGCTAAAGCTTTCGATGAAATATTTCATCAATTGATTTTTTACCATGACATTCATTTTAGGTCAACCCCGTTTTTAGCCACTTCTGGTATCCCACGGGGCATCTATCTAGGTCCCTTTCTTTTCATTTTAACTATAAATAAACCATGGGCTGGTGCCCGTTTCTAAGAGAGGGCACCACTTGAATGAAATCGATACCATTTTCAGTTAGTACCAACCTTCAAAAGATGCGTGTATAAATTTGACAGCTGTCGGACGATTAGTTCTCGAGATATACCGTTGTGAGTGAAGCAACTTTTGTTATTGTGAAAAAAATGGATTCAAAGCAATTTCGTGTGCTGATTTATCATTGCTTTTTGATGGGAAAAAATGCAGCCGATGCAAAGAAATGGCTTGATAAGTGTTACCAGGACTCTGCACCTTGTGAAAGAACCATTCGCAAGTGGATTGAAAAATTTAGAAGTGGTCATACAAGCACCGAAGATGATGCACGCAGTGGACGTCCAAAAGAGGCTGTTTCAGATGAAAACATCAAAAAAGTCCACAAAATGATTACGAATGACCGTAAAGTGAAGTTGATCGAGATAGGTGAGGCTCTGAAGATATCAAAAGAGCTTGTTGGATATACTCGTATCATACACGAATATTTGGACATGCGAAAGCTCTGTTCAAAGTGGGTGCCGCGTTTGCTCACAGTCGACCAAAAATAACAACGTGTTGATGATTCAGAGGAGCGTTTAAAGCTGTTCAACCGCAATAAAACCGAATTTTTTGCGTCGGTGTGTGACAATGGATTAAACTTGGCTCCATTAATTCACACCAGAGTCAAGTCGGCAGTCAGCTGAGTGGCGAGTAGGCGACGAACCTCTTCCTCGGCTGGCAAGGTTATGGCATCCGTATTTTGGGAGGCACATGGAATAATTTTTATCGACTATCTCCAAGAGGGGCAGACTATCAACGAAATCGCAGAAAAACGGCCGTATTTGAAGAAAAAGAAAGTGCTGTTTCATCAAGACAATGCACCGTGTCACAAGTCGATGAAAACGATGGCAAAATTGAAAGAATTCGGCTACGAATCGCTTCCCCACCTACCGTATTCTCCAGATTTGGCCCTCAGCGACTATTTCCTATTCGCAGACCTCAAAAGAATGCTCGCCGGAAAGAGATTTAAGACCGAATCGTCGAAACAGAGGCCTATTTTGAGGCTAAACCGAAATCGTACTACAAAACTGGTATCGAAAGATTGAAAAATCGTTTCAATCAGTGTATCGCCCTCGAAGGCAACTATGAGTATATTGATAAATAAAGTTGAATTTTGCAAAAATTTTGTGTTTTACTATGAAACGGCACGGACTTTTCAGCCAATGTTAAACTAAACGATCTTGAGAGAATTATTAAACATTGCCCCCTATCGATTTACGCCGACGACAATAAGTTCTCCAAAACTATTTCTTCACCCCAAGACCTTATTCTCCTTCAAGACGACCTTGATAAGTTTTCCACTTGCTGTCTAAAAAATGTTCAATTCATGGATTTGTCACGTAAGTCCAATCAATCTCCTCATCGACTTTATTTTCTGCATGGCCAACCTATATTCCACGTTCAATCCCTTCGCGACATTCGAATGTTATACAATAGAGAGATAAACTTTCGTTCGCATATTGATGAGATAATCCTTAAAAACAACTTATATCTTTGTTTTATCAAACAAAGGTCTAAAGAATTTTGCAACCTATGTGACAAGGTTACTTTACATTACCCTTGTCAGGCCCTTTCTCGAATATGTCAGCGAAATGTGGTCCCCTTTTCAACGAGTTCATATATCCCGGATCGAGAACCTTTAACGTCGTTTTCTTCGATTTACTCTTCGAGGACTACTCCGTGATGGCTCTTTTATTTTACTTCCCTATCGAGACCGCTTCAAACTTCTTAAACTGAATACCTTCGAAAAACGCAGAGACGCAGCTGACATTCTCTTCATTTATCGACTGCTCTCTGGTTCTGTGGATTGCCCATCCCTTTAGAGTTCTATTCCCTTTAACACTAACCCTCGTAATTTACGATAACGTCGTCTCTTCTATTCCAACCCATTGCACTTCTTATGGCTTCAACGAACTAAACTCTCCGTTTTTGATTTCATGAGCACTTCTCATCTCAAACTAGATATCCTCCACCAATTTCTTGGTTCCTAACTCTTACTTTTTGTCAGTTTTTAAGTCCTGGCTTTTAAGTTAGATGAAGCTTGTACAAGGTGGCGCAAAAATTGTCATGCGATATTCTTTGGCTGTTATTTTTTTTATGACTGAAAAACTTTAGTTCTGCTTCTGGATTATGTTTATCTGATATCTTAATTTTTTTCTAATTGAGTCGAGAAAACAATATCGGCTAAGGGGCCGCCTCCATTCGGGCCCAATTAGTGGCATTTTCCATCACCCTTTCCAGAACTTCCGGCAATAGGTCCTCACATTCTTGACGGATATTCTCTTTGAGGGATTCAAGAGTCTGAGGCTTGTAGACATAAACTCGTGACAATGTAAATCGTCAAAACGAGAGTTTAGGCGACCCGGAAATGCAGCCCTCAAAATTTTGGCTGTGGCTAGTGCAGTATGCGCCGTTGCTCTATCCTGTTGGAACCACATGTTCTCCAGTTCCAATTCATTCAATTGAGGAAGGAGAAAGTCGTTGAGCATGGCTCTGGCATGGCATGGCCCGCGTCGTTTGCGAAAAAAATTAGGCTCGATGACGCCTTCAGCGTATACAGCACACCATGCAGTAACTTTGAGAGGGTTTAATGGCTCTTCGTGGGTTATATGTGGATTTTCGGTGCCGCAAATGCGGTAATTTTGCTTATTCACATATCGACAGAGATGGAAATGGGCTTCGTGTCGCTAAGGGTGATTTACGATGAAAAGTTGTCTCCCTCATTGTCGAGATACAGGATGGCTTGAGCGTAGGTTACATGGGCTTGGCGGTCAATAACTAACATCTAATGGACTGTCTGCACTTTTTAAGGGAACATCTTACAGTCTCTCACCAAATTTCTGTGTAAAGACCACCGATTGATGCTGAATTGCGTGGCACGTCATCTGGCCGATACTCCGGGATTCTCTACGACATTTTGAACCACAGCTGCGATATTCTCAGCTGAAAGACTGCTCCGGGGCCGGCCAGACCTGGAAGCATCTCGTGTTGTCCCATACTCTTCTAGGCGAGCGGCTAAACGTCGTAGTGTTTGCCCAGTTGGTGTTAGACGACTGAGAAATCTGCGCTGAACTTCACGCTGCGCCCACATCACCGACGAATTATTCCGTGTTCTTTAGGAGTATAGCGATTCATGTCTTGTTGCCGTGTATTTTGTATCTATTTACTTCACAAATGTCAAAGTAGGATTCCCTATCTTTCGATAGGGTGATGACTTCTGCGCCACCTAATATTAAGCCAAGTAAATGGGGGTAAGAATTAAAAAATTCAAAAAAGTCCTTCTCCATATTTACGATAACATGCAGAGTGCCTCCCTTGATGATCTAATCTATTGGTGATTAGCGATGTGCTGAATGCGGTCTTGTTAACAGGAAATGGAGGAATTCGATGGGGTCTTACATCTGAACTCAAACACCTTCACTACGCCGACGATGTATGCCTTGTGTTTCACAGAATAATGGACCTTCACCAAATGACAACAAATGTGGAGAGCGAAGCAGACGTCGTTGGGTTGAAAATTAACTCGGCAAAAACAAAAATGATCAGCCTAAGACCAAACTCATCAACTCATATATGTATTGCTGGACAGATGGTTGAGAGAGTAGAGAGTTTCCAATGCCTTGGGAGTATTATCTCAACCGATGGCGGAACGGAACTGGATATAGCCAACCGCATAGGCAAAGCAAAATCTGGCTTAAACACCAAGCTACGACTGTTCCGTTCCAACGTTGAAACCGTGCTACTATATATATGTGGTACCTGGAGGGTGACCACCACTATCACGAGGAAGCTGCAAACGTTTGTCAATAGGTGCCTATGCTACATCTTAAGGATATTCTGGCCAAGCCGTATCTCTAAGGAACAGCTTTATCAGAGAACGGACCATGAACCTGTAGGCACAACCATACGACGACGAAAGTGGCATTGGATTGGTCACACTCTCCGAAAGGGTGACAGGTCCATAGCTAACCAAGCGATGCAATGGAACCCGCTTACTCAGGACGGCAGGATGCGCGGTGGTCCTAGGAGTAATTGGAGCAGAAGGAAGCACAGCAACTAGGAAAAAGTTGGGGAGAGCTGAGGCACATTTCCAGAAACCGAACTCGATGGCCCGTAGGCATCGTAGAGACCCTAGGACCCACAAGGGGTTACAGGAACGAATAAAAATGAGTGCCTCCCTTGCAATGCTAGTGTGTGACCATGCTTTTCTTCTCAGCTATGTATGGGTTTATTGACACGTTGTTGTTGATAAGTCGACAGCGCCACATTCAATATCGAGTCTGGAGTCATTGGTGAATATCCGGCTACACTCCTTTCCTGACTTAGATTTTGGCCGTCGGCAGTTCTGGGAATAGCACAAATTAACTTCTATTTCGGGAGCAACAGACAGTCGGTGTACAAGGTCGACGAAACTCAATTCCGAGTTAAACCACAGGCCACTACTTTTTAAACGGTGGTCCTGAAAACCTTGGCATAATCATCAAGCGGAGGGAAATTTATCAGTGAGACAGATTTGTGGAATATGGTGAAAGCAACTATGACTTATTTGCATGAAAGTTTATTCCACGATACAACCGACGCCTAGGATAGAGTTAGTCTTGTCATAGCTGTGTAGATCTTCCCGCTATCTCACATCGACCGCCATTAACATCAACAGTTAAGTTTCTGTTCCCAAATTACTTTAGTCTACAAATCTAGTGATTCGTTCACGCCACATTATGGAGCTGAGTTAACACATGCCGTCAAAAGTTGCCGTTTGCGTTGATGGTTTTTTGAGGAGAAGATACAATACCGAACTCTACATGTTGTCTGAAAAGTATCCATCGGCTGCCAGCGATGGCGAGTAAATTGGAGACGTTTGCTAGTTAAGGATCAGGTTCAACTAGTACTAAGTATTGTAAATTTATTAGCATCGCAAGATTCTTATTTTCCTGGAATCATAATATTCAATGAGTTCGCCTACTGCCTTTGGTGAAGGCAATAGTGACGAACTTATCCCACTTTCTGTTCGCTTGGTAATTTATGACAGCAGCAACCAAATTTTAATTGCAGAATTGGCCAAGCTCAGGTGCTGAGACTTTATTCGGCACAAAGAGGCAAACCTTGTAAACATACGAAATGGCACATGTATTTCTTTCACATCCATGGTTCCGGTATGTCTCATCTTATATTTTGCCCAGGGACCAAGCGGATGGCCTGAAAACATCAAAAGTCGTGGTTTTCTGAACAGAATTAGGGGGCTCCTCACTTCAACGCAAGCATTCTCTACTTTAGGTAGCTTCCACAGTTGTTTTCAGTTCAGCAGTGTTTGCACTCTGCGCTATTCAGAATATATAGGTAAGCTGGTTTATGCTGCTGGAAATAGATTTTGCCCCCTTATTCAATTACTGTCAACTCGAAATGCAGGTTTTTCTGGTGGCAGCACAGGTTTCATGCAGACTCTGTGACGGGAAAAGCGAAAGCCAGCGTTGTTACTCTGGGGGACTTTGATGACATCAGCAGCGCCGGTTTCTGCAGGACATCATGTATGAGTAAAACAATTACGAGTACTAATTTTGTGTTTGTCGATGTATTGATACCTTCGGCCATCCACTAGATTTGTAGCAATGGGAGGGATTACTTTCCTCTTGGGTCTGCTCTTGGCGGAAGATAGTGAGGTTGCCCGTTATCAGTTAGTGTCACTTTCGCATACCGTTGTTGATTTAGGAGTGTTTATTCCACTGGTGTATTGTCGCTGATGAACAGCGACAGTAGTTTATTTGAAGAATTTCATTTTCGAGTTTTCCCGCCACAGCAATTTAGCTAAAGAGACTGATTGCTATAACGTCGTGCCATTCAGAATATTTTCCCGAATTGTTTTCTGACGATCATAGATATCATGAGCTCAAACAATGTGCTATGAAAAAGCGATCCGTATTGCAGAGTATGAAACTCGTCATAAAATCAGCCGGAAGTCTATCAATTCCGCAGGATTTTCAGTAATATTGACTAAGTATATTGCTGTAGTAAGTTGTCATTTCTGAGTCGACATTTTAATGACATCAGATCGGCGGCATTTGGTTGTTAGTATTCGAACTTCAGCTGTCCATACAATAAATAACACTGCGAAACCTTACATGATCATACTGACAAAGTCGTTTCCAGCTAAGACTATATTGTTCAAAGAAAAGAGTTAATTAGCCCCGGAATGCTCTTAATCACAGTGGTTTTTAACTGGGAATTTGAAGAAACTTACTTACTTACATAGGTGGCGCTAAGTCCGGGGTGAACCTGGGCCTCGACTAACAAGCCTCTAGTCCGGTCTTTAGCTAGCTGCCTCCAGTTGCACACTACAAGTTGGTTGAGGTTCCAGTCCATTTGTGCCACCTATGGGGAGGTCTTTCTCTACTGCGAAGATTCTACGGTCCGGAGCATTGGTGTCCATTCGCTTTACTGTCCTAGCCATCTCAGGCGACTGATATGCAGTTTCTGACTAGGTCGATGTTGCTGTACGCAAACGGGACCGAATACTGGATTTTCTCTCGAAACGACTGAGGATATCTTATCCGCTTTCGATAGGGTTCATAATTCTGCGCCATAAAGTAAGACTGGGTCGATCAAGGTCTCTTAGTTTTTCGCAATGGCGAAACATCGATTCGCATGAGTGATTCAGAAGTTATAGCGAGCCAAGGTAAACAAAGTACATTACTACCTCGAAACTATAGCTGTCGGTTGTGACGTTCTGCCCAATTCGACAGTGTTGTGTGCCACTTACTTTTGTCAGCACATACTTGGTTTGTCCTCATTTACTTCTAAACCCGTTTTGGCAGCTTCCGTTTTAATACTAGCGAAAGCACCGGTGAACGCCAGCTGAGTTCTCCGAATTATGTCAATATCATCGGAGTACGCTAGTAGTTGCACAGACTTTTGACAGATTGTGCCTCCAGTGTTCACTTGTCAGTTCCGCACAATTCTTTAAAGTATGATGTGAAACTTTTTTTGACATCGAAGGTCTCGGTTAAGTCGTTACCGACCTTGACGGAGTAGCGAGCGTTCTTAATCGTGCACAGACGGATGAGTTTGGCAGGAATTCCAAAACCAGATATGGCTTTACGAGTATATCGCTTGTTTCTATAAATGCTGTCATATGCGGCCACAAAATCGATGAAAAGATGGTGTGTATCGATTTGGACTTCTTGACTTTTTTTCCTGGAACCTCCGAGTGAAGATTTGGTCGATTGTGGACTTTCCTGGTCTAATATCGCACAGATAAGGACCAATCAGGTTGTTGGCGAAGGGTTTCAGACGTCCACACAATATGGCACACATCATCCAGTCATCAGGCATACACTCTTGTGACCAGATCTGAGAATTGAGTTGGTGTATGCCCTCCACAGTAAGTCGTCAGTTCCAGCTGATTTGATGAATTTTAGCTTTAGTCAGGTGGACGGAAGTTTTAACTATCATCGTCTGAGCTGAATGGTCGATTCCGTTATACAATCAGCAGAAAAAAAAAATCCATATTCTCAGCACCGACTGTGGCTCTTCTACAAGGCTTATTTTTTCACCTCTACAGGGTTCTTTTCACCTGTTGGTAAAATTGTCGTATGTTATTCCTGGAGTACAAACTTTCAATATCTTCGATCGCGCGCTTCTTGTGTTCTTTTTTCTTCTTCTGGATAATCCGATGTTCTTCCTGCCTCTTCTGCTCGTAGAGCTCACGAGCAACTCTCAATCTTCGTTACAGCGCCGCTTAGTAGGTTTTTTGTTTAGCTCCATGTGCTTGCCGGCAACCTTCATCAAACCAGGGATTTCTGGGCTGGTTAAAATCAGCACATCAGTAGCGGCGTCTCCGATGGCACGTTGGCAGCGTTGCCATTGTTCTTCGGTGCTTGATGCTGGTGGTGTGTGGTGATCCGAGTTAATGTTGGTTAAACGGAACGTTCGGACGTTCGGAATACTGCAGGTATGCGTAACGTCTGTCACAATGAGATCAAGATATGGAAACCGTTTGCTTGCTATAGTGATGTATCGTTCCACCGCAAAGTTAATAAGCCTAAGTCCGTTGACTAAGGTGGTGTCGTTCAGGCTATGTTTATCAACTGCCCAACCAAAGATTTCCTCTTTTCCTATTCACTTAGTACGATTTTAACATCATACTTCGGACATTGCTGATATGTCTTGTCGATGAGCTCGTAGAACCATTCTTTGGTGGCGTCCTCCTTGTCCTCCGTAAGGACATAGGCGCATATTAGACTTATGTTAGCAAATTTAGCCTTTATGCGGAATGTCATAAGCCACTCGCTCACGTGTCGGAAGCTCTGGATTTCTTGCCTATGCAAAATCCGCATCCAAGTAAGCGCTGTTTCTTTTTCCTATAGTAATAGTATAATACATATATCACAGTTTTTCATCCTTCTTATGTCCGGCCCGTCCCATCGCACTTCCCGGATGGCGCTGATATCTGAGTGATGTTAAGGGTCCGAATATTTCATGTGCAGATCAGAAAATCGTTGTCCTTTAAACATTTGCTCGGGTCGTCCACAGTGAGTCCATTTAGGTTTACTCATGCATTCATCGGGGACTACCACTGGGAGGTAAGGCGTTGCGATGCTGGCCTTAAAGCAGCAGTTGAAAAGGAGCGTAATCATCTCTGTGACAGTTTTTTTTTGAGTCTTCATAAGATACTTCACAAGAACGAACAATTTTGTGAAAGAACGGTCCAGAAATGTATAGGCGTAATTATACCAAAATGGAAGAGGCAGTAGATTGGTAGCACTGTATATAAAGACGATAATTGCATTGTTCGGCAAGCTAGGCAATGGAACCTGATAACATTGATTTGGAGTAGTTAAAGCACATAGGAATCACGAACCTTTGTTTATTTAATTTTTTTTTTGGCCAGAAATCAAACAGATTTATTTGGACCTCTCGAATGCGCTATTTTTAAAATATTGCCTAAACAAGTCACAGGTAGCTTTAATTCAGTAAGTCAACTGAAATAAAACTAATTTTGTTAATTATATCATTAAGAGATTATGCTAATGCTGTTCCAGATACGAGTTACGAGTTCATTAAAACCAGATTATCAATAATTATTTCAGTTTGTTGTTGAAAAATATTTACGTACTTTAATTGGGCACGGGTTTGTAGTACTCTTTATTCAAACACTGGTGAAGAAGTATTAGGTGATAATTTAAATTTAATGATTTAATTAATTAAAACAAACAAATGAGTTTATTATTCATCACGAGCGAAGAAACAGCGCAAAACTGTGTCAATTTAAGATTCCAGTTTTTTAAATAGACAGTATTTTTGTGGCTAAAATGGTATCATATCTTTATTGTGGTTCCTCCATCGATCTGTTTGGCAATTTGGTAAATATTCAAAAAGGACTCACTGAATCTGAACGTAGATGTTATACAATTTTTATTTTGAGGATGTTGACCCGCCAATTGAGGTGGTCAACGTGACCTAAAATATCTATTGTGCCCCGAAGTCAGTTTGCGATACTAGATTAGCCTCAACTTTCTTAATAAACTTGAGGATCACTTTGGTGGAGATACATATTTTGCAGATTCCTTTGGGAAGGTAATGTCTCATTACGGTACAAGGAGCCGCACATTCACATAATGCAAGTATGTGTTCTGCGGTTTCGTTGTCTTCCATACAAAGGCGATATTCTGTTTCCTGACCAATACTGAGTTTGGGTAACTAATATCGAAGCTGGCGGTGTCTCGTTAAGAAGCTGATCAATCTTTTGACCACCTCTTTTGAAGTGAACAGATATTTTGGATTTTTTTTTACAAGGGTTTAATGGCTTTGTAAAGTATTGAAGCAGTGTAGCTTTCAATGCTGCTCGACTGTCCGTGAGGATATGGATGAGGGCGATTTTCATCCCTGATTCAAGGATGATATTAACCAGGTTGGCAACTAAGTAGTTTCCGATTTTTTCATATAAATGAAACACATCTTTTCAAATACAACGAATAAACTTGAATCAATGATATATTTTCCATTTTGTTCGATAACCTTCTGCTATCTTTCTGGCAACTTCATAATTCCATGTTCGTGGAACTTCTGATCTTTATCGGCAAACTTAACCAAGTGCTATTTCATAGCGTCATCATCATTGAAAGTTTTACCATCCAAAGAGTTTTGCAAATATGGAAATAAATGGTAATCTGATAGAACAAGGTCAGGGCTATATGGTGGATGTAGCATCAATTCCTAACCAAGCTCCAATAATTTTTGGCAAGTGACCAAAAATGTATGCGGCCTAGCGTTGTCCTGGTAAAAAATTACACCTTTTCGATGGACGGCAATTCTGGCAGTTTTTCGTTGATCGCTGTATTTAATCAGTCCAGTTGTTGGCAGTACACATCCTAATTTAACGTTTGATTCCTTGGAAGCAGCTCAAAATAAACCACACCTTTCCAATCCAACCAAATTGAGGGCAAAATCAGCTTTCGAACTGGATTGTGCTAGCTCATCAAGCCTGGACCATGATCGCTTTCGATTGACGTTACTGTAAACAATCTATTTTTCATCGCCAGCGGTAGTTCGTATCAAAAAAGGGTCGGATTCATTGCGTCTAAGATGCAAATTGCAAGCGTTGATGTGCTTCGTCAAATGAATCATGTGGAACCCAAATATCAAGCTTATTAACGAGTTTTTTTTTGCTATCTCTTGTACAGTTACATGACGATTCGACTCGATTATGGCTTTAATTTGATCATCATCATGTCTTTCTTTTAAGCCCACCATACACATCAAGTAACTTTTTAGCAGCTTGTGCTGCGTTCTTTATTTTACGTAAATATTAGGCGCGCAACTAAGTTCTCAATAGATGGCTCCAGCAGTAAGTGCTGGTCGATTTTGACATATCCAAAACGTCAAGAACCAAGCTTCGACATATGGTAAGCAAATCCTTTTGACATAATAGTGATTTTGTTTTGGCGTAATATACTTTTGGCTGTGTGAAATAAATAATCGTCATTTGCGGGAAGTGTTGATTTTCTTCTTTCATTCGAAGAAAACGGCAGTTGAAGAGCATCGAGAGCTCCAAAAACTTTACGGATATGCTGCTCTAAGTGAAACAACAAGCCGTGATTGGTAACGTCGCTTCCAAGATAGTGATTTCAATTTTGACGACGCTGAATTGGAGGCATTGTTCGATGAGGATCCGTGCCAAACGAAAGAAGAGTTTGCTTTAGCATTAGGAGTTACCCGCCAAGGCATTTCCAATTGATTGCATGCGTTGGGAATGATTCAAAAGCAAGCAACTTGGGTTCCTTATGATTTGAAGTCAAGTTGTATTGAGCGTCGTTTTTTCGACTGTGAACAACTGCTCCAGCCTCAAAAAAGGAAGGACTTACTTCATCGCATCGTGGCGGGTGATGAAAAATGCATTCATTACAGCAACTCAAAGAAAAGAAAGTCATGGGGACTGCCCGGTCATGCCTGGCCGAATATTCACGCTGCGAAGGTTATGCTGTGTATTTGGTGGGGCCAGGTCGGTGTTATTTATTCTGAACTGTTGAAATCCAGCGAAACCATCACTGGGGAACGGCATCAACTTTAATTGATGCAGCTTGGCGAGCACTGCGCGAGCAGCCACAATACGAGCAGAGGCACAAAAAAGTGTTTCTAAAGCATGCCAACGCTCGGCCTCACGTTGCCAAACCAGTTAAAACCTACTTGGAAACGCTCAAATGGGAAGTCCTACCCCACCTGCCATATTCCCCAGATGTTGCGCAGTCCGATTATTACTTGTTCCGTTCGATGGCACATAGTCTGGCTGATCAGTAGTTCCGCTCATGTGAAGACATCAAAAAATGGCTTGATTCGTGGATAGCCTCAAACGATGAACACTTTATCGTAACGGTATTCAAACTCTGCCAGAAAGATGGTAGAAAGTTGTAACTAGCGATGGCCAATACTTTGAATGATTTTCTTCAAAAAAGCAAAATATGACGAAAATAGTCGTTTGTGTATATTAAAACTGACGACAAACTAGTATCTTTTCACACAAAACGACATCTATGATAGAAATCGACAATTACTTAGTTGCCAACCAATATATATGAGTGGGCCAGAAATAAAGTAAATCCAGTCTATTCAATTAACCAACTAATCAAATTGAATTGAAAATAATTTTCAGTTTTAAGATTTTGAATTGTATTCTCTGCAAAAAACAAAACTTCAGTCATATTTTGTCAAAAAATTCAACTGGACTTGGCAACCTTTATTTCTGAGCTACTCATATGTGAGTTCCAATTAAGGTTTTTGTCTAGAATTACTACTAGATATTTAACTTCTTTGGAGAACTCTATAATTATGTTGTTCAGAGAGATCCGGTCAAGACTAATTTACTTTCACGACATTTTTCTTTTAGGACACTTTGCTGGCTGTTGGAACTTTCCTTTGGGTGTTAACCTTTCACGATGATGACCAAGTCATCTGCATAGCCAATCCCTTTGTAGCCCAAATTTTTTAGTGGAGTGAACGAATATCTGCTTGTGAGCAGTTTTTGGCTGCTGAGAGAGTAATTGACCAATCTGCGGGCCGGGTGATCAATATCTCTGAGTTCCGTAGATTTAGAGATGTTCGGCGCTATCAAAGGAACCTTTAAAATCATGGGATACATGATTGGTACTATATTTAAAACAGCGCCTTCCATAGATCGTCCTTTCGTGTAGGCCTATTGGTTTGGTGTTTGCTTTTACTTAAGAATTCTCTGATGTGATCATTTATTAGTCTTACAGTAGGACTGAGGTATTTCACAGGGTTTTTTTTAACCTGGTTTTAAGATAACAACTATGGTTTGTGGAATGTATCACAGATTAAAGAAGGACCTAAATAAAACAACCATAGTTGGTAGAGTGGGAATCTGACCCTTTTAAATCAGAGCAAGAAAGATTTCGTTGGTTCCCGGTGCCTTAGAAGGTTTAAATGAATTTATGGCACATTTAACTTTGTCTTTACAAACATTGGTTCTGGTATCGTTACGAAAGATACTAGGATCAGAACTTACATTTGGTGTGCTTAGAACTAGAACAGAGTCTGGGAGGTAAACCTTAAGTAGAAATATTATGCAAATCAATATAGTATCTATTAATGTTGCATAAGCAAATTTTGATGAACTTACAATGCACATTAAGTTGACTGGAGCCAATCTAATCGTACTTATTTAAATCGCAGCATCTTGGTTTGAGGTATGATTGTTAAATTATTTCAAATATGGTATATTGGACTAATAAAAAAAGAAAATATTGTTTTCCACTAGGGTACTAGCTTTTTTACTGTTTGACTTATACATTTTGTTAGATTTATGATTTTTTGACGACTTTAAACCGCGGAAGTTTGCCAAGATGATTATATGGTATTCGGATGTTTGCTATTGCCTCCCGGTGGATTAGTCAACGTGGAAATTTGTATTTTTATTTATTTCGACGAGGTGAGCTAACTATTGCTCCGGGCGGACGACCAAATGTAATTAAAATCTAACCAAAACTTCACTGATAATTAGCTATCAAATTGTTGACGGTAGAATAATGGTAAAGGCTGACCAGATAAGAACGACAATGGTGTGAGATATAAAATTGATTCTGGCTTTATTTTGAAGCTACGTTCATTCCATTATGAGTGGAATAGCACATCATTCAAATGGCCGCCTCGGCTTCGATGGCAGTGCTTCAAGAGGTCGGTCCAATTTTTGATGACTGCAATAGCGTGTCGAATGTTGGCCTCGAGCTCGTCCAAAGTGTTTGGCTTGTTAACGTAGACCAAGGACTGGACGTGGGCCCAGAGAAAATAATCGAGTGGTGTCAAATCGCATGATCGCAGCGGCCAATTGATGAAGGCCCGCTGTGAGTAACCCAGTCGTCAAATTTCTTCTTCACAATGTCGAGTGTTGCGTCGCTTGCATGGCATGTAGCGCCGTTTTGTTGGAACCACAGCTCAGATATATCTGTCGTTGTCGAGCTCTGACTACGAAAGTCTGTTAACATCGCTCTATACTTGAGACCATTGATGGTAACGGTGCATCCTTCCTCATTTCGAAAGAAATAAGGTCCGATGATTTTGCCATGTCATAAACCGCACCAAACAGTCAATCTCTGTGGGTACATTGATGCTTGGTTGAACATCTGTGGATTGTGTTCGCCCCAATAATAGCAATTTTGGGGCTGCGCCAAAAATGGGCCTCGTCCGAGAAAATGATTTTTTGGCCAAAATCCGGATTTCTGGCCAACAATTCCAGCTTCAATTCTTAGGTCAGCACAATCTTATATCGATGTAGGCCCAAATCCAACCACAAAATAAGCCGGTTGACTGTATGGCGATGCCCAATTCAGCTGATCGGCGCCAAATCGACAATTTTGGGTCTTCATAGAAACTGGACGAAACAGCGGTCTGGTTGGTGGATTAGGACCCAAACGAGTGTACTCACGTTTAATCTTTTCAACGGTGGGACGAATTGCCTGCGCACTCAGGATGAAATTCACGTTGCGCATTTCCAACTGAGCCGGAATATCGATAATATTTTTTAATAATTTCTGCACGTTCGGTCAGCGCAAAGCGATGCATGATGAAATGGCAAATCTTACTGAATATTTTGACAGCTAGATGTCATTGGAATCTTTGACAGCTGCTGAAACATAACAATTGGAAAAACTATTATTGCTATCTGGTCACCCTATATTTGTTCGGTATGGTAAATAGTAATAAAAAACTTTCCATTGAAACAGAAGATCGTTAAATATTAGTAAATAATGCGGTTGTAATTTCTTCCTTTATTTATTTATAATATTTAAGTCTAGTATTTTGGAATTTCTTTACTGTTAAACAAGCTGTTTCGATCTAAAAGTTGAGCAACGAATTTCGCGTTTAAATTATTGTTTTTTTGGCAAAATCGAGATGGCTAAACTTAATATTTCAAAGGTATTTAACAGCGTTTGGCATCAAACTCTTTTGTCGAAAATGCTTGCATTTGGGCTCGATTAATTCCTTCTCCAATGAATTGGAAGATGCCGAGCTCTTAATTTGTACGTCATTGTAACCTGCAAACATTTAACACCAACTTACATTGGTATCTCGCCAACGCTGTGTACGAACATTTTAAGGGTGTTCGTAATTCCGGGCCCACGGGTGGCTCGTTTCTTTATTGTATTTCGTGAAGAATTTTTAGGGCGATTCACTCTTCTTGTTTTTTTCTTTTGTTTTAGTCAGATTCCGGTGATAGCACCAATCTTACGGAATGGAATAATCGCATCCATACGTACTTGGAGAGTTATCTTAAAAGCTTTTCATTGGATGTACGGTATGGTCAGAAAATTCGCAATATATTGTATCTTCCAGATCCTCGTATTGCACCAATAAATTAGTATCGACTCAAATTTTAACGGAAAAGACACTTGCTTTAGTTCAAACACAGTTCCTTCAGCTCTGGAACAGCATTCCAAAAGCGGTCTTGGCTTCCCAATCGGAATTAGCGTTGATTTATGTGCGGATATATTATAAGCGGATAAGTTTGTAACTTCTGGGATGTGAGCGAATAGTCCACATCAACGCTAAGTTCACCAACATGAGTCTGGTATGAGTTCAGGAAAAAAAACGATGATATCAAATAATGTTTCTAGGCTTTGTCGCCGATGCTAGTGTCAAGAATCCTATCATAATATCAGGCAGTTTTAATTCATGTGGTTCAGAATGTTATAGTTCATATACAAATTGCAGAGGGTCGGACTTACATGAAGCATTAACTTTTCTAGATATTGCTTTAGCTAACATCTAACATTGATATCCCTTTTGCAAGCAGTGGTCTGCTGAGAGATAATAACTGACGCGTAGGTGCTCATTATACGCATAGCGATCATAACGAATTATCCGCATTGGTCTGATAATACTAAATGGAATCATGGAATCAATCCCCTGGATCTTCTAAGTTTCATCGCTAGCGAGGCGATAATTGAAATCAGATCCGTAGGGAATTTTGTAACCCAGATATCGGGGTTAATAATCACTCCACGTAATACCTCAATATCTAGACTGCGAAAGGAAAAACATAATTAAGATCAGCATGCCACCGAATAAGAAGTATTTACTAGCATTTCCGGACTCGGAAAGTCAATCATCAGTAAGTGCAATGTACACGCAACGCATATCACAAGCAAGAACACGACTAAAAAAGCGATTAATTTTAGTAAATAAAATTCGAATCAAATTGTATTAATAACCCTGAAAGGGTCCGGATGCAATCACCAACATGCGCGATACTGTTGCGATAAGTAGTTGCTACTTTATTTCCTAGCCAAGAAAGTAGGACACCCATTGGTTAAGTTCATTATGGGAGTACTCCCATACTTATGATTAGACAGAAAGAATTGTTCGAAGCATGTAAAATGGTCCTAGACAGAAAATCCGCAGGACTGGGTGGTGTTCCAAACAAAGTTTTGAAGATTGATATTAAAACACGATCAAATTAATTTGAAGAAATGTTTAAAGCATATCTTTAAGAGAATGTTTTTCCCGAGCCTTGAAAGCGCCAACGGTTATTGCCAAAAGGGAAAAGGCACATCGGGAAAACCCTGAAACGGATGATTTATAATAGATCCTTGCAAGCAATTGAAACACCAATATGGGTTTTTTAAGTCACAGTCAACAGTGGACGCAATTGACGGTGTAAAAATTAGAGCTCAAGACGGTATACACGGCAAGTGCACGAAAGGAGGCGCCAAGAAATATTGAGTAATATCTCATTATAATGCTGAACTTTAGGAACGCGTTTGCTTCGGCGGATTGAAATACGGGGCTATGTCTGTAAAATGATAAAAACTTATTTCTCGAAAAAATCATCATATATGATTCTGACGGTGTGCCACAAGCCTTATACTGTGGAACATTATAGGTAAATGACGAAATTTTACGCCTATAGATTATCGACTGCAGAAAAAAAACACTAGAAGAAGTTCAACTCTATACGTCGTCAACTCTTTACGCCGTTCGGAACAAAAACTGATTAATAACTCGCCGATCGCAAAACTGAAGCTGCGATTATTAAGAGTTAGATAACGATAACGATAGCGATAGCGGTTAGATTTGGAATGCATGAATTTCTTTCTCAACGGTTTTTTAAGTACCACGGTGTTATTATTGACATTCGTCCAAGCTCTCAACATCACCTGGAAAACTATAGTGCACCTACAAGGCTGATGAGTACCTAATATTGGAGGCCCAAAACAGAAAACATGAAGCCTTCTTCCTTGAGCCGGGAGTTCTACATTCATGTAACCAGTGGAAATACGGTCCAGTCCCGCAAAAGTTAAGCCTTGGATGCAGCGAGTCAAATCTGTCCTCCGCCTTAGCAGACTAAGAGTAGCCAGTGTGTTTCGATCTGATGATGATGATGCTATACTCATACTATCATATCTTCAATGCTACCTGTCCACATATTTGCTGAAAAACGAACACGTGTTTTTTCGTTGTCCACGATACAGAACTTAGAGGATAACGCAATGGCATCAATTTGGAGAGTGGCCCAATCCCGATAATATCGTTGCGTACATGCTTCAAAACAAGGAAAACTGAACAATGGTAAGCAATACAGCGGTAAAGCGAACAGGTAAAATAATGGAATCATATAGAGTAAGCTAAGCCTTTGAGTCGACCGCGCGAATTAATGCCTTACAATGGTAGTACGCCGGCTCAAATCGGTATGTGGAGGTGGTTTTAGCTGGTAAGAATATGGCGCTTTCAATGGCATCGCACCATTGGTCCTTCATACAAGGTTTCTTTTCTAAATAAACATTACTTTCATCAAAAATAAATCAACAGTCGAAAATCGTCTAACATATATCTTTGAATGTGCTGTCAAGTGAAATGTTGACGGATGTTTCTTTTCTGTTTTCATGGGTTTAGATCTAAATATAACGAATGACTTAAGTTAAAAATACAAATAAAAGTTCTAATAAGTTAAAGCTGCAGAGTTTCTATTATATTAGAAGAAATCAATAAATTCTTTAAGAATTATTTTCAAATTCGTGAATGTGAATATCACTTCAAACATCAAAATCAGCGATGCAATAAAACTTGAATCGTTTACTAATCCTTTTAGCTTTAAACTATTAAATCCATTTGATAACTTTTTAATGATTTGCAAGTCCTATAAAACGTCACAAAAAAAAAAAAAACGATTTCATTAAGTCCCTATAATCGCAGGTCTTAAACGTGTTCATTTCAAAAAGGAATATGAGCGTCTATTCTTGGCATGTTAACAAGAACCAAATGAGTCAAACTAAATAGAAGTTTCAATGACAGAAGTTCATCATAGAGCTTCACCTGCTATTCATATATTGTGCAAACGCTTAACCTATCGCACATCATATGTAATATATATATGTACATACTTATCTGGCGTGTTCTGCACAATAAATTTTAATTCCCCTAGAAAAAGAAAAACCAACGCCAGGGAATCTTACCACTATACATATCTTCGCTTGCTTACAGAATGGTAAATTATAATTGTTCGTTGATTATCAATTCGACTACTGATGGACGGAATTACACTCTTGACATGATAAACGCCCCACTCAAGCAGGACTATGGTAAAAGATACTCGGTTTACCAACAACATATATTGCGCTATCATAGGCTCGTACGTATAACGCCTGACCACGTCCGTTCGAAACGACTACGTGAGCTTTAGATAAGCGGCTGCGTGCCGCGATAACCGTTCCCTAAAAGCCTTTGATATCTCTAATTACTCCAGGTAAATATATATTATATCAAACTTGACATCTCAAGTGTTGGGTAGAGAACTACACTTTGACCACAAAGAATAAAAAAAAAATGCATCATAACGCAAACACCAACGCAGCTATCAACAGAATTGATGATCACCATTTAGCATTTCTTCAAAAATAACCCTCTCCCATCAACAGTGTTTTGGTCAGTATTGTTGATTATTGTGAATAGAACAGAACATCGGTTAGAGTGAGACAATCAGTGCGCACGCCTTCAACTGGAAGAATATATGAACAGCTGTGGCTACATGAATTTCCCGCATTGTGAAGCGGTCTTCTCTCTAGAGCGGACGAAACGGAGAATAGTACATTGAAACTTCGTCGTGGTTGGAATAAGAAAAATTACGATCTAATGATGAAGTGCCTGTGAGAGGAAAATCAAGAGAAATAAAGAAAAAAAAAGTCGCATTTTGCAATTGAAGTGTTTCCGGTTATCGAGATTGATAAGTGTTCGGGTAAATTGGCCGCCGCAGCTAGTGAGATTTTCGTTAAATTCGTAAAAGATACGAAATCTACATTTTCGATTTGGTTTATCGTATTCCAGAGTCGGAAGAATCGATTTGTGTTGGCTTAAGTTACTAAGTAAGTGCGAAAGGGATAGATGAAGTGGAAGTGGAAGTGGATACTTCCCTGGAATAAGCTGTCAAAAAATTAACTGTTTATCATGGGTTTTGTTTCTTTTATTCAATTATTTTTCTTTTGTGTTGGATTTGGATTTGTTTGTGCGTAATGGATTAAACGGAGAGGTCATATGGCCACGAATTAGAAATAGTAAATTCTTACGAGAGCACTGGCCTCGATTTATTTGTAATGGTTGGCTGAAATTTGATGGATGCGTCAAGCGACAGGTGCACTGGGAGCACATTGTGTCGTTGCTATTGTTTTGCTGTCATTCTCATTGAGCAGGCACTTGTTCGTAATCATCTCAAGTCAAGGTAAACCGCGTCGACTCTGACGACGACGACGACGACGAAATAGGCAAGCAAGCAACAAATGTACCCTCATAAAATGTGACCAAAAAAATAATAATAATAATGGAATTGCATTTGTCCAATTAGGAGCGCTCTATCCGAAACATGTATAGCACGAGAAGATTTCAGAAAATCTTTATAGTCGACGAGTGAATCGATGCCGACGACTATGGAAACAGACTTGGTATAGATGGATTCGGGTCACAGGTTATTGACCAGCACATGATGTGTTTATTGGCCTTTTCTCTATTTTGTTGGTGTTGCGAATTTATTGGTCGTTACTAGATTTTGTTATTGCTGCTAGAGTTGCATTTCACCTTCGAATGAACAGGTTATCACTTACAAACATGTGTTGTGTTTATTTTGTTTTTCTCGGATGATGAGTAGAAGTCTAGTGTGGCATGCTGAGATAAGGAGTGAAGCTGCTTGAGTTTGCAATCGAAATTGGGAAATTTCGCAGTCCGAATTTAGGCAAACAAGCTGCCAACTGGCCGACGAATTTAGAAATGTAATCTGTTCAACACTCTTCAATTAAATTGTGTTTCAACATATTTATTGATTTCTCTCCAGCTGTGCTGTGATGGGTTTCTGATTAAGTAAGACTCCTGGTTTCTCCATTAGCCATCAGAATTATGTACATACTATACGTGCTCGTATGTACATACATCTTTGCAATCCACCCATTATTTCTATAGTTAAGTGCTTGTTATTGGAGCATTGGTTTCAGATTTCATTTAGAAACTTAGTAGTACTCTAGGAGCATGCAATTTTGCTGAGATGAACCCATTTGTTGGACGAAAGTGCGAACCTGTTTATAATGATGCAAAGGGGACTAAAGTCTTGTTGTTTTCATTTTCAGATTCTTGGTAGTCATTGACACTTATCTTCTTATGCAACTGCAGTATGGTACTTTGATTTCGTTGTTCCGAAAGGCGCGACTAAATAAGCTTACAATGGCTTACTTCTTGTTGGAGACCTTGTTTATGGAAGTGACATTCTAACACATTTGAGCTAGTTCGTCTTTCGCTTTCAAAAGGCATTTGTTGAGTTACTTTCTTCGATATGAGGGCTTTATTTTCGAGCATTGATTGCTTGATTAATTGTTCTGTTTGCTTCCCACTAAAATTCTCTGTTAAAAATAGATAGTCCTCTGCACGTGCCATTCATATTTATTAAATTGGAAGTGCCTCCTCTTCCAGTTATTCATTTTATTTTTTATTCTTCTCAATCTCCGTCGGGTAGAAAAAGCCTTAGTTGAAATATTTTTCGAAATATGAAAAGCAGTGATAAAGTCCCAAAGGTCTTCGATGTCGCATTTGATTCGCAAAAAGTGCTCCGTAGGTTTGCTCAGTTATGTTCCTACGACCTATAGTATTTATGTATTTTCATTCGAAGCATTTTGGTTCGTGTCTTGCCTGACAGGAAAGTTTGGGTCGTGACCGCCGTTTAATAATCTGCAGAAGTGGTTATACTACAGGGTCTTTCAATACGGACTTCCGAACTTTGACAGTTGATAGCGGTCATATTGTTGAATCTACATCTTTCAAATTGGCTGTCGTTTATTCAGTCTGTTTTGCCAAATCACCATGGACGGACATAGCGTTCAACAGCACGTGCAAATGATAAAATTGTTTTATCAAAATGGGTATTCTGTTCGGGCAACGTTCCGCGCGCTTCGTCCATTTTACGGTCGCCATAATCGTCCTAACGAGAGGTCTACTCGCAGTGTGGTGGATAAGTTTGAGTCCACTGGTTCTGTAAACGACAAACCAACACCCCCGTACATAGACAAAGCGCAAGATCTGCCGAAAACATCGCCGCTGTCAGTGAGAGTGTGCAGGAGAATTCGAGGCAGTCGATTTAGCGTCGCTCACAAGAACCACGCCTTGGCGAATTTCGCGCCGTGACTTGGGCCTGCACGCGTACAACATCAACTGACCCAAGAGCTGAAGGTAAACGACCGTAGACAACGACGTTTGTTCGCTGAATTGGCTCTGGAGCAGTTGGAAACTGACCCTAATTTTCATCGAAAAATCATCTTCAGCGATGAGGCCCAGTTCTGAATGAATGAGCACGTCAACAAATAAAATTGTCGAATTTGGGCGTCCAATGCATCCCGAAAGAGTCACTGTTTGGCGTGGATTTTGGGCTGGCGGCGTCATCGGTCCATATTTCTCTGAGAACGAGGTTGGTCAGTCCATCATCGTCTACGGCGAGCGCTATAGGTCGATGATTACCAACTTCTTTTGGCCTGAATTGAATGATATGGACACCAACGACATGTGGTTTCAGCAGGACGGCGCTACGTGTCACACATGCCACGCCACATTGGAAATTCTTCACGAGCGAGGTCATGGTCATCTCACGTGGAGGTGATGTGAACTAGTCACCGAGATCGTGCGATTTCACCACGTTAGATTTTATGTTGTGGGGTTGTCTGAAGTCGCCGGTCTATGTGGCGGTCACAAACCACACAGGCCCTCAAAGCCAACATAATCCATGCCATCGGTCAAATTCAGCCTGATTTAGGCGCCATAGTCATGGAAAATTGGATATTTCGGACCCGGAGAAGCCGCGGCGGACATTTCAACGATGTTATATTCCATACATAATGGCATCGATAGGCCTTTCAAACGAATAAAAAAATTTCGATGATATCTCACACACACTTTGTTTTGTTTAAATTTAAAGATCAGAAGCGCTTAATGAAAGATCCTTTATATCTTCAGGACTGACTCTTCTATTAAATTTGCTTGCTCATTCACACAGTTGTAGGGTCGGGTCTTGTTGGTTTGGCAAGTTACCTTTGATCTTTTGGTAAAGCTTCTGACCGTTGTTCCTGGAATAGTACCTCTGCATTTTCCCGATCGCTCAATTCTAACACTCTTTTATATTTCACTGCAAAAGTCTCTTCTTTTAGCCGATTCATAAGTGAATTGTTTTGTTACATGTGCTTTCCTGCTCACTTCATCAAAACGGGTGTCGTGAGGGGGAGAGGGGGGGGGGTAGTCGGGTTAAACCCACCACAGCCAGTTGTGTCATTTCCGACGGATTCCTCGAGAGGTTGACGGATACGCAATTGAAAAAGTTTGTCGCTGTTTACCGCGGTTATAGCTGTTAAACGTAAAGTTTAATCTCATTATTTCTCCATTGTTGTAACGTCTGAGGTATCTGTAGACATACCTTGGCTGCAAATATTTAGTAGTCCGAATCTACATTGGGCACTCGGAATGTTTGCACATTATATGCATATAATAGCAGTTGCGCCTTGAAACGATCGCAACATTATCAGTTTGTTGTAAGAACTCCACCAGTTGCTCTTGTGCACGTAGGCTGCTTAATGCTCGAACGTTCTACATGCAGACTCGAACGTCGTCGTCCTTTTGACATGACTGGACCCATGCATTGGGTGCTGAGGCCAATGAAATATTTTAGCGATTATTTACTCAGATCTACCCTTTCAACTCAAAGTTTGAAAACAGTTTCATTCTCCGATATCGTATTTGTTCTATTTTGTGCCTACCACCTGAAGTCTGTTTCAGTCTTATTCTGAAATGTGTTTCGGTTTTTTCAACCAGTTTTGGCACTGTTGAAGCTTTATCCCATCTTCATCATAAACATTGCTTGCGCCGTGTTTTTTGCCTCATTGTCATTTCCTTCAATTGTCTTCCATTTCCCAACAGTTGTAAAAATAAACACGTGCGTGAGAATTTTTGGAAATTTTTAGTTGTAAAAAAAGCTTGAGATATCAATTCATTATTGCCATGCATTGGCTTTTGGTCAACCTAATATATTACTGGTGGAGGGTCTTCTTTCTTTCTTTAGGTGACGGTATAGTTCGGGTACGATTTAAGCCCCGGCGAGCAACCCTTTCCATATAGTGTAACTTGTTCTAATCGCCTCCAATTACGCACACCAAGTTGATAAAGGCCCCCTTCCAATTGAGTGCGTCCGTACCGGGCTGTTTCTCCGGGATGGATTCGAAGACCTTCTGATCGGGAGCGTTGGTGTTCATTGGCTTAACATGACCGATGGATTTTGGCCTTTCTGACAAGATCAATGTCGCTATAATGCCCATATACGAGTAGTTCGACGTTGTATCTTCTTCTCTAATTTCCAAAAATCACTTGAAGAACGAGTTTACAGCGGAGCCCAAGTAAAGAATGTCCTTTACCACATCAAAATTATAATTTCCTGTTGTGATGTCCAAGCATATACTTTGTTTTACCTTCATTTAGTACTACACCCATCTTTGTCTTCTCTGTATCAAGCACCGCGTGCGCGCCAGTGACAGCTCGCTGATTTCTTCTGCGGGCAGTTGTACAGACTTTTGAAATTTACCTGTGAGTTGCACACAATTATTTCAAGTATGATGTTGAAGAAATAACATGACATAACTTGTGGATATCATTTTTTGACATCAAATATTTCGGTGGTGTCATTGCTGACTTTTATGGTGCAGCAAGCTTTCTGCATTGTCAGCCTGCACAAGCAGATGAAGCCAAAAGTGGATATGGCCCTATAGAGATCGTTTCTATTAATTTTGTCATATGCGGCCTAGAAATCGATGAACAACTGATAGGAATTGATTTCGAATTCTTGGGTTTTTTCCTAGATCTGCTGTAAGGAGAATATCTGTTCGATTTTGGACATTGCCTAAAACCACACTGCTAAGGACTTTTTTATATGGAGTTTTAGACATCCACATATTATGGTAGATAGGATCTTGTACGTGATGGGAGACTGAAACTTTTGCAATTGACGCAGTTCAGAAGGTCTCCCTTTTTAAGAATCGGGTAAATGATCCTGAGGTTCGATTCACTTGGCATACTTTCTTCCGATCACATTTTACAGATAAGATGTTGTATGCTCCTTATCAAGTCATCTCCCGTAGCCGTAAATAATTTGGCAGACTTTTAAGTTAAGATGTCGTTCTTCAAACCTCTTCGTGGTCGGTTGGAGGGAGTTGTTGTCGGTCATTGCCCAAGTTGAATGGTTCATTCAGCTTGACCTGGAAGTAATCTTTCCAGATTTTCGTCACTGAGTGTGACTCTATTGCTACGTCCCCTCCTTATGCCTCTGCTCGAGAATTGTGTCCTTTGCATATTCTTTTGACTTTTTGATAGAACTTTCGAATATCGTTCCTGGAGTAGCATCTCTCCAACCTCTTGATTGAGCATTTCTCTGCTTCTTTCTTTTTCTTCTTGTGAAGCCGGGATGAAGTCTTTTTTGCTCATAGAGCTCGAGAGCACCTGTCGTTTGTTTTTGGAGTGCGGATTTGTATGCTTCCTGTTTCGTTGCATGTGCTTGCCGACACTCTTTATCAAACCAGGAGTTTCGTTGTGTTGGTTGGGTAAAACCTTTTACATCAGAATCAGCGTCTCTGATAGCTTATTACATTGGTTCCACGTCTCGAGAAGTTCTGGGAGATTCAATTAGTCTCCTACGATTGTAGCCGTTTTGGGGCTACTGAATAGGAAAAGGATATTGTATAATATTTTAACCAGGTATTGAAAAGAAATAGTGTTATCAGTAGGTTTGCTTTATTTCATGCAGATTTCTTGCGACTTCTATACTGCCTACGTAGCCTTAATTTAAAATGTAACTATCAATCGCATTTGTAGAACATATGGACGTTTAAAAACTGTGCTTCCGATAGGCTGTCGCTGTTATGTATGTACAACCTGTTCTGGTAGTCATTTGTTAAATTAATGAACGAGAAAAATTCTGCAACAACGAGACAACGTTTCCTTTATTTTTGCATTTTATATCTAATCATTAATAGTAATGTGACCGGATTGGGTTTTTTTTAGGAAAAATCCAGACCCAGCAGCAAATTATAAAATTTTAGAAACCTACGCAGAGAAGTTAAGATTATCTTCTGGGTAATAGGTATGTGGCATTATGTAAACAATGTCTGTGCATGGCCAAACAAACAAAATACACCTACAGCAAATGAATAATAAATTACTCTTCTAAATTATAATGCAACTATAAACAGTATTACGACTGGGGATAAATAAAGGGTTGATTATTAAAACACTGATAATCTCCAACTAGGATAGTAAATCATAACAAAGGGAGGAATGTTTTTTATCTGGTGGGGTATACATATGTTTGAACGTAGTGTTATCTGATTTGAAATGTGTTCTCTTTGCTCCTTTAAATGTTTATACAGATTAAATGCAGCTTGTTCCGTAAAATGGATAGCGTGGTTCAATCATCGCGGTATTATGTTTCACCAGAACACATGTCACAAGAAACCTGCTCTTGTTATTAGAATTTACTAATTTCTTTGAGCAGTAAAAAGCTTCTTGATCATTGCAGTATTTGATTGTGCATTGTTTTATTTCTTGTTTTAAATCGTTACGACTAAAGCCAAAGCTTGGACCTTGTTCGATAAGTGGGCTTTCTGCAGCTTGGTGGTCCGCTTTTTCGGTCCTATCGTGAACGTTGTGCAATGGTACCCATACTAGCGAGACTTTGTTAAGAGTGGTGACTCTAGGAGGGTCTTTGAGGTGTACGAGTAGCTATTTAATCCTCGCAGTACCGGTAGAATGCATATAGTTATTTCCGCTTAAAGGATGGAGAAATACTTTGTGCAAATTATAGATGTGTTCGAAGTCGTACCACCGCTGCTCCTAGGGCTTGAAACGTTTTCAAACTACTTTTGCGAATCATCGTTCAGCCATTTAGGATTTGTGCTCTATTCCTCCCTTGTGGGGAAGTAGAACCTGTACCTTTTTGAAAAGCTAAGAGATTTAGATTTGGCAAATGTACCTTAAACCTTCTTTAGTATTTCTAAGTGACAGCAGAGGTTACCTTACTTGGAATGATTTGCGCGATGTAGCATGAGTATAGTTTGTATACGTCTTCCCTCTTGAATTGCTACATGGAGCGGAGCTCGTTCACAGCCCCTGTAATGCATAGACAAACAAGTCATTGAATCCTGCTGCGTTTCATTATTGCTGATTTTTCTTTGGTCTTGCCCCACCACACTAACACCGTATAGTCTGTCAGTTTAGCGTTTAGGCCCCAATAATTGTTTTATGATCCATAGGCTATTATTTAGTTGAGATGGGATTCCCAGGAGGTTTTTTTTATCTACTGTTAAACCTAGATACTTAACCTCATCCTTTAAGTGCACCATCGTGCAATCTATAAAACAGGTCGAAGAAGTTTATATCTTTTTGCTAGTGAATGGAATAATTGTTGTTTTGCCGAGATTGATTGAACTCTGTTTTACGCTGGTTCCAGGTAGTTGTCAGGGCAGCATAACAGAGATATCATCTGCATATCATTTGGAGTTCCGGATTTGCATTAGGTCATCGACTAGTACGGACCACAGAAGAGGGGACAGTACTCCACCCTGAGGACAGCACTTTACAGTAGCGATATTCATTCCTTCATACCATATATTTGATTTATTATCCTTAAATGTAGTATGTTGCTAATTCACTTTGTAGTCTTTGGATTTGCACTCCTCCTAAGAAGGTGTTTTATTTTGTTTTTGGGCAGAGAGGGGAAATCCTACTTACGGACACTGTAGAGACTTATGGTACTGTGAGACTCGTACAATGTATGGGTTCGAACCAATCTGATGTTCACTAAAACTCACATCTTGCGCGTGGCATTAATCCACCCTGGAACGGCGTTAGCATTACATCAGGGTGGAGCCACAGTCTGGGTTCTTATAATTCCGCGACAATACCGAGCAAGCTCGTCTCTCAGTCTAAAAGACAGCCACCGTAAGTACCCCGAAGGGTACCATGGTCTTTATTCGTTGGGCTTCTGTTCAGAAATCGGACAACTCTACTATGCTGAATACAAGGAAAATATGCTAAATACTTAAAACTAAAAAATGTTGTTAGCTACTATGAGGATAGATCAAAGGACGAGAGGTGTAGGACGAATAGAGGACAGTCTTGAGAGATAGCTTGCTAAGGTGATAGTCAAATAGCGGTCGACTGGAGTTGATGTTACGCAGCATTCCAGAAATGGGCTCATGGTATCTTCATAGTTCGTATGGTGAGCATTAGTACGGAAGAGAGGAATAGATTTCAGATTTTGATTTACTTGCAAAAGAGCAGGAGAATCAATATTATCAGTTAAAAGATGATGCAAGGAGTTGTAACGCTATAAGTTTTGTTCGATCGGGAGGAGGTTAATAACATTAACACCTCTTTAATATTTAATGCATTTTCAAGGCGTCTACCATAATTATTCTGATAGATCAAAGTATTTCCATAAAACTGTTTACATTGTCATTTAATTAACAACTTCACTTAAAGTATAGTCAATTAGCAACGTGCATGAATAATTCATGCTGTTTGTATTCTCTTGCAACAGCAGTAGTAGCTTAGTTTATATTTATGGGTATTTTGACTCCTTTATGTTGTTTTGCTCACAAATTAAAGCAATTAAACTCGTAATATAAGCGTAAGCTCGTGTAAAAAGATTTTTATTTGTTTTTCAATGTTATGTGACAAAATTAGTCAAAATGCAATTTTTACAAATGGAGAAGATAGTGTTTGTTTACGTATTGTCAAATTTAAAAAAAAAACAAGAGCACATTACGGGTTATACATTTTGTCGGAAACGAATCTGTGGTTTTGAAAGAAACCCAGTGTTATTGGGATTAGTGCGAACAAGTATTTATACATATAACAACATTGTATGATATTAGAATTAAAGCATTTCCAAAAAAAGGGAGCAAAAAACATTGTCAAAAAGGGTTCGTAATTTGAAGTGGTATTCGCTTACTCTGCTACTGCTTTTAGAACAGTCACATGCCCGATCGAAAGATTCGTTCATATCTTTAATTGGGCTCTTCTGTCCTTTAAGACAGCGCTAGTTTGGACTGAGGGGCGTCTTGGTACTTGATTTTATCTTCAGGATGACTGTTATCCCAAAATTTTATGTAGATACTTAGGTAGGAGTCGCGATCTTCAATGCGAAAAATCTTAGTTAACATTATAGTATGCCGTTTTGATACCATGCCTTGTTTATTTTGTATCAGACTTGACAACTTGAATTGAGCGTTCCGAAAAGTAATTCCTAATCCATTGAAAAGGGGATTCGTTGATCCCAAGCACACGTATTTTTGATAAAGGAGAGTGATGCCAAACTGTGCCAAATGTGTTTGAAATATCAAGTCCAGCTATCTTGCATTGGTAAAATTTGTGTAGACTTTGATAACGCTTTTCGATGCCATCTAATGTTCAGATCTGTTGCTACGAAAATCAGACTGTCGGTCATTAGTGATTTCAGATATTTCATGAATTACTTACTTACATAGATGGTGATACAATCCAGAGGTTTGTTGGTAAACAGTCCTTATTTAGATGGCGCTACCGTCGGCGGTAGAGCAGAGGTTCAGCTAACATGCTTCTCCAGATAGCGCGTTCATTTATCAGCTGCCTCCAGTAGCGCACACGAAATTTACTGAGCTCCTCTTCCACTTGTGTGCCTCAGCTTAGATGAGGTTCTCTACCGCGTTGTTTCTCTGGGTTGGAATCGAAAACTTTCCAGACTGGGGCGCTGGTGGCCATGCGCTCAAGGTGACCTAGCCATCTTAGCCGTGTAATCGATGGCATCGCAGTATAACTCGTACAAATCGCTATTGAAAAACTTCCGCTATTCTCTATTGATGCAAATGGGATCGAAAATTACCCGAATTTTTCTTTCGAAACACCCGAGAGCATTTTCATCCGCTTTCGTCAATAGTTTCTGCGCCGTAAAGCAGGACTGAGATGATTTAAAGAGCTGGTGCCTTATCAGTGTTTCTATGATTTTAGAAATAAGCGAGGTAACTGCAATGGGTCTATAGGAGGAGGAAGAAAAAGATTTGCTTTTTTTCGAGACGAGTAAGGCAAATGCTGTTTTTTGTAGTCTCGAACCCTTAAGGTTGAGATTGAAGAAAAATCTTATGCAATGGTTTTGTCAGTATTGAAGAACACCTCTTCGGATCGAAGTGGAGCGTGCCTTATCAAAGCTGTCCGACTTGAGAGATACCTAGACTATCTAGCTGCTCCCCCACTGGCCAATGGCTTGTTGGTTTATGTTTGTTGGAGCTGGATCTTTCTAGATATGAAGCAGTAAGTTAGATTCAATATTGAGTAGCTTATGAAATTGTTTCCCTTTCCTAGCGTAATGTCCACTGTTACGGTGGAGAGTTGCTTAGGATTCTGTCTGGCCGATTCGCTTTCTCTATCGTACCCTTCAGAGTAATTGTGCTTTTGAACCCACGCCATGGTACCTCTACATTTGGATCAGGGAATATTAAAACCCGACTGGCATTATTTTAATAACAGGTGACAAGATAAGAATGCTAGTTTTCCAAGTTGAAACAGCAACTGTCAAAGGTACCAATGACATCCAGCTGTCAAAATATTCAGTAAGGTTTACCATTTCATCATGCATCATTTTACGCTTGCCGAACGTGCGGAAATTATTAAAAAATATTATCGAAATTCCGATACATAGCTACCGTAGCCGCCAGTATCGAACAAGACCCAGAAATGTGGATTCAGCATCGATCAGCTGAATTGTCACCGCCAGACAGTCAACCCGTCTAATTTTGCGGTTGGATTTGGGCCTATAAGATTGTGCTGACGCATGAATTGAAGTCGGACGACCATGGGCAACGCTGTGAGTTCTGGCCGGAGATCCGGATTTTGGCCAAAAAATCATCTTCTGGACGAGGGCAATTTTTGGCTCAGCGGTTATGTCAACAAGCAAAATTTTCGTTATTAGAGCGAACACAATCCATAAGTGTTGGGTCAAGTATCAATGCATCCATAAAGATTGACTGTTTGGTGAGGTTTATAAAATCAAGGGACCTTATTTTTTTCGAAATGAGGAAGGAGATATCGTTACCGTCAATGGTCTCAGGTATAGAGCGATGTTAACCGACTTTCTGTGGTCAGAGCTCAACAACATCGATACATCCGAGCCGTGGTTCCAACAAGACAGCGCTACATGCCATACAAGCGGCGCAACGGTCGAAGTTGTGAAGGAGAAATTTTTCGACTGGATTATCTCACGTTCGTTCATTAGTTGGCCGCCGCGAAAATGCCTTTTGACACCACTCGATTATTTTGGTTACGTCAAGTTCTTAGTCTACGCTAACAAGTCAACCACTTTGGACGAGCTCGAGGCCAAAATTCGACACGCTATTGTTGTTGTATTTATTTTTTTTCCCTATCGTTCTTATCTGGCCACCCAGTAGTTTAATGGAAGTAGTAGTTGAATTAAATCCTTTAATCGTGGTGAATTTAAGAATATTTAGAATTTGTGTAAGCAGGCTTCTGAATAAGTGGCAGGTTTCTTGAATCGCAAAGAGTTCTGATTGGAACTCATCGGGAGTGTTTGCTAAGCGAAAATAGCCATAAATATATCCTGAGAACACTTTTTAAGAGACATTGGGATCTGTATTTGCTCCTTATAAATTGAAACCATTTCTACTCAGACAGGTGCTGGAATAAAACTGGATACTTTATGGATATTTCATGACAAATAACGGTAGCTATGTTATCTGCATAGCGAACACCGAAGTTTTTCATTTGTATACTCTGTGAAAAGAAGAAGCTTTGAAACCTTGTGAAACCTCATACTGCGCTTCTTGTTCACCGTTATAACAGAGGTTTTCCGTTTTAGGTATTTAGTTAACCAGTATGATAATTTTCTCTTTATTCCGGCATCTTCGATAGTTTATTTGGTGATGCCAATGAACAAAACTGACTCTGATGTCGTTTGCTTACACTGGTGCTTAGCAAGTCTACAAAGTTCGTAGAAGCTGATAAGTGGCTCTACCTTTGGAAGCCGTATAGTTTTTTGCGTACTAAGTCATGCTTCCTAATGAAGTCCCGAAATCGATCTGCAGTTATTTACTCCACGATCTTTTCGATGGGAGGTAGGATCGCAAAAGGACGATAATTCGTTAACTCGGTTTTACTACCTCCCTTGTATATTGGTTGAGCTATTGATTCCTTAAATTTTTATTTAGGTATCGTTGCCTTATCGTAGCTCGGATGTGTCAAATTTGTTATAATTGTTATAATTGACTTCAGATCTATCGCTCTGATACCATCTGCACCTTCTCTCTATTCTCTCTATCTCCGAACATTATCATAGAGCGCCATCTGCTGTTCGAGTTAGTAAAAGATAATTCGTAACTGTGTCGTGTGAAATATAACATATGGATTTAAATCCACAATGGATACATTCTAGAAACCAAGTTGAACGCCATTTTATCGATAAAGCGAATAAAACTCTTTAAACTGAAAGTTGTCATTATTCTGTTTTAGTGGACCAGAAATTTAACGTAGAACTAAATGTTATTGCTTAAGAGCCTCAAATTGTACGATCCCGTTGGCTGATAGCTATCACCTCCTATGTAAAGTAGCCGCCGAAAATCTTGTTTGGAATAAGCATATGGGTTCGTTGGTGGTGTGGCAAGCCTATTTCGATCATTTTATTATCATTCAATATTGTTAGCGTTTTCTCACGTGTTTCACAAAGTTCACGGGTATTGGTATACAAGGTTATTTTAAAAGACTTGTTTGTTGGTATCGTTGTTTGATAGTTTTTCTGGTTTAAAAAGCCAATAAACATTCCTCTTCGTTTATTAATTGTTTAGATGCTTATATGTAAGACGTACAATTACATCTAATTCTACATAATTGTTTTTCGTAACGCCTTACTTTTGGTCATGTTTTCCATTTTTTGACCTTTGAGTTATCGAATTATTTTTATTTTCAAGAATCTACTCACTATGAAGTTTTTCCGTTATCGATTTCTTAAAACTTCCGCGAATGCACGAACTTTTCATAAAATCACGCTTAGTTGCACGCATTGACATTTGTAAAATTTTTATCTTCGTCGTTTTTGGTTTTACTTCTGGTATATCGTTCAACATCGTAGTAATCTTTAAGTTTATGCAACATTTTTTAAATAACAGAATGCTGCGGTGATTTCGCGATATTTAAGCCACCATTAGTTGGGTGTACGGCATTCTAAGTATTTAAATCTTTTATACATCGGCAGGATGGTTCTTTCTGTTTATACTCTGTCAGGAGCTGGATTAGCATTTCCGGGAAGATGACAATGCAGATATTCAGTCCCAGCAAGACAGATTCGTAACCTATTATCTTGTACGTCTTTATCCACTGCCTTGGCGTACTCTGACTTTGACATCGGTTTCTCTGGTTATTCCCGCTGTGCATTTAACTTCCATCTTAATTTCACGTATCATTCATATCAGGTACATTTTGAGATCCTAGCGGCGCCCAAGTAAGACATCTGGAACTCTATCGAACATTTTTTTCAAAATCAGGAGGACATGCGATGTTTCTCCATAATGATCTGTATATTTTGTATCATGTCGTATGTCGACCTACTTCCCATAAAACAGCATTGACTACCATGGAGATTTATATTGCACTATCAACTGTCTAGAACTCTCTCCTATGTTTTCATAGAATGTGACATTATTTTTCACGATTGACAGATGTTTCAATTTCTCGTGTCGCTTTTGCCTTTATACTGTGGAATAAGAATGCTGTCCCTCCACTACTTAAGCCTCTCATTATTTTGCAAAGCTCGTAATTTAACTCAAGACGCACTTTAATGTCTTCACAAATTTCGCTATCCACCTATCCATCCTTGAAAGATGTCTTGCCTTTTGTTCTATAGTGCCGTTTTCGTCCGACCGTTCCAATTTATTTATTTCTTTATATATGTGGATCCAAGTTTTTGCATTACTCTAAAATTTTTCATCGAAGTTGTTCACATTCTTTGCGTGGCTAGTTCTCTCTCTTAGTTTACGTCATTCCGTAGCCATTATCGCAAATTGACCGCTTCCTTATTTAACGTGCTCCAGTTTATTTTTTTGACTGATATTGGTTTTCGACGAGTTTTTCTAGTTTTTTTACGAAAAATTCTGTCAGGAAGAGTCGATGATGACTTGCTAGTGGTTTACCAAAAATTACTTGAGAATCGTTTGCCAACCGTTTCGCGTCATTGTAGTTTGTTTTCTCTTACCGAATTCCTTGTGTCAAAAGCTTTTCCTTCGTGGTAGTCTTCATATTCCTTTGTTTGACCCCCTGGCAGCTACCCATTTAAATCTTTGAATCGCCACCAACAAAAAAATTTCCTTCCCTGAAGTTAAAAGCTCGTCGAAATCGCACAAAATTTATTATTTGTCTGATTGCTGCCCACTTGGAGTGCGTTATTGTTAACCATATTTCAAGTTTCTCGCCAAATAACCACTTGCTTGGCCATTTCGTTGACTTTCGATATGCTGTCGGTCTTATCTAACTCCGTTTTTTTCTTTGTTCTGTTCTATAATAATAAATTGTGTATGCTTTCGTTTGCAAGTTCCAGTAGTGGCACCCTGTTTCCGACATTTCGCCACTTTATGCTGCCGTAACACGTATTCTGAAACTCTGGCTTGTCGTTGTACGTTGCAGCTTGCGATACGTAGTCTATTTTTGATATGCCATCACACGGACACCAGGCGCCAAAATGACCCCATCACGATCCCTGCGGAACCAGTTGAATTTGTCTTCAAATCCAAAAACCTAAACAATCTCCCTGGTGAAATACTCAATTTCTTTGCAAAAGCCAAGAAGGCCTTTAAGTTTGTGCCGTCTATTTCCTCTAGGTTTCCGAAAAAGTATTTCCCTAAAAATTTTCTTCGAATACGCGATATTGGCTCGCATTCACGTTATGTGTGTTATGTCCTCAACAGCTTGCAGATCACCGCTTTGCGTGTTTCCGCAGGAGACAGTGTCCTGTCAGGATTCCTATTGGTGTCCTAAGCCTATCCATGTTTAATAGTATTAACTTCGTAGATCTTTTACCGTCAAAAAGCGGCCAGAGAGCCCTGTGTCCTTCAAGACTTGACCATCTTAGGTTGGCAGTTTTTGTGATGTTCTCCTCGATAGTGCCCCTCACTAGGCGAAGGGGTGGTTTCATATTGGCAACCTCACTATTGTCGAGTAGCCCTCCATGAAACCATACTTTCGTAATATTCACCTCAAAATGTGATTCATGGAAGATGGCACTATGTTTTTTTTTTGCGGGTACTGACCCGCCAATTGGGGTAGTACTGAGATCTGAAAGATCTATTGTGTCACAAAGTCAGTTTAATATGCCAGATGAGCCTCAACTTTTTTAATACACGAGGATCGCTCTGGTGGAGACATTTTGCAGTTTCTCCGTCACTAAGATTTCTCTATGAATGTAGTGTCTCCTTATGTCGCA
This sequence comes from Volucella zonaria, assembly GCA_963966105.1. Lineage (NCBI taxonomy): Eukaryota > Metazoa > Arthropoda > Insecta > Diptera > Syrphidae > Volucella > Volucella zonaria. The sequence goes on from OZ014530.1 coordinate 59,098,691, forward strand.
TAAAGCCACGCATTCATATACCAACAGCTAGTGTGGAAGTATTCATTACATTAAATTGTGAAATCAATGTAGAATTTTATTGATTAATAAAGTTCGGTCTATGGCAATTATTAATGGAACACAACATCGTTCATGCGACCATCACAGCTTCTGTTGCAAGCGATCATCCGAAAGTCAAATTTATCGATGATTTTTTGAAGAATAAGTGGGTCAACGGCCGCAATTCCAGTTTGGATGTTATGTTTGAGATTCTGAATTATCGCTGGGTTATTGGCATAGACCTTACTCTTCAAATAACCCCACAGGAAAAAGTCTAAAGGGGTCAAATTGCATGACTTTGGAGGCCAATCAACTTCTCCTCCAACCGAAATAATGCGACCTTCAAATTTCGTACGGAATAAATTGTTTGATTGATGGCTTGAGTGGGCGGTAGCACCATCCTGTTGAAACCAGAGATCGTCCAGACCCAATTCATTCAATTTTGGAAAAAAAATAGCCAGTCAACATGTTGCGGTAACGTTCTGCATTCACTGTGACTGTTTCTCCAGCCTCATCTTCGAAAAAATACGAGCCAATGATGACGTGGTGATGTTTTTGCGTGCACGTGCTGGCAGAGCATGCCGATATGGAGATAGACGCGATACCGAACCAGTTTCGTCAAAACTTTTCACCATTATATCAATTTCGGACCCACTAGGGCGATTATGTTGACCGAAAGATTCACGAAATGTTACTTTTACAAATCGCCCATTTTCGTAATAAGATTGAATATCAAAAATGCGTTGTTGCATGGTAAACGACTCCATGACTAAAATTACCAACGATTGTCATTGTCAAAAAGATCAACCACATATGGTAGAATTCAGTAAATGAGAGTAATTGACAACCAACACCCACACCATCTATTGGCTCACTCTGTAGTATGTGTTTTGCGGCTTCGTCTTCTTCCTTACAAAGGCAACGTTCGAGTGTCCCATTAGAAAGCTGACCGATATTCTGATATCACCTCTTTTAAAGTTATTTTGGAGACGTTTCATAGCTCTTTTTAGCCTGTCGAAGACCCGGTGTATTCTCTCGATAGAATAGAGACATTTTGTACTCCCAACTTTTGATTGTAGAGTTTTTTTTTTGCTGAATACGGGATGCAACAGAAAGACACTGGACCATTGTATAGATTAGCTGAACCTTTTCTAGCCACGTCATCGGGTTTTTCATTTCCTTAGATACCCGTGCGCCCTGGTACCCACCAGATCTCGACTCTCTTTTTGATAAGCCCTGAAGAATATTGAAGCAGTGAAGCACCGATTTGGGGTCAAACAGATTCGAGCTTAACGCTTCCAATGTTTCCAAATTTTTGATTTGCGGTCATTTATCGCGTCGAGTTCAGAAATTTCTAATATGAAGCTTCCTAGATCCAATTGTGACCGTATCTGAACATTTTATTCTCACAATCATAGATCACTTAACTTAATTCATCAATATTCAGAGACCCTATTGGTGTTATATTTCTCGCAAGATCTATATATTTTCTGCTGGTATGTTGTGTCTTATACTGATTATATATCGATTAATTCGTCAGTATGAGCATCATCTACGTAGTGACATATTTTGCTTAAGATTTGACGAGAGTATTGAATCTTTGGCACAGTCCAGATGTTGACTGAACGCAAATATTTTATTATGTACTAAATATAACCTCTGTCAACAATAATCTTGCATTCGACAAGACATTTTATGTAAAACTTTGTATAGAACCTGAAATTGGTGTATGAGTTACTATCTATCTCAAACTAGACAAAGGTTAAGTGAAAAGATTTTATTTTTGTTTTGCTCATAAAATACTCCATAGCTACGAGTATACGAGTATGTACCTCCGAGTTAGATAACCTTCATCGTCACCATAAATTTGTTTAGGGAAAATTTGTAAATAATTGTAATCAGATATTTTCTTTTGTCCGTTGATAGGTTTATGACCTATCACAATTCATGAGATATAAATTTATCTTGGAACGTGATACGCTGTATTGCATAAATGGAGTACGGTGTCGTATTATCTATCGAGGTTGATTACGTTGGTATTTATTTAGATTTTTGGGGGCTTAATTGAACGGGTTGCCTTTATTTATATTATAGAAAGTGTAACACATTGATCTACATATGATGGAGGAAAAAAAAAAGCTAATTTCTATAATAAACTTATTAGTTTTATTATACGAATTGCGGGAGTATTAATGTATTTGCGTGTTTGGATATAATTTTTTTATTGCAGCCAATTAATGAAATCATTCGGCTTGATAGAAAAAAATAGCTTTTTGTTTGAGTTAATCGATTTGGTTGTGGTTTTGGAACAGTTCTATTGTAGTCAGATTTAAATGGTTAAACAATGTATTCGCAAAGTTGACATCACAAAGCTGGGTAAGAATTGACTCTAGAACACCTTACCTCTGTGATTAGGTATTTGTATATTATTTCTTAGTGTAACTAAAGTGATGAGATCTGCGGGATGCCCATCAGCTCCAGAACAAGCTGGACTAATGACGACCTGAAAGCTAAGGCACTGTTTCTAACGAGACACTGTAAAGTCAAAAAAACATCTCATGACAATATGGGGTTTCATTTTGATTTATTACGAAAACAGGTACTTTCTATAAAATAATATATAATTCTCATTTTAGTCGATAGAAGGACTGCCGTTAATAATGAAAAAAAAAATTAGCCTAATGACTTCCACTGTCATAGAGAGAAATTATACCAAAGGACTTCAGACCTATAATTCTATCATCTTTCCTTCTGAAAACTCTAGAACCACTGATTGATATCTATATACGAGCTAAAATTGATCCAAGATTTTTGTCAACGGCTCAACATGCCTACTGTAAAGGAAAGTCGGTGGAAACGGCTCTGTATTCACTGACTACCCACATCGAAGGATCCCTACAATATAGAGAGTACACAATGGTCGCCTTTAATAACTTCAACACATCCGCAATCACGACTACGCTGTAAACTCTGCAGGTAGACGACTCTCCTGGGGAGTTGTTCAGTCTTATGCTAAATAGCAGGATAATCAACTCCAAACTGGGTGGGGCTTCTGCTAAGAGATGTGCCAGCAGAGGTACGCCGTAAGGCGGTGTCCTTTCTCCCCTTCTCTGGAATTTAGTGGTTAATAAACTGCTGATATACCTGGAAGCAGGTGGTAGCAGGGTGATTGCCTATGCGGGTGAAGTTGCTATAGCCGTCTCAGGTAAGCATCTTAACACTATTAAAGAACGCCTTCAGTTAAATCTTAACACATTAACTCGTTGGGCAGATCGCTGGGGATTGGGAGTAAACCCTCATAAAAGTGATCTTGTCCTCTTTTCCAGGAAATATAAAATTCCAATTATAGACCCTGCCTGGGTCTCATTTTTGACAGGAAATTAAACTGGAAACCCAACATTCAAGTAAGAGTCAAGAAAGCTAGAACAGCTTTATTCTCTTGCAAAAAAGCCATTGGGAGCAAATGGGGCATTCAACCTCGCATAACCAACTGGCTATACATCTCGGTCATAAGACCGATACTCACCTGCGGGTTTGTTGTCTGGTGGACGGCCTTAGACAATGCAGTCAACTGCAACAAACTAAGCAGAGTAAAAAAACAGCATGTCTATGGATAAGCGGAGCCCTATAATCTACTCCCTCCGCGGCATTAGATATTCTGTTTCACTTGACACCCCTCGATATTTTCAACAGGCAAGTTGCTGCGACTGGAGCTATTCACCTTATAGCGACTACACAAACAAAATTTATTTGACCACGCTATTATTCTTAATATATTAGGAATTCTTACAGAGAACATCGATTACACCACACCTGAACTTTGGTTTGACAAAGACTTCCATGTAAGCTTCCCGTCTAGATCCTTCTGGAAGGAAGATGCTTTCATGGAGGACAAGTCAATGCACTTTTATACAGATAGAACTAAAACCGATAGCGGGGTTTGTGGCGGTGTTTTCTCAGATAAGCTAAATCTCTCCTTCCGTCTTCCAAATCACTGTAGCGTGTTCCAGGCGGAGATTTTGGCGATTAAAGAAGCTCTGTCCTGGCTGAAGAAAAACGTGATATCTGCAAAGGATATCCGCATCTTTTCGGATAGCCAGGCCGCTATCAAGTCCTTGGACTTTAAATTCTAAAACCGCCCTTGAATGTCGATCATCTCTTACGGAGATGGCACAGAAATTCAAGCTCCACCTTTGTTGGGGCCAGAGAGACATTCCAGGAAATTGCAGGACCGACGAACTTGCCAAAATTAGAACCACTCTACCTATTGTACCGGAAAATGGTAGCATCGGTATACCTATCGCTATGTGCAAATCAATATTAAAGCTGAATGCTAATAAAAGAACAAACCTTAGATGGACTGTTGGACCAACATGTCTATCGACCAAACAGATCTGGCCAAAGCTCCATCTGAATCGCTCTAAGAGTTTGATCCTTCTAAATAGGAAACATCTCAGCGATATTATAGGTATCATCACTGGACACTGCCTTATAGGCAAGCGTGCAAGAAGGCTTGACGCTTTTACAAACGATTTCTGTAGAAGCTGCATGGACGAGAAAGAAGAGGTACTCCACCTACTCTGTACATGTCCAGCTCTCTCCCAGAGAAGAAATCTTCACTTAGGAGCTTTCTTCTACAATTACTTACAATGACGTCAGGTAAAAAAGTATGGAAACAAATGTGAGTACTTGGTCTAGGAAAACCAACCTCGTAATATTAATTGCCACCAGCTGAACCTGAACTTCTTAGCGCCAACTAGTGGAAGTACTATTTCGACTAACTTATTGGCTTCTGACCAGTCACTTGAAAATGTCGGAGACTCATACTTTGATATTTGTAGACTGCGCGAAGAAGATGTTGTGGAAGCATTACTGTCAATAAAATCTAACGCCATGGGACTCGAAGAAGTGCACCCAAAATTCATTAAACTGATGCTTCCATATAATATTACCTTTTATAACTCATATCTTTAACTCCGTACTCGTACTCGTACTCGGTCTTTCCTTCGCTATGGAAGGAAGCTAATGTTATTCCTATCCCAAAGAAATCGAATGGAACTGTGCTGGAATACAGACCAATATCAATTCTGCCATTCCTTTCGAAAGTACTTGAGAAAACCATCTCATTGCAAGTGCAAAAATATCTTTCACGTAAAAAGCTTCTGTGTGAAAATCAATCTGGCTTCCGTTCAAAACGTAGCTGTAAAACTGCATTGTTATTGGTCGTTGATGATACTCGTATCAGAAAAACTGTTGATGAAAACCATGTTACAATCTTAACACTACTCGATTTTTCCATTGTAAAGCATTCGATACCGTCAACCATTCCATTCTTTGCTCAAAACTTAGGAAAGAGTATAATTTTTCAATATCCTCTACAAGGCTTAGAAGCTCCTATTTGCAAGGGAGACTGCAACGAGTAGTAGCAAGCGAACAGTCCTCGATCCTGGGGCCACTACTTTTCTCCATGTATGTCAATGGTCTTTCTAGGTTGATGAAGCATTGCTCAATCCATATGATTGCGGATGACACACAAATTCATTTCAGTCGTCCATTAAATCGTGTAAACGATTGGTCAATTAAGAATGAAATCAAAAGCACCCGTAAAACACAAAAGAAGACTGGATCTATTTAACTTTCCACCTATCAAATTAGCACAAATCCCAATAGAATACGTTGACTCTGCCAAAAACCTTGGTCTAATTTTTAATCGAATCGCTCAAAGCGATTATGCGCTTAAATGCTTGATCAATTTCATGCGTTTCCAACACTCAATCAGCAAACTTACGATGCTGCTGATAGTCGGCAGTCTTAAGTTCTTGCGTAAACTGAAACATATTTTGATAAAAGTCTGCATGAAGAATTCGGTGAAGTGTTTTATATGATATACCCGATTCCTCAGATCGTTGTGGAATAGACAAACCTGGGTTTTCGGCCACACTTCGCGCTCCTGAAGCAATATTCTCAGTTGTTTGCACGACTGTTCTTTATTGTACATCAGTAATTTGTCCTGATTGCTGTTTTAACACGACATTCGTATGTGGCAAAATAGCAGAATATGCTAAATTAAACCTGTTGTGGGAAAACTCTGTATTTCGAATGTGTAACGAAGACGAAGATGAAGACGAAGAAGCAATAGCAGCAGAACACATATACATCTCCTAGATAAACTTTGCCTTAACGTAGAAGACATTATTTTCAGTTAACTCTAAGATTTATCCGGATTTTTTCATAATTCAGGCGAAATAAATGAACCCTGCCTCGAGGATAACATAATCGGTCTAATGAGGACGCAGTGATAAGGTTACTAACTCCTAATCTAATTTAATAATTTTCACCAGAAATTTGAAATGAAGAGTACTTGTACTATATATTTCGCATATTTTATTTTTTGGTTTGAGGAAAACCAGAATGGTAGTGAAAATATTTGTGGCGTGGCTGCTGAAGTCCACAGATGAAAGATATTCCATTCTTGCGTTAAGGAAATTCACAATAGACATCAACACTGGCTATATGATCATTATCTTCATCCTTGCGCTTCTGTCGCGTTTTTGCAATAAACGTCGCCACAATGGCTTCGTTCACAAGACAGGTTAGATAACATCCCCGAGATGAAGCTCACCCATTTAAAAATTGCTTGTGTATGGTGAGATGCCGAAAAATGTTAGATCTCAGAGCCTCTTGGACGGCTGTTGGGGTATGTTCTTCATCAAACAAAGAGAGATGTTATGTTGTATACTGAATGAAATTACTTGCATTTGGTGGAGGTTACTTAACGTTAAACAACCGTTCAGAAATCGGTCAATACTTATTTACGATACATGTTTTTCTAATTTTTTTATAATCACTTTTACTTGCACTATGTTACGAGGATGGATCAATATGTTCTCGTTTTAAGAATGAAAATGCAAATTGTTAAAATTTTTTTATTGTATTTTCCAACGAAATCTCCGTCAAGGACCATACACTTTTCCCAACGTTCCTGATATTTTTGTCTAAAAAACATGTTTTGTCGAATTTTTCAAAATTAGATCTGTCTCGCGGATGAACCCTTCGTTTGAATTGAATATTTTTCCTGCGAGCTACTTTTTCATGTTGGGGATAAAAAAAAAAAAAACAGGTGGGCGGAGTATGGTGCCGAAATTCGTTTGTTTTGGCCACGGCGATTTCGTATGAACGGGATTTTGTCTGGTGCGTTTTCGTGATGGCACATCACTCTTTTCTTTATTAAATGGGGTCGTGTCTAAGTCAATCTCTTATTAAATCATTGTAGTTCTTCCCTATGATGGTGTTTCTTTTCTTGCGGATTATTTCTTTCGAATCCCAAAAAATCTTCCAAGGATAAATCTCCTGCTTTCATTCTCATTTGGTTTCTGGTGTGTTGTAATGGATCCAGGTTTCATCAACGGTGACGACTTTTCGTAAAGAGCTCCAAACATTACTTCGAAGCTGACAGCCGTATTCGCTCTTTGTCCACTGTGGGCAATCGCGGCATCCATCGCTGTCTCATGCTTAACTTGTCTTTTCACGTAAAATTTTGATTGTCGTTAAGACGATACGTCTAGAGCTTCTGCTTCTTTGCACATTTTTATTCAGCAATAAACAAGAATCAAGTCACGGAGCTTTTCTATGGCTTGCCGGTGATCACGTCCGCCTTGCAGACTGGGTTCTCTTCATCAAAAAAAGAGATGTACCGTGGCGTTTAAATTGCTTGATCCAATATGTCACGATTGTCATAGCTGGTGAGATGGAGATGGTTCAACCTACGAGAGTAGTACCAGAAGTATCCGACCTAGCAAAGAAAACACAAAAAATTAGCGAAAAAATATCTTCATTTCTCTACGTAGTCTTCTTTTAGTTCAATACACTTTTCCTAGCGATGTTCAGAAACTTCAATTCTCCACATCCACCTCTTTACTGCTGGCAAACCTTTTACCACCGAGCCATTTTTTCAAGTTCGGAAATAGAAAATAATCCGAGGGGACTAAATCTGGCGAATAGGATGCATGAGGAAGCAATTCGAACTATAACTCATTGGGCCTTACTAACAACGAATCGTTAGTCATGACTTAAAAAAAGTATCAACTTAAATATTAATACAGTCTTAAGTCGAAAGTATAATAATAATTGTTTAATAGTCAGCTCTTACTTAAACTTGAATCTTTCAAAAAGTCTACTACATTTTTATTGAAACTACTACATAACATTACTTTGACATTTCATATTTACTTTGAATTTGGTTTTTCTTGGAAGTGGTGCGAAAAATAAAAATTTAAAAAACCGAAGTAAACAAAATCAGCTGAAAAACTGTGATGCCAATGTGCTGAAGTTAATAGGGTATAATTTTTTCTTCGTAAATGAAAACTGAATTCCATAAGAATTCTTTTTAAAACTCAAATATTATATTATTTTCATAAATTAATAACTTTGAAGTATTTAGTAATTTATTGATCGAACGGAACATTCACGAAAAAGACCAATATATCAAATTAAACTGTAAAGTATTTCAATAAATTATAATGAAGGAAAATGAATTTTCAAAACAACTGAAAATGAAATAGTACTTATACGATTTCGACTTATTCAACTAGTATTATACAGATAATTTAATTATTTAAGATACAAAGTCTAATTCATATAAGTAGAAATTAGCTAAAATAAATTAGTAAATTGGCATCACTCTGTTCTTCAATGTCATGTTTAAAAATTTAGACATGGCTTCGTGTACATTAAAATTTAACTCCATACTAACACTAAAACCCACTTTAAATTCGTTGTTAGTACAAACATTTTTGAAAGTGTGGAGATTATACTTAAGCTGTATACTAAATTTGGTTGTTAGTAAGGCCCATTGATTTTGGCGATGACGGATAAGTGAACTGGTGCATTGTCTTGATGAAGCAAAACTTTTTTCTTCGTCAAATGTGGCAGTTTTTTCTTGATTTCATCCTTCTTTCGGCGCGTAGTTGATTGCTTTTCCAAGAAACTATACTTGTCTGCAAATGGAACAGTCTTCGCCTTCTTTGGAGCTGATTTTCCCCTTTGAGTCCACGGTTTTGACTGTTCCTTGGTCTCGGGTGTTGATGGACCCATGTTTCATCCATGGTTATGAATCGACGCAAAAACTCAGTTTTATTCGCCAAACACTCGATTGAAACATCCTCACAATGGAACCATTGTGAGTACAGCTTTCTCATGTCAAATTTTTCAGTCAACAGGTGATGTACAGCGTCTTTTGAAATGCCTACCATATACGCTAGTTCACGCGTTTCCAATGGACGGTTATCCAATACCATTTTGTAGATTTTTTTCAACATTTCTGGTGAACTCACTTCATTTGGTCGACCACTGCGATGTTCGTCTTGGCAACTCGTACGGCCTCGCTTAAATCCCGCTACCCAATATTTTATTGTTGTAAACGTTGGAGTAGACTCCCCCAGAGTACAATCCAGCTCCGTTTTGATGTTGGTTGAATTGAGGCCTTTCAAATGAAAGTATTGTATCACATAACGATGACCAATTTGTTCCATATTTTAAAAATTCATTAAGAGCGTTCACTATTGATGGCTGCCGAACAAATACTAAACAACATAGCCTCGTCAAACTTAAGCTTTATAAGGTTGGTACTTTCTACAATTCTCATTCTTTTTAAACAACATCCGCCATCTATACGTCAGGTCGGGTACTTCTGCGCCTAACCTCGATCTTTTATATCTTCGCACGTTTTTTTAATTTTATCAAAAAACAATAAATACTTTTAATACAAATGCCACATCAAAATTATTCGATGAATCAATCTGAAATTTTGCGTCGTTCCAGGGTTCCTTGAAACCCCACATGTCCTTTAAAAAAACGGGTATTTAATGATCCACAAGGTACTTTAATTTTCCTGACTCAAATACGAATACAATTCATGAAAAGACTTATAATTTGTATCATAGCTTGATTATAGCAACATTCTAGCACGTACGCTTTATTCTAAGATTATTAAATAGGAGGTGCTTAAAAAATCTGAATTTTTATGTAAAGTCAGAAAAAAATTCAGATTAAATGACTTGAATGTGGCGTCGTATTTTCTAATTATTAAGTGGAATGTGGTCGTCTTTAATTGGGATCGCCATCTACACAATAGTGAATGAGAAAATTACTGAAACTGCCAGTTAAGATTTACATTGAAGCAATATGGTATGTATCTGGACAAATTCTAAAAAAAAAATCATAGCAACTACTCGTAACTAGCATGAAGCTTAAAATATAAGGTAGTGTAGCTACACATAGCATGGAGGTAGTTTTTATTTTTAATATTCAATCTGTCGTTGGCAGACAGACAACGCTAAACCTCCAAAATTCAATGTCTGCCTAGAATAAAGTGTCTTCACTTTCTTTCCATTCAGGGTCGGCAAAATACAATGTGCCACCATCAGCGAAACTTTGAATAGTAGTACTTGCAATGGCACGTAAATGACTGCGGTACCAGGATAAAGGCGACGATAAAATATGTCTCTGTCTGCCTCTTTTGGCAAGACTTTGAACGGATCATTGGCTGTTCGAGTGTAAGTAAATTGAAGGTAAATGAATGGAAAGACCAAATTTAATCGGAAGTCGATACTTTTGTACGCTGTGCCTTCAAGTTTAATTCATTCCATTACTGAAACTTTAATTGAGGCTAAGCATTATTTACTAGAATGCTAGAATGCACTCCTGCTGCATAAGCTCCATGGAAGCTAAATCTACGTACGTATCAGCTGTGTTATACCATCAGATATAACTGATTAAATCGTTATTAAGGATGTCTTTGTTTTATTTGACTAGTAGATCTTGAAATAGGGATAACTTTCAAGCCGTACTGCCATTTTTGACATTCATACTCAGTATTGTTTGAGTAGACTTGTACTAGAAGAACGCTTTCGTGTCATTCAAACTTATTTGGAAAATCAGTCTTTGATTCCCGAAACGGATAGAATAATACGTGCTTTTTTTGGTCCTCATAATCGAGCATCTGAGCTCGCCCTTGTTGTGTTGTGGATAAATTACGTACCACATACACTATATGACACAAAACTACCAACGCTGTGATTGAAAGCGAAGATCCGAAACTGTTTGTCGATCGCAAAATGTTGGCCTTCGTCCGTCCATTATGTGGAAATAAAAAGTTACATGTGGTGCAGGAACTAAAGCCACGGGCCTTTGGCTTGCGACGGAGTGTCGCGGATTTTAAGTTGATCTTATTTTTATCGAAAAATTTATCGGCGAGGCTTACTTTTGGCAATATATTTGTTTCTGGAGTAACGGAAAACTAGAAGAGACTCCTGTGACTCAATTACATCCAGTGCGCTGTTTGATGTGGTTAAGATAGCGGTTTTTATTTTCTCACAAATAACGTTACCGAACTATGGGCTTTAATTATTTCTTCAAAAATTAAACGACAATGATCCGGGAGGTATGTGATTCCAGCAGGATGACCCATTGACGTATTGACTTTTCCATTGGACCACTATATCGCAAAATGGACCAGTGAATTGGGTGCCGAGGCGTGTGATTTGACACCACTCGATTACAACGTAAACTTCTTGATATATGCTGATAAACCGCAAACTTTGTAGACCTTGGAAGGCAACATTCAGCGGATTATTGGATCAAGCGCCAAATGTGACATCTTTTTAAACGGTTTTATTTAGCTTGCCCTGTTTGTTTGTTTGTTTGTTTGGGTCAAATTTAGTAGTTGAAATTTAACCCCCTTCCTGTTGACAGATTGATCTCAAATTTGGTACACACGTTTAGTTCTGATGACAAGTGATAACTTTGCAACAAACAAGGCGTTAAGGGTATACCCCACTAATCAGCAAGTAAGCAATCACAACGCTACTGTTTTGAATTTGTACCGAAACAAGGGTGCCCGAATTTATAAAATAAAAGCACAGGGCCAGCTAATTGACGCCACACGGAATACAGATAATTTGAATTTAGCTAATATAATACCAACAGACATAAACAAAACTGGAGGCTTACCAATAGAACTTGAAATATTTGTAGGAGCAAAAGTTATGTTGCAGTCCAGTATTGACGTTTCGGAAGGATTGGTAAACGGCACTATCGGCTACATTACTGAAATTGTTTGGCCTCAGTACCGTCAGTTTAGATCGACTTTGGAAGAGACGGCGTACACCTTATTCACCCTAAAGCTATACAGTTTCCAGCAAAGTTCAATTATGGGACCGCTGTTATGGGCTTCCACTGTCCACAAAATGCAAGGCAGCTCTGTAGACCACGCAGTTGTGTATTTAGGCTCGAAATTGTTTGTAGAAGGATAAGCATACGTGGCCCTGAGTCGAGTAAGGTCTTTGGAAAGATTATGTATTGAGGAATTAGATCGCAACAAATTGTCAGGAAAGAAACCTTGTAATAATGAGGCACTAAATGAACTAAATAGAATGAGAAATATACTACTTGATCAAAAAGTTCCCGGAATGTACCCAGATAATTGGAAATACAAGTTTATTCATCTAAATCTATATTGTCCCCTTCAGAGTAATCCCCATCGACTGCAACACCTTTATGCCAGCGCTTAATCCAATCCTCGAAACATTTTTTATATTCGGTTTTCGGTAGGTCAATCAGTGCTTCCTGCGAATTTTCCATTACTTCCTCTCGACTGCTGAAACGCGTTCCCCGTAGTGGTTTTTTAGCTCGATTGAACAGAAAGAAGTCCCAGGGAGCCAAATCAGGTGAATTCGGTAGCTGTTGGATGGTATTTGTTGCATTTTTCGTCAAAAAATTACGAATAATGATGGCACTGTGCGACGGTGCGTTATCATGGTGCAAAATCCACGAGTTTTCTGCCCACATTTCTGGTCTCTCTCGGCGAATTGCTTCACGCAAACTGTCTGGCCTTCTGGCAAAAATTCATGATGCACTACACTGTTGTAATCCATGAAAACCGTGAGCATTGCCTTCTTTTTTGACTGAAAACGATGTGAACGCCATTCACTTGCCTGATGTCCGGATTGCGTGTCATATTCATAAACCCACATCTCGTCTCCAGTAATAATCCTTTTGGCGAATGTGGGATCGGATTCAGCCTCGCAAATCATCTCTTTTGCGACGTCAACACGGTCTCTTTTTTGCATGAAATTGAGGTCTTTTGGCACCAACTTTGCTGCTACACGACTGAAACCCAAATCATTAACCAAAATGTCTTGGACCGATCCATAGGCAATGTTCAAGTCCTGCGTTATCTCTCTGATGGTTAATTTGCGGTTATTGACCAACATTTCTTTTACTTCATCAATTTTTTCGTCTGTTTTCGATGTCGATGGTCTGCCACTGCGTTCATCATCTTCGATTGACGCACGACCACTTTTGAACCACTCGTGCCACTGGTAAACGACCGTTTTCTTTAGAGAATCATTGCCGAAACACTTTTCTAACATTTCCAACGCTCGCGCCCCATTAAATCCGTTTTTTACGCAAAATTTAACACAAGTTCGTTGTTGCAAATTTAAATCCATTTCTAAAATTGTAAAAAATCGCCAACGCACACAGAGATAGATGTACTTTTGGCTACGTAACTTCTGCAAATGTTAATCTATGACGCTAAAATTTAGAGGAAATGTCAACAACAGATTTACCAACCTAACAAAAAAAAAACAGAACTCAAATCGGAAGAATAGGAAACAGTTTTATTGAAAATAAAGATAACAGTGATGTAGATAATGTACTAAAAACTTAAAAACTAATTCAGTAGGTCCTAGGTACCAGTCATCACGCCACTCCCCTCATTAATCTAGGGCATTAATCAGACAAAAAATAAAATCGTTCGGGGTAGCGTAATTTGAGTAAATATGTCAATAGCATTTATAATGATATGAGCGGTTGGCTGTTGATAGAAATTTCACGCGCCCCACCATTTTATTTTTTTGTCCGATTAATGCCCTAGATTAATGAGGGGAGTGGCGTGATGACTGGTACCTAGGACCTACTGAATTAGTTTTTAAGTTTTTAGTACATTATCTACATCACTGTTATCTTTATTTTCAATAAAACCGTTTCACTTAAAAAAATTTTTTTGCTTATATTATTCCCTATGAGCTCCAGTCGAAAACCAGACTTCCAAATCTGCTCTATTAATTAAATTCAAGTAGTTTTTGGAAATCTCTTTGATATATACTATAGTTGACTGCATTTGGCTGGCTTTGATAGCCAGCAGAAACATAAAAGGATTGACATTTGAGAATTCCAACTTAGTAGAGCTTTGTGTTCTCGATTCTCTAGGCAATACTTAGGTGAGTGATGATACTATCAAGGTCATCCAGATATTTAATGTCGATGACGAGCTGCAAATATTGGGTCTACAAGTAAGTTTCCAGCGTTTTTTTTCCAAAATTTGAAGTTTTATTATGAAAACATAGTTACAATGCTTTATTCAAAGTATCGTCCATCGGAAGCTACAACTTTCCCCCATCTTTCTGGCAATTTATGAATTCCGGACCAAAAAAAATTTCTCATCTTTCGAGCCCAAGAACGTATCGAGCCAATTTTTGATTTCCTCTACTGAGCTGAAGCGTATTCCCGTAAGAGCGTTCTGCATCGAACGAAACAAGTGGTAGTCAGATGGTGCCAAGTCTGGACTGTAAGGCGGGTAAGGCAGAATTTCCCATTCACTATTTTCCAAATAGTTTTTCACCGAAACCGCAACATGCGGACGAGCGTTGTCGTGATGAAAAATGACGGACTCATGCCTGGTCTCATATTCTGGCCGTTTTTCTTTTAATGCCCGCTTCAAACGAATTAGTTGGGTTCGATATAATGGTCCTTTGATGGTTTCACCACTCGGAAGCAGTTCGTAGTAAACGACACCCTTTTGATCCCACCATATGCAGAGCGTGACCTTATTCACGTGAATATTTCGTTTCGGCGTCGATTGGGCGGGCTCGGCGGGGTTTGTATACGATTTTCTGCGTTTAGGATTATCATAATAAATCCATTTCTCATCACCAGTGACAATACGATGCAAAAATGATTTATTTTTATACCGCTGCAGTAACATTTCGGACATGCAAAATCGCCGTTCGAGTCTCTTGGCTTCAATTCGTGCGGCACCCAGTTTCCAACATTTTGAATGAATCCCAGTGCTTTTAGGCGCAGGGAAACGGCTTGTTGCGTGACGCCCAATGATGCAGTAAGTTCTTCTTGAATCTGATATGGATCCTCATCCAGTAAAGCGTCCAATTCCACGTCTTCAGAACTTTTCGGCTTTCCGGGGCGATCTTTGTCTTCAACTCCAAAATCACCACTTTTGAACCGTTTGAACCACTCGCGGCACGTCGATTCACCAATACATTCCGCCTCATAAGTTTCCGAAAGCAAACGATAGGCCTCAGCCGCACTTTTCTTCATATTAAAGAATAAAAGCAGCGCTTCCCGCAAATGACGTTTATTTGGCTGGAAACTTGCCATGATTTTGCTCGATAAAATGTACGACACCGATAGAACTTCTCAAATATAACGCCGCAAAGTTGTTGACAGATACAAAACCTACGAATAAAACACATGGGGTCTGACATTTCTGCCCGGGATCCACTGGTGGCGCCATCTCTGACAAACGCTGGAAACTTACTTGTAGACCCAATAAAAAAAATTAGAACAGGAATGCACGATTCCTCTACAATTTTTTCTTATACTTAAATCAGTCAATTTGTAAAAAAGTTGAAAACAAAAAAAATAGTTATAACGCGCACAGCTGGCATTGGACCGGTACAAAATTCAATCATAAGATCAACGAGAACAGGGAACTTGTTAATTTTCGGAACGTTCTATGTCTTTGATGATTCCGTTTGCATTTGTGGCTAACGTGCATAGGGGCATAAGTGCACTTCTTAGAAATAATACATGTGTTCAAATTTAAACAAAAGTTTGTAACATAAAATACGATCAAATTATAAATGCGGTATTCACTTTTACGATTACTTAAATTAACTGGAATTTTTTTACGAGTTTTACACATTATAAACTAATTTGCCGCTACCAATTCATGGCATATTAATTTTCGTCGTAAATTGTTTCCAGATAAAAAAAAATCGTGACAATACTAAAATTGATGTTTTGATGTTTATTAAGTGCAATAGCTATAAAATTCAACACACTTGTACTTTGTTGCCATTTTACCAGGACGTTCAATTCTACGAACTGAATAAATTTGAAATGATTTTTCTTAGAAAGTTATAGGCACTGGGTTTGGCTTGCGAAAATATGTTGTACGCGCATAAGACTTTTGCGATATTCATCATTTCACAGGTGTTCTTCAAATAAACTTCATAAAAAAACCGGACACACATATATGAAGGTTGGCTGAGATTTCACATACGTTTCTCTTAACCCTTATTAGCTTTCTAGTTTCTTATTTTAAATTCCCGACGATCCTTGATATCACTATAGCAAGCAAAAGGTTTACCCATCTCAACATACACAATGGAACATCGCGGCTTCCGAATCACCAAACGTTAAATTAATTTGATGATTTTGCGATAGACGCGAGGAATGCCTTCAGTATTCTGGATGCCCGAGCGAAGTTGCGAATGCGGATTTCCCACGCGCCACAACAAAGAAGAACTTCTGTGAGAAGGTGGTATAACGTAGAAAACCTGCAATCGCAAGAGACCGCCAGAGTCTTGGTCGAACACGTAGCCCGAAATCTCTCAACAACTCCTATGTCGCCAGCACCAAGTACTGAAGATCAGTGGCAACACTGCCAACATGCCATCAGAGCCGCCGCATCTGATATGCTAGGTTTCACCCGAGCATCACCAAGGAATCCCGTCAAACACATGCAGCTAAATAAGAATCCTACAAAGCGGCGCTGCAATGAAGGAAAGAACATTGGCTTTTCCAGAAGAAGAAAAAAGAGCCAAGAGAAGCGCGCGATCAAAGATATGAGAGGTTATATTCCAGGAATAACGCTTTACCAACATAAAACAACGTGTCAAGGCAAAATAACCCGTACAGAAGCCTTGTAGAGAGGCCCAGTCGGTGCTGGGAATACGGAAAGACTTTTTCTGCAGACTGTATAACGGCGAATAAGCCCAAAATCAGGCCGTCAGGCAGAATAGACAATTCAACCTATGCAATGATAGCCAAAATTTCCGTCAATCCAACCAAATCGAAGAAAGGATCTAAACTGAAATGCAGAAAATCAGCTATCTATCTCCGAGATATTTAAAGCAGCCGGAAATGGTTTTGTGAAGAGCATCATTTCTTAGATCTGGTCAGAAGAGTGTACGCTTGATGAATGGAATTTCAGCACAGTTTGCGCAATCCATGAAAAAGGATACCCCTTCAAGTGCACCGACTTCAGAGGTATAAGTCTTCTGAACATCGAATACAAGATCTTATCTGCCATATTATGTGAACTTCTCAAACCCTTCATCAACAACCTGATTGGTCCCTATCAGTGCGGTTTCAGACCAGAAAAGTTCACAATTGATCAAATCTTCACACTCCGGCAAATCTTGGAAAAAAATCAAAAAGTCCAAATAGATACCCTTCATCTTTTCATCGATTTTAAGGCCGCATATGACAGCGTTTATAGAGATGAGCTGTATAAAACCATGTCAAGTTTTGACATCCCTGCCAAACTCGTCCGTCTGTGCAGGATTACGATTGAGAACGCTCGCTGCTCCGTCAAGGTCGGCAATGACTTAACCGAGACGTCGAAAAAGATTTTACATCATACTTGAAAGACTTGTGCGGAACTGGCAAGTGAACACTGGAAGCACAATCTTTCAAAAGTCTGTGCAACTACTAACGTACACCGATTATATCAACATAATTGGGAGAACTCAGCGGGCTGTTACCGGTGTGTTCGTTAGTATTAAAACGGAATTTGTCAAAATAGGGTTAGCGGTAAATGGGGGCAAAATCATAGCAGCTATAATTCCTTTGTCTATCTCGGCCCTGCTATAAATTCTGCCAACAACACCTCAGTAGAAATAAAATCACTCTTGCCAAACCCTGTTTCTTTGGGCTAAGAAGGCGATTTAGTAATAAGGCCCTACCTCGAAAAACTATGAAGGGTCTATAGAAGACGCTGATTATCCCAGTCCTACTTTATTGCGCTGAAGCATGGACTCTATGGAAAGCGGATGGAGATATCCTCAGTCGTTTCGAGAGAAAAATCCTTCGAAAAATATTCGGCCCCATTTGCGTTGATGGGCTTTGAAGGAGAAGATTCAACGGCGAACTATACGAGCTGTACAGCGACACCGACTTAATTAGAAAACTGCGTATCAGTCGCCTGAGATGGCTAGGACATGTAAAGCGTTTGGACACCAATTCTCTACCCCCCAGAGCCTTCATTAGCTAGCGCACATAAGTAGAAGCGGATCTCAACTGACTGTGTCCAACTGCAGGCAGTCAGCTAAAGACGTTGAGGCGCAGTTTTACCCCGAACTGTAGCCCCACCTTAGTAAGTAAATAAGTTTTCAGTTTCTGTCGTAAAAACTTTTACACATCGATAGTGAGATTTAGCTTGGTCTATTGCTTTTGTGAACTGTCAGCTCCAAGTCAGTTTTCATTCTATGATAAGACCTGAATATAGTTTTGTCCTTACTTCTACACCCTGAATGACTCGAACTGCAACCAACTTCAGACTATTATAATTTCCAAACCTTTCATGACAGTGAGCTCAAATTTTGACACATGACAGATAATTTTATTATTTACAAGCCTTTTAAACGATTTGCGTCTCATTTGTGTTGAAAAATTTTTATCCGCGATGAAATTCAAACGTGATAGTGTGATTGCTTTATATTTGGCTGGAAAAACACAAGTAGCTATCGTTAGAGCCCTCCAGCACCTCAACGGGAATAAACCATTTGTGCCTTGAACCATAGCTCATTACCGTGATACTCGCAGCGCTGCAAAACGCCATGGAGGTGGTCATAAAAAACAGCAACATCGGCAGAAATGGTTCGGAAAGTGAAGGCTCGAATTGAGCGAAATCCGCCTCGAAGTGGAAGAAAAATGGCTCGTGAGCTCAACATAACACATTGGCTGAAAAGTTCGTGCCGTTTCTAAGAGAGGGCACCACTTGAATTAAATCCATACCATTTTCAGTTAGTACCAACCTTCAAAAGATACGTGTATAAATTTGACAGCTGTCGGGCGATTAGTTCTCGAGATATACCGTTGTGAGTGAAGCAACTTTTGTTATCGTGAAAAAAAAATGGATTCAAAGCAATTTTGTGTGTTTTATTTATCATTGCTTTTTGATGGGAAAAATGGCTTGGTAAGTGTTACCCGGACTCTGCACCTTGCGAACGAACCATTCGCAAGTGGACTGAAAAATTGAAAAGTGGTCATACAAGCACCGAAGTTGATGCACGCAGTGGACGTCCAAAAGAGGCTGTTTCAGATGAAAACATCAAAAAAGTCAACAAAATGATTACGAATGACCGTAAAGTGAAGTTGATCGAGATAGCTGAGGCTCTGAAGATGTCAAAAGAGCGTGTTGGATATATCATCCACAAATATTTGGAAATGCGAAAGCTGTTTTCAAAGTGGGTGCCGCGTTTGCTCACAGTCGACCAAAAACAACAACGTGTTGATGATTCAGAGGAGTGTTTAAAGCTGTTCAACCGCAATAAAGCCGAATTTTTGCTTCGGTATGTGGCAATGGATGAAACTTGGCTCCATCACTTCACACCAGAGTCAAGTCGACGACGAACCTCGTCCAAAACGACCAAAAACTCAACAGTCGGCTGGCAAGGTTATGGCATCCGTATTTTGGGATGCACATGGAATAATTTTCATCGACTATCTCCAAAAGGGGCAGACTATCAACAGCCACTATTACATTGCGTTGTTGGAGCGTTTGAAGGACGAAATCGCAGAAAAACGGCCGCATTTGAAGAAAAAGAAAGTGCTGTTTCATCAAGACAATGCACCGTGTCACAAGTCGATGAAAACGATGGCAAAATTGAAAGAATTCGGCTACGAATTGCTTCCCCACCCACCGTATTCTCCAGTCTGGGAAGAAGAAGAGATCAAGCAGTTTTTTTATAAATGACAATACATTTACTTTTGAGTGGGTTTAGAAAAAGTCCGTTTTTTTCTGACCAGCTTGATATGCGCTCCAGGTCAGTGTTCAAAGCATTTGCGCAGTCATCTATCATACCAACAGGGCAACTTCGATATAGTTGAACGTCATCAGCATACATTTGAATAGATGAGGTCACAAAAGTGGGAATGTCATTTACGTAGAGCGAGAATAGAATACGTCCCAGGATGGAGCCCTGTGGAACTCCTCTAGTATTGTACATAGAACCGGACGATTTTTGGCCAACTGAGATAGCTTGCTTTCTTAATTTTATGTAAGATGATATGGCATTTGTAGCTGAGCTCGAAAATCTACATAATATGAATACATAGTATCGTACGATTGATGTAATGTATTTCAACCCAATATATCGGTTGTATTCTTAAATATTTCAATGCGAATTTTTTAAACTAGACACCTCTTGGTAACTCGTTTTGTCCTTGTAAAGTTCCTTCTGTTATACCAAACTATAAGTTGTTTTTTTTTTATAATTTTTCCTCAAGATTTCAAGGCTTCATTTCTGTTAAATTCGTAGTGTTTTTGTTTCTTTTGTCATCCTAAATATTTTATGTTTTCCATATTCTTCAGAGTAGAACCTCTTGTTGGCTCTTTTTAATGGGCCTCTGCAGACATAGTTACTGCAATAAATGTACACTCGGCTGACAAAGCCTCTGTCAGATTGATTGGAGTTGCATGTTTCCAATTCATGTAGATAATTCCGCGCAGTTGTAAATGGATCTGGTTTTGCTATTCCACATATGAGTAATTTCAAGCTTTCTGAGATTTATTGTGATGAAGTACAGTATCACCTGCTGTGCTAATGGACTTGCAAAAGTTAACTACCTCCATCCTCCATCTGGATTTTATTTATTTAAAAAAAAAAAAAGTGTGAAGACCTCTATCGTCTGTCGTCTGTTCGTATTTAACTTCTTTTTTTTTTTTTAGCAATTAACACGACATAATTTCAGATGTCTGAAATAAAAGAAAACCCCCGTGCAACCTTAACGGAAACGTGGTTAAAATTATTTTCAATATCATCGGCCTATAATACCACCAAGCATAAGCCCAATGGATTCGTCACATTATGCATTTCAAGGTAAACTTTTTGCATAGTAAGCTAATGCCGGCATGTTAAATAAGTCGCTGAGGTAATTACCCGCCTGACTATTACTTTCAACGCTGATGAGAATGAGAATGTTTACTTCTTTTATTGTAGAGGTTGTTGGTGTATTTATTTTTCCTTTTGTTTTGGTTTAAATTTTATATTTGCGTTTGATGGGAATACTTTGTGGAATACAAATTGGAAAAGCAAGAATCACACGGTTATTCCCCACAAAGAGAGAGAGAGAGAGAGAGGAATCTTCTATGCGAATCTCATTCGTACTTATATCTTTTGTTTGTTGGTGATATGACTAAGTAATTTAGGTTGTCGACAGTTTATTGGACATACGCTGTTGAACAGACTGATAGTCTTTAAATTGCCACTGCCGTTGGTGTGTCAGCTCAAATGCGCTTCCGAGTATATATGTTATAGTTATATATATTTGAGTTAAATAAAGCCCAACGAAACAATTTCGATTGACGGTGTGACAAGTTGAAAAAAAAACAAACATAAAGGAAAGAAAAAAATCGTTTCTGAGCTGCGTTATAGAGAAAAAGTGATTGCGTGATTTGTATTGTTTTTTGTTTTACATTTATTTTACTTTAGTAAGGCTAACGCCTCACTTTGTGTCTCAAAGTAAATAGTTGTCGCTTTTGGTGTTGTTTTACCGGCTTCGCAGATCTATTTCATTTGATAGTACGCACGAAATTCAAGGTAACATTCATTAAACAAAATAAATTCCAGCTTGCATGCTGACAAAAGCTGGACTGACTTGTTGATTGCCCTTACTTGCATTGGTTTTAAGTTACTGATTATGTGGTGTCCAATATCAAAAATCTTGACTGTTTCATGACTGAATTGAGAGCAATCTTTTTCATTTAGCTCAACGCTTCACTGATTTGAATAACTCAGTTTGCACTAGGTAGTTGTTTTCAATCATTTGCTCAGAACTCGGATCTGTCAAGGCTGAACAGGTACGTTCACAGATTGCATTTTATTGTAATAGCTATTACGTGACTTGATCTCACGCACAGCACCGTCTGATAAGAGAATCTATTCTAAGAAAGAAACACATTGTTTCCAAAAAATTGTTGTGTCTGAAGCTGCAGTTACACGTTTATAAAATTATTTCGATACGTGTGGGTGTGGATATCGAGTCGGGATGAGTCTCACCAGATCAGTATTGAGCTGTCCATGATATGTGGAAATATAAGAAAATTGCAAAGGTTTGGCAAACTAAAAAAGCTCCTTAGGTTAGTATAATTTAGTTTTTCTTGAAAGTTATGAATGATATCTTCCAAGCTGGCGTTTAGAGTCTTTCATCAAATTTGGTTTCTTTAAATTCAGTTTATTCGCACAGGCGAAGAAAATTGCGAGAAAAAAAAGAGAAGTACCGATGGAGGTTGGTTTTGAATGTTTGCAGGTTATAATCGTAGGAAATAGCTATTTAAGGGGGTAGTCTCATGTCCGAGGTTAAATTTTGAAGGTCAAAGTAGGTGGCTAGACCCCCTGATTGCTCATTTTGTAATCATCTGAAATCAAAATTCTAAAAAGATTATTATTAAGTAGGGTTGTCATTCTGCCTCGTAGCAGATTTAAAAGATTTGAGTGAAAAATAACAAAATGGCGGCCTTGTAAAAAAGATTTTCAATAATCGACTCGGTTCGGTTTAAAATCGAAATACAAAAAAAAATGGATAGAAAAATCTAATTCTGGTACCGGACAGAACCATTCATGTGTAGAATATTGTGTTAAAATTTCAGCCGAATCGGTCCAATAGTTTTTCTTTAATCAACTGGGTCGGCGGATAAAAAGTAGTTTCGAGAAAAACGCGTTTAAAGTTTGGAGAAGAAAATTTTCATTGAAAATTTATGCTTACATTAATCATCTAATTAATGGTGCGTACAGTATACCTTCGGTTTTTTCAATTGCATCAATTTTCAATTCTTTCACTTTTTGCGACGTCAGACACCCTCTTCTCTGCGTTGTATATGCGAGTGTTATCGGCCCGTTAACATTCATAACGTAACCCATAAATTGAAAATACGCGCTGCTGTGATCGTTGCAATTTCCAAAGTTTTTTTGCCCATAAAAATGTGTTTAGGAGCCAAATTCCAAACAGTTATTAAAGCTGTCATTATTATTTTGAGTGTTTATACCCAAACATCTTAAAAAACTTTCGTCCGACAAGTCTTCCTACATCGGCTTTCAAACATCAATAACTTCTTCATCAAAAGCCATCTTCACAATAGTTTCAAACTTGAAGAATTTAGATATCTCTTTGTGGGATCTCAGCTCGATGTTGTTTGTGTGTCTGAAGCTTGGTTCCATCCTGATATTGATGATAATGTGTATGACGTGGTAGGTTTTAAGATTCACCGTGGTGATAGCATAGGTCGTGCTGGGGGAGGCTCTGCTATTTATGTTCGCGAAGGTTTACAATTAACACCGGTTTGTAAATCAGCGCAGGACTTCGGGCTTGACTATTGCTTCATTTACATCGTGTGCGAGTCTGAAAAAATTTTATTGGGTACCGCGTACAGAGCAGATCAATATGTGGACTATTTCCCAATAGTAAATGTACTGGAACAATACTCTTGCAGCGCCTCGCATGTTGTTCTCTGTGGTGATTTTAATTGCAACTTAATTGACACTAGCGTTTCGTTGAAATTCGTGAATAGCTTTAAAGCGGTTAGCTTGATTCCAGTTAATACAAGTATTCCTATTCATTTCCAGGGTGAGGCAAATACGCTTATTGATCATTTTTTTGTCAGCGACACAAATAAGGTCATACTCTACAATCAAATCTCAGCCCCTGCTTTCTCCAGACACGATATGATCTTTTTAACCTTAGATTTTCAAACTAAACCGAGGGAGTTTAGGTACCAGTTTAGAGATTTTAAAAATCTAAATTACCAAGGTTTGGTGCACGACCTGCAGGGTACTGACTGGAATAATTTTCTCTTCCTACGGTCAGTTGATGATAAAGTACTACGAGTATCTCTTCAAAAGCAGATTAGATTTCTTTTTGATAAAAACGTTACTGTGAAGTCTAAGGTTGTTCGTAGATCATCGCCACTTTGGTTAAGCAGTAGTATCATACAACTGATGCAAGAGCGAAAAAGATCTTTTAATCTTTGGAGGCGACACAAACTTGAAACACTGCATCGTGCGTATTGCCGTCTGCGTAATAAAGTAGTGTCAGAGATAACGATCTACTACGAAAATAGATTGAGTCAAAATAGGTCAACGAAAAACACACGGAAAACCTTAAAAGAGCTAAAAATTGGAAAAAAGAACCCTAAAGTGCCTGACGAAATTGATTGCGACCTTCTAATCAAACATTTGTCACAATGCCTACATCTCCCGCAACGGAAACCGGGCAAAATACCTTTGAGCCATCAGAAATTGATGCCCATGATGAATCTTTCGGCTTCATATGCGTAAGTGACGCAGACACTGTTGAGGCTGTATTGCCAATAAAGTCAAATGCAACAGGTATCGACGGAATTGATCCCAGATTCATAAAACTTCTGCTTCCATATATTCTGCCGTCCGTTACTCATATTTTTAAGCACATCATTACCACCTCTGAATATCCGCGTGAATGGAAAAAGGCAAAAATTATTCCAATCCCTAAAAATGGAAGTAATGAATACAGACCCATTGCAGTTCTGCCTTTTTTGAGTAAGATTTTTGAAAAAGTAATTTTAAAGCAAATTCAAACGTATTCGACATCGAAAAAACTTGTTAGCAATTGTCAATCGGAATTTCGTCCTAAACACAGCTGCAAAACTACTTTGTTGTCCGTAGTTGACGACATAGCGTTTTTGATACTTTTAGACTTCTCCAAAGCTTTCGACACGGTGAATCACGTTCTACTATGTCGAAAATTTCAGAGCATGTACAATTTTTCAAAAGAGTCAGCAAAGCTTATATACTCTTACTTAGTAAAGAGATTGCAATGTGTTGTGGATAACGCAAAGTCTTCCGGCTTCCTTAAAGTTTCGTGCGGAGTTTCACAAGGATCAATACTTGGGCCTATTTTATTTTCAATGTACATCAACGATTTGTCTCTTATTTCTCAATGTTCCCTGATCCATATGTATGCCGATGATGTCCAGTTGAATGATGTCTTGCTGTGGGCCAAACGAAACCCCACAAAATCTAAAGTCCTTGCCATAAATAGGAAAGCACTAGACGTTTCACCCTTGCTGCCTATTAAACTTAGTCGAGAAATCGTTCCATATGTCAGAACTGCTAAAAACCTTGGACTTATCTTTAATGACACCATTACCTGGGATGACCATATTAATGCTGTTATCGGAAAGGTTTGGGGAGGTCTTCGATTGCTTTGGTCAATGAAATTGTTTACACCACCTACAATAACGAAAATGCAGGCAAAAACGCTCTTACTGCCAATCTTACTATCTGGATGTGAGGTTTATAGTAAGGTTGAGTGTGGAAGTAAAAGAATTCCTAATGTTATCTACAACAATATCACTCGCTATGTGTATGGACTTCAAAGATTTGATCACATATCAGCTTATTCAAAAGGTCTCGTCGGCTGCTCATTCACAACCAACCTCTTAGTTTTCCGCTCTCTATCTTGTTTGCATGATATAATACAGACACATCCACCTGAGCACCTATTTTGTAGATTATTTTTTCTGCGTTTGCGAAGGACTTTCGCTTTGATTCCAATAACATACTCATGCCTAACCTCGGAATGCCAGTTCTTTGTTCATGCTGTCCGCCTGTGGAACTCCTTGCCTACTGAAGTGAGAGGAGTAAGAAACACGGAAAACTTTAAGTCTCTACTTTTGGGGCACTTAGCCAGTTTGTATAATCAGGAACCCTTTATCTTTTAAGTTCTGTAATTTTTTCATATTTTTTAATTTTTTCCATCTTGCTATTTAAAATTTGTTAACTTAATATTAAGGCTTTCACTAATTTATAAGATTCATCTTAATGTGGACAGCGATTTAAATATAAATATAAATATAAAGTCGGTGGATGTATAAATGTATCTGCTTTATTGTCAGCTTTGAGTTGCTGATACTGACACCAAGAAGTTTCATCTTCTGGATAATAATGTTGTTGCGGATTCTCTACGGTAGAAGTTATGTGATAAAACGTTGCCCACACAGCTTTTTTCATTTCCTCCAGAGAATTTATATTTCTCATAATTGGAAGGCACTAGCAAGTGGATAATTTCAGCATAATTTTATTAGTCAACAGCATCGTTTTTGGCTTTATTTCTCTCTTCTTTTTTGATGCACTTTGTTTTCCAGCCTTTTTCACGACGACTTAGACCACGATATACCACCTGAAACAGTAATTTCGTTTTTCGGATGATCAAATTGAATATTTTTGCTCTTCTTTCACTGCTTTTTGAAAAATGTTTTTAGCCACAGCATTTACGGCAATGTGTATGTGTTCAACAATTGAATAATAAGCTTGATTACTCAAACCTCGACATTAGAGAACAAAAAAGTTCAAGACCATTTTTACCAAATCCAAGTAAACGCATAACTAACACCAAACGTCTGTTGATTTCGTATGCATTTTTTATCATTGGACAAGAGTTGATCAATGTTTCTTTACACTGTGTTAATTTAAAGCATAATCCTTGCTGTGATCGTTTCAAGAACTCTATATCACCATTACACAATTTACATTTCACCATTGCTTGCAAACTTGTGAACACTAAATAAAACCTCAATAAACTGTAACTATGAATCGGATCAAAGTTCACTTCATAATCGTTTTCACCTTACAATTTTTGAGTAGATGTGCTAACAAAATCAGTATTTTCCTCAGCTTATTTTTTTTAGCTTTTTCTCCTGGGTGCCTACCTCTTTTCGTGCCTTTCTTGTCCATTTTAGCTAGACGTTAACACAAGCGTATACTGATTTTCTCGTTCGAAAAATACAAAGATTTTAACACTTTGAAATGCAAGCATATATTGGCTCACTTTTCTTTAAAATACCTAAATTCTACGTGTCATACACTACAAGTATACAATTTTCAGGGCTATAGGGTCGCAAACAATAGCGCAGGTATGAGCGCCGCAGCTGCAGGGTACGCTCTCCCCTATTATTTGCTGTAACTTTAAAATGACTTAGTGTATCACTCTAAAATTTTCACAGTATATTCTCAACTTATTAAACTTTGAAAATATGCAAAAAAATTGGTTTTTTGAAGATCGAACATGAGACTACTCCCTTAATTTAAAATATTAAGAGTTGAAGGAACTATGGACATACCACCTTGATCCCGGAATTTATTCAGAAAATTAAAAATACAAGTTTATTCATCTAAATCTATTTTGTCCCCTTCAAAGTAATTCCCATCGACTGCAACACACTTATGCCAGCGCTTGATCCAATCCTCGAAACATTTTTTATATTCGGTTTTCGGTAGGTCAATCAGTGTTTCCTGCGAATTTTCCATTACTTCCTCTCAGCTGCTGAAACGCGTTCCCCGTAGTGGTTTTTTAGCTCGATTGAACAGAAAGAAGTCACAGGGAGCCAAATCAGGTGAATACTTTGGCTGTTGGATGGTATTTGCTGCATTTTTCGTCAAAAAATTACGAATAATGATGGCACTATGCGACGGTGCGTTATCATGGTGCAAAATCCACGAGTTTTCTGCCCACAATTCTGGTCTCTTTCGGCGAATTGCTTCACGCAAACGTCTCATAACGTCCAAATAATACGAGTACTCTTTGTTTACTGTCTGGCCTTCTGGCAAAAATTCATGATGCACTACACCGTTGTAATCCATGAAAACCGTGAGCATTGCCTTCTTTTTTGACTGAAAACGACGTGGTTTTTTTGGTCTCGGCTCATTTGGTGGACGCCATTCACTTGCCTGATATCTGGATTGCATGTCGTACTCATGAGTCCACGTCTCGTCTCCAGTAATGATCCTTTTGATGAATGTGGGATCAGATTCAGCCTCGCAAATCATCTCTTTTGCGACGTCAACACGGTCTCTTTTTTGCATGAAATTGTGGTCTTTTGGCACCAACTTTGCTGCTACACGACGGAAATCCAAATCATTAACCAAAATGTCTTGGACGGAGCCATAGGCAATGTTCAAGTCCTCCACTATCTCTCTGACCAACGTTTATTTTACTTCATCAATGTTTTCGTCGGTTTTCGATGTCGATGGTCTGCCTGCCACTGCGTTCATCAACTTCGATTGACTCACTTTTCCAACATTTCCAACGTTCGCGCACCATTAAATCCGTTTTTTACGCAAAATTTAATACAAGTTCGTTGTTGCAAATTTAAATTCATTTCTAAAATTGTAAAAAATCGCCAACACACACAGAGGTAGATGTACTCTTGGCTACGTAACTTTTGCAAATGTCAAGCTATGACGCTAAGATTTAGAGGCAATGTCAGCAATAGATTTACCAACTTAACAAATTTCGGTTATTTCGGGACCATTTTGATGTGGTATATGTATGCAAATGCAATATCTTCAGCAAACACGATAAAATTGCTATTAAACTTTTAGTGAAATCTATAAATCACACAAACCAAGAACAAAATAGAACCTAGAACCGATCCTTGAGGTATACCGATGTTTACTTCCAGCTTATTACCCCAAACCCCTTCAAGCATAATCCGCCGTTAATTCGGGGAAGAAAAGACCCATTTCGAAGAATTTTTTTAAATGCTAGAGGTATTAATTAAGCTGATGGCTGCAAATCTTCGGAGCGCCTCGAAAAAAAGTTGTCCGCCGGTGAACCGTATAACTCATTACTGGATCATCTGAAATCAAAAAATCAAAAAAGCTATCATTAGATTAATCGCTTTCCCAAGGTATTCCTGGGAGGGAATTTTTTTTTTTTCGATTTTTTAATTCTTGGTGACACTTAGAAATGAAAACACCGATTATGAAAAATAAATTATAAATATATGTTATATATAAAAATAGCTCCCTGAGATACTTGGTCATTTATGTAAAGAAGTAGTATACTAAATTTCAAAAGAATTGGTCGAGTAAATTTAGATTTAAACCGTTCACCGGCTTCAAAAATGACAAGTGTCAGAAAATAGCTGTAAAATCCAATATTAAACATGAAAAATTTGTTCATGTCCTAAACAGAGTCGTCGATTCCTGGTCCATAAGGTGCACGATTTGAACGTACGTTCTCCATGTAGCAAAATCGTTGTAAAAACTAAAATAAAATCGATGACTACGAGTATGTAATGTTTTTCGAAATTCTCCCCTACTCCCAGTCTTTAATTTGATTTTCTTAGATGACGCACTACTACATGGCACATTATCTTTCTTACGTTTCTGTGGAAGTTTCATTTTTTTCGGTTCTTCTCTGCTTGTTTTTCTCGGCATTTTTCTGATAATAAATATTAAATCACTGAAAAAATCAAACAAAACAGAGCAAACTATGAACAAACACGCACAGCGAAATTTCAGCGTCGTCTACAACTGCTCAACGCAACGTGTACTTCGAAACTGATTTATATACACTACAAACCGGAAATACGAGGGCGGGTCAATAATTCTGTGCATTTTTGAATTTCTGACCTCTTTACTGAAACAGCAACACTGCTCCTGTCAACAGGCATTTGTCAGTTGACTCCTGTCAAAATTTAAACTTGCTGCGTCAGTTAGTTTGTGTTTGACAGCTATTTTTATCAGACTACTCACTAATTTGAGGAGAAAATGGAAAAAAGTGAATTTCGTGTGCTTATTAAGCATTATTTCTTGCGAAAAAAAACCATTACCGAGACCAAGGCTAAGCTTGATAAATACTATGGGAACTCTGCACCATCGATTTCAATGGTAAAAAAGTGGTTTACTGAATTTCGTTGTGGCCGTACAAGCACTGAAGATGCCGAACGTCCTGGACGCCCAGTTGAGGTCTCTACACCCGAAACAATCGAAAAAATTCACGATATGGTGTTGGCCGACCGAAGATTGAAAGTGCGAGAGATTGTGGAAGCCGTAGGGATCTCGCATGGCTCAGTGGTTTCAATTTTGAATGATCACTTGGGCATGAGAAAGCTTTCCGCAAGATGGGTGCCGCGTTTGCTCACAGTCGACCACAAACGCAATCGTGTAACAACTTCACAGGAAGGTTTGGCGTTGTTTAATCGCAATATGGAGGAGTTTTTGCGCCGTTTTGTAACCGTGGACGAAATATGGATCCATCACAACAAACAACAGTCAAAACAGTGGGTTTCTAAGGGTGAATCGGCGCCAAAGAAGGCCAAGGTGGGTTTGTCAGCCAATAAAGTTATGGCGACTGTTTTTTGGGATGCACGCGGGATAATCCACATTGACTACCTTCAAAAGGGAAGAACAATCAATGGGGAATATTATGCCAACTTATTGGACCGATTCAATGACGATTTGAAAAAAAAACGACCTCATTTGGCCAAGAAAAAAGTTCTTTTCCACCAAGACAATGCAAGGGTGCACACATGTGCAGTTGCCATGGCAAAAATCCATGAATTGGGCTATGAATTGCTCCCTCATCCACCCTATTCTCCAGATTTGGCTCCGAGCGACTACTTCTTGTTCCCAAACTTGAAGAAATAGCTTGGTGGAAAAAGATTTGACTCCAATGATGAAGTCATCTCGTCATTTTGAGGACCTCGACAAATCATTTTTTTTGGAAGGGATAAAAAAATTGGAGAAGCGTTGGACAAAGTGTATAGAGCTCAAGGGAGACTACGTTGAAAAATAAAATTATTTTTTTATCAAAAAATCTGTTTTAATCCAAAAGTCACGGACTTATTGACCCGCCCTCGTATAGAACATTAGTATACATTAGTATACACCCATCGACGAACAAACGAATTTAGGGATTTTAAGAGCACAAGGCTGCCAGGTAAGCGTGCCGCGCAACTGTTGGGCAGGTATATAAAACCGTATCGGATCAACGAACGCTTAAAGTTCCATACCTTAGTTAGTATTGCTCCGATTTTAAAAAATTAAAAAAAAGTTTAAAAACGTTACCTCTTCCTCACTGCTCAAAAGCTTAGTACGCGATCTCTCGACGTAAGACATGGTCTCGTGACGTTAGTTCCCACAGCAGCTGGGTCTTACACGTTGTAGACCGAGACCTTTTCTCAAAAATTTCCACATAGTAGACGGACGTGGCCAGATTGTTGTAATCGATTTCAACTTGGCAACTTCGGATTTCTCATTACACTTTCACTAAACGGCTATAGCTGGCTCTGCGTCATGTAGAATGTGTGTGGTACGAAATTTATCTACAGCATGATCGATAACGTTGGTCGATTGTGAGAATCATTAAAATCGCGTAATTTTCTCTTTGTTTTCCGAATTGAAGCCGATTTGCAAAATAAGTTCTTCTTCTGTTGTAAGTCTATTCATGCCAATTCGTTACACAATATCGAATATATGTCAAAGAACTGTCAAAAATAACAGTGCAGCTTAGAAGTTATCTCTATTTGAAAATTTATCAGCCTTAACAAATTAGAAGACTTTAGAAAACCGTTTCCTAATTTCCTAAAATGATCCAATTTCCTCTAGTCCTAATCACGGTTTGTCATGAGCGTGGCTGGAATTCAGTATCAACGTTGAATCTCCTCCTTTAAGTTTTGGCTGGTCGGCGGCTTATTGAAATAAATTTTAGACTTCAAAAATAACCACCGCCCAAACGGTAAGTTGTCTCGTGCAGTAATGCCATTTTTCATGAGATGCGCGGTACCGTCCCGTCGGATACGCATGTTTTCGAGATCGATACCATCCATTTGAGGCATAAATAAAATTGGACATCAATCTTCAAGTTGGGTCAGTTGGATTTTGTTAGCATGAAGCCGCAAAACTTTCGTGAGAATACGCTGCAGATTGGTTTTTGAATTTTTATGTCCTTGACCACGATGCTGAATAGATGCTCTCGGCACATTCTGACGAACAACCAAACGATGTCAGTAATCAACACAGTCTCCTCGAATTTTTCGATTATTCTTTTCAAAATTGAAATACCAAAACTTGAAATCAATCGTGGCATTCAAACTTTTTAAAATTTTTTAAATAATGTTTTACAATAAGAAATCATTTTTATGTCGAATAGCGATCCATTTTAATAATGGCGGTTTATCATGGTGTGCTGCTAATCGGTTCCAATTGCCTGCTAGTTAAAGTGGGGAGTTCCCTAGATGTGGGTAGATTCAAGGACTACGAATCGTCCGTGTCCATTCGCCCTATATGGCTTACCAATCTAAGGCGGTTTGTTGACAATTTCTTAACTAGTTCGATATCGGTCTACAACTCGTAGTATTCATGATTAAATCTACGTTTCCCAAGTCCGTCAATGCATATCGGTTTTGCTTATACCAATATCCCACCAGTTAATCAAAAAATCAGGGATTTTAAGGGTTTATTATAGAGATACCTTAGTTTTTCGGGGAAGACTTTGACGCTAATTATGGTGTTGATATTAGGTATGCCTTTTCGTTTATACAGTATTTTGACTCCAGCTGGAGCAAGTATACTAAGTTGCTGGCTTTACTCTTTCAATGATATAAACGCAATCGGAATATGCTAGAAGTTGCACAGATTGTTGATAGATTGTGTGTCTGTTATTGACTCACACTTGTTTGCACAGAAATCGAATGTTAGTGAGTCATTTTGTTCCAAACTTTTGTTGACATTTTTTTTTAAAGATTAACACCCAAGTGTTTATGAATGCACTTATAATGCCTCAGCATGTGTTAAGTTTTTTGGAAAATGGGTCAGAGAGAGAAAGAAAGGTGCTCCATGGGTGGCATCTAACATTTAATGGGGAGACTAAATTCTTAGTGGAAGTTGGCTTATTCGTGATTTCTAGTCGACTACTTGTCTTATTTGATTTTAGTTAACTGAAAAAATTAATGTCTTTCGAGTAAGGCTGAGATTCGAACACCGAACCTTCCGATTTGGAAGCTAGTCCACTACCACTTGAGCCACGGCCACGACATTGAAGGTTTCAGTGAGGTTATCGTGTAACATGACAGAGCACCAAGACTGCACCAACGTCGCAATTCTAGAGGGTCTGAGAAGGTTCACCACAGGACTATATAACGGCTAAAGATATCTTATACGCGATTTTTATGAGATTCATTACGAGATAACTGCCGCAGAGTTAGCGGCTTCCTTTCTAATGAATTCGACCGATAAGGGTACTTTAATTGCGTATACTTTCTTCTTCTAAATTTCCACAATTTAAAACATGAGTTAGTGTATGCCCTACCTATCTACAAATTCAACTTCAGGTACTTTAAAGAGTTAGGCAGGTAAGCTTTTGGACCAGCAGGTTTGTTTCTCCCACATTACTATTTTTACTAAATTTTGGATACGTGTACGGGAGTTGTGGGTGTCATTGCCTACTGTATATGGAAAACTCAGGATTTCATCAGGATATCCGTCTTCGTCGCCGGTAAAGCCCAGTCTACAGAGTGATATTTCATGCTTTAACAATAGTACTGACTAGGTTTGTTTTATCATAATAGGTTTCCGTTTTCATCTTTAGGCTTATGCTCTTTGCGCTCGGTTTCGAAATGCTCTTTTTACCTTTTAGTAAATTGTTTTTTTTTTTCTATTTTATTGATCGCGTGCTGTTTTTGCGAAGTCATTTATATCCACTGTTCTTCGGCACTTGTTGTAAGAGGCGCTTGAGTCGCTGAGAGGTTTTGGGATACTTAATCTCCAAAGATTCTGTCTGTAAAAGAATCTGCACCTTCTGAACGTTATATTTTTTTACAATGTTTCCCATTTGTGGAAATATGATAATAGACTGAGATTATGTTGAGTTCTCGGACTGTGTGGACACCATCATCAGAATGCGAGTGTCGGTCGTAAAGTCCCTTTATGAATGAAATGTGGAATAGTCATATTTCGCCCCTTAGTCGATGTGTAAATCAATTTAAGAAAAAATAAAGATAACAGTGAAACCCGTTTGTACCCAAGTTTTAAAAACCTATAGTATCACACCCACCAACTCAAAATAAAGGAAGTTAAAAGATCTAAAAATGAATTCAAATGTGAATCTAGGGGTTACTAAGAGTATATCTGGCAGTTACCTAGCAACAAATGGGGATAATGTGATGCCATTCTCAGTGTCCATTTGTATTTTCACAAACGATTCTAAAACAGCCGCCTTTTAGTAGAGAGTGCCTCAAGTGGTAGTGTATTGGCTTACCAATCGGACGGTTCGGGGTTGAATACCAACCGTGGGCGACAGACTTTTTTTTAGGCAACTAAAATCTTGTGAGATGAAATACATCAAGTCAATTTACACTAATAATTTAGTCGCCCCATAAAATGTTGGATGCCACCCATGGAGCGAAATAACCACTGAGGCCAAAGATTTTTCTCTCTCTCCGAAAAACTTAACACGTGCTCCGGCATTTTAAGAGTAGTCATACCCTCTTGAGTGCTAAGTTCTTTAAAAAAAAAACAAAAAAAAAAAATACATAGACAGCCGAGCATTG
The DNA here is from genome assembly GCA_963966105.1 of Volucella zonaria. Classification (NCBI taxonomy): domain Eukaryota; kingdom Metazoa; phylum Arthropoda; class Insecta; order Diptera; family Syrphidae; genus Volucella; species Volucella zonaria. The sequence goes on from OZ014530.1 coordinate 59,133,408, forward strand.
TTTTACTTACATCGTACCATCTAGGGCGATTTAAGACTACCGTGTATCTTTTAATAAGCATAGAATCAGGCTCCATTGGGTTCTGGGGCACTCGGATGTTGTAAGCTATTGCGTCGCTGATGAACTAGCCAGAGTTAGATACCCAGGAATATGTAGTAGCGGTTCTTACACCAACGACAGTCGATCCTAAATAATCATAAGAGCTGAAGAGGGCATTGTGTTATTGGAACAAACATCACAACGATTGAGTATTCTTCATAATGATTTTAGCAGGAGCTGTACAATCGAAGAGGAAGAAGAATCTGTTGCAATTTCTTGGTAACTACCACTTCCGCCATCTAAATGATCTCTGCTCTATAGAAATCTCAAACCAATTCGTCAAGATATCTCTATGGTTCCAGGAGTAGTTAAGGTATCCCCCTAATGCGTTTTCACAGTTATATCATAATGGACCTACAACTGGTCTAAGTGTACCTCAGATAAGGACCCCTCAAATTTAGCTATTATTATCTAAACATTAAAGTTATAACTCAAATTGTACAATAGTTGATGTCATCAAATTCATCATATTTCAAAATAGCTCAATTATGCTGCTTAATCGTTTCTACCAAGACAGCCTAACTTTACAAGCCAAACTGCTCACCTTGGGGGTTTTTGGATATTCTGGCGTCGGAACATACATAACAGGCTAGGATAACTGACAGTGAAAAGTGACCTCCTTTGGAATTAAAAAAAAAATTTTTTTTAAATGTTTTTTTATATTATTCAATATAGTCCATTTTTAGTTTGATACACTTATTCCAGCGATTTTCCAACTTCTTGTTCCCGTCCGAAAAGTAATTTTCGGAAGGTCTGCAAAATACTCGTCCGTGGCGTCGATGATTTCCTCGCGTGAGCTGATTTTTTTATTGATGAGCCATCTTTTGAGGTTTGGGAAGAGATAATAGTCCGAGGGATCCAAATCCAGTTACCAATCGACGCCAAAAGTCCGCCCGATTCCACATCAGAAAGTTCAAACACTCTCTCGAAGTGCTGTCGCGTTCGTGTTTTTGGTCATTCGCGTCACCCAGCGGCAGGATAACGTTTTCATATGCAGAATATCGACCAATATATGGCGTGTGCGCTCAGTACTAATCTTTGTCGTATCTGCTAGTTCGCGCACCTTCACTTTCCGGTCAACCAACACCATTTCATGTATTTTTTTTGATATTGTCCTCTGTAACCGCATCGGAGGGCCTGCCGCTGCGGACTTGACAGTGTAATCTGACGGAGCATTAGCCCCATAATATTTATCCAACTTTTCTTTTGTTTCCTTCGCCGTTTTGCCTCTCAAAAAATAATGTTTTATGAGAGAACGAAAATCGTGTTTGTGCATACTCAACATGATGCCAAACACGTCAAAAAAAATCAGCTGTCAAAACAAAACTAAAGACAGTATCGCACTGAAATTTGGCATGTCTGCCTAAATATGGACGGATTTCAAGGCACCATAACCTTTGTTGCAGTAGCAGCGCATTCTGGCGGTCAAGGATGTCACTTTTCACTCCATCTAGTAAGTCTTATTGTTTACCATGTTTTGATCAGATCAGGCAAAGGACTGTATTGTCAATTTTGCTCGTAGATCTTGCGGAAAGTTTAAGTCCTCCTGTAAGTCTTCGTATGCCCTTTAATGTCTTGCATTGGCTTTTGAACATTTTTTACTCAAGAGAAGTTTTTGGTTGAACTCTGGTACTCTCATTAATTTCTCATCTGCTGCATTGGACACTTTAAAGAATAGCGATGCTATAAATCTCTGCGATTCGGTAGCACTGCGTTTGTTACATCACTATGCGTGCAGCCTTAGAAGTATGAAAATACATCAATTGATGATATTTGTTGCCTTTCGTACTTGATTATATTACAGAAGTACCAGGTACGGTTTCAAAGCTTGAACAGTGGAATTAAACTATTGCATTACAATGTAGTTTGTTTTTCTTTATACTTTTCCCATTATTTGCATATAATTACGAGCGATTCTAGGGTGTTCCACGTGAATAACATTTGAAGCAAAACGCTGTCAGACTAAACGTAAAACATATGTAAGTAAACGTAGTTTACAGTCGATTTCGCATTCAAAGAATCAATCGACACTTGAACATATAACTGTTTTACACGATTAGATGTTGCTTTGTTACCACATTCCAATCTTCGTGTCTTCAAATGTTCGTCAACACCTCATAAAATAAGCGAAAGTCTTGGTCAGCATAAATTATTGCGTGTGCATAGCACAATGCTATAGTTAAAGTGAGTATATTCTTAGAATTTATCCGATAACAATAATTCAACAATTCGAATGACTCACTCGACAGTCGTAGCAATCAAACACAATGGAATCAAAGTCAGTGCACTTAAAAAAAAAAGAAAAGAAGAAGACATATGTGAGAGTGCGCTGACGAGCGCTGAATATAAAAAAAAATCTTTTTATCTGACACCCTTATATCAGGGAATCCCAGTCGTTGAAGAACCTCTCAACCCCCATTAGCTTACGTTATCCATTTGACATTGAAAGTGTAGTCAGTCGTAAATGTTTTCTTATTTATTCTGTGCGTTATAGTGTTTAAGAGCGGAAGCTGCAAACATTGATAGTCTGGTCGTTTGTTGTAGCTATCAGCAAGAAACAATTTACAGTCAAATGTAATTCACTCTAACCACAACATTGTTTTTTTCTTCTCATTTTGTTTGTCCACAGAATGGCAACGAATGCTGGGTATGATGATAGTGATGATATAATACAGGCGAGCACAGCGACAAATAACACAAATGATTCGTCATTATACTCATCGGCCGACCAAAAACCGAGCACAGCCGCCAGCGCTTACGGTAATGATCCACAAATTATCCCCAATGAGGGCACACATCTGAAAGCCTCCAAGCAAGCATACTTTGGCGAGGAGAAAGTCATTATTCCCGAGATTGATAAGGTAAGCCGACAGTAGTCTATTTCTGTTTGGGGATATTTTTAAGGATTATTATTTTTCCAGGTCGGATTCAGTTTTAGAAAATTATGGGCGTTTACAGGTCCTGGGTTTCTCATGTCCATAGCCTACTTGGATCCGGGTAACATCGAATCAGATCTTCAGAGTGGAGCTGCTGCAAAATATAAAATTCTATGGGTTCTCCTCGCAGCGACGTGTTTGGGACTGCTTATGCAGCGTTTGTCCGCGAGGTGAGTATAACATAAAATTGTAAAAACTCAAATTCTGACATTATATATTTACCATAATTTATTTTCTTTCATAGACTGGGTGTAGTAACAGGCCTGCATTTAGCAGAAGTATGTTACAGACAATATAAAAAAGTTCCTCGACTAATTCTTTGGATAATGATCGAAATCGCGATCATTGGATCTGATATGCAAGAGGTTATTGGCACAGCAATCGCGATATACCTTCTTTCGAATAAAGTGTAAGTTTAGATGAGATAATGCTGAAGAAGAATTACGAAGTAATTATTTACATTTTAATTTTCTTTTAGTATACCACTGTGGGGCGGAACACTTATCACAATTTTTGACACGTTTACATTTTTATTCTTGGACAAGTATGGCTTGAGAAAGCTGGAGTTTTTGTTTGGTTTACTTATCAGCGTTATGGCTGTGACTTTTGGCTATGAGGTATTTCAGATTTTATTTACATTTGAATCTACAACACAGTATAAATATGACAATTGAAGATTCATTGGAGAGTAATTTATAAACGCAAATAACAAAAAATGGGGGGTTTTTTCGCCTTCAAACAAGGCTATCGCGCTTATTGTTTTGTTTAAATTGGTATGGTCCCTGTTGAGAAAACGTTTCCGGGAATCTACTGTAATTGTGGAGATAATTATAGTCAGATGCAAGGTGTCTACTATTTAAGCTTTGTATGGTTGACTGGCGAGTAAACAATTGAGAGGTACTTATCGTTTTTGTAGGTACTGCATGACGCAATTGTAAATTTACCACTTGAATAATTATTCTAATAAATAAACGCTTCGACAACAGGTTGAATTTTTGAATTTTTCGACACATTTTGAATTTTCACATTAATCGATTTTTGTAAGAAGAAATAACTTCGTAACATTTGATTGATTTATTTTACAATCCGATAGTTAAGACGGGTTTTGGAGGCTGATTTAGGGTTGGTTTTCAATATTGAGAGACGGTTGCTCTATCCTTTAGCAATAAGGTTATTCTTTTTAAGATTTCACTCTTTGTAGTCCTCGCCACATAAAAACGTCAAGTCTGCAACCCAACTGCGAGATGTGTAATCGTTTTTAAATCTTGGACACTGCGTCTATGGATGTTTTATGTGTTAAGCTACAAAACACGCTTTTGATTTAGTAGATATCTGTTCTAAAAACTACGATTTATATCAAATCAAAAAAAAGGTCTTTCGATCTGTTTGTGGACTTATGCCCATTGACTGCAAAAACGAAAGAACCAGAATTATTCTAATCTGGTCGGAGAAAAGATAACTGGTTTTTCTTGAGTTAGTTTAGTCGTTTTTAACCTTCATCTCATCCTCAAAAAAAATTACGTTCTCTACCCTCGTGTGTAGATTTCTACACATATGGGATTTTATTTTTTAAATTCTTTTTTAAATTAAATTGAAAAATTGCTTTTATAATTTATTTCTAAAATAACAAGAGAAGGTAGGTAGGTTCAAATTAATTTCTCTTGAATGCATTTTACACATACATTTCGATTATGTTGATTTTTACATGCAGCTTTTGTGCAAACACAGCAAATCGTCTCATAGACATTATTTTTTTTGGCGGATTTTTCTTCATAGCAAACGTGACAGCTTGCTCTGCCTTTAATTTGTGGTGGAATACTTCTTAACCGTTTTGGTGGATTTGTTGAAGTTGATGCAGAAACATCCTCTAAATTTGACGATGGTGAATTTTCTTCCAAAACAGTTGCAAGCAATAAAGCAGACAATGCTGATCTTGGCTTCGCACTTCTAGCTTCCATAAGTGGTTTTGCAAGGGATATTCCAAGTTCACGTAGAAAATTCCTTCTTACTGTTGTTTTTTGTGTTGCTTGCCAATTCGGATTCACTTCTTTGAAAATAATGAATGCATTCAAAGCAAAAATGTCAATTATGTTTGCAAATACAGCCATTGGCCATCTGTTAGATTTTCTTTTGCAGCTGTAACAAGTGAGCATTTTGTCAACCGTATCCACACCACCTATGTTGAATGAAAAAAAACATTAGAGGGTCTTGAAATTTCAAAAAGTAGTATATGAACAAACCTTTTGTTGTATTGTAATAGGCTATAATCGCTGGTAACTTTTTTTCAGTCGATTCGATTTCAATTGAGTTATGCAAAGTACTTTGCAACACGGTACACTTATTTTTCCGTCCAATGTACGAAACAAATGCTGTGTTTTCGGTAAATTGCAAAAGTAGATTCAAACACCGGTCTATTTTTTGCATTCAAGAAGCTTTGGTGGGATGCATCTTTTATTTTTTCTCATAGTGTCAACCATTGTAATGCCCTTTGACAACAATTGTTGCCCAAGCTCATATGAGGAAATGAAGTTATCCATTGTTATGTTGTGACCTTTCAAGCCATCAACAAGATCCAAAACTACTCGTTCGCCTTGTCTTTTTTCACTCGAACTGGCTCCAATCGCCTTTCCCAAATATGGCTGGATTTTCCAAACATAGCAGGTATAAGAACAAAGCAACAACCAGAATTTTAGTCCGTATTTTACTGGTTTTGATGGCATATATTGACGAAATTTACATCTTCTACGAAAACCAAGTAATTGCTCGTCAACTGTCTGTCACACATTCATGTGGATTGTAGTAGTCACTCAATAAATTGGACCATTTATCAAATATATCCCGAATCGGTGCAAATTTATCTGTAGATCGTTGCTGTCTTCTGCAAATGACATCATCAAAACGAATAACTCGATTCAAATACTCAAATGTTTTCTTCGATATAATTGCCCTAAACACCGGACGACCGTTAATATCATCAAACAATTCAATTGTAGTTTCGTTTTTCGATCTAAAAGTAAAAAAGTCAAGAATCAGTTGAAATAAGAAAGAAAGCAACTACGACTTACCTATAAACACCAGCTAAAATCAAAACACGAATATATGCTTGCAACATATTTGAATCGATTTGTTTGAAATCCTTACCATATGTTGCTTGTGCATACGCATTTGAATGTTTCAAAATGGTATTTTCAATTTGTGGTGGGAAGAAAAGCAAAAAAGCATCAAAAGAGCTTTGGCATATCTTGTTGTTCCAGGATGAAGAGAAATTATATTTTCATTCCGCAATCTACAACTTTGATGCTGAAATGGCTGTATTTGCCAAACAATACCATCTTTCGAAACAAGCAGTGGATCCACATTTTCAACTTCAGCAATTGATTCGTTGGTTTCATTTGAGCCACTCGCTTGCTCTTCGTCAGAATCGCTATCGTCTGAATATAAGTTATCGTCTTCATCAATATTCTCTTCTGGCACAAATTCGTCATCACTGTCTCCAGAAACATCACTGATATCGCCATCGCCTTCATACAAAAATGCTTCCGTTTCTTCCTCTGTCAGATATCTTGCTTTTGACATTATCTTTTATTATTTTTATAAATTTCACTAAATATACCAACGATATTCACTTGCTAAAACACTTAACGCAAATGAGTTTTTATATGACTTACTGCACTTACTGTCCATATGTGTAGAAATCTACATATGAGGGTAGACAACGTACTAATATTAACCGCCATAAACATTTTTATTATGGGGAGGTACGTTTTATTTTCGGTAATCAAGGATGTAAACAAAGTCTAAAAATTCCGGAAGTTTGCAATTAATGGCTTTTGAGAAATTAAGAAAACAAACATTTTTTGTGTAGGATGACATGAAGGTTAAATGGAAATTATTGGGCCTGGCTTCATATCAGAGAGCTTACGTGCCTGCAACTCTATTCGCTCTTTTTTATAAACCAGGTCGAGACATTCACCTGCGAGGCATAGGAGTAATGCATCCATAGTCCATTCTATTACTAGCTAACATCATTATGTTGTCGACGTGCTACTTTTTTGAGTGTTCCACACCATGTGTGTCTCGCTTGATCCACAGGATGGAAATCCTGAATAAGTAGATTCCATTGCATAGCATGACAAGCTAAAGGTGTCCCCTTTTTGAAAGTATGTCCAGTCCGCTACCAATTTTGCCATTCGAAAAGATTTGCAGCGGCCTTTTCTATGTGCTGACTCCATAAAGCCCATATTTCAGCAATATTTGACTTGAAAATCTGCAGTTTGGCCTTTAAGCATTACTTACTTACTTACGGTCTACAGGCCGGAGTGGTGGTATAAATCTTTGACTAATTGGCTCCAGTTTCGCTTTTGGCTGTGATCCCTTTTCACGTCCGTGCATCACCTGAGTCGCGATCTTCTTTTACTGCGGTGTCCCTCGGGGTGGATTCGAACACTTTTTGGGCCGCAGCATTGGTGTCCATCCGCTCTACATGACCCGGCCATCTCAGTCCAACGACTTCCAGCGACATTGCTATACAGCCCGTACGGTTCGTCGTCGTATCTCCTCATTATTAGCGGAAGAAATAAGCGAATTGAATCTGAGTTTTTTTTTCTACATATTAATCCAAAGACCAATCCAGCTCTGTGCTTTTGGAATAGATAAATTGTCACCTGTACTAAAATGTCAAATGTACTAAAAATGATTTTTTCGGAGTTAGCTCATTCGCAGTTCGCTGAGCTGTGAATGGACCTTAAGGCTTAGATATGACTATCTTCACTCCATCCAGGTCGGGTGGACAGCATTGTTGGTCTAATCGTACATCGTCCAGGTTGAAAGATTCATTCTGCCTGATAACCGTATTTTGTTTCTTATCGCCGTTATACAGTCTAAAGAAATGTTCTTTCCAAATCCTCAGCCGCTACTGCGGCTTTACAACTATGGCGTTTCGTTTTGGTGTCCGAGTGAAACCCAGCACATCAGAGGCGGCATCTTTGACGTCTTTTTGGCAATGTTGCCAAGGGACACTGGATCGGAAAAGGATTTGGCGATCTCTTGCGACTGTAGCCGTCCGACTTCCTCACAGTATTAGCTTGCCTTTGAGATGTTCGGGATATCCGCAACCGTACCTTGACTACAACACGGTAATGGTCCGCGTCGATGTTGACCCCTCCGAACGTTCGCAAATCCATAATACTGGAGAAGAGCTTTGCGCCAATCGGAATGTAGTACATCTGGTTGACGGTTGATTGGTCAGAAACTCTCCAAGTCCCCTTACGAATATCGAAATGCGGGAACCGCGCGCTAGATACGACAATGTTTCCCCCCGCCGAAAAGTTTATTAGTCTGAATCCGTTATCAGAGGACGTGTATATTTTCCGATAGTATATACTATACTATTAGTCTGAATCCGTTATCAGAGGACGTGTATATTTTCCGATAGTACTATACAAGATGCCCTCTCTTCCTAGCATAGCTAGGGCACTGCTCGTGCCCATGCAAGGCCTCGTAGAAGTTATTTTCGATGTTGTCATCTTTCCCCTCTGTGGGAGCGTGCACGCAAACAAGGTTGTTGGCAAATTTAGCCTTAATACGCATTGTTACGAGACGCTCGTTAATATGCCGGAAACCCAAGTCTTCTTGTCTATGTCTGCCTCTAACAACAAATGCAAATAGCTGCTTTTGGCGTCGATAACAATCTCCGCTAGTTCTGCGTGTAGATCCGAAGTTCGTTATCCTTGTTTCGTTTGCAGAGGTTGTCAACAGTAGATTCGTTCGTATCCATGCCCGGACACTTACGCAAGTGGCACAACCCCGACCTGGGGGGCCAGTTCTATAGATACCCCTAGGACCGAGGCCATTGAGCCGTTCGGATATGTCAGCACTGTCTTTGGTCCATTAAGGGCTCATCCACCACCATCTATTCTACAAGACTCTGACTTAGTCTCGAAAATCCTTACCGGGCTGAGCTCCAAATATGTCGGAGTAGTCCGGATAAGGTCTTATTTGATTGGTTCTCTGATTTTACTTCATCGTTGATTCCATCTGGGGAATTCACCCACTGTCCCGTTTATAGTGCTGCTATTTTTGTCTGCTGGTCAGTCGCGCTTACAAGTTTGGCAAGTCAAGTCCGGATGGACATCGACCAGTACCCGATGGTTACAACTTGGAGGTAAAATAAGCACAATTGATGTGTAGAACAGTTACAACACTCTACAGCAAGCAATCATCAGTTGGTAGTATTGCTTCTCTATATTTTGGACAATATACTAAATGTAGATTTTGCCTTGTTTATTGGGTTGGCTATGCCTAGTTCAGTTTTAGTTTCTTCAGTGACTGTTCTTTCAAGGTATTGGATACACTTCACCCTCTCCACTGATTGGGTAGCAAGATCATCAGCGAGGTCAAGCTGCTGCAATTTTGAAACCGAATCCGTCGAATTCTTCTATTTCACGTCGATAGGGCCGTTGCGCATTGCCAATAAAAACAAAATTGGGGAAAAAAATATATCCTTGTCGTATGCCACTCTGGATTTTGAATTCTTTCAACAACTTTTCTTTGTGAAGGACATGACATTTGCATCCGTTAAAATTGCTTTCTTTAGTGATAATTTCATTTTGTGTGCCCCTCTTGCGCAAAATAAACCAGCTAAACTCGCTGTTAAGTTATTGAACCTCCTCTCAAAATCGATAAACATTAGGTAGGATGAAGCCGATGATGATCCGTAGGGTGTTGATGTGACCGACACATAAGTTAGATTTCGAAAATCTGCTTGCTTTGCGTTGATTTTGGCTATTATTTTTGCAACTACAAACAACACACAAATTCCTTTTCAGTTCTCTTATTCTAGAGGACTTCTACTTTTCGGAAGTTTGCCAATCCCTCTGTTCTGCTTTTTTTGGAAAAGACACGGTGGACAGGTTTCTCTACCAGAAGCTGATGGCGTTGCTTTTAAAATCTCCACTTTTGCGAATATGGGCAAAAGTTTTGATGTTTCCGTTGGCAAGTACTCTGTCTAGAACCGAAGCGAAGTGTTCCCTCCACCTATTGAATTGGTCCTCATCCGAGTAGAGCCAAGAATCAAGGCTTGGTGTTATCTTGAGATGTGACTAACAATTGCATTTGTATCTTTCCGTTTGACATGTTGCATACTATGCTGTACTTTTCTCATCTTAAATGGTTCTTCGATCAGTCTGCAAGTATCCTTAGAAAGTTACGTGGTCTATCTTCCTGGCCATGATAATACAGTACCTCCGAAACTGAAATCAATTTCAACGATCTTGAATACCTGGATATTCTCTGCTCCTGGTTATTTGCACATTGTGCGAATTATGTTCCATTAATTGTTAGTGCACTGTGGTGTTTATTTAGTCTGTCGATGTTGTACGTGGTTAACCTTGTAAAATTTTGAAGACTTGTTATGAAGTTGATCGAACAAAAATGGTCGGGACTTCAACTTAAAAGTGTTGCTAAAATTAAACCGTTTTAGAAGTTTAGAAGCTATCTCTGTTTACTTTTTGCATAGTTGTTATAGAACTGCTAATTGAACACTGCCTCTATTCGTACTATATCGGTTAAAAAACAATTAAGCCATGATTTAATTTTAAAAGCAGTAAACAGCCTAGATTAGTTTGGTAACTCAGTTTAGATGTAGATTGTGGCCGTTCATTTATTAGTAAAATTTTGTTGCGTATTGGCTTACAATCCGGATTGAGATCGGATCTTGGGCAACTAAGAATAGTTGCCTAGAATACAAGGGAAGACACTGATAACTTATGTTCCGGGCGGCAGCGCACTTATACCTAAATCATCGAGTTACGGAATGTGTTAATTATGTCGGTATAGTATTTCTTAGTATTTTCTGTTATGATCGGAGGATGTGTTGCTTTTATCAGTTCAACAAAACCATACGCTACCAAAGTCTGAGTTCGGATATTTTTCTTCCTTTCTCTACGTAATTTTCCTAATTTATAATTTAATGAAAAAAAAAACCATTCAATGTAGAAGTATGCTACCATGTTTAGTCCCGGATTTACTCCTCTGATAGTAAAGTTGAAAACTTTGCGTAATTTCTTTTCGAGAGAATTCATTATACCAAAGTTGGCTGTATTCCTTTTCTGATAAAATAAACGTACAAGTTTCGCCTTGGATCTTTGGTCTCACATCGTAGCCTGATCTAGACAATCAATTAATCTAATTGCCTCCTTACGTCCACAAAGTATAACTTTGATTTTTTTTTGATTATAAACTCGAACAAAGATTCTCATTACCTAATACCACATTATGTATTATGTGCTTTCGTTTTACAAGTGATCATCATATCTTGATTTTAGTTCTTATATCGATTTACTAAGAATTCAACTTTTTGCAATGTGGATTTCTGATGTTCACAGGTCGTGCTCTATGCCACGCTTGTACTTGCATACTTCAAATCGGAAGCATCAAACAAACAGTCGGAAGCAGCAAAACAATGATAATCAGAGCCTAATCAAAGCATTTGAGTATCATGTCTAATGCTGTTTTCTTGTGTTGAATATTTCAATAAGATAACTGGCATCCGTCACTTCGTTGTCCTATTGGGAGATTTCGAACAGCGAGTCTAAACAAAATTAAATAATTTGTCAAGACCGCTGTCCCCACTCACACAGTGAGTTATTGTTATTGTGCGAAAGGGGACCTACGATTTTTTGTTGACGGCGGGCGGCAGGGGAGTGAGTAATTTGGAATTTTGACTTTGAAAGTTTGAAAGTTTTTAACAGCTTGTACAGATTGTCAACTGTTCATCTAATTGGGGGCGCTTGTTGTCAATTGCACGTTCTTACATTCAACATACAACTCGTTGTTTATTTTTTTAGGTTTTCAGGTACTTAACTTTTCGATTATCTGACTACGTCTATCTGTTTATTCGACTTGAAAAAAAAGTTAATAGCCTCGTTTACTAGTGCGCAAACTCACGTTGCTTACGTTGAGGAACACAATTGGACTTATATTGTAATATTCGCTTTGCGAGCTTTGTCTACCTATAGATGATCAACTCATTCGGATGTTGAAAAGCCTCGTATGAACTTGTTAATGCCCTCGTTCACCACGCGCAGTGCGAGAAATATGTAAAGACACACATCAAACGCATAACGCAGCTCACACCAACGTTAAATTGAAAAAAGTTGACCCACGTGATCAGTAGATAGAGTGGAGCACATTTTTTCGAAATCAACTCCTTGCGCAATGATGTCCAACGACCAGGATAAACTCCTTCGCTAGCCGGTCACTTGTTCGACGCGTACAGCAACGAACTCGTTGCATCTTCAATGCGTGCGTTGAATAAAGTTGAAAGTCTCGTTCATTAGAGTTGAATGCGGTAGAATTAGTCTCTCGTAGTCCGTTGGTGACAGTCTAGTACATTTTGTTATCTTTACTTATTTTTTTTTTTGCCTTCAGTACTCATTTATCTTAAGATAACACGAGTTGAGGAGAGGTAAATACATATGTCTTTATGTCAGAGAAGATCACTCATTGCCAGACACCACTGTTGTCTTGTTGTTCTTCAGGAAATTCGTACATTCTCTAATTTAACAAAATTCGCAAACATTTCGATGTTATACCGCGTCATTTTCGCCATTTCCTTGTTGACATCTTTCAAAGATTTTCAACTCATAACAATACAAGTTTCATACAACAGCATATGTAGTTTCTAATAGGGTTGAACATGTCGAATTTTGTGCCTGAAAACTACGATTTGCGGACAGTATTGACTTTTTGTTACCATTTGAATAAAAACTGCTGCAGAATGATATCGAATACTTGTCGAAGCATACGGTGAGCATGCTCTTGGTACATCACAATGCTTTGAGTGGTTTAAAGAATTCAAAAGTGGCGATTTTAACGTTAGAAACGAAGAATGTGGAAGACCACCGTTTGGTGGGATCAGAAGTGTGTGATCTATTGTGAGGTGCTAAAACTTGGCGAAACCATTAATATTGAATTAATACCGACAACAAACGATCAATTTGAATCGAACCTGACCAGAATATCAAAAAAGGCAACACAAAGTGATTTTACTTTATGATAATGCATCATCACACACAGCAAAGTTGGTCAAGGAAACGATTGAGGCGTTTAGTTGGGAAATACTTTCGCATGCGGCTTACTCACCAGACCTGGCTCCGTCCAATACTACTTATTTGAATCGATGGGACACGCACCTGCTAGCAGCGCTTCATTTCATACGAAAATGGCTCTATGACTGATTTGCCTTAAAAGAGCAACACAGGTGGGAAAAATGTACTCGTAGGGGTAGCGATGGGCAATACTTCGAATAAAATATTTTTTATCATTTTGATATAATAAACGAAACTACACAATGACATTATAATTAGTCCCATTTAGCCTGTGAGAATGTGACTACATATTCACCTAAATGCTGGTTAGAACCAGCTCTGAAGGCTTCAAGAAAAAGTCACCTGTGTAAACTTCAACGCAGTTTAAGTACAATAAAAGAAAGATTGTTAGTTTGTTAGCTGGTTTATTGCTTTCAGTTGTGCATTGTTTGGTTATGTTGGCTGTGTAGAAGGATCGATGCTTTTGCGATAACCCTTTCTCGATAGTATTTTTTTGCTGTTTCCATGGCGTTGCGCAAGAGTTGAGCTCGCCAAGTATTAAAGGAGCGCAAACGCCATTTTCTATCCACAAGCCTTATGAAAATTTTCAACTCGTGTGACACCCATTTGCCGAGCCTTTTTGTTTTGCAAGTCGTTCCCCCACAAGCTCTCGAACGAACCCCACTTCGACAGCATTAAGTGAATGTTTAGTAAAAATAAATGTTTCTTCACAATTTGAGGTAAAATGTGTACTTCTATAGGCACAATCATTTCACTTGCGATAAATGTAGAAACAAAAAAATCGCTATAAACTTACACTATCCTGGATGGCTCCTAAATGCTTAGATTTATAGAACTTCTCCTCCATAAAGAAAGAAATTTGAGAGTCAGCAATGCACAGCTGAAAAGAGTGAGCGATCAGATTCTCCTACTACGTTAGGGGACTGCGATCTAAGACCAGGGCCGTCTTGCGCCAATCTCACGCTCTCCCATTTGAAGTCTACGTTCTGACTAAAACTAATCTAATTCCCGATATAAAGAATCAGGAATTATTCCGCCCTAGTTTCAATGTTTTTCGAGACGACGATCTTACCCGTCCAAATGATGATTCTCCTTGTCGAGGTGTAGTATTGGCCGTCCTCTTCTCCAATCGCTGTTTCCACTTCTTCTAAGCTTGACTACGTTTCAATAAAGATAACACTCCCCTGCAGGTCCCTGTACGTTATGTGTTTTTACAACCTATCGAATGCTACACTCGATGCAATTGATCAAATAAGTAACTCATCTGATCCTCTCGACGATATCATCGTATTCGGCGATTTCAATCTACCTCAACTGCACTGGACTCAATCAGATGATGAATCTTTTTTTTATCGCAAACCCTAACTCCAGTACAGAATGTCTATTCTTGGATGAGCTCACAGACTCTAGCTTACGCCAAGATAGTGGGGTCTCCAACTATATGGGTAGGCAATTGGACCTCATTTTCACCACTGACCCCATAAACTCCTCTGGCTCACTCTGTCCCCTTTCACTATCGACCATTGATAACTTTCACTCACCACTTCTTCTTTCTCTTTTCCACCACTCTCCTATCCAACCTACCCCATCTGAAGCTGCCTCTTCTTACGATTTTCATAAAGCAAATTTCCACAAAATTAACGCTTATCTTAGTAAGTGTTCTTTTTTGATTTCACCAATATGCCCCTTAAAAGTGCTCTCTCTATTTTCTATAGAGAATTATTCAATTCTATTTCTCTCTACGTTCCCTTTTCGCGCAATAAGACCCTTTCTACGAGCTCCCCCGTGGTACAATCATAAACTTCGCTCTTTACGTAACAAGAGAAACAAATTATGGGCAGTTTTCCTCCGATCAAACTCTTTTGCTGACTATTCAAACTATCTCGGGTCATACCTTCAATTCGCCCAGCTTTATAACGTTCTCTACCAGCGATACCTTGATAGTGTGCAATCAAGGCTTATAAACGATCCTAAGTCTTTCTACCAATTCGTTAACTACAAAAAAATATCTGACGGTTTTCCTCCATCCGTCTCATACGAAAACATGTCATGAACCGATCCGCATACCATAGACAACTTTTTTGCAACTTTTTTTAAGCAATCTTTTGCCGATAATTCCTTCGTACAGGCTCCCTCTTATTTCTACCTAACTTCCCCATTGGTCCCTCTACTTATCAAAGATTTGATCATACAGTAAAAGAAAATAAATTACAACAACTTAAAGATGAATACTTACCCGGCCCCGATGGCCTACCATCCATATTTATTAAAAAGCGTTCCTCCACACTTTCCCACCTCTTTTAAAATCCCTTCCAGTTATTGCTCTCTCAAGGCAGATTTCCACAGATATGGAAGTCTTCTTTCATAACACCGATACACAACAAGGGATTAAAGAGCAAAGTCAATAATTACCGCTCCATAGCTCTAAACTTTCACATATACCCAAACTCCTCGAAAGCATTTTGTACGAAGCCTTAAGCTTCCAGTGCAAATCTGTTATTTCCCCTAATCAACACGGCTTTCAGAAAGGTAGATCAACTACCACTAACCTCATTGAATTCGTGTCCTCTGTGCTCTCAGCCTTAGAAAGTGGTAAAGAAGTTGATGTTATAACAATCGATTTCCGTAAGGCTTTTGACAAGATATCTCATAAACAAATCCTGTTCAAATTGTCCGTCCTGGGCTTTGAACCCATTTTGCTTAAATTCTTCTCACCTGGATAATCATTTTTATAGTGTTCGTTTCAGGTCTGTCATATCGGCCCCTTTCTTGGCCATTTCAGGTGTTCCTCAAGGTAGTCACCTAGGTCCACTTCTCTTCATCCTATCCATTAACGATACCAAATTTGTTAAACCCATTTCCTCACAATACGACTCCAGCCTCCTTCAAATAGATCTAAATAGTTTTTTCACATGGTGCATCAAGAACTGCTTAGAACTCAACGTCACCAAATGTCAATCGATTACCTTTTGCGGTAAGTGCAACAGGTCTACTCCCCGAACTTACGTTCTCCACGGCCAACCTATATCCCTTGTTCAGACTATCCGCGACCTTGGCATGTTATGCGACAGGGAGTTTAATTTCCGCTCGCATATCGATGATGGTCCAAAGAATTCTGCAACCCTTACGTGACCAGATCACTATATGTACATCACTCATGTTCGCCCCATTCTCGAGTGCGCTAGCCAAGCGTGGTGTCCCTTTTAACGAGTTCATGTAACCCGAATTGAGAGGATCCAGCCTCGTTTTCTTCGATTTGCTCTTTGAGGTCTACCTTGGAACGATATTCTAATCTTACCTCCCTATCGAAACCGTCTCAAACTCATTAACCTAAATACCCTTGAGGAACGAAGGGACGCAGCAGATATTCTTTTCATTCACCGACTCCTCTCAGGCCCCGTCGATTGCATGTCTCTTTACAACTCCATTTTATTTAACACTAACCCTCGAAATCTACGTTGCCCCTGCCTCTTTTATCTACCAACCCATCGCACGTCATATGGCTCTAACGAACCAGTATCCCGCATGCTGCGTAAGGTAAACTCCAACCTTTCCGTTTTCGGTTTTAATCGCAGCACACTTTCCCTCAAATTCGATCTCCTTCAGCATTCCTAGCTTTCAAACCCGAATTAAATATTTTGTTTTGGGGCGTTAGTGTTAATTAATTTGAGTCTGTCAAATTCAAAAACAAAGTAAACACATTGTTGTCCGTTCTCACATAGCTCTAACTAGTCCCCCTCTATTTTTCACATTTCACTGATTCTGACGATGGTATACAGGTCCGCGGCATTCCAGGAAATCAAGCAGCTGAAGCAGTGTCCCCGTATCTTTATCAGTCACCTTTTAAGATAATCACATCAGTGAAAACATTTATACTCCACTAGACAATAAGCAGACGAATTAAGCACTTAAATAAATACGAGTACTTCATTGCAGAAATTGTGACACATCGCTATCTTACTTATATATTTAGCCATCGTCGAAACAGATAAAGTACAAATATACTTGAAACCATGTTACACTGTTTAACATATCTCGTTTATCACAATTATTATGCACACTTAATAAATAAATTATCTCCTTGCAGTATGTTGTGTCTGCGCCCAGTCAGGGAGAAGTAGTGAAGGGAATGTTCTTCCCTTGGTGCACAGATTGCGATTCGAAAGTTTTCATGCAAGCTGTTGGTATAGTTGGTGCTGTCATTATGCCACACAATTTGTATCTGCACTCTGCTCTTGTAAAGGTAAGTCAACTGCCATTTGGTTTAATAAACCCAATATGTTGATGACATTACTTGCAGTCTCGAGATGTAGACCGCAGTAAAACCAATAAAGTACGCGAAGCCAATTTCTATTTCTTTGTCGAAGCTTCCATTGCCCTGTTTGTATCGTTCATTATCAACGTATTTGTCATGGCGGTGTTTGCTCATGGCCTATTTGGAAAAACTAACGAAGAAGTGGTAAGTAGATCGGGTAACATTCAAATTGAATATCAATCCTTTAATGATGTTTTTTTGCAGCTGGATGTTTGTGTGAATCAGACAATGTATCAAGATGCGTTGGCTTCTTTTACAGACAATGAAAATGGACATGCGTTAGTTGATGCCGATTTGTACAAGGCTGGCTTATTTTTGGGTTGTACATTTGGAGCAGCGGCGATGTATATTTGGGCTATTGGTATTTTAGCAGCAGGACAAAGTTCAACAATGACTGGTACCTATGCTGGTCAGTTTTGTATGGAGGGGTTCCTTAACTTGCAGTGGTCCCGCTGGAAGAGAGTACTCTTTACTCGTTTCATTGCTATTGTGCCAACTTTTTGTGTGGCATTCTTTAGTAGAATTGAAGATCTCACTGGAATGAATGATATTTTAAATGCTGTCATGGCATTACAATTGCCTTTTGCTGCAATACCAACGGTTGCCTTTACATCTTCCGCTGCTATTATGGGAGAATTTGTTAATGGACTGTAAGTGTGAGGAAATAGATGTGAATTGGATATTTTAATGTCGTTTTTATTTTAGGGGAAATAAAATTGCCGCAATTATGCTTACGATTCTTGTTATAGCAATTAATTTATATTTCGTAGTTGATCAAGTGCGTTCTGCTGAATTGGAAGGTGGATATTTGGCATTAGTTTGTGAGTGTTTTTAAAGTGTAATAACAAACGTGAACATTAATAATTATTTTTATTTAAATTTCACAGGTATATTTGCCATTTTATATTTACTGTTTAATTTCTATCTTGTGATACATATGGCGGCGTCCATGGGGAGCCGAAGATTAAACAACAACAGGGTAGGTTTATGCATGGTTTGTTTTAAAGGTCTTGTTTTTATTTTTGTTAGTTATTAAGTGTAGACTCGGTTGACAATGTGACAATGTGACAAATAGCCCAAAATATGTATGTTGGAGCTAGAGCATATCATAAACCATAACCATATCCATAAAAAAAAGTAGTAGGACTTCGCGTGAAAGCATCCGACGGTAAATAAAACCAAAACCAAATTGGGGGAAAGGCTGGAGAGGTGAAATTACCGAATCCGGAATTTACTAATTTTACAAAAGAAACTGGAATATAGTGGTGAAGACGGTTCACAAGCATGGCGACGTTGTACAATAGCCTTGTTATTTACAATTATTCCGGAAACGTTACAACTGATGGAAACAATCAAATGCGAACTAAAACTAAATTTTTGTAGAAGTATTTCTGAGGAGTATTTTCAGACACATAATTATCTTGCCTCGCTATACAAGTTCAGCAGTTTATTTAGCCCTAAGAATTTTTTTTTGTACTCGCTGTTTTGAAATGGTTCACGATTAAACGCATTCATTGTAGACGAAGGACTAAACGCATTCATCTTATGTTGCTTACTATTTGGTATGTGATATTGGAGCAATGCCGTGTAAACGTTCTCTGGCTTCAGTTACTTACAATCTGGAATGCGCCGACATGGAAAAATGGCAAGATCTTTTGGATCTTGCGGCAGCTTGAAATCACTAGTAACTTTTCGAAATCGTCAAAGATCCGAACGTCCGCACACTGAAAGGACCCTTAGAGTCTGACCTAAAGTCTTACAATCTCGAATGAGACAGAAACTGAAAATCTTATCTCGAGAGTTAAAAACAAAAATCGATGTCTTGCATGATGAAGAAGATTTGGCTTTCGATACATAATGAAGGCACACTCGATAGATATTCACATCCGCAAATCGAAAGTTCTGCAGAGGCAGTTCGAAAAACAGGGAAGAATGCGGAAGAACAAAACGTTAGATCTTACTGCGAAAGTCAAACGTGGTAACCATTCCATATCGGTAATGGTATCGTAAGAAGTGAGTCATGATTGCGTTAATGACCCTCATTTTTGTAAGAGAAGAATTAAAACTTCGTCTGCTGTTTATCAAACAACTGTTTTTAAAAACGTTGTGAAGGAGCTCGACCAAACCATATTCATCAGCAAATAATGGGAATTGGAAAACAACTCAAACACAAAGTCCAGGACTTCATATCACCGGATAATAGACTTGTAGTCCGGACCTTAACACGTTCGATTGCAGGCTATGGCCCATTTTGGAGGTCATGACACCGAACTTTATAAGCCGTGCTGGAAGGCAAACGGCTGTCATTTTGGATAATTTATTCCATGTTTTGTAGCGAATGCTAGGCGTGGCAATATTCCGCAAACCGAAAATATTTTCAGTAAGAGGGAAATGAACTTGGCGCTGAAAGTAAGGCTTGTCAAATGTGCTGTTTGGTCTGTACTCCTGTTAGAAGTGGAAACATGGACTCTACACAGAAGTGCTATGAGAAATACGGCATTACACAAAAATACTGTGCATTTTCTGAACCGTCAGAGAATTGATGAAGAAGTGCTGAGACGCATAAACGTAACGAAAGAACTCACGAATTAAGGGGTGCAATTTTGAATATCTGGGTCAAGTTCTAATGTTGAATATAAGTTCCAAGTTAATCTTCTGCGGAAAGAAGAGATATTGAAAAACAAAGGCTAAATGGATATCAAATATTCGAGAGCGGCCCATCATATTAAAAATAAAAAGAAAACATCAAAAATAATCATTAGGTGCACTTAAATCATTTTGATGCTACTGGGAGATCGTGAGGGGAAATCAACGAGATTTCATGAGACGTTCGTCTATATCGGTGATCTTCGTAGATGAACTCAATCGCTGCGCGTGTCTTTCAACGACATAATGTGCCGTGATTACACCTGGTGAATTTAGAGATACTCTTCTCTTTAGGTCAGTTCTCTTGGGCAGTGCCATATGAGTGCAGTCGGCCTGTAACTTCTCTAAGAGATTACTTGAAAATATGTATGCCATTTGTTTCCCGTATAATATTAGGACATTTGGGGCTTGATGTTGTCAAGCTGCCTACTATTTATTCCAGCGACCCGAGTTTCGTAAGTTCACTGGGACGTGCGAGTATCTCGGAACACAACAGAGTTTGGGTATGCTGCTTAGCCATCGTGTTACAGGTCTGATATCTGGTCACGGATATTGGATTCAGGCTGTGCCAAACAGCGGTCTGATGAAGAGTTTCGGCTTGAAAGATGATACAGAATGTTACTAGACTGAAGGATTTGTGTTTGCAAAGATTCTCAGAAAAGACCATTTCTCCAAAGCCTTCGGCTGCCTTAGGGCTGTCCATGAAGACGCAAATTGGCTTACTGACTGACTGACTTCGCGCACCCTCCATTCTTTCCATTCTGGAAATAGGTAATACCAGGTAATCCAGGTTCCAAAGTAAACAGGACTTTTTAAAAATAAGAACAAAAAGGTTTTTTAGCAAAACCGATTTATTTTATTCAAAATAGTCTCCTTCCGACTCAATAAAGCGATTTACACGGTCTAAGTGTAAAAAGTGTTTTAGATTGTCGACTGGGATGTCGGTACAAGCCTTTCGGATGGCTTCTACGTTCACAAAACGCTTTCCTTTCATCGGGAAATGCATTTTTCCGAAAAGGTAGTAGCCGCACGGTGTCAAATCAAATGGGGAGTGGTTGTAATTGACAATTTTAGCCAAAAAATCGGCCACAAGTGTCGATTGTGATATACTGGGCGAATACGACGAATACGATGCACAGAACGGTGGAACAAACTCTTTGTCGACAATGCCCTTGGAATCGTAAAAACAAATCGACATTGTCTCCACTTTTGAATACTCCAAACGAGATTTTTTGGGTTTTGGCTCGTCTGGTGCTTGGTTGCTGGATCATATTGAAAACACCACGTTTCATCATCAGTCACAATGTTGTAAAGGAAGTTTTTGTTCTTTTTTGCCTCCTTTATGATGTCCTTTTAATGTTGAATTCCGAGCAATTTGTGTACCGATGACACGGAAATGCTGTCACTTCACATGCAGAAACTCTGCTTCTATTCGTCCATGTCATGATAATTGAAGTAGATTGGGGTAGGTCAGAACACTGCCATGCCCTACATTTACCTCGTACAATTAAAGAGGTTCTTAACTTAAAGTTTCGAATGTAGATAAACTTTAAAAATAAAAACAGAGTATTCTATCCGTGTAAGTCATTTCAATGTTCGGAGATTAGTAAACTAGCATCTGCATAATCCTTTAACAATCAAGCTTTTCGTAAATCAATACACGTCTTGTTCCCAGTAGGTACTTAATTCTTTGTCGGGAATTTCGACATTAAATGACGATTGTCCTAGTTTTGAATACTCACGATTTAGTCTACAATATTTCCGTATTGTGAGTAGAAAATAGTTGGGTTAGCAACACAACTGATCAAATGTCAAGTTGCTACGATTGATAATGTAATCCCAGTTAAGTTGAATGTTAATTGCAAACTTCTCATTAGCTCTGATAAAAATATTTCAGCCTGTTGAGTGGTTACACTTAACAAGAAATCGATAAATAATTCCCATTTGACTGTAGTGATCATCGAGATTAAACTGTCACATTTTCGCAAAATACTTAGCTTTTTGTATTTACAAAATACGTTTGAAGACCTCTTACTTATCGCAACTAATTTTGACCGCCGCTTATAATTTCGAGTATCTGTTAATTGACATGCTTTCTTAACTAATACAATCTTTAGTTAGCCGGCCCAGTATATGTGTGTTTGTTATCTTAGCTTAAATCATTCACGCCACATGCTATGTTTGTCGGCTGTATGCAACTAGTTAGCAAATCAAGCAATAAGTATATTGTCCGACGTTTTTAAGTTGTATATTCTGTGGTTGTTGGTTGGCACACGGCTGGTTAATAAAGAGGGTGATATTGTTTCTATATGAATGACGTTTTCTGGTTTAAACATTTCCAATATAAATTCGATATAAATCTTGGTATTTTGACTTTAGATATTCGCACAATCGTCTAGCGAAGAGTATACTAGTTGAACATTAATGAGAGCGTGGATTAACTAAATATATAAGGAGAAATGTTCTAGATTGTCGTTTGCATTTCATTCTTCTAATGGAAATATGCAGGGAACATCATGGAAGATCCGAAAAAATCTCGGTTTACACCCGTGCAAGATCCATGCTGTAGAAATTTACGCCACGAGACGATGGCTTGCGTCGAGAGTTCACGGCGGCTTGTGAGCAAACAAAATTGCTATTTTTGGAGTAGGACAAATTCAGAGACTCATAAGATTCAAATAAATTCACAAAAGTGTACTGTTTGGTGTAGTGTTCACGCCGGTGGCATCATCAGCCTTTACCAACATCCTGGTATCGGACAATGATTATTGACTATTTCTTTGAAAATATGGAACGACATTGATACCTGGACGATATTTGGTTCCAGCATGATGGTAGTACGTGCTTACGAAATTATTTACTTACTTCAGACTCGCTTCAACGACAAAATCATATTGCGAAATGAGTCAGTGAAGTTGGCCACCAAGTTCGTGCGATTTAACGCCACTTGATTACTTCTTGTGTGACTATGTAAAGTCTTTGGTGTACGCTGATAAATCGCAAATTATTCGGACCTTTGAAGCCGTATTGGTTAGATAAAGGTTAAAATGGTCGAACGAGTGGCCAATAATTCAAGCGACAGGATGCGCTTCATCAAAAATAGGCGCAAAGGCCATATGGCTGAAGTCGTGTTTTTGTCACATAATGTCATAACTTGTTTCTTTTAAATTCAGTTCATGTTGTTGTTTAAAAAGAATTCTATAGATCTAGAAAAAAACACTATATATGTTGGTACTCTGGTTATGGAGTTGTAACGGTTACTTGCATATATTCAAGCTTTGTATACGAGGTAGGTATTTTTAGATACGCTCCAATTTTTTTTTAATAAAAAGACGTGTGTTTAAGGTATAAATGATATTTTTATTTTGGATTAAAATGTAATTGATATCATTAGTCATGTCCACCATGGAAACGCTTGTATGAGTGGATGCTCTGTTTCCATGGCTTTTTCGCAATATTCAGGAATTTGATGTCAAATGTTCGCCTCTAAGTCGTCTTAAGTTTTTGGCTTGTTGGATCACCGAACTTCGTCTTCCATAAGTCGATTGTGTCACCCGCTGTGAAGGAAAGCAGCGCTGTCCTGTTAAAGCCACATAACCTCCAAGCAGTCCAGTTTCAATTTATTCCAAAAAAATTGGCTTACATGGAGGGATAGCGGTTCCATTAAATGTAACCTACTTGTCGACATCAAATAGTCGATTTTTTTTGTACACAATGGCTGCTGTTAAAACACCTCCGGGTCTTCGCTTGACCAAATGCGGGGGTTTTGCTTACGAGGATTAACAAAGTCATCAACAAGAGTTCGATCTTGAGAATGTCACGGAATTGATTTAGTAGGGTTTTGATTCACGGACTCACGCAATATTCAGTTTCAGTCTCTCTGGCACGGCAGCATTATGGAGTGAATAGGCCGCTTCGAATTATCCCACCAAACGTTCAATTCTTCGGTTGTCGTGACAATCATGACAGCCAAAAATTGGAGTTAATGCAGGTAACGTAGTCACAACCGACCGTGAATTTTGATAAAAAGTTTGAATGATTTGTAAACGTTGTTGAAGTGTATTTAATACTTTTCTATGATTATTTCGTAGACCACTAGGAACATAAATATGATATCTCTCAAAAGATGGTATGCATCAGGTACTTTTTCGACCTGTGAGAGCATAAGCGAACATTTGTTCTTTGCAACAGTAAAAATAAATTTTTTTCGGTTTAAATCTTCGTTAAAAAACCCGCTCAAATACCCTTTCCACCAGGGGAGTTACCCTGGTGCGTGGCACAACCCTCAACCTGGAGAACCAGTTCCATTATAAATACACCTATGACGAGGGGTCGGTTAGACCGAAACCAGTAACCCGTTCGGAGATGTGAGCGCTGCCGTTGGTCGGTCCATTAAGGGCCACCATCTCTTTTCTAATACCCTAACTTAGTCTCAGAATTCCTTACCGGTCTGAGCTCCAAATATGTTGGAGTAACCCGGATAAGGTCTTATTTGCTTTGCTCCGGAATTTTACTTCAATTTTATAGTGCTGCTATTTTTGTCTGCCGGTCAGTACTTGCGCTTATAAGTTTAGGAAGTCGAGTTCGGATGAACATCGACCAGTACCCGATGAATACCACTTGGAGCATAATTGATGTGTAGAAACAGTTCAAAAACTGGGTATCGCCAGGTTGACGCCTTGCAGTGCTTACCCTATTTATACAGAAAACGACCATGAGCTTTATGAGCAGAAGAGGAGAGACGAATACCGGCTTTTCAGTAGGAAAAAGGAGGAGCATGAAAAGTGCGCGGTCAGAGAAATTGAGAGATGTTACTCCAATAATGAGATTCGGAAGTTTTACTAAAAGGTAAAAGAAACATGTCACAGGTACAAATCCCGAACCGAAGCATGTAGAGACGAACAAGGGAACATAGTAGTAGAGTCGCAGTCGATGCTGAGGATTTGGAGAGATCATTTCTGTAGACTGTATAACGGCAAAGACGAATCAAATACCGCTGTAAGCCAGAATGATCCCTTCAACGATATACGATGTAGACTAACAATCCCGTCCACCCGACCTGGATGAAGTGAAGATAGCCATATCTAAGCCTAAGTCAAACAAAGCTGCTGCATCGGATAGCCTGGTTGCTGAGTTCAAGCGTCAAGCTATGACTTGGTAGGGAGCATACATCAACTCACCTGTGAAATATGGTCGGACGAAAGTATGCCGGATGAATGACACCTCAGCGTTGTTTTCCCGATCGTCAAGAAAAGAGACCCACTGCGTCATTATAGAGCTATCAGTCTTCTTAACATCACCTACAAGATTTTATCTGCCGTATTGTGTGAACCCCTGAAGCCGTTCGTCAACAACCTGATTGGATCATATCAGTGTGGCTTCAGGCCAGGAAAGTCCACCATCGACTAAGTATTCACACCACGTCAAATTTTGGAAAAAAAAATCCATGAGCTCCAAATCGATACACACCACCTATTCATTGATTTTAAAGCCGTGTATGACAGCATCTATAGAGACGAGCTATATTGAACAATTTCTAGTTTTGGCTAACCTGCTGAACTCGTCCGTTTGTGCAGGATGATCATGGAGAATGCACACTGCTCCATTAAGATCGGGAAATAATTCGCCGAGACCTTTGATGTCAAAAAAGGAATTAGACAAGGCGATGAGCTGTCATGCGATTTCTTTAACATCGAAAGAATAGTGCACAACTCACGCGCCAACACAAGAGGCACAATTTTTCATAAGTCCGTCCTATTACTCGCATACGCCGATGATATTGACATAATCAGAAGAAAGCGGCGTGATGTCTGTGACGCTTTCGCGAGTATTGAGACGGAAGCGGAGAAAATGGGATGAATGGTTAATGAGGGCAAGACCAAGTATATGCTGTCAACCAGAAAGGACATCCAACGCCGACGTCTAGGACAGAACATATCTTCAAGTATTTCAGGACTTTATCCACTATCAATTCAGACAACGACACCAGCGCTGAGTTCAAGAATAACTCTTGCCAGTCACTGCTTCTTTGGGCTAAGAAGGCAATTGACTAGCAATGCTCTATATAAGATAATAATTTCAATCCTGCTCTATAGCGCAGAGCCATGGACTTCATCAGAAATAGATGAGAGTGCTTTTGGCTGATTTGAGAGGAAAATGGTGAGTGGAGGAGGACATACAACGACGAGCTGTACGGACTGTACAGTGACATCGACCCTGCCAGAAGGGTGAAGGTCCAACGACTGAGACGGCTGGGTCATGTAGAACGGATGGGCACCAATGCCCTGCCAAGAGAGAGAGCAACTAGCGCACGTAAGTGGAAGGGAACCTCAGCTAACTTGGCGTGCGAAACTAGAGGCAGCTGGCTAAAGATCGAACTGGCTGGAGATGCTTGGTGGTTGAGGCCCAGGTCCACCTAGGACTGTAGCGGCACCTTAAGTAAGTAAGTAAGTGAGATGTTGCTTGTAACCTGGTTATGGATTGTGAACATCTTTAAAATTTTTAGACGAAGTCCCTACGTCATTATTGCGGGCCCACTTATCGCATTATTCTCTTTTTTTTTCCACCGTTCATATTCGAACTCTAGAGACACTTTATCGATTTCGCTATTTGGGCTATACTTAGTTAACACTTAAAAGGCTTGCCTTTTGTCTGTTATCCCTTTGGATCTATGAGGGGCCATACTTTCCTAACGCTGTTGAGAGTTTTTGCACTACTCTTGCATTTTTCTCCGAAGTTGTTCCACATATCTTGCTCGTTTAGTTCTTTATTTGTTTTTCAGGACATTCCGGAGCGGTTCTAGCATATTTTCCGTTCTGAGCTGGTCTTATATGTATGTACTTTAGTACTTTAGAAATCTTGACCTGGCAAGATTGAGATAGTCATTTGATTTATTCTTTTTACTGATTGTGGGCTTATCAAAAAGTTATTGAATATATCTGTTTAGCGGCAAGATGTCTTTTTCTATTTTACACCGAAGTAGGAGTGTACACTTGATCCTCTTTTTACACGTTTTGTCGGGCCAAGAAAATGTCGTGTAAAATAAAACCGTGTAAAATAAGATCAATTTTGCTATAAAAGCGCTAAGTCGTTCCAATTTTGAAAGAAAGCCGTGCAAAACAAAAATATACAAAAACACTTTTTTGTATGCATGTGTCCTAACTCGTTCCATTAAAAATTTAGACATTTTGTAGGTATTAAAAAAAAAAATATTTATTCATTTTAAATATATTTAATTAATTTTATTTATTTATTTTAAATAAAAATTATTCATTTCGTACAGTTTATAAATTAAAAGAGTAAATGAGATCAGTTTTGTTTGATTTATAAATTTTTATGTTTTAAAAAAATCGGTCATTAGCCGCTGTGGTATTTTTTCTTTAACTTTGTCGTAGAGACGGCGGTAGTTTTCAATTGCTTCTTTTATATCTCGCTGAAATTTGGCTGAACAGTTTTTATTTGGATCATGGCTCAAAAAATGTCTTTGCAATTCCATTGCTTTTTCCAAGCATTGCTGAATTAAATTCGCGGCAAGACGTCCAGCATCACAGCATAGATCCTCTTCACTTTCAGCCTCGTTATTATTTTCGTTTAATTTCATCATCACCCAAAACAGGAATTTCAAAAAAATCTGAAGACATATCTGAAAACCCTTCTCCCCCTATAGTGGTGGCAAGTTGAAAAATATCAGCATATGCAATTAAGTTTGGATTTCCATTCTCCTTTTCCAATACAGCAGCATTCCACAAATTCTTTTAGCACCTGTTCAGCGTACTTTTCTTAATCTGTTTAACAGCAGAGTTAATGCATTTTATACAATTTCGTATATCACACGCTTTCCATGCTGAGATCACAATTAATTGGTTGTCGGTTTCAATTTGTGTCAAAATTTGCTTGAAGGAGTGCTTAACATAGTAAGTTTTGAATGTAGCAATGATTCCCTGGTCTAGCGGTTGAATCAAAGACGACGTGTTTGGTAGCAGAAACATAATTTTAACATTTTCACGGTCGATGACGGGATGACCAGAGGCATTGTCAACGAGAAGCAAAACTTTAAAGTCTAAATTCTTTGATTGCAAATACTCGCGTACCTCGGGGACAAAATATTTGTCAAACCAATCTTTGAAAAGCGACGCTGTCACCCAGGCTTTCTTATTCGCCAATCCAATACACTGGCAGCTTCTTTATGTCAAGACCTATAACAAATTAAAAACTGCTAAAATAGTCTTAACAAATCGAACAAACATTTACCTTTCATGGTTCGAGGCTTGGGACTCTTGTTGACAAGTAGCGGTTTCAATATTTTATGGCCTGATGCGTTGCTGCATAGTAACAATGTGATTCCGTCTTTTGCTGCCTTAAACCCTTTAACAGACTTTTCCTGCTTCGCTACGTAAGTGCGACTTTTTTTTCCAGAATAGCCCTGTTTCATCCGCATTGAAAACTTGATCAGGAACGTAACCGCCCGACGCTATAGAATTGGAGGAAAATCTTTAGTTGCTTTTGCATCCGCTGATGCACACTCTCCCCTAATTTTTACACTGTGGAACGAATTTCGATGTAAAAAGTTTTTAAGCCAGCCATTGCTAGCGCAAAAGGTGGCCTTGCGGGATTCATCTATTAAATCCGCGTTTTCTTTCTTCAATTTTAAGTAGAACTGTTGTGCCTTGGCTTTTATTAATCTGGTATCAACAGGTATCCTATGTTGTGCTTGACCTGTAAGCCACCACACAAACGCTCGTCGGTTTAGCTTTGGAAAAACTCCCGACATTGCTGACTGAAGCCACTTTCCGAATTACGTTTTCATTTCTTTTTATTGTGCGAACAGTTGCTTCGTTTAAGTTTTTTCTTTTTGCAACTGCCGTAATTTTTTCGCCTGATTATGCTTGATACGTTTTGGCGCCATTGCAAACTCTATTGTTTTGACATTTCTTTTCACTATTTTCTTTTCTATTGTCAAAACAGTTGCATTCTAAGGTTTATGTTACATGTAACATGTAGTAATACTAACCAAATCAAAAAACAAAACTACGAAAAAATCGTGCAAAAAAAGAAAAAACCGTGCATTAAAATTTGCTGAGGGGTGAAAAAAGATTCCGTGTAATAAAAATGATTTAAAAAAAACTAAAAAGAGGATCAAGTGTATATCTATACTGTACAACAAATATCAAATCTTAGATGACGATAAATATGTATAAATAAATTTCTGTATCAAGGGAATAATGATAACGAGATTATACGAGTATCAAGTCTACTGCAAGCTAATATTTATAATAAACCAAGACTAAAAAACTGTAACTCACATTAAATGCTTACGTAAGACACTGAGTGCCTTTTAAATCAAAAATAAATTCTAAAGTAGTCTGCTTTTAAAGTTCTGATGAAAGAGGGCCATAAGTAGGTAATAAGTGTAATTGAAGAGGCCGTCAAAAAAATAATGAACATTTGAGCATTTTCTAATCAAAAAAAAAAAAAAACAAAAAAAATATATACACATAAGTAGAAGTAAATCTACCCATTTAAAATAAAATACTACGATAGCATCTAGCCACTTATACACGTACTTATCTCTGTAGATACTCAAATTAAGCCCTTCAGCCGTTATCACTGACGACACATTTATAATTTAATTTAACTCACCTGTTCTGATTTTATATTTTGTTGTCTTTCCAGTTGGTTAAGAAACTGGTGCTCCCGTCGCAGAACACTTTTGCCGTGAACAACGTGAACTCGACGTACGCAAGGTAAGCTTCCATTCATTCGCTGTTGGTCTACCATAGTACGAGTAGAAGTAGAAAATTATTTATTTTATTTAAACATTTATGTGCTGTAAAATTGTTGCTTTTTTCAATTTAATTTTTAACAATTTGTTTTCTGTTCTATTTTTTTTTCTCTCCATTTTAACAGTGATTTAAGCGCAATAAGTAACCCTAGCTACGTAGAAAAGAATCCAATCTAAGCTTTAGAAATAACACTCTCATTCTCGTAGAATGCTTTCATAAAATACCATCAGAGTATTTTATTTTATTTTATCTGTTTTTTTTATTTATTTACTCGTAGTATCGCTTTAATTCAGTATTCATTATTTTATTTTGTGAATAATTTAAAAGTTCTCCAAAAACGAATATCAATTAAAATTTACCAATGGTTTTCACTAATAAATTTTTTTAAGATGCAAGAAAAACCTTAAAGATATTTTTACATCCGTATTTGTTATTGTTATACTTACGTTTGTAAATAAAAACAAAATACACATTTAGTTTGTAAGATCATAAATTTAAAACGCAATTAACTCTGTACATCATTGCTTAGAAACGCATTAAATAAAAAAAAAAAAAATTAAAAGAACAAGTGGTGGAATCTTCGGTTGTGTGAAGGGTACCTCTTTCGGATACGGATACTTTTTTTATGTGGGAATTTTATGTGTAGAAATATTTGTTTTATTACGAAATTTGAAAAAAAAAATTATAAAGAAATAATCAAACGAACAAAATTTTTCTCTTTATGTTTTCTGTGTTTCATTCTCATACTCGTACTCGCATTTGTACTCGTACTCGTTCTTGTACTTGCATCTATGGGCTTAAATTGTGTGTGCATTTTGTGTCTACTGCTATAGCCTTTCGTATAATTTACGAAGCTATAATACATAATGGAGGCGTGTTTACCTTATTTTCTCCTTCAACAAAAAAAACAAAAAAAAACACGAAATATGATAAATGAAAATCTTTTGGGCCAACACTATTGACTGACCGCCATCCATCACACACATTTTGTACTCTGCAACACCTATTCGTATGTAACTGGTATTTGTGCCAATTAAACAGCGATCTAAGACTTTGTGAGCATGAAATGACCGAAAACCAACCAAATTATTGATGATTGGGAGCTAACTATAGACGAAAATATTTAACCAAGAAAAAGACTTAAGCTAGACGACTTGCGGTGCAATATACGAATATGAATGAATTTTGAGATTTAAACAATATTATGATATGCACGAACACAAACACACACACGACCGGAGATGATGCTATGCTATGCTGTAAGGATCGTTTGCTGATATTGTTTTTTTTTTTTTTTTTTTTATTTGTATTTTTATTTTGCGCTCATTAAATAAGAGAATGTACTTTAGATTTAAGTTATATTTGTTATTTTATTTATTTTTATTTTAAAATTAGAAATTTACCATTTAGCAGTTAAGTTAAAAGCCAATAATAAAGAAAATTTGAATGATTTTTCTTTTTCTGTTGAAGTTCAGTTTGATTTTTGGTATAAATGTGATTCCAGCATGTATCCTTTACGATTTAGAAATTTGTTTTTTGTTCTTGTGCTGTTATTGTGATTGTCGTTTTGTTTTGTGATTTAGTCCCATCTGCTTGAAGCATCGTCTGCCATTCTTAATCAGGTCATAGTGGAATGATAAATATGATAAATAAAATAAAGATGCACCTTTTATTAACATGGGTGGGTGGGATGTTTTTTTTTTATTTATTTTTATAAACAAATTTATATCTTTTTAAAAGCCAAGCTCTAGTTACAGAAATGGAAATGATATTTTGTGCAGTTGTTTTCTTAAGAAATGAAAATATAGTAGTCTGCGATTTGACTTGGCTTTTATCCGTGTTAGTATTTTACCTTTTGTGTTTAGATGAAGGCAAACGCTTCAATGACTCTTCAACAACTCACTTACTAAATATTGACTTCTGATCTGCTACATTAATCCGAAAGGCATACTTAATTACTTTAATAGCACTATACTTCGCGGTGGACCAGTGTCTCAGCATACATGCGCCTCCAGCTAGCGCGGCCTTTTGCCAGCTGCCTCCAGTTGCGCAAACGAAGTTACTTTCCACTTGCATGTGCCACCTAAGATGAGGTCGTTTTCTACTGGATTGGAGTCGAAAACTTTCCAATGCAGGATGCTAGTGTTCATGCGTTCAAGATGATCTAGCCGTCTAAAACTTTCTACAGTTCGCAGTTGAAACGTCTCCATTCTCCTTTGATACAAATGGAAGTGAAAATTACCCGAAAAACTTTTCTCTCGTAATGATTTTCATCCGCTTTCGTCAGTGTCGAAGTGTTTGCGCCGTAAGGCAGAACTGCGATGATCAATGTCTTGTATAAAGTGCCTTTGGTTACTCGAGAGAGGGCCTTACTACTCAATTGCCTTTTAAGTCTAAAGAAGCAGCAATTATGTCTTACTACCTCAAAGTTGTATGCCTGTTGCCCGTTATGCCAATGTCATTTGCATAAGCTAATAACTGAACAGACTTTTGAAAGATGATGCTTCTGGAGTTATTTTGTAAGTTGCGCACAATTCTTTCTAGAACAATGTTGGAAAAATGACATGATAACGCATCGCCCTTGTTCTTTTCTGACGTTGTGGGGATGTCAAAACTAGACATAGTTCGTCTCTATAGTTGCTGTTATAATACTGCTTTGAAACCGATTAAAAGTGAGTGTGTACCAATTTGGGAATTTGATCTATGGCGGATTGTCTTGGCCTAAAACTACGCTGATAGTTGCCAATTTTAGGCGCTCACATAATACGAACGATATCCTTCTTTTGGATTGGACAAACAATACTGATGCTCAATACTTTCGTCTACTCAGATTTTATAGATGAGTTGTTGTACGCCTTCACCTTCTCCTTTAAACAGCTCGGTAGCTAGCCTACCGAGTCAAACAGCTTTGTTGGGCCTAAGTCTGAAAATCGCTGTCCTGACTGAAATGTTGTCTGTGTTCATTCCGATTGAATCTGGCTGTCGGTGGGATATTGTTCATCATCACCGTTTAACAATTTGCAGAAATAATCTTTTCCAACTCTTAGCCCGACTGTGGCTCTACTATGAGGTTCCCTTCTCCGTACTTGCAGAATTCTTTAAATGAAAAAATGTTTTACTGGAAAAGCTTAGGAACAGCACCTGGTGTTTTTATAGCAAAACTGGCAGGAGCAATGTTTTGTAGAGTTCACTTTAATTTTTCAGGAAAGTAATTTTAAACTCGCTAGTCTTGGCAAAGCGAAGTGTTAACGATTTTCTATGATAGGTCTTCGTCGAATCTAATTAAGGGTGTCTCGTGGAATTGATGTGAACTCCGAGTTGGGTGAGCACCTCAACTATTTATAGTTGATTGAGGTTTTGGGCTTATTTTATACTTTTTTGTCCGGAATATATATTTTGTTTTGCTCGTGTTCAGAAATCGTCCCACTTTTCTTTCAATTGCAATGGAAGCTTAATAGGTGACAGCCCGCTGGGAACTACAATACCAATGTGGTCGAGGTCGTCTATATTTTTTGAATTTGTTGCAAGCAACTCCTTACGTTATAACACATAACGCGTTGATTAACAGAAAAATATGATTAAAGTGTTCTCGATGAAATTTGGCATATGGTATATGTGTAATTGAGTAACGAGGCAAACTTAAAGCAGTCCTACATGGATGAAAGATTTTACTCTTCGGTCCGGAATTGACCTGTGTGCGGCAACTAAGGCGAGGTCTTCATTTACTGCATTGTTCCACCGCGTATGACTGGAATAATTTTCGGGTGGGTGCTTTAATATTCATTCGGTCTACGTGGCCTAGCCATCTCAGCCGACTGATGTTGCTGTATAAATGGTAGAGTCCGCTGTTATATTTCCTCCTCTAAGGCCTTTCAGCCCATATCAATCGAAGAATCTTGTATTCGAAATGACCAAAGATGTCTTCATCGCTAACATACACACAGAACCGGAATAATTGGGCTCATATATCGAATCTGCTGAATGCTTCTTAATAAAGCCTTTTTCTTACCATAGTACCCTCATTGAGCCAAACAAAGATTGGTAAGTTATACTCCTCGGTATGAGATTTATATTGAAATGTTATTAGCGGATCCAAGGTGGACAAAATCCTCAACTACGCCAAAGTTTTAGCTGTCTATTGTGACATTTTGGCCGATGCGCTGATGTTGTGCGTCTATTTTTGTTCCAACATATATATGGTTTTCGGGTCATACACAGATGAAACCATTTTTGCAGTTTCTGTTTCAATCCTTGCAATGAGTGTGTCAATCAATCAATCTTAGCATATACAAGTATTAAGTTGTACCACACGAAATATCCGATACGTAGTTACAGAATTACAGAGGCTTGTAGTTAAGAGATTTGCAGTTACAGAGACTTGTCTGGCGTTAGTTTGTGAGTTTCGCACAATTTTCTTAAGTGTGATGTTACTTTTTTAAGTAACTAGACATCACATCATCTTGTCTAATATGACATCAATGACCTTGGTAAGATTGCTTTCGACCTTTACGAAGCAGCGAACGTTCTCTATAGTCATTCTTTACAATCTGACAAGTATGGTTAAACTAGCCATAGCTCTGTATATGTAGGTACATCTCTATAGGTGTTATATGTGGCTTTAAAACCGACGAAGAGGTGTTAATTTTCGATCTGGGCTTCTTGCGTTTTCTTCTAGAATCTGAAGTAGTGTGACTTCTTTGTTAATTATATCATCTGTCCTAAAACCGTACGGAAAGAGGTCAATAAGATCGTTGATAAATGGTTTCAGACGTTCATACTAGGGTAGTCCCAGAAGTACCTGACCAAACAAAGAAAACACAAAAAAAATTGGGGAAAAATATATTTATGTCTCTACGTAGTCCCCATTTAGTTGAATACACTATTCCCAGCGATGTTCAATAGCTTCGATACCCCGTTTATAGTGAGAATCGTCGAGCTCCTTAAAATAGCCATCAACCGCAGACTCCACCTCTTTATTGTTTTCAAGCCTTTTTTTTCAAATTCGGAAATAGAAAATAAGCCAAGGGGGCTAAATCTGGCGAATAGAGTGCATGAGGAAGCAATCCGATTAGTGAACAGGTGCATTGTCTTGATGAAGCAACATTTTTTTCTTCGCCAAATGCGGCCGTTTTTTCTTGATTTCATCTTTCAAAGGCTGCAATAAGTTCGCATAATACACGCCGTTAATTGTTTTTCCTTTCTGAAGATAATCAATGCAAATTATCCCACGCGCATCCCAAAAAACTGACGCTATGAACTTGCCTGCCGATGGAACTGTCTTCGCCTTCTTTGGAGCGGATTCTCCCCTGGGTCCATTGCTTTAACTGTTCCTTCGTCTCGGATGTGAAGTGAAGGACCCATGTTTTATCCATGGTTATGAATGAGTATTCGCGGCACCCCTCTTGCGCACAGCTTTCTCATGTCAAATTTTTCAGTCAGTTTTTTGAAATGCCTGCGCTCTCTGCTAGTTCACGTACTTTTAATCGACAGGCATACAATACCATTTTGTGGATTTTTTCTCAACATTTCTGGTGGTGGCAACTCGTACGATCTCGCTTAAACTCTGGAACCCAATATTTTATTGTCGTAAACGAAGGAGTAGACTCCCCCAGAGTAGAATTCAGTTCGGTTTTGATGTTGGTTGGATTGAGGCCTTTAAAATCAAAGTATTGTATCACATAACGATGACCAATTTGTTCCATATTTTAAAAATTCATTGAGAGCGTTCACTATTGATGGCTGCCGAACAATTACTAAACAACATAGCGTCGTCAAACTTCAAATTTAAGCTTTACAAGGTGGTACTTTCTACAATTGTCATTCTTTTTAAACAACAACCGCCGTCTATAAATCAGGTCGGGTACTTCTGGGGAACCCTCGTACCATACGGCAATACGTGATATTAGTATATTAGTGAACTTTCGTCCAATTAAATCCTGGAAATAGATTGGTGTCAAGATATTGCCATGTTTCCTTCATTGTCGGGTGATTGGAAATCTTGGCTTTCATTGCACAGGTTGAACGTTCTGCATGACAAGAAAGTTTGGTTAACCCCCGCCCTTTAACCGCCGGCTGAAGGGGTTTTTCTAAGTACCGACTATGATTCTGTTATTGTATGCCCTTGCTCATCTCTAAAGGTTTCTATTCGGGCCTTGTTGGCTTGACACGTTCTTTTCACCTTTGCTAAAACTTTCCTGTAAATTTCCTCGATCCCTGGCTTCTCATGCTCTTTCTTTTTTCTCCAGCGTAGCCGATTTTCATGCCTCCTCTTTTGGTCGTTGCATCGTTAATTTGCTTCTGACGGCTTCTTGACATCAACGCCACTGATTTTCAGCATCTACTTCAGGTAGTAAATGCGTTGATAACATCATAAAGGTTTTGAGGGTTTGTTTCGATTGCAGCTATTTAATGTCTACGAGTTAACATTGGCCACCCGGAATTTTCATAGGATGGGTGCCTTGCGTCGATCGCACCATGATTAATTTGCTCGCCTGTGAATATTGAAATGAAGAAACCGAGTGCTAGGTTTTCGCTTGCGTTTGCGAAATGTTATTTCCTAAAACGAACTAAACCTTCTTTGATAGCACCGTCTACTTTTTCTGTGGAGGTGTAATCTCGTATTGGACTGATGTTAGCGAATTTAACTCCGTTTTTCGGCTTGTTCAAATTTCGAACACTCCCTGCGCAGGTTCGAACGTTGTTGCCCGTTTTTAGTTTTGAATAGTTGTCAATTATTCGAGGCCATTGATTCTTCGCAACAGTAGGGTTTTTATGTCTCCGTATAGAGAAATCCCCGCATAACCTCAAACCTGAAGCACCAGGCTCATTCTGGAGATCCTTGTGCTAAATCCACTGTACGATAGTATGAATTTTCCACTGAAAATCATTTTTCGCCAGTTAAATAAGACCACTCAGTTTGAACGTAAGTATTTCCGATTGTCTGGCGTTTAGCTTATATTATATTACCAAGGAAGTGAATTTTTCTTGTTCCCATGTTCCCTATTTTATTTGCAATTATTGGGTATAGGTTACCGCATGTTAGCTTGGCAATAAATTCTTTTGATACGACGTACACATGTGGGCCGACATAAGCGGAAAAAATACTTATAAACCAACCAATCCTTCAAGCGTATTGAAAATAGAAGGCTTAATATATTGTTCTGAAGCCAATAGGTTTTTTCATCATCAGCAATGCTTTTAGAGCAATGTGAATTATAAGAGTCATAATAGCGATGTTGGCATTTACAATCAGGATCGCTTAGATTTTTCCTAAGCCGGTGATTGTTATCCTTCGACATGCCTTACACGTTTCTTGTACGTTTGCAAAATAAATGCTGAT
Source organism: Volucella zonaria (assembly GCA_963966105.1). Lineage (NCBI taxonomy): Eukaryota > Metazoa > Arthropoda > Insecta > Diptera > Syrphidae > Volucella > Volucella zonaria. The sequence goes on from OZ014530.1 coordinate 59,170,634, forward strand.
GTGCCCCAGTGGTCCTTTCTGTCTCCGACACTCTTTTTAATTTTCAGTAATGATCTCTTGTCTGCTACTTCCAATCCAATATATTCCTTTGCTGACGATACTACTCTCGGCTTTTCATATTCATCCCAGAACTCACCTCCCTGCTTTTCGGCTATAGTACGGGAACGGCAGCTCATTAAAATCCGATATAAACAGCAGGGAAATTTAAACACCCAGGTCCAGCCATTATCCATGAATGTCACTTGCATCGTCGAAACCGAACAACTTTCCATTCTCGGTATGTGTGTCAGTGACAACTTACGTTGGAATGGCCACATGCTCGATGTCGTTAAAAATGCTGCGAAATGTCTAGGTTTCCTCAAGCGATGTAAGAAATATTTCACCCCCCTTGATCTGGCCTCAATATATAAGGTCCAATATGTATATATCTGCCAAAAATTGGAGTACAATCTGACCACATCTGGTCAGGTGCTCCTAAAATAACTCTGCACCTGTTAAGGTAGGATTCAAAACGGTGCGATAGAACTCATAGGCGATACTACTATCAGTCAATTGACACCCTCAATTGCTATTTCCATCACCAGAACTCCATTGAAATCGCCAGTAGCATTCCGCCCCTTCAAACCTTGAACGTAACATTCACCTCGCTTTGAATGCTCAGCAGTATACCCTGAAATCCACTTTCGGACGTACTCCAAAATATCGTGATCCATTTCTAAGCCGTACAACTCGCTTGTGGAATGCCCTGCCGAGCTTTCTAATCTATAACTTGCAAACATTATAACTAGCAAACATTTAAGACCAATGTACATCGATACCCCCAACTTCTTCCTCTCTAAATTACCTTCCCCCGCGCTATGTACATATTGAACGTAGCAGTTCTTACTGTAGAGAATTTGTCATGTGTTGAAAGTACGAGAAGTTTGGCGGCGCTGCTTTCCGAAAGGTATTACTGGCAAGATCGCCAGTAAACAAGGTATCTAATGCCTTCCTCTTGAATTATGAATTCTCGTCAATTAATCAGATATATTTTAGTGAATTTTATATTTAATCATTTGCTGAATATGTTATGAAAAGCGTTTACAGAAACATGTTAATGTTTGATCATGGTCACTACATAGTCACCTGTTTTCCCGCATTATATTAGTCAAAAATATTTCTTCTAGACCCAAATGTACCTAGGCTAGTCATATATACTGATACAAAGAATAACTTATGCTAAACGAGCTATAAGTTATGGAAGACCTCATTCGAAACAGCCGCCATTTGCCTTAAAGCACGACCTGAGACGTACTGGCCTATCATCAATCGCATTACGGACCCCATTCATCGGAAGGTTGTCAACGGATGAGTAGACCAGGCCATTCCCTATAAAACGGACCACAACTTGTAATCCAAGGGGTTAAGGTCCGGACTACCAGGTGGCCAATCATTCGGTGATTAAAGTCGGGTACATTTTTTTGTTTAGCCACTCTTGAGTGGTTTTAGCCTTGTGGGCTGGAGCATAATCTTGCTGGAATGTCCAGTGCTTGTTTGCGAACATTGTTCGGCTTAGCCGCATAACGAGTCTTCCAAAACAGTGGTTTGGTAAACTTTCGCCGAAGTCTTAGCACTTCTTTCACAAAAATGGAGGTTGGTTATGCCGTCGTAACTCATTCTCCACCATATCATTACATTTGCGGGGTGGTGGCCTCTTTCAGCCCTTGGAATACGTTTTGAAGCGTCTTTTGATGTCCGAGGGTTTCTTCGAAGGCAAAAACGTTCTCGTCGGTGAACGGAATTTGTCTGTGAGCATTTCTAGCGTACCGCCTTAAGAGAGCTTTTAATTTTTGCTTACGTTTTTGCTTTAATGCAACCGTTGGTAGGTGTCCAGTGTGTCTTTTGTAGGCACTAAGTCTCAAGTCTTCTTTGATGATGCGAGACATGGATTTTTGTGAAATGTTCATTTCCCGCGACAAGATCGCCTGCTTTCTCAGCGGTTTTCGTCTGATTCGAGCCTGCACGGCTTTGATGGCTCCCGGAGTCCTCACAGTGGGTCACGTACTCCACCAGTATCCTCAATTTATTAAAATAGTGCGATAAACAAAATAGCGAGTTATTCCTTGTCAATTGTCAATATAGATAGGTCGGTTCTGTTTTAGGGTCGATTTGCTAATGAGTAACTGGCTTTTTCCTAGAAGACGCTGAACGAATTTAAGAGACGAAAGGATTTTGATATATCTACTTCGATTGAAAAGTCGCCCGCTAGTACTCCACACTACATATAAGAACTATCTGTGAAAATAGATACTTCGAGCTCCTTCGTAACAGTCTCTGATTCTCATAGTCCGTGGAATTTGCTTTGACCAAAGGGTCTTGCGGACCAACAGCTGGACTTCTTTAGCCTTTCTGCACTATACGATACAATGGTTTTAATATGTCGATCAAGAGGACAAATATTGAAAATCACATTGATAGAACTTCAGTCGGATATGATCGTATCTGAGACTCTAAGATAAAAATAGATTTAGACGGGTTTGCCAAAATTTTGGTATGTATTTTGATTTTTGTGGTTGATACTTAAGCTTTGAGAAAAACAAGTAAAACCAAATATTTATCATCGAAAATGACTTTATTGGTCTTCAAAATACTCTCCATGAGGGTTAATATGCTTTTGCATGAGTTTGAATCAATTTTCGAAGCATTTTTGCCACTTCGAACGAGGTAACTTCACAACATGCGTTCTAAACGCATCAACCACTTCTTTGGGCTTCGAAAGTTGACTTCGCAATGTATTTTTGATAAAAAGAATTCATTGGGTGCCATATCAGGGCGGTACGGGGGATGACCCATCAATTCTATGTTTTGAGTGCGCAAAAAGTCACTTGTTTGAGCTCACCTGTAAGAGGTCGTATTGTCGTGGTGGAGATTGATCCGTGTTCAGCGGTTGCTTTTCCTTATTTCTCCAAAACATATGTCAAACAAATGGTGGTATACCATTCCGAATTGACCGCTCTACGTTGGCGAAACTTTCGTGCACGCCCAGCTTTTGTTGGATTTGGTTCATTTTGAAGGACGCATCATATTGTCGACTGCTGTTTAGTTTCGGGCTCACATGCATACATTCATAATTAGTCGCCTGTTACGATCTTATCGATGTTTTTTGAAGCACCGTGATCGAATTTTTTCAACATTTCTTTGGATCAATCGATACGATCCGTTTCTTGAGCGATTATCGAATTATGCGGAATCCAATGCCAATAAATCTTTTTGACGACCAATTCTCATGTAATATTAAATGTATGCGAGTGAAACTAATGCCCAAGCATGCCTCAATTTCACGATAACTCACATGACGATCTTGCAATATCTGTTCCCGCACAGGACTGATGGACGTTTTTAGACAACTTTCACGAAATTCGTGCTGGAGCGAACGACGATCACGATTGAATTCGGAAAATTGGCGAAACACGGGGGCTTGGGATGGTGCTTCATCACTAAAAGTCGAAGCGATCGCACACTGTTGTTGAGTCGATCCATGTCGAAAATCATAAAAAAACCGTTGCATGAAAATGTTCACGATTTAATTCCATTTTTTTGGCTGAGATGAGTTTGGCAAGTCTGTAAAAAACGCAAATATCACTCGTATGACGGAAGGTTCTGAGCAAGTGTACCGTTAAAAACGTCAAACTGTACGATGCTAATGTCAGATTTGACGTATCTATATCGGTATTGCGATGTCTCAAAATTTCAGTAGCACCAATCAATAACATCGGTCAGTAACGTCAATCCAAAACTTTGACTTTTCTACGACCTTCAAATCAAGATAATGACTATTTTCCTTGATCGTTATTCCCTGACTGTCATGCCAACAGTTTGTTGCCAGTCGTTTTCATTCAGGGTTCTTTGTTCAGAATATTTATGCACATCTACTTGATCGGAAGCTTCAAGTAAATGCCGTCCTTCTGCAATTTTTCGGCCTGGATGACTGACCATCAGAAATACCGATTTTGTATAAGACGCATTTCAAAAGACTTCTCAAATCGGTGTTCATAATTAGTAACTGAATTCCGGTTAAAGGATGCCCTTAGCAGAGATGAGCTTCATCCATCGCCGTAAGGAAATTATCAACTATTGCTTTATTTACAGAAGCCCCAAATTGAATAGCAAACCGATACAAAGAATTGTATCTGAAATACTCACTTTCTCATCCGTGTAGTAACAGAATTTCCCGAAGATCTTAAGATACACTAGTCTATATAATATGTCCCGACAAAAATCAGTCTTCTTCTCCTTCCTCTATCAGAGCCATTTCCGGGACGTCACTTCTTTCCAAGGCCATGTAAACACTGATCAACTAACCCGAAAATTGCAACTAAAGCGGGGCCTGATATTTCAAATTCATTATACAGAGTTTAGCATCAGACTCTTTTGTCGAAAACATGTACATTTGGGATCGATTAATCCCTTGTTCAATGAATTAGAAACTACCTTTCGAAACGTTCAATTGAAGTTGTCTTGTACTACTGCAGACTTGAAACAACAAAATCCACAATCCACAAAATTAATACTGGTGTACCTCAGGGCTCCGTTCTGTCTCCGGCAATCTTTTCAATTTTCTTTAAAATTCATAGCTGTAGCCAATATTATCCAGTTAATTGACAAAAAGCAACACCGTTTTAATGTCTCCAGCCTTACTTTGTCCTATCGATATTTCCACCGTTAGTGCTCTAACGAACGATCGTCTCGCTATGAATGTCAGTTTACCTTCAATTCCACATTCGGCCGTACTCTGAAATATGATGATGATTTTCTTAGCCGTATAACTCGCTTATGGAATGCCTCACGAACTCTGTATTTTTTAGTCATTATAACGTGCAAACATTCAAAACCAACTTACATCCATATCTCTCCAATTTTCCTTTGCCCTCGCTGTGTCCAAAAATCTTAAGGGTATCCATAATCCCTTGAGTGCCTGCAAATTAACCTTAGCTTAATCTTTAGTGTTTGGTTTCGTTGGCCTTAGCAATGAAAAAACGAGTCAAAGAAACCCTTGGAGTATTCATCCCCGTACTCCATTTCGAGGTGATTTCGAATTATCTCCGACGAGTCAAAACCAGGAACAGAGTTTCCGTGGTAGGCAGGCATGTGTTCCGTAACTACCTCAGTACTATTCCACAGGTTCCGTTCATACACAGCTTGATTACGATGATAATTTGCAACTGGTCTATCACAACATCGGGAAAGGTGCGGGTGGCTAAAGATGCTGATGCACCTTGATTCTAAATTCTGGCTTGAGGTATTTTAATGTGGTGGGCTGGAATAAAAAATGTTTAGTTGTAAAGTGTGAGCCAACAGCTGTTGTGAAACCAATGTACGAGTAGAATCTTATTGATTAATAAAGTTCGGTCTATGGCAATTATGAATGGAATACACGGCTTCTGTTGCAAACGACCCTCCGAAGATCAAAATTATCGATTAGATTTTGAAGAATAAGTGGGTCAATAGCCGCAATTTCAGTTTGAATGTATGTTTGAGATACTGAATTGTTACTGGGTTATTGGCATATACCTTATTCTTCAAATAACCTCACAGGAAGAAGTCTAAAGGTGTCAAATTGCATGGCTTTGGAGGCCAATTAACTTCTCCTTTGACAGAAATAATGCGATCTTCAAATTTCGTACTCAAAGAATTGATTGATTGATGGATTGTGTGGGCGGTAGCACTATCCTCTTAAAACCAGAGACCTTCCAGGCCCATTCCATTCAATTTTGGAAGAAAAAATAGGCGGTCAGCGTGTTGCGGTAAGGTTCTTCATTCACTGTAACTATCTCTCCAGCCTCATCTTCGAAAAAGTATGGGCCATAATCCGCGCCATACAGTGACTTTTTGTGGAATGCATTGGTTTTTCGTGAATCTCGTATGGGTTTTCCGGTCCTCAGAAATGACAATTTTGTTTATTTTCGTACCCATCCATCCAAAATTCGGCTTCATCGGAAAAAATCAAATTCGATGGCAAATTGTCCTGGCGATCCAGCATCCTGTTAACAGATCGGCGACGTGCTTCAATTGTTGTGTAATTTGGATTTTATAGGTGTGCAAAGATCAACATTTAAAATTCGCTGTAAAGTGCCATAAGTGAGGCCCAATTGTTGACTTCGGTGACGAGGTGCCTGGCTGGTGTTGAACACTTTCGCTCACAGTGGTGATGTTTTGGCGTGTACGTGCTGGCTGAGCATGCTGATATGGAGTTTGATCCGATACCGATTATGTTGACTGAACAATTCATGAATTTTACGAAATGTTACTTTTACAGATCGCCCATTTTCGTAAGAAAATTTGTAAACAGCTCTATGACTAAAATTGCCAACGATTGTATGACATCTATCAAAAAGATCAACTACATTGAATTCAGTAAATGACAGTAATTGATAGCCAACATCCACACCATCTTTTGGCTCACACTTTATTATAGCGGGTGCTTTTTTTAAAGGTATAGAATTTGACAGGTGTCAAACCACCTGTCAGACTGGGGACGTATAGTATACTTTGGCAAATTACCATGAAAAGACCTACACCTGAACAACGTTTAGAAATTGTTGAAATTTTTTTTCCAAAATTCGCGTTTTGTTCGTCAAATTTGTTGAGCACAATTTACGGTGATCATAATCGTCAATGTGAGCAGCTTATACGCAATACTATGGATCGATTGATATCTACGTATACTCTTATAGATAATATTCATCCAAAACTGTACGTACCGAAGAAGCTATCGCCTCTGTAGATGTGAGTGTGGCCGAGGACCTAAATTTACCGATTCGACGCCGTTCCCAGCAACTCGGCCTACGTGGAAGATTTTGCGGAAAGATCTTAGCCTACAGCCGTATAAGATCCAACTGATGTAGCAATTGAAGCCAATCGACCATCGTTTGCGTCGTATGTTCGGTGAATAGGCTGAAAATCAACTGGAAGTTGAACCGAATTTTTACCGCCAAATCATCTTTAGTGATGAGGCTAATTTCTGGCTTAATGGGTATGTTAACCAGCAAAATTACGATTTTTGAAGTGAGCACAATCCTCACGATACTCTTGAGACCCTATTATATCCCGAAAAAGTCGATGTTTAGTGTGGTTTGCATGTTGGATTTTGATTCCCCGTGTCAATAATTTCAAACACTGCTTTATCGAGTCCGAGTTTGTGACTAATTACTGGTTTTAGGCTTCTATGCCTGGTGTCCTCGGACGCTAATGCTAACATGCTACTTAAAATCATAGATGGGGGCCTGCCAGTAGAAAGACTCTGATTGGTACCCTGTGAACTGCAGGAACCAACGAAAGTCTGCTGGCTGGAGGAGTGCCTCAATTTGGCAGCTTTTTTTCATGTTAGCTTTTGGCTTAATTCATTTGGATCCCACGAATTTGCCCGAAAGGGTTAACCCGTCCTGGCATAGTACAACTAATCGTGCTCGGACATTGGTCGGTACCGTCAGTTCCTTTTAAGGACTATCTGACTATACCGCCATCGACATGATTGTCTCAACATCTTAATTTTGCAAATGGCTCGATTTGTCCGGAAATTTTGTGTGACAACATAGACTACGCGATTAGATGATTGTCGTTGATGGTGAGGCGCAGAGAGATTTTTTATGCGATTGCCAGTTGGGATCATTCTAAGAAATAATGTCCTTAGTTTACTCCTAACCAACCACGTGTGTTAAACTTAAAAGGAGTAGAAGATTAACTGACTTTTACCATAAAGATGAACCCCTTCAGGCGTAAAAGAATTGTAATGGACTCAATATTAAAAGCCATGTGCAAACCTGGGAACAAATATACAATAAGTACTGTAAATCTAACGGTTTGCACAGTATCATAAATTGCAATGTGATAACAGGATGTTGTTAAGAGCACTCAGGAAGATAATTATTATCAAAATGACTTCTTCGTTAGGCACCAAGTGCATCCATGCAGAGAAATTCTGCGGCTTTGAATTCAGCGAAGTTGTACTTAAAGCGTAACGAATGCGGTAATCCATGTACGCACGAACTATACTGCGTTGTCTTAATGAAAGTGATATCTGCGGTTTGCAAGTGGCTAATGACATTGAATTCCGGATTTTTTTTATGGTTGGTTGGTTGGTTGAAGTGTCTCGTAGATATTGTACGAGTATATGTATAAAGGGTGTTTTTCTTAGAGGTATAAAAATTCAATATGAAATAAAATACTTGAAACTAATGTTAATGTCTATGATATTAGCTTTATTTAATAGATAATTTTATGCGATTAGTGCATAAATATACATAATATGGGGCATATGCGCGCCACGGTTAACACGAATGAAGCACAATCGTGAAGTCCAATTTTCGACAACTTTATCGAGCAATTGGGGCCGTATATTAGCAATAACACGGCGGTAACATTCTGGCCGGCATCGTCCTTAAAGAAATATGGGCCGACGATTCCACCAGCCCATAAAGCACACCAAACAGTGAGTTTTAATGGTTGTAAGGGCGTCTCAGCAAAGGCTTGTTGTGATGATGATCCTCATCGGAGAACAAAATTTTGCGTTGAATATGAGGATCAAGCTGAATCATGTTTTCGGCCCATTCACCGAACCAACGACGCGTATAATGATCACTCTTTTCAAATCTTGCACAAGCTGGATCTTATAAGTCTTTGAGCCAAGACCTTTCCGTAAAATTTTCCACAAGTGGATGGGCATAGTTCCAATTGCTGCGTACGATGGCGAATCGACTCATTCGGACTCTCCTCAACACTGCGCTCCACAACGGCAATAACTTCTTCTGTTCGCACTGTTTGTCGCCTTTGGGGATGCGTATTATCCACTTGAGCGTACGTGGTGCGAAAACAATTCATCGTGTTCCGAATAACTTGCTCAGATGGACGATTATGTCGACAGTAAAATGGACGTAGTGCACGATAAGTTTGGCGAACCATGGTTTTCAAAATAAGTTTGCACAATTTGCACGCATTGTTTTGGCATTAATCTATTCATCGTAAAATGGCAAAACACACTAACCACAAATCAACTTTCAACTGTCAAATTGATAATCTGTAGAAACAGTGTTGCCAGTTTAAAAATCCAACCCCTAAAAAAAAACACCCTTTATATATACAAGGTGGCGCAAAATAAGTCATCCAATTTTATTTTTGAATTACTTTTTTACTAAATAAAAAAAAATTATTTGGAGTGACGGAAATCTTTTTTTTTGGACCTTTACAATTGTTTCTGTTAAGTGGAAAAGATGATACCCGCCAAGTGGCTGCCGCCAGTGTTGATACACATTTGTGTCCGTTTTATCGCATTTTCCATCACTTTCCGCAAGATTTCCGGTGATAACTGTTCGCATTCCTGTCGAATATTCTCCTTAAGGGCTACTTGGCATAAACTCGTGACTTCAAGTAGCGCCAAAGAAAGAATTCTGGGATGGTTAAATCGGCGATCTTGCTGGCCATGTCAAATCACCAAACCGGGAGATTACGCGACCAGGAAACGCTTCCTTCACAATATGAATTGTGGCTAGTGCTGTGTGTGCGGTCGCACCGTCTTGTTGAAATCACATGTTCACCAAGTCCCGCGCATCCAATTCCGGCAGTAAGAAGTCGTTTATCATGGCCCTGTAGCGTTCGCCAGTAACAGTGACCGTATTGCCGATGGCGTCCTCAAAAAAATATGGCCCAATCACACCTCCCGCGTAAACGCCGCACCACACAGTGGCTTTGAGTGGATGTAATGGCTCTTCGCGCATCATACGCGGATTTTCAGTGCCCCAGAAAAGAAGATTTTGATTATTGACGTAACCGCTTAAGTGGAAATGCGCCTCGTCACTCATGATGATTTTCGACACAAAATCGTCCTTTTCGTTGTTGAGATTGAGGATTATTGTAAATTCACACGCGACAGACGGTCAGGAGGCATTAACTGATGCACTGTTTTCACTTTGTACGGGAACATGTGTAAGTCTTTCACTAAAATTCGCTGTAGGGTCCGTCTGGTGATGCCCAATTGCGTGGTCCGTCGTCTGGTTGATATTTCTTCGTTCTCAGCGACAGCCCAGCCGCTATTCTAGGCCGAACGAACGGCCGCGTGGCGGCCACGCCCTGCATGGTCTCTTGTGGTTCCATTCTGTTCGAGTCGAGTAGCTAAGCGCCGGAATGTTTGCCCAGTTGGCGCGACACGTTTAGGAAATCGACGTCGAAATTCACGCTGCGCTAATACCACCGACCGATTATTGGTCAAAAACATCGACACATTTATTCCACGCTGTTACAGAGCGTCTTGCTTGTCTGTTTGCATACCTCAGCTGTCTAGTTTACAAATGTCAAATATGATTGATTTATGACGCAAAAATTATGCCATCTTCCGGTAGGGTAATTAATTTTGCGCCACCTTGTATATATACATATACGAGTATATTTTATACGGACGTCGCCATAAGTCGTCAACAACACCTGCGCGCCATCTTGTTCGTTCTTCTGCAACGTTTGACCTCTCTCCAACTCATTCCTAAAGGGCTTGATTCCTCCTCGACTGTTCTACACCATGTATGACTTGGGCGCCCCGCTATTCTGCTTGCTTGGATAAGCCGATTCCATTGCCTCGCGTCATAGGGTGTGTCCAATACATTGCCACTTTCTCCGCCGTATAGTAATGTGTATAGGTTCTTGACCCGTTCTCTTATAAAGCTGTGCATTAGAGATACGATTGCGCCAAAAAATCTTCAGGATGATTCTTAGACATCTATGTAGGAAGGTTTGCAGCTTGCGTTTGGTAGTGGTGTCCACCTTCCAAGTACTGCAACCCATAAATCAGTACTGATTCTACGTTGGTGCTGAATAGTCGCAATATTCTACTTAAGCTGGAAACATTGCTTTCCCAGATTTTGGATAGCATTCCGAATGTAGCTTTAGCCTTCCCGGTTCTGCCGCACACATCCAGTTCGATCCCACCCCGGTTAGCCGAGACCACACTTCCTAAGTATAGAATCTCGACCTTCTATCCGGTAATGTTAAGTTTAGCGCGGAAGTTGGAAGAGCTAAGGGCTTTCGTTTCAGCTGCAGGTTATGGGCCATCAAATGAAGGTCCACTATCCGACGTGAAAGCAGGCAAACATCGTCAGCGTAGTCAAGGCGTTTAAAGTAAGACGTCATTGTCCACCGAATTCCACAATTGCCTTCCGTCAATGCTGCACGGAGTACATCGCTGTTAACCACCAAAGACAATAGTAGTGACATCTTACCATTATGCAAAACGAGACAGTTACCACCTTCGAATGTTGTTTTAACAATAGCTAGGAGTTTTCCTATGACTCAAACTGTCGAAACCCTTCTCGCAGTCGATAAACAGTAAATGTATCGGATACCAGTACTCAATGAATTGCTCTCTAATGATCCATAAGGTGTTTATGTGGTCGATGCAAGAGGATCCAGCGCGAAAGCCTGCCTGTTCGACGTCGAGAGTTGAATCGAAATGTTCTCTGATTCGTTTCAGAATTATTCTAGCCATTATTTTGGCTACGGCTTGAAGAAAGCATATACATCTCCAATTTCCACACTCCATCAGGAAAATCTTCACTATTCCGCGCTCTGAATATGAGCGTGTATAACAAATCAGCCGATGTATTTGGCGCCGCTTGGTATAGTTCGGCAGGGATGCCATCAATACCCACCACCTTGTTTTCCTTGAGGGACCTGATTGCTACCATTATCTCGGTTTTACTGGGAGGCCCGATGTGAATCCGGGAAGGCACATATTGCTATCTCCTTTTGTCGGTAGGCCTCTTTAATCTGTCTTACCAAATTTAGTGCAGCGCCTTCCGTGGATCTTTCTTTCCTGTATGTATATTGGTGAGGATGCAGAGGTGAATTTCTGTTGAGAAGGTCTTTGATGTGTAAATCGATAAGTGTTCCCATGGTTTCCAGAAAAAATTATGTTAGACTTATGGGTCGATAAGATTTAGGTAGTTCACTGGGTTTGTCTGGTTTGGGGATAAAGACTACGTGGGATGTATTCCAGTTGAAGCTAGACCTAAATAAAGCGGTTAGAGTGGGAAAAAACGTATTTCCAGATAGGCTGTTAATTCTGTTGTTGTAGGATAAGCTTTTGGCTTCAAAATTGAATTGCTGCGTGTTGTTTAAAAGGGTTGAGTCTGGGAAATGAACCTTAAGTAGCATTTTTAGAGCTTCCTCTCGACTAGCTATGTAAGTACCATCTTCTTTTTGTAACAGACCTAAGCTATTTCGAGAGTCCTTAGAGAGAACTTTTTGGAGACGCGAGACTTCTGTCAGATTTTCCAAGTTTGCGCAATTCTTTCTGCAGGAATTAAATTTACAAAATTTAAAAAATTTTCTCACCATTTTACGCAATTGTTCAAGTTGAGGGTTCGACCATGTTACACACCTTTTGACCATATTGGGTTTTAATTTGCAACTGCATTTAAATGATGAGTTGAACTCGATTTAGTTGATCCGTTTCCTCATTTACGTTTCCAATGGACTGTAGACATGAAGGCAGTGAGACAGTTTTGATAGCGAGAGTTTCTTGAGAAATATTCTAGTACGTGAGTTTCTTTATGTATCTAGTTTGACACTGTCCGATATGGTCCAATGGGGATGCCTCATCTGACACATGCCACTCCTTGATAAAAGTATAGGGAAAGGGGGACGGGATGGTAAGGTCAAGTACCTCCTCTGTTAGAGAATTGATATAAGTGGGTTTGTTATCCCTATTACATAGAAGCAGATTTTTGCTAAACATATAATTTGAAAACAACCCCTTCTGTTGTTGTCGCTGCGACGAGTACTGCAGGTGTTGTTGTCGGCATTGGCATCACATCCAAGAACGAGATGCCAATTGCAAAGGTTGCATTGTTCTATCAGACCCTGTACAAGAACAGGAGGAAATGGGATGAGGCGCATACGAATTCTTGCAATCCATTCTCCTGAGGTAGTCCGATCGCTGCCACTAGATCTGCAAAAGCTTAAGTGTAGCTGCGGCAATACGCGGGGTTCCAAGGTATGGGAACCACGCCTTTTGGCCTCACTCTCGCAGGACGATCTGCGTTTTCTGCCAGTTGTTTTTTTGTTAATCGGTTAGTTAAGGGGAGCTCATGTGCTCTATCACTCTTAGCTACAGTTTTATTAACCGTGCTGATTTGTAGCCTGTAGTTAGGCAGACTACTAATGTTGGTTGTGGTAAAAGTAGTAACTAGAGTTTTGGCGGAGCTCTTTATAATGAGCATTAGCTTACCGAAACGGTACGCGACATGACCATTTAGGTCATTTAGCTATTTCATCGCACTGAGGACGAGATCTTTCGCTTTCACTCTTTGTAGGACTCTCCAAATTCTGGTGTTAAGACCTGAGTTCTGTGTATCCAAGGACGCGATAATTTTCCCGCTATCTAGATCGATACTTTGCGGAGAGAACCCACTTATGATGTGTGGTTTCGGGAATGAATCCTTATCCACTAACATCACGTCCAGAACGCATTTCTCCTTGATTTCAGGGAAGTTATTCCTCAGTCAATTTGCAGTTGCTTCATTGGTGTAAATAAACATGACCCAGCCAGTCCTAATAGTAGAGCTGTCAAAAGACGGTTTCACCTCTTCACCTCGAAGCTTAATCGAAACATTGATAACTCCCTGTTGTATTTGAGTCATTTGCTCAACGCTAAAGGGGTCTTTCGGGATTAGACCCAGGAAGTTTATTGCTGCATATATGGAAACTTGTCGACTGCAGCAATTCCTGTTCGGACTCTCTTTGCTTTCGACTTCAAGGCGTGGAGTCGTATTATCGGGTTCGTTTGGCCTCTGAGCTGTTGTTTTTCTTTTTTTGCAGTGACAATCTCTAGAGCACGATCCGTCTCCGAAGGTCTCAGTCTAGTATAGCTGGTAGATTTTTGTGGCATATCCACTGAATTTACGGCCACTTTTGTGCTAACGGATGGTATACATAACTCATCCGATAGCAAGCTAATTGTGTCTTCACACAAAGTGTATGAGTCTGAGTCCCTCAGAAGGGACGAATCCCCTTCCTCGCTTTTCATTACAACGTCAGAGTTGGCAGCATGCGTCCAATCGACAGTTTCTGCTGCAGGGAGCACAGGTGCATACCTACAAGTTGATGCTCTAATGATGCATCAGTCTCTAATGTTAAAACTTATATTGAATCAATTTTGATTCCAACGAGTAATCGGCAGTAATAACAGCAGAGCCCGTTCTTCTGAGAGGAAGGTTGGAGATTTAAATGGGAGGTAGCCCGGTAGCTGAAGTTCACAAACTGGAAACTAAGCACCCTTTTAGCCATGCAACTTCGGGGCTTGCTGTTTTACCTTGGAGTTAGATTTTCTTTTTTAAAGAGGTTAGGTCTTTTTTGTAGCTTTTCTACTGGTGTTAGGACACGTGCACGGAAAGAAAGCCTTCAATATTGCAATCATGCGAGTACACGTTGTATACGCAGCCAACAATATCAAAGGAAATGCATTAGCAGTGAAATAAGTTTTGTTCCGTCGGTTACTCTTAGGGATCCTTCTACGAATTTACCCTACTTATCCGCACCGCACAATCTATTACTTTTTTTTGGACTTCATAGAGTCTATGGTGTATCCTGATAAATTGCATCATGCCTTGTAAATCAATATCCAGTGTGATATTGGTGAGACAGAGTGGCTCAGAATTGAACCGATAGGTTGCTGAAGCCGCCATACAAGTATGTTATGTCTGAAGTCGTTTCAAAAACAAAATTTCCCGGACCATTCTTCATAATAAATAAAATAAAATTCTATAGCTCTTGGAAAAATACCCTTTACTTGAATTTCGATATTAGTTTCTATTTTATTTTGACCGGGCGAGTGGAAATCTTGGCCTAAGTTCAGTGGTTCTGTCTGACAGCGAAATCCCCGACGTTTACCAATCTTTAGAAGTATTTTTTTCTTATTCCCAGCACCGACTTAGTGGTAATTTCCTTGCTCATCTCTACAGGTTTTTAGTCGATTCTTGTTAGCTTGACACATTATTTTAATCTCTTGCTGAAGCTATCGAACATTGTTCCTGAAAGGTGATACTCCCTATTTTCCTCTTAATACTCGTATCATATTATATTAAACAAAAAAAAAAATATTATATACAAGGATCTATGAAGAAATGTATGTAAGTACATAACCACCAAACTCATACTATTTTGTGTATAACATATGTAGATGTAAGAAACTTTTCCTCTAAAATAAAAAAATAAATATTTTTTAAATTTCCTTTTTTAAAAAAAAAGAAATAATTTATTTTCTCTCATTCCAGAATGGATGCAACGGATGACGCATAGCCATTATTGCACGATACTGATTCCGATAGCTATGAAATTAGCTAGCGCTTAATCTTCTTAAAATTATCCAAAACCATTCAACTTAACACCAAAAACTATAAAAGTATATTTTTTTCTTTTTTTGTTACTTTACATCCATATTTTGGTTGGCAACAATAGAAAGGAAAGTATGTACGTATTGGACATATCGGAGAGGAATCAGTATGCCATGGCCCGTCTGAAACCAATTTTAATTTCAGATTAGAATTTATTTTTATTTTTATTATATTTTTTTTTTTTTTTTATTTTATAACCAAAATTGACCAAGCATTTTGATAAAAGACCATGGGCGTGTAATTAGGCTGTGAAATTTTTTTAAATGAATGAACCAAAATTGAAAACGAAAACGATTAAAAGATACTTAAATTGCCGGTAGTAATGAGCCTTAAATACGTTGACTTTGTATATTTTTTAATATAAAATACAAACCTTCTACTTTATTAATTATTTTAAAGTAAAAGAGATACATAAATGATATTGAAGTCCCGAAAAAAAGCTTTTTGAGCATAATCAGATATTTACTATAACATTTTTAAAATTAGTAATTAAAATCAGGCCTACTTACTTAGAGTAAGTTCGGATAATGTGGAGTACCATTATTGTTTTAAGCAATATTTTTAAAACTAAAGTTTATTTTGAAAAGGTAAAGAGGTTTAATCGTTCTTTGGAATGTTGGAAAAACCATTTACTTACCCTTGTGCTTAATTTTCCTCAAATGAATTAAATATTTGCAAAAGTTTCAGATGCAAAACTGACCTTTTACAAAAGTGGCGGGTAATGTGAACCCATAGAGCGGGGAAGAAATAGATTAATAACAGCAGAAATAAATGTAGTTTGTTTAGATTTTTCCTTTTTATGAATGAAATACAAACTTATAGTTTTTTTCGTCATTTAAATTAATTTTAAATTAGTATAAAAACGTATTTAATCAATTTATCTTTTATTTCCATAGATATGTTAGTCAATCCTATCAATTTTTGCTTGTGTTATGACATGAACGAGATGCATTTTTCGTGACCCCATGAATGCGTTATAGTATCCTCAGTCAAGTCATCACCCCAAGATAAATCGCAGAAGTTACATTTAGTATCTCTTGAAGGTGGAAATTCACCAATATCATCTTCAGAATCAGCAAATAAAATTTTATAACGAGCAAGGCTATCATCTGATGATGAAGACTGGCGGCGTCTAGAAGTAGATGGTTTATTTAGCAGGGTCTTAGTTTTGACTGACTTTTGCCCTTTAATCTTTACAGGTTTTTCATTTTTTGCTGATTCCTACTAGTTTTAATCTTACCAGGCCTTGGAGTTTTGTTAACGCTTTCGTGTAGCCTACTCTTATAAGGTGGAGCAGTCGAAATTGCGGCTCCAGTTTTTCTTCCCCTGTTTGTGGTGGCCACCCTTTTCAATTTCGGAGGAGGAGCAATTTCCCAAGGAGTAACATGGGCTTCAGTTTGGCTCAAAATCGGAGTGCATTTTCTTTGGCTATTTACTTCTACCACAATATTCCGCATTTCACTAACATTTGATTTACTGTCCAATTTAATTTCCAAGCTCGGAGACTGCATCTAAATTGTGATTCATGTTTCGATTTTCAACTTCAACTTCTGATAATGGCTCAGGCTCAGGCTCAGGCTCGAATGCTATAAAATCAGCCTTCGGAAAAAATATTCCTATTGAAAAAGAAAATTCCGCTGCATTTGAACCCGCTTACTGCACCCTGCCAAGTTTGTACTTTAAGACAAGCTTTTTTTAAATAGCTGAGCTATATCGCCCAAGGTTACTTTTCGTCCAGCCTCTCTCATGAATCGTCTGATTTCTTCATTATAATATTTTTTAAGAGGCCCCATAAATGTCCTATCCAAAGGTTGCATCTTATGAGTGCAATGAGGGGGTAGGGAAACAATTACAACAAAATTTTGACGCACCAGGTCGATAACTTCCAGGTTTCTGATATGGCTATAGTGACCATCTAAAATTAAAAGGGCTGGCTGTTCTTCTGAAGGCTTGGAGAACTCCAGGAAATGACGGCACCACACCGTAAAAATGGGCAGCTGAATCCATCCAGAAATATGGAAAGTGGCCTTGGAGTCAGCAGTGGCGTTGTTCATATAGAGTGGGTTTTGTCTTTTTCTTGGAAATACAAAATATGGTGGAATAAAATTTCCACCTGCACTCAATGCAATTCACCACAGTTACTAGAGAACCACGTTCCGCCGATGTCAAAGCTCCTATTTGCCGTTTTCCTTTCTTCGCTAAAACCTGTGGCTGCTTGCTTTGTACTATGATGAGACCAGTTTCATCCACATTCCATACACTGGATGCTGGGAAATTATATTTTTCATACATTTCTTTTAAAATATCGAAAAATTTGTTTACGCTCTCTAAAGCCCTTAGCTCTATCGATTGAAGTACCCGTTGGAAGCCGAAAGCTTAGATCATTTTTGTGTCTTTTCAAAAAGCCATAAAGCCAATCTTTTCCTGCAGTTTTTTTGAGCCATCTGAAAAGCCTTGCTAAACCTCAAGAACGGTTTTCCATTTCATGTAAATATTTTACCAGCTCGTCTTCCATTGCAGTACTAGAAATTGGTTTTCGACCCAAGGGGATGGACAAAATTTCGCTAATAGACTTAACAGATCGTGCCATACGTTGCAATGTTGTTTTTTGTTTTGGCCGCCAGCTTCATACCCATTTCGTTATTCTTGATTGCAACTAGTGCCTTTTCCATTGCAGCGGTGTCCCATTTTCTCCCTTGTATTAATTTTTTTGGCATTTTTAGATGAATCTATAAATGTATGCATAATATAAGACCTCAACAAAAACAGATGACAAATGTGGAGTACTACTCCACTATACCCGCTTGTGCGTACTCCACATTAGCCTACAGCTATAGGTCATAAGAAATTTAAGCGAAACAGTAATACTCACCTTATATATACATAAAACACAAAATATCAAACGCGAAATAGAAACATTTACTATATATCCATTGAGCTGTTAGTTTTAAAAATATAAACTTTTTAATCGGAGCAAGAATTAACACCGACCTTACACCGAAACAAGAATCGTCGAACTACGTTAAATCTACAGCTCGTGAACACGTGGCAATGAAAGATTTGGCTCTCTGATTACGGAAACTATCATACAGTAATAACAGATCTCCCATTCTGCCAGAAAAATGACAAATGCAGGTGTCCACATTACCCGCCTACTCCACATTACCTGCCTACTCCACATTACCCGCCTACTCCACATTACCCGCCTACTCCACATTACCCGCCTACTCCACATTACCCGCCTACTCCACATTACCCGCCTACTCCACATTACCCGAACTTACTCTACTGTTCCTTCTTCCTGGTTCTCGTCGCAAACAGTCTAAAAATTTAATGTCGTTCATTTGGGAGTGCTCTTAGTGATTTAGTGGGCGATTCTGCCCCTAATATCGTCTTATATACTATAGTAGGGAGAGAGTCCATTTTAATTTTTTTAAAAACCATTAAATAGATAGCTGTCGGTCGGAAGGAGCAGGAAATTGACCAGGAAAAGACAATTTTGGTACCTCAAAGCTCGGGTTGTGCTACGAATACTCGTATCCATTCCTTGAATTTCGCAGTATCAAAAACTTCGAAAAAAGTGCTGAGCAGGTACCACAAGAGTGGTGTCAAAGGAATAAGTGTTTACGCGTTGTTTCTTATTCCTGAGCCATGGAACTACGACGTAGCTTTTAACAGGAATTATTTTTTTTCGAGGTTTGTCTGTTTCTAGATTATTGCATGGAGTTGAAGGCACTGAATGACTAATGGAACCCAAGAGCTTATGTCAACTCCTAAGTTGTTAATACGGTACAGGATTTCTTTTGACGTATCCATGA
This sequence comes from Volucella zonaria, assembly GCA_963966105.1. NCBI lineage: Eukaryota > Metazoa > Arthropoda > Insecta > Diptera > Syrphidae > Volucella > Volucella zonaria. The sequence goes on from OZ014530.1 coordinate 59,189,865, forward strand.
TGGTTTCCAAATCGAACGCACTGTCATTACGAATGGCTTTCATGGTCAACAATTTTTGGGTGTAGCTGTTGACTTGAATTTTGAAACATTTTTGACAATAGTTCCTGCTTACCGAGTGAAGAATTTTCCGCTCCTTGGGAAAGTTCATCTTAAATAACTCCAGGGGCTACCATCTTTTTTTCTTTTTCAAGGGATTTGATAGTGCTAAATATTTATATACAAATATGTATATCGCTGTATACTTATTTGCTAATTTGGTGCTTCGTTAGAGTCCGGAAACACATTGTCGTCCTGCGTGTGATTTAGCACTGTTTTCAAGTGTTCTTCTCAACTGTTTAGTTCGTACTTACTGGATATTTGGTTTTTTCGACTACTTGGACGACACGCCTCTTGCTTCTTTATGGTATATTGGGCTTCTGGATCGCGTATTTCTTCTGCCAAAGCCGCTACAATAAGCTTACTGATATATTACCAAGTTGTTGCCTAAAGCGGCATCTGCTTTGACTTTTTTGTCTGTTATCATCTTTCTCAGTCTATCTGCGATTATATTTGTTCAGATGCATCCACTTGTTGATTGTTTCTATGATATCTCCGTAGTGACGTGGTCCTTGAATTGTTGATAAACTGGGAAATTTGTTGGTGGTTCTTAGCAAACTTGCTTATTAGTGTTGACGGATGTACAATACTACGAAGTTGAATAGTGGCAATCATTGGACGTTGGCCGTGTTTAATTGGTGTTGGTGGTTAACCAGTATTGAAATCTCCTATGATGTCTCCGGAAGGCATTCACTTATGGACAGCGCTTGGTTGGCAGTAAAAATGTTCCTTTTCGTTTTCTTCGTTTTTCTGTCGTTTCTAATAATTTTTGCTATCCTACTCCGATTTTTATCTACCACTATTTAGTCTAGTTTTAAAGTTAGCATCTGTCCTGCTTTCGACTCGCTTCTGCTTGCGTTTAGTTTAGCAGAGTAGAGCAAGACTGTGTTTTTAGTGGGTCGTGTTGACTTTGTTGTAGTTGTTTGCGTGAACCTCCTCTCTAGGAAGAATAATCTAAATTTTGAAAAACTTCTCTTCAACGTTGGAGATAAGTATTCAGATTTCTTTGATGCAGTTATCATGACTTCTTCTCCACATTCATTGAACCAACCCCTATAAGATGATGTTACTTCCACAGTTGATTTCATATTTAAGGTATTTGTTTTTATCGTGGCTAACATTCAATCTAAAAATTACAAAGATTTGGTGTTCCTCAGGGATCCATCCTTAGACCTGTTCTGCTTGTAATTTTCATAATAATTCATATTCTTAAATTCTCTGACTAATATATTGTTTTGAAAATGGTATTACCCTCAATTTAGTTGCGTATAATACGTATACCAATTATAGGCCCAAAAGATCCGCTTTCTGAAATCGAAATTTGAAGCTTTTCTATAGAGTGTTTATTTTTTTAAGTGATACAACTTCCTGTAGGAATAACTGTTAAACTGGGCAGATGTGTATGATATTTTTGGAATACCATCATGGGAAGACTCACGTTTCAACACCGCTTATGTGTCGTAGAAGTTTGTTACAAGAATTTGCGTTTTGTTTGCCTAAGTTTTTAGAGCTCTTCATTCATTTTGTCGATGTAAGCAATACTTTTTTCAGATCATCATAGTCTGCCAGTACAATAACCATCCAATATGTCCTCGTACAGGGCGCATCGAAGGAAATAATGGGTCTTTCATTTAGCGCTTCCGATATTTAAATTAAATAAACCAAAGTGTGTGTGAGATATCATCGAAATTTTGTATTCATTCGAAAGGCCTATCGATGTCATTATGTATGGAATATACCATAGTTTAAATGTCCGCTGCGGGTTCTCTGGGTGGGGCGCATCCGGAATGTTCAATTTTCCACGATTCTGGCGCATAAATCAAGCTGAATTTGACGATCTCGGTGGCTAGTTCATATCACCTCCACACGAGATGACCATACCCTCGAATCGTTCGTGCAGAATTTCCAATGTGGCGTGAGCTGTGTGGCACGTAGCGCCATGTTGTTGAAACCACATGTCGTTGGTGTCCATGCCATCCAATTTAGGCCAAGAGAAGTTGGTAATCATCGACGTGGCCAACGTTGTTCTCAAAGAAATATGGACCGATGACGCCGCCATTCAGCCCAAAATTTACACCAAATAGAGACTTTTTCGGGATGCACTGAATGCTCTTGGATCTCATGTGGATTGGTATCGTCCCAAATTCGACAATTTTGTTTGTTTACGGACTCATTAATCCAGAAATGGGAATCATCGCTGAAGATGATTTTTCGATGGAAATTAGGGTCAGTCTCCAAATGCTCCAGGCCCATTCAGCGAACACACGTCGTTGTCTATAGTCGTTTACCTTCTGCTCCTGGGTCAGTTGAATTTTATACGGTTGCAGTCACGACGCAAGATTCGCCAAGTTATGGTCTCCGAAAGACCGAGTTCTTGTGAGCGACGCGAAATCCACTTTCACGGACAGCGGCTATTTTTTTTGCAGATCTTGCGTTTCGTCGGCGTACGGGTGTTGGTTTATCGTTTACTGAACTAGTGGACTCAAATTTATCCACCACACTGCGAATAGTCCTCTTGGTAGGACGATTATGGCGACCGTAAAATGGGCGAAGCGCGCGGAACGTTGCCCGAATAGAACACCCATTTTATCATTTGCACGGCAAAACAGACTGCCAATTTGACAGACGTAGCTTCAACAATATGGCCGCTATAAACTGTCAAATTTTGGAAGACCCTGTACATATAGCGGTGTGAACGATAGTGTGATCGAAGAACCTAACTTTTCAATTGCGTGCTGTTTTTAATCATATAGCCTCTACCCGCCTACTACTTGGGAGATTTTGTAAACAAATCACAAGGCTGTAGAATGAACTGTTGCAGTGGTTAAAGCGGATGTTAATCCGTGTTTTTTTTTTTTTATTGAAGAATCGTTTTCATTGAAGAGGCGCATATGTAGCCGCATTTGAAGTTAACTTTTGGAAACCCCTTACGTCCAGAAAAATGACACAGTTTGTGCGGTTTGCACGTTCGGGCGCCGCCGGTGGCATCATTGGTCCCTACTTTTTTCACAAATGAAGCTGGAACTTGCTTAAGAGTCAATGATGATCGCTATTGAATCATGCTCAACGAAAATGTCTTGCAAAATATGAATGATATTGATCCGGATGAGATATGGTTTAACAGATAGAGCTACGTGCCATTTAGCAGCCCAAACCATTTATTGAAATCAGAATTTGACGAGAAGTGATATCGGGAAACGGACTTGTTAATTGGCTTTTGCATTTCGTTTTTTTCTGTAGGGCCTGGATAAACCAGCAACTACTGACAACTTGAAAGCCAATATTATGACTATTATTCGTGACGTGCAAGCGGATTAACTCAACAAAGTAGTTAACAATTTGATTGGCAGGATAATAATCAAGATGGCCATATATCTGAAATTCTATTCAAACATTAAATGACAAAAATTTGTTAATCAGATAAAGGAAAAGTCATGGGCATTTGAGCATCATATTTCAAAATATTTTCTCTCAAGTTACCATCGTTATTCCGAGGAATTCTTGCGACTATCCTTCAACGTCTGATGCGGATTGAATCTCTCTCTTCACACAATTTCATTATTTCTCAATGCAATGTAAGGTTTTACTTGTTACAAAAATGCTCTTAATCTTCCGAAATTCACTGACATAAGTCAACGATTTAAGGCTTACATCTACTGATTTAATACTGATTGAAAAAAAAAAAAAAAACAAAATTATATATATCAACCTTTATATACTTACATACTTACTTAATATATGACTAACAAAATTCAAAAAAATTCATTGTTTACAAATTTATTATTATTATACAATTTTATTGTTTAGTTTAACTTTAAACCTGAACGAAAAAACTGTCATTTTCAGAAAAATTTTGAAAATAAACAGAAAAGATAAGAAAACATCACAAAAAACAAAACCATTCACAGACTATGTAAGGTGCCTTTATTTTTAAATGTTAAGTTAAAAACAATTGCGTAGTTTGTTCTTATTTTTTTGTTGTAAAGGAATGACGGTATTCGTAGTTCAGGCATTTACTCCTATTTTAAATAAAGAATTTTATTTTCTTCGAAGAACCACTTTACTTAATTTCAAAATTTATATTTTATTTATTTTCCCGGTTTTATTTTTGTAAATTTAACAGTATCATACGTACTTAATAATTTACACTGAGAAAAAAAAAATGTATAGAAATGTAAATAGTGTACGCATAAATGTTATGATTATTGATATTGTTATTAATGTGGGAATTTTTAATAAATGAAAAATATTGATGTAAAAGCAATGAGCGTATTTTATTCAACCCATTGTCTCCCAGCACCATTTGAAATAAAAAAAAACTCTATTATTTCTGTATTAAATTGTTGTCGTTGATTTTAGATAAGCTATCTTGTGGATCTCATTAAGCCTTAGCTACTCATCATATTTTCGTACACGCAAATACCCATTATGGGTAAATTTTACCCAATATTTCCAAATATTTTTTTCAACCTCAAATTTCAGAAAATAGTTAAGTAACTAACTAACTAAAGAAATCTAAATAGAATAAATAAGCTTTTATGATACAAGGTAAGCTTTTTAACTTGAGACATTCAAATTACTCGAAAAATACGCGATATCGCGAAAAATGTTTCAGACAAAAGTCACAAGGTTCTGAGGGGGACATAAGATGGTGACCACGAGTTTGACCTTGAGACCATGTTCAAGGTCAAACGAAGGTCACTTTTGACTTCTCAAATGATAATTCCTGATTTTCATTGCTCAGTCGTGTGCCCCATTCGGGAAAGGTCTTATTCATTCAGTGCTAGATACCACTGCACTGGCACGCCTAAATCATTAATCGGTTTCCAACGTTATTAGGGTGTTACGAGTAGAAGGTCGAGATTTGTTTTGAGGAAGTCATTGCCTCGAGTGAAGTTAAAACTCAAAGAAATTTCAGATAGAGACAAATTGTCCTAAACTTATCTGAGAGTGTATGATGTGCACTCTGCCCTTTTTTTCTACTTGAACGGAACTGTACTTCATTTAGAAGTTCGATATTTGTTTTGAGGAACTGATTATTATTAGTACCGTTTTCCAGATTAATAATGCAGGCTATTTCAATTCAAGAGAAAATTGAAATGATATTGATTTATGGAGAAAGTGGAAGGAACATCGATGGTGCTGTTGCTCTTTACGCCCAACGTTTCCCAGACCAGATGCTATCGCGAGCTTCCTTTTATCGGGTCATCCAACAATTCACTGGTGAAGGAAGTGTTCAACCAGAGAAAAGGAATCGGTCAGATAATTTGGTTGTTGAGGACAATGAAATAGCAGTGTTAGCTGCCGTTGCACACGATCATCACATTAGCACTCGCCAAATAAGTCGTGAATCAGGAATTTCTCAAACGACTGTCTGTAAGATATTACATCGGCATAAATTCTCGTACCATCCTTATCATGTTTCAATGCATCAAGAACTTTCTAGTGAGGATTTTCGCAACCGGGCTTCCTTTTGTCAATGGGCACTTCAGCAAATTGAACGAGACCCCCTTTTCTTCGCCAAGGTGCTATTCTCTGATGAGCAGACTTTCACCAATAACGGTACGGTCAATTGACATAATATGCATTACTGGGCTACCGAAAATCCTTTTTGGTTGCGACAAGTTGAACGCCAGCACCCTTGGAGTGTTAATGTTTGGACGGGAATTATTGGGGATACTCGTAAATTAATATTTTATTGAAGGCAACTTGAATGGCGAAAAGTATGCAAACTTCTTGCGGGACCATCAACGATGGATCGGGCGAGGGGGTCCGAGGCAATGGCCTGCTAGATCACCCGATCTTACGCCACTTGATTTCTTCTTGTGGGGCTACTTAAAAAGTGAGGTTTACAGAAAAAAGCCAACAACACGTGAGGTCATGAAAAGACGAATAACTGAAGCTTGCCGGAAGATTACGCCAGAAATACTTCTCAGTTCTGTTGGTTCATTTAGAGCGCGGATAGATAAGTGTATTGAAGTGAATGGTCACATTTTTGAGCATTTATTGAAATAGTCTCGGGAAATAAACGTCGAAATGGGAAGAATTCAATGATTCAACAGTGGGAGGCAAGGGGACCCATTCTAATTAATCACCCCGAAGGAAACAAAATACTGCTACGTCCACGTCGTTGTTTCTGGGTTATGCTAAACGCAGTATGTAAAAACAAATGCCAAGCCTACGAGCAATACGACTGAGCAATGAAAATCAGGAATTATCATTTGAAAAATCAAAAGTGAACTTCGTTTGACCTTGAAAATAGGGCCCAAGGTCAAACTCGTGGTCACCATCTTATGTCCCCTTCAGAACCCTGTGACTTTTGTCTGAAACATTTTTCGCGATATCGCGTATTTTTCGAGTAATTTTGATGTCTCAGGTTAAAAAACTCATCCTGTATAATATGAATAAAAATAATTATTCATCTACTCGTACATCGACATCGACGATGCCGTTTGAGATGGCTGGGACATGTAGGTCGAATGAACACTAACACTCCAGCCCGCAGAATATTCGACTCTAATGCGGAGGGACAACGCAGTGGAGGAGGGCCTCGCCTTATGTGGCGCACGCAATGGAAGGGGACCTCAACTAACTTGGAGTGCGCAACTGGAGGCAGTTAGCCAAAGACCGCGCTAATTGGAGAGGCTTATTGGTTGAGGCCCACGTCCACCCCGGACTGTAGCGCCACCTAAGTAAGTAAGTAAGTAAGTAAGTAGGTAAGTCACGCGAATTCATTTGCCATACGTCTGTTCTCTGAGGTTCATGATGCTATTTTCATCTTCTTAATACTCGCGCTTATGAATTTAGCAACTCAAGTACGATTAGACGTGGACAGTACGATCAAAGAGGTATAATAGCAAGAAGTTTAAGCACAGGCAGGTTGATGCCGCACAGTGCCTTGCCTAATCGTAGAACATCGGCCCACCTACCAAATACGCCCAATGCTTTCAAACGTGCTTAAGAAAAGGCAATTGCAGAGAGAGGATCGGTGAAGTTGTACATATACCATATTCCGTCAATATTACCGTTGTATTGGGTCTACAAGTAAGTTTCCAGGGTTTTTTTCCAAAATTTGAAGTTTTATTATGAAAGCATAGTTACAATGCTTTATTCAAAGTATCGTCCATCGGAAGCTACAACTTTCCCCCATCTTTCTGGCAATTTATGAATTCCGGACCAAACAAATTTCTCGTCAATTTTTGATTTCCTCTACTGAGCTGAAGCGTATTCCCGTAAGAGCGTTCTGCATCGAACGAAACAAGTGGTAGTCAGATGGTGCCAAGTCTGGACTGTAAGGCGGGTGAGACAGAATTTCCCATCCACTATTCTCCAAATAGTTTTTCACCGAAACCGCAACATGTGGCCGAGCGTTGTCGTGATGGAAAATGACGGACTCATGCCTGGTCTCATATTCTGGCCGTTTTTCTTTTAATGCCCGCTTCAAACGAATTAGTTGGGTTCGATATAATGGTCCTTTGATGGTTTCACCACTCGGAAGCAGTTCGTAGTAAACGACACCCTTTTGATCCCACCATATGCAGAGCGTGACCTTATTCACGTGAATATTTCGTTTCGGCGTCGATTGGGCGGACATGCAATAACATTTCGGACATGCAAAATCGCCGTTCGAGTCTCTTGGCTTCAGTTCGTACGGCACCCAGTTTACAACCTTTTGAATGAATCCCAGTGCTTTTAGGCGCAGGGAAACGGCTTGTTGCGTGACGCCCAATGATGCAGTAAGTTCTTGTTGAATCTGACATGGATCCTCATCCAGTAAAGCGTTCCAATTCGGCTTTCCGGGGCGATCTTTGTCTTCAACTCCAAAATCACCACTTTTGAACCGTTTGAACCACTCGCGGCACATCGATTCACCAATACATTCCGCCCCATAAGTTTCCGAAAGCAAACGATAGGCCTCAGCCGCACTTTTCTTCATATTAAAGAACAAAAGCAGCGCTTACCGCAAATGACGTTTATTTGGCTGGAAACTTGCCATGATTTTGCTCGATAAAATGTACGACACTGATAGGACTGCTCAAATATAACGCTGAAAAGTTGTTGACAGATACAAAACCTACAAATAAAACACATGTGGTCTGACATTTCTGCCCGGGATCCACTGGTGGCGCCATCTCTGACAAACGCTGGAAACTTACTTGTAGACCCAATACATAGAAATAAAATGCAAAATGTTGGAATAATACTGGTCAGGATTCTGTGTCGGACCCTAAGTCATTGCGGTAAAATTTGCCACAACAAGCTGGGATTTTTTCGTGAACACTTTCGCCTCATCCTTTCGAACCTTTTCCCTTTGAATAGTTGTTCTTCCTACATCCAAGACACTGTACTCTCTCAGTGTCTTGGAAGGACAATATAAACAGGTAGGACGGACGGTCAAAGTCACCAACAGAGGAGGCAGGCGGCCCGCTACATAGGATATTTTTTTTTGCAAGGGTCCAGCGCAAAATAGTCAACCAATGACCCCCGTCTTGCTCTGTCTCCCCTAATGGGTAGCCCCCTGTCTCGAGCAGAGCCATGGCATTCCGCTCCATCCCTCCAGCTCCTAACCCCTTCGCTTTTTTGACCCGTCTTCTCTGTTGTGTCCGTGATCGCTTTGGAGGAACGTATTTGTGGAAGGCACCTGTGGATTCTGCCAATCCTGGACTTCTGCCTTTACGCTCCTCGGAGGTGACAAATATAAGTGGAGAGTCAAAGGAACAGAGGACGTCAAGAGATAGAAGATAAAAGTAAAGCAGGACAGGATCAGAGAACAATAGGGAGAGTCAGGAAGATGAGGGAGGAAGGATACCAAGCAGCAGCTAAGTATTGCGTTGTGAGATTGTGTAGTTGGATCCCGGTAGGCTTTTGCACGCGTAGAAAAAAAAAACACCCGAAAAAAAGGACAAACGGGACACGCGACCCGCTTCCCATTCGGGAAGACCGAAGATAGCTGCTCACTCTGAAGCGGTAGTTTAACTGCCATTCAGTTAAATTTTGATACCGCTCAATCGATTGCGTCATACGAGATTCCGATCAATAAATCGCTGGTTATAACATGACTTTTGTGGTTGTTTCTCCTTTTCATCTTTTTTTTAAGGATTCGCGATTTCTTTTCAAAAAGATTGTGCGGCGCCTACCTATACGTTTGGGTACTATTTTTGAGATTTGCTATTGCCGCAGATTCTTTTTTTTTAACCGTAAACCCAACCCTAGCTGAGCAGCCGAAAGTGGCAGCACTTAACCCGCTGCCTGTTGCAAATTTCTCTTGGGCTTTCTTTGTTGACATAACATTCCGCCATTATCGATCAAACCACCACCTGTGTGGTTCGGATGTTTAAAAAAAAAATGTTTTTATTCCTGCCGACAGACCGGCTACCAATGTGTAAGTTTTAGCTTAGATATTGTTTCAACTCCGGGAAAAATAAAATTGCAACAGTATGTTTAATGCCCGAGCATCTTCTCATAGAAAGTAGCAACCTGTCGTCAGATGGTATCAATCAGCATATTTTTTTGATCTCGGCTTTAATTGGAAATAAACTTCTTATGGTAGCACTCGGCATTTGATCATAAAGAGACCACAACGAATTCCCCATCCGGAAGCATAGTAAAAGTAACTTATTTAATATTTCCGTCCACTCAACCGTTTACGACTATTTAATTCGATTTCGCAACTTTTTACGCCACAGTGTGTCTGCTTCACTAGCCAATGTGATTTCTTTCGGAAGGTGAACCATGTTTCTCTTGTTGGTCATTGGAATTGTGCTTTACTTATCGTCAGCCAAATCCATTGTGGTGGAAGATAATACGATTACGTACTTCAAACTACCAACACTAAGTGTGTTAAATACTCTTGGTTGCAACACTGGGAAGCTCAGTGGAAATTTCATCTTAAAATGTCCACGAAGTACACCTGGGAGCAAAGTGGAATCAATGAAAACTTGTGCCATAGTAAATGAGAAACACTTTGCTAAAAAACCTGTTAAGCCATTTTGGAAGTTATTAGGATTTTCCGACACAGAACAGTCTCAGAAGCAATCGAATGAGAAGTTTTCAGAAGCATTGCTACCAGATGGAGTAAATCAAAAAAGTTTCCAAGAATATAAACATAGAAGACGGGGTCAAGCAGTGAAAGGATATCATAACATTTATCACAGAGATGAATTCGTTCAGGATCACATATTTTATGATGATCTGGATCATTCAGGAGGTTTCTCAAATCATGGAAAAACTCTTGACACTGAAGAAATCTAAAGGTCTTTTCAGATTTCTACCCTTATTATTGTACATATTTGTTACATATTTTTTTACACCAAGAGAAAACATTTATATAAAAAAATTACAAAAATAAAGGACTGGCATTTATTTGGTGGTTAAGGGAAATTCCCTGCTGGAGTTATTGGTCTGAAGTTTTCAGCAATTTTCATTTCTGTAGGTTCCTGACCCTCAATCGCATATAGTTAGTCTTTCACTATACCGCTTGGCTTAAATACTCAGCCCTATTCTGCTAAACATCGGGGGGAATGATCGTTCGAAAATCGAAAACTTCTATTCCACTGAACATTCGAAGGGAATCATTTCTCGTCGGTAAGTTAGTTTGCTATCGAATCGAGTTTTCCATACAAATCTGTCATCGAATCATCCGCAAGTATTTTGTTGCGTTTGTGATTTACGGTCGAAAGTTTGGGAGTAAAAAATGTAAGTAAAAAATATTTAATAAAGGTGTTTCTGAAAATACTATTGGGGAATTGTTTTATTGTAGGAAGAAAATAACAAATTGTGACCAATTTGGTGTGATGGTTGGACTCATGAAGGAAAATGTAGACATTGTGCAAAATAGAAGCAAAATAACTCCAGAGCAAATAAAACAATTTTGGGAAATATTACAAAGAAAAATGAATAGCTTAGGTCCACCCATCAAGGAAGTTGTGGAGTGGAAAAAGGTAAGAGAAATTTTAATTTGTATTCAAATCGAGCGACTACAAATCGATTATAAAAAAGAAACTGACGTTAAACAAAAGAGAGCTGCATGCGACTGGGGGTGGGCCCAATAAAATTATACAATTCACCCCAGAAGAGGAAGACGTTATTGCCCTTACTAGTTTGAAGGAATGTATAGATGGAGTTAGAGGGGCGAAATCTTTCGGAGTCCAAAAAAACTGGGGAATTAAAACGTCGACGTACCACAAGTTCAGAACTTCCATTCAATGAGTTCGATGACCTGGATAATATTTCTGTTAACGTAAGCAGAGACCAAGGTAAAATATTTTTTTATGATGACATAATTCTTAATTCACTCTTCTTTTTTAGAATCGAAAGCAAGTTGTTCAAAAATTCATAAAGAGCAACCACGAATGAAGGAGGCATCTCTGAAAAAATCCGACAGATTTGCTAAAATCACAAATCGAAATTCAACGAGATCTTTGCAATACCGTTAAAAAAGGGATAGAACAAAGTAACGAGAATGCACAAAGTGAGCAGAATAGCAGTCGTAGAATTTACAAGGCACTAGAAAGTATGGAGAAAACAAACAGAGAAGTGCTCAAAGAAATAAAGCGGCATAATGGTGTAATGGAGAATTTCACAATGGAAAAATTAAAAGTAAAACAGCGAATACTAGAGTTGGAATTAGAACGCCGAATGAATTAATGTTAATTTCCTTAAAATCATGTAAATCGTATATTTAATAGATTATTGTCTAAATATTTGTTTTGTTTAGACTGAATAATGTTTTTTTATATATATATACATTTCATGTTTTATTATTGCTATAAAAAACTATATTTTATCTTTATAAATGAATTCAACTGCCTTTTTTAACTGTTTGTTCCTGTATTTCAAAATATATACGAGGGCGGGTCAATAATTTCGGACCTCTTTACCGAAACAGCAACACTGCTCCTGTCAACAGGCATCTGTCAGTTGACTCCTGTCAAAATTTAAACTTGCTGCGTCAGTTAGTTTGTGTTTGACAGCTATTTTTATCAGACTACTCACTAATTTGAGGAGAAAATGGAAAAAAGTGAATTTCGTGTGCTTATTAAGCATTATTTCTTGCGAAAAAAAACCATTACCGAGACCAAGGCTAAGCTTGATAAATACTGTGGGGACTCTGCACCATCGATTTCAATGGTAAAAAAGTGGTTTACTGAATTTCGTTGTGGCCGTACAAGCACTGAAGATGCCGAACGTCCTGGACGCCCAGTTGAGGTCTCTACACCGAAACAATCGAAAAAATTCACGATATGGTGTTGGTCGACCGAAGATTGAAAGTGCGAGAGATTGTGGAAGCCGTAGGGATCTCGCATGGCTCAGTGGTTTCAATTTTGAATGATCACTTGGGCATGAGAAAGCTTTCCGCAAGATGGGTGCCGCGTTTGCTCACAGTCGACCACAAACGCAATCGTGTAATAACTTCACAGGAAGGTTTGGCGTTGTTTAATCGCAATATGGAGGAGTTTTTGCGCCGTTTTGTAACCGTGGACGAAACATGGATCCATCACAACACACCAGAGAACAAACAACAGTCAAAACAGTGGGTTTCTAAGGGTGAATCGGCGCCAAAGAAGGCCAAGGTGGGTTTGTCAGCCAATAAAGTTATGGCGACTGTTTTTTGGGATGCACGCGGGATAATCCACATTGAATACCTTCAAAAGGGAAGAACAATCAATGGGGAATATTATGCCAACTTATTGGACCGATTCAATGACGATTTGAAACAAAAACGACCTCATTTGGCCAAGAAAAAAGTTCTTTTCCACCAAGACAATGCAAGGGTGCACACATGTGCAGTTGCCATGGCAAAAATCCATGAATTGGGCTATGAATTGCTCCCTCATCCACCCTATTCTCCAGATTTGGCTCCGAGCGACTACTTCTTGTTCCCAAACCTGAAGAAATGGCTTGGTGGAAAAAGATTTGACTCCAATGATGAAGTCATCTCGCAAACAGAGGCCTATTTTGAGGACCTCGACAAATCATTTTTTTTGGAAGGGATAAAATAATTGGAGAAGCGTTGGACAAAGTGTATAGAGCTCAAGGGAGACTACGTTGAAAAATAAAATTATTTTTTTATCAAAAAATCTGTTTTAATCCAAAAGTCACGGACTTATTGACCCGCCCTCGTACATATATGGATAATTTACATTATTTCGTTTCTAATTCTTATCGCTTCGGTCGTGAGTTGGGATGGAGTTGTTTCATAAAATTCACTATGCGCTGTGCATTCAGGTTCAGTCGATACGATTGGCTCATCCCACGATATTTCAAATTTTCTGCAGACACTATGCAAAGCACAGCATACATTTACAATTTGTGTAGCTCTTTCTGGCTCATATAGCAAGGATCGTGTTCGATGTAAGCATAAAAATCGGTTTTTAAGTACTCCAATCGTTCTTTCAACAATATTCCGACCAATGCTGTGTTGACTGTTAAAATTCGATTCGGAGGAATGTACTTCAACCGATCGAAACGGTGTCAAGAGCCAAGGACAGTGCGCATATCCCGCATCACCTATAATATGTACATATTAAAGTAGAATACTACCCATTGGAAAAAATAACATCCCTTACCTAATATCCTGAAATTATGCTCTCCGTGCTGGTACAGGTGTGAGAAGTATGTACTTGCTTCAGTATTGCTCCAAATTATGGAATCGTGATTGCTTCCGAGAAAACGTGCATCTACATATCGAATCATTTGATTATGATCGCATATCTAAAAAAAAAAATATACTCGTACATAAATAAAGAATGAATATAGTTTTATGAAGTACTTACCAATACTACATTGAGGCTATAAAATCCTTTTCTGTTATAATACAGCTGTTTATTTGTACATGGCCCCTTAATAGCCACATGGGTTCCATCAACACACATCACAACACCAGGAATATCAGATTTTTAAAAAAAGTATTCTTTTGCCTCTTGTTTCTCATTTGCCCTCATCTGTAGATTGATCCATTCTGGGCACAATTGTCTCTCAAGACTGTCCAAAACTTGCTTGAAAATTTTTGAAAATGTTGATTGAGCTACATTGATGTCAAAATCTTTTCCAACTCCATGCTGCAAACTTCCTTCGGCAAAATACCTTAAGCAGGCCGCTAATTTTTGTTTTGCCGTAATTGAGTCGGCTCTAACACCGGCGGGAGATCAGACTTCAAAATGTTCAAAACATATTGAAAAGCCTTTTTATTTAGCCGAAAGTTTTTGATAAATCTTTGAAAAACAATCTATTTGTATTCATATTTTATAAATTTTCTCAGGGGTTTCTTACGTTTCTTTTGGTATATCCATTATATCTTGTTGTTTTTTTACGGATGTTACTTCGTACCCTTCTATTTGTATCGTCCCGCGTTTGATTTAAAAACGGGAAATAAAAAGCCACATTATCCATTTTTTAATATTTAAATCAAATTATTTTATTCTTCACCAACAAAATCTCCTCAAAACAAATGAAGTAAAACTTCACAGGATAGACGTTTTCGAAATAATTTCGAATAAATATCGGCAAGGTAGTGATCACCCGTATAGCAGAATAGCAAAGTTGAGTGAAAGTGAATCGAAGAGGTGAATTGATCGTTCGATCCGCCGTTTAGCAGAATAGGGCTGCCTGAAAATTTTGCGTAAACACCTATTAATGACATAACAAGTTTCCATATTAAATAGCAGATTACACATTATACATTCTGTCCAAATATAACCAGGTCTGAGTTAATAAAAATAACACAAATAAATTAATCATCAAAATTCATTTTGTCTCCTTCAAAATAGGCTGCTTATAGGATCGTCCAGGATCGTCTTCAGTTCTCTCAGCGAATTTTCTTTTACGTTTTGGATCGACTCAAAACGGGTCCCACGAAGTGGTAATTTGAGTTTCGGAAATAGGGAAAAGTCACAGGGTGACATATCTGGACATATTGGTAGCGTTTTTGGTCAAAAACTTGCACACAAGGGCAGATGTGTGATATGGTGTATCATCGTGGTGCAAAATCCAAGAGTTCTTCTGCTACAATTCCAGTCTTTTTCAGCGGATACTCTTCCTCAAATGCTTCATAACGCTCCAATAATATTGTTTATTCACTGTTTGACCCACCGGAAGAAATTCCGAGTGAACACCACCACGCATAACGAAAAAAGTAAACAAAACCTTGATTTTTGAGCGAAAAGTTTTTAACAACTTCACGGCCCTCTTTGAACGCTCTGTACCACTGAAATGTTCTTGTTCTCGATATTACAGAGTCCCCGTAGGCGTTCTCCAACACCACAAAATTTCAAACAAACGCTGTGCTCCATATTTTTTTCCATAGTAAAAACCGCCATAGCACTTTGGGTACTGACATTATGACAGTTGGCGCCCAAACTCAGCGTTTTACTTAGGAAACCATTAATGCCGGTCGCTTGAATGACTCAGTCCCGGTTATATTTTGACAGATGTATAATTGAAAGAAGAAATGTTTTTAAGCCATGAGTGAGGGATACATATAAAGGGTGTTTTTTTTAAGAGTTATAGATATTCAATATGAAATAAGACACTTGAAGCTAAAGTTAATGTCCATGACATTTACTTTATGAAATAGTTAATTTTATGCCATTAGTGTTTAAATATGACATCGGCATATGCGTGCCACGGGTAGATCAAATGAAAGTGTAACCGCGGAGTCCAATTTTCGACAACTTTACCGAGCAACTGGGGCCGTATATCAGCAATAACACGGCAGATGTTGCTTTCCAAATCGTCCAACGTCTCTGGCATATCGACATAGACTAGCGACTTCACATACCTCTAAAGAAAGTAGTCTAAAGGTGTGAGATCACAGGATCTTGGAGGCCAGTTCAGAGGTCCTTTACGCGAAATTATGCGCTCAGCAAATGTTTCCCGCAATAAATTGATGGTGTCGCGCGCCGTGTGGTATGTTGCGCCATCTTATGGAAACCAATGCTCTGTCACGTCAATGCCATTCAACTGCGGAAGGAAGAAGTCAGAAATCATGTTTCTATAGCGCGCTATAACATTCTGGCCGGCATCGTCCTTAAAGAAATATGGGCCGACGATTCCACCAGCCCATAAAGCACACCAAACAGTGAGTTTAAATGGTTGTAAAGGCGTCTAAACAACGGTTTCTGGGTTTCCTTCACTCCACATTTGGCAATTTTGCTTGTTAACCAAAAATGGGCCTCATCGGAGAACAAAATTTTGCGTTGAAAATGAGGATTAAGCTGAATCATGTTTTCGGCCCATTTACCGAACCTACGACGCGTATAATGGTCAGGCGATCTCAACTCATGCACTAGCTGGATCTTATAAGCTTTTAAGCCAAGATCCTTCCGTAAAATCTTCCACAAGTGGATGTTCCGAATAACTTACACAGATGGACGATTATGTCGACCCTAAAATGGACGTAGTGCACGATAAGTTTGGCGAACCGAATCATCTTTTTTAAAATAAGTTTGCACAATTTGCACCCGCTATTCTTGCGTTAGTCTATTTATCGTAAAATGGCAAGACGTCCTAACTACAAGTCAACTTTTAACTGTCAAATTGATAATCTGTAGAAACAGCGTTGCCAGTTTAAAAACCCAACCCCTAAAAAAAACTTTTATATATATTACAGTGTAAAATACATTATGGTATATTTAGCGTCAGAGAATAGTGCTTAAGCTGGTTAGCCAGAAAAGGGCATAGGATGTGATATTGTGAATGCCGTTGGGGCTGCAGTTAAACATGAAGAGGGAGCAACTGAAAACAATGTGTCATATCGTTTGGATAGGTTCGCCATCGTCACATACAGTAGTCTCTGCAGAGGCCGTGCTCGCCTGTATCCTATTTAGTTGTGTAAATGTTTGCCGGGGTAGGCTGAATCCTGGTACGCCAACAGTAGGGTTAACTGGTATTCGGGACAAAAATCTTCGGTCTTTTCCCCACTCTTCATTGATGTTAAAATTTGACACCTACTGACTGTCCTAGTCGCTGCCCTCAGAGCTGGATTTCTCGATTTCATCTGATATGAGTTCTTTTCGTTGGAGTAAATGTACTTACTTCTTACAAAGAACTAGTCCTTTGCATTCTTTATAAAGTTACTTTTAATAAAATTTCTCGGTCTTACGAAGTAAGATGAGTAAGCGCATCAGTAATAAGCTGCCTACAGTAATAGAACCCACCACGACAGCCGAGTACTTGCATCCTGATGCGAGCGTAAGCTCGTTCTCAGAGATAGTGCTCTGCGGTGTCGTCATCACTTTCACAGCAAGCATCGCAGAATATTGACTCACTGATGCCCAGCACACTTAAGTCCTTTGCAAAAGTGTAATGCCCTATCACGACGCCAGTTAGCAACCTGCAGTTTTTTCTGCTGTAGTATTTCCTGCTGCATGTTGCTTACTTTTTAGACCATGATGTAAGGGGATGGAGATTCATCAATGCGTCTAGAGTAGAGCCAGGAGTGCTGGTAAGATAAACCGTTCTTTGGAGGCTGGTTAAAACAGCAGCCATGTATTTTCGAGGAAGCTTATCCCACCAGACAACCGACGCATACGATATAATTGGCCTTATCATAGCCGCGTAGATTCAAAATACCCTTCTCAGTGACATTCCCAATGTCTTGCCGATAGCTCCTCTGCACTGCCAGAAGGCCGACAGCGCCTTAGATACTTTCGACCCAACATGTTTAGTCCAGAGAAGATTGTTATCCAAGATGACACCCAAAGACTTAGTCTCTTTGGAGAATTGGATGGTGATGCCTTTAAGCACTAGACGAGTCAGACCAGGCAGCTTCCTCCTTCTCGTAAACAGAACAACCTCAGTTTTGAGAGGATTGACTGAAAGCCCATTACTGGTGCACTAGTCGTCGATCACGGCTACGGCTGCTTGCACTTTAGAGCAGACAATCGCTGGACAAATCCAATAGACAGTACAGTTACATCATCCGCGTATGATTGTGCATAGACGTCAGAACTATTGAGCGCGTTGAGCAGTATGTCGACAAACATGCACCATATCAGTGAAGATGCCGTCTTGCAGGCAACTGCTGTTTACACCCGCCACTACATATTGGCCGCAGCCAGCATCCGCAATCAATGTTCTATTCACCAGTATTGCTTTTATCCACAAAACTAGTGATTCGTCTACGCCGTGTTGTCTGGCCGTATTACGCATGCTGTCAAAAGTTGCGTTTTCGCCTTCAATTCTGCCTACCAGATTCTGAAGCGCACTCTCGCAGGACCTTCCGCGTTGGTAGGCATGTTGCAACGCCAACAGAGAATGCATTCGCGTGTTGTTTTATTCAGCTGACTAGTAGTCTCATTAATGGGAGTTGGTTGTGAGCTAGTTGTGAGCTAGTTGTGATTAGGTTACATAGTAAGTGAGCCTGAAGCATGAGATGGGGAGTCTCTACTTTCAAATCAGTGTTGGTGCCATAAGATTTTCTGAATGATTCCAGCCTGGTTGATCTTCCCCTTTTGAGGATTTTGACCAGCCTACTGGTTACACTGGCAGTTAGGATCTTATTGCAAAAGTCTTTATAAGATGCACTCTTCCAAATCCGAATAAGCTTCTTATGTTATTTTTGCTTCGATCTGTAAGGATTCCAGTCTTTCTCCAAATTAGTCTTAAGTGACCTATTTAGGAGTTTTCTGGTGTGTTTACGAAGACGCTGCAGATCTGCGTTCCACCAAGGAACGAGGATTGCTTTCTAGCTAGGCATGCTACTCCAAAACGCTTGTTATGGGTACAGTTCAGGTTCCGAACTGCTTCCTCCAGATTTTCGTTTGTCGTTGTCGAGCTCCTCTTCCTCTTGGATTTTTGCGGATTCCTCTTGTTCAACAAGGTTGAGACCTTGCATCCGATTCTAAATTCGATGTACCTATGGTCTGACAATCTCCTTAGCATACCTGTTGGTTAAAATTAAGGCGATTACTTTCTGTCTTACTCTCATAATAAAAGTTGGCCGAGAGCCAACATTGGTGGCAGCCAGGCCAGACGATAGTATGAAACCCAGGAGATGATTGCCTCTCTGGTTGCACTTGCTACTGCTCTAAAAAGAATTCTGAGCGCTAGCATCGCAGCATATGATACATAGGTCTCATCTTTCTGGAGTAACAATATTCAATGAGTTTGGCTACGGTGTGGTGGCAATAAAGAATCATAGGGAAAATAGGCAGACGCAACGACCCATTTGTACCATTTTCCGTTCATTTCGTAGCTTATGCCTGCAGCAACTAAATCTTGGTTGCAAAGTTGCAGAAGTTTATATGCTGAGAGTGAGTAAGAGACAAATTATCGGTCTTATAGTGGTGGGACACCCCTTAAACGTCCGATGCATTTATTCCACACCCATGGACACAATGTGAGATTTTGTATTAAATACGTAAGGCCTCCTACATATGAGTGCAGTAGCTGACTTGGAATCGAAATAGTGTTTGCACTCAGCATCGTTCAGACTGTTGTTATTGCCAGCCTTCCCAATTTGAAGCGCTAGAGAAGAGAGCAGCATCTTTGTAGGTGCGCCGATCTCGTCCCCTTTACCGTTTCGTCATTTTCATAGAGATTGCTTTTCCAGCGACGTCCAAGTTCCGTCTACCAGGGCTACAACTCGGTCTGGGTGCAGTGAGAATTTTACCGCATTTGCCGATTTCCGTTAACCATAAGTACGACCTCTGCTGATTGTAGCATTGGCATTATCCGGAAATCGTGTGGAAATAAAACGACCGCTGGCTTTGGTTTCGTCGATAGATTTAAGCGCTTCATGCGATTTCGGTTCACTGGACCCGCAGCCCTTATTGGTTGTAGCACCGATTTCATCCAGGCATCGTTCACGGACAGATGCATCGGCAGAGGGAGTCCCGGAGACTTTCTTCCTCTTGACCTTGTGCGGGACATAGTTTCTAGGTTTTCAACGTAAATACCAGTCGTGTAGACTTAAGTTTAGGTGATGCCCATACATCCATGGGAGCAAGGATATACTTTGCCATCGCTCTGCTGCCTTCCTAAGATACCCAAGCAGAACTTGTGTTGTAGGCACAAGTCCCACCCTTGGTCTGGGTCGAGGCCGATCTAAAACCTCTTACTGTTCTTAGGGTCACAGCAACAGGAGGATCCTTCCCACGACTTAGGGTCGGCCTACCCCAACAAGTCAGGCCCGGAGCGAGATCAGGGGGCTCCTGACTTCCATGGTACAGTGATTTCAGTCCTGGCAGGGACTGCTGGTGTTCCTGCCGCCAACAAGACCTATGACTGGCAACTTGTAACTGATCAAATCGTAGCAACTTTCGGTGGCGTCATCTGAAGACGTTTACGATAAGACCAATCAATATGCTCAGCCCCCGCTTTCTCTTAGACAACGTCATTGATGGGCGAAGCCCTGATAATTGGCGGGGGCAGCTTTGTGCGGGGCAGAAGGAGAGGGCGCAGTTTCAGATCCGAGAAATTGGTAGGTTTCAGTGGGCGAGTCAGACTTTTAGCACTCGCGGATTCGACGGCACTTGCCATCTTTTTGCGTCGTGCGCTTGCCCTACGTCTCCGTTTCCTCTTCAACTGCTCTTTAGACCGTAGTTTTCAGAGTGTGCCTCTCTGGGGCCCATTCCGCCTTTTCGTTTTTCCGAGACAAATCGCCAAAATCAACACCCTGACCAACCACTGTTCTATTCTGATGGAGTTTAACCATAACTACCAGTGTCTCTCCTGTACTCTCTCCGTAGTCCCAACTCAATCTACCGAACGTATCGTAGAAAGAGCCACATGAGTCATCGGAATCTAGTGATCCAGTAGCTTCTGGGTCAGCGCCTATATCGCCGGCGAGTTTTGGTAGTTTGTTGGCTGAGGCCTCCGGAATCCGTGTCCCCGCCCGCAGTCAAAAAGACCAAGGGTGGACTGCCACTATTGCGAGTACCAGCTGGAGTAGTTTTACGTTTAGATCGGACGTCTTTGCCGCTTAGTTCGACGTCTCACCTGAGTCCCATTCAGAAACTTACCACCTTTGACTCTTAAGCCTTCCTGACACGAAAAGGCAACCAAATCGAAGTGGTAAATTAGTGTCAGTCCTAAAGAGGGAATTTAGGCGATGCTCAGGCATGGTCATGAATGTCATTCACGTAAGTTTTCCTGCTCATAATGTTCGATCTCCTAATTTTAACTTATTTCTATAGAACCTTTAAATACATCAAATTCCCATGTATAGTTATCTGGCTCTTATTCCCGCGATAGGAAGCTATTTTTTGTTTCTTTTGAAAATCAATCTCTACCCACGTGACTCAGTTTTTGTTCGAATGATTTGTCGAATTACAACAAATTAATAAAAAGTAAACAAACAAAGTACGAGTACCTAACCCAAATTCAGTTGGAATTGAATTGTTTCTTTACAAATTGACTAGGGTGAACATTCGTTTGATGTACGCACATAAAGCCGCAATCAGTACACATGCACATAAAAAGTACACATGCCACAACCAGTAGCCATACTCGTACGACATAAGAGTAGCGTTGTCCATGATGTCAGCGCTGAAAGGAATCTGCAAGTAAAAAATATGCCGCCCGATAAGACATCGACAAATCCTAAATACTCGTGCTCGAACTCGGGGAGCGGAAATCAAAACATTGATTCTTCAATTTAGAACCAATCACACAAAACACAGCAATTGACTTGAACCCTGGCCATAGTCACATTAATCATCGAGATACAGTGTCTTCCGAGAACTACTGACAGATACGTGCCAGAATGTGGCATAGCGATAACGTCAGTGAGAGTAGAGTCATTGAAATCATAAATTATTTTTAGATTTCTTTACCCCAATCCATTTGTGCCACACGGGGTGAATCTATTTGATGAAACTGCACAGACTATTTGGAGTTCGTAGGCTTATTTTGTTTCTCCGTGTGATTTCATGGAGTCTGGATGTCTATAATGTTGGCGGTTAGTTTGTAATTTACACCCAGAAGCAACCAAATATGTTTGGGACAGACATGCTCAATAGTGTTGCAGAGCAGATAAGGCAATCTAATTTTGACATAAGCAGGCCTACAAAAATACTGACAACCCCTTACCCTACAAGAGAGCACACATAACCTCAAAATTATGGTCAGCAGAAAATGCACATGTCCTTTGCCTGAGACTTTGGCCAGGAGCTTAAAGAGATAAGATCTTTACATCATACTTTAAAGAATTGTGGGCAACTCACAAGAGAACACTGGAGGCACAATAATCAAAAGTCTGTGCGGTGCGTACGCTAGTACTGAAACGGAAGCTGTCAAAATAGGTTTAGCGGTAAATGAGAGCCCACAGAGTCTTCGAATCTAACGCGGGGTACGCAACGCAGTAGAAGAATACCTCACTTTAGGTGGTTGGCACTATGTAGTATAAGTGGACCCCTATCGCCTTGAATTGTGCAACTGGAGGCAGGTAGCTAAAGACCGGGCTAACCCGAGAGCGCTGTCAAAGGAAGTAAGTAAGGCAAAGGTTTAAGTCTGCTGTGTTTCTATTTGCGTTACTGGAATTTCTCAGTCTTTCGTGCAAAGAGGAGTTAACGTTCCAGTGATCAAGTGCCTACCTGATAATCTCATTTCTTGTGATCCCGTTGTGAACTGGGACCCAAATATATAAGTCTCAGAAACTCAAGATTTCCTAACGAGGAGTGAAATATGACGTCATCCGAAATTACACCAGCACTACGTCCCAGATCGGTTTTTGGGTCTTCTGCGAAGAGCCGACTTCAGTCCATACCTTGCTCATATTCTTGTCGAGAACAATCCTGGGAAAGTCGATTCAGCGCTCTCGCAGCAACGGAAATGTAGTGCCATTGCATGGCATGTCTATGGCATTAGCAAGCAATATCGTCAAGATTCCAGTCTGACTGTAAAGACCATTTACTATATTTCTTATAATGCGCAGCCTATGATGTGAATATCATAGAGAGGGAGATTCATCACTGCGTCATGCAGAGTTTGCTAAAAGCAGCAGCGAAGTATTTTAAGGAAACTTGTTCCACCAAGCAACAGACGCATAGGATTTAACTGGCCTGATCATAGCCGGGTAGATCCAGCCAAATGTTTTCGTGAAAACTCCTATGTACAGCGATATGTTTAGTTTTTTTTTTATGGTTTGCGCCAATGGATGTGGAATCTTCTTCAAGATACTGATAACCCATGTTGCCAGCATGAACGATTCACGGGATATTATTCTCCTTTTTCCTCGTTCCTACGTCCTAAACCACACCCAGCACACTTATACCACTCTCCCCGCGGAACTGCCGCTAGGTATTGCTTCGCGGGGCTGGCAAGCAATTCATGCTACTCCGGTGTTTCTATTTGTTCGGCTGGTTCTGCCGCTCTTCTTTCGGCTTCTATTCTCCGTAGCTCGGTCTGCACAGTTTTCACAAATCCGCAGATTCTATTCTTCCGACTCCTCCATTCTCTTAATTACCTCTGGGGGGTCTGGTAGAGTTTCTTTCCATTCCGCGAAGCGTTCGCAAAGGAAAATTGCGTGCTCCACGTCTTCCTCCTGATTTGGACACTCGAAACAAAAGGGGGAGTTATCATGACCAAATCTGTATAGATACTTTCGGTATCCGCCATGACCAGAGATGAACTGCGTAAGGTGATAGTTGCAGTTTCCTTGCGCTCTGTTCATCCATACATCGATTTTTGGAATCAAGGTATGAGTTCATCTGCCCTTTGTGGCATTATCCCATCGAGATTGTCATAGGACTATAGAACGTACCCTTTCTTCCTCTTTCATTCTCCTTATTGCCATGACATCAGTTGGCATTGAGGTTTTCCTGCGGTAAATTCACCTCATCTCGTCCGCGAGGATGTCGATGGGAATCATTCCAGCGATGACAAATGCGGCTTAGTCTGAGATCGTCCTATAGCCGCTTATTGTCCTTAGTGCAACGAGTCGGTATACCGCTGACAGTTTCCGGCTTGTTTCTTCCCTTCTCAGCGTATCTGCTCAGACTGCTGCCGCGTATAGAATAACCGAGCTGACCACTTTAGCTAGGAGGATCCTTTTTGCGTATCCAGATCCGCCAACATTCGGCAGTATCCTGGAGAGTGCCGCTAACATCACTTCTAGGTGCTTTATCGCTTCCTTCGATCGGATGTTCTGTTTACCGACTTGAATATTGATATATTCCACGATTTTCCTGCTCGTAATAAGAACGGCTTCTGTTTTTTGTTCCGCCAGTTCGAGACTCGCAGATTCGAGCCACTGCTTTATTTGAACAATGGCTGCGTTTGTGATTGACTCGACTTCATGGGTGTGTTTTGCGATGACCACGATAGCTATATCCTCTGCGAATCCGATGACACTTACTCCTTCGGGCAGCCTTAGTCGCAACACTCCGTCGTACATTAGGTTCCACAGGAATGGACCTAACACTGATCGTTGTGGTACCCCAGCGGAGATGGTGTAGTATTTAACCCCTTCATCCGTGTCATACTGTATCTTCGTGTTCGAGAAATAGTTGGCGATTATTTTTAGCAGGTAGTAGGCTGTTTCCATCCTTGCAAGTGATCGCCTTATTTGGGAACAGTCGGTAGCGTTGGACGCGTTTTTGACGCCTAGTGTCACCACCGCACAATACTTTTTTGAGCCCGACCTCCAAGAATGCCGTTCTATGGCTGCAGACGCAATGTCAACCACTGTTTGGATAGCATCGACCGTGGACCGTGACTTTCGAAATCCTAGCTGGTGGTTTGAGAGGGTTCCCTTCTCCTCTGCTACAGTCAGCAGTCTGTCGTTGCGATCAAAAGATCTGGTTTTATTCCGGCAGCAGCATTTAATGCTGTGTTCGGAATACCATCGGGTCCAGGCGCCTTTTTGTCTCCTATTTGATTGAGAACTCTCTGCAGTTCTTCCAGTGTAACGACTGGGATGTGTCCTACTTCTGTTTCCCGGACGATTGTGACCATGTTGTGTTACCTTTTGGGGAACAAGTGCTCCACTATGGTTATAAGCATTTTTCGGCACGTTATTTGCGGAGACCTGGATTTCAGTTTGGTCATAACCATCCTGTAGGCCGTGCCCCATGGGTTGATAATCGCTTCGTCGCATATACGTTTGAAGCATCTTGATTTGCTCCCTTTGATCGCCTTTGTAAACTCCCGTCTTGCCTGTTTAAAGCTTTCTAGGTGTTATTGGGAGTCATCTCTCCCTCTAGACCTTTGGACTTTACGTCTAGCTTTTAAACACTTTGCCCCGAGTGTTTTTATTTCATCGTTCCACCAGTATCATGGGGCGCCTCTTCGATTTACTGTTTTCGTGGGCATTGCCGCATCACAGGCCGCTACGATATTTTCTGTAAGTTGATGCGACCAGCTTTCGGCTGATCCGCTTGTATCTGTGGTAGAGCTATTCAGCATCTCCTCGAATGTATCCTTGTCGAAAAGGCTGTCCTTCCATTGTGGGCCCCTAATTTTTTGTTGTTGCGGGGTTCTTTGGTTTCTTGGATCTTGAATATAATCGCCGATATGGCTGTACTCCTCGCTGACGCGCCAGCTCATGTTGGTAAGATAGAGTAACTCGCAAAGGTTAGGTCGATGATTGATCCCGTTCCTGCTTTGCGGAATGTGTTGCTCCTTCCTCTATTTGCTAAGCCTATGTTTAGAGATGCAAATGCTTCAAGGAGTGTACGCCCCCTTTCGGTGGTGAGCCTACTGTCCCATTCCGAAGCCCAAGCATTGATGTCTCCTCCTCCACATCAGTCTCCTTCTCCACATCAGTCTCCTCCTCCACATCCTCCGATCACATCAGTTTTGTGTTGTGCATTGTTCATCAACCTGTCCAGCATTGCTTGGTATTGATTGAGTGTCCAACTATGTCCATCGATGTCTTGAAAGGAGTGGTTGCGACATGCCTTGTCTTGTCGCATACCCAGGTCGAGAGTTTTATATGGTTCGCTTATCAGGACCACATCCGCTTTCTCATCTCTTGCTGTTTGTTTTAGGATATCCTGAGCTATCTCACAGGGATTAAGATTTATTTGTATGACCTTCATCATTGTATGCTAGTCATGACTTTCTTGAAGACTGGGCATTTTCCACTGCCCGCTACGTGTTTTGAAACACTTCCTCAGCATCTTTTTTTGGCAGACCCGGCAGTTTACCCAGTCTACCTTTAGTCTTCCTGCTTCCAGCATATATTTTCCGATTCCTACAGGGAGGTTAATTAGTGCACTCTGTGTGTGTCCATACGTTTGTCGTAGCGATCTGATGTCAGCTTCACAGATTTCCTCCTTTGAGGTAGTTTCATCCATGCCTTTGCATTAGATAGTAATGCATTGTGTAACGGCTTTTTGCTTATTGCGGCCTTTACGTCCTCGGCCTTGCTGACGGTATTCCTGGGCTGTATTAGCAGCTTGTTTAGTTTGTTACCCAGGATGATTCCCATATATTATACTTAGCTTCGTCGGAGAAATGGATTGTGAAATCTTTAAGCGCTAGAAGAGGCAGACTAGTGAGTTTCCTTCTTCTCCTAAAGAGAATTACCTTAGTTTTGAGAGGATTGATTAGGGCGGCCTGCGCTTTGCGCAAAAAGTCGCAAGGCTTGATCCAACAGAAAGCACAGTTACGTCATCTGCATATGTTTGGGCGTGTTATTTAATTTAGCCCACTTGCAGCTTCGATAATAGGACCAGGTTACCTAGAAAGTGAATTTCAAACAAAGAGTCTTTGATTTCGCATCAATGTAGATGCCTTGAGATTAAGATCTCAAAGTGATTGATCAGTCTGCTGTGTTCCCAGAGTTATTCGATTCTTTCGCAAAAGTTTTTATAAGGTGAACTTTTTATAATTCTTTCGAGTATATTTTATTTACTTTGACCTGTAAAGATCTCAGTCCTCTTCCAAATTAGTTTTAGGTGACTTCTTTATCTTTTATCTTTTATTACGCCCAAGCGGATCAATGAGTTGTGGAGCTCCTCTTTAAAGCGTGTGCTGTAGCTTTTCGTGGATTTCTCGTCTTCAACAAAGTGAGGCTTCGCCTTCGATGCTAAGTAGTTTGGAAAAGAAACCTTCGTCAGTATTTTTCCAGCCGACAATCTCTCTAGTGTATCTGTTGGCTAGTATGAAGTTGATTACCTACTGTCTTGCCTGATAGCCGACACGTTTAGAAGACATGATCGCTACTTACGCTGCTGCCCGAAAAGGTTACAGAACATTAATTCTGTTCTGCTACTGACTTTGGTAGTGGGGGTGGTCATAGGGGTAATAAGCTGACGTAACGGAGGACTTCTGTCATTTGCTGCTCGTTTCTTTGATTGAAGGAGCCAAATTTCACCTCTTCATAAGCATTGAACTTGTCCAGTTGTGGACGCTGAGTAAGGTCAATGAATCTCGAGAAATTCTCTAGATGAGTCCCGAAACTGGGATGCTCCCCCCCCCCTCCCGCCGCTCCTTATCTATTCACCGCCTTCCCATCCACTCCTTTCTACACACGGCTGGATAGAATATGCCATACGACCCGTGCATAGCATCTCCAAAAATAGTTCTGTCGCGAACGTAGTATCCGAATACGATTTTTGCACAGATGGACCATCCTTTCTCCGCTACTAGTGGGATTTAATAATGGATAAACTGTAAAAAAAAAAACTAAACCCGAGACCGGTACTCTTTTATATCGGCCGGCAGAACGGTGGCTGAGCCGACTAGCGGCGAGGCTCCTGCATTGCCGAGCGGAGGTAAGACTGTGGCAGGCCATGGTGCATCAGCCTCTAAAGGTAAACGCAACGAGCCTAAAGCCAAACTTTCAAGGAGTGGTAAGACTGTGGCAAGCTATGGTCCTATCACTTCCTTCACCCCTATTAGCAAGTTTGTGTCAGGGGCTCAGCTGCGTCGGAAAGCTCCATATAAGGTGCTCTATATAAGACGCCGAAATGCTTTACGTATAATCAAAGTCATCGGATCCATTCCGGAGGTTGAGAGAAGTGGGCTAACAACATCCTAAAAGATGGATTACCCGCTGCTACGAAAACGGGATCGTTGTAGGAAACCGTGCCGGTTCCCAAAACGGCCAAAACCAATGACACCAAAATACCTGGGCTTTTCAACAGTAGATCTCTGAGGTCTTTTAGCGAAGTCCTAAAAGATGCAATAACGATTGCGGTAATCGACAAAAACGACACCGATGAAACGATAATATCTGAACGGTTGTAGTTGATCCGTCACTCCGTTCAACACTGGCTGGCATGCATCGATCAAAGATCTGCCGATCTTTTCATCAAAGCCGTAGGTGGATTAGGAGAGATTTCATCAGGTGCAAAACTCGAATTTGCGCCTGAGGACGATATCCCTAGTAGACCTAGAACCCGCACCTGGATCCCAGCCGAACCCTCTTCCCCAGAAAGCATTCTGGAGATCATCAGGCTCAGCAACTCAACCCTTCAGACTCATGACTGGAATGTTGAGAAACTGGAAGAACTAAGGGGCCCTTATAGATGCGCGTTGATTGTGATCAATAAGGAATCCCTTAACTCTCTAGAGCAGGATAAACGCAAAATTCCGTTCGGCTTCAAGTAAATTCATCTAAGGGCTTATAAAGAGGATGAGCTGGATGCTAATAAGCAACATCCTCCTCCTTTAACTCAAACAGCAAATTCGCCCTAAGATCTTGGAGCGTCGATATCCTTTCCAGAAATGGATAGCGACGACTCCAATTTATCCGAGGCGACAACTAAACCGTTGGTCTCCTCTTCTGACACTCTGTCCGAATTGGAATCAGAATTTACGATCAGAGGAAGAAGATGAGCTCTTGGGTACATGTTCAGAATAGGAGGACATTTCCAAAAATGCAGAAGACGTCATTCTAATCTACGAACCATGGGTCGTAGAAGGCGTGTTTTGTGGACTTAGGACACCTGTATACGCTCCGCTCTATACAAGAGACAAACGTAAGATTAGAACTTGTATATTAGTGAAACGTAGCATTAATGCATTTTTACTTCCTAACCTCAGCGACCCTGACTTAGCCAGACTAGAGACTGCCAACGGCTCCTACTGGCTGGCATCGGCATATCTTGGCCACGATCATGTGCGCCCTCTCCGTATTGATAACCTAGAAAGCATTGTAGTGGAAGCTGGAAGGTTAAAAACTGGCTTCATCATCGGGTGCGACGCTAACGCTCATTACACGGTATGGGGCAATCCCCACATCAACGATAGAGGTGAATCACTTTTTGAAAACATTATAAGTACTAACCTCACTGTTTGCAACATTGGCAATGAGTCCACTTTTATAACAAGAAACCGACAGGAAGTCCTAGATATCACTCTTGTCTCCAACAACATCACTCAAATGCTAACGAACTGGATGGTATCGTCTGAACATTTTCAGACCATAGATACATCCAATTCAGCCTGAGTGCTGCTCCTCCCAGCCAACCAGCATTCCGGAATTATGGGAAAACTGATTGGGTTGACACCAACGAGCTTGGCGTGCAAGTCAAGGAATTCACCCTGGCTCTCAATCAGGCTAAGGAAGCTTCCTACCCGCTTATTCAAAAAAAAAAGCAAAAAAAAGCAAGAAAAAGCGACACTGGTGGACATCAGCATTGGGACCGCTTTGAAACCTTTGAAGGAACCATTTCAACCTAGCAAAAAACACAAAAAAAGTGACTGACTGTGACTCATACAAAGAATCCCTCAAAATATACAAAAAAGAACTGAGGAAGGTAAGCGACAATCCTGGAGATCATCCTGTGACAAAATTACAGAGCTCTCTGAGCCATCGCAGCTACGAAAAATTCCCTCTGCAAACCCTACGATAGCTTGCTGCTTGAAAAAAAACCGCTGGCTCCTGGAAAATCTGCAGTGATGAATCACTTAACCCGCTACTGGACACTCACTTTCCAGGTAGCTTCCTGTTCGCGGCCAGTAGCAACCCAAACGGGACTATTGCAACCGTGACCAAAATTCATGGTCTGATTACAAGAGACAAACTGCTTTGGGCGCTGCATGGCTTTAAACCACACAAGTACCTGCCGAGCTACAAAGGTCCTCAGATATTATCCTGCCCACGCTAGAGAATATCACGAGGAGCTGTGTAGAATTGATCTCCATTCCACTGTCATGGGCCGAAGTAAATGTAGTTTTCATTCCCAAAACCAGAAAATGCTCTCATGTTGTCCCAAAGGACCTCAGACCTATAAGCCTATCATCTTCCCTTCTGAAAACTCTAGAACGACTGATTGATGTCCATGTACGAGCTAAAATTGATCCAAGACTTTCGTTAA
This sequence comes from Volucella zonaria, assembly GCA_963966105.1. NCBI lineage: Eukaryota > Metazoa > Arthropoda > Insecta > Diptera > Syrphidae > Volucella > Volucella zonaria. The sequence continues at coordinate 59,220,173 of OZ014530.1, forward strand.
CATACCTACTGTAAAGGAAAGTCGGTGGAAACGGCTTTGCATTCACTGACTAGCCACATTGAACGATGCATCCAATATAGAGAGTACGCAATGGTCGCTTTCCTGGACATAGAGGGTGCCTTTAGCAAAGTCACCATATCCGCAATCACGACTGCGCTGTCAACTCTGAAGGTAGACGACTCACTTGGGGAGTTGATCAGTCTTATGCTAAACAGAAGGATAATCAGCTCCAAACTGGGTGGAGCTTCTGCTAAAAGACGTGACATCAGCGGTACGCCGCAAGGCAGTGGCCTTTCTCCCCTTCTCTGGAACTTTGTGGTTAATGAACTGTTGATATACCTGGAAGCGGGTGGTATCACGGTGATTGCCTATGTGAATGATTATAGCCGCCTCATGTAAAGATCTTAATACCTATAAAGAACGCCTTCAGCTAAATCTTAACAGATTAACCCGTTGGGGGAATCGCTGTGGATTGCGAGTAAACCCCCATAAAACTGATCTTGTCCTCCTTTCCAGGAAACATAAAATCCCAATTCTAGACCCTCCCTCCCAGTTTAGTCTTCTGCAATGCAGCAAAATATCTGGGTCTCACTTTTGACAGGAAACTAAACTGGAAACCTAATATTCAAGAAAGATTCAAGAAAGGTACCGCAGCTTTATTCTCTTGTAAAAAATCCATTGCCAAGAAATGGGGTCTTCAGCCTCGCATAACCCACTGGCTATACGTCTCGGTTATAAGACCGAAACTCTGTCTGGTGGATAGCCTTAGAGAATGCAATCAACTGCAGCAAACTAAGCTAAGTGCATAGAACAGAATGTCTGTGCCCCTCCTTCCATCTTTCCAATCACTGTAGCGTCTTCCAGGCGGAAATTTTGGAGGTTAAAGAAGCTCTATACTGGCTGAAGAAAAACATGACATCTGCAGAGAATATCGACATATTTTCAGATAGTCAGGTCGCTATCAAGTCCCTGGGCCTAGTCTCATTAAGTTTTAGTTCAGAACCGCCTTTGACCGCCGATTATCTCTTAGGGAGTTGGCAGATGAGTTCAACTTTTAGCTATGTTGAGTGCCTGGTCACAGAGACATTCCAGGAAATTGTAGGGCTGGCGAACTCGCCAAAATTGGAATCACTCTACCTATTCTACCGGTGTACCAATCGCTACGTGCAAATTAATCTTAAAGCTAGATGCTAGGAAAAGAACAGATCTTAGGTGTACTTTTGGATCAACATGTCTAGCAAACAAACAGACTTGGACAAAGCTAGATCTGAATCGCTCTAAGAGTTTGATATTTCTGAATGGGAAACATCTCAGCGGCATTAAAGGTGTCATCACTGGACACTGCCTTTAAAAATTATTTCTGTAGAAGCTGAATGGACGACGAGGAGGTAGAGGCAATCATCCTCCTGTACTCTGTACATGTTCAGCTCTTTCCCAGAGAAGAAATCCTCACTTAGGAGCTTTCTTCTACAATGACTTAAGCGATCTAAAGAATATAGACGTTAACAGTCTCCTACGCTTCATCATAAGCTCAAATTGGTTCTATGAGTAAAAGGATCACAGTTCCGCGTGGGCCAATGGGCCAAAGTGGGTTGGTCTTTCCAATAGCCTCTCTTACCTAACCTAACTTAATCTACCAATTTTAAGATGACAAGAGTAAGCTCGGCACAAAAAAAGAAGTTTAGGGGCTTGCGATCGCTCGTTACAGGTGCGTTAATTCCTTAGTCCTGATGGCATTATGTGAGGTGTTGTATCCAACGCGGAAAGCCTGCTACATAAGGATGCAGGAGCACATTTAGATTTAGAATTTTAATTTGGATTTAGAATATCCCCACTCATTTGGTCAAAATGAAAATGAACCCTTCCAAGGTGCAGATAGGGACGTGAATAAAAAAAATTCCAACCTCAACTCTACTGTTAACCAAAGTTTTATTTGATTTCTCTTTTTGTGGTTTCTGATTTATTTATTTATGTTTTCTACTATAAGTAAGTATTTTTTTTATTTTGTTTTTCATTTTGTTTGATTATACAAAAATAAAACAATTTTTGTTTTTATGCAAAACTACATCCATGATTGTTGAAACTTAAGAATATCACACAAATACCATGTATCGTACTTGGGCTCCGTATACCGTGATCTCATCATGCTAATTGTTTGCTGTCCTTAAAAGTTCGATCAAGATGTTGCCATCGTTGAAGATCACCTTTGGCAGGGGATATGGTGGTGTTTCTGCATGCTGTATACAGTGCCATAGATCATGACTACGCTTACATTTAAATTACATCTTTAGGTCAAAATATAAATACAAATAATTATAATTTAAAATCTCTTCAATTGCTTCTCTCTAGGGGCATGGACCGTTTGCAGTCTTTTGGAAACCTGTAAGAAATTACAAATTGAAAGAATTTTTTGAAATAAAATCTTAGAGGTGACTTACTCAAATTGCGTAGGCAATTTTCAGTTTTCAAAATGCACAAGTTGTTAAAGGTCCTTGTTTCGCCTTCGTCATCCGTGCCACAAACCGGACTATAGTTCACCAAGTCACAGTTCATCATACACTTGACGTTTGTGTCGTCAATTGACAGTGAATGTGTCATTGAGAAGGTGAAGATCACAACTGAAAATAAAGGAATTGATTAGTATCTAAAGATCGGGTGTAACAGTTATTAGTGGAGATAGATGTAGAAAGTAGGAGACTTAAAAGTTATCAATCCTTGACTGCGTTCGTAACGAAGAAAATGACTGAATACATTCATACTGCAAAGCACAATACAGACAATTGACATTATCCCTATCGAACTCCTTTGAGAAATCAATTTCAATTTTGGATGTAATTCGTTGGAGCCATAAGAGGTGCGGTGGACCGGTAGATAGAAGAGTCGTGGACAACGTAGATTGCGGGGGTTGGTATTGAAGGAAATGGAGTTCAAAATGGATGCACAGTCGATGGAACCTGAGAGAAGTCGATGAATGAAAAGAATGTCAGCAGTTTTCCTACGTTCTTCTAACGAATTCATATTTAGAAGTTTGAGGCGGTCCTGATAGGGAGGTAAGATTAAAGGGTCGTTCCAAGGCAGACCACGGAGAGCAAATCGGAGGAATCGACGTTGAATACCCTCGATTCGGGAAACATTAACCCGGTGAAAGGGGGACCAAGCTTGACTGGCATACTCAAGCAGGGGGCGAGCAAAGGTAACATAGAGAGATCTGGTTACATACGGGTTGGAAAATTCCTTGGACCACCGTTTAATAAAGCCAAGTGATGAGTTAGCTTTGAGGATCATCTTATCGATATACGAACGGAAATTAAGCTCACTGTCGAATAATGTGCCAAGGTCTTGAAGAGACTGAACAAGAGGAATTGGTTGACCATGGAGAAAATAAAGTCGAGGAGGAGACGGGTTGCATTTACGAGAGAAGGTTATAGATTGACATTTGACTATATTAAGTTCTAGGCAGTTTTTGAGGCACCAGATTGAAAACCGATCAAGGTCTTGTTGAAAAAGGGCAGAGGAAATAGTTTTAAAAAATTTTATGTCGTCAGCGTAAAGGGAGAGGGAGGAGTGTTTAATGACTTTCTCAACATCGTTAATAGTAAGAATGAAGAGAAGAGGGCCAAGATGACTGCCTTGTGGAAGTCCAGATGAGGCCAGGAATGGAACAGAAAGGGCGGATCTAAACCGAACACTATAATATCGGTTTACCAGGTAAGAAGAAATCCATTTTAATAAGAGAGGCTCAACACCGAGAGCAGAAAATTTGAAGAGGATCAATTGATGAGATATCTGATCAAACACTTTAGTGAAATCAGTTGCGATAACATCGATTTCTTTGCCATTTTCTAAGGCTGAGAGAGCAAAAGACACGAATTCAACTAGATTTATGGTAGTTGACCTCCCTTTTAGAAAACCATGTTGTCGGGGTGAAATAAAAGGCTTGCATTTGAAGCTTAAGGCTTCGTATAAAATGGTTTCAAAGTGTTTGGGTATATGAGAGAGTTTAGCAATGGGACGGTAATTGGTAACTTCATTCTTAGATCCATTTTTGTGAATTGGGATTATAAAAGAGGTCTTCCGAATCTGGGGAAATTCCCCTGTGTAAGGGATAGACGAAAAAGGTAGGAAAGGGGTAGAGACAGGTTGGAAGAGCATTTTTTAAGAAATACGGCGGGGAGTCCGTCTGGGCCAGGTACAAATTCATCTTTAAGATTTTGTAGCTTTTCTTCAATAATTACAGGATCGAAATTTTGAGTGAGAAAGGGACCAATGGAGAAATTTGGTAGATCATTGAAGTAAGAGGGATCTGGTACGAAGGAGTTGTTGGCAAATGATTGTTTGAAAAATGTGGCAAAAAAGTTGGCGATGGTAGGAGGATCACTTGAAGATTTGGTTTTAAAAGCGAGGGAGGAAGGATAACCATCAGTCTTACTTTTGCAATTGACAAATTGAAAAAAGGACTTGGGGTCATTTATGAGATTGGTTTGGACACTATTCAGGTAGCGCTGATAGAGAGAGTTATAGAGTTCAATGAAATGAAGATATGTACCTAGATAATTTGAATAGTCGGGTGCCAAGGAATACCGCCCATAACTTGTTTCTTTTGTTTCGTAGAGAGCGAAGTCTACGATTATACCAAGGAGGGGATATAGAAGAAGTTTTATGGCGGGAGTAAGGCACATAAAGGGAGATGGATTTGAATATTTCTATGTAAAAAGTGGGGAGGGCATCAACCAGAGATAGATTGGTAAACTCAAAAGAAGCCTTGCTTAGATAGATATTGATTTTACGGAAATTAGCTTTGTGAAAATTGTAAGGAAATAGCACTGCGGGGGGAGGCGACTGAAGGAGACGACTGAAGGAGACGACTGAAGGAGACGACCACATGGTATTGACGAATATCGTTCAGGTCGTCCGGTTTTCTGGTTAGTTTTTCGAACAATATATAAAGTTTTTGGCCGGTGTCATATCAAACGATCCTCAGACCCAATTGACAATGATTTAATTCAGCGTAGGAACATCCTTTTTAGACTACTGCTCGTTTGAGTCTATATTTTCAAACAAATATTCATTGGTACGCGAGTCCCAGCCTTTTATCATCTTACCACTTTAATTCAGCTGGCCGGCGTTTGCAGAAAATCCTCCACATAGTGAACGGGCAGAGTCCAATTTACCCCTATTCGACATTTCGAGAGTTTGCGGCAAGAAAACTATACGCTCTTCGAAGGATGGCCTGGCCAGAATGAAGATTTCAGAGGACGAAGTCGTCTAACAGTTGGGTGAATTGGCAACCGATGTTCAGAGTAAATTTAGATGATTTTCGAGCACTTTTGAAAAGTCCTTCTATAATTGAGAATTTGGGAGATTGACTGATCATAGATATCAAAAAATGAGAAGAAAATGACCCCCCAATTTGAAAATTCAAGTTTTTATATGTTTCGCCGTAGCAAAAGGAAGAATCTCCTTTACATATTTTTAAACATGCTTGTATACTACAAGTATGAATGGACAGAAATGAAGGCATATGGAATGACTGCAACTAAAATGTAATGGCGGAGGTAAAAGTTTATCGACTCATTTCTTAATGTTCTTAATAGTATTAACGTCTATTTTCAGGCAAATGGGGATTGTTTGTTTGTTGTTGGATCATGTCAAGTGACTGTCTGCTCTAAAGCGCAGGCAGCCTTAACGTGATCGACGATTTGTGCACTAGAAATAGGCTTTCAGTCAATCCTCTCAAAACTGAGGTTGTTACCTTTACTAAAAGGCGTACGTCATAGCCGTCTCAGCTACAACAGTGATCATAGTCATAAAAACCATCAACGCCATCATAACCATCAAAGCCACCAAAGCCCCCGTTTTTAACATACGCTGAATTGGCCTTTATAGGTTTGCGATATTGTGCAACATGGTATTATCACAGCCATCACAGCTAGCACAGCCAACACAGCCAGTATAACCAACACAGCCAGCACAGTCATCCCAGCCATCACAGCCATCACAGACAGCATAGCCATCACAGCAATTATAGCCATCACAGTCATCACAGCCATCCCAGCCATCCCAGCCATCCCAGCCATCACATCCATCAGAGCCATCACAGCCATCACAGCCATCACAGCTATCACAGTAATCACAGTCAGCACAGTCATCACAGCCACCACAGTCAGCGCAGCCTGCACAGCCAGCACAGCCAGCATAGCCATCATAGCTATCACAGCAATTACAGCCATCACAGCAATTACAGCCATCACAGCCATCACAGCCATCACAGCCATCACAGCCATCACAGTCAGCACAGTCACTACAGCCATCACAGCCAGCACAGTCATCACAGCCACCACAGTCAGCGCAGCCTGCACAGCCAGCACAGCCAGCATAGCCATCATAGCTATCACAGCAATTACAGCCATCACAGCAATTACAGCCATCACAGCCATCACAGCCATCACAGCCATCACAGCCATCACAGCCATCACAGCCATCACAGCCATCACAGCCATCACAGCCATCACAGCCATCACAGTCAGCACAGTCACTACAGCCATCACAGCCAGCACAGCCAGCACAGCCAGCATAGCCATCACAGCCATCACAGCCATCACAGCCATCACAGCCATCACAGCCATCATAGCCACCACAGCCATCACAGCCATCATGGCTATCACAGCCATCACAGTCATCGCAGCCATCACAGTCATCACAGGTAGTGGTTTACATCATACTCATGGAACATTGAATTGGCCCTTATAGTTAAATTTTCGAATTGAGCGACATTACTCGTATCAAAACATTCATCAGAGATATTGCAGCCATTACAGGCATACCAATCATCACAGCCATCACTGAATCTTTTTTCTGTATTAAAATTTCTCGGAAATCAGTAGTAAGGTTAGGTGCCCCACGAATCAGAGAGAAATTTGAAAGTTGTAGTTTCAGGTTAAGCATAATATTTATATTTCTAATGCCTGCGTCAGTCAGAGATCAAAGAATGAGGTCGTCAGAATAGAAAGCAGATACAGAGAAGGTTCAGTTTCCGTCCATGGAGCTTCCACAGAAGTCGTCCATGCAGTTTCTATAGAAATGACAAACCTTTTGCCTATGATACTCGTACTGCGCCAAGTGACGGCATCTATGTATTGTTGGGCTAGTATGATGCCTATTGAGAGTGATCAAACTCTTGGAGCATTTCAGTTTCATGGTTGTCCAAATCTGTTCTGCCGCTAGATATGTTGAGCCACCTGTCCACCTAATGTGTGTACCTGACTTATATTTTCCTTTTAAAATAAGTTATGTTGTCTATGTTTGGTAAGTTTATCGGTAAGTATCACCGTAAGTATAAAGTTAAATATTGAGCTATGCCCCATGTCTAAAAGAATCTAACCGCAGTCTACGGCCAGTTTAGATTTTATAGAGAATGCTTCTAAGGGTTCCGCGTGGCGATTGATCGGTGAACTGCTGTCTGTCCTACAACCTGGACTGGGCCATCAGCGCAAGAATGAAGATTGTAGCGTAGTGCTTGCTTTATTTCGCAGTGGTGGTCCCCGGTAACTGCATGAGTAAGGAGTTAGGATTCACTCATGCAGGCAGCGATGGCAATGGCATGCTCGACCAGTAGCATAATACTGGTCTCCGCCATAGGGCTCATAACACTATACAGAAGAGATTAAAAAAATGTGAAGAAACTCCTATTTATACTAACGGATTCACTGTTGAAGAAAACGATTGTTCGAATCCTTAATTGACCGCATTCAGCCGAACAGCAGACATAATTGTCGTCCAAGAAGCGTGGTGAGATGCACCGGACAAGGACAGCCGTCGCAGCGTTTATTCGAATGCGGATTCGCCGTAAGAAGAAGACTTAGGGAACAAGTCTTGAGCTACAAGCATGTAAGCGAATGCCTGACAACGATCCGCATAAAAGGCAAATTCACTAACATAAGCCATAACAACATCAGACAGAGGTGAAAGACGACCTTGCCAAAGACAGCTTCTACAAGATCCGACAAAACTTACTAGGTGCTACTGGTGATGCCCTAAGTATAACCTGGAAATGTCGATTTCAATGATAAGTTATTCAGGGAGGGCATCTTTGGTAATACAGTGGAGAAGTACAGCCTCCACGCTATCACCTCCGGAAAGGGATACAGGCTTATTGTTTTTGCCTGTTAAGTGATGTAACTATAGATATAGGCAGCACACGGTTTCCACACTTGATATCTATAAAGGGACCTGGGTGTTTCCTGATCATATTTCGATCGACGCAGGGCACTCCTCCAGTGTTTTGGATGCCTGAACATTCCGAGGAGCTAACATCGACTGGGACCACTATCTTCTTGTAGCCAGATGCGGTTATCCGTAACAGCCCAAAGCCACCGAACCATTGTGAGGAAGTTCAACGTCGAACGCCTATAATCGTAAGAGGGCCTTTTTCTATGGAGTTTTCCTTAACTCCTCGAGAAATCGGATGCCGTCAGCATCGAACGTTATAAACCATTGGTATCATATGCCAAAGAGCTATCATAGAGGCCGCCTCTGAAGTATGGGATTTCAACCCGCCCCAACAAAGAAGCCCCTGGTTCGACGACGTATGCAAACAGCAAAAATCGAAAAAAAAGGAAGCACAGAGCGGCCCAGAAGAAAAAAACCATAGGGGCTAGCAAGCTCTACAAGCAGAAGAGAAGGGAGTAACATAGGCTCCCCAGAAGAAAAGAAAAGAGCACGAGAAGCACTTGATTGAGGGCTTATAGATGTGCAGCCGCAAGAATGAAGTTCGGAAGTTTCAGCAAAAAATAAAACGAACATATAAGCCCAATAAAGCTGCTGGATCCGATGGCTTAACTGTCTAGCTGCGTAAAGATACCGAGCATACGAGTACATAAACTTATCTCCGAAAGCTGGGTCTATGAAAATATGCCGGACCAATAAAACCACAGCACTTTTTGTCCAACATATTTCTATATTGGCGGTTATGTTACTAAGAAAAATTGCCGCGATTCGGACCACCGAATATCTACGAGTGATGCAAAAGATGCCATTGCCTGCAGAACGAGTAACTCTTTGGCGGGGTTTATGAATCGGAGGTGCCTTTCATAGACATTACGGTTAATGGAACGCGCGACCGAAACACGAAAAACAAATTTTTGTTGAATACGGATGACATCTACTCGTACTTTCAGCAGGATGGTGCTACGTGTCATACAAACCGCGAAAAAATCGAGTTATTGCGCTCGAAATTTCCAGGCCGCGTAATTTCGCGTTTCGGAGATTCCCATTGGAACAATTCTGACTCTGAAAGCGAACATTGTAAGCGTCATCACCGAGATAGAGCTCCAGTTATGTGAAAGAGTGATCGAACAAATGAAAAGACAAACTATGTTATACAGGCTATTTTGGCATCCATATCATGGTGGTAAATGCAATACACAGTGCTCCGTCAAGGTCGATTATAGCCAAACCGAGACCTTCAGTATCGGAAAAGGACTTAAACAAAGCGATCCGTTGTAATGTGATTTTCTCAACATCGTTCTTGAAAGTCCGAAACTCGCAAGTCAACTTCAGAGGCACTATCTTTCAAAGGTCTGCTTAGCTACTAGTACTCGCATACTTAGACGACATTGGCATATTGGGGAGCAGGCAGTTACAACTTTGAGGTAGTAGGAGAGTGTATCTACCTCGGCTCCGGTATAACTCTGACAATAACAGCAGCGCTGAAATCAAGCGAAGAGTCACTCTTGCTAATCGCTGCTTCTTCGGTCTTAGAAGGCAGCTGAGTAGTAAAGCCCTCTCTCGAGCAACCAAAAAGACATTACACGAGTACAAGACACTGATCAGACGAAAGAGGATGAAAATGCTGTCGGGCTCTTCGAGGGAAATGTTTTCGGGTAGGTTTCGGTCCCGTTTTCATCAGTGGAAAATGGAAGAAACATTTCAACAGCGAACTCTGTGAGCTACACAGCGATGCCGTCTTCGTCAGATAACCCGGCTTAGACGACTAGGTCACCTTGAGCGCAGCCTTGCTTAGTATCGTCGGTGTTTGTGTTTTTTGTGTTTGTCTTTCTTTATAATAACTCGGGAATTCAGAGTAGACATAGCCAATATACGCGGGCTAAAAAGTAATCACTTATATGCGTACGTCCAGGCTGTAAGTACCGACCAGCTGTTTTGGCATTTAGTGAAACACAGGTAGATCCCCGCCCGCACCTCTCAGATCTGAAGCTACCTGGCTACGAACTAGTGCCACTATTCTTTTCCCATCGCGGTCTCGCCATTTATGTGCGTAGTGATGTAGCTTACCAAATTCCATCGCAATGTAGTCCCTGTTCCAATCCGGAATTCAATTTCATGTGGTTAAAATTCCATCTCCGTAAGCAAATTATCGACTACTGCTTTATTTACAGAAGCCCCAAACTGGACAGCAACTCGACCTTTCACGAGTTTGATGTGCTGTCTGACTCCATTCAAAGAATTGTATCCCTGTATCCTCATACTGAAATCGTTATTACGGGCGAGTCCAATATAAACATTTCTGAGTGGCTTCGACATTCTGGACAGACAATATCCGAAGGACGGTGTGCTGAGATCTTCGCTGCGGAGAACAACTTAACGCAGCTTGTAAATGAGCCCACGCGAATACCAGACGTTGATAGTCATACCGCCAACATACTGGACTGGTTTTTAACTTCTCACCCTGACAAGTACTGCGTTGATGTGCTCTCCCCTCTAGGCTCGTCGGACCATTGTGTCATATCAGCTAAATTCTCGTACACCCACCACACAGTTAGAGAATAAATTCCTAAAACAACCGCATGGCAATACGAGAAAGCCAACCGGAGCGGTCTTAACAGATTTTTTAGGAAATTTACCTGGTCGTTATGTTTCTTCGATAACGACGTGGATGCCACTGCTGATATGATCACTGACACTATTCTCTTTGGAATGGGATGCTTTATCCCTCATCGGATGAAGAGTATCAAACCACAAGAAAAGGCTTGGTACGACTCGAGCTGTAAAGAGGCTGTCAGGATTAGAGAATTGTTTTTTCGTTCCTACAAGACCAACCCGACAGAGGAAAACCTTTTTCAAGCGTGTGAAATTCCAATACGACCAAATCCTGAGGCAAAAACAGTGCAATGTCCCAAAAGCAATAAAAATGTTTGGTCATTCGTCAAAAACATTAGAAATTCTGCCTCATCCTCCATCCCAACGCTGTCAGCTCTTTGGACAAGGCCAATCTGTTTGCTGCACATTTTGCGGCTAGCTCAGCACTCCCAGATTGTGCTTTGTCCCCGACTACAGTTGAGCGAGTCGAATCTACAATGGGACGAATCCACTTTCGCACTCGTGTAGTGGCAAGAGTACTTAAAGATCTCAACATACATAAATCCGCTGGTCCTACTTCTGAAGAGGTGTTCTTCCACTCTGGCAAAACCACTGCGTAAGCTTTTTCATCAATCCTACTCTTTAGGACTCTTTCCGAGCAGATGGAAAACAGCATTTGTTCAGCCCGTCCCTAAAAAGGCGAATCTTCTTCTCTCTCCTTCTACAGACCCATTGCACTTACATCCCTTCTTTCCAAGGTCATGGAAACGCTGATAAACCGTCAGCTCATGAAATATCTCGAAACACGAAAACTTCTCAATGACCGGCAATATGGTTTTCGTAGCAACAGGTCCACTGGTGATCTGATGGCATGTCTCACCGAAAAGTGGAACCAAAGCGTACATCAATCTGGCGAAAGCGAAATAGTTGCACTTGACATTTCTAAGGCACTTGACAGAGTTTGGCATCAGGCTCTTTTGTCGAAAATGCGTGCTTTTGGGATCGATCACTCTCTTCTTCAATGGATTAGAAATTACCTTTCGGAACGTTCAAGTCAAGTTGTCTTTTAATGACCTTGTCTGATATTCACAAAATAAATGCTGGTGTGCCCCAGGGCTCCGTTCTGTCTCCGACACTCTTTTTAATTTTCATCAACGATCTCTTGTCTGCTACCTCTAATCCAATATACTCCTTTGCTGACGACAGTACTCTCTGCTTTTCATATTCGTTCCCAGATTCACGTCCCTGCTCTTCGGCTGTAGAACGGGAACGGCAGCGTATGTTAAGCTCATTAAATTCCGATATTAACAGCATAACCAATTGGGGAACTATCAACCGAGTGGAATTTAATGCTTCCAAAACTCAATGCTGTCTGTTGTCTGCTGTCACCCAGCCATTATCCATGAACGGCACTTGCATCGTCGAAACCGATAAACTTTCCATTCTCGGTATGTGAATCAGTGACAATTTAAGTTGGAATGACCACATATTCAATGTCGTCAAAAATGCTGCGAAATGTCTAGGTTTCCTCAAGCGATGTAAGAAATATTTTACCCCCTCTGATCTGGCCACAATATCTAAGGCATTCATCCGTTCAAAATTGGAGTACAGTGCTCACATCTGATCAGGTGCGCCTAAAACATCTCTGCATCTGCTAGACCGAATTCAAAACCGTGCCATAAAACTCATAGCTGATACCAATATCACTCAGGCAATGGACACCCTCGAACACCGACGTAATGTCTCCTGTCTCACTTTGTTTTATCGCTATTTCCACCACCAGTGCTCCATTGAAATCGCCAGGAGCATCCCGCCCATTCAAACTTTCAACCGTAGCACCCGTCTCGCTATGAATGCTCATCAGTATACCCTCAAGCCCATTTTCGGACGTACTCTAAAATATCGTGATTCTTTCCTAAGTCGTACAACTCGCTTGTGGAATGCCCTGCCGAGCTCTGTGTTTCCTGGTCGTCATAACTTACAAACATTTAAAAACAATGTACATCGGTCCCTGTCCCTAAATTTTCTTCGCCCGCGCTGTGTACGAACATTTTAAGGGTACAAAAACTCTTGAGCGCGCGCTCAAAAAAAAAATGGACACCAGCTTTTCAGTCCGGGAAGTTTTCGACTCTCACCTAGGGGGACAACACCTTAGTCAACTTTGTGTGCGCAACTGGAAGCAGCTGGCAAAAAATCACGCTGGCTGAAGAACCATGTTAACTGAGTCCCTGGTCCACTTTGAACAACAGCTTAGTTGTTCTTTTTTTTTAGAGACCTCTTTGAATTTTGAAAAATGCTATACTTTTGTTGTATGATTCGATATGGAACTTGGCCCAAAACTCTCAAAAGGCAATCATGCTATTTTAGGAATTATCTAGGTAAGATTAGACATTCCCAGAATTTGATCCAAGAAAATGAAAGATACACAAGTTTACGAGTATACACCCTGAATGACTCGAACTGCAACAAACTTCAGACTGCTATACATAATTTCCAAACCGTTCATGACAGTGAGCTCAAACTTTGACACATGACAGATAATTTTATTATTTACAATCCTTTTAAACGATTTCCGTCTTAGTTGTGTTGAAAAAATTTTTATCCGCGATGGAATTCCAGCACCTCAATGTGAATAAATCATTTGTGTCTCGAACCATAGCTCGTTACCGTGATACTGGCAGCTGCAGCGTTGCAAAACGCCATGGAGGTGGTCATAAAAAAATAGCAACATCGGCAGAAATGGTTCGAAAAGTGAAGGCTCGAATTGAGCGAAATCCGCGTCGAAGTGGAAGAAAAATGGCTCGTGGGCTCAACATATCGTTGGAACGGATGCAACACATACTGAAAAATGAGTTTGGGCTCAAGCCATTGAAGTTCCAAAAAGCACAAGATCTTACAGCGCAACAGAAAAAAGTTAGAGTCAAAAGAGCGAAGGAGTTGCTACGCTTGCACGAAAGTGGTGAGTTGCCGAATTTGGTTTTCTTCGATGAGTCGCCATTTGTTATCGAGCAATATGTCAACAAACAAAATGACCGAGTTTACTTGCCAGAGAGGTCCTTTGAAAATTTGCACCTTCGGACGGACACCAGAAAGCAGGCAGCACCGATGGTGATGGTTTGGGCCGGCATAACCGCCGATGGTCGCTTTCCGCTCATATTTTTGGACCGTGGCGTCAAAATTAATGCGATCGTATACCGTAAAACTGTCTTAGAGGCAGTATTGAAGCCTTGGGCAAACAATCATTTCGGTCAGAGACCGTGAACACTTCAACAAGACTCGGCACCGTCTCACAAAGCGCGCGTCAACCAAGATTGGTTAAAAAACAATGTTCCACACTTCATTTCTTCGACACAATGGATTGCACATTCTCCGGATGCAAATCCGTTGGATTTCTCTGTCTGGGGTATTTTGAAGGCGAAGGTTGGCACTAACAAGCTGGACCACCTCAAACAGAGCCACTTGCGTGCAGCGTGCGATGCTTTCTTTGGCCGTCTCAAGGCCATTATTCGGGCCTAAGGTGGACATATTGAAAACTACTGATACAATTTGAAAATTGGTGTATTTTCCAAAATTTTTTGCTTTGGCACAATAAAATTTATCAAAAAATAAAAAAAAATTATAGCATTTTAAAAAGTTAGAGTTGGAATCTTTCACCCTGTAGATTGCTTAAGTTGAACGAGAATCGGAAATCGAAGATATGCGTCATAAAAAGGCTGCTTTTCCAATGTTAAAAATAAATAAATGCGTTCGAAACTTCAAAAGAATAGCAATAATAAAACAATTTTAAAAACACAAAGAACAGGCAAAGAAGCGTACCAGAACACACTACTTCTAAGCAGTTTTAAATTACAGCAGGACCTTCAACTGACGAGTTGATACCCCAGCTGCATTCGTTTTTTCGCACATCCTGCTGTCAGCAGCCATTAGTCCTATGACAGATTTTAGTTGTCATTTGATGGACACCAATCATTTGGGAATATTAATGCTGCCAACAATAATAGTTGTACGGAACGGAAATGGATGAGCGGTATGTGAATTTTAAAACAAATCAAACTTTGCTGACGTAATATGTACATAGATTCCAATGCAGCACGCGTTTCTAAACTTTATTTTTAACAGCAGTAACAATCTATTTGAGGATTGTGTGAAAGATATGACAACGACCTATTTGAACTGCCCGAAAATCGTGCTACTGAGATTGGATGAGTTCACGTGCGTAGTAGATCAATGATCTCTCTTCTGCGTAGCATGCTGCAGAGTATTGTCCGATAAGCCGCTCAAAATGAAAGCTGATGTAAGCCGACTTGATGTCGCCTAGTTTGTAATTGAATATTTCCACAAAAAAGATGCTGGTCATTAACAAATTGGTAGCCGAGATAAATTTCCCCCAGAAACAGGCTCAGTTTAAATGTCTTGTAAATGTCTTGTATCTACGTACGTCCCCAGCAAATCAAAGTCTTACGAGTATTTCAAAACAAAGGAAAATTGCGTTCTACAATTAAAACATGCCAAAGGTCTCCAGCTTATGTGTATGCCTCCGCACGCCCATTTGCAAGTGCTGCGGAAAGCACTGTAAGGACACTACTTGGCTTATGGGTCAAGTATTGTAATAACGCACGTGAATTGATACTCAGCCGATGGCGGTGGCATGATGTAGTCGTGTATCCGTACCATGAGGGCTTATTACAAACACACAGGCGTGATGGAAATCGATGAGCAGTGGAACGACCTCGACTCCCAGTCATCGTGTCCAATTAATCAATGATAAGCGCGAATTATTTAGCGTAATTGTCTCCCCGCTTAAAATGGTCACTGTGCACATCACAGGTTTGCCCCTCCTCTCATCTTCGGTGTCGCCACTACTTCATTTGTATTTTAATGATTTTTTAATTATTTATTTATTATTGCAATAACAGCGATTTAAATTGTTAGTAGGTCTCCCTGTAGTACATCATTTCTATAATTACGGATATGGTTATCAGTTTAAAGTTTCCGACGAGATCAGGCTTTAGTTGAATTCGATTTACGTAATTTGTAGCAATTCATGGTGTGGCGGATAGACTCTCTAGACTTGGTGTCACTGGGGACTGAGATTAGGAAGTTTGTTTTGCTGATTTTCTTTAAAAAGGAGTGATGTTATGTTATTTTTCTGGTAAAGATGCTAAAAATTATTTTTAAAAAGTACGAGTACACTACGCTGTTGTCATCAGATAGAGCATAGTTAGGAATTAAACCTATCGACCAAATTTAAAAATAAACTTGAGCTCATGCACTACTCGTGTACTGGAAATTGTAAAAGTGCTGAAGACACTGAGTACATCTTGATAGGTCTATCAATTGACTCGACCAATGACGATTCTTCTCCGTACTTACTTTACTTAGGTGGCTCTACAGTTCCTGGGACTCAACTAAAAAGTCTCTTCAGTTAGTCCGGTCACTAGATAACTGCCTCCAGTTGCGCACATCAAATTGGTTGAGGTCCCCTTCCACTTGTACGCGCCACCTTAGATGAGGTCTTCCTCTACGTATCTCGAAGACTCTGCGGGCCGGAGTATTGGCGTCCATTCGCTCTACATGTTTCTAGCGATCACAGGCGACTGATGTGCGATTTTTTGACTAGGTCGATGTCGCTGAACAGCTGGTAAAGTTCGTCGTGGAATCTTCTCCCCTAAAGCCCGTCAAAGCGAACGGGACCGAATATATTGCGAAGGATTTTTCTCTCCGAACGACTAAGGATATCTTTCGGCTTTCCGCTTTCGGTGTTCATTCCTCAGCGCCTGGGGTGCCCACGGTTTTATATAGAGTCGTCCTAGTTTTTCGGGATAGGGCCTTACTACTCAATTGCGTTTTTAGCCCAAAGAAAGAGCGATTAGCAAGAGTGATTCTTCATTTTATTTCTGCTGAGGTGTTGTTGGCAGAATTTATGGCAGAGCCAAGCTAGACAAAGTCCTTTACTACATAATTCGAAATTATAGCTGTCGATTGTGACATTCTGGCATATTCGTCGATGTTGTGTGTTCGTTCTTGGTCTTGCACTCGTATATCACTAAACGTATTTTGGCAGATTTCGTTTCAACGCCATCGAACGCACAGGTGCCAGCCCACCGAGTTCTTCCAGTTAAGTCGTTACCGACTTTGACGGAGCAGCGAGCATTCTCAATCATCATTCAGGACAGATGGGCGAGCTTGGCAGAGCTGTCAAAACTAGACATGACTCTATATATCTCGTCTCTATAACTGCTGTCACATGCGGCCTTAAACCGACGAAAATTTGATGAGCATCGATTCGAACTTGTGGAGTTTTTTCCAGGATCTGCTTGAGTGTGAAGATTTGATCGATTGTGGGACTTTCCTGACTTCAAACCACACAAATAGGGGCAAATTAGGTTGCCAACGATAGGTTTCACTCGTTCACGCAATATGACAGACAAGATCTTTTATGCGATGTTGAGGAGACTTAAGCCTGTCTCCTTTTTTAGATCGGGCAAACGAGATTTCATTCATCAGGCATACACTCTTCTAACCAGATTTGAGAAATGAGTTGGTACATGCTCTGCACAAAGTCATTTCTGGCAGCTTCGAATACCTCGGCCGGTAAGCTGTCAGGTCCAGCTGGTTTGTTAGATTTTAGCTTAGATATTGCTACCCTCACTTCGTTCTGGTCAGGTGGAGGGAAGTTTTGGCTATCATCGCCTGACGGTGGAGTGTTGGGCTCCATCGCCGTTATACAGTCTGGAGGAAAAGTTTTTTCATATTCTCAGCATCAACTGTGGGTCTACTACAAGGTTTCGTTCTTCACCTCTACAGGCTTTTGTACGGGTCTGTTGCCTTGACATGTTCGGTTTACCTGTTGGTAGAACTTCCGTACATCATACAATTTGTCAATATCTCCGACGGCGCGCTTCTCGTGCTCTGTTTTTTTTCTTCTGGAGATGCCGATGAGATTCCGGTTTTTTCTGCTCTTAGAGCTCACTAGACGATCTGGGCATTCGTTGGAACATCGTTTAGCACGCTTTTTGTTTACCTGCAAATGCTTGCCGGCATCCTTCATCAAATCAGGAATTTCGTGGTGATGGTCGGGTGAAACCCAGCATATCAGTTGCGGCGTCTCTGATGGCATATTGCCAGCGTTGCCACTGGTCTTCGGTACTTGATGCTGGGATTATAGGAGTTGTTGAGAGATTTCGGTATACGCGTTCGGTGAAGATTGTGGTGCTCACTTGCGATTGCAGCTTTTCTACGTCATATCTTCTACATAGTTCCTCTTTGGTGTGGCGCTTGGGAAATCCTCATTCGCACACACGCTGCAACAAGGTGGTGGTCCGAGTCAATGTTGGCTGCCCGGAACATTCGGACGTCCAGAATACTGGAGGCAAGCCTTACGTCTATAGCAACATGGTCAGCTTGATGATCCCAATACATGATCATAAATCAATGAACCTAAGTCAGTTACCCGACGTGGTGTCGTGTAGGCTGTGTTTACCAACTGTCCTGGTACAGATGAGCTCCTTTCCCTTTCTGGTGTTAAAATCTTACTAGGCAATACTTCGGACATTGCCCATATAGCTTCTCGGGGAGCTCGGAGAAACTTTCTTTGATGGCGTCATTCTTGCCCTCTGCAGTAGTATGTGCGCACATTAGCTTTGATGCGGATTTTCAAAGACGCTCGTGTCGAAAGCTCAAGACTTCTTGTCTAAGTTTGCCTCATATGCCAAATCTGCATCCAAATAAGCCAATCACCATAGTATACGAGTATATCACAGTTTTTCATCCACCTTATGTCTGGTCCATCTGATCGCACCTCCTGAATAGCGGTTATATCTGCGTGATAGCAGTCAAGGGCCTCTGCTAATGGCTCAGCCCCACGTGCAGATCCGAACGTTTGCGTCCGTTGAAAACAGTGGATCCATTTTAATTCGAGGCTTATGGCTAGTTCACCACAATTTTTAATCTCTTCCGTATAGGGTTGAAGGCCCTACAACAGTGTAGGCCAGTGTTATGCTACTGGCCGAGCATGCCGTTGTCAATTATTAACCGGGGACCACCATTGGAAGGTAAGGCAAGCTCTTCGCTACGAACTTGATTGTTACGCTGCTGGTCTTTCCACGTTAGAGGACAGTCGGCAGTTTTCCGATCGACCACCAAGCTGGTCCTTATCCACAAGATGAATATTTCATCAGTTCCTGGTTGAGTTGCACATCTGTTCAAAGGTTTCCTCAATATCGATGAAGATAGCTGATAGTAACCACAGGCCACACTTAACAATATCAAAAGGCACAATACAAAGAGCATTGCATGGCGCCTTACCAGACTCAACCTATGATATGATGCAAGGCACACAACAGGAAGGATATCAGGCGCAACATAGGATACAATGGAATAGGCACTGTAAGACTTAAGGCAAGATGCAATGCAAGAGGTGATGCAAAACAGAATGAAGACCTAGTTTATCATTAGCTACTCGTACATGATGACTTTTAGGACATCTTCTTAAATAAAGATTTCGTTCGCAAAACCTCAAGCGTACTGAGTTCTGCTTTTGGGTTATGTTTACTTGATGTCTTAAATTTTTTTCCACTAAGTCGAAAAAATGATATCGGCTAAGTGGCCGCCGCCAGAATTTATGACCATTCGGCCCCGAATTGTGCCATTTTCCATTACTCTTGCCAGATCTTCCGGCGATAGGTCCTCGCATTCTTGACGCATACCATATTCTCTTTGAGGGCTTTCAGAGCCTGAGACTTGTTGGCATAGACTCGTGACTTCAAAAACTTCAAAAAAGTGGTCTGGAGGTTTTAGATCAGGCGATTTTGCCGGCCGGTGCAAATCACCAAAACGAGAGATTAGGCAACCCGGAAATGCAGCCCTCAGAATTTCGGTTGTGGCTTGTGCAATATGCCCCGTTGCTCCTTCCTGTGTGGCACCACATGTTCTCCAGTCCTAATTGATCCAATTGAAGAAGGAGAAAATCGTTGAGCATGGCTCTGTAGCACTCGCAGTCCACAGTTAGTAATATTATTTGGAAACCAAAAGCCTTTAATTTTAGAAGGATCATACCATGAGAGATGCTAGGAAAAGCTTTGCTGAAATCGGTGGCAATCACGTCAACTTCATTTCCAGGTTCTAGTGCAGAACCTTAGCGTTACCAAATTTTAAAAAGAACCTTAGCGTTACCAAATTTTCGACGTAGCTGATAAAGTAATCCGGATTACTTTGGCCTCTAGAATGGTATTAGGCTCTGAAAATTTCGATATTCCCATAAACGGCACACTAGCAGATACGTGGGAGGAATATATTGGATTAGATGTACACCCTGAATGACTTGAACTGCAACCAACTTCAGACAGAATTTAATAACCCAAACTGAGTTGATACTTTATTTGAGAGGTTTGTGTGATCAGAAGAATCGAAGGCCTCCTAAAAAACCAGGAGCACTAGGAAAGCCACTTTATCCTCGTTCAGAGGATACTGCAACTATGAGGGAAGAATGAGTGTGAGATCAAAATTGACGAATTCGCAGTGTATTCTGTCATAATCAACAGCATTTACGGATAAAAGGATCGCGAGGACTTCGGTATTGTCAACACAAATAAATTCAAAGGAGCTATCCATCGCATTGTGTTCATGGGTAACAAACGTTGGTAACCATGTTCAAGGTAGGTAAAGAAAAATGCGTGCACAGCAAACAGAAAAGCCACACAAAAAGGTGAGGCAAGAACTGAAGCAACGACAGAAGTGTACTGAGAACTTGAGCCCAGGGTCAAGGAAATAAAAAAACCCGCCACAGAAACAAAACACGAAGTGTGTATTATATGGCTTAGCAGGCTTTTCGTGAGTTATTCGCTATTTCCAACAGCTATTTCAAGGATATAAAGCAAAGATACTGTCAGTCCCTTCCTCGTTCATACTTTATCAAATCTTGTAACAGATCAATTGACTTTAAGTTAGGTTAGGTTAGGTTACGAGTGGGTCAATGAGGAGCATTTTTCGGTTACTTGTGATACCAGTTGGAGAGCAATGTTCTGATTACTCCAGGAACTATAGAGATTTTTTTCAACGAATCTATCTATCGGTGATCTTTATCATTTAGATCTGAGAAGTGGTAAATACGCGCGATTTTAAACGGAAGCGTACTAGGACAAGGTCGTTGCAAAGAACGGGTTTCATTCCTTTTCCACCTTATTCAGTTAGCTCTTACAGAAATTATTGCAAAGAATTCTTAATCTTTACACGTGTCCCCCAATAGCAGTGCTGTGTTGATCAGCTTTCTTAATCGGTTTAAGTATGGGCAATATGGTATGAGCCTACATGTGCCGATAGGTGCATCAATGAGCGCACAATAATATGTATCTTGTTTGAGGTAAACATCCGTGGCTTGACGTTGCCAAGCTGACTACTACTGATTCCTCGAGGTCCCGTTTGTACCCAATTCATCAGCAGTGCAGTTCCTTGGGACGGACGTCTGAGTATCTCGGAACCAAACAGAATGTAAATCTGCGCTGTTCGGTTATCCCGTTAAGAGCTTCGCGGGAGCCTTTAACCGTCATCGATTTTATAGTGCTTGAAGTGAACGGTTTACGTAGATTTAATTAATCATCGATAGTATAGCATTCAAGCTGAAGCAATCAGCAGCCTAACGAATACCTAAGATTTCGCCAATGTGTAGATCACGCACGAAGAGCACTTCAAAAGATTGTACAATAGGTATCGATCCCAACTGGAGCTTCAAAACGAACTTGTTCCCCAATTTTAGTCCCCCCTCCTCACTTATCCGACACAAAGCCCTTACACACCAATCCTCTAATCCGCTAATTCCCAATGTTCCACCCAAGCCCCAGCGCTTTCAACTTAACCCCAACCATCCATATTATCCGTTCTCAATCTTCTACTCCACCGATCCCAGCTAACAACTCATTTCCTTACTTCGACCTACAAACTGGAGCTAAGTACCCTAATTTTATTATCCCCCATACCCTAAACCCAACATCTCATCCGTCGCCCAACTCCATATCCAACCACGGATCTCCATCTCCCTCCTTCACTGCCCCTATTCTTGATCCTCTTTTTCTCCCCACAGTTAAACTTACCCAGCAAACCAATGGAACTACAGAAAGTCGCTATGCACTCTCTAGACTTAGAGAGAGAAAGATATATGAAAACATTCGTCTCTATCTCGCCTATCTACATGACAAATCGGACTCAGTCTACTACGAAGGGAAGACCAAAACCAGCGTCATGGTATCCATCCAGCAGGAAGGCCTCCCTACCGACCCTATCAGTGTGAGGAACCTTTATGTCAGGTACCACGAGATTTTTAGCATGTCCCCTCAGAAAGTAGCAGACGACCTTGCTGCATTCGGCCACTACGTTCACTCTAAACGAGTCTCACACCTACATCCTACCAGCTGAACCTATCGAATCTTATCAACTTGTTGTCGATGCGATCGACCATTTAATTGACCTGTCTGACTCTACTGACGATATCTTTATTTTCGGCGACTTTAATCTTCCTCAGCTACAGTGGACTTCATCAGACTACAGACGATCAATCGTTCTTCATCGCTTCAAATGCCAACTCAGCTAAGGAATGTCTCTTTTTAGGTCGCTTAACAGACTCAAGTCTATGCCAAGTCAGTGGTGTATCCAACTATATGGGCAGGCAATTGGACCTTATTTTCACAACAGATTCAATTAACTCCTCAGTCTCCACTTTGTCCCCTATCTCTCTCTACAATCGACAGCTACCACCCCCCCCCCTTCTACTTTCATTTTTTCATAACTCTTCTTTCCAGTCCACCCCTTTCAGAACCTAAGTGTAAATGATGCCTTATCCATTTTTTATAAAGAAATATTTAGTTCTTTTAGCCTTTACGTTCCGTTTTCCCGCCTTAAAACATCATCTACTAGTCCTCCCTGGTATAATCGCAAGCTTCGTTCCTTACGAAATAAGAAAAACAAGTTGTGGGCTGTTTTCCTGCGTACCAGATCCTTTTCCAACTATTCCAACTATCTTGGTGCTTATCTTCATTTCACCGAACTTTACGATTCCCTTTTAATAATGCGCAAGTCAACCTTATAAATGACCCTAAGTCCTTTTACCAATTTGTTAACTACTAAAGAAAGTCCGATGGTTACCCTCCTGCCCTCTCTTTCCACTCACTATTGCCAACCTATTTGCCAGCTTCTTTAAACAATCCTTCACCAACGACTCCTTTGTACCAGATCCATCCTATTTTCGTTACCTACTGAATTTCTCCAATGGTCCACTTCTCTCTCACATCTTGGACCCCTCTTATATCGAATATAAATTACACCAACTCAACGACGAATTTACACCCGGTCCAGATGGCCTCCCTGCCATATTTCTTAAAAACTGTTCTTCGTCTCTTTCCCTTGTCCTTTCTGATCTCTTTCGTCTATCCCTTTCACAAGGAGAATTTCCTCAGGCTTGGAAAACCTCCTTTATAACCCCGATCCACAAAAAGGGATCAACGAACGAAATAACAAACTATCGTCCAATCGCTAAACTCTCCCATATACCCAAACTCCTCGAAAGTATTTTGTATGAAGCTCTAAGCTTCCAATGCAAATCACTTATTCCCCATAGACAACATGGCTTCCTAAAGGGTAGGTCAACCACCACAAATCTCGTTGAATTCGTATCCTTTGCCATCTCTGCCCTAGAGAACGGCAACAAAGTCGATGTAGTTGCAACCGATTTTAGCAAAGCCTTCGATAAAATCTCTCATCGATTAATACTCTTCAAATTGTCTGCCCTCGGCTTTGAACCTATACTGTTAAAATGGATATCCTCTTACTTCGAAAACCGTTTTTACAGTGTTCGTTTTAGGTTAGCACACTCCGGTCCATTTTTGGCCAACTCTGGAGTTCCTCAAGGTAGCCATCTCGGTCCCGTTCTCTTTATATTAACCATAAATGATCTGGATAGGATCATCAAATACTCGTCCGTCTCCCTTTACGCCGATGATACCAAATTTTTGCAAAACCATTTCCTCTCCCCATGGCTCCTTCCTTCTTCAACAAGACCTTGATAGTTTTTCGATCTGGTGCCTCAAAAATTGTTTGGAACTTAATATCACCAAATGCCAATCCATCACCTTTTCACCTAAGCGGCACAAATCTCCACCCCGACTCTCTCTTCATTCATCGACTCCTTTCAGGTCACGTTGAATGCGCGTCCCTTCACAACTCTATTTTCCTCAACACTAACCCTCGTAATCTACGTACCCCTCGTCACTTCTATCTCTCAACCCACCACACCAAACGAACGAACCAAACTCCCGTATGCTACGAAAAATTAATTCAAACCCTAGGGTCTTTGACTTCCACCGCACCACTTCCTACCTCAAATCCGTTCTCCTTCACCACAATAACCAACCTTAGTTTTAAGTTTAAGTTTAAGTTTAATTTTAAGTTATAGCTTGTATTAAGCCGAATAAATGGGGGCTTTAGCCCCCACCAAAATTAAATCAAGTAATTGAAAATATATCGCAGTCGTTACAAATGCTAAACAAAAAATAGCCATTGCCAATCGTTATTCGCTGCCATGCTAACATGGCAATTGGTTTATAAAATTCTATTGTGTCTACAAGTAAGTTTCCAGCGTTTGTCAGAGATGGCGCCACCAGTGGATCCCGGGCAGAAATGTCAGACCCCGTGTGTTTTATTTGTAGGTTTTGTATCTGTCAACAACTTTGCAGCGTTATATTTGAGCAGTTCTATCGGTGTCGTACATTTCATCGAGCAAAATCATGGCAAGTTTCCAGCCAAATAAACGTCATTTGCGGGAAGCGCTGCTTTTATTCTTTAATATGAAGAAAAGTGCGGCTGAGGCCTATCGTTTGCTTTCGGAAACTTATGAGGCGGAATGTATTGGTGAATCGACGTGTCGCGAGTGGTTCAAACGGTTCAAAAGTGGTGATTTTGGAGTTGAAGACAAAGATCGCCCCGGAAGGCCGAAAAGTTTTGAAGACTAGGAATTGGACGCTTTACTGGATGAGGATCCGTGTCAGATTCAAGAAGAACTTGCTGCATCATTGGGCGTCACGCAACAAGCCGTTTCCCTGCGCCTAAAAGCACTGGGATTCATTCAAAAGGTTGGAAACTAGGTGCCGTACGAATTGAAGCCAAGAGACGTCGAACGGCGATTTTGCATGTCCGAAATGTTACTGCAGCGGTATAAAAATAAATCATTTTTGCATCGTATTGTCACTGGTGATGAGAAATGGATTTATTATGATAATTTTAAACGCAGAAAATCGTATACAAAGCCCGGCGAGCCCGCCCAATCGACGTAGAAACGAAATATTCACGTGAATAAGGTCATGCTCTGCATATGGTGGGACCAAAAGGGTGTCGTATACTACGAACTGCTTCCGAGTGGTTCGGAAAGGACCATTATATCGAACCCAACTAATTCGTTTGAAGCGGGCATTAAAAGAAAAACGGCCAGAATATGAGACCAGGCATGAGTCCGTCATTTTTCATCACGACAACGCTCGGCCACATGTTGCGGTTTCGGTGAAAAACTATTTGGAAAATAGCGGATGGGAAATTCTGCCACACCCGCCTTACAGTCCAGATTTGGCACCATCTGACTACCACTTGTTTCGTTCGATGCAGAACGCTCTTACGGGAATACGCTTCAGCTCAGTAGAGGAAATCAAAAATTGACGAGAAATTTTTTTGGTCCGGAATTCATAAATTACCAGAAAGATAGGGGAAAGTTGTAGCTTCCGATGGACGATACTTTGGATAAAGCATTGTACTCGTAACTATGTTTTCATAATAAAACTTCAAATTTTGGAAAAAAAAACGCTGGAAACTTACTTGTAGACCCAATACCTCGAATAACAAAAAGACACTTAATATTGGAGCTTGATCATCGCATTCTGGTTGTTTATCGCTTGGACATAAAATATAACGGAAGTGGTTGAGGATATCCTCAAGAAACTGTAAGATTGAGGGACAGTAGGAAAGCTGGCCACTTAGAGAAGCATTCGCGTTTGGCCTGCCTACAACCTGGAGAATCATACCAACTGCAATTATTTTCATGCGAAATCCAACTGTCAATGGAAGCTGCAAGCCTAACGTAGTTTCGGGCCCTGAAAAGCAATGCTCTAGGTTTTTTCTAGCAAATTTATCGACGATTTCATTTCACGTTATCCCATTGTGATCTGGGAGCCAAAAAAGATTCAGTGAATTCAGCCTTCGAACCGCGTCTATTGAAACTTGGATGTCGCTACAGATGCACATGTCTCGCAGCCCTCCTCGATTCTTCACAAAATAGTTCCTTGCTATTTTGGAATGTGTATATGTACATATTTATACGCATTGCATGATTTAATTTTGTCTTTGATCATCGGTTATTTCAATCCAATTGAGGTTCTCAGGGACTGGTCTTCTAAACCACGTATACCAGATCATTTTGATATTTTGAGCACACACGTAGTACCGCCCAATAAATTGATTTATCTTCTGAATAAAGAAGTTTAATATTAAAACAGTGCAACCCGGACTTTAAAATTAACATCTGGCGGCACTGTAAATTGAGATCAATTGCGAACATATTGATGGACTATCTTTCGATGCACATGAAACCGTTGAAAATAATTCAAATTCTCACTTCTGTGCCGTCGTATTAGTAATTGTATCTTCTATGATGTATCATCCAGTGAAGCGTCTTTTTTCTCTAAAATATAGTTTTCCAATGAATTGCCCAAAAGATCGTCGATCAACGCCTAGTAGATACGTTGCATGAAATACGAGTATCTTTAAGGACTACTCACGGATGTCAGTTTCATCTTTTTTGGGAACGTTTTCCATTCCAATGAACTTAAGTCTCGTTCATTTTTTTTGTTTTTTTTTTTGCTGATTTCATCTTTCTCATCTTCAAACGAAAATAGCTACAACCCATCAAAGTGAATTAAATTAGAAAATTTGTCGAAAAAAAAAAAAAAAAATTTCGCATTAATTCGCTCACATCTTTTTTTGCAAACGTGCAAAATTTCCATCATAATTCTGTCAGCGGCTGGCTATTGAACTATCTCCCAAAAAAGCAAAGCCAGACGCTCTTAAATTTATCTTCGTATATGCGGAGCGCGCAGAGGTTAAATATGATGCCATGGACGATGGGCGGATGAGAGGATGCTATAATGAGACGTATGAAGAGGATAAGATATTATTTATTCATTAACCGCACCGTTGAGCATTTTGGCCGAAAGCCAAAAAAACTGGCTATCGCAAATGTTCGCCCGAGAAATGATGGGTAATTCTGACAGGCAGATGGAACATGCAAACGTTCTAATGGACACGTCATGCTGATTTATCTTTTGCGCTTCGCAGACGGACACATAAATATCTTTTGATCTACGAGTACGGGTATATGGCGCTGACTATGTTAATGAACAGCAGAAATCCTTGGAAGAATTATGTCTCACATTTTCGTGATACAAGTATGTAGGTACGACTTGACGGCTTGTCCTATAGTTTTATGAATACTTTTACGTAGATACGAGTAAGTTTTTCTTATGGATTTATGGGTCTTTCATATGGCTGGGCTTTCGCGTGGCACGAGTGGGAGTGGCGTTATGCGAAATTATTATGTTTTCGATTTTTCAAAATTTTACATTTTTATGTGAGCTGAGTTAATTGATTGTTTTTGTTTTTAGTTGATAGGGTTGCCAAAGATTACTATATCCTGTCAAGGCTTAGGTCAAATTGTGTCCTCTACCTTTAATCATAGGTGGGTTGTCAAATAATACGACTTTTGAGTGCCCTCACATGAAGAAAATACCTGGCAACAACGTGCATTTTGTGTATCTAAGTGCAGATACTTGATAGTGTCTACCGATTATTTGATAGCATTAGTTTTAATTTAGTGTTACGCGAAATTTTTTTTATTAAACAGACGTCCTTTCCCTGTGTGTAAGCCTTCATGTTTTTTTTTTTATAATTTGCGCGCGCTCAAGGAATTTAAAGACCCTTAAAATGTTTGCACACAGCGCCGGCGAAGGAAAATCAAGGAGGATGAACGTCGGTTTTAAATGTTTGAAGGTTATAATGACTAGGAAATAAAGAGCTAGGCAGGGCATTGCATAAGCGAGTTGTATTGCTTAGAAATGGATCACGATATTTTATGCTATCTAGCAGGTGCAGAGATGTTTTAGGCGCACCCGACCAGATGTAAGCATAGTACTCCAATTTCGGGCGGATAAACGCCTTATATATTGAGGCCAGATCAGAGGGGGTAAAGTATTTATTACATCGCTTGAGGAAACTTAGACATTTAGCAGCATTTTTGACGACATCGAATATGTGGTCATTCCAACGTAATTTGTCACTGACACACATACCGAGAATGGAAAGTTTATCGGTTTCGACGATGCAAGTGCCATCCATGGATAATGGCTGTTATGCTGTTAATATCGGAATTTAATGAGCTTAAAATACGCTGCCGTTTCCGTTCTACAGCCGAAGAGCAAGGGCGTGAGTCCGGGAACGAATATGAGAAGCAGAGAGTGCTGTCATCAGCAAAGGAATAAATTGGATTAGAAGTAGCAGACAACAGATCGTTGATGAAAATTAAAAAGAGTGTCGGAGACAGAATGGAGCCCTGGGGTACACCAGCATTTATTTTGTGAATATCAGACTTGAAACCATCCAAGACAACTTGAATTGAACGTAATTTCTAATCCATTGAAGAAGAGAGTCGTCGATCGCAAAAGCACGCATTTTCGACAAAGGAGCCTGATGTCAAGCTCTGTCAAATGCCTTAGAAATATCAAGTGCAACTATCTTGCTTTTATCAGATTGATGTACGATTTGGTTCCACTTTTCGGTGAGACATGTCATCAAATCACCAGTGGACCTGTTGCTACGAAAATCATATTGCCGGTCATTGAGAAGTTTTCGTGTTTCGAGATATTTCATGAGCTGACGGTTAATCAGAGTTTCCTTGACCTTGGAGAGAAGGGACGTAAGTGCAATGGGTCTGTAGGGACGGGCTAGACAAATGCTGTTTTCCATCTGCTCGGAAAGTGTCCTAAAGAGTAGATTGATGAAAAAGCTTACGCAGTAGTTTTGCCAGAGTGGAAGAACACCTCTTCAGAGTAAGGGGAGGTATACCATCTGGACCAGCCGATTTATATATGTTGCTAATACATGAGTGCGAAAGTGGATTCGTCCCATTGAAGATTCGATGCACTCAAGTGTAGGCGGAGACAGAGCACAATCTGGGAGTGTTGAGCTTCCCGCAAAGTGTGCAGCAAACAGATTGGTCTTGTCCAAAGAGCTGACAGCTGGAATGTCTTTGTAAATGATCGTTGGGATGGAGAATGAGGCAGAATTTCTAATATTTTTGCCGAACGAAAAGTTTGAAAAGTTAGTTGGCTAGCATTGTCGTGAGCAAAAACAAGAGATTCAATGTTAACCCACGAAAATTGGTTCTGATGTTCTTCGCATTTCAACTTCAAAGTAGATCTCCAAGTTATTGGGTTAGATTATTGGACTTGTTCAGTAAAGTATCAAATTAAATTTTGCCCAGAAGCAATACTAAATTTTGGTCGATTGTGTGTGCAAATAAAGAATAGAGTCGTATTTATATCTCAGTCACTTTTTGGTGTTTTTGTGTTTGTGTTGTTTTTTAATTGATCAGTCAGGCCTAACTGGCAGTCTCCGCTCCCATCACTGGTGTTCTTTTGTATCTACTGATGTCACTACAGCATTACCGCTGTTTCTAACGCTGTTCCTACTACAACTCCGTGTTCTGTCACTCCTTACGCGAAGAGGCAAAAGAAGCTGTTACGCTTGAAGAGAGAATACCTTTAAAATGAAAAGTAATCAATGACCAGAATTTGACTTCATTTGACAACTCATGCGATGTTAAAAGCGGCTTTCTTGAAGACCAAATCAAATTTGTTGACTGCAACGAGCATACAAAGTGTATTTGTTGTTCTGTGCACAGTTCGGTTGATGGGACCGCCTGTATTTAAACCACACTTAGCAACGTTGCGTTAGAGCAAGCCCTTATGGACGGTCTTGGACATCAATACAGACAGGGGTGGCCGTGGTGTATTGGTACTAGCAATCGCTTCTCACTCGGAAGGTCAAGGTTCGAATCCTAGCCACGGCAAGTTTTCATTTGTGCAATTGGAACTCAGTCAGAAAAATCTGCGTATGAAGGCATAACACTGACATGTAGATTTGGCTGTTGTAGGGTTTTCAAGCACAAAAAAACCGTTAAAATTCACAACCTCACCATTCAGAGTGAAGAAAATCTCTCCGTCCTATTCGAACTCGGACTCCCACCCCTGGGGAGTCAATATCGAAACCAAACACACCTGAGTTTCAAACCACTACATCACAAACTTTCCTTTCTCCTCCTTCTACCTTTCCGCCCGCGCCCTGGCAACAGTGTAAGGGTATTCATAACCCCTTTGGCGCGCGTAAATTATAAAAAAAAAAAAAAAAAAAAGACACTGCCCCATCATTATTTTAAAGGAAGTTTAGCGAAAACTCGCGTACCGGCAAAATTTAAAAAAGTGCATATGCTGGAACCTTCAAGATCGCCAAAACTTTTAGTTCGAGATGACTAATGTTTTTTAAAGTTATGGTTTCCAATTCGGCCCGGATTATGATCAATGAATTCTAATGCCTTTTAGAAAATATGCGCCGTATATGTAGGATACTATGTAAGTTGAGCGGAGTGAACATATTTTTAATTTTTATCGGAATGACGAGATAATAGCTCGGCGGCATGAATTTTCAATGAAATAAAAGGTCGATTCGGCTCTTTTCGAGTGAGGATTTTGGCAAGAATCAATTCTTGTGGTATCGGGTAGATGCAATGGGTGGTGTACTTTTCGATAGGAATTACATATCACATCAGCTGCCATATTGAGCTGCCAGACTACAGTAAAGTTTGTCATTTCATCATGAAAAGATTGACACTACAAAAACGATTTCAAATCGTTGAAATGTACTCGTATATCCCAAATCGAAACTCTGTTCGTGAAAATTATAGGGCATTTCATGAAATTTACGACAGACATTATCTGAACGTGCTATTTATAAAAAATGTGGCACCCAGTTCATGTTAATAGATACTCACCAACAAGAACGAGAACAGTGTGGTCGGAAGAAAATAACTTGGCCTTTGTCCATCCACCATCTGGAAAATTCTCGCTAAACATCTTAATCTCAAAGCTTATAGGATCCAGTTGGTGCAAGAGTTAAAGCCGAGTGACCATTTATTGCGTCGGGTAATCAGTAATCAGTGACTGAGATTTAAATCAACTGGGAGTTGACCCAGTTTTATACAGTAAAATTTTGTTCAATGGTAAGGCTTTTTTCTGGTTAAACGGCTACGTAAGCAAGCGGTATTGCCGTATTTGGAGAGAGGACAATCCTCAATATGTTCACCAGATGTACTCTATGGTGCGGATTTTACGCCGGTGGCTCCGGAAGCTGGAGCACAAGTTATTGTCAATAGACACCGGTACAGTGCGATGATCAACGATTATTTGTTCCCAAATTTGCGTGACATCAATGTGGAAGAGCTATGGTCCCAACAGGATGGGACTCCACCCCATACTACCAAGCAAAA
Organism: Volucella zonaria; assembly: GCA_963966105.1. NCBI lineage: Eukaryota > Metazoa > Arthropoda > Insecta > Diptera > Syrphidae > Volucella > Volucella zonaria. The sequence goes on from OZ014530.1 coordinate 59,251,617, forward strand.
CGCCGCTTTATTTAAAACACGATTTGGTAATAGAGTCTTTTGAATAAATGGACCCGTCAATTGACGCCATTGGAAGATTTTCTGTGGGGCTACCTCACGTCACTAGTTTATGCTAATAAACCAGCAACAATTGACGCTTTGGAGGAAAAACCATTACTCGAGTAACACGCCATAGATACGTATTGTTTGAAGAAGTGGTCGAGAATAGGACCTTTAGAATGCACTTTGTACAAGATAGTCATGGTAGATATATGCCCGAGACTGTTTTCGAATATTAAATGGCATAAGGCATAAAATCGTCATCATCGTCATCATTTCTAATTTCATTTCATTTATTGGTATGTAATATGTACAGAGTGACCGGATAGCAATGATAGTTTCTCCAATTGTTATGTTTCAGCAGCTGTCAAAGTTACCAATAACCTGCAGCCATCAAAATATTCAGTAAGATTTGCCATTTCATCATGCATCGTTTTATCCTTGGCGAAAGTGCGGAAATTATTAAAAAAAAATATCGAAATTCTGGTAAAATTTAAGCGTGAGTGCACACTCTTTTGGATCTTAAGCCACCAACCACCAGCTACCAGATAGAGATTGGTGCGAAATGAAGAAAACATAGCCGCCGTAGCGGCCTGTATCGAAGAAGGCCCAGAAGTGTCGATTCGGCGCCGATTAGGTGAATTGGGCATCGCCAGAGAGCCAACTCGGCTTATTTTGCGGTTGGATTTGTGCTGACGCAAGAATTGAAGCCGGACAACCATAGATAACGTCATGAGTTCGATAATTGGGTGCTGGAAATGTTGGCCGGAGATCCGAGTTTTGGCCAAAAAATCATCTACTCGGACGAGGCCTATTTCTGGCACAGCGGCCATGTCAACAAGCTAAATTGCCATTATTGGCATGCAATGCATCCACAAAGATTGACTGTTTGGTGCAGTTCATGGCATGGCGGCATCATCTGACTTTATTTCTTTCGAAATCTGGCGAAAGCAAGATAGTTGCACTTGATATTTCTAAGGGATTTGACAGAGTTTGGCATCAGCCTCTTTTGTCGAAAATGCGTGCATTTGGGATCGACGACTCCCATCTTCAATGGATTAGAAACTACCTTTTGGAACGTTCAATTCAAGTTGTCTTGGCTGATTTCAAGTCGGATATTCACAAAATAAATGCTGGTGTGCTCCAGGGCTCCAGTCTGTCTCCGACACTTTTTTCAATTTTATGAATGACCTTTTGTTTGCTACTTCTAGTCCAATATATTTCTTTGCTGAATATAGTACTCTCTGCTTTTCATATTGGTTTCCGGACTCACGTCGCTGCTCGTCGGCTGTAAAACAGGGACGGCAGCGTATGTTAAGCTCATTAAATTCCGATATTAACAGCATAACCAATTGGGGAACTATCAACAGAGTGGAATTTAATGCTGTCTGCTGTCGTTAAAGCGAAATTTAAACACTCAGCCATTATCCATGAATGGCACATGCATCGTCGACACCGAAAAACTTTCCGTTTTCAGTATGTGTGTCAACGATAACTTATGTTGGAATGACCATATACCATATTCGATGACCAAAAATGCTGCGAAGTGTCTAGGTTTCCTCAAGAGATGTAAGAAATATTTCACCCCCTCTAACCTGGCTTAAATATGTAAGGCGTTTATCCGCCCAAAACTGGAGTATATGCCCACATCTGGTCAGGTGCCCCTAAGACCCCTTTGCACTTGCATGATTTTCAAATTTCAAATCAATCTCTATGGGAAACAGAAATACCTTTCATCAAGTAAAAAATATGTACAAACCAATGCTGTTGATATGATGGCCTTTTTAGCAGTACATTTAAGGATGGACATTAAAAAGTCGCCGAGCTATAAGGACTATTGGCCAAGAGACCCTATGGTATGAGACGGATATACTTCGTCTGCAAAGGACTTGAATTTATCCTCTCAAAGTTTCATCTAAATGATAACACAGTCATGCCAGAAAGATCAAACATGTTGTACGATAAACTGTATAAAATTAAGTGATAAAGGATGCAATATCACTTAATCGTTTCAAATGCCTACATCCGTCAAAGGAGATAGTTATCGATTTATCGATGATTCATTAATGAACTTTAAAAGGAGGAGTTCTCAGCAGCAATACATGCCTAAGGAACCTATCAAAACAAATAGAAAAGGTCCAGATGTTAGCCGATAAGAACGAATATTTCTTCAAATTTGACATTTACACCGGAAAATCTGCTGATGGTCTCATCAGTCTCACATCAGAGCTGGCAAACAAGCGCCATCTATGCTTTGTTGATAATTTTTTCACAACCGTACACGCGTGCGGCACGGCGAATATGACTAGAAAATGTTTACTCCAATTCAAATTGGATTAGCAGTTCAAACGGGGAGAGTTTGATTGGTATGCAACTGACATGTTCCCAGCCGACAAATTGAAGAACAAGAGATGCGTACACTTCCTTTCTAACTAACATAATCCAGAGCTATAAGTAGGATTACTTGTACTTAAGTAGTGGAAGTATATAAAATTAATAATTTTGTGAATCGTTCTGATCAGTTGTTGTCTTCGTACAAGATAAATATTGTAGAAAGAGCAATATGTGGTGGCCCAGATTCTTTTTCTACTTTTTAGATGCTTACATTGTCAACTCCTTCATTTTATACAATTTGACAGGAAAGGCATCATTGACAGTAAACAAATTTCGGCTTGAAGTGATTGAGGGCTCTCTAGAAGAAACAATTGTCAGCAGAATTAGAAGACCTATAGTAGAGTCACCAATTCTCAATGTTCTTCACGAATGTTGAATATTGAATTTAAAAAATTAAAACCGTTTGTGCCATTGGAAGCGTCATGGAACTACTGGTTCTACTTATCAGCCGGTATGCAGTACTGGTATCAAGTGCGGCCTATGTAGCTCAGCAAAAGCCCAGAAACGCAATGATTGGATTTATGGAGTTTACAATGTACCACTTTATTTGGGTAAATCCAAATCCTGTGCTCAAAAGTACTACCTTGCCTGGACTAGTGGACAAAAATAAAAAAATCGTTTGAATTTGTTGAAACCCAATTTTTTTTAAAATTGTGTGAATAGGCGATATATTTTGGCATTTAGGTTAGTCTACAATTAGTAATTAACTTCAATAACTAAAAATTCTTGTTCAAACATATTTACTACTTTTTCCTAACGACTGTAATTTTTACCATTCTTTAGAAAAAGTTACAATCATTAAAATTAATAGACTTTTTGAATAATTCTAAAGTTGATGACCTTGTACAATTACATATTGGAAACACTAGCCAAAAAATCAGTGTTTTGCCAAAAAATCAAATGCAAGATTTAACGCAAAACGTTTCCCATTTCAGCTCGAATTGTGTGAAGCCATGGAAGCAATGTTCGCGAAATCGCAATCTACTTAAAAACCATCATCAAAAAATATGGTGGGAAAGTGACCGGAGAGTTGCGTCCAATTTTTAATTTAGTTGAAAGCGCCACCACAGGTATAACTCTATGGAAAGATCCTCATTCATCCTCAACAATGTACTGCAGACCAATCAAATTTGTGTTTATGAAAGAAGATGCAAAACTTTTGAAAGATGAAGAGAAAAAAATTAATGAATATATTAGCCAACTTAACTATTTCTTAACTATTGTTACATTAATAATGTGATCACACCTTTAATTGGTTTCACATCTTTTCTAAGAGAGTATTTGTCTCTCTTCCACATTTTGTTTTTTTTGATCTGTCATTTTTTTTGACAAATAGACACACTTCCTTTTTCTTTTTTTTTTTTTTTGAATTGTCAGGTAGGCAGAAGCCATACATTTTCCTTTTAATAAAATCCCTTTTTATTTTCAAGATCTAAAACTGATTTTTGTTGTCTTCGACTTATTCAAATAACAGTTCAGATGTGGGATATTTGCCCAAAATCTTTCTTTTAAATAACCTGTCTATATTAATACCAAGATGAACAACGAGGAATCGAGAATGGATAACACGATGCTGCCACTAGCTGAGTCAACGATGTTCAATGGAAACGTGGCAACGAACGATAGAAATCACGGCGAAACGAACCCTGCCGCTGGTTTTACGCAAAGTGGTCAAAGCCGTAACATGAACGTGAACAATCTTTTGAACACAACACCAGAAAGATCTTGTACGCTAGATCAACGGGAGCTCGAACTTCTACGCCGAGAAAGAGAAGTACTTAAACAAGAACTTGAATTAACTAAACGAGAACTTTCTGTTTTGCAGCGACAACCAATGAGTAATTCTTCCACTGGTCCAAACTTGAACAGTTCACAAACTTACAGTCATGCCGAGCTTAACTCTCTCGCCCCATTTTTCGACCCAAGTCACAAATCAATCTTATCAATCAAAAAGTGGACACAAACAATCGAAAACCTACGGAATATCTACAACGTAACGGATCAGATGATTCTTTTAATCGCCTCATCAAAGCTACAAGGAGCAGCAAAGGGATGGTTCTCTAGTCAACAGTTTCATATCTCCAGTTGGTCAGAGCTTAAAGAAGGTCTTCTAAAAGCATTCCCATGCTATACCGACGAATCTGATGTTCATATGCGTCTTCTGAAACGGAGAAAACAGGTAAATGAAAGCTTTGAAGAATACTTTTACGAGATGTTATCAATAGCTAGCTGCGCAACGTTCAGTAACCAATCCATTTTAAAATACATTATCAACGGGGTTGAAGAATTGCTTGATCATTTCAAATGGTACGAAGAAATGCAAGAATTCACAACAGTTCGCCAACAACCGAGACAACGAGAAAATTCAGCCATCGAAGCAACAAATGCAGCTAAACAATATCAGAATTCGAGGAGCGAGAACCAACAGCTACCGAAAGACAAAAGAAAGTGTGTCAACTGCAATGAATTCGGTCACTTCTCACGCGAATGTCCAAAGCCCCAACGCAAGCCAAGGTGCGGATTATGCCAAAAATCGGGTCATTCAACACAACAATGCAATCAAAACAACGATCGCCGACAGGTTTCAATCATTAGTTCGAATATATTTCATAAGCCAGCTGTCATCAATGGCACGATTAATACAACTGCATTTATAGATACGGGAAGCGATGCTTGTCTTATCAAATCTTCTCTGGCCAATGAGATAAATACGAAATTAGATCCACATAGTATTACGCTTCATGGATTCGGAAATGGACTTTATAGAACTCTCGGACGAATGCGAGTCAGTTTGAAGGTCGATGAAGTAACGGCTTCTGTTTTCCTATGTGTGGTCGATGACGACGTATTAAATCAACCTCTTTTAGTCGGACGAGATTTTATAGATCAGGATCACGTAACAATTACAAAAACTGGCGATAAACTGAGACTTTTTGGACCAGAAAATGACTATGTCAAGGAATTCAAAAAAATAAATAAAGACACACTGGAACCCATAAACGAAACACCTGCGTCAGCAAACGGTAACAACAACGAGAGTGCTATTGCTATCTTGGAGGTAAAGAAAAAACCCGGTCTCTCAACACAAAATAATTCAAATGGTCTACCAAAACAACCCATTTCGTCTTATGATATCGAATGTGGCACTCTTCCAACAATCGAACTTGAGAAACTGCTTTATTTATTAAATAAATATCGACATTGTTTCGCAAATAATATATCAGAACTTGGTTGTGCGTCGACACTGGAGATGCACATTGCATTGAAATCAAATGATGCAATAGTGTGTCGCCCGTACAGACTTGCATATTGCCAACGGTCAACTATGCAGGGAATAGTTCAAGAATTATTGGACAATAATATTATACGGCCGTCAAATTCTTCGTTTGTCTCTCCAGCCCTTTTGGTTAAGAAAAAGGATAGTGAAGATAGAATGGTAATAGATTACCGTGTTTTAAATGATAAAACAATAAAAGATCGACACCCATTACCGATTATCGAGGATTTACTGCAACAATTAAAGGGTGGTGAATTTTTCATCGGCCTTGATTTAGCATCTGGTTACTACCAGATTCCAGTTGCAGAGGATTCAAAAAAATATACGGCATTTGTTACTCCCGATGGAGAGTATGAATTTAATAGAATGCCCTTTGGACTTTCAAATGCGCCTTCGTGCTTTCAACGAATGATGAACAATTTAAAACGAAAAATGAAATCTAATCGATTGATTGTATACATGGATGACATTCTTATCTCATGTAAGAACTTCACTGAAGGTTTACAAATTCTTGAGACATTTTTATCGTTATTAGAAGATGAAGGGATAACACTGAAATTGAAGAAGTCATTTTTTTTTAAGAAAAAAATAGATTTTCTTGGTTATGAAGTCTCTTCCGATGGTATAAGACCCAATAACAGAAAAACGGAGGCAGTTTCGAATTTTCGCCGGCCTGAAAATTTGCATCAACTGAGGCAGTACTTGGGACTCACGAGCTATTTCAGAAAATTTGTTAAAAATCACGCTCTCATCGCACAACCACTTACGCAGTTGACGAGGAAAAATGTGGACTTTAACTGGATGGATGCTCACCAAAAATCCTTCGAGAAATTGAAAGAGATATTGACATCTAGACCTGTTCTTACTTTATATGATCATCGATTGGAACATGAATTACACACAGACGCGAGTGCACTGGGCATAGCGGGTATTTTACTGCAAAGGGATATAGATCTTCAACTCCGACCGGTAGGATACTTCAGCAGGCAAACAAATGAACACGAAAAATTTTATCATAGCTATGAGCTAGAAGCTCTTGCCGTCGTTGAGTCCATCACAAGGTTCCGAAGTTATCTACTTGGGAAACATTTTAAAGTTGTCACCGATTGCGATTCACTGAGAGCAACGATTAACAAGAAAAATATTATACCAAGAATCGCACGTTGGTGGTTAAAACTTATGGAATACGATTTTGAAATTGAATATCGTCGTGGCAAAATCATACCACATGTAGACGCACTAAGTCGGTCGCCGCATGATGAACCCAAGGATTGTGATGTTGAAAGCATGGATGTGTTCGCAGTTGAAATTAAAACTGAAGACTGGCTGATGACTGTTCAAGCTCAGGACCCTAAACTACGTGAAATTATAACCAAACTCAAACAACATGGAACAACCGGCGCAGACAATGAAATTCGTAAGCAGTACCAAATTTATAATGGGCGTCTTTATCGGAAGGAAGGTAACTCTCTTAAATGGGTGGTTCCAGGATCTGCCATCTGGAAAATAATAAGGACTTGTCATGACGAGGTAGGCCATTATGCCTTAGAACGAACTTTAAATCTTTTGCAGCGCGACTATTGGTTTCCACGCATGCGGAATAAAGTGAAAAGTTATTTATCAGCTTGCATAGAATGTGCTTACCATAGGCGACCATCTGGGAAGCAAGAATGAGAATTATTTTGCATTGAAAAAACTCCTGTGCCATTTCACACTCTTCACCTGGACCATTTAGGACCCTTTCCCCGCAGCAGTAAGGGTAATACGCACGTTTTGGGAATTATTGACGGGTTTACAAAATATGTGATCTTAAGGCCTGTCAAAAACGTTTCCACGAAACCAGTCATTCGTATTTTGGAGGAAATTTCATCATGTTTTGGAAGTCCAGCCAGAATCGTTACCGACAGAGGGACGGCTTTCAGTTCAAGGGACTTTGAGAAATATTGTTTAGCAAACGACATCAAACACATTATGAATGCAGTACGGACCCCAAGAGCAAATGGTCAAATCGAACGATGTAATCGTACTCTACTTCACGCGATGGCTACTATGTCGATTGAAAGTACTGGTTGGGATACTCAACTCAAGGCAATACAGTGGGGAATGAATTCATGCATAAACCAAAGCACCAAACAAACACCTCATAGCTTGCTTTTCGGATTTCAACCACGAGACCCGCTTGGAAACAAGGTGTTACAGGCATTACATGATGATAATGAAGAGGAGCAGCGTTTAGACCTGAATCTCGTGCGACAAGAGGCGAAAGAAGCTATTTCAAAATCCCAAACGAAACAAAAACTACGTTACGATATGCATCACAAAACTCCCCATGTGTATAAGGAAGGCGATCTAGTTTTGATTGAGAGACCATCCATATCCACCGGAGAGTCGCGTAAGTTGGACCCGAAATATAAAGGCCCCTATATGGTAAGTGCAGTATTAGATCACAACCGGTACATAATAGAAGATATCCCCGGAGCCCAGAGGACACAGCGAAAATTTAAATCCGTCTACACGTCAGACAAAATGAAAGCTTGGTGTCGAAACCTAGAGGATGATAATTTTGCCTACGATATCAGCGAAGCGGAAGTCGAGGACGACTGAAATATTCAGGAAGGCCGAGCTGTTACATTAATAATGTGATCACACCTTTAATTGTTTTCACATCTTTTCTAAGAGAGTATTTGTCTCTCTTCCACATTTTGTTTTTTTTGATCTGTCATTTTTTTTGACAAATAGACACACTTCCTTTTTCTTTTTTTTTTTTTTTGAATTGTCAGCTAGGTAGAAGCCATACATTTTCCTTTTAATAAAGTCCCTTTTTATTTTCAAGATCTAAAACTGATTTTTGTTGTCTTCGACTTATTCAAATAACACTATTAACTCAATGGCTCTGCAGTTGAATTATTTTTTTTTTTTTAAATGCACCTCACCATGGTTGATGGCAGTGTATGCAACATTTCATCAAAATCAAATGTTGCATCATATTTGTTGCGCAACTTTAAAGAGATGAATACAGTAGCAAGCAATGAAAAGACACCCAAATGATCGTTTCGGGCTTTCTACAATTCCTTGCATTGCTGAATATAATGCTTTGAATGTTTATTGCATATTTTATATGCCCGCGCTGTGTACAAACATTTTAAGGATACACAAGTCCTTTGAGCACGCGCTAACTATTGCATAAAAAAATAAACAGAAAATACAGGCTCCCTTTTAAGATATTGCATGTACGCGAAATTCAAAAATGTTTTAAAACAAGATCATCAATAAGCCAACACCTGGATCTGGTTCTACCAACGACGGGAATACAGCGAGATGTTTTTTGTTCAAATCCAGAACTGACATCTTAAATTACAGGAATCGTCGAATGATTAATAACAACATTTTTCAATTCTTTTGACAATCTTCGCTTGTTCGGAAAATATTGATATTTCAAAATTTGTTAACCGAAACGAAAGATCTGTATCTTAAACTTTATAATTGGCACTATATGCGAAGTAGTGTCCACAAATTGCAAATGCATGACATAGCGATAATTTCATCGTTCGATTTGCCTATTGATCTGCTTTCAGAAGAAGAAGCTTTGGAGGCAAGCCAAGAGTCTCCTCGAAGAAATCTGTTTCGATTGATGGCAGCTTAAAGCAATATTTACTTGCTGATACATAATATGGTATTGTCAGCTTCAGCTGCATAAAAATTATTCAAAATTCGAGATCAGCGATTATGTCTCTGATGAATCGACTTAATTTAATGAGCTTGTAAAATTTTCCTTAATAAATCAAAATAGTGAATTTTATAAATTTTATTTGGTATTTTAATTTTCAAAATTTATCGATCTTAATTTTTGAAACCATTTTTTAACCAAAACATTTTTATTTGAAAACAATTTAATTTTTGTCCACTTCTTCCATATGTTCAAATCACTGTGCGCTGCTTCCTAATATGTGTCACCTGTTTTTATGTCTTAACTATCATTGAAATGCATTGAAATATAGTGTCTTTTTTTACTTTTTGTTAAAAAAGTTGCCACAAAAATGTCTATAAATGTTCTCATTTTCAGTGTGCTTTAAGTGTTAAATGAAAACTTCTAAAAAGTAAGAAAGGAAACAAAAATAATTATAATGAATTCATTCACTATACGAGTATTCTTACTTTGCTCTTAGTCTATAAACAATAATTTATACGTTTTCGTCAAATAGGCAGACGGCAATGCCATGCTAACTACAGTCATTTTTTTATATAATAATTTGTAAATATTTTAGTATAAAAATCGAATTTAACCTAACCTACTCGTATATGGTTGTTCGGAAAGTAATTTCGTTTTTTGCCAACAGAGGCCTTAATTGTTGCTTGTCCCAGCCAACTTCACACTTAAGCCGCATGATTATTATACAGGGTATATGACTCGAACTCCAACTTTTTAAAATGCTATAATTTTTTTATTTTTTGATAAATTTTATTGTGCCAAAGTAAAAAATGTTAGAAAAGACATCAATTTTCAAATTGTATCAGTAGTTTTCAATATGTTCACCTTTGGCCGGAATAATGGCCTTGAGACGGCCGAAGAAAGCATCGCACGCTGCACGCAAGTGGCTTTGCAGTATTTTGGCCCATTCCCGGCGAAGTGCTAGTTTGAGGTGGTCCAAACTTTGGTATTTCTTTAGTGAAAACCTTCGCTTTCAAAATACCCCAGACAGAGAAATAAAACGGATTTGGATCCGGAGAATTTGCAATCCATTGTGTCGAAGAAATGAAGTGTGGAACATTGTTTTTTAACCAATCTTGGTTGACGCGCGCTTTGTGAGACGGTGCCGAGTCTTGTTGAAATGTCTACGGTCTCCGACCGAAATGATTGTTTGCCCAAGGCTTCAATACTGCCTCTAAGACAGTTTACGGTACACGATCGCATTAATTTTGACGCCACGGTCCTAAAATACGAGCGGAAAGCGACCATAGGCGGTTATGGCGGCCTAAACCATCACCATCGGTGCTGCCTGCTTTCTGGTGGCCGTCCGAAGGTGTAAATTTTCGAAGGACCTCTCTGGCCGAAGATGGCCGAAGAAAGCATCGCACGCTGCACGCAAGTTGCTCTGCGGTATTTCGGCCCATTCCCGGCGAAGTGCTTATTTGAGGTGGTAAAACCTTCGGTATTTTTTAAGGCCAACCTTCGACTTCAAAATACCCCAGACAGAAAAATCCAATTCACTGTGTCGAAGAAAGGAAGTGTGGAATTTTGTTTTCCAACCAATCTTGGTTGACGCGCGCTTTGTGAGACGGTGCCGAGTCTTGTTGAAATGTCCACGGTCTCCGACCAAAATGATTGTTTGCCCAAGGCTTCAATACTGCCTCTAAGACAGTTTCACGGTATACGATCGCATTAATTTTGACGCCACGGTCCTAAAATACGAGCGGAGAGCGACCATCGGCGGTTATGGCGGCCTAAACCATCACCCTCGGTGCTGTAGGTGTAAATTTTCGAAGGACCTCTCTGGCAAGTAAACTCGGCCATTTTGTTTGTTGACATAACATATTGCTCGATAACAAATGGCGACTCATCGGGAAAAAACCAAATTCGGCAACTCACCACTTTCGTGCAAGCGTAGCAACTCCTTCGCTCTTTCGACTCAAACTTTTTTCTGTTGCGGTGTAAGATCGTGTGCTTTTTGGAACTTCAATGGCTTGAGCCCAAGCTCATTTTTCAGTATGTGCTGCATCCGTTCCAACGATACGTTGAGCTCTCGAGCCATTTTTCTTCCACTTCGATGCGGATTTCGCTCAATTCGAGCCTTCACTTTCCGAACCATTTCTGCCGATGTTGTTCTTTTTTTTATGACCACCTCCATGGTGTTTTGCAACGCTGCCAGTATCACAGTAACGAGCTATGGTTCGACACACAAATGATTTATTCACGTTGAGGTGCTGGAAGGCTCTAGCGATAGCTACTTGTGGTTTTCCAGCCAAATATAAAGCAATCATACTACGAGGGCGGGTCAATAAGTCCGTGACTTTTGGATTAAAACTGATTTTTTGATAAAAAAATAATTTTATTTTTCAACGTAGTCTTCCTTGAGCTCTATACACTTTGTCCAACGCTTCTCCAATTTTTTTATCCCTTCCAAAAAAAATGATTTGTCGAGGTCCTCAAAATGACGAGATGACTTCATCATTGGAGTCAAATCTTTTTCCACCAAGCCATTTCTTCAGGTTTGGGAACAAGAAGTAGTCGCTCGGAGCCAAATCTGGAGAATAGGGTGGATGAGGGAGCAATTCATAGCCCAATTCATGGATTTTTGCCATGGCAACTGCACATGTGTGCACCCTTGCATTGTCTTGGTGGAAAAGAACTTTTTTCTTTGCCAAATGAGGTCGTTTTTTTTTCAAATCGTCATTGAATCGGTCCAATAAGTTGGCATAATATTCCCCATTGATTGTTCTTCCCTTTTGAAGGTAGTCAATGTGGATTATCCCGCGTGCATCCCAAAAAACAGTCGCCATAACTTTATTGGCTGACAAACCCACCTTGGCCTTCTTTGACGCCAATTCACCCTTAGAAACCCACTGTTTTGACTGTTGTTTGTTGTGATGGATCCATATTTCGTCCACGGTTACAAAACGGCGCAAAAACTCCTCCATATTGCGATTAAACAACGCCAAACCTTCCTGTGAAGTTGTTACACGATTGCGTTTGTGGTCGACTGTGAGCAAACGCGGCACCCATCTTGCGGAAAGCTTTCTCATGCCCAAGTGATCATTCAAAATTGAAACCACTGAGCCATGCGAGATCCCTACGGCTTCCACAATCTCTCGCACTTTCAATCTTCGGTCGGCCAACACCATATCGTGAATTTTTTCGATTGTGTCGGGTGTAGAGACCTCAACTGGGCGTCCAGGAGGTTCGGCATCTTCAGTGCTTGTACGGCCACAACGAAATTCAGTAAACCACTTTTTTACCATTGAAATCGATGGTGCAGAGTCCCCATAGGATTTATCAAGCTTAGCCTTGGTCTCGGTAATGGTTTTTTTTCGCAAGAAATAATGCTTAATAAGCACACGAAATTCACTTTTTTCCATTTTCTCCTCAAATTAGTGAGTAGTCTGATAAAAATAGCTGTCAAACACAAACTAACTGACGCAGCAAGTTTAAATTTTGACAGGAGTCAACTGACAAATGCCTGTTGACAGGAGCAGTGTTGCTGTTTCAGTAAAGAGGTCAGAAATTCAAAAATGCACAGAATTATTGACCCGCCCTCGTATCACGTTTGAATTCCATCGCGGATAAAAATTTTTCAACACAACTGAGACTCAAATCGTTTAAAAAGTTTGTAAATAATAAAATTATCTGTCATGTGTCAAAAATTTGAGTTCACTGTCATGAACGGTTTGGAAATTATAGCAGTGTGAAGTCGGTTGCAGTTCGAGTCATTCAGGGTGTATATTTTAACAGGAGATCGATGCTACGTTGAAGTTTTTGATTGTTTCCCTTTCAAATATGGAAAGTGATAAGCAACATTGTCGTCATATTTTACTTTTTTACTATCGAAAAGGAAAAAAATGCTGTTCAAGCAAGAAAAAAATTGTCCGATGTGTATGGAGAAGATGTATTGACAGAACGCCAGTGCCAAAACTGGTTTGCAAACTTTCGATCCGGCAATGAATCTGATGAAGACACAATAAAAACATTAATTGATGCAACCGGTGATTAACAATTCGTGAGATGGCTGAGAGATTAAATTTATCGAATTCGACCGTTCATGATCATTTGAAACGCCTAGGCTTAATCTTAAAGCTCGAGATATGGGTTCCTCATGTTTTTACGAAAAGTAATTTGTGCCGTCACATTGATGTCTGAGATTTGCTTCTCCAACGTCAAGAAAATGATTCATTTTTAAAGCACATTACAACTGGGGACGAGAAGTGGTTTGTCTACAATAATTTTAAACGCAAGGGACCTTACTCCATGATGAATCGGCTCAAAGGACTTCGAAAGCCGATAATCATAAAAAAGGTGGTATTTTGCCAGCAAAGAACAAATATTTTATGAGCGCGGAATTAAGCTACAGCCAGAAAGATGGCAAAAGGTATTGGATCAGAATCCACAATATATAAATAAATAAAATATTTATTCACTATAAGAAAATCGCCTTTCTTCGTTCCAGAAGAAAGTCATCTAGGTCCAACCTTATTCTTTCTTTTCACCAATGATTTGCTAAATTAATAAAGGCATTGCTATTGACTCATATATGAAATTAAAATTCGTTCACTAAGTGGTGTAAATTAAAAGTTATACAAGAACATGGTTGCATGAGGTTTAATAGAACTCTATATTATATTCGCTCTACATTATTTTTTAAATAGCGATCAAATGTAAGTAAAGGGTGAGCCAAAGACGGTGTGGATGTCAGCTGTCAATTACTATCATTTACTGAATTCAGTGTGGTTGAGCTCTTTGACAGATGTCATACAATCTTTGGCAATTTTAGTTATGGAGTCGTTTACCACACAACAACGGATTTTTATTTGTTCAATCTTATTACGAAAATGGGCTTTCTGTAAATCGCCCTAACGAGTCCTGATTCGTGCAATGGTTAAGCGTTTTGAAGAAACTGGTTCGGGTCAAACTCCATATCAGCATGCTCGGTTAGCACGTACACACTTAAACATCACCACTGTGAACGAAAGTGTTCAAAATCAGCCAGGCACCTCAATCCGTCGCCGAAGTTAACAACTGATCCCCACTTATGGCACTTTGCAGCGAATTTTAAAAGTTGATCTTCATTGGCACTCCTATCAAATCGAAATTACATAACAATTGAAGCCTTTAGACCATCTACGACGTCGACGCTTTGTTAACAGGATGTTGGATCGCTAGGACAATTTGTCATCGAATTTGATTTTTTCCGATGAAGCCCATTTTTGGATGGATGGGTACGTAAATAAACAAAATTATCATTTCTGGGGACCGGAGAACCCATGCATCCCAAAAAAAGTCACTCTATGCACCATACAGATTATGGGTTGGCGGCATCATTGGCCCGTACTTTTTCGAAGATGAGGCTGGAGAGACAGTTACATTGAATGGAGAACGTTACCGAAATATATTGAGCCGCTATTTTTTTTTTCCAAAATTGAATAAATTGGGTCTGGACGATCTCTGGTTTCAACAGGATCGCGCCACCATCCACACAAGCCATCAATCAATCAGTTTGTAGGAGAAGTTGATTGGTACCAATGTCACGCCATTTGACGCTATTAGACTTCTTCCTGTGGGGTTATTTGAAGATATATTAAAAGCAACTCCTCTGATTTTAAATAACCTTTTACCTTAGAGACATTATTTTGTAGACCACTTACGATTTAGTTGATGAAAAGTTACATCTCTTTCGTGCGCCTTTGATTTTTTACCACGTTAGATACTCGTATTAATTGTTTGTAAAAAGAAGCCGAAACTGTGCCTCACCCCTAAGCCTCCTCACATATTGTGGTAGTGAGTTCCATAAGCGGATCGCTCAGAAGTATGGCAGGGTCAATGCGAGTGAATTCTATTTAAGAGATCTGTTTTAGGATCCAAAGTGTAGTCGTTCGAAAAGGCTACTAGGATGAATGCTTCTGGATAAGGTTGAAAAGCAAGAGAAACTTGAGAGACGGTTTAACGTACCCAATCCATATACATATATAGAGCGCAGTGTTGTTGAAGCTTTTTCCAACATCGCAATCGTAATACACCTTACATCCCTATGTAAGTACGGGGATAGGTGAAATATTCATTTTGGCGAGTATCATATACGTTTTCGGAGAAATATAGTGCTGCGAGACTCGGAATCTGCGAAGAACACCCTTTTAGGATCGTTTGTCAATAAGCCAGATTTAATTTTCTTATCAGAAATATGGATTTTTAACACTGAATCTATTCTTTTTCCTATACCTGGTTATGTATAGTATTTCTTCCCACATGTAATAATTCTTATGCTGCAGGTAGAGTGGTTGTCTTTATAAGTGATAAGTTGGAGTATGAATGCTGCTGTTATCGGCCAATGGCCGATATTAATCATATTTTCGGTAGACTTGAACGCAGTTCTAAGCCCACCATACCTATGTAGATCTATAACAGATTTTGAAATCACTGATCATTGTATGGTTGGTTTAGTTTTTCAACGCACTAACGTGAAGCAAACTGCATAGTGTCTATACAGCTTGAGAAAGTTTCAGCATTCAGCAACGTTTAAGCTATGTTCTACTGCATGAATGTTGGGTAGATATGTACCTTGGAAGTAATCCCTCTAAGGCTTTTAGCATCTTTGCTAATATCTTAAAAGCTCTTGTTAGTTCATGCCTTATTGAAACTCAAAGGCAGTGTAAAGTTAAAAGACTTAAGCCATGGATATCTACGACTTTATTAAAAAAAGACTGAAAAGAAGAATAAATTACTTACTAAATGTAAAAAGAAACCGAATAATACCAGTCTTCGACATCTCTATAATACAATAGACTTCGCAAGGGAGTTGTCGAGGATGTGACCTTTTATAAAGAACATTTTTACAGCCACAAACTACAACCAGCTAGAAACAATTTACGAAAAGAATGGACAATTGCTAAAGAGATTGTAAATAAAAAGCTACCCCTCTCAAATAAACTCAACTTTGTATTTTTTCAGGGAAAAAGAACACAAAAAATTTTGGAAAAAATATCTTTATTTCTCTACGTAGTCTTCTTTTAGCTCACTACACTTTTCCCACCGATGCTCAATAGCTTCGATACCCTGTTTATAGTCAGAATCACCGAGCTCTTTAAAATAGCCATCAACAGCAGACTCATCTTAACCTCTTTACTGTTGGCAAATCTTTTACCAAATTCAAAAAATAATCCAAGCGGGCTAAATCTGGCGAATAGGGTGCATGAGGAAGCAATTCGAACTTTAATTCATTGATTTTGGCCATCGCGATGTGTGAAATGGTGCATTATATTGATGAAGCAAAACTTTTTTTTTCGCCAAATGCGGCCGTTTTTTCCTGATTTCATCTTTCAAACGCTACAATAAGTTCGCACAATACACGCCGTTGATTGTTTTTCCTTTCTCCCCTTTGAGTCCATTGTTTTGATTGTTCCTTCGTCTCGGGTGTGAAGTGATGGAGCCATCTTTCATCTATGGTTATGAATCGACACAAAAACTTTGACAAACACTCTATTAAAACATCCTCAAGACGCTGTGAGTAATAACAGCTTTCTCATGTCCAATTTTTCAGGCAACATGCGACGTAACTCGCTTTTTGAAATGCATAACATATAGGCTACTTCGCCCACTTTCAATCGACCGACGGTCATCCAACACCATTTTGTGGATTTTTTTCAACATTTCTGGAATTTAAGCGTAAAAAAAAGAAATTAGAGGGGAAGGAAGTAACGGTAAAACGTGGTCTTCCTCTTTTCATGCTAACATTTAAAAAAACAGAGAATATCCAAAAAATATACGACATAAAATCGAGCCCTTGCGTAAAAACACAAAATTAATTCCGCAGTGCAAAGCTTTGCCAGGGATTTAACCACATGCAAGCGTATTCTCAAAGAGAACCTCGTTGAGTCAAATGCGCAGGAACTCATCTCTCAAAGGATTGTGTTGTAAACAGACAGACCCCTGCGATCTGTGTTAACTGTAATGAGAAACATGAAGCTAATTTCCGAGGATGTGAAGTAGCCAGGATGTGAATTAGCAAGTTTCCCAAAAAGGTAAATTGCTCTATGAAGCTGGTATGAAACACAACTGTGACGTCCATTCAACGGGTAAGATGACAGACACAATGAAAATACCCGATCTTGTCGATTTTTTCGTTTTTAAAGGAATTTCTAACAATTATATAAAAGTTGAGGGAAGTTTCGATGTTTCCTCCGTCCATTCTCCAGTCATACTGACAATGAGTGATACGCTCATTAAAAACCAAGAACCGCTTCGACTAACTGGAAGAAATACCAATTGGAAACGATTCAGGGAAGAAATCGAAGATAACGTGGAACTAAACGTCTCAATAAGATCACCACTTGAACTTGAAATCGAAGTTGACTCCTTCTTGGAAATCGTAGAATCTGCTGCATGGAACAACACACCTAACCAGCGACAAAAAGCGACGAAAAATAGCACAAATTACCCGCCAGAGATAAAAGAAATGGTAAGTGCAAAGAGGAAAGCACGCGAGAAATGGTAATTTACTCGAGCTCCGCAGGATAAAAGATACACGTCTTTAATAAGCTTTGTAATCTTTACGTAGTAAATACGTATGTCGAAAACTTGACAGCAGGACAAGAAACCAATTACTCGCTTTGGAAAGCATTTAAAGGCTTCAGAAGGCCCAAAACCCCAGCGCCACCAATTAAAATTGATAACAACGAGTGGGCGAAGGAGGATAAGGAGAAAGCGGAACTCTTCGCGGATTATCTAGAAGAAACTCTTAAGCCCTTTGATGGGCAAACGCTACTGCGCTATACTAAATACGAGGGCGGGTCAATAATTCCGTGCATTTTTGAATTTCTGACCTCTTTACTGAAACAGCAACACTGCTCCTGTCAACAGGCATTTCTCAGTTGACTCCCGTCAAAATTTAAACTTGCTGCGTCAGTTAGTTTGTGTTTGACAGCTATTTTTATCAGACTACTCACTAATTTGAGGAGAAAATGGAGAAAAGTGAATTTCGTGTGCTTATTAAGCATTATTTCTTGCGAAAAAAAACCATTACCGAGACCAAGGCTAAGCTTGATAAATACTATGGGGACTCTGCACCATCGATTTCAATGGTAAAAAAGTGGTTTACTGAATTTCGTTGTGGCCGTACAATCACTGAAGATGCCGAACGTCCTGGACGCCCAGTTGAGGTCTCTATACCCGAAACAATCGAAAAAATTCACGATATGGTGTTGGCCGACCGAAGATTGAAAGTGCGAGAGATTGTGGAAGCCGTAGGGATCTCGCATGGCTCAGTGGTTTCAATTTTGAATGATCACTTGGGCATGAGAAAGCTTTCCGCAAGATGGGTGCCGCGTTTGCTCACAGTCGACCACAAACGCAATCGTGTAACAACTTCACAGGAAGGTTTGGCGTTGTTTAATCGCAATATGGAGGAGTTTTTGCGCCGTTTTGTAACCGTGGACGAAAGATGGATCCATCACAACACACCAGAGAACAAACAACAGTCAAAACAGTGGGTTTCTAAGGGTGAATCGGCGCCAAAGAAGGCCAAGGTGGGTTTGTCAGCCAATAAAGTTATGGCGACTGTTTTTTGGGATGCACGCGGGATAATCCACATTGACTACCTTCAAAAGGGAAGAACAATCAATGGGGAATATTATGCCAACTTATTGGACCGACTCAATGACGATTTGAAAAAAAAACGACCTCATTTGGCCAAGAAAAAAGTTCTTTTCCACCAAGACAATGCAAGGGTGCACACATGTGCAGTTGCCATGGCAAAAATCCATGAATTGGGCTATGAATTGCTCCCTCATCCACCCTATTCTCCAGATTTGGCTCCGAGCGACTACTTCTTGTTCCCAAACCTGAAGAAATGGCTTGGTGGAAAAAGATTTGACTCCAATGATGAAGTCATCTCGCAAACAAAGGCCTATTTTGAGGACCTCGACAAATCATTTTTTTTGGAAGGGATAAAAAAATTGGAGAAGCGTTGGACAAAGTGTATAGAGCTCAACTGAGACTACGTTGAAAAATAAAATTATTTTTTTATCAAAAAATCTGTTTTAATCCAAAAGTCACGGACTTATTGACCCGCCCTCGTAGTATATCAGAAAGGGTGTCTGATAACTTGACAATAGTAAACGCAAATCTAGCTAAATTTAGGAATATTATAATGAACCTAAAACCGAAAAAATCTCCCGGGTACGACCTGATAATCGGAGAAGTCCTTAAAATGCCTGCTCTTAAAAGCACTCACTAAGCTTTAACATATCATTAACGCGGCTTTTAAACTACAATACATTTCGTGCCAATGGAAAGTTGCAGAAGTAACTATGGTACTAAAACCTGGTAAGCCTCAGATTGATAAAAAGTCGTATAGACCGATTTCTCTCCTTCCGATCCTGTCAAGAAATGCTCAAAAGTATCCTGCTCAAACGTTTAATGTCAACTATTGAAGACAAAAATCTTATCATCTTATCCCCAACCATCAGTTTGGATTTCGGATTAAGCATTCAACTATTGACCAGGTTCATAGAATTACCGACGTAATTACGTAATTGAAAAAGCTCTGGAAGAGAAAAAAGATTTGCTCAAGCGTATTTCTTGACGTATCACAAGCTTTTCACAAGGTTTGGCACGAATATTTAAAGTTAAAATTACGGAAAATTTTGCCATCGAAACTTTACAACATATTGACTAAGTATCTTGAAAATAGAATTTTTCGTGTTAAATACGGAAACGCCGAAACTGCAAAGCGCTCTAAATAAAGTATATGACTGGACAAAGATCTGGCGAATTGCTCCCAACGAGACCAAATCTGTGCAAGTAAACTTCACTTACAGAGAAATAAGTCACCTACCCGTCCACATAAACTCGGTCTGTATTCCGTTTGCTAATGAGGATAAACATTTGAGCATGACATTCGATGCTAAGTTCAAATGGAAGACACACGTGAAAAACAAACGTAAAGAACTACACCCTGAATGACTCGAACTGCAGCCAACTTCAGACTGCTATAATTTCCCAACCGTTGATGACAGTGAGCTCAAATTTTGACACACGACAGATAATTTTATTATTTACAAGCCTTTTAAACGATTTGAGTCTCAGTTGTGTTGAAAAATTTTTATCCGCGATGGAATGCAAACGTGATAGTGTGATTGCTTTATATTTGGTTGGAAAACCACAAGTAGCTATCGTTAGAGCCCTCTAGCGCCTCAACGTGAATAAATCATTTGTGTCTCGAACCATAGCTCGTTACCGTGATACTGGCAGCGTTGCAAAACGCCGTGGAGTTGGTCATAAAAACACAGCAACATCGGCAGAAATGGTTCGGAAAGTGAAGGCTCGAATTGAGCGAAATCCACGTCGAAGTGGAAGAAAAATGGCTCGAGAGCTCAACATATCGTTAGAACGGATGCAGCACATACTGAAAAATGAGCTTGGGCTCAAGCCAATGAAGTTCCAAAAAGCACACGATCTTACACCGCAACAGAAAAAAGTTAGGGTCGAAAGAGCGAAGGAGTTGCCACGCTTGCACGAAAGTGGTGAGTCGCCGAATTTGGTTTTTTCCGATGAGTCGCCATTTGTTATCGAGCAATATGTTATGTCAACAAACAAAATGACCGAGTTTACTTAGTAGAGAGGTCCTTCGAAAATTTACACCTTCGGACGGCCACCAGAAAGCAGGCAGCACCGATGGTGATGGTTTGGGCCGCCATAACCGCTGATGGTCGCTCTCCGCTCGTATTTTTGGACTGTGGCGTCAAAATTAATGCGATCGTATACCGTGAAACTGTCTTAGAGGCAGTATTGAAGCCTTGGGCAAACAAGCATTTTGGTCGGATTCCGTGAGCATTGATTAAAAACAATGTTCCACACTTCAATTCTTCGACACAATGGATTGCAAATTCTCCGGATGCAAATCCGTTAGATTTCTCTGTCTGAGGTATTTTGAAGGCGAAGGTTGGCACTAAAAAATACCAAAGTTTGGACCACCTCAAACAAGCACTTCGCCGGGAATGGGCCAAAATACCGCAGAGCCACTTGCATGCAGCGTGCGATGCTTTCTTCGGCCGTCTCAAGGCCATTATTCGCGCCAAAATTATAGCATTTTAAAAAGTTATAGTTCGAGTAAGTAGCCCTGTAATTTTGCTTAAGTCTATGTCGTCCAAGATGCACTCGTATTAATGAATCAGCTAACCGCTATCTCGTTCCTAGTTGATTTCTGTTTCTTGAAGAATAGGCTCTGTGGAACATAACATAAGTTGTTGCTTTTCCCGGTTAGTAGACATGTTGGTTCTTTTAGAAGTGATTCCTCTGGGAAGGTTAATTTCATTCCACCTATGTGTCATTGTAAAGATGTATGGTTATATAGTAATACTTTAATGTGATTGTATTACCCGTGACCGAATCTAGTTGTTGAGATACAAATGCAGACAGAGCAAGAGAAGGTGTTAAGCGACGTCTACTTATTTTTAAAAAGATGTTAGGTTTGCGATTTTTCCTAAGTAGTATTCTTATAAAAGTTCTTCACAGAGAGTGGCTCTACTTACAGTTGTGGTACCGCTATCTATTCAGTCATGTCTCTTTTCATGTTAAACTGTAACTATCAATGTTATTGCATATTATTACCAGCTTAAATCGGTTTTTAAGCATATTGGTCCAGTATTCGCTTGGCGATAAAATTAAGAACGTATCACTAACACAGGTTTGTTTGTAGAAGTTCGCTGCCCACGGAAAAAGTTTTTAGTAAACATACTAATTCATTTGAAATTAAAGGGATATTATTAGTTTTTGTTGGTTTTAGAGATATTTTGAGCGTGATATGGTGAAAAAAAGAGCAGCATAGCAGGCATGAGGGAAGCCATACTAAAACTTCGCAATATTGAATATCACAAAAAAAACTTGATTACTCGAAAACAATCATTTGTAACATATGTCGAGAAACATCGAACCACCGTAGAAAGACGTAAAAGACCTCCCAAAACGTATGAAGCTCAAGATAGGTTGATAGTTCGCACGGCAAAAAAATCCGATTTCGGCGTGGACCCAAATGCACTTTCTGCACGCTCCATTAGAGAGCGATTTAATGAAAGTCAGCTTTTTAGGAGATCTGCCAAAAAAAAAAAACATTGCTTTCGCTAAAAAAAAACCAAAAGGCTAGGTTAGCTTTTGCAAAGAAATACAAAGATCGGACCATCTCACAATGGAAAAAAATACTCTGGAGTGATACTAAAATCAATAGAATGAGTTCCGATGGTAAACACTATGTTAGATGACCAAAAAATGGAGCATTCAATCCCAAGTACACCACACCACACCCTAAAACATGGAGGATGGAGTATTATGCTATGGGGTTGCATGTCTTTTAAAGGTATCGTACCTTAAAACCGAGTGGAAGGTGTAATGAATGCTCAAAGCTACATAAGATTACTTCCAAATGTAATGCTGCCCAATACAGTGGCAGAATTGCCAGTAACTTGGAAATTTAAGCAAGACAGCGACCAGAAACATACTGCGAGGTCAACGAAAGCATGGTTTCAGAATAATTCTGTGGATGTCATCGATTGCTCGTCATGCAGTCCGTTCCTAAATCCAATCGAAAACCCCTCGTACGAGTTAAATAAAAAATGTAAAAAGCATAAAATTAGCAATACAAATGAATTCTATGAAATCGTAAGGACATTCCAAGAATGCAATAGCACCAAAAAAATGTCAGGAACTAATTTTGTCAATGCCAAGGCGATGTATGGCTGTAATTGCAAACAAAGGATTCCCGACAAAATATTGAGAAAAAAGAGCCAAGAGAAGCGCGCGATCAAAGATACTAGCTGATTGTTGTTGACGTGTTTGGCATCATGTTGAGTATGGACAAAAATGTTTTTCGCTCTCTCATAAAACATTATTTTTTGAGAGGCAAAACGGCGAAGAAAACAAAAGAAAAGTTGGATAAATATTATGGGGCTAATGCTCCGTCAGATTGCACCGTTAAATATTGATTTCGAGAGTTTCGTGGTGGCCGCAACTCCACTACCGATCAAGTCCGCAGCGGCAGGCCCTCCGATGCGGTTACAGAGGACAATGTCAAAAAAATGCATGAAATGTTGGGTGTTGACTGACCGGAAAGTGAAGGTGCGTGAGCTAGCAGATACCACAAAGATTAGTACCGAGCGCACACGTCATATTTTGGGCAATATTCAGCATATGAAAAAGTTATCCGGCCGCTGGGTGTCACGAATGACCAAAAACACGAACGCGACAGTACTTCGAAAGAGTGTTTGGACTTGCTGATGCGGAATCGGGCGGATTTTTGTCGTCGATTGGTAATTGGATTTGGATCCCTCGGACTATTATCTCTTCCCAAACCTCAAAAGATGGCTCATCAATAAAAAATTCAGCTCACGCGAGGAAATCATTGACGCCACGGAGGAGTATTTTGTAGACCTTCCGAAAAATTACTTTTCGGACAGGATCAAGAAGTTGGAAAATCGCTGGAATAAGTGTATCAAACTAAAAGGGAACTATATTGAATGATATAAAAAAAACATTTAAAAAAAATTTTTTTTTAATTCCAAAGGAGGTCACTCTTCTCTCCATCTAGTATTGTCAGTAGTTAAGTTACAATAACCAAATCTCTGTTAATTGTGCAATAGTAGTTTTTAAGAAATATGTAATTTATGCTGCAAATTTAAAATAATAAATAAATAATGAGTTTTGTTTTTTCACTAATAATCAATTTGTGAAGCATAAACCAAATTCTTAATGTTTGTAAATCTTCTGATATTCGAATTTAGTATGAAGCTGGTATGTGAATGCAATGTCGTCTGCAAAGGCCGTTGGCATTCCATTAAGTTTAAGACCAAAGTGAAAGTTTATGTAAATTAGAAATAGCAAAGGGCCAAGAAATGAACCCTGTGGTATGCCATTTTTTAAGAAACGGGAATCCCTGAAGCTTCCATTTACGTTGACCGTTTGTTTTCTCCCTTTAAGGTAAGAAGTAAACCAATTGTGTATTACTCCTCTAAAATCAGCCTTATATAATTTTTTTAGTAGAAGGTCATGGTGAACCATGTCGAAAGCTTTGGTCATGTCGATAAAGAGAGCCATTGTGGAGTTTATACGGTTGATACCTTCATATAACTACCTAAACACTGTTAGAATAGCATCTTCGGTTCACCAAGATTTTCTAAATCCAAACAGATTTTTGTTAAAAAAGTTTATTCGGTCTAAAAAAAAATATTATGTGCGATTTGATAAGTTTTTCAAATATCTTTGAGAACGAGGGTAGTAGAGATGTAGTTAGACATTTTCCTTTTATTACCTTTTTTTAAAAATTGGAATAACTTCAGCGGTTTTAAGGTGTTCAGGGAAAGAGCTATATTGAACACTCAGATTAAACTGGTAACATAGAACATCCATAACGTAAAAACATATTTTCTTCAATAACATATTTGAAATACCATCACTCTTATACGAATTTCTATTTTTTAATGATAATCTGACCCTAGGGACTTCCCTTGACGTAAAGGGTTGGAAAACAAAGCTGTTGGGTTGGGTATAAGTTGAGGGTTCAACAGAACAACAGCAATCAGTTGAAATCATTTTATAGTAGATGGTTGCAGTTTTTCAGAAATTTCAGTGAAGTACTCATTGATTTTATTGGAAATATTAATTGAATCATTATAACTAATTCAATCTATTTCCAAATTGTTGATACCTAGTGGTTGCCTACATTGCAGTCAACTATCTTCAATTCTTCTCTCACATTTCCTCTAGCTCTTCCAAACAAATGAACATAATAATTGTTTCGTGTATATATAATATTTTTAAGGACTGACTTGCTTAGCTTGACATGGAATTTTTTTAGTTTTACGTTTTGTGGATATTTGTTAACTTTTCTAGCGAACATGTTTTTACCTTTTATCTACGGCTTAAGAAATGTATTCTTTTTTGAGAAAGAAAATGAACCGCATGTACAGCAATCAATGTGATATTTTAAATTTTTTAGGAACATATCGAAGGCGATTGATGAGTTACGTTCAAAATAAACTGGATCCCAGAACTCATACTTTAAACATTCTCTTAACTGAGTATAGTTAGTGCAATATCTTTTTCTAATATTTCTCGTATTACAGCTAGGATTAGTGATAATGTGACATATATTTAGGGTAATCATACAATGATCAGTTATTTTTAAGTCAGATACAACTTTTTTGGCACAAATAAAAAAATTTATCAATGCAGGTTTTAGTGGACTCTGATATGCGCGTAGGCTCATTAATTAAACTCCTCAAGCCATATGACGCCATAAGAAGCAAATAACTCTCAGTATCTTTATCAAACACATTCATAATATCAATATTTAAATCACCAACAACTATTAAGTTCTTTTCAATACAAGACCTCAGGACATCGCTAAACTCATCGATGAAAACACCTTTGGAGATTATATGTAATCTATAAACACATAACATTCCATAACTATCGTTCAAGAAATCGAAAGACAGTTTTAGAACGTCGGCACTAGTCAGAAAAATTTTATCACAATCGGGTGCAAGACCATCTCTAACATAAACTGCCACACCATCAGCTGAATAATTTTCATTACATTTACCAAATGGAGTATATCCAGAAATGGAATAAAAATCTAAGCCATTTTCATAAATCCAAATCTCACTCAGAACAATGACAACAGGTAAATTCTTTAAAGTTCCTAAATGTGCTGCAAAGGCTGTAAAGTTGTGCCTAGCACTGCGAATGTTTTGGTGTAAACAAAGAATGTCGACAGAATTAAGAGTATTGACTAAATATGCATTAGGGACTGGGGACGAATCAAGATAAAGAGAATTAGTCATAAATTATTTAAGATATCAGCACAAGTTACTCTTACTAAGATAGCGCCTTCCTTTTTCCGCATATACGGCCAATAAAAACGTTCCCGGAATTTATTAAGAAAAATTAAAACTCAAATTGCACTGGACAAAAAAAGTTTAAACTATTCAAATAACCGCACATTCTATTTTTAACAGCCTTTTGAAATATTTTAGAGATTGAAGGTAACAAGGAAATCGGTCTATAATTATTTTTATCCATTTTGTCTCCTATTTTGAAAAGTGGTACCACGTAAGCACATTTTAATTTAATTTATCGGGAAAGTTTCCGGTATTAACACTTAAATTAAAATGTTATATAAGTTATTTAAATTATTTAAAAAAAAAGTGAACTCATGTTACAAGCTTGTTCTATTTTTAAAAGATGATATATACGATAATTTGGGAAATGATTACTGGACATATTCTAAGAAAAAAATCGTAAGGGTCTATCTCCAATGCTGACATCATTTATCGAGGATTTAAGAAAAAGCTTACTTCGGTGTACACTGACCCATGTTAACGGAAATTGCTTTGTTCGTGTAGAACTTCATTTTTAGGAGAAATACCATCCTTTATAACGGCGTTTAAATAAAATTGATATCTTGTTTGAGATATCCAATTTCTAAGCCTGTTCCGTTTTCATTGCCCATACTAATTTTTGAATTTGATGTCACTTTTTTCCAGTAAATGTCTAATTAAGATAACATTTTACTATTTTTTGCTCATATTGTTGCTTAATAATAAAAAAAATCATCAATGAGTTTGCAGAAAAACCCACAGATGTTATGATACTTGGAGAAACCTGCAACAGGTAAAAAAAAAGGATTGTACAGGGTGAATGACTCTAACTCCAACTTTTTAAAATGCTATAACTTTTTTATTTTTTGATAAATTTTATTGTGCGAAAGCAAAAAATGTTGGAAAATACATCAATTCTCAAATTGTATTAGTAGTTTTCAATATGTCCACCTTTGGCGCGAATAATTGCCTTGAGACGGCCGAAGAAAGCATCGCACGTTGCACGCAAGTGGCTCTGCGGTATTTTGGCCTATCCTCGGCGAAGTGCTTGTTTGAGGTGATCCAAACTATGGTATTTTTTAGTGCCAACCTTCGCCTTCAAAATACCCCAGACAGAGAAATCCTACGGATTTGCATCTGGAGAATTTGCAATCCATTGTGTCGAAGAAATGAAGTGTGGAACATTGTTTTTTAACCAATCTTGGTTGACGCGCGCTTTGTGAGACGGTGCCGAGTCTTGTTGAAGTGTTCACGGTCTCTGACCGAAATGATTGTTTGCCCAAGGCTTCAATACTGCCTCTAAGACAGTTTTACGGTATAGGATCGCATTAATTTTGACGCCACGGTCCAAAAATATGAGCGGAGAGCGACCATCGGCAGTTATTGCGGCCCAAACCATCACCATCGGTGCTGCCTGCTCTCTGGTGGCCGTCCGAAGGTGTAAATTTTCGTAGGACCTCACTACTAAGTAAACTCGGTCATTTTGTTTGTTGACATAACATATTGCTCGATAACAAATGGCGACTCATCGGAAAAAACCAAATTCGGCAACTCACCACTTTCGTGCAAGCGTAGCAACTCCTTCGCTCTTTCGAATCTAACTTTTTTCTGTTTCGGTTGAAAATCGTGTGCTTTTTGGAACTTCAATGGCTTGAGCCCAAGCTCATTTTTCAGTATGTTCAGTTCAGTATGATGATTTATTCACGTTGGGGTGCTGGAATTCCATCGCGGATAAAAATTTTTCAACACAACTGAGACGCAAATCGTTTAAAAGGCTTGTAAATAATAAAATTATCTGTCATGTGTCAAAATTTGGGCTCACTGTCATGAACGGTTTGGAAATTATAGCAGTCTGAAGTTAGTTCCAGTTCGAGTCATTCAGGGTGTATTATTTAAAAAAATATCAATAGGGATCAAAATCATTTGTGAAACTGTCCACAGCCACAGTGCTGTGTGCTCAAAACAAAGAATTGGCAATTTTTTTCTCACGGCCTTCCATCAGGAGGGTCATTCAAAGTCGTGTTGTATGGGCTAGATGAAATGCCCGTCGAAACATTAAAACAGGAACTAGCATCACTAGGCCTGAAAGTGCATAGCATTAAAACAATACTATGGTGGATACAGTGATGCATATTATTTTTGGAGTGTAGTTCAATTTGATTAAATGAATTTAAAAAAAATGTTCGATCAGTTTTAAGAACCCAAGTCAAGTGGGACTTCGCTCGAAGGCAACGCAACAAAATTAAGCAATGCTATAATTGACAAATGTAGCGAGAAAAACTGCTATATAAAGACACATTGCGGAATATGTGCTGAAAATCATCATACTGATGAGTGTAAATCCGCAAATATTAAGTGTGCAAACTGCAATAAAACCCACAAATCAAACGATCCAGCATGTGAAAACCGCATATCGTTCAATAATATAAGAGAACGGCTGTTACTCAGAAATAGCACTCCTATGGCTAGGAATGTTACCCAGAATAGTTACCAACAGCTTCAAGGATTCGTTTCAAACACCAACGAGTTTCCTGCTCTTACTTCGCTTCAGAAAAGTTCCACCAAACCGATTGTCGAAACAACTACTCCAACCAACCTTCGCCCCAATGTGTGCATCAATAGGAGCAACAACAATATACCTGTCGCTGCATCAATGCCAACTAGTGAGCTTTTTTTAATTGAAGAATTCAACGCTCTCACCACTGAAATGATTCCTCGACTTACGAACTGCACCACAAAAGCAGACCAATTCAACACCATCACACAATTAGCGATTAAATATTTGTACCAACAAGGTAAATAAATACGAACAATGGCCTGAATATTACGAGGGCGGGTCAATAAGTCTTGAATTTCTGACCTCTTTACTGAAACATCAACACTGCTCCTGTCAATAGGCATCTGTCAGTTGACTCCTGTCAAAATTTAAACTTGCTGCGTCAGTTAGTTTGTGTTTGACAGCTGTTTTTATCAGACTACTCACTAATTTGAGGAGAAAATGGAAAAAAGTGAATTTCGTGTGCTTATTAAGCATTATTTCTTGCGAAAAAAAACTATTACCGAGACCAAGGCTAAGCTTGATAAATACTATGGGGACTCTGCACCATCGATTTCAATGGTAAAAAAGTGGTTTACTGAATTTCGTTGTGGCCGTACAAGCACTGAAGATGCCGAACGTCCTGGACGCCCAGTTGAGGTCTCTACACCCGAAACAATCGAAAAAATTCACGATATGGTGTTGGCCGACCGAAGATTGAAAGTGCGAGAGATTGTGGAAGCCGTAGGGATCTCGCATGGCTCAGTGGTTTCAATTTTGAATGATCACTTGGGCATGAGAAAGCTTTCCGCAAGATGGGTGCCGCGTTTGCTCACAGTCGACCACAAACGCAATCGTGTAACAACTTCACAGGAAGGTTTGGCGTTGTTTAATCGCAATATGGAGGAGTTTTTGCGCCGTTTTGTAACCGTGGACGAAACATGGATCCATCACAACACACCAGAGAACAAACAACAGTCAAAACAGTGGGTTTCTAAGGGTGAATCGGCGCCAAAGAAGGCCAAGGTGGGTTTGTCAGCCAATAAAGTTATGGCGACTGTTTTTTGGGATGCACGCGGGATAATCCACATTGACTACCTTCAAAAGGGAAGAACAATCAATGGGGAATATTATGCCAACTTATTGGACCGATTCAATGACGATTTGAAAAAAAAACGACCTCATTTGGCCAAGAAAAAAGTTCTTTTCCACCAAGACAATGCAAGGGTGCACACATGTGCAGTTGCCATGGCAAAAATCCATGAATTAGGCTATGAATTGCTCCCTCATCCACCCTATTCTCCAGATTTGGCTCCGAGCGACTACTTCTTGTTCCCAAACCTGAAGAAATGGCTTGGTGGAAAAAGATTTGACTCCAATGATGAAGTCATCTCGTCATTTTGAGGACCTCGACAAATCATTTTTTTTGGAAGGGATAAAAAAATTGGAGAAGCGTTGGACAAAGTGTATAGAGCTCAAGGGAGACTACGTTGAAAAATAAAGTTATTTTTTTATCAAAAAATCTGTGTTTTAATCCAAAAGTCGGACGGACTTATTGACCCGCCCTCGTATGTGTTGGAATGCTAGAAGCATTCGCAATAAAACTTTAGAAATTCTGGCTTTCTAAGTTCTCATAACATTGACGTAGGTTTAATCATAGAAACATTCTCGATCAGGATGTAAAAAAAATATCAAACAGCGAATATAAGTTCTATCGTCTAGATCGAAATGGCAGAAGAGGTGGTGGTGTTGCCATTCTAGTTAAAAGAACAATAAAACGCAAAGTACTTCCAGTTGTCAACACTAAATGTAGGAGTCGAAATACCCTTTACCAATGATCGGTCTTTGAAAATATTTTGTGTTTATTTTCCGGGTGGGCGTATTTCACTAATTAATTCGAATCAACGATATCTTTCTCATAGGAATTGGGGTTGCTTCCGAGCAAATGCATGGGGTAATATTCTTGCTGACTTGCATTCAAGACACCCATTTCATAAACTATTTCCTCCACACCTAACCTACATTCCATCGAACCAACGCGCCAACCCGTCAACCTTAGACCTATTTCTTACGAATATGTCAGAACTTTTTACACAACCTACTGTGATAAACGATCTAAGCTCACACCATTTACCAGTAAAATCTAGTACTGTTTTGTCACCAATTCAGACAAACAATTGATTTTTCAATTACCAGAAAGCTAACTGGAACTTATTTA
Organism: Volucella zonaria; assembly: GCA_963966105.1. Lineage (NCBI taxonomy): Eukaryota > Metazoa > Arthropoda > Insecta > Diptera > Syrphidae > Volucella > Volucella zonaria. The sequence goes on from OZ014530.1 coordinate 59,282,652, forward strand.
AAAACAAAATGCGACTCAAACCAACAAACTGGCAGGAAATCTTGCTTGAAGAAATAAATCCGAACCAAGTTGACGAAGGTGTGAGTTATTTCACAGATTCGGTACTGAAGTGTATTAACCACTCTGTACCTAAAAAAGTTAATCGATGGAACAAAACAGATGTGCTCCCGCGTCATATTTTAGAAACTATTAAAATCAGGAATCTTGCAAGGTCGAGATGGATAAGAACTAGAGAGAACATATTCTTGATATAGTCAAAAAACTTATTTTGATTTTTAGAAACCAAAAATGGAATTTTAAACTCCAAAGCTTAGGAATACTGAGTAAACCCTTCTGGAACATCGTGAAGGTTATTAAACAAAAAAATCACACTATCCCAGCTTTGAAAGAGGGCAATTTAGTTCTACTTTCGAATGATGGAACAACTAACGCTCTAGCAAAAGTGTTCTATACGAAAAACTTAATTGGTTGAAACATAAACAGCAGCGAAGAAAACTTGGTGCAACAGACCATAGGGCTCATAAACTCCCAAGCATTAACGATATATGAAGGCGAATGCATATCAGCAAAAAATATAGAAACCGTCATAAAGAACTTAAAAAACTCCAGATCCCCTGGTTTAGATGGAATAAAAAATATGTTTTTAAAGAACCTCCCAAAACGCGACATACGATTCTTACAACGCCTCTTTAACTGCTGTATAAAACAAAGTTACTATCCTAAAATATGGAAAACGTCCAAAATAACACCCATTCTCAAGCCAGGAAAAAACGCATGTCTGGCGAGTAGTTATCGTCCCATAAGCTTACTAAGCTCAGTGAGTAAATGTTACGAAAAAATTATCAAAACTAAATTAACAACACATGTAGGTTTGCACAAAACATATAGTATACTACCTCTGCAACAACTTGGCTTCAGGCCACACCATTCCACAGTGCATCAAATTCATCGTATCACGAAACATATCAAAGATAATTTAGTTGTAGGGAAAAGTACTGGTATGATTATTTTGGACGTAGAAAAAGCGTTCGATACAGTTTGGCATGAGGATTTGCTCTACAAGCTTCACAACCTGAATTTTCCGCTGTACTTAATAAAAATTATACAGTCCTTTTTGTCTGGCAGGAAATACTTAGTCTATGTAAATAATTACAGTACAGAAAGTCTCTCAATTGATGCAGGGGTACTTCAAGGCTCAGTACTTGCACCAATCCTGTAACCAAATTGCAATCTGGAGCAAATGAAGTTAAAACATAACACATGGGCCGTACCGTTTCTAAAAGAGGGCACCACTTGAATTAAATCCATACCATTTTCAGTTAGTACCAACCTTCAAAAGATTCGTGTATAAATTTGACAGCTGTCGGACGATTAGTTCTCGAGATATACCGTTGTGAGTGAAGCAACTTTTGTTATTGTGAAAAAAATGGATTCAAAGCAGTTTCGTGTGTTACCCGGACTCTGCACCAGCAGAACGAACCATTCGCAAGTGGATTGAAAAATTTAAAAGTGGTCATACAAGCACCGAAGTTGATGCACGCAGTGGACGTCCAAAAGAGGCGGTTTCAGATGAAGACATCAAAAAATTCCACAAAATGATTACGAATGACCGTAAAGTGAAGTTGATCGAGGTAGCTGAGGCTCTGAAGATATCAAAAGAGCGTGTTGGATATATCATACACGAATATTTGAATATGCGAAAGCTGTGTTTAAAGTGTTTGCCACGTTTGCTCACAGTCGACCAAAAACAACAACGTGTTGATGATTCAGAGGAGTGTTTAAGGCTCTTCAACCGCAATAAAGCCGAATTTTTGCTTCGGTATGTGGCAATGGATGAAACTTGGCTCCATCACTTCACCCCAGAGTCAAGTCGGCAGTCAGCTGAGTGGCGAGCAGGCGACGAACCTCGTCCTCGGCTGGCAAGGTTATGGCGTATTGGGAATAATTTTCATCGACTATCTCCAAAAGGGGCAGACTATCAACTGCGACTATTACATTGCGTTGTTGGAGCGTTTGAAGGACGAAATCGCAGAAAAACGGCCGCATTTGAAGAAAAAGAAAGTGCTGTTCCATCAAGACAATGCACCGTGTCACAAGTCGATGAAAACGATGGCAAAATTGAAAGAATTCGGCTACGAATCGCTTCCCAACCTACCGTATTCTCCAGATTTGGCCCTCAGCGACTATTTCCTATTCGCAGACCTTAAAAGAATGCTCGCCGGAAAGAGATTTCAGACCGATGAAGAATTAATCGCCGAAACAGAGGCCTATTTTGAGGTTAAACCGTACTACAAAACTGGTATCGAAAGATAGAAAAATCGTTTCAATCAGTGTACCGCCCTCGAAGGCAACTATATTGATAAATAAAGTTGTGTTTTACTACAAACGGACTTTTCAGCCCATGTGTTATGTCAACAAAAGAAAGATTTCATTAAATGCTTCAAAAACTCAGGCTGTTTTTTTTACACGAAAAAGAAAAGCCTGTTCCTTACCAAGCAACAATATACCATATTAAACAACATTCAAACAGATTGGAAATCAAGTACCTAGTATCTTGGAGTGCACTTACGAGTACATAAAACACTTACCTTTAGTCTTCATGTTCAAGAAACCATTAAAAATATTAACCTGGCTATAAAAATGTTATATCCATTTATTAATCGAAAATCAAATATGAGTTCTGAAAATACTAGATGGAGTGAAAAGTGACATCCTTGACCGCCAGAATGCGCTGCTACTGCAAAAAAGGTTATGGTGCCTTGAAGTCCGTTCATATTTAGGCGGACATGCCAAATTTCAGTGCGATACTGTCTTTAGTTTTGTTTTGACAGCTGATTGTTTTTGACGTGTTTGGCGTCATGTTGAGTATGCACAAACACGATTTTCGTTCTCTCATAAAACATTAATTTTTGAGAGGCAAAACGGCGAAGGAAACAAAAGAAAAGTTGGATAAATATTATGGGGCTAATGCTCCGTCAGATTACACCGTCAAATATTGATTTCGAGAGTTTCGTGGTGGCCGCAACTCCACTACCGATCAGGTCCGCAGCGGCAGGCCCTCCGATGCGGTTACAGAGGACAATGTCAAAAAAATGCATGAAATGGTGGGTGTTGACTGACCGGAAAGTGAAGGTGCGTGAGCTAGCAGATACCACAAAGATTAGTACTGAGCGCACACGCCATATTTTGGGCAATATTCTGCATATGAAAAAGTTATCCGGCCGCTGGGTGTCACGAATGACCAAAAACACGAAAGCGACAGTACTTCGAAAGAGTGTTTGGACTTGCTGATGCGGAATCGGGCGGACTTTTGGCGTCGATTGGTAACTGGATTTGGGTGCCTCGGACCCAAACCTCAGAAGATGGCTCATCAATAAAAAATCCAGCTCACGCGAGGAAATCATCGACGCCACGGAGGAGTATTTTGCAGACCTTCCGAAAAATTACTTTTCGGACAGGATCAAGAAGTTGGAAAATCGCTGGAATAAGTGTATCAAACTAAAAGAGGACTATATTGAATAATATAAAAAAACATTTAAAAAAAAATTTTTTTAATTCCCAAGGAGGTCACTTTTCACTCCATCTAGTAAACTTGTTATTTTCAAAGCAATTTTCCAGCCGGTTATCTTTTATGGCTCATCTGTGTGGGGTAAATGTGCAAAAAGCCACATCAGAAAATTGCAAATAGCCCAAAATGAATTACTGAAAATGATTCTTAACCTGCCTTGGGATTTTTCGACCGATGATCTCCATTTAACTTCAAAAATCGAAAAAGTTTTTATTAGATTAAATAAATTATTCGAGCACCGCCCAGTGTGGTATTTGGGTCTGAAACCTGGCCAAAAATATTTTATATCTCTATCCGTTAAGTATTGCTTTTAATTTTATGTTTAAATAAAAAAAACAACAAGATAAGTATTTTTTTTATAAAGAAACAAAAATTTTATTAATCTTCAGAACCATTTTCATCACTACCAAATATTAAAGAGCCAGTTTCTGATAGCAAACTTAACACATTTGCTGATAATGGCTTCTTTTTACATTTGCAAGATCACATGCCTGTTATTAATACGAGTAGATCAGATGTTAACAGAAGCCTGTTCAATACATCCGTCTTGCAGGTAACACGAGAAAACTTTCTTAAATAGCTTAATCGGAATAACCTTATGTATTTGCTCCGTGTTTCCGCAGCTTCCTCTGAAAGTTGTCCTATTGGAAGAATGGCTTTCTTATCTACCTCAGATCCATGAACGGGAACCGTATGCATTGTTGGAGACATAGGATACAAGTTATATAGAAAAACATACAATTCGACAGTTTCTTGACAATATCTTTCAAATTTTTCAATGTTTATGTAGAGTTCGGAACACAGAGTGTCTAAAACAATTTTTAGATGATATAACAAATTTTTATCAAGTCATGTTAGAGCAGCTGATAATTCGTACGAATCGAAGATTCCTCTGCTGGTGTTACCATCATTCGTGTTACCAAAATTCGATTTAGGTATTTCCACTAAAAGTCCAAGTTGTTGCTTGAACTGATTTTGAATATCTCTATTCTTGTTTTCCACTACTTATTTCTCTTCATTCGTTAATCTTACATTCCACTTTTTCACAGGTAACCTGTAAGCTACGTGTAACATACCTGGTGATGGTGCTTCACATATTCACCGTCTACCATGGGGAATAACATTTTATGTTTTATATTCAAACAATCAATTTCGGTAGCATAAAGTTTTTTTATTTGTTTTTTTATGTAATCTATTTCTTCGTTAATTATTTCGTGTGTTTCTCTATAAACCGAATTCTTATTGGTCGACAATAACGAGGGGATGACGGGGTTGGATTTTGCAAAGAATTTTGTTTTCAGGCCCATATTTCAGGCAAAAAATACTGCAATGTCCTAAAGGCAGTAAAAACTTTTGGTCATTTGTCAAAAACATTAGAAATTCTGCCTCATCCTTCATCCCAACGCTCATTTACAATGACATTCCAGCTGTCAGCTCTTTGGACAAGATCAATCTGCTTGCCGTACAGTTTGTGGCTAGTTCAACACTTACAGATTCTGCTTCGTTTCCGCCTACACTTGAGTGCGTCGAATCTTCAACGGGACGAATCCACTTTCGCACTCGTGTAGTAGCAAGAGTACTTGAAGATCTGAACATACATAAATCCGCTGGTACAGATTGTATATCTCCCCTCCTTCTAAATAGGTGTTCTTCCACGCTGGCAAAACCACTGCGTAAGATTTTTCATCTTTAGGACTCTTTCCGAGCAGATGGAAAACAGCATTTGTTCAGCCCGTCCCTAAAAAAGGCGAAGCTTCTCTCTCCTTCTACAGACCCATTGCACTTACGTCCCTTCTCTCCATGGTCATGGAAACGCTGATTAACTGTCAGCTCATGAAATATCTCGAAACACGAAAACTTCTCAATGACCGGCAATATGGTTTTCGTAGCAACAGGTCCACTGGTGATTTGATGGCATGTCTCACCGAAAAGTGGAACCAAAGCGTACATCAATCTGGCGAAAGCAAGATTGTTCCACTTGATATTTCTAAGGCATTTAACAGAGCTTGGCATCAGGTTTTTTTGCCGAAAATCCCTGCTTTTGGGATCTATGACTCTCTTCTTCAATGGATTAGAAATTACCTTTCGGAACGTTCAATTCAAGTTGTCTTGGACGGTTTCAAGTCTGATATTCACAAAATAAATGCTGGTGTGCCCCAGGGATCCGTTCTGTCTCCGACACTCTTTTTAATTTTCATTAATGATCTCTTGTCTGCTACTTCTAACCCAATTTATTCCGGACCCACGCCCCTGCTCTTCGGCTGTAGAACGGGAACGGCAGCGTATGTTAAGCTCATTAAATTCCGATATTGACAGCATAACCAATTGGGGAATTATCAACCGAGTGGAATTTAATGCTTCCAAAACTCAATGCTGTCTGCTGTCATTAAAGTGAAATTCAAATACCCAGGCATTATTCATGAATGGCACTTGCATCGTCGAAAACGATAAACTTTCCATTCTCGGTATGTGAATCAGTGACAAATTACATTGGAATGACCACATATTCGATGTCGTCAAAAATGCTGCGAAATGTCTAGGTTTTCTCAAGCGATGTAAGAAATACTTTACCCTCTCTGATCTGGCCTCAATATATGTATTGGGTCTATAACTTATTTGCGTGCGGTTTGCTAAGAGATGACGTACGAGTAACTTGTATTATTCCATTGGAACATGCGTTGGAAAGCCACTGTCATTGTACGTCATTTCAGTATATGCCATTCATTTAAAGCGTAAACAACAATAATTTTTTTTCACTCAAATATGTCGGGCTTTGTGCCTGAAAAAGTGTTTTTGCGGGGAGTTCTTCTTCATTACTTTAATATGAAGAAAACTGCTGCCGAAAGTCATCGTATTTGGGTGGAAGTTTATGATAAACATGCGTTAGCCGAGCGAACGTGCCAAAAGTGGCACGTGTTAAAAGTGGTGATTTTGGCTTGGAAGACGATGAACGTCCTGGGCAGCCAAAAAAGTTTGAAGATGAAGAACTGGAAGCATTACTCTATGAAGATTGTTGCCAAACACAAGAAGAGCTCGCAGAATCTTTGGGTCTCACTCAAGCAGCCATTTCAAAACGTTTAAAAGCAGCTGAATATATTCAAAAGCAAGGAAATTGGGTTCCACATGAACTCAAGCCGAGAGACGTCGAAAGGCGGTTTTGCATGTCCGAAATGCTGCTCAAACGCCACAAAACGAAGTCATTTTTGCATCGGATTGTTATTGGTGATGAAAAATGGATCCATTACGACAACCCCAAGCGCAAAAAATCATATGTGAAACCCGGCCAACCAGCCAAATCAACGGAAAATCCGAATATCCAGGGCGCGAAGGTAATGCTCTGTATTTGGTGGGATCAGATGGGTGTGCTGTATTATGAGCTGCTAAAACTGGGTGAAACCATCAATGGACAACGCTACCGAACACAATTAATCCGTTTGAAGAGAGCAGTGGCGACCAGACACGAGGCAATAATTTTCCATCATGACAACGCTCGGCCCCCGGTTAAGAACTCTTTGGAAAACAGTGGATAGGAAGTCTTACTACACCCGCCTTATAGCCCAGACCTTGCCCCTTCTGACTACCATTTGTTCCGGTCGATGCAGAACGCCCTCACTGAAATACGGTTCACATCAGAGCAGAATATCAAAAATTGACTTGATTCATTCTTGGCTGCCAAGCCGGCGCAGTTCTTTTGGGATGGGATCCACAAATTGCCAGAAAGATGGGAAAAAGTCATAGCTTCAGATGGGCAATACTTTGAATAATACTATTGTACATGTTTTCCATAAATAAACGTTCAAATTTAAAAAAAAAACCGCACGAATTAAGTTATATACCCATATTTTTGACAAACCTACAATAGGTAACGATACCATCCCATTCAGCCACTCCGCATTGCTTTTCTCAAACCTTGGTTTTGTTTTTTGGGCAGCTATCCGTTTTTCTTTAAATTGGTGTTTAATGAGCAATAGTCTCTGCTTTGCATTGGCAATCTTATCATTTTCTGTATAGGGACTTAAAATTTCTTGTTGCATGAAATCGAGCTTATCATCAAATGTTGTCTCATTTGAGCTTTGCATAATGTTATACAACTCTTTTTGAGCGCTTAACCTCAATCTAGAAGGTCCTATTTACATACTCGCACATATTTAAAGCAAATTAACACAAAAAAATAGTTTTCTAATATGGTATGTACCAACAAACAAAACACAATATTTTACGAAAGGGCTCTTTGGAGCAGCTGAATCCTTTATTACACACTTCAATATTTATAACTTCACAAGACAAAACAAACTTTACTGCTTAGAAACACTTAGAAACATATTAAAATGCTTTTTAAACAAAAGCTGAAAAGTTTCCGACCGCAACGTAAAGATAGCGACACTCGTCAATAAAAGCTAGTGAATGCTAGTTGTGCATCTTTTGACAGTTGCTTGCCGAAGTTTCAGTCATTTTGGACGCGAAGTTTTTAGTTGACAGTCGTTTGAGTGAGTCGATATTAAATTCTTGTTTTCTAAAGGCAATACGCCTACGCAAATCAAAAATGAGTTGGACTCTGTGTATGGGGACTCTGCACCATCATTTACCACATTGAAATTTTGGGCAGCTGAATTTAAACATGGCGATGATAAACGTTCGGGACGCCCAAAAACTGCAACCACTGACGATAACATTGCTAAAGTTCACCAAATGGTGTTAGACGACCGCCGAATTAAAATGAGAGAGATAGTAGAGATTATGAAAATGTCCAAAGATCGTCTTTGTTACATATTAGATCAATTTTTAGGCATGAGAAAGCTGTCCGCGCGTTGGGTGCCGCGTTTGCTTACGTTAGACCAAAAACGTGTGCGAAAGAACATTTTCAACGCTCTGTTGGCGCAGTTTACGCAAAATAAATCCGAGTTTTGGAGCCGATTAATGACTGTAGATGAAACTTGGATACACCATTATATGGCCGAAACAAAAATTCCAGTCAAAACAGTGGACTGCAAAGGGCGAGGTGGCTCCAAAAAAAGCAAAAATTGTTTTTTCGGCTGGGGAAAGTGATGGCGACTGTTTTTTTGGTATAGTAAAGCAGTTATCTTAATCGATTATCTTCAAAAAGGAAAAGCCATTACAGGAGCATACTACGCATCATTACTTGCCAAGCTGAAGGCAGAAATTGCGGAAAAATGGCCACATTTGCAGAAAAATAAAATCCTGCTTCACCAAGACAACGCGCCGTCTCACATTTCAGCGGTAGCCATGGGGAAAATCCATGAATTACGGTTTGAACTGCTTGACCATCCGCCTTATTCACCAGATCTAGCCCCAAGCGACTTCTTTTTGTTCCCTCATCTAAAAACTGCGCTCGGGGGACAGAGATTTTCGTCAAATGAGAAGAGAAAAAACGCCAAGTACTATTTGGACGGGTTAGAGAGATGGGAGCATCGCTGGGAGAAGTGTGTAGAGTTACAAGGAGGCTATGAAGAAAAATTAAAAAAAAACATTTGAGAAAAAATGTCTTGTATCATTGTTCGGTCGGAAACTTTTCAGCCAACCCTCGTAATTACCAGTTCGGTTTTTGTGCAAAATTCAGTTGTACTGCGGCAGTCTTGAAGGTTTCTGAAGACCTGCATATGTTCCGGCTTGAATTGCATCATCATGCGATTCTGTTAAAAAAACCTAAAATATCAGTTCCAGTTCGATGGGTCGTTGTGTAAGCTTATGTCTTCTTATGGTTTGACCCTGGAATTGATAATTTTTTTTTTAAAATAGCTGGATATGAGCTCGTACCTACGTAATGGTAGGGTTACAGAAACAACAGGAAGTTGTGTTGCGATATATTGCAAGGAAACTTTAAAATGTGAAGCCATAAAAAGGCTACGAATCGATGTTGAGTATTTGGTTGCAGAAGTTTCTGATGTTTCTGTTTCTGTTAAATGTTTGGTTGCTTGCTGCTACAATCCAAATCGTGTTTTTTCAACTGAACCTTTTTTCTCTTCTCTATCCGAATTCTCCCCTTTATATAATGACATTGGCGCAAAATTATAGTCAGATAAAGTCCACTTTAAAGTCATTTTAGTACGTAAAAAAGTCAATGTTAGTGCTCTGATAAATTATCGTCGAGATAAAAACCACTTTATCGTTATAACCCAGCGCTTAATAGCACATAAGGTCCATTTTATCTTTTGAAATGTCATTTCAGTGAAATGTCTCAATAAAATTTGTTTGCAGATTTGGATATTTTCGAAGATTTTGAGCTTTTTAGAAAGCCTAAAATATTTAAAAACCTGTCAAATCCTTTCGATGAGCTTGATATGACGAGTTTTTTCTCGGTATAGATCCGACAAAAATGAGGCAACACAACGATTTTTCAGGATCTCAAGGTTCCCTAGGGTTATAGGAGTCATCGATTGCACTCATTGCACAATCAAGCGACCAGCCAAAGTGTACGGGAGGCCGGACACTATATCAATAGAAAAGGTAACTGAGTAACTAGCTTTAAAGACGAATAAAACTCAAACTAATTTGATATTTTTAGGTTATTATTCCCTTAATGTGCAAATTGTGTCCGATAATTGCAAAATAGTGGTCATTGTTGCAAGGTCCCGATGCTCGCTTCATGACTCTAATATTTGGAACAACTGTCGCCTAAAAAGTATGTTGGAAGCGACCGTGAATATTCACCAGGGTATCTTGCTTGCCGACGCTGGATATCCATGCTTAAAAATATTATTGACACCGGTCAGAAACCCATTCAGCCAAAGGGAACAAAGATACAATAACAGTCACACATCTAGAAGAAATCGAATCGAATGTCTTAACGGTCAGTCCAAGTCCAAATTTAGATCGCTGCTGGAGAGGCTGCGTGTGGATTCGGATGCGGCTAAGGAAAGGAATATTGCGTTCTTTGAAGAAAGTACCCCACCGATTCCATCGACACAAGTAGAGCCCAACAATAACTCTGAAGAACCTGCGGACACAACTGGAAGGGCATTCAGAAACGCATTTAATAGGGATTCATAAATATAACAAAAAACAAAAACTCTATCACTCATTGTCAAACTCGTGCACTAATCACTTCGCTTTTTGTCCTTGGCAGTTTTCGGAGGGCACCAAGCAAACTCCTAGATAAAGATGGAGCAACAGGGCTGGTTATGGAAGGTTCGGGAGCTTCGGCAGTTGTGCCCAATTCTGCAAAAAACGAACTGCAGATGTGACAGGAATCCAGTTGGCGGTGGGGCTGCTTGTGTGGCATCACTCGGCAACATACTGTTGCTATTAATGTATATGGTATCTTCAAGCAACTGGTCAGATAACATACCCTGAACTGAAAGATCAGAGGAATCTGTTTCTGGAACATTGACATTGTTCCCCGTTGCTCTAACAACAGTATTGGCTTTTTTTTGCTGGAGCCTTCATCCTTGTCCATTGTTGCTTTATTTTGTCGGTGCTCCTGTGATACCCAACTGAAGTCGTCCCTGCTGCGATTGATTCCCAAGCCGCCTTCTTCCGCGAAATCATTTTCAGATCATTTCCCTTGTCTTCCACTACTACGACATGCTGCTCCTCCAACTGCCGCAGTATTTCCCTTTCTTTCCGATCCCAATTCTGTGCCCGATGTCGTTTTGCCTAAAGAAAAAACAAATATTGTCGCAAAAGAAAATTCACTTTTTTTTTAATTAAACATCTTTTCTGCTTCCATTATTGAGCGACTGCTAGCCAAATTCAAATTTAAAATTCCAACTTCGAAAAACTTGTTTTCTATTTCCTTTGACATTTCTGTCAAATTCATTTCAATTTAGTAAAAAAGGAACCCTTAAACTGTGTTTGATAAGCCAAACTGTAAATTATTAGGTTTGTTTGACTAAAACACATCGGTGGTACGTTCTAAAGTCAATACTAGTTGTAGGTAGGTTAAAAAGTGTTTAAAATTAAATACAAAGTTAGGAGCTAGTTTTAAAGTTAACGTGATGTTAGTTAGTGCTTTCTAAACCTACCTAATACACGGTGAAAAATGATTCGCGGTCTTATCAAGTGAAAGATATGGTGGTGGCAAGTGGCCTGGAAATTGTATTGTAAATAATTCCTATCCAACATGTTTCCGGCCAGGTGCACCACCGAGCCTTTTAGACCTTGTTATTGTATCTGATTCACTTTCTCTCTTACTGTTTGATCAGATTTCTCTTGAAGGCGTCAGTGAATATGATCTTCTGTTCTGTATCTACAATATTGTCTTTAACCACAAGTCTTCCTCAAGCTCTTTTGTTTATAGGGATTACTCATCAATAAGCCACGAAGCACTAACGACTGCAGCAAACTCGGTCCCATGGTTGAGTTGCAGAATGGTTGCCGATCCAAATGAAAAGCTAGCCATTTTCCAGACGCATGTAATGGAATTATTGAATAATCATATACCAACAAAACCGTTGCGATCCGAAACAGTGCGTGTCCCTGGTTCACGGAAAGGGTGGTTGGTGTTCTAAAGAAGTGAAACAGACTGTACAGTGGAAGCGTAGCCAAACCGCGATTAACTGGAACAGGTATAAAGCTGCTCGTAACGTTGCAACCGATGCTGTTCGTGCATCTAAGCAGTAGTGTCCATCTAAACTGAGCTCTTCCTTACCCTCCAACCTACTGTGGAGAAATCTACGCCAAGATGGCATTGGTGTAAGTAGTGACAGGAGCTGCGCTATTGATTTAGATGAAATGAACGACTATTTTGTTTCAAATGATGTTGCTGCCGATTGTTTCAAGTATGACGTTGTCTTCGGCAGAGGCTTTGAACAGGAAATTGATTTTGAGGTAGTTACAGAGGCTGATGTCCTTTGTATCATTACAGGTTTAAAATCAAATGCTATTGGTGAAGACGGCTTGCCACTACTTATTTTGCCGCACGTCATAGGCCATCTAACACATATAAACAATTCTCGTATAGCAACATCTATTACTCCTCTGGCATGGAGATGTACTAAGGTTGTACCTGTTCCTAAAAAGACCACTGCTTCCGATGCTTCTGACTACAGACCTATTAGTATCATACCTTGCCTGTCTAAGGTCTTTTAAGAGGTAATAGAGTCACAAATTCAGAAACACTTGGCTGAAAATTCCCTATTGAGTCCATTTCAATCGGGCTTTAGGAAGAACCATAGCTGTTCTTCCGCCATGGTAAAAGTCTTGGATGACATCAGGCAAGATTTTGACAAAGGATTTGTGACGCTGCTTTGCCTGCCTGATTTCTCTAAGGCTTTTGATAGAGTGAATCACTGTAAAGCTCATTCGAAACTTTTTTTGTGGACGGTTACAAATAGTCGTTGTTGGTAACAACCGCTCCGGTTTCCGGTCAGTTTCTCAAGGGGTTCCTCATGGATCAATATCGACCGTACATAAACGACCTAGCATCGATCTGTAAGCACGCACTTATTCATTTCTACGCTGACGATGTTCAACTTTACCTACTCGTATCTCATCCGGTTAAAAAAATGGGTGAACTAGTGTCAGTACTCATTTCTATTGTTGTATGGGCAACTAAAAATGGACTAGCTTTGAACCCAAGTCTTTTCAGATAAGTATAGTTCCTGATGTTTGCTCAGCCGGTAGTTAGATTAGGTTAGTTGAGGAGGCTACAAGTATAGGTATCACCATAATCTGAAAGCTTTCTGGCTATAACCATGTTAATATCGTTGTTGGTCGCGTGTACGGATGCTTGCGTAAACTTTGGATTTCAGCCAGTTATACCTCCTGGAATACTCGCCGGAGACTAGTGCTCATTCTCATGATGCCCATTTTATCATATGCCGCAGCTATGTACAGTGACCTCGACTCACTATCTTTTCGAAAGCTTCAGGTTGCTTATAATGATGCTGTTCGGTATGTCTATACAAAGCAACGATACGATAGAATCTCGGAATTCTCATGTCGATTTCTTGGCTGTACATTGAGAAGGTACCTTGATTTCAGAAATTGCGTATTGTTACATCAAATTATAAATGCAAAGCAACCCCCTTATGTTTACTCCAAACTGGAATTTTCCCTTTTCAGAAGAACTTTCAACATTAGCACTCAGCGTTAAAAATATCTCAATTCATCGCGTTTAGTTTTCATCTATGCTATTAGACTATGGAATAACTTACCGTCTCATATAAAGTGCTTGCCAAACACTTCTAGCCCCAAAATTGCCTTGTATGTGTACTTTTCTTCCAAAGACATCTCTCCCTAACACATTTCAAAAAATCATCTCGTCTTCTAGTTTCTGTAGGCGTTCCTAAAGGTTCTGTCTTAGGACCGCTTTTGTTTATGGATTTTATCAATGATATATCTCAGCGCTTTACGAATTGTAATCACCATATATATGTTACGCTGACGATGTCCAGATATATAAAATGTTTCCAAAAACCCATAAACATTAACCGATTGATTTCAAAAACTATGAAATATTTATGAGTGTTCTTTAGAAAACCGTCTTAGACTTCATCCTACTAAAACAAAAGCGATGATCTTAAATACAGGAAGAAATAAAGAATTGCTCCTTCCATTGAATCTATATCATTCTCCTATAGAATATGTTGATAATACGAGTATAAAGATTATTGGAACTTATTTCCAAATTTATGAAACCCTAAAGCTTGTTAAGTCATTTATTCTTCCAATTATTCTTTAATTCTTAGAAATATGCACCAGGAGTCTAGCTGAAAGTCAACAGTTGCCTATAATTCCTGTGCGAGATATTATATTTTCAATATAAGAAGACATGAGCACATTTCCGGCTATACTAAGCAGATTACCGGCTATTCCTTAACTAGTTATGTGAATTATCGTTCCATTAGAATATACAGTGTTGTGCAAAACAAACCGGATTTTTATAAAATTGTTCTTTGGTAAATTTTAGGGAACAGAAAGAATCTAAGTAAAATCTGTTGTCAATTTAAGAAAACTAATTGTGTAAGCTTACGAATAAAAGAAGAAAAAGGTTTTGCGATAATATGTTTTATTATACAAGAAAACAAAAAACTTAACTTAACTCGTTGCAAAACATACCAGATTTTCGTTATACGTAGTATTTTGTCCAGTAACCGTTGTTTTTTAAGAACTCCTCGCATCTTTTAGGCATGGACGACACTAGATTCTCAAAAACTTGTTTTGGAATGTTCTCCCATTCATTCTTTGTGACGTCATAAATGCTTTTTGGGTGTGTGCGTCTTTGACCTACCCGTATTTTTAAGATTACCCACAAGTTTTCGATTGGATTTAGATCGGGCGATCTAAATCTTAACCAACTTTGAAGAATGTTTTAAGTCATTATTATGTTGACAAACCCAACGCAGTGGCATTTCCTCCTCAGCGCATGGTAGCATTACGGATTCCAATACCACTAATCTCATGTGTTGGTCCACAACCCGCACCAGAAAATCATCCCCACACCATAATTGAGCCTCCTCCATGCTTCACGGATGGAGGACAATATCGTGGCTGAAGACGTGTGCCGTTCTTTCATGAACAGGAATACTTTCATCGGAAGCAATCAAGTTGAATTTACTCTCGCCACTAAAGAGTAGAGTTTTCCACTTCGTTGCTGACTAATTCAAATGGTTTCTTGCGAATAATAGTATAAGAAACGATTAGCGTTTGTAATCAAAGACTTACTTAAGTAGAGGCTTTTTCGCTGGTTGAAAAGAACAAAAATAAGCTTCTCTTAAACGCCTGCGTACGGCGCTTGCTTCAATTGAAAAATTGAGCACACTGACATTCTTTCTTGGAGGCAAGAAAGGATCGCTAAGAATCATTTTCTTAATTTGCCGATCGGTTCGGAGTGTAGTTTTTCTGGGACGTCCTCCACAGTGAATGTTTTCGACCGAAACTTTTTTATAATGTCACACACTGTCAATCATGGCATTTCATACTTTTTGGCTACAGATTCGTGTTTTAGCCGTGCCATGAAATCCGCTAGCACCTGTATTTATTTTTAGCCATTTTATTAGTAAACTAATTGGAGACACCTGACCTTTTAAGTTTTGTTATGTCTATAACTCAATTCAAATGACAGCTAAAACCAAGCTAAACAGCCCAGAAATACGGTACTTTTGAAAATCCGATATGTGTTGCATCGGCATGGCATTGAGTTGAGCTACAGTCTTTGATAAAACTCTAAAATAATGATAGGAATGCCTTGTTTTTTTTTCTATTTGTAAATTTATTCAATTGGTTTTCTTAAATTGCTAAACAAGTGTACGTGCTGTATTCCTGTCCGGTATGTTTTGCACAACACTGTGTCTAAGAGAATATTAGATTTGGAAAAAGACAGAGAATTTTACCATTATCACCTAGGATCAAATATGTTTCATCAATTTTTTGTGCATGCGATCCAGGTCTGGAATAACTTGCCCGTAGATATCAAGCGAACGTGCAACACAAGCACTCTCTGAGAGAATAAAAACGTTTTTAAATATTTCGCTGAATATTCGTAATGAAATCTGTGTATCTTTCTTTTTTCTTTCTCTTTAAATTACAATCTAAATCTGATTGATTGATTGATTGATTATTCTTTCTTTATTCTGTTTCTGTTTTTACAAAAATTTCACTATGATATTACAGAATTGCTTTACACAATAGAATAGTTAGGATAGCAAAACTTCAATATCAATATGATTAAAATCAAGGAGCCATATTTAAAATTTTTTTAAAAACGCGTTTAACGTTCTAATGTGTCGTATTTCTACAGGCAGTCTATTGAACAATTTGCAAGATACTACACAAAAAAGGTTTCTAAAATGGGTGGTACGAAAAGGAAGTATTTCGACAACAGAACGGGGAATACTTCTTAAATTGTAAGTGTCAAAGATTGGGCTTTGCATATATCCACCCCTCATAAAAAAGGTCTTTGAAACTTTAAAATAGTATAAATGCCTAACAGGCAGGCTTTTTTAAGGACCTGAACAGCACCATAGAATGGGATAAGCGGTGAGCATTACATATTCTTCGGACGGCATACTTTTGCAACACAACAAGTGGTTGGAGATTGGTGATGTATGTACCCCCCCAACAGTTTATACCACATTGTAACTTCGAATGAAAAATTACGTAGTAGACTGTTTTCAAAGTATGATTCATACAACATTTTCTGAGTCGATAAAGACTACGAATAGCCAACTCAGATTTTCATCTATAACAACACCGGAGTACCTAAACTGTTTTACGACCTCAACTTTAAAACAGTTTACATTGCATGTTACGTTGTCATTATACATGATTTTCCAGGCTTCCGCAGTACAAGTACAATTTACCATGTTTTGACGACAGCAGCCAAGTGCATGGAAATACCATATATTTCGAAGTCAGGAGACTCTTGCATGCTAAGGCTGAAATACATAATTTTGCTTTTGTTACTGACAATAAATCTGTTCTTCACAAACCAGATTCATAGCAAATCTACATCATGATTTTTTTTTTTTATTATTTGCGCGCGCTCAAGGGATTATTTCTTTTAGTACCCTTAAAATGTTTGCCCACAGCGCGGGCGCGAAGGAAAATCTGGGAAGATGAAAAGAGAGGTACCGGTGAACGTTGGTTTTAAATGTTTGAAGGTTATAGTGACAAGGAAATAAGGAGCTAGGCAGGACATTCCATAAGCGAGTTGTACGGCTTTGGAACGAATCACGATATTTTAGAGTATGTCCGAAAGTGGGCTTGAGGGTATACTGATGAGCATTCATAGCGAGATGGGTGTTACGGTTAAAAGTTTGAAGGGGCGGAATGCTACTGGCGATTTCTATGGAGCACTGGTGGTGGAAATAGCGATAAAACAGAGAGAGATACGAGACATTACGTCGTTGTTCGAGGGTGTCCATTGTTTGAGTGATATTAGTATCACCTATGAGTTTTATCGCACGGTGTTTTCATCAACTCATATAATCGTTTTTAGGTAAAAGCTATTAAACCGGATGATCCTTCAAATACTATACTACCTGATCAAAAATTTGTTTCCCGTTCCCGGAATGTATTCAGAAAATTTCAAAAATCGACTGCAACACACTTATGCCAGTGCTCGATCCAATCCTCGAAGCATTTTTTTATATTCTGTTTTCGGTGTGTCCATCAGTGCTTTCTGCGATTTTTCCATTGCTTCCTCTCGGCTGCTGAAACGCGTTCGCCGTAGTAGTTTTTTAACTCGATTGAAGCGAAAGAAGTCACAGGGAGCCAAATCAGGTGAATTTGGTGGCTGTTGGATGGTATTTTTTGCATTTTTCGTCAAAAAATTAAGAATAATGATGGCACTGTGCGATGGTGCGTTATCATGGTGCAAAATCCACGAGTTTTCTGCCCACAATTCTGCTCCCTTTCGGCGAACTGCTTCACGCAAACGTCTCGTAACGCCCAAATATTACGAGTTCTCTTTATTTACTGTCTGGCCTTCTGGCAAAAATTCATGATGCACTACACCGTTGTAATCCATGAAAACCGTGAGCATTGCCTTTTTTTTGACTGAAAACGACAAGGTTTTTTTGGTCTCGGCTCATTTGGTGAACGCCATTCACTTGCCTGATGTCTTGATTGCGTGTCGTACTCATAAACCCACGTCTCGTCTCCAGTAATGATCCTTTTGATCAATGTGGGATCGAATTCAGCCTCGAAAATCATCTCTTTTGCGACGTCAACACGAACACGGTCTCTTTTTTGCATGAAATTGTGGTCTTTTGGCACCAACTTTGCTGCTACACGACGGAAACCCAAATCATTAACCAAAATGTCTTGGACGGATCCGTAGGCAATGTTCAAGTCCTGCGCTATCTCTCTGATAGTTAATTTGCGGTTATTGACCAAGACTTCTTTTACTTCATCAATGTTTTCGTCGGTTTTCGATGTCGATGGTCTGCCACGGTGTTCATCATCTTCGATTGACTCACGACCACTTTTGAACCGCTCGTGCCACTGGTAAACGACCGTTTTCTTTAGAGAATCGTTGCCGAAACACTTTTCAAACATTTCCAACGTTCGCGCACCAATAAATCCGTTTTTCACAAGTTCGTTGTTGTAAATTTATATCCATTTCTAAAATTGTAAAAAATCGCCAATACACACAGAGATCTTGGCTACGTCGCTTTTGCAAATGTTAAGCTATGACGCTAAGATTTAGAGGAAATGTCAACAACAGATTTACCAACTTAACAAAAACGGAGCTCAAATCGGAACAATAGGAGCGCCACACGGTGGTGTCCCCCGGGAACTTTTTGATCAAGGTGGTATGTCAAAGTTTACTGTTTTTAAGAAAAAGCTTAAAATTGCGTAAAACATCACGTTTTCTAACACAAATAACAAACAAATCTGCAACAACCTGCACCCAATTTTTCTTTCAACTACAGCTTTATGATTCAATTGGATGGAGGCAAGGCATGAACCGCTGAACGGCAGAGACTTAAATGAACAAAACTAAAACAACTCAGGAGCTTAAAAAAAATATTCGTGCAGAAGTAACAAATTTGTAGCCCGAAACGTTGAGTTCCATAATGGAACTCCATTGGAGGGGGAAAACCCCCTTATTTGTCATGTGCGACGATCGTCTGAAAAGTTTCTGAACAATGATACAAGAAATTTTTTTCTCACAATTTTTTTTTATGTTTCAACATAGTCTCCTTGTAACTCTACACACTTCTCCCAACGACGCTCCCATCTCTATTACTCGTCCAAATAGTACTTGGCGTTTTTCTCTGCAAAATAATTGTTCACGAGGGTGATTGCCTCCTCATTTGACGAAAATCACTGTCCTCCGAGCGCAGTTTTTAGATGAGGGAACAAAAAGAAGTCGCTTGGGGCTAGATCTGGTGAATGAGGCGGATGGTCAAGCAGTTCAAACCGTAATTCATGGATTTTCGCCATGGCAATCGCTGAGGTGCAAGACGGCGTGTTGTCTTGGTGAAACAGGATTTTCTTTTTCTGCAAATGTGGCCGTTTTTCCGTAATTTCTGCCTTCAGCTTAACAAGTATGCTCCTATAATGGTTTTTCCTTTTTGAAGATAATCGATTAATCGATAATCCTTTACTATCCCAAAAACCAGTCGCCATCACTTTCAAAAAACAGTTTTTGCTTTTTTTTGGAGCCGGCTCGCCCTTTGCAGTCCACTGTTTTGACTGAATTTTTGTTTCGCGCTTATAATGGTGTATCCAAGTTTCATCTACAGTAATTAATCGGCTCCAAAACTCGGATTTATTGTGCCTAAACTGCGCCAACAGAGCGTTGAAAATGTTCATTTGAACACGTTTTTGGTCTAACGCAAGCAAACGCGGCACCCAACACGCGGACAGCGTTCTCATGCCTAAATCTTGATTTAATTTGCAACAAACACGTTCTTTGGACATTTTCATAACCTCTACTATCTCTCTCATTTTAATTCGGCAGCCGCCTAACACCATTTGGTGAACTTTAGCAATGTTATCGTCAGTGGTTGCAGTTTTTGGACGTCCCGAACGTTCATCATCTCCCAAGCTCTTACGGCCACGCTTAAATTCAGCTGCCCAAAATTTCACTGTGGTAAATGATGGTGCAGAGTCCCCATACACAGAGTCCAACTCATTTTTGATTTGCGTAGACGTATTGCCTTTCAAAAACAAGAATTTAATATCGACTCACTCAAACGACTGTCAACTAAAAACTGCGCGTCCAAAATGACTGAAACTTCGGCAAGTAACTGCACAACTAGCATTCACTAGCTTTTATTGACAAGTGCCGCTATCTTTACGGAAACTTTTCAGACAACCCTCGTAAATGCAATAAAAAAGAGCCATTACTTCATTTTTTTAATATTTTACAGATGGACCTTTAAACTTAACGAAAATGAGCAATTGGAATGATGAAATCAGAATTTGTATTATGCGGCGCTATTACGCATTGCAGTCTGTGATTTCCGTCCAAAGGGAGTAAACGCGTTTGCCGAAAATGAGATAATCAGAAGAAGGTTTCATCATCGATATTTTATAGTTCGGAGACAGGAAACGATTGCTTTTACAGCTGCTGCCCAATCGGTATCAACAGATAGTCACTGCAGATATTTCTGCATAACGATTTCAACTTATTTCCATACAAAGTTCAACTAACCAGAAAACCCAATCCAGCGGACTTCATGATTCACTTTGAACTATTCCAGAAAGTCCTACAAGTTGTGGAAAAGAACGAAACAATTTTAAACTGTATTTCCATGTCTGACGATGTGCATTTTGATCGAAGCGGTAATGTTAGCAAACAAAATTATCGAATATGGAGTGACTGAAACACATCAGACGAAGTTGCATACAGCTCGACCAACAGAATGGTGATTAGTTTCAACAAGTTGCATTTTCAGGCCCTAATTTCCCGAAAAAAACGGTCTCACCTTAAAGACATGGAGACTATTACTTAACAAATAGGATACTGGTTTTCTTAACTAAAACTGGGTTTTTCAATCCTGCTCAATTTGGTTTTCAAAAAGGCAAATCGACGGAAGATGCGTTATTGAGTTTTTGTTCCCAAATTATGGCACACCTTGATGCTAAAAAATGCACCGCGGGCTTATTCATTGACATCACCAAAGCCTTTGATATGGTCAACCACAATATCTTGCTAGATAAGCTGTATGATTCTGGATTTCGAGGATGTATACTCAATTGGTTTAGATCATATCTAAAAAATAGGTCCCAACGTGTTTTAATTGACAAAATAAGAAGTGAAAAAATGATTTTCAATGTGGGTGTTCCTCAAGGTTCTGTTTTAGGCCCGATTCTATTCTTGGTGTATATAAACTCACATTGGTTTCTCTTACGGCTTAAACAGTTCTTTGGATATAATTTCCGATGTCAATTGGGACCTTAATTTATTAAGGCTCTGGTTTGCTAAACATCATCTAGTAATAAGCTCAAAAACTAAAATTATGATTTTTGGCTTATCTACCTTCTGCAATTGGGATACAAATGTGTACTTTCACTCGCCTGAGTGTCAAAGATATCGCCTTCTAAACGGCAATTGTTACCCCAGTTTTTCCTGTCCGACTTTTTGTTGTAATGTGGCTTGTAGTAATAAATGTTTTTTAATCGAGAAAGTGGACAACTTTAAGTATTTGAGGCTCTGCCTGGATTTCAGGATGACCTTTACAAGCCACATACCACTTTGATCAAAAGGTTCCCGGGGGACATCACCATGTGGCGCTCCCATTGTACCGATTTGAGTTTTGTATTTTTTGTTAAGTTGGTAAATGTGTTGTTGACATTTTCTCTAAATCTTAGCATCATAGCTTGACATTTGCAAAAGTTACGTAGCCAAGAGTACGTCTATCTCTGTGTGTGTTGGCGATTTTTTACAATTTTAGAAATGGATTTAAATTTGCAGCAACGAACTTGTACGAGTATTAAATTTTGCGTAAAAACGGATTTAATGGTGCGCGAACGTTGGAAAAGGGTTTCGGCAACGATTCTCAAAAGAAAACGGTCGTTTACCAGTGGCACGAGTGGTTCAAAAGTGGTCGGGAGCCAATCGAAGATGATGAACGCAGTAGCAGACCATCGACATCGAAAACCGACGAAAACATTGATGAAGTAAAAGAAGTCTTGGTCAATAACCGCAAATTAACCATCAGAGAGATAGCGGAGGACTTGAACATTGCCTGTGGATCCGTCCAAGACATTTTGGTTAATGATTTGGGTTTCCGTCGTGTAGCAGCAAAGTTGGTGCCAAAAGACCTCAATTTCATGCAACAAAGAGCCCGTGTTGACGTCGCAAAAGAGATGATTTGCGAGGCTGAATCCGATCCCACATTCGCCAAAAGGATCAATACTGGAGACGCGACGTGGGTTTATGAGTACGACACACAATGCAGACATCAGGCAAGTGAATGGCGTTCACCAAATGAGCCGAGAACAAAAAAAAAACACGTCGTTTTCAGTCAAAAAATGAAGGCAATGCTCACGGTTTTCATGGATTACAACGGTATGGTGTAGTACATCATGAATTTTTGCCAGAAGGCCAGACAGTAAACAAAGAGTTGGGCATTGTGAGACGTTTGCGTGAAGCAGTTCGTCGGAAGGGACCAAAATTGTTTGCAGAAAACCAGAAAACTCGTGAATTTTGCACCATCGCACAGTGCCATCATTATTCTTAATTTTTTGACGAAAAATGCAACAAATACCATCATACAGCCACCGAATTTGGCTCCCTGTGACTTCTTTCTGTTCAATCAAGTTAAAAAACCACTACGGGGAACGCGTTTCACCAGCCGAGAGGAGGTAATGGAAAAATCGCAGGAAGCATTGATGGACATACCGAAAACCGAATATAAAAAATGTTTCGAATGGGGATTACTTTTACTTTGAAGAGGACAATATAGATTTAGATGAATAAACATGTATTTTTAATTTTCTGAATAAATTCCTTTTTGATCAAGGTGGTAGATGCATTAAAGAAATATTTCCGATCCACTTTCAGACACTTTTACTATTTGAGCAATGTATTTAGTAAGGCACTTTTCAGTCTAAACTGAAATATGAAATTGCCTGTTGGGGAGGTGTATATCGAAATAAAATACAATCTTTGTTGACTCTGCAAAAATATGTTCTTAGAAAAATTTGCCGTAAAGCTAGTAGATATTCCAGCTTTCCTTTATTCCGCAATCTAAATATTCTTCCTGTTCGTCATTTGTACTGTTAATACTCGTACCTCATAAGGTATTGAAAATGTTCTTTATGAGGTCTGGTAACCGTAGTTTTCGTTTGATTTCCAATTATAATCTTCGTGGAAACTTTTCCTATCTTCTACCTATACCAAATTTCCGTTCCTTCCGTAACTTCTTTTCTGTCTTAACTTTTCGGCTATTTAATAAACTCCCTCGTTTAATAAGGGCTGTTTCAATACCCCACGTGTTTTTAACAAAAGTAAAAAGTTGGCTCTTTGGATACAATTACTCTGAAATTGAGTCCCTAATTTCAGACGCTTTGGTATAAAATTTTGTTTTTATTTTATCTTACTTGAATGAATTATATCTATATTTCTTGTGACCCCACCCAAAATTAGTTCATTATGATCTTAAGCCCATTGAAGTGGCATTCTACACTATTTTTTAGTTTACTTTAAAATACTGAATGTCATGAATTTTTTTCTTATTCTTAATTTCTGAAATGTTTATATATTTTAAATTATTTTGTACAATGAATTATAAGAAAAATAAATCAATCTAATTTAAAAAAGATTTTTTCTTTCTTCTAGAATAACTTACAGCCCTGTGTGGTTTTAGCAAGCTGCTGCAACTTCTTACATCGACAGAATTGCAGCGAAAATTCACCAACAAAATGATTTCAAGAACCTCACCAGAGACCTGACCTGACTATACGTAATTTTTCTTGTAGAGTTTTTGCAAACAGAAAGTGTCCAAAACAAAACTAACGAATTTAAATGACTTAACGCAATCGATTCGAATGTTCATTGAGGTAATTCCCCATGATATTGTCTAGGCAGTTATGCGTGCGTCGCCGAGCATGAAGGCCATTCTAATTCAAATTTTATTTTTAAAAACCATAAAAATGAATTATTCTCCACACAAATTAAGAAAAGAGAAATCCTATTTTATATACCAATACTTCCCCAAAGGAAGGTGTGACATGTCAAAATAAAAATTCTAATAAAAGATTAAATTTACAAAAGTTATATGCATTTTACTACAGTCACAGTCAGTCCAAGTTGACTCACCCTGTAGAATGAGTAGAAATTAACGGTTTGAAAGACTGAATTTTGTATTGAGATTTTAACGCATTTGTATCAAATGTACAGTTTTTATTTTAGGGATCAGCAGAATGCTATATGAAAATTTTAGATTTAACATAAAATAATTAATGATTTATTTTTATTTTAATTTATATTTAAACTTCTAATTAAATTTGGTTGTGACAAGTTACATGCTCTGTAAATTGTGACACTTTTTCCAAAAATCTAAGGATTAGAGTATTGGAAATTGCTGAATTCAAGTGTAGAGCTGAAGTAACTTGGTATGATTGGACTTTCATTCAAAGAAAATTAGAAATCAGCGTAAGATCAAGATCCAAAACTAAATCAAATTAACTGCAAAACCACTAAAAAATTCGAAATACATAAAAACTAATAATTCAGAATGAAAATTTTGAAGTCACTCGCCATGGTTGGCGCCACACAAAGATCAATCATAAAAAAGTCATAAAATAAAATATATTGTATAAATACTCGTATAATAGAATTCACGTAAATTGTCACAGATACTTGTACTTACGTGCAAATAAAACGCAGATAAACTTCATTTTTGATTAATCCAGCAAAAATCCCGTTCACCAAATAAACAAAAAAATCTAGCAAAAAATTCGAAAACGTTTTTCTTTATTCGAAGAATTTATAAAAAAAAAAAAAATTCACCGGAGGACGAGATACAAAACAAAACGATCAGCAATGAAAAGTATTCAATAGAATGGACAACAAAAAAAAAAAAAGTATCTTTCTTTGTCAATTAAAATTTTATTTCCACGTTAATCAGTGGCAATAATTTTTCGATATTTTTTCTATATGTTTTGTGTTTTTTTTTTCTGGTATTTTTTGTTTATGCATTCGCGTATATATTCGATTTGAACTCCGCACTTTTTGATAGGAAAACGTTTAATGACACACCACTATGGCTTTTCGCCCAACAATGAAACAGTGGTACCTTCAGGCCTCAAGATCGCCTCGCATACGAATTTGAACCGATCCAGAGAAAAGAAAAAAAAAAAAAAAAAAACAACAAAAAAGCGTATCGGATGGATCGATCAGATCCCGATATCGTTGCGTCCAAGAATTCGTATGTATGTATCTGTTCTCCTCCAATCTGTGTATAGTTTTGGTGAGTCTCGGTCGTCTCTTTGCCGACCAATCGCGAAAACTTTCAATCCAAAAAAAATATGAGAAAAAAAAAAAGAAAACACTTTTCACAGGAGCATTGGCTTTTTGGCAGACGCGCTTCCAAAAAAATGTATTTTTTGTTTTTTTTTTTTTGAGTCTCAGAGTACAGACCACTTGGAGCGGATGGATGGATAGTTCGCTAGAATTCTAAGATGTTGCGAATTTTTGAGAGATATTTTTCGTTCAAATTTTAGTTTGCTCAGCGCGAAATTCAGAGATTTCAGCTCCGGTGGTGGTATCTTTTGCAGCACAAAAAAAAAAAATAAATATATAAACGTCGTCGTAGTTATAGAGACTTGATACGTGCACGTATGTGCTGTAGATAAACGGACAGGAGGCAAAAGATATCCGTGATATGCCGCTGTTGTGATGTCTGTGGTCGCTGCCTTTTAGTTTGGACTCAACAACGTCTCAAAGTCAATACGCGATCGGTACCTAATTTTATATGTTTTTTGCCTCATACTCCACCGCTGCGGTCACTATAGTGTTTTGACGTTTTCACACATCCAGATAAGAGGACTGTCGACTGTATCTACTCGTACATGGAAGATGTAGGGTTGTGTATTTAGTATTGAATTTTACTTTAAATTTGAGACAAAAAAAAAGAAAAAAAAAAAACACACAAAACACCAAACAAAAATACACAACACTCACTCACAGGGAATGAGCTCGCTGAGCATCTAACGCGAGATACTCGTACTCGTACTCGTACTCGTGCTCGTACTCTTACTCGCACCCGTTCTCGTACTCGTTCGATGAGCACAGTCTACGACAAAAAAATACGTGTATCTACACTTTGAAAATAAGATATCTATTCGTATGTGTGTTTGATTGATTTCGAGAAGGCACATATAAAATTGAGAATAATTGAATCTGGATGAATTATTTATAAACACAAGACGAGGAAAGATACGAGTACGACTACACGTACTTTGACGATAAATTAAACACTTATGACGTGACGTTCGATCGTTTTGATGTACGATCACAGCAGCAAACGATTATGAGTATTTGTTGTGTGTGATTTTTCTCCTTCGAATGAAATCGATAACAAGATACTTTCTCTAATCGACTGAAAGTATTGTAGATACAAGTATGTACTTCATAAAGCCATTCTTTGATGTGTATTCGAATCCGACAGACCGAACAAATTTAAAATTAAGATTTATTTTCCTTTCCTCGAAAGATCACTTGAAACTTGATCTTGACTTGGGTATGAGTCGATGTAAATCAGATCACGTTTACCGTTGAACTGAGATGTTCTCGGTCGAAATTAATGAGGCACGTCCAAGTCCAAGTCAAAGTCAATTGATATTCCGACGAAAATTGATTTTGAATGAAACGCGATATGGCTGTGGGGATTTAAGCGACAACACGACACGGCAGACGCTTGTTGAGGTTCCTTATCTGGAATAGGGGTAGGCCCATCATATATGGACTGATAATTTTGATCTGGAATCGCAATAGGACGGAACTTGTGCCCTTTTCTGCAAACAATAAACGACTATAGTAATTTTATTTTATAATTCATCTACATGCATAATTTCTAATTAACAATTTGTGCTTAAGTAATAGGTGGATCTGCATACATTTTATATATTTGTTGGATTGGTTTGAGTGCTTGAAGGTTAAAGTTTTATGGGGCTGTCTTCTAAATATAATAAAGCAGCAATTCTGTTGGAACGAAATTCCAAGCAAATTATCAGAATCACTAAATCGCTATCTTACTATTGAAGAGTGATGAAAAGGATCATGGCTATAGCCACAGTATATGCTTCGGATACCCTGAGAGTTGTCATAAAGTTAAAAGAGTCTCAAATATACCCTGATGCTACCTTAACTGCAGAACCAGATTTGCACCAACTGACAAGGAGTTGACGCCTAATTTGAATATTGATGCTATCAAGACTTTTGATTTCTGGGCAACTCAAAGGGGAAACAGCCTATGAAGGACATTTTGCATGGTAATTTCGCGCATATTTGATCATAGAGTCACGTACGATTAATAATTTAGAGAGACTTTTCAAAACTGGTGGATTTTCACAGTGAATGCGAGCAGGTCTCCCTTTGTCTGTACAGTAAGGCTTATAAGTAAAAGATCCGACGTTACTGGGACGTCGAACTAAGCCTAAGAACCTCTTGATTACATGTTAATGGGACTCTGGAGGTCCCACCCAACATACTAACAAATTTTACATTGACACCATCAGGTGCTGACCTATGGGTTGCCCCATCTTTCGATTTCGACGATTCCTGCAATTCTTTTTATAAAAAACGGATATGGAGCCGCTCAGCCTGCTACGATCAAACTGCATAAAAATAGACATGTAGTTGATCAGGACGCTGCTTTTTACAACTTGATTTCCAAAACGGCAAAAGTTAAACAGGCTCTAGAAAAGGCACGCCGTGAGGAGAACTATCTAAGAGACAGATAAAAGGTAGAAGAAGATGTTAAACAAACGCACGGCTCTTTCTATGTGGTAAAGAGAAACAGGTCCGCTGAAATAACATCGAACTGAAATCGAACTGAATCGATCTCTCTAAGCTGAAGTTGCCTTGTTTTCTTTCATCGCGAACAGGGCCAACAAGAAAAAAACTTTTAGATGCCCTCACACCTGCTGACTTTTCTGCGCATGACATGCGGATTAAACCAATTGCGAAACCTGCAAACGTTGAGACTTCACTGGACGGAAATCAATCAAAGCGGCTGAGCCCATCGACAAA
Source organism: Volucella zonaria (assembly GCA_963966105.1). NCBI lineage: Eukaryota > Metazoa > Arthropoda > Insecta > Diptera > Syrphidae > Volucella > Volucella zonaria. Next base: position 59,310,836 of record OZ014530.1, read on the forward strand.
ACCAAAACCAACGGTCGTTTTGCCCGCATATGATGTCGGGATAAAACCAGGAAAGTTCGTAGTTTTGATGGAAAAAAGTCGGTTAATGCGGTCAAATTCAACCGAGATATGTCCTTGTTAGTGGCTTGTTCACATACAGGTTCCTAACAAAACTGGTCTGAGTAGAATCAAATTGGATTCTGCGGGGAAAATCCACTTCCTTGATAATTGTAACAAAACAAGTGGAGCGAACCAGCGTATTTATAGGGTTACCGCCATCTCTTCTTTGACACTCCGAACTGGAAAGGCTGACAATGACAATAGCCTGAGCCATATAGAATACAAAGACTGCGGAGGAGAACTGTAGGAGCTAGCTAAATTAGAGAATATTTGCATTCGGCAAAGGGCTGCAATGTGGAAATCAGAAGTTTCAGGATAACAGCAAATCCTTGAACAGTTCTGAGTTGAAACTTTTCCGATTCCAGGCGTGATCCACCTGCTAGATCTCTGTCAATCCAAGAAAACGGAGTATGGACTGAGTTGTCACCATGCCTAGAACTCTGAGCTCGACACAAAAAAGTTTGGAAAAACTATTCTCACAGAGTGAACAGGAATCGGGAAAACAAGGGCGGCTTCTCTCTCGTTGTAGGCTTATACACTTAGTTTCTATTGAGCCTTATTTTCTTCTATCAAAACAGAGCACTCAGAGAGCTACTAATCGAATCTTTCAGTCTTTTAAAGCCCATGTCGATGAAAATGCCTAGCGCGTATATCAACTTCCACTGTCGCAAAATCTTCCGTGTGCGAAGCCGTGTTGCATCTTAGATAGAGGATGCATTCGCAAGGCAGTTTTACTTGAAGAGCAGTAGTTTCGGACAAGGCACGGTCCTAGCGGAGCTACTACCTGGCAATCCAATTCTAACGGATGAAATTCCTTTCTTGGTCGACTTGGACATTCCGTATGATATAATATATCCCCGGAGGGAGGACTGACAAAAAAATGCAATAGTCAGGTCAAATAAAATTGCAATTTTCACAGACGGTTCGAAAACAGAAACCCAGAACTCAGAGTGCCTATACGACTACTGGATGCAAGCAGCGTCTTCCAATCAGAGGTTCTGGCTGTCCTTAGGGCGACTGACCTAATGCAGATGAGATCGGTATCCGAAAGAGATATCGCTATCTACATCGATAACCAGGCCACATCGACCAACATTAATTCTGACCAATTCGCACAGTGCTCAAGGCATTATGGCTTATCGATGGCTTATCCATCATACCCCTATTTTAAGCTAACCTTACATATAGGTCTAAAGCTCTTGGCGAGCGTGTAGTGCTCTTTTCTGATTTTCGGTATAAAGGCTACCCCCACTGTACACCAGGGTTACGGTATGTACATATGCCAGAGCCAGGCTAGCCGTGAAGATTCTTTTTGGAGTTACCAGCAACTGATCTATACCTTTTTGTAATATAACTGGGTATATGGTATCGGTGTTAGGTGACTTGAAGCCTTCAAAGCATATTTAATGGCATCGTCTGCCACCATAAACGATGAGATATACCAGGTACGACGTGTTGTGTTATTCAACTCACTACCAGCTTCGTTGATAGGAGCTAATTGTGAACTGGTTCTGATTTGGTTACCTGGGAAGTGAGCCTCAAGCATGACACGGAGAGTCTCTACTTTCGACTCAATGTAGGCGCCATCAGATTTTCTGAGTGATTCCAACCTGGTTGATTTTCCCCTTGAGGATCAGCGTACTGGTTCCACCGACAGTTTCGATCTTTTTGCAGAGGTCTTTATAAGAGGGACTCTCCGAAATCTGAATAAGCTTCTTATACGACGACGAAGTGTTCATTTCCACTTTTTGTTTTTTTTTATAATTTGCGCGCGCTCAAGGGATTTATGTACCCTTAAAACGTTTACACACAGCGCGGTCGAAGGAAAATCGGGGAGGATAGAAAGAGAGGTACCGGTGAGCGTTGGTTTTAAATGTTTGAAGGTTATAATGACCAGGAAATAAAGAGCGGGCGGATAAACGCCTTATATATTGAGGCCAGATCAGAGGGGGTAAAGTATTTCTTACATCGCTTGAGGAAACCTAGACATTTCGCAGCATTTTTGACGACATCGAATATGTGGTCATTCCAACGTAAGTTGTCATTGACACACATACCGAACAGTATCTAAGCATAAACAGTTCTGTTATCAAGATGTGATTCCTGCAGGATGTGGAATAACATAAGTTTATCATTTCATCAGCTTACGTATCCTATGATTCGATACTACAAGTAAGACTTGACTTACGAGTATTATATGTTGTGGTGTTACTGCTTATAATACTTTTTGAAGCTTGGTTTGTTATGGAAGAAATACGGGAAGCAATCGATTTAACCCGATCCAACAGGTAAGGATATAATCATTACCATCGATAATGTACCATGTCATATGCAAGATACATCGAATTCCAAATCGGATGCAAAGCCTAGATCTTAATGAGTAGGAGGAAATCTAGAAAAACTGACGCTTTACGGAAGAATTTGGCAAATCAATCAAAACTCAGCTTAAGGTTAAAACGAAGATAGAAGGTAGAAGAAGACATTCGGAGCCCGAATGGTGCTCTCACTATATATTTTGAGCTTACAGGAATTGCTATAAAAACAGGCCAATATTTGTTTCATAGATAAGATCAATGCTGGTGAATAGAACCCTGGTTGCGGATCATCCCTGCGGCCAATAAATAATGGTTCCACTGCTTTGGAGTACGCAGGTCGACTCACTGCTTAACGGTCTCAATAGTTCTCATTGCTTAGGCATAAGAAGATGATGAAGACAAACTGTATGTTGGCTTATGTTTAGCAATTGTCTGCTCTAAATGGCAAGCAGCCGCAAGTGTGATCGATCTGAAGTTGTTCTTTCTAGGAGAAAGAAGAAGGTGAGTGGTCTGACTCTACTAGTGCTTTATCCCTATCCGCTACTCCAACAAGGCTAAGTATTTGGGTGTCATTCCCGATAAGAAAGTTCTTTGGACTAATCAAGTCGCATCTGAGGTGCTCTAGGCTTTCTGCCTAAACATATAATTTGTGATAAAACCAATTACATCATAAGCATCGGTTGTCTAATAGGTAGAGCCAACTTTTACTTAAATACGCTAATACTGCTTTTATCGGACTCCAAAGAATGTCTGTCTCGGCTGCATGGGGATATTTCCTTAGCAGGCTTACCTTTACTCTAGACGCAAATGGTGCGCTGCACTCTGAAAACCATCTCTTTATTGTCTGGCTAAAGTTTTGATGTCCTGTTCACCGACTGATTTTTGGCTATGGTCTTAGGGACATGCCGTCTAATGCAATGATACTAGAACTCCTATCCAAGTCCGAAATTTACTTTACCCTGCTTCCGGGCATAGTTTTGGCCACAGTCTGAGCACAGCTACGCCCAAGCAACTCAATCGATGCAAAAAGAACGGGGCGAAGAGAAACTTAAAGGAAGGGTAAAGGAGAAGACACAAAATAAGAAGATACATCAGAGACCAGTAGCGATCCTTATAAAGCCTAAAGGAAAAGAAAATACTGCCGATATCTTGAGCGAGATCCGGAGTAAAGCGAATGCGGACGACGCTGAAACGCTGTTAAAACAGTATGTCAAACGAAATCTAGGGATGGACAGCTAGAGCTCGGGTCGAAAACAAAGGAAAAAGAGGCTTTTGGGAAATCTCTAAAAGAAATTCTTGGGGACAGGGCGACGCACGGTCCGTTGACTTGAACCAAAAGTTTGACTCGAGATTAGGGACTTGGACGAACTAACTACCGTGGAGGAAGTTCAAGAAGCTATAAGAAAGAGGTTCAGTGATCCGATGTTAGACCTCCAGGTTGTGACCACAGGAAAGAACCGAAGCTCGCTGAAGATGCATTAGTCAACTTTAATGCTCGAGCAGCCATCGAGATGTTAAAAACCCTTCGTATCAAAATTGGATGGGTTCAATGTCGAATGCGAAGGAGGGTATTAGTCTCACGATGTTTTAGATGCTTTGGATACGGACATCGGCAGGCAACCTGTAGCAGTGCAAACAGGAAAGGACAAAGGGTATGCTTCAACAGTGGACAAAGAGGTCATAGAAAAGTTGATTACCATGAACAAGAAAGCGTCAAACTAGATTGTGGACTCATTACAAACAGCTGCTAGCAGAAGCAAGGAAATTCCTCTTCAAAAGCCAAGGCATTAAAAGGGTTTTGTTTGGACGAGAAGCGATAATAAGCATCTACCTCGCGCTAAACGAAAGAATAGAAGAGGTCCGACAAAAATTAGAAGACTTGGAGGACATCATGGCTGAACTCGAAGGGGAGGACCTGGTCGCCGGAGATTTCAATGCAAGGATTTAGGAGTGAGGGATGCCAACCATAGACGCTCGAGGAAGGAAAATACCCAAGATGGCTGCGAAACGCGGTCTCAATATAGTAAACGTAGGAAACTCACCCAAGTTAAGGAGACTTGGTTCCGAAGGAGCCATTCCGGATGTAAACTTTGCCACGGAATCGACATCCGCAAGAATTGAGAACTGGAGAGGCATTGAGGAATATACAGGCCTCTACCATCAATACCTAATTTGCGATCTACGAGGGGACCAAATAGTTCCAAATTAGAATTCAACACGAGCTCTGAGCTGGAAAGTTAACAGACTCAACGAAGTACCTACCAACTTATACGATTTGCATATGATACGAGTGAGTATATCCTACAGAAACAGAGCCCCAGTGTACTGGTAGACGGAGGAGATAGCCGCGCTTCGGAGAAGATGCCTCCACCTGTGACGCACAGTCCAGGGAAGAAGAAGATATGCTGAGCCTATAGAAGACATTCTATCGGAGTTCAGAACCAAAAGATTCGAGTTCAAGAGAGCTGTCAATATGAGCAAAAATAAGAAGTGGAAGGATCTTTGCCGAGACGTTAAAAGTGATCCCTGGGGACTAGGCTATAAGGTCGTCATGCAAAAACTAGTGCATATAGTAGACAAGCTTTTATTAACTCACCGTGTAAGGCCCCTCGACACGAATCTGGAGCAACGGCAAAAAATTTCAGCTTTCAACGAAGAATAGTTGAGTCTAGCGATGGAAACCCTACAAAACCGAAAGGCTCCCGGACCGGATGGAAACCGGCGTAAGTACTGAAAGCGATTGCCCAAACTTGTCCAGAGCTACGCTGAACATATACAATGTCTGCCTTGAGCAAGAGGTCTTTAAAAGGGGTTGGAAGACGCAACCCTTGGTGTTGATCAGCTAAGGCAAACGAGACCCAGATTCTTCATCTGCGTGCCGAAACCTTGCATACTAGACACTGCATGGAAACTCTTATAAAATATGCTGAAACCATGGCTCACAGATGCAGTACAAAAATCTGGTATAGATGCAGATCGGATCTATCGGAGAAGTAATGAAGGCCGTCAAAACCGCCGACCAGTGCATCCACTTCTCCAAGAAAGTCGTACTAATGGCAACTCTGGATGTGTAAAATGCCTTCAATTTAACCAGATGGAGTGATATACTGAATGCATGTTTATCTCTTGTGGATGCTGAAGAACTACCTCAAAGCCCGGTGGATGATCTACGATACCATGGTACGCCCTCGAAGAAAGGAAATCACCCCCGAAGCAGCACAGGGATCGAACCTGGGGCCTGACCTTTGGAACATCTCCTACGATGGCATTCTACGCACGGAGATGCCTGAAAATGCGTTTCTGGTAGGGTACGCAGATGATATTGCCGCGGTAATTACGCTAAAAGACGCGGAGAAAGCGCAAATGAAGCTGATCCAGATTGTGAACTCCATTATGGACCAACGTGATCTTAGCCTAGAAAAAACAAGATAGCCCTTCTGACCAAAAAGAGTAAACTAAACATTCGTTAACTTCCAAATCAGGCCCGTAGTTATAACAAGCACTACTTGGGACTGACTACCATTACGAAACTCATCTTCTGGCAACAGATAAAGTCCGTGTCGGAACGAATGTCGAAGGTCGCGACGTCACTAATCAGACTAACGGCAAACGTAGAGGGCCAGCAAACCAACGCAACTAATGTCAATCAGTCGCTCCAATCTACGATCTGCGCAGACGGACTGCGAAAAGAAAAGTACATAAAGCAGGCGGCAGTAATGCAGAGACGCGGAGCTCTACGAGTAGTAGGCTCGTACCGAACGGTGTCGGAACCAGCCATGCTCGTAGTAACAGGAGTGACCCCCATCGATCTTCTAGCGGCAGAAAAGAAGTATGTCTATGACAAAAGGGTAGAAATTGGAGTAGAACCCAAAGAGCTAACGAAACGGCAGTGGAAAGAGCGTTGGAACTCGGAAAACAGAAGACGATGGACTGATCAAGAACGTGGTTAAATGGAGTGGGCGGAAACTCGGCGAGGTAAACTACTACGTCACTCAGTTTCTCACTGGACACGGACGCCTTTCTTCATAAGATCGGTAAAGCAAACACTTCAATCTGCCAACTTTTTCGCAGCAAGTTGGAAGCTTAAGGAGTCGTTGAGTTGGAAAGCAGCGTCAGCGTAATCAGGTCGAAAATTTTTGCCTTCGTAGAAGTTACACTCAGGACAAAAGAGAGAGAGCAGGACGTAAATATACTTATAAAGGACTGACGAAAGACAGAATAAACCCGCACAAGAATATAAAGAAAGACAGTAACATCGCTCTGAAGTAATATGAAAGCAGTTCCGGAGTGGATGGAATCATGGTGAAATGGGTTAAGGTAGTTTTTAGCGGATGAGAGTCGCACAGTACTTGAAGCAAATCGGGACTGCTTCTCTTTATTATTAGCTTTTCCGCTATACCCTAGCCAAAAAACAAGAAAACTTAGCTAATAGCCAATGAACTTCCGAGATAAATCACAAAGAAGGTTTTATTTGCATTAGGACCTTATGTCTCCTTCAGAGCTTCTTTTGGAGGGGTTCGCCTGAGTAGAAATAACTAAGCCAGAGTTATTTTTGCTGTCTCTCACCAGAAAAAATGATGAAGTGACAGCGCTTCCTGATACTTACAGGCTTAAGGTGTCATTAGGCTTCAGGTATTAGTTAGTGCAAAGTGTCTGCTGGTATTATACTTATACACCTAATTTGTTTATCATTTATTAAATAAAGAAACTTTGTTGAAAGGGATATATGAGGAGAGCAATGGACTCTTTTATTTGTAAAGTGCCTAAAGTAGCAGTACCAACCACATCAGCGCCAAGTAACCGCAGGCGTACGTCGTACACTACTCCGAGACGTACGAGTATGTTGTATCACAGTCCTTACTACTGAGGAACAGAAGGAAGGTCGCTGAATTCTTAGATGGGAAACACTTCTCTGAGCTTTGCCTAGCTATTTCATTCGCGATTTCCCATGATCCCAGTCGAACCATGAGTTAGTGAATTCAGTTTTCCGACTGCTTTCGGAGCAACCTTGCATCCTTTAACGAGCTTGGAAGTGATGAGAAGGTTCACCAAGGCATTAGGCACAGCTGTCACTACACTTGCACAAGTTCTCGAGTGCTCTATAGATAAAAAAAAGACCATCAAGGCACTCAAGCGCTTGAAATGAACGATGTGGCCCAAAAGCATTGGGTAGACTTTGCATCTACTTATTAATGGAGCTGATAGTTTTCATGATGAGTGAAGGAGAATATATATCTAGAGGAGACACTCTATAAATAAGGATAATTCTGCTCTGGATCCTTCTGTGCCCTACCTTAGCAAGGTTTTTGTTAAGACTTAAAACTCATCTCTCCAATAATACTTTCAGCATTCCAAAGTGCTTGCTGCTAGGGAATTTGACTTTGACTGAGTGTCATATTCTACAAAAGGAAATTTGAAAAATTTGCGACTTAAAGCGGGATGCGACAGGAGTGTATCGTTCAAGTTGTAATGAAATTGCCAGAAGTTGGAAAGAAAGACGGTCTTGGTTTCTTTAGTTCCCTTGTCCCTGTAATCATCCTAATTCAGAAATTAGGCTGAGATAAATATGGAGGTGAATCTAGTTACTGAAAAGCTCTAGCATTTCAATTCAAGAAAAAGTCCAGCTAGTGTAAATTGAAAGTGTGGTAACGTGCATGACATATTCTAGAAATAAGAATGGAAATCGGCATTTGTCGAAATCTAAAAACAAAAAGTAAATTTTAGTGTTAGCCAACCCCTGCCTTTCAAAAAACATGCCCAATACTCAACTCCAAGCACATTTTGCAAACCTTTCTTAGCCAATCGGTCTAGTTTACAAAACAACAATGTACAAACAACAAAATCTGTTAATCAAATTTCTCTTTTAAGTTTGCAAAAGCAATGCAACACCAGCAAGGGTCCATTTGCCAGGCTTGTCCTTTGTCTTCAAATTAAAAGTCCATACATAAGTTGGACCTCTGGTTCGAGTCTTGTAGACCGGACACTCATACATATTTCGCATGTCTTGCTTGTCCTGAGTTATCGCCTAAAACAATTGGATGAAATAAAAGAAACAAAGAAAACTAAATCTATGAAATTCAATCTCTGATGTTACGAATTCAGATAAATTCATGTGAGCCATTGGGTATTTGGAAAGAAATTCCAATTTGCCATTCAACTGAATTGCAAATGGATCTTGTCCAATTGCAAATGCGGCTACAAACTGCAAACTTACTCGAATATTAATGACTGGCATTGGAGGGTAGAGCTCCTTCAGACGTGACTCCATAATGATGCCCTGTTGAATATCCCATCTGGCGCCTTCCATGAATATACCATGAACGTAGGCGCCTTCCCGTGGTGCCGTTCTATAATTAAACAATCAATTGGAATATTTAAAACAAGTCAAAATCAGAGTTAATAAATGTATTGATAGACTAATGTCTATCCATTGATGGTTATTATAGTATTATCTGAGAAATCTATCGACAGATGGGCGTCATAAATGTTGTTCACGTTGTTCCAATCAACAATTAACCCGTTCTGACTTAATGACCACAATCCAGACGTTAATCTTTCTGTTTAGATTAAATGCAATTAATGAAACATATTAAAGATATTTCAAGATCTAGTGTTAGATAATTTGGTAAGGGGAAAAGTACGTAAATTTTGCATCCCTCACACCTCTAACTTCTTCGGAATCAGCTGAAAGGGGATTTTTTTCTTATTTTTTATTTACTTATTTTCACAAAAACCGTATAAACATTTAAACTTAAAGAAAACTTCATTAGATATTAGCTCGTAAATGGGGCGACCATAGAATGATAAGTTTACCTACATTATTTTTAAATCAAAGTTTAGCTAAGAAATAGTAAAAATAATTGAATAAATCAAAACAAAAAGATACATATAAGAAACTATGTAATCATTAAGTTATTACGGATACATGAGACCGTTTAACATATGAAAAAAATTAATAAATAATGGAAAGTAGAAAATGATGGAAGTAAAAGTCCTTTAGAAGGAGTTTTCTATAGAAAATACAATCCGCGCGAACAAGCCGTGCAACTGGGATTCAAATGAAACACGATTTTTACAATACGTTATAAAATAATTGTTCATTCAACCGGGTACTCAATCAGAATGCCGAATAATGTGTCTAATACTAAAAATCTAACCTCGGCACAATTGCCTACAATGGCCTTGGATTCGCGCATGCAGGTGAAAAATGCAAACGGTGCGTCCGATTGGATACTTGAGCCTTATGGTACGAGGGTTGTCTGAAAAGTTTCTGAACAATGATACAAGACATTTTTTCTCAATTTTTTTTCTTATTTTTCTACGTAGTCTGCTTGTAACTCTACACAATTCTCCCAGCGAAGCTCCCATCTCTCTAACCCGTCCAAATAGTACTTGGCGTTTTTCTCTGCAAAATAATTGTTCACGAAGGTGATTGCCTCCTCATTTGACGAAAATCTCTATCCTCCGAGCGCAGTTTTTAGATGAGGGAACAAAAAGAAGTCACTTGGGGCTAGATCTGGTGAATAAGGCGGATGGTCAAGCAGTTCAAACCGTAATTCATGGATTTTCGCCATGGCAACCGCAGAGGTGTGAGACGGCGCGTTGTCTTGGTGAAAGAGGATTTCATTTTCTTGCAAATGTGGCCGTTTTTCCGCAATTTCTGCCTTCAGCTTGGCAAGTAATGATGCGTAGTATGCTCCTATAATGGTTTTTCCTTTTTGAAGATAATCGATTAATCGATAATCCTTTACTATCCCAAAAAACAGTCGCCATCACTTTCCCAGGCGAAAAAACAGTTTTTGCTTTTTTTTTGGAGCCGGCTCGCCCTTTGCAGTCCACAGTTTTGACTGAATTTTTGTTTCGGGCGTATAATGGTGTATCCAAGTTTCATCTACAGTAATTAATCAGCGCCAAAACTCGGATTTATTGGGCTTAAACTGCGGCAACAGAGCGTTGGAAATGTTCATTCGAGCACGTTTTTGGTCTAACGTAAGCAAAGATGACACCCAACGCGCGGACAGCTTTCTCATGCCTAAATCTTGATTTAATATGCAACAAACACGTTCTTTGGACATTTTCATAACCTCTACTATCTCTCTCACTTTAATTCGGCGGTCGTCTAACACCATTTGGTGAACTTTAGCAATGTTACCGTCAGTGGTTGCAGTTTTTGGACGTCCCGAACGTTCATCATCTCCCAAGCTCTTACGGCCACGCTTAAATTCAGCTGCCCAAAATTTCACTGTGGTAAATGATGGTGCAGAGTCCCCATACACAGAGTCCAACTCATTTTTGATTTGCGTAGGCGTATTGCCTTTAAAAAACACGAATTTAATATCGACTCACTCGAACGACTGTCAACTAAAAACTGCGCGTCCAAAATGACTGAAACTTCGGCAAGTAACTGTCAAAAGATGCACAACTAGCATTCACTAGCTTTTATTGACGAGTGCCGCTATTTTTACGGAAACTTTTCAGACAACCCTCGTAAATGCAATAAAAAAGAGCTATTACTTCATTTTTTTAATATTTTACAGATGGATCTTTAAACTTAACGAAAACGAGCAATTGGAACGATGAAACCAGAATTTGTATTATGCGGCACTATTACGCATTGCAGTCTGTGATTTCCGTCCAAAGAGAGTTAAATCATGTAAACGCTTTTGCCGAAAATGAGATAATCAGAAGAAGGTTTCATCATCCATATTTTATAGTTCGGAGACAGAAAACGATTGCTTTTACAGCTGCTGCCCAATCGGTATCAACAGACTACAGATATTTCTGCATAAAGATTTAAACTTATTTCCATACAAAGTTCAACTAATCAGAAAACCGAATCCAGCGGACTTCATGATTCACTTTGAACTATTCCAGAAAGTCCTTCAAGTTGTGGAAAAGAACGAAACAATTTTAAACTGTATTTCCATGTCTGATGATGTGCATTTTGATTTAAGCGGTAATGTTATCAAACAAAATTATCGAATATGGAGTGACTGAAACACATCTGATGGAGCTGCACCCAGTTCGATCCATAGAGTGGTGATTAGTTTCATCAAGCTGCATTTTCAGGCCTTAATTTCCCGAAGAAAACGGTCTCACCTTAAAGACATGGAGACTATTACTTAACAAATAGGATACTGGTTTTCTTAACTAAAACTGGGTTTTTCAATCCTGCTCAATTTGGTTTTCAAAAAGGCAAATCGACGGAAGATGCGTTATTGAGTTTTTTTTCCCAAATTATGGCACACCTTGATGCTAAAAAAATGCACCGCGGGCTTATTCACCAAAGCCTTTGATATGGTCAACCACAATATCTTGCTAGATAAGCTGTATGATTCTGGATTTCGAGGATGTATACTCGATTGGTTTAGATCATATCTAAAAAATAGTCCCAACGTGTTTTAATTGACAAAATAAGGAGTGGAAAAATGATGTTCAATGTGGGTGTTCCTCACAGTTCTGTTTTAGGCCCGATTCTATTCTCGGTGTATATAAACTCACATTGGTTTCTCTTACGGCTTAAACAGTCCTTTGGATCTAATTTCCGATGTCAGCTGGGATCTTAATTTAATAAGGCTCTGGTTTGCTAAACACAATCTAGTGATAAGCTCAAAAACTAAAATTATGATTTTTGGTTTATCTACCTTCTACAATTGGGATTCAAATGTGTACTTTCACTCGCCTGAGTGTCAAAGATATCGCCTTCTAAACTGCAATTGTAACCCCAGTTTTTCCTGTCCGACTTTTTGTTGTAATGTAGCTTGTAGTAATAAATGTTTTTTAATCGAGAAAGTGGACAACTTTAAGTATTTGAGGCTCTGCCTGGATTCCAGGATGACCTTTACAAGCCACATACCACTTTGATCAAAAGGTTCCCGGGTGACATCACCATGTGGCGCTCCCATTGTACCGATTTGAGTTCTATATTTTTTGTTAAGTTGGTAAATGTGTTGTTGACATTTTCTCTAAATCTTAGCATCATACCTTGACATTTGCAAAAGTTACGTAGCCAAGAGTACGTCTATCTCTGTGTGTGTTGGCGATTTTTTACAATTTTAAAAATGGATTTAAATTTGCCACAACGAACATGTGAAAAACGGATTTACTAGTGCGCGAACGTTGGAAATGTTGGAAAATTGTTTCGGCAACGATTCTCTAAAGAAAACGGTCGTTTCCCAGTGGCACGAGTGGTTAAAAAGTGGTCGGGCGTCAATCGAAGATGATGAACACCGTGGCAGACCATCGGCATCGAAAACCGACGAAAACATTGATGAAGTATAAGAAGTGTTGGTCGGTAACCGCAAATTAACCGTCAGAGAGATAGCGGAGGACTTGAACATTGCCTATGGATCCAAGACATTTTGGTTAATGATTTGGGTTTCCGTCGTGTAGCAGCAAAGTTGGTGCCAAAAGAGCTCAATTTCATGCAACAAAGAGCCCGTGTTGACGTCGCAAAAGAGATGATTTGCGAGGCTGAATCCGATCCCACATTCGCCAAAAGGATCATTACTGGAGACGCGACGTGGGTTTATGAGTACGACATGCAATCCAGACATCAGGAAAGTGAATGGCGTTCACCAAATGAGCCGAGACCAAAAAAAAACACGTCGTTTTCAGTCAAAAAAGAAGGCAATGCTCACGGTTTTCATAGACTACAACGGTGTAGTGCATCATGAATTTTTGCCAGAAGGCCAGACAGTAAACAAAAAGTACTCGTATTATTTGGGCGTTATGAGACGTTTTCGTGAAGCAATTCGCCGAAAGTGACCAGAATTGTGGGCAGAAAACTCGTGGATTTTGCATCATGATAACGCACCGTCGCACAGTGCCATCATTATTCGTAATTTTTTTGACGAAAAAATGCACCGAATTCACCTGATTTGGCTCCCTGTGACTTCTTTCTATACAATCGAGTTAAAAAACCACAGCTGGGAATGCGTTTCACCAGCCGAGAGGAGGTAATGGAAAAATCGCAGGAAGCACTGATGGACATACCGAAAACCGAATATAAAAAATGTTTCGAGGATTGGATCAAGCGCTGGCATAAGTGTGTTGCAGTTAACGGGGATTACTTTGAAGGGGACAATATAGATTTAGGTGAACAAACTTGTATTTTTAATTTTCTGAATAAATTCCGGAAACTTTTTGATCAAGGTCATAGGTGGCGTGTTAACTTGGAAATTAGAAGTGATTACAATTACGCATGTACATATATCTATAAAATATGTAGATTAACTAATTTTAGACCATTAAGAGGTTTTTACATCGCGGAATTCAAAATTTAGTACCCAATCCCTTATTTGTGCGGGTATTCCAACTCTCCCGCACCTGGTCGAAGTACTGTTGCTTGCACCAGGTCACTGCCGCTATTGTATCTATTTATCATACGGCACGGGCAGCGACTGAGTGTATGTAACAACCCATGGATAGCAGGTTGTAAGTGTGAATTTTGTTGGTGCAATGTTTCATATTCTTGTTAGAGCATAACACCTACAGCAGTTTGATTCGGTAAACCAACTTCAAAATTCTCACTTCGCAGCCTTGTTTAGCATCATCGGTGTTAGTATTTGTTTTCGATTATGACTAGGGAATTGAGGGTGAACGCAGCAAATATACGCGGGCTAAAAGGTAATCACGTCTGTAAGTACAGACCAGCAGTTTTCGCACTTAGTGAAACTGAGGTAGATCCCCGCCCATACCTCTCAGATCACTCTATGAACTAGTGTCATTATTCCTTTCTCACCGCGGTCTCGCCAATAACGTGCGCAGGGATGTAGCTTCCCAAACTCCACCAGAATGTAATCCCTTTTCCAATCCCGAAGTAAATTATCCACTATCCCAAACTGGGCCTTGAACGAGGTTGATGAGCTGTCTGACTCCATACCAAGGATCGCTGCATCCTCATACCGAAATCGTTATTACGGGTGATTTCAATATACACAATGTTGGGTGCCTTCGACATTCTGGACAGACAAAAACGGTAGGATGGCATATGGATATTTCCACTGATTTTCACAGCTATACGAATACCTGACGATGATAATCATACTGCCAACACCCTGCACTTATTTTTAAATTCTCATCCTGATAAGTACAAAATCGGTGTGTGGTCGGATTCGTCAGACCACTGTGTCATATCAGCTAATATCTCGCGTACTGACCGTAGTACCGTAGTAGTTAGAGTAAAGATTCCGAACAGAACCGTCTGGCAATACGAGAAAGCCAATTGGAGCAGACTAAGAGCTTGTATAGGAATATTAACTAATCGCTAATGTTAAACAAACAAACGCTATTCAATCAGGAATGAGATCCTTTATCCATCGTCGGGTAAAGAGTATGAAACCTAAAATAAAGGCGTGGTACAACATGAGTTAAAGAGGCTTTCAGGGTTAAAGAAATTTTTTCGGTCTTACTAGACCAAACCAACAGAGCAAAACAGAAATGACTGCTACGAATTTCTAAAGCATGTGCGACCAAAAATTGAGGCAACAAATACTGCAATGTCCCAAAGGTAGTAAGACTTTTAATTTTTCGTCAAAAACATTAGAAATTCTTCCCCATCTTCTATCCCAACGCTCATTTATAATGACATTCCAGTTGTCAGCACTTTGGACAAGGCCAATTCGCTTTCTGTACATTTTGCGGCCAGCTCAATACTTCCAGATTGTGCTTTGCCCCGCCTACACTTGAGTGCGTCGAATCTTCAGTGGGACGAATCCATTTTCGCACTCGTATGGTAGCAAGAGTTCTTAAAGATCTCAAGACCCACAAATTCGCTGGTAGAGATGGTATATCTCCCCTCCTTCTAAATAGGTGTTCTTCCTCGGTGGCAAAATTACTGCGTAAGCTTTTTCATCAATCCTACTCTTTAGGACTCTTTCCGAGCAGATGGAAAACAGCATTTGTCTAGCCCGTCCCTGAAAAAGGCGAATCTTCTTCTCCCTCGTCCTGCAAAACCTATTGCACTTATCTTTTAAGCTCATGGAAACGCGGATACGCCGTGCGGTCACGAAATATCTCGAAGCACGAAAACTTTTCAATGACCGGCAGTACGGTTTTTATATCAACCAGTCCATTGGTGATTTGTTAGTATGTCTTACCGAAAAATGGAAACAAAGTGTACATCAGTCTGGCGAATGCAAGATAGTTGCGCTTGGTATTTCTAAAGGCATTTGACAGAGTTTGCATCATCATTGTCGAGAATGCGTGCATTTGGGATAGACGACGTTCTTCTTCAATGGATTAGAAATTACGTTTCGGAATTCAATTCAGGTCAGGTTCAACTGTGATATTCACAAAATAAATGCTGGTGTACCCCAGGGCTCCGTTCTGTCTCCAACACTCTTTTTAATTTTCATCAACGATCTCTTGTCTGCTACCTCTAATCCAATATACTCCTTTGCTGACGACAGTACTCTCTGCTTTTCATATTCGTTTCCGGACTCACGTCCCTGCTCTTCGGCTGTAGAACGGGAACGGCAGCGTATGTTAAGCTAATTAAATTCCGAAATTAGCAGCATAACCAAACGGGGAACTATCGACAGAGTGGTATTTAATGCTTCGAAAATACAATGCTGTCTGCTGTCGTTAAAGCGAAATGTAAATACCCAGCCATTATCAATGAATGGCACTTACATCGTCGAAACCGGAAAACTTTCCATTCTCGGTATGTGTGACAATGACAACTAACGCTGGAATGACAACATATTCGATGCGGTGTAGTGTCCTCAAGCGATGTAAGAAATATTACACCCCTCCACAATTGGAGTACAATGCTCACATTTCGTCAGTAACATTCCGCCCCTTCAAATCCTTAACCGCAACATCCGTCTTGCTATGAATTAGAGATGTAACGGATATCCGGTTAGTATCCGTTTTTAAAAAAGGTTCAAGCTCAGTCGCAGTATCATTTCTTTCGGAAACCTCATTTTTATCATTCGCCACTTCATCAAAACAGTCCCCAAATTGCTGCATGCGTATCGCCAGTAATATTAATATTAACTTTGCTTTCATTTCATTTTCTTGCTGGGTGGAGAATCCCCTTCACTGCCAGTAGAATCGTCGTCGTAGCTCACTTGCAAAACTTGCAACAGAACCTTTTGGCGGGCTGTCTCGATTTGAATCGGTTCTAAGAAACTTGCCTTGAATCTCGGGTCCAGTAGTTTGAGTTTTCATCAATGTCGAAACGATGCTTTAATTCAGTAGTTAATGAAGTCCTTATGCTCAATAAATTAGGTGTTCTTCGTACCGTTTCTTCTTTTTGTATGTACCTTATTAATGTGGTAACATTTGGTATAACTTCCGAGATACATGAAAGCCTAGAACTGGTTATTTTTGTTATTTCTTCTAAAGGTTTGAGCAGTCTTATGCACTGTTCCATTATGTCCCACTGGTAGGGTTTCAAATTGTTTACTGTGTCGTGGTCAGTGATATACAGAGAAATGGCTCGTTTCTGTTCTAACAATCGCTCCAGCAAGTAATACGTGTACAGATCTCTTGGACTAGTTGATGTTGTGGTAAATTCAATTCTTTTTGTATCATCGTCAGTTTTTCTTGAGCCAAACTCGAATGATTAAAGTGCGTAACAATTCGTCTTGCAGTAGAAATCATCTCCAATGCTTCAGGGTGACATTTCAACTACTCATTCACTGCCAGTTGAAGCGAATGAATAAAGCATCTGGCAGAATCATACCCGGCGACTCTTACACCTTTCACCATGTTGGCCCCGTTATCATGAATAAGTAAATGTATTTTGGATTGGGGAATATTCCAGCGAATCGTGATTGCATTCCGTTCTTTTGCAGTGTTTTCCCCTGTGTGAGATCCTGCAAAGGGTTTCATTGCCAGTATTGCATGTTCCAGCTTAAATTCAGAGGACAACCAATGAGCTGAGAAACTCAAGAAACTGTCACTGTTGTGCAAACAGGTCCACATGTCTGCTGTCACCGAAATTGCAGTAGCTTTTAAGATACATGCATTAATTTTAGAATGTATTCGATCAGGAATAATTTTGTCAGCAATATAATTTCGGCAAGGAATTTAATAACGAGGCAGTGCCTCTTAAAGCCAACTCGTTCCACAATAGATAGTGGTTCATTGTCCAAAGCAATCATTTCCGCGATCAAATAGTGGTATTCTTTCGATTTTGAATCGCTAATATCCCAAAGTATTTTTTTTTTCCAAAATTTCTGCCAATGTTAATTGTTTCTGCTCCTTTTTTTGTGACAGAAATGATGCACTTGTAGACGGAATGGCATTGATTTCAGAAAGCTTCTCCGCATGTTTGAATTTAATGTGATTTTTCACAGCTGTCGTACGGGCTTTTTTTCCTGTTCCGCCACGAGAAATCTTCGACTTGCACAGCAAACATACAGCAAACTTACAGTCATTTAGACAGATTTCAAAATGATTTCAAATTGGGGATCTTTTGCTCAGCGCTTCCATTTCACTGAATTTGCTACAGGAAAGTTTAATAAGTATGTACCTATCGTCTTTTAAGCGTCTTAGTTCGACCAGTAATTTATGCCAACTGTGTGTTGTACTGATTCTCCGTAGCACTGTTCACATTCAACACACGAGCCGTACAAACAAATAACAGAACCAAACAAATTACAACTTATACACGCGTCGTGTTTGAACTAGAATGCATCGCTATGAATGTATTCTGCTCTCGACAGTATATTCGGCTGACAGGATATTCGGCTATCCGGCCAAAGTATCCGGTATTTTGCCAAATCACTAGCCCAGTGGATACACACTACATATATTAGTCTTTAGTATATGTACGAGGTGTGTTCAGAAAATAACGTGTATTTTAGTTTTTTGAAAAAAATATTTATTTGTTCGTCTACATTAATGTTGTCGCCTTCAAAATAGTCCCCATTAGATATTATGCCCTTGTGCCAGCGCTTCTTCCAATCCATTTCTCAAACTCGATCGGTGGGATAGCATCTATGCTTGCAAAACGACGGCCCTTTAAGGTTCTGCTTATTTTTGGAAATATGAAAAAGTCCCACGGAGCCATGTCTGGTAATTCAGTAATTCTGTATCGTCGTTGACTTCATTTAGTGACTCCTGAGCAACTTCCATTCGCCGCTGTTTTTGTTCGAAGTTCAAAAAATTTTGGAACAAATTTTGCTGCCACGCGTTTCATACACAAAACATTCGAAAAAATTTCATAGCACGAGCCAATGGATATACCAACATCATCAGAGACTTCTGTGATTGTGATTCGGCGATCGTTTGTAACCGTTTCTTTCACTTTTTCCACGTTTTCATCAGTTATTGATGTGCTGGGGCATCCGGGGTGTTCGTCATCTTCAACGTCTTCACGGCCATCTTGAAAACGCTTATACCACTCGTAAACTCTTGTTTTACTCATAGCAGACTCATCACAGACCTTTGTTAACATTTCACACACTTTGTTACACCTTATTTCATTTTTTACGCAAAATTTGGTAGAAAGTCCTTATGCCATTCCTTTTAACAACCGAAAATCGCCGATGTCATAAAAATACGTCTAACCTTAGCGGCTGCCACAGACAAAGTAAACAATGAATACAGCTGAAAATGTTATCATACTTCAGGGACATGTATACCAACATAATGAATAAAAATTTCGACAATCGGGCTCTCCAAACCCGCGAAATTTAAAAATTCCCGTTATTTTCTGAACGCACCTCGTATATCCATAATACATCTATCTTTAGGTCGTTCTTGAGATTAATGCTAGGTCTAATGGATCTGTCCAACGTAGTCTTCTGGTTCTATTTGGGTTTGCTAACATTCGACGTAGTTCTACATTTGTGTGTTGCGAGATTCGCTGCTGTTTCGCTGCTGTTTCGCTGCTGTTTCGCTACTGTTTCGTTGCAGAAATGATTACACCTCAATGCCTTACTTTGGAATCTTTTTATAATTTGGTGGTTAGTTTTCTTTGTACAGGCTAAGAACTGTATTCCATACATCCATATAGGTTTTAGGATTTCCTGACAAATGAGTAATTTGTTGTATGTGGAGAGGTCAGAATTTCTTCCTAGCAACCAATACATTTTCCTGAATTTAATATTTAATTGTGTTTTTTTTTTGTCATGCTCTTTACACTTTGGTTTAGCATCCAGGTAGGTAAGTAGGAAGGTAAAAAGTGGCAGTTAAAAAGACCAACCCACTGAGGCCTATTGGCTCATTGTGATGCCACGTAGATCTGTGTTCATTTTACTCATGCAATCAATTTGAGCTTATGATGAAGCGTAGGAGACTGTTAACGTCTATATTCTTTAGATCGCTTAAGTCATTGTATGTAGAAGAAAGCTCCTAAGTGAAGTTTTATTCTTTGGGACAGAGCTGCATATGTACAGAGTAAGATTGCCCCTTTTCCTCTTCATCCCCGCATTTTCTACAGAAATCATTTGTAAAGCGCCAAGCCTTCTTGCATGCTTGTCTATAAGGCAGTGCCCAGTGGAGGCATATATGATGGCGCTGAGATGTTTCCTGGTCAGAAGGATCAAACTCTTAGAGCGATTTAGGTCCAGCTTAGGCCAGACATCTTTGGTCACTAGATATGTTGGTCCTACAGTCCACCATAGGTCTCTTCCGTTATTAACATCCAGCCTTAATATTGATTAGCACGTAGCGATTTATAGACCGATGCTACCCTTTTCCGGTAGAATAGGTAGAGCGGTTCAAATTTTGGTGAGTTCATGCGCTCTACAATTCCTTGGAATGTCTCTGTAGCCCGACACCTACTAAAGCCGAAAGTTGAACTGCTTTGCCATCTCCGTAAGAGATGATTGGCATTCAAGGGTGGCTTTAGAATTTAATGAGACTGAGTCCAGGGACTTGCTAGCGGTTTAACTATCCGAAAAGATGCGGATATTATTTGCAGATATCACGCCAAAATTTCCGACGGAAACACGCTACACTGATTTGGAAGACGGAAAGAGAGGCTTAGATTTAAGTTATCTGAGAAAACACCGCCACAAAGCCCGCCATCAGTTTTAGATCCATCTGTGTAAACGTGGATTGACTTGTCATCTACGAAAGCATCTTTTTCGCAGAGGGATTTAGAGGGGAAGCTTACACGATAGTCTTTGTTAAGCCAAAGCTGGGGTATAGCGTAATCGAGGACTCCTAATATATTATGAATATTAGCGCGGCCAAATAAATTATTTGCCCACTGTATAGTCGCTTTAAGGCGAATAGCTGGGGTCGCAGCTAATTGCATGCTGAGGATATAGAAGGGTGTCAAGTGAAACAGAATATCTAATGCCGCGGAGGGGGTAGATTTTAGGGCTCCGCTTATCCATAGACATGCTGTTCTTTTACTCTGCTTAGTTTGCTGCAGTTGACTGCATTGTCTAAGGCCATCCAGCAGACAACAACCCCGCTGGTGAGTATCGGTCTTATGACCGAGATGTATAGCCAGTGGGTTATGCGATGTTGAATGCCCCATTTGTTCCCAATGGATTTTTTGGAAGAGAATAAAGCTTCTGCAGCTTTCTTGACTCTTTCCAGTTTAGTTTCCTGTCAAAAATGAGGGCTAGATATTTTGCTGTATTAGAGAAGACTAAACTGGTACCGTTTATTGCGGGAAGGCCTACGATTGGAATTTTATATTTCTTGGAAAAGAGGACAAGATCAGTTCTATGGAGGCTTACTCCTAGTCCCCAGTGATCTGCCCAACGGGTTAATCTCTTAAGATTTAGCTGAACGAGTTCTTTAATGGTATTAAGATGCTTGCCTTCGACGGCAATAGCAAACGTCATCTGCATAGGCAATCACATTGCTACCACCTGCTTCGAGGTATATCAGCAGTTCATTAACCACTAAATTCCAGAGAAGGAGTGAAAGGACACATCTTTTTGCAGAAGTCCCACCCAGTTCGGAGTTGTTGTGAGTCGTCTACCTGCGGAGTCGACAGCGCAGTCGTGATTGCGGATGTGTTGGCATTGTTAAAGACACACTCTATGTCCAGAAAAGCGACCATTGTGTACTCTCTATGTACGTATAAGTATTCTAGGGATCGACCGATGTGGCTAGTTAGTGAATGCAGACCCGTTTCCACCGACTTTCCTTTACTGTAGGCATGTTGAGCCGTTGACAAAAGTCTTGGATCAATTTTATCTCGTATATGGATATCATCAGTCGTTCTAGAGTTTTCAGAAAGAAAGATGATAGACTGAGGTCCTTTGGGACAACATAATAGCTTTCTCCAGCTTTCGGAATGAAAACTACATTGAATTTTCTCCATGACAGTGGAATGCGGGTCAGTCCTAGCGTAGGCAAAATAATATCTTAGGACCTTTGTAGTTCGGCAGATATTATACCGTCCGGACCAGCAGACTTGTATGGGTTGAAGCTAATCAGAGCCCAAAGCAGTTTGTCTCTTGACTTTTAGTCACGGTTGCAGTTGTTCCGTTTGGGTTGCTGCTGGCCGCTAATAGGGAGCTACCTGCAAACTAAGTGTCCAGTAGCAGATTGTCCATGAGCCATCGGTTTTTTTCAAACAGCTAAGCATCATAGGATTTGTAGAGACTACTTTTCTTAGGCGCCTTTCCTTCCTCAGTTCTTTTTTATATATTTTGAGGGATTCTTCGTATGAGTCCCAGTCAGTCACTTTTCTTGTGCTTTTTGCTGGATTGAAAAATATTCTGCATACGTTTGCAAGCGGTCCCAGTGCTGATGGCAACTAGTGAGGCTTTGTCTTGCCTCTAGGTTGAATAAGAGGGCAGGAAGCAGCCATTTCTTGACTTTCATGCCAAGCTCGTTGGTGTCACGTGGGGGACTTTAGAGTTAAGAGGATAGTATTTCTGACAGTATTTTGGCCAATCAGTTTTCCGATAATTCAGGAATGCTGGGCGGCTGAGAGAAGCATCACTCAGGCTGATTTGGACTTACAAATAGTCTTATTCTAATATACTGGCCCCATGTGGGCACTCTAAGTTAAACCTAACTCTTAAACTAAATCTTTCGACGGATCTTACAGTCAATATTTAATTTTATATTTAACATTACAACTAAAACTAAGAAAAATAAATTTTAATCAAAAGCTTAGTATATGGAGTATCCACAGACTACCTAAAAAATAAATCTTAATCTACTTAACCTACTTACATATAATACTTTCATACACACATATATACAATACATAATACATATACACTTCATATATACATATACACATATGTATATACATATATATATTTTTTTTTTATCATTTTTTATTTTTATATATTTTTTTCTTAAAATCTAACTTAATTCTACCTAAAACTATGTAAGCCGGCCAACGCTAAAACAAAAAAAATTTAGGCCGACCCACTTTGCTTTCCAAGAAGCTATCTATTGCTGAAGGAATTCGACGACGACGCATCCTGTTCTTCAACAAGCCACCAAAATTGCTGGTGCTGCTGCACAACATCCCTCCTGTCGCGACTCCCTACCGCCCTACTGAACCGGAGACGCTCCGCACTGCCATGTGCGACGTTTCTGTCGTAGTTGAGTCGCCTGTCGGCAGCTGTTCGAGCGACGTGGAAGATTAGCGGCACCGCCAATCTGTCCTGGATCAGACCTTTACTATCTAGATAGAGGAACGTTTCTGGAGGAATAAAGCGGTCAAGGTGAGCTCTCTTGTGATACATACAATTGAGGTAGTAAGCCCCTGAGATCAGGTTGTTCGATGAGGTCATTGCTCTTGCAATGTGCCTTCGAGTCAACTTAATAACAAAATTGTCCACTCTTATCAGGTTCGCCCTATTGTACAAGACCTCATTACGATAGAATTTTATGTACTCAGATTCTGGTGTTCTGTATAAGCGAAGACAAGTCCTAAGGCAAGCCCTCTCAAACACCCGAATCTTTTCCAATAAACTTGCTCTCACGTTGAACCACACAGGACATCCAAATACGAGCATGGGCCGGATAAGAGCTATGTAGCAGATCACCTTCACCCTCGCATCGAGTTGGCTGTTGTAAAACAGTCTCCTTGTAAGAGCAAAAGCACCTCTGGCTCTGGCCAGAGCAACATCTATATGTTTGTTAAAATATAGATATTGATCTAGCCAGATCCCAAGGTATCTGACTACATTTCGACAAGCAAGTGGCTGTCCATGTTGTCCGACGATAGAGAACTTTCGCCAAGTCTTTCTGGTATCCCTAGAGGCCCCAGGCAAAGGCGTCCTAAACAGAATGGTTTCCAACTTCTGAAAGTTGATTTTCAATTTCCAGTCATCGCAATATTGTTTAATTTTGTCGAAGTCACGTTGCAAAAGTGTATTAATAACCTCAATCTTTGGACCTGATCTGTACGCGATTAAGTCGTCTGCGTACGCTATGGCATGGTGAAGTGAACCTATCAGCTCACTTGTGTAAATGTTGAATAGGATCGGCGAATTTACCGCAACTTGTTGCAGACCGTTTTTGATGTTAAATGTTCCAGCAGAAGTCACATCGCCATTCCTCACGATGAACTGTCTACTGGAGAGCATATCAAAGAGAATATACAGCAGTGGTTTACTAATGCCCAACCTGTCCAGCTTGAAGAAGAGTCCCTCTAACCATACGGTGTCGAAGGCCTTTTCCAAGTCAATCAGGCAGGCACCAGTGCACTGTTTCTTGCCTTTGTCCCATTGGATCAGAAACCAGTTTAGACGCAGCATGAATGATATCATGCCCCGCCTTGAAACCGAATTGATTATCCGGAACTATATGGTTGTCCTCAACCCACTTAGTCAGGACTCTATTCATCACCTTCTCGAAAACCTTACTGATGTTTGGAAGAAGACTGATCGAGCGGAGATTCGCCGGATTGGAAGTATCTTTATTCCTTTTGGGAATGGGATGTATCACCGCAGTTTTCCAATGCGCTGGATAATGTGCATTATTCATTGCATTATTAAACAGGGTGGTATAAATGGTCACCGCTTCTAGTGGGGGATGTCGAAGCACAATGTTCGGTATTTCATCGGTTCCCACTGATTTCTTACTTCTAAGTGATTCGAAGATCGTTTGGAGCTCTTCCTTCGAAATGAACGGTGGTACTCGTAATACCCTTTCGTTGGTGATGACATTATTTGCCATATTCTCGTCACTGAACTGGGTGAAACCCGAGCTCTCGAATCGCCAATTCGCAATTTCATTTCGAAGGCAGGAGTTGTGCACAAGGACTCGACTCTCCAGGTCGTGGTTGGGGCCAATGATATAATTCGCCTTGTACACTTCCTGGAAAGTCGCTCCTATAGCCTCTAGCTGCTCCTGTGGATCCTCGATCACAAAGAAGTTATCATCATCAACGGCCTCACTTGGATCGATACCTGCTGCTACAAGCAGGGCGATTTTGAGACATGGAAGGTCGTTTTGATCTTTCCTTCTAAATATTTTATTTATTTGCGGGAACATATTCGGGTTGCTGGTGTTTACAGCCCGAATTTTATTGTTCCAATACAAATTTACAGAATTTCTGTAATTTTCCTTTATTAATATTTGGAGGTTTTTGATCGACGACTTCAGTGTCATGATCTCAGGGTTATGGGAACAGGGGTGGGAACCGATGCTTTCAGTGTGGCGAGGCCGTTGACATGCAGCAATCAGATAAGTCCTGATAATCAAAAAGTGACACACCTCTATCGATTTCGGTACTACCCCATATCGTATGATGAGTGTTGGCGTCGCGCCCAATAATGAGGCCAGTTTTTAACCTTCCAGCTTCGGAAGCGATTTATATCGTTCCGATTATTATCTAATCTATTACTTATACAATTGGATTGTACGTTATGTTGAAGTATGAATCAATAAAACATCATTGCGTTCGTTCTAAAATAACCTTGCTGTTCACAGAAGTGCTGCTCGATAATAGGCTGCGCTTCCAGGTCCTAGTCAATACGCCAGCAAGAAGCCATCGCTGATGGAGGCAGCACTCCCTCGGATGCTGCTGAACGTCGATGGCCCTGAAAACGCCCCCATGATCCTATTGTCCAATGTAGTCAGTTCGGTCCTCTTCCAATATACTCCGCTCTGGCATAAGCGAGAGCACCAGCGGTGAAAGAGTTCAAAACAAAGCTATCCTCAATGTACAGGATTTGGGAGAGCAGGATTATCTATGCAGATTCCACATGTATTGATGCAAAACATTAAAACAACACTTTTCTACTTTTGACTGCCGCATCGCGGTGCGAAGGCAAGCATCTAAGACCTAAAGGTTCTTAAGAAAAGCAAAATGTGATATCGAACTAGTTAAATGCCAACGACCGAGTATATATGTAGGTGACCCAAAGGGAGTTATAAGCTCCGGGTGGTACTTGCAATTGCAAACATTTACATCTTATCAACTGTGATCTAGACATGGATTCTTGAGGCCCAACCGCATACCAGAACATCCCTTCATCGATTTAGGCCCTGGAGCTGACAAACCTCTGCTATATTAGAGTCATGTCATACACAAAGATAAGGTCTCAGAGGAATTTGAAGTGGAATGAAGTAGAGAGCTCAGAATGAATATGGCTCAGCATAACATCAGCTCTATTCGACGCAGCATTGCCCGTGATACCAAACAAAATGTGGACAGCAGCATTCTCAAGCAAAAGCTGCGTTCGGTATACTACTTGAAATCTGGAGAAACAATGTCTTCAGCACAAAAACCAAGCTGAGACTGTTCGAAACAAACTTGGAAACAATGCTATCCTATGGATGTAGTATTTGAAAAGTGATTAACGTCGTCACAAGGAAGCTGCAAACCTTCATAAATAGATGGCTTCCGAACATCTTAAGAATCTCCGTCCTAGACCGTATGGTATATCGAATGGCCAACTACATGGGATAACCGGCCAAGAACCAAAAGACGTCAAAGTACGGAGAAGAATTATACCCTACGACGACGAGGGAATGATACCAGTTGTTGCGAGAATACAAAGTCCATCCTTCTTCCTTGTAATCCCGTTGCTCAAATCACTTCCGTATTTTAGTCTTTCAGTCATTGCTTATAGCAAAACATTCTCTGTCGATATCAAATTCGTTCTAGAACTTTGTCTTTCAACTATCCAGACAGTCTTGGTCAATTTCTTTTGCGTTGCCTCACCTATTTTTGCTATTAACCGCATCTTACAGTCATATAGCCACAATATAC
Organism: Volucella zonaria; assembly: GCA_963966105.1. Lineage (NCBI taxonomy): Eukaryota > Metazoa > Arthropoda > Insecta > Diptera > Syrphidae > Volucella > Volucella zonaria. Next base: position 59,337,362 of record OZ014530.1, read on the forward strand.
AGCGGCAATTTGTTCCTAGTTCCACAATTTATCGGGCCCTCTATAAAATGTCCTTAAATGATGTTGGCTTCGAAACGCCTTCTGGAATTCTTCATCCCTTCGGCAATGCGGGTGGTCGTACATACTTCACAAGAGAGCTGTCCTGACAATCTGGTTGAGACTAAACCATCTTAGCCTCCGGCGTATGTTTATTCCTCCGCGTCGTAACATGTTGTCTTCCCTTGCGTAGTTCAGGGAAATCTATGCCATCATTAGCTGTTGTGAAGTACCGGCACAATTCCGCGAAAAACTCGTCCAGAAATTGCAGAGTTGCACTCCAATTTGACTGCCTCTAACAGTTTCGTCGTTACTTCCTTAAATTTCTTTGGGGAGGGGGGGGGTAGGAGCTTCCGATTTCCTCAATTTTCCTCCTCCGTGCCGACGACGACTGTTTTTGAGCTGTTCCAGCGCATTATTGATCGCAAAAATGAACAGTGGGAAATTTCAGCGAAAAAGTAGACCCATTTTTATAATTAATTTAAGTCGATAAATTTTTTGCATACTTTCAGGTGTTGCGATATTAAAGTTAACTTAATTAATCAATTGTGACCTGGTCTTCGTCTCATTTGGTTTTGGGAGTCCGGTTCAATGCGCATAGCCCTGGCCTCATCGACATGATGGATTTGTGAAAGTTATTCAACCGAGCTGTGGTAATTCTGTCCGCACTTTTTGAAATTCGTTATCACTATATGTAACACAGATTGACAAATTATAACGGACAAACTTGCATTTGAACAAGGACAACGTTCTATGTTTAGACTTTCTTTGTTTAAATGAAACACAAAGAAATGAACTAGATGACGATTTATTCAATCCGTTCAAAAGGATATTTTATGCCATTTTACATTTGAAAATACTTTTGGGCATCTGTCCACCACGGCTCCCTCGTACTAAGCGCATTCTAGAAGTCCCTTTTTCGAACATTTCTTCGAGCAATTGGAGGCGTATACCGCGTTAGTTAACAATGTTTTGCTCCAAAGCGTAAATCCTACTGGCTTATCGGCAAAAACTAGTGACTTGACGTAGCCCCACAGAAAATAACCCAATGCCCCTCTTGGTGGCAAATTGTCGGGTATATTCCCATTTCTTGAAATGACTCTGTTACCAAATCGTGTCTTCAATAAATTGTTTTCGTTGGTAGTATGGAGTAGAGCACCATCATCTTGGATCATAGTTCTTCCTCAATGATGTCACGAAAGTTTGGAAACAAATATTCGTTGATCATCGCCCTGTACCTGTGCCTATTGACAGTATTTTGTGCTCCACACTTAGTTTTGAAGAAATAAAGACCGATGAAGCTGTAAATCAAATTGACCAAATTGCGATCGACGTAAGGCATGCCCCCATTATTCTGACTGGTATCACCAACTTGCCTTTTTTTTATACAATAATTTGCGCGCGCTCAAGGGATTATTTTTTTTGGTACACTTAAAATGTTTGCACACAGCGCGGGCAAAGGAAAATCAGGGAGGACGGAAAGAGAGGTACCGGTGAACGTTGGTTTTAAATGTTTGAAGGTTATAATGACTAGGAAATAAAGAGCTAGGCAGGGCATTCCATGAGGGAGTTGTTTGGCTTAGGAACGAATCACGATATTTTTCAATTTTCAATTTTCAAGTTTATTATTTTCATTTAAAATCAACTTAAGATTATTACAAAGTTAAAGCTATGGTTTAAATAAAGCGAAAAATAATAGTAATCAATCTGTAACTTAAAGTTAGTGTGTAAAGATACCGAATTAATAAAAATATTGATGTGGGGGAGCATCGATTAATGGAAATTCATAATTTAAGGAATTATTCAAATAATATAATACATAAATTCAAAATTCATTAAATGTAAATTCATTGATTCATAAATTCAATCATTAACAACTCGAAAATAAAAATGAAGAAGCTGAAACGAAAAATACGGGAACGACTTGTGTTGATGCTTCAGGTAGCAGATTAACAAAGTAATAATTCAAGGAAGTCGTAGTTGAGTGTAAATAACCCGTCTCTTACGCGTTTAGGAATGAATTAAATCGTAAGGTTGACCTAATTGGAAAAGGTAACTTGTTAGCCATTGAAGGGGCTGTAACAGTGTAGAAGCGCCAAAAGTGGGTTGTGCAGGCAATTGGAACATTTACCAGTTGCATGTTATTTGTACAAAGACTATAAGATTGATTTATTCTACTGGGAAGATTTCCACTTTGCTTAACAAATTCTTTTAGTACTTTAAAAACGTAAAGATGTCTCATTGGTAAAGTTCGCAGATTTGTACATAATGGCCAGCTCGGAGTTAGATGATTTTTTTTACTAATAATTCTAATTAAATGTTTCTGAGCTATTAACAATGGCCTACAAGAGTTGTTATAAGAGCCACCACAACTTGTAATACCATACTGCAATTTGGAGTGGGCAAGGCCATAATAAATTAACTTTAACACTTTTGCAGAGCAGTGTTGCTTGATGAGGTACATTTTGCGGGTTACAAGAAGCATATGCTTTTTAATGGTATGAATATGATCTTTCCAATTCAAGTTTCAGATTCAATTTTAAAGCAACTATTTGAACGGGGGAGCTACGAGTACATACAAAAGTACTGTTTCCACAACTATGTACAGGCAAACACAATTTTCTTGCAATTGGGTGCATTGAAACAAAGATTAAAATTTACCAAATCATTGTTTGATAGGCTGGATGACATTAGTTTTATTTTTTTCGCTAATAATCAGCTTCTGTTCTGAAAACCAAAGTCTCAATGTTTCAAGATCTTCTAAGATCTTCGCAATATATTCGAATATTGTATCAAACTGATAAGTTAGGGCTATGTCATCTGCAAACGCTGTTGACACACCTTAAAGATTGAGAGCTAATAGAGAGTTAATGTATTGGGTCTACAAGTAAGTTTCCAGCGTTTGTCAGAGATGGCGCCACCAGTGGATCCCAGGCAGAAATGTCAGACCCCATGTGTTTTATTTGTAGGTTTTGTATCTGTCAACAACTTTGCAGCGTTATATTTGAGCAGTTCTATCGGTGTCGTACATTTTATCGAGCAAAATCATGGCAAGTTTCCAGCCAAATAAAGGTCATTTGTGGGAAGCGTTGCTTTTATTCTTTAATATGAAGAAAAGTGCGGCTAAGGCCTATCGTTTGCTCTCGGAAACTTATGGGGCGGAATGTATTGGTGAATCGATGTGTCGCGAGTGGTTCAAACGGTTCAAAAGTGGTGATTTTGGAGTTGAAGACAAAGATCGCCCCGGGAAGCCGAAAAGTTTTGAAGACGAGGAATTGGACGCTTGACTGGATGAGGATCCGTGTCAGATTCAAGAAGAACTTGCTGCATCATTGGGCGTCACGTAACAAGCCGTTTTCCTGCGCCTAATAGCACTGGGATTCATTCAAAAGGTTGGAAACTGGGTGCCATACGAATTGAAGCCAAGAGACGTCGAACGGCGATTATACATGTCCGAAATGTTACTGCAGCGGTATAAAAATAAATCATTTTTGCATCGTATTGTCACTGGTGATGAGAAATGGATTTATTATGATAATCCTAAACGCAGAAAATCGTATACAAAGCCCGGCGAGCCCGCCCAATCGACGCCGAAACGAAATATTCACGTGAATAAGGTCATGCTCTGCATATGGTGGGATCAAAAGGGTGTCGTATACTACGAACTGCTTCCGAGTGGTGAAACCATCAAAGGACCATTATATCGAACCCAACTAATTCGTTTGAAGCGGGCATTAAAAGAAAAACGGCCAGAATATGAGACCAGGCATGAGTCCGTCATTTTTCATCACGACAACGCTCGGCCACATGTTGCGGTTTCGGTGAAAAACTATTTGGAAAATAGTGAATGGGAAATTCTGCCTCACCCGCCTTACAGTCCAGACCTGGCACCATCTGACTACCTCTTGTTTCGTTCGATGCAGAACGCTCTTACGGGAATACGCTTCAGCTCAGTAGAGGAAATCAAAAATTGGCTCGATACGTTCTTGGGCTCGAAAGACGAGAAATTTTATTGGTCCGGAATTCATAAATTGCCAGAAAGATGGGGGAAAGTTGTAGCTTCCGATGGACGATACTTTGAATAAAGCATTGTAACTATGTTTTCATAATAAAACTTCAAATTTTGGAATAAAAAACGCTGGAAACTTACTTACCCAATAAATTAAAAAAAAAGGGCAGGACCAAAAACTGAACCCTGTGGAACGCCATTTCTTAAGGTACGCGAATCACTAAAACACCCATTTTCATTGACTTTTGGATTTCTACTCTTGAGATACGAACAAAACCATTTGTGGATAACTCCTCTAAGACCGGCATTGTATAATTTCTTCAGCAGAACGTCGTGGTCAACCAGGTCAAATGCTTTTGTCATGTCAACAAAAAGAGCCATGGTAGTTTGTTTGCAGTGAACACTTTCATATAACTGGCCACATACTCTTAGGATTGCATCTTCCGTTGACATTCTGTCTAAGAAAGACAATATTCGCGATTTTATAAGTTTTTCAAAGATCTTGGAAAATGTTGGAAGCAGGGAAATGGGTCTATAATTTGACATATTTTTTTTTGTTGCCTTTTTTTAAAAAGTGGTATAACTTCAGCGGCTTTCAGGTGCTGAGGAAAACAACCACTTTCAACACTTAGGTTAAACAAGTAACTCAAAACGTCTACTACATTATAAAGAAAGTGTCTTTAACAATACCCTTGATATGCCATCGCTAGTGCACGAATTTTTGTTTTTTTAACGAGAATATTGCCTTACATATTTCATTTGAGGAGAATGGTTGGAAAACAAAACTGTTAGGTTGTACGAGGGGCGTTCAATATACTCTCGGTATCGATATGAAGGAAAATGCGAATTAAATTGTTTTTATTTTTCAATATAATCTCCCCTAACATCAATGCATTTGTTACATCTTGAGATAAGCTTTTTTAAAACCTCAAAAAAATAAATTTCCTCTTTTTCTGCAAAATACCCATTTATTGCCGACTTGAGTTCTTCATCATCCGAAAATCTTTTTCCACGAAGACATTTTTTCAAATCCGGAAACAGGAAATAATCACTAGGGGCAAGGTCTGGACTATAGGGTGGGTGTTGGATTTCTTCGAAACCACAATCTCGCGCAGCAGCCTTGGAAACTCGCGCCGTGTGAACAGGAGCGTTGTCATGAAGAAGCAACACACCCGCTGCGATTTTACCCCGTCTTTTCTTTTTAATTTCCTCCCGCAAATTATGCAAAGTGGAAGCGTAGGATGTGGCGTTGATGGTTTCACCTTTTTTTTTGTACTCAATGAGCAAGATTCCCTTTGAGTCCCAAAAAACTGTGGCCATGAGCTTCCCGGCAGACGGAGTGACTTTGAACTTCTTCGAGGGGTCTGTTCCTTTTTTATGCCACTGCATGGACTCTTGTTTGCTTTCAAGGTCATAGTGGTGGACCCATGTTTCGTCCCCAGTAACAATTCGATCCATAACACCGTCCGCGTTCTCACTACACATCTCCAAAAGCTCTCTACATCATGCGATTCTCGCTTTTTTCTGAGGCGCTGTGAGCATTCGTGGCACCCACCTTGCACTGACCTTTGAAAGGTTAAGATGGTCATGAAGAATGGTGTGAATGGTACCAATTGAAAGCTTGGTGATCTCTGCCATCATTTTCACCTTTATTCGGGCATCCTCAAGAACAAGTTTTTCGACTTCTTTGATGCTTTCTCCCGTACAAGCAGTAGCCGGGGCGCCGGAGCGGGGGTCGTCTTCAATGCTCTCTCTGCCTCTCTTGAACTCACTTGACCACTTTTGCACAGTTGATAATGAAGGTGCGGAATCCTGGTAAACAGCCACCATCTCTTCATGAATAGTTTTTTGACTTTTTCCTTGCTTAGTAAGAAATTGAATTACAGCGCGATGCTCAATTTTCACCATCATCGTCTCAGTTGCCATTATGATTCTGTTTAACTAGAGATAAAACGCGAATTAATAATCACATTTATATGAAATTTTACATGAATGCACTAAAATAATAGTATTACTTGATAAATAAGTCAATTTATATATACAACCACAGCTTCACCCCGATATCGAGAATATGTTGAACGCCCCTCGTATTCATAGATTATGCAAGTCTTCAGCACAAGTAATTTTTACAAAATTATCCCCCTCCCGCTTCCGCATATAAACTGTCCCATTTTTAGTCCATACATAGTGGTACCCCTTCTCTCCTTTTAACGCCAATGCAGCATTTAGAAGTTGTCGTGTGTGGTACGTTAAACAATCGTTTACGTACACCTTCTCCGATCTGCCACAATGAGCGTTCCTGTTGCCGTTGAAAAGTTTTGTTGTTAGTTGCACTTTTTTTTCTTTCTTTGCTTTCATCACTTTCTCCTTGCACGGGCGAGAAACAAATTTGACAAAGAGAATTTGGTTCGTTGATTGTACATTGCTACTGTTCGTGGTTGCGGATATTTCAGAGAACGTCCGAAAGTGGGCTTGACGGTATACTGATGAGTATTCATAGCGAGACGGGTGTTACGGTTGAAAGTTTGAATGGGCGGAATCCAACTGGCGATTTCAATGGAGCACTGGTGGTGGAAATAGCGATAAAACAAAGTGAGACACGAGACATTACGTCGGTGTTCGAGGGTGTCCATTGTTTGAGTGATGTTAGTATCACCTATGAGTTTTATCGCATTTTTTTGAATCCTATCTAGCAGGTGCAGAGATGTTTTGGGCGGATAAATGCCTTATATATTGAGGCCAGATCAGAGGGGGAAAAGTATTTCTTACATCGCTTGAGGAAACCTAGACATTTCGCAGCATTTTTGGCGACATCGAATATGTGGTCATTCCAACGTAAGTTGTCATTGACACACATGCCGAGAATGGTAAGTTTTCCGGTTTCGACGATGTAAGTGCCATTCATTGATAATGGCTGGGTATTTAAACACCGTCCAATAGGAATTTGTCAAACGAGGAGATCGACAAATACCTAAAACAAATGGACGAGACAATTAAACAAACTATGGACGCTACAATACCGCGCTACCGACGTACGACTAACGAAGACCTGTTCCGCAATTCTACTATTGACGCACTGCACTGACAGAAAAGTAGACTTCTGACAAGACTCAAAAACTTGTACAGACAGTTTACTGACAGACAAGACCCGGAGATTAGGACACTAAAGGCGTCGATTAAAAATATTCAAACGTTAATAAAAGAGAATTACAGAATTTCTGTAAGTTCATATTGGAACAACAGGGTTCGGGCTGTAAACACCAGCAACCCGAATATGTTCCCTCAAATAAACAAACTATTTCGGAGAAAAAATTAAAACGACCTTCAGTGTCTTAAAATAGCCCGGACAACAGACAACGAACGGTTACTGACAATAGCAGGTATTGATCCAAATGAGGCCGCTGATGATAACGACTTCTTTGTGATCGAGGATCCACAGGAGAAGGTTGAGGCCATAGGGGCGACTTTCCAGGAAATATACAAGGCCACCGATACCATTGGCCCTAATTATGACCTGGACAGTCGCGTCTTGGTGAAAAACTTCTACATTCGAAATGAAATAGAGAACTGGAGATCCGAGGGCTCTGGTTTTACTCGGTTCAGCGAAGAAAATATGGCAAACAATGTCATTACCAGAGAGGGTGACCTATCCCCGTTCATTTCGAAGGAAGAGCTCCATGAGGTCTTCGACACAATCAGGGCTAAGAAATCAGTGGGGACCGATGGTATTCCGAACATCGTCCTTCGACATCTCCCACTAGAAGCGGTGGACATTTATACCACCCTGTTTAATAATGCAATGAATAATGCACATTGTCCAGCGCATTGGAAAACGGCGGTGGTTCAACCTATCCCCAAAAAGGGAAAGGATATATCCAATCCGGCGAATCTCCGGTCGATAAGTCTCCTTCCGAATATCAGTAAGGTGTTTGAAAAAGTAATCAATAGAGCTCTGTCTAGGGTTGAGGACAAACATATAGTTCCGGATAATCAATTCGGTTTTAAGGCGGGACATGATATCTCACATGCCGCGTCTAAACTGGTGTCCGATATCCAATGGTGCCTGCCTTGTTGACTTGGAGAAGGCCTTTGACACCGTATGGTTAGAGGGTCTTTTCTATAAGCTGACTAGGCTGGGGATCAGTAAACCATTCTTGTACATTCTTCATAATATGCTAACCAACAGACAGTTCATCGTGAAAAATGGTGATGTGACTTCTGTTGGAATATTTCAAATTAAAAATGGTCTGCAGCAAGGCGCGGTCAATTCGCCGATCCTATTCAACATTTATACAAGCGACTTGATAGGTTCACTTCCCCATACTATTGCGTACGCAGACGATTTGATAGCGTACAGAGCAGGTCCAAAAATCGAGGTCATTAATACTCTCTTGCAGCGTGACTTCGATAAGATAAGACGATTTTGCGATGACTGGAAGTTGAAAATCAACTTTCAGAAGTCGGAAACCATTCTCTTTAGGACGCCGTTGTCTGGAGCCTCTAGGGATACCAGAAAAAATTGGCGAATGTTCTCGATCATTGGACAACATGGACAGCCTCTTGCCTGTCGAAATGTAGTCAGATACCTTGGGATCTGGCTAGATCAGTTTCTGTATTTTGACAAAAATGTAGATGCTGCACTGGCCAGAGCTAAAGGCGCTTTTGTTCTTACAAAGAGACTGTTTTATAGCAGCCAACTCGATGAGGGGGTAACGTTAATCCGCTACATGGCCCTTATCAGACCCATGCTGGTATTTGGGTGTACCGTGTGGTTCAATGTACGAGCAAGCTTAATGAAAAAGATTCGGGTGTTTGAGAGGGCTTGCCTTCGCTTGTACAGAACACCAGAGTCGGAGTACAAAATTTTTTATCGTAATGAGGTCCTTTACAACAGGGCGAACCTAATACGAGTGGACAACTTCGTAATTAAGCTGACTCGAAGGCACATTGCAAGAGCAATGGCCTCGACGAATAACCTGATATCTGGGGCTTACTACCCCAATTACGTTTACCACGAGAGTGTGCGTTCTGACGGCTTCGTTCCACCGGAAGCATTAATCTACCTAGATCAGATAGGGTTGCTCCAGGATAGATCAGCGGTCCCGTTAATCTTCCATGTCGCTCGGAAAGCTGGGGACAGGCGACTCAACTACAACAGAGACGTCGCACACGGCAGTGTGGATCGTCTCAGGTTCAGTAGGGCGGTGGGGAATCGCGATAAGAGGGATGTCGTTCGGCAGCACCAGCATTTCTGGTGGTTGAATGATGGAGAAGATGTTTCGTCGTCGTTTCCGTCAATTACGGACCAGCCTCACTAATGGGGTAGAGCTGACCAATCTATTTGGTCTGTGAATAGCGATGGCCAGCTTGCATAGGCTTAGGTTAGCAATTAAGAAATACATATATATATTAGTATATATAAAGGTATATACTAGTATATGTATGTCATTGTGTATAATGTTTATGTGTATGTATGTGTGTATTGTGTAGATAGGTTAGCTAGACTAAGGTTTATTTTAAGTTAGATATTAAGTTTTTATAAAAAATAAAAAATGATGTCCGTACGCTAAGTTTTTTGTTAAATTCTTTTCTTAGCCTTAAGCATAGAAAATAAGTATTAATAAATAAAATGTAAACAAAGTCGAAAGACATATATATAAGAGTTTAGAGTAGCTTAGAGTGCCTGTGTGGGGCCAGTAAGTTAGTGTAAGATTGTTAAGTAATTTTAAGCTAGCATTTAAGCATTTTTTGTTAGTATGTAAGAATTAATGATTTAGAAAATAAAATGCATTTAAAACTAAACTAAAACTAGCTGGGTATTTAAATTTCGCTTTAACGACAGCAGACAGCATTGTATTTTCGAAGAATTAAATACCACTCTGTCGATAGTTCCCCGTTTGGTTATGCTGCTAATTTCGGAATTTAATGAGCTTAACATACGCTGCCGTTCCCGTTCTACAGCCGAAGAGCAGGGACGTGAGTCCGGGAACGAATATGAAAAGCAGAGTGTACTGCCGTCAGCAAAGGAGTATATTGGATTAGAGGCAGCAGACAAGAGATCGTTGATGTAAATTTATTTTGTGAATATGGATTTCTCAAGCATCACAACAAAGAAGAACTACGGTGAGAATATATAACGTAGATAAGCTGCAATCACATGAAACCGCCTGAATCTTTAACCCGAAATCTTTCAACAACTCCTATGACGCCAGTGACAAATACCGATGACCTGCTGTGTTTTTCCGATTACGTCAATATTGTCGGCGTACGCTAGTAGCTGTACAGGCTACGAGTTCCGCACAATTCTTTCAAGCATCACCTCGTCTAAAACCTTTTTTGGCATCAAAGGTCTCAGTTAAGTCATTACAGACCTTAACGGAGGAGCAACGAGCGCTCTCCATCATCATTCTCCACAGACAGACAAGCTTGGCAGCGATGCCAGAACTAGACATGGCTCCAGTGCCTGTCTGGCCGCTCATAGCGCCCCCTCAAATTTGTATGCCTAAAAATGTTGGCAACATAAGCAACTTGAAATTTGATGTGTGTTTTTTTTTTGGAAGAGAAATTTATATTTTTTGGCGATTGTCTTACAATTGTTTTGTAAATTTTATAATTTTTTATTTTATATCACTATTAAATATTGCGAGTTTTCTGGAATGTTCAATGAAAGGAACCTTTTCTGGCCTTCGAAGCGGCAAATTGTTCGATGATATCCTCATATTGAATTGAATCAGCAATTTCATGTTCAATCGATATTGTGGCTTAAGCCATTTAGTCGCTCTTGTGACATCAAATTGCGTAAATAATTTTTAGTTATCTTTAGCTTTGAAAATGATCTTTCAGCTGTTGCGACCGATACAGGACTTGTTAAAAAAATTCTGCACGCGATGACGGCGTTCGGAACTAGATTTTTTATGCCGTTGCTCTTAATTCCGTTTAGTATGTCGATGACTCGAATAAAATTTAGATTTTTCACCAATTCTACAACCACTGTCATCTGTGAAAACAATTCATCGCCATCAATATTAGATTCGTTGCCCTTTGAAAGCGTAGTTTGAAGCCGTTTACACGACTTGAGCAAATTTCCATTTTGTCTATTTTGATCGAAATCGGTAAAATTGCAGAGAAAGGAGAAAGCTGCACTGTGCTTTTCTAATGGATCAAATCGCTCCTCGACTGCATCAGTTGCAACTTTCAAGACAATATTAATAAAATTGTTCTTGAAACTTTCTTTCGAATCTATTTCGCGTCCAGCAGCTACACCTTTGCGACAGTTCGGAAAAATTATCTCGACTCTCATTTTCTTACAGATTTCTTTTGCATCACTAAAAACCTGTTCAGGTCCAGTTGAACTGTATTCTTTCAAAAATATTTTAGTACATCCCAAACATAGTACAGTGGCCCGTAAGTCCGAACCAATTGATTACAATGCTTTCGAAGCAATGTGAACTTGACTTAAAACGTGGTACCATATGCACACTGCACACACGAAATGATAATCGATTTTGTCGATAATTGCTCCAGCTTCATGACGAACTGTATCCTTGAAAGCGGTTGAATTCTTGATTAGAAATTATGTATATCGCCAAGATTCAGTCGAAGTGGTTTTATTGCAGCGATTCGACTCGACCACCGAATTGTTATGATGGGGATTTTCATAACGTCCCACCGGTTCGAAGAGCGCGAAAGAAATATATAAATTTCTTCAACTAAAAAAAAAGAAAAAAAACACTTGCACCTGATGCAGCAGTAGCTTTATTTATAACGAGATTTAGTGAGCGGTTTGAACATGGCACAAAAAATGCTCTTTTTTTCCAAAATAAGGCTCTGTACGCCGATGTTTTAGCGCTCATTCAAATGATTACAAAATATATTTATGTAAGCATTTTCAGCGCGTGTATTTACTCGTTTTTTTTTTTGTGAGCAGACACAAACTTTTGAGCTCGCGCTCTTGGCGCTAAACCGGCTATACCGGCGGTTGGACAGGCGCTGCATGGCTCTATATACATAGTTCGTCCCTATATATACTGTCACGTGCGGCCTTAAAATCTATGGAAAGATGGTGGGCATCGATTTGAACTTCTTGAGTTTTTTTCCGGGATCTGTCGGAATTTGAAGATTTGGCAGATTTGAACTTTACTAGTCTGAAGCTACGTTGGTTTGGGAGCAACCAATTTCTTGGCAAAGGTTTTCAGGCAACCATACAATATGGCAGATAGGATCTGGTACGCGATGTTGAGGAGACTTATGGCTCTATAGTTGGCGCAGTTGAGGGGGTCTTCCTTTTTGTACATCGGGCAAACGATACTGAGATTCCATTCATCAGGCATACGCTCTTCTGACCAGATCTGAGAAATGAGTTCGTATATGCTCTCCACAAAGTCATTCCAGCAGCTTCGAATACTTCGGACGGCACACCATCAGATCCAGCTGCTTTATTCAGCTTAGATGGTGCTATACTTACTTCACTTTGGTCAGTTGGATGGAACTTTTAGCTGACATTGTCGAAGTTGAATGGTCTACTCTGGCTGACGGAAGAATGTTGGGCTCCTCGTCATACAGTCTGCAGAAAAAGTTTTTCCATATTCTCAGCACCGACCATGACTCTACTAGAGGCTTTCCTTCTTCATATCTACGGGATTTCTTGTATTGACACGTTCTTTTTACCTGTTAGTAAACTTTCCATACGTTATTCTTGGAGTACAACTTCTCAATATCTTTGAGCCAATGATATTCTCGTTTCTGCACGATGGGCTCTCGACCTTCGTTTCAGTTCTGCTTTGTACGCTGCCTGTTTAGATGCATGTGCTTGCTAGCTTTCTTTATCAAGCAAACGATTTTTTGTTGATGGTCAGGTGAAACCCAGCACACCTGATTTGTGAGTCTCTGATCGCGCGTTGGCATGATCTCCTGTACAAGATGGAGTGAAAAGTGACCTCCTTGACCGCCAGAATGTGATGCTACTGCAAAAAAGGTTATGGTGCCTTGAAGTCCGTTCATATTTAGCAGACATGCCAAATTTCAGTGCGATACTGTCTTTAGTTTCGTTTTGACAGCTGATTGTTGTTGACGTGTTTGGCATCATGTTGAGTATGGACAAAAACGATTTTCGTTCTCTCATAAAACATTAATTTTTGGGAGGCAAAACGGAGAAGGAAACAAAAGAAAAGTTGGATAAATATTATGGGGCTAATGCTCCGTCAGATTACACCATCAAATATTGGTTTCGAGAGTTTCGTGGTGGCGGCAACTCCACTAGAGATCAAGTCCGCAGCGGCAGGCCCTCCGATGCGGTTACAGAGGACAATGTCAAAAAAATACATGAAATGGTGTTGGCTGACCGGAAAGTGGAGGTGCGCGAGCTAGCAGATGCCACAAAGATTAGTACTGAGCGCACACGCCATAGTTTGGCCAATATTCTGCATATGAAAAAGTTATCCTGCCGCGAATGACCAAAAACACTAAGGCGAGAGCACTTCGAAAGAGTGCTCCGACTTGCTGATGCGAAATCGGGCCGACTTTTGGTTTGGTAACTGGATTTGGATCCCTCGGACTATTATCTCTTCCCAAACCTCAAAAGATGGCTCATCAATAAAAAATTCAGCTCACGCGAGGAAATCATCGACGCCACGGAGGAGTATTTTGCAGACCTTCCGGAAAATTACTTTTCGGACAAATAAGTCTTTTATTGATCACCTTTCGCCGGTGGTCCATAGGTCCTCTATGCCAATGGGATAGCCTGAGACGGGGCACTTTTTCCGCTCTTTGATGTGGTTGGCAATGCATTTCCAATAGTAGACGTAGCCGGACACGGCGCATGCTGTTGGATTTGAAATTTTCTGCAAGCAAATCGGGCATATTCCCGTGGGATGCAGACGCTCATCTAAGCTTGTCCTCTCGAAGGGATCGGGGTTGCTGAGGCCACCAATTTTCTGTTGCTGCTTGTTGGAGTACCACCACTGAATGAACTGCAGGAAGAATGCCATTACCTCAAGGAGTTTTAGAATCATGACCGTAGTCTTGTCCTCCTTTGGTGGGTTTTTGGGGTAACGAAGGGTTAATCCGAGCAATCGAAAAATCGGTGAATGGCATGCGGAATACTTCGTGAGGTAGAGGAAAGTGTGAATGGCCTTGGCTGCGTTGTAGGCATGCAAGACTTTCATGAGGTACTCCTCCCATTTGGTCTCCTCGTGCACTGCACTTCGGTCCTTTAGTAGAAATTACCTGCTTTCGGTGCGAGATAAGTTCGCCACTGATGGTAGATGTGCGTTACAGGCCGTAGAAACTCTCTCCAAATGAGCCACCGCGCTTTTTGAAATACAAATACTGCAGGAGACATTTGACCAAGGGTGATATGTTTTCACTGAAGTGGATTTTGTTGACTCTAAAGTCGAACTTTAGACCGAGATAATCGAAGATCTTCGAGAGGGTTGGGTAAATGAGGTTATCGAGGACTTCGGCGGCAGATATTTCAAAGATTGACGGGACGTTTTGAAGATTTAGAGCAAAATTTGCTTCTTCAGCCATTGGAGTGGATTTATTATCTTCAAAGTTTTTCAGACGGGATCAGGAAGTTGGAAAATCGCTGGAATAAGTGTATCAAACTAAAAGAGGACTATATTGAATAATATAAAAAAACATTTAAAAATTTTTTTTTTTTAATCCCCAAAGAGGTCATCTAGTACTTGATGCTGGCGGCATAAGTGGGCGTTCAGACTTTTCGCGACATGCGTTCTGCGAAGATTCTGGCCGTCTCTTCCGAGACCGCTTTTCTACGTTATACCTTGTTGTCGGGCTTGGGAAATCCGCATTCACGTCTCTTCTGCAACAAGACGATAATCCGAGTTAATGTTGGCTGACCGGAACAGCTGGTTTTTAACGTAAACACCTGTCGTGTAGACTTAAGTTTACCGGATGCCCGTACATCGATGGAAGCAAGGATACGCTTTGCCATCGCTATGCCACCTTCCTGAGATACCAAAACAGAACCTGTTTTGGAGGCACAAGTTTCACCCTTGGTATGGGTCGAGGCCGATTTAAAACCTCTTATTGTTCTTAGGGTCCACAGCACCCAGTACTTATTGCAGCTCTATATTGGGTCAAACCAACAGGAAGACCGTTCCCGCGACTTTGGGTTTAAACCACAGCCACCATGACGCTCCCACAAGGGGGCCTACCTTAACAAGTCAGGCCCGAACCGAAACCCGGGGTACCGCGATTTAAGTCTTGGTAGGGACTATCGGTGGTCCTGTGCTAACAAGACCTATGACCGGCATCGTATCATCAAATTGTAGCAACCTTCGATGGCGTCATCTGAAGATGTTTACGATAACACCAGTAATATGCTCTGCCCCCAATACTTCGGACATTGCTCATATGTCTTGTGGAGGAACTCGTAGAAACATTCTTTGGTGGCGTCGTCCTTGTCCTTCGTAGGGGCATGGGCTCATATTAGGCTTATGGTAGCTTATGGAAGGGGGAGCTCAAGACTTCTTGCTTAAGCCTGATGCATATGGCAAATCCGCATATAAATAAGCGCTGTTTCTGTTATGTCCGTCACATCCCATCGCACTTCTTGTATGGCGGTGATATCTGCGTGAAAACAGATTGCGTCTCCCAAAGTCTAACGAGGAGTTCTTTGCTGCCAGCATTAAGTAAGCAAGACCACTGATACCATTTTCAACAAGCCATCAAAAACACCGCCTCTGACGAGCAAAGTTTCATTTGACCACCATAACGAAAGAGTGTCGCCAAGCACACGCAGCGAAATAGGAACCATACAAAGTAGCGCTGCAAAAGTGAGCTGCTCGCGAGCTCTATGAGTAAAGAGGACCGGGAAATAAAGGACCTGAGAAGCCCTTGATCGATGCATTGAATAGGCTTTACCATCATGAACGGTGTTTGAAAGTTGCCAAAATAATGTGGCCAACGACAAAGGCGCGTCGAGACAAGGATGGGAACGTAGTAACAGAGTCAAAGTCGGTGTTGAAAATCTGGAAGGTTACTTCTGCACACTTTTTAACGACGAAGACCACCAACACTTCGAGGTCAGGCAGAAACCATTCAACAAGGACAATGACCGACAATAACTCAGTCTACCCAACAAAGAAGAGGTTTAAATAGCGACGTCTAAACCATAATCTTATAGGTCAGCTGGAGCAGACGGACCTTGCTGCAGGCGACGACTTGGTAAGGAGCATACACCGGCTCATTTGTAAAATCTGGTCGGATTGAAGTATTTATGTCCTGTGAATGGAACCTTAGCAACGTTTGTCCAAATTTTAAGAAGGGAGACCCTCTGAACTGCGCCAACTATACTTAACATCGTGTACGAGATCCTATCTACCACAAAAGCCTAACACTCATTGACACTGTGGGAAGAATTAAGCTAGCAGTCACTGGTGAGTTTGTTCTGTTCGTGATTGAAATAAAAGCTACAAAGATGGGTTTAGTGATAAATGAAGGATATCACGTCACAGTTCTTATAATGAAAGATCGAGCGAGGTATAATTTTTGCTAATCGCTGTTTTTTTGGACTAGGAAAGCAATTGAAAAATGAGTCCCTTCACGAACAACGAAGAAATCACTGTATAAGACCCTCGGCATCCCAGTCCCACTATATGGTGCGGAGGCATGGACTCTGTCAAAAGCGGATGAAAATGCTTTTGGTTTCCTCGGGAGAAAAGTTCTTCCAGTGATTTTTGATCCCGCTTGCATAGGCGGCAATTTTAGAAGAAGACATGGGCTATACAGGAATTGACTTTGTTAGAATGACCGAAATCTGTCGGCTTAGATGGCTTGGTCAAATTGAGCGACGCCCCGACCTGGAGATTCTTCAAATCCGAACGCGGTAAAGGAAAACCTCGCAATAAGTGGCGCACTCAAGTTGAAGGTTTAATGAACATGGTGTTTGCAACTGAACGCGATAAGCGCAAGATCGCCCTAAATGGAAAGAGCTATTAGTCAAAATCCAGGTCCACACCGCACTGCAACGCCGCACTGCAACGCCACCTTAAGAAGAAAGAAAGAAGAGAGTTTCTTGTTGTGATTAATGAGGTGTTTTATGCAGCACTGTGTGGTGAAAGCATGTGACTTAAATGAACGATGACATCGTGTCTGAAACACTTTGACTACGCGGATGATGTCTGCCACTTCTCAAATAAGGTCCTTTTAACGGGAAAAGAGGAGAACCAAGCAGGGCGAAACACGAATTCCCTTCATAATGGAAGGAAGCATGGCTTCTACCGAAAGGAGATGAATATGTCAACGGAAGATTCTGTTGGTGGATTCTTGAGAAAGCAACTCAACAATGTATTTTACGATTTCCACAACGAAATTTCACACTTCATAGTCTCGAAAGCCTTGGCTCCAAGCTATAGGTTCAACGTAGTAGATGAACCTGTCACTTTTTTGAGAGCGCTAAAATTGAAAAACATATTTTCAGGTGCTGCTGGAGGCAGATATCTATACATAGAGCCAAATGAAGAGAGATTGGTTCACCCCAAGGATTTGTGATTCCTAGAAAACTCAAACAATCACTGCCGCATGCTGCGATTATTGCGGTGCAATATTTCTAGCATCTGCCGATAGCACAATTTTTTATTTGCAACAACTTACGTAAAATCCTCCTTCTGTTTCTTCGTTACGTCACACTGTAGGCACATTTTATCCAATGGAAGCTCATTCCGCCTGGCTGTACTCTGCATAATAGCCGTCAGCAACGATTGAGGATTGAAAAATCCAGCCAGCCAGACACATGAAGGCAGCTGAAACCACAAAGTTACTTTCAAATATTCCCAATCAAAATTCTTTCTTCTTACCACAAAGTCCGTTGACCAGGTTTCTAATTCCCTTAATCTCAACAGCAAATCCACAAACCAAGAAGTCAGCCCAAGCAGTGATGGATAAGCCCGCAATGTCCAAACCATTGGAACCTGATCCAAGAAAATTGCGTTCTCCAGTTCCTCCATATCCGACGTGATCGTCAGTTCACCCTGAAGAACAATTTTATTTTTTTTTTCCAACAAACTGAAAGTAGCAACTGGAATGAACACTCACCTTAAGTCCCAGATCTAGTTCCTTCAAACTCCTCTTCATTTCGCTTGTCAAATAATTCATACGCTCGCACTCCTGGAAAGCTACAATCACATACGGTGTCCTCTCCTCAACCTTGTTCATGATCTCCATCATATTGAACTCTTCGGGGAGTTTCTCCAAAATCTCATCCACAATTTGCTTGACTTTATCTTCACGTGTGACAGTAGCGCCTCCACTAGATCCCGCATCACGAGGCTGCATTTCGAAGACCGTCCGAAAGACAGTCTCAGCTCGCATGGTCAGAAAACCAATTTCGGCATTTGGATGCAAACCATAGAGGTAGGGCGATTCCGCAGGCATGTTTTCGTCTATATAACTGTGGTAGCCAGCATAGTCAGTGTTCGGTGGAGCTGGGAAGCTTGGAGCTAAAAACAGTTCTCCATCGACAAGATCAGGTTGCATGTATTCCTCGAGATAATTGATGCAGAGTCGTCGATCCCAATCGTCAGTAATATGACCACCGTACATGATTTCGCCGAACAGATACCGAAGGTCTTCCCAGGGCACCTTAGCATTACCCTCCAAATAGTTGTAGAGAACGGACACACTGATATTCAGATCACCAACATTAAAGGGATAAATCTTGTTCCATCCTTGTGGACCGAACTTGCGGCGCTCAGCTACAACGGCATGAAAATAGCAGAGGGAGAAGAGAATCGCTTTGAACTCGGCTTCCTTGGAGGACATCTCGAGCGTTTCTTGGGTAAAGTTGTCAAGCGCCTTGTGAAGGTTGGCCATCATGCCTGTAGGTGGCTCGTTGGTGATTTTTATGGATGACTCAAGGATACCTTGTGGTATAATATGCGCAGCTGCTGAACTAGCTGGCTCAGCGCTCAGAAACACTCGATAATTTGGATGTGATCCTTCGGCATAGTGCTCCAATTTTTTTTCTAGAGCTGGTAGCCATTTTCGAACCAAATGTATGTTTTGTAGCACAACCCAGTGGCCATTTTTCGCCGCCTCATCCATAGCAGCCTCGGCTATGACCTCCTGACCCTGGCCAAGGGATACATTATGAAAGTTTCCATCGTCCATGGTGAATCCAAGTTGTTTCCCTAAAGCCTCGACATCTTTGAGTGGATTGACACCGGGTGAGAGGATAAAGAAAATGGGAGTCGATGGACTAGCCTCCTCGTAGGACTTGGCGAATTCCATGGTACGGTTCTCAACATATTTGGATCCAAGTTTTTCCTCAATGAAGTCACTGAAAAAAATGAGGAGAACATGTCAGTATCAGAGGACACTATAGACTTTGGAAAAAAATCTTACGCCAAAGCATAAGTCATGCGATCTGGCCGGAGAGCTCTAATCATGCAAAGCCTCTGTAAGGCGGTTTTGTTCTTCCATTCCTGTGGGAACTTCTCTTTCTCGGGTATTTCTGATTCGACTAGCTTCTTCCATCGCTTGGAGGATGTTTCAATGTCCCGGTCAAGATTTCGGAACTCATCCTTTGAGGCAAGACTGCATATGCCACCCCAGGATTGGTTCGAGAGAAAGTCAACTGGACTTGTTACGTGAGGTTTGATGGGGAATCGTAGAAGAAAGTCGAGCTCCTGAGATGTGATTTCTTCGTTCATAAGGAGAATCTGGAACGTCATCTGTGAAGCAAAGATCAGTTTGTCGCATTCGAAGAGTCCTCGCGATGTGTACTGGAACACTGAGTACGAGATGCAATCAATGAGATTGCTGACTCTGTTCGCTACTGTCTCAGCTGGTTCAGCTTTAGCTATAGCCTTTTGGAAGACAACACTGAAAGCCTAGAAAAATACAAGAAGCTTAGTAATGATAGTCCTAAACGATGTTAGAATTCTCACCTTCAAGGAGAACTGATAAATAGGATTTATGGTGTTGAGTTCGTTGAGAATGAAGTATAGAAGACTTGCTCTAGCTGCTGCAGGCCTGTAGTGCTCTCGAGCGGTGTCAATCTCTTTGGATGTCACTTTTGCTTCGGCGACCTAAAAATAAGGTTCAGAGGACAAAAAAAAAACTGCAAACTTTTTGGCCGTCATACCTTTCTTTCAATTTCTGAAGCCGTGCTCTTGGTCGTTTCCAAATTTTCAACCAAAGCCGTGTCGCCTAGTATATTTGCTCCTGCTGACGAGAGTCTGGATAAAAGGTCATCCTCCAACTCCTTCAACATGATTTTAAAGTCATTTTGTTGCTTGGTAAGTTCGGCCTTAAGGTCTTCTAAATCAGGTCTTTCGGCCTTAACTACTTCTGCTAATAATTGATCCTCCAGACCATCTCGGGTGACAGTGAAATTGATCAAAGTGGATTGAGCTTGCATTTCCGGCTTGTAATGTGGATTAGCCAACTTGGTGTGCAGAATCAACCGAAAGCTTGAGTTGTACTCCATTTCCTTGTCGCCAATTTTGATTGCCCTAAAATAAGGAATTCACTTGAAGTCAGGGCCTTAATAGTCAACACCTTACCTTCCTTTTTTGATCAGATTTCTCCCCAGTAGCGGATCCAAAACTGGATCCAACTGTTCGTCGATGTTTTCTATCAGGACAGTGCTCCCCATAGTGATAGCTTTTTCTATGATATCTAGGTAGCCCCTCTGTCCAAGACGAATTACCTTCAGGATATCGCCATATTTTTGCTTGATCCACTTGACGCCTTGTAACTGAGGGTCAATCATCAATGGCCATCGATCGGAATTGGAAAGGATTGTAGCATTCTCCATAGACATTCGATCACTTGGTAGGCCTTCATTGGTCCAGATGGCAATTGTCGTATCGTCTGTGAGAAGACTGAGTGGATCAAGGTTCTCTGTACTTGGAATCGGAGGATCAATGTTCTTAAGGTAGAGTTGCCACATTTTCGTCATCAAATCGATACGGAACTGTTTAGTGAAGCATCCAACGTAAGAAATAAATGCGGTTATAAGTAAAATGTCACCAGGAAGGGTGATACCCTGTTTTACAAAACTGTAGCGAGAAACAAATTGTGGAATAGAGAGAGGATAAGGTGACTATGTATAGTTCTTACTTGTTGACGGCTTCTGCCCAGCGTACGTTTTCACTAGCTAGGCCACCGACTAATCTGTTGGCCAATTGAATAGTTGCCTGTGTTGCGTCAGCTTCTTGTTGGCAGCGGAGTTTGTCAGCAGTGGCTTGTTCGAAGTCTGCTGTTAGTTTGGCCAGCTGTTCTTCTAAGGACTGAAAAGAAAAAGGAAAGTCAAACACATTATTTGGAGTTTAGCTAAATTCATAGATTTGATCGCTTTGTGGACGCTCCTATAAACTATCCGGACAAAGCGGATCTGTTAAGCGGCAGTTCCAGGCAGAGATCTTTCCATGGACATACAGTGAATTTTGTCTCCCTAATACTTTAGAGAAACAAAAATCAGAAGTAGACATCCAGCAGCAGTGCCAATAGAAGTCGTGGAGGTCAAAAATGGCGATGCAGGTGGTGTTGAGGTAAGACGAAGAGATACTCGTAACTTGGCAAAGGGCGAAACCTGCAATAATTCCAGCAAGCAATGCCAGTTCGTACAAGTTTTTTGGAGCCATTTCAACGATATGCTTCGGTGATGCAAACAGGAAGCGACAGATTGCAGAGGTCCGGCCATCATCATCAACTGGTAGAGCTGACGTCACCAGCATCCCATCTAGAATTTTCTAACAAAACTTCACCCTTTTCGTCGGACCAAATTCTTTGGGGTCAATCAAAGGACAACTTCGTAAACATGTTTCGAAGTGAAAGCTTGAAATTATATGCATAGAGCGTTTGCATAGCCTTAGTTGGAGTAACAAGCGAGTGAGGATCTTAGGCTAGTGGGAAACATCAACCGCGCTAGGAGCCACCCAAAACCAAACCGATTCAGGAGGTTGAAAAGCTGTTCAGCGGGTTGGGTATAATTCAAGATCTCTACGACATCAAACTGGAAGGCATTTCTACGCGCGCATATAGGCGAACTTAGTGGACAACTTGTACTTTAAAGGGTTATCGTGAAGATGGGCAAATCCACCGTGTGCTTCTTCAATGAAGCAGAATGAATACATCGCGGAAATTTTTCAATTTGACGGAACTCAATAAGTTTGTAATGAGGAAGCGACGTACTACAGCGTCTGTGGAGCAAATCCTTGGACAGCTAATGGGCATAAAAACTTACAGAGGAATCAGATTAGATTCTATTAAGCTGGGAGATGAGACTATGTACCCTTCTTAGTGCGGTCGGGTTAACCCCTGATTTCCTCAAGCTAATAAACTCGGCTCTATCTTTGAATGAGCTGGCAGTAATACCTTCTGCCTCAAGGTGTGGCTTACCTAGAAGATGTAGACGTGTTCTGCTTAAATGGTTGTGAGGTATTTTTTTGACTTTGTAGTGACCCATTAAGGATAACCGGATTACTGCGTGTATCTCTTACCTGTTATCCTCTTTTGCATTTCAGTAATGGAATGGCTCCGTTTTTAGCTAGTTACTTTTACTCGTATAGCTTTTTATGGAGCCAATTTGTAACCCGCGGAATGGTTGGGGCAACACCAATCTTGAGGTCAAACCTTTTCTGGCCAATACGTCTGCTCTTTCATTACCATCATAGCCACTGTGACCTAGGACCCAGATTAAATTAGCGCTGCTAGCAAACTCCTCGGATACGGACGGTTAACTTGTTGACGACCTTTGGCTATCGAAGGACAACGATTGGATTCTGGAACGTTAAGACCCTCTTCGACTCACTCCAGGAAGGGCCTCATAACACCAAATTCCTCCAACTGCAACGCGAGTTCACACGATATAATATCGGCATCCAAGGACTCCAGAGTAGAGCAAGAATACAGTGTTATGCTCCAACCGAAGGCAGACGTGGCTGACGATGAAAAGGACTATTTTTGCAACCAATTAGGAGCAGCCCATAATCAAACGCCTAATGGGGACATGGTAGTGCTGATGAGGGATCTCAATGCCACGGTAGGTAGCGACAACACTATGCTTAAACACGTGATGGGAGTTCAAGGCCTTGGAGAACGGAATGTCACCGGCGAGCCGTTTGTGGACTTCTGCAATACCAACTGGCTAGCCATTGGAGGTAAGCTGTTTAAACATAACAGCTGCCACAAGATCAGCTGGGTTTCAACTGATAATCAGCGAACATCCAACCAAATAGATTACATTCTGATCAGTCGTCGCTTCAGAAATTGTCTTCTAGACGTCTGTAATAGGCGCAGGGCAGACATTGGATAAGAACGCGATCATCATCTTATGTTAGCCCATATACGCCTTCGTACTCCATCCGTCAACAGCAACCACTCAAACTTGCTTAAAGCAACCACGCTCAATACCAATAGACTCAATAATCCGCAAGTGCGCCATCAACTCAGGGACCACCTTACCTTAGAAGTAGGAGCAATCAGCAGCACAAGGCAGAATAGCGTGGACGACCACTGGAATGCTTTGAAAAATCGTTTGCAATTGGGGTAAGCACCGATGTCGATAAAAGCCAGAAAAGTCACATGGTTTTCGGCTGAAACCTGGAGATGGGTCGATGAGCGTACATCAATCAAAGCTCGGATTCCAGCCGCCTCAGCAGTAGAGAGAGCCGAGCTGGAAGTACAATATCGTGAGAAGACGATGGAAGTGCAGCGTAGTGTAAGATGTGACAAGCGTCAGTACATCGACACACTGGCTTCAAGGGCGGAAGAAGCAGTAAGCAGGTGCGACAGTAGCGCTGTCTATAAAACCACCAAGGAGCTAACTGGTGGTAGGAACTTCAAACAATATTCAGTGGAAAGTGTAGATGGTAATCTACTGATTTCGGATGAGGAACAACTCACTAGATGAAGGAAATATTTTGCTACGGTCTTCATCTACTTAGACGACGGCGCTTTGATCTCGAATTTGAGGCAACTAGTTCCCAAATTCGCATCGGGCCTCCCAGTAAAACAGAAATAATGGCAGCAATCATATCCCTGAAGAAAAATAAGGCGGTGGGTATTGATGGCATCCCTGCCGAACTATACCAAGCGACGCCACATACATCGGCTGATCTGCTACAGCCGCTTATATATAGAGCGTGGGATAGTGAAGAATTTCCGCAGGAGTGGAAGAGAGGGATGATCACCAAGCTACCAAGGGAAACCTGATGGAGTGTGGAAACTGGAGAGGTATACGCGTTCTTCCAGTCGTAGCCAAAATAATGGCTAGAATAATTCTGGAGTGAATCAAAGAACATTTAGATGCAACTCTAGATGTCGAACAGGCAGGCTTTTGCTCTGGATCCTGCTGCATCAACCACATAAACACCTTACGGATCATTATAGAGCAATGCGTTGAGCACAGGTTTCCGCTACATTTACTGTTTATCGACTTCGAGAAGCGTTTCGACAGTTTGAATCGAGATGCTATATGGTTGGTCATACGCAGGAGAGGCATCCCAAGCAAAGTCATAGCTACTATTAAAGCTACATACGAGGGTCGTAACTGTCTCGTTTTGCACAATTGTAAGGTGCCTGACGATTTTGAAGTCCAATGTGGAGTACCTCAGGGGTGTATACTGTCACGACAATTGTTTTTGGTGGTCTAATTCTACAATTCGATGGACAATGACATCTTACCGTAAACACCTTAACTACGCTGACGATATTTGCCTACCGTCACATCGGATAATGGACCTTCATTTGATGACCCACAATCTGGAAGCTGAGGCAAACAAAGTGAGGCTCAAAATAAACACAGCTAAAACGAAAGGCCTTAGTACTTCCAACTTAACGTGGCCGGACAGGAGGTCGAGAAATTTGACAACTTTCGACACTTAGGACGTGTGATTTAGGCTAATCGGGTTGGCACCGAACTGGATGTGTGCAGTAGAATGGGGAAAGAAGCGTTCGGAATGCATTCCAAAATCTGGAAAAGCAATGTTTTCATCTTAAGATCGAAGCTGTAACTGTAAAATCAGTACTGCTTTATGGGTGCAGTACTTGAAACTGCATTAGCACAGCAAGCTACAAACCTTCGCACATAGATGTCTAAGAATCATCCTGAGGAACCTTTAATGCTGCTGTGGATTCTGTTCTCATTGCACTCGTAGTACACACGCAGGCAAGTCTTTGAAGTTTGTTTAGTCCAGAGCGTGTGGACTTTTATTTAGTTTTATGCCACCACTTTGGAGATGCATAAGTGGCTATAGGTTTAGCAATTGCAGTGCATATCCACAGCTTCATTTTTGGTTTAAGGACCCAGTTTTCATATAGTAGACTTTTGTTGGTGTATAATGAGATCCTTTGATCCACGGTAACCCCTAGAAATTTCACTTCACATGAAAAATTTATGGTTTCACCAAAAAGTCTTGGATCTTTAAGATTGCCCAAATTTCTTCTCATGGAGAAGGAAACTACGGTGCCCTTTTTGTGGTTGGCCAACCTTCTTGTACCAGTTAGCAACAAGTTTGAGTGCCCTCTGGGGGAGTGCCTCTGATGAGGATAACAATGAAATCAGCGTAACCTTGGACATAAATGGTAGATGGATCATAAGAGGGGAGAGAAAACACCACCACCAAACAACACCAAGGGGAAACCTTTCAGCCGTAATGCTGATTCTGTCACTGCCTAATGTAGCGTTGATTTTGCTACCGTTAAGCATGTGCTTTATCCAGTTACATGTTGTATTATGTACGCCTGTGTTTTCGATGCTTCTCTATATCTGGGCATATTCGCTGTTGTCAAAAGCTCCTTCGATATCAAGGAAGCACCCCACCGCAGTTTCTTTGTCTCTGAGGGATTTCTCAATCTTTGTGGTGAGTTCCTGAAGAGCAAGTGTTCACGATTTTCCCGGTTGGAAGGGATATTGCTATTGACAGATGACAGACAGATGACAATATCTATCATGATTGTAGCAATTACGGTATTATAGTATAAATAGAATCTAATAAGGATGTGTCCAGCACCGATCGAAAAAGACCAGTGGTATCACTGCCAAAGACCCATCAGAGATGGCGCCTGTGATGTGCTGCTTTCAGCGCATCCCAACACAAACCTCTTCGCTCGACGGCGAGTGGAGACAGGCAAATCTAGAGAAAAATCGGAAGCATAAAGCAATCTGTAGAGAAGCACGAACAGCGCCCTATTGAGCCCTTAGAGAGGTGCTATCAGAAGAATGAAATTCAGGAATTTTACCAAAATATTCAAGAAAGTCCACCATAGATCAAATGTTCACAATACAGCCGATCTTTGAAAAAACCCAAAACTTTCAGATCGATTTCAAAGTTGCAAATGACCTCCTCCTTGGCTTGGCGCCCCTGCCAAACATATCCGATTATTCAATATCGCTGTTGAACGAGTTGTGTGAAACTCGCAAGACAACTCCAGAGGCAGTATCTTCCAAGAGTCTGTTTAATTACTCGCATACGCAGACAACATTGAGTTATTGGGAAGAACACAGCGAACTCTTAATGGAGCGTTTGGACTATTGAAACAGAAGCGGCAGAGATGGGTTCAGCGAAGGAAAAGCAAAGTGTACGCTGCCAGTAAAGATGGACACATAAAATTGACGAATATGGCAAAACGACTTTATCTACCTCATCTTACGTGGCCCACCCTGGCCTGTAGCGCCACCTAAGTAAGTAAGTAGGCATGCTCTACGTCGCATCTTATGTTTCTTAAATGG
The DNA here is from genome assembly GCA_963966105.1 of Volucella zonaria. NCBI lineage: Eukaryota > Metazoa > Arthropoda > Insecta > Diptera > Syrphidae > Volucella > Volucella zonaria. The sequence goes on from OZ014530.1 coordinate 59,364,109, forward strand.
AATAGAGTGCATTAATGTTTTCGTTAGACATGAGCCAGTTTTCGGCGAACATGTTTAAAATAAGACACAAGACATACTCATCGCTTAATTTCGGGATACGTGAAATTGCTTGTTTACGTGGAGCAAGGAATCATTGCGGATATACGGCGGCAGCTGTCATTTTCGCAGTGGTTGCTTTGTGGTCAACACTATTATGAACTCATTAACTCGGATAACGAGAATTATCAATTTTTTCACTGCAACCTACCATGTCGTTTTATTGTCCACCACACATGGGATAAGCCTGGAAGGAACCCACTCAAGCTTGCCAGATTCTTCCTTTGGTTGTAATGTCTTTCATCAACGGTTTACCTGACTGTTGCACGTATATCCAAGTTCTTTCGCATTCCACGACTTAAGATCCTGTAAAGTTTGCAAAGTGTTTTTCTCTACTTTTCAATTCTGTTCAATTTTACTTGAACGAAATTTAAAAAAATTCATTGGCCATACCAGTTGGCTTCGACATTTAGCTATTTATAAATTTTCATTTCATTGCTTTCAGAAAGAAAAAAATATTTAAATATAAAATTGCTTGTTAAAAATGGTGCAGCGTAAAATTAAAAGTACTTCAAAAGCGGCCTAAACACAGAAGGACCGCAAAGTAAATAAGCATGTCTATGAAAGCGATGAGTACTCTTCTTGCGATGAATCCGATAAAAAGGATCCAATCACCAGAGAGGAGGTTAGATAATCTTTTGTTTGAATCATAATTTAACATATGTAAACAATTTTTATAATGTTTTTTTCAGGATCTAGAAGCGGGACCAGATGATCGATCTAAGACTAGGCGGGGATCACAGCGACGGCTAAGAAGCCGTTCACGTCGACGTATTTCGCGTCGTCGATCTCGCTCTACAAGACGACGCCACTAGTAAAACGGGGCCGAATATTTTCTGTTTTAAAACTGTTTAAATGCATAAAAAATGTAATACATTTCTTGGTGATTTTCCATTGCACGTTTTTGCCGAGTATCAGGGAGGGTCTTCTCTAGACTTTTGCAGAAGTTTAACCACAACAGTTAGTCTCAGACCTCCATTCTGGGACAAGTTTTTTTTTCAAATAAAAAAAAAGAAGGGAAAACTGCAACACCGGGGTTATCCACCAACATGCAAACTTTTAAAAACGAATTTCGGACCTGCACATGAAATGTTACGACGCTTAACAGACCACGTGCTGCTGAACTATTTGAGGGGTGCCAGACTGCTATAAAGCAGTTATTACAGTAGTTCAAGAAATGAAACGCGATGAACTGGGCAAAAAGCGGATGGAAAACTATAGCGACTGCTACAAAGAAGGCAGACAACTCTTAATTGGATGTGAATTTCCTATCCGAGGCAGACTTAGGCAAAAGTCTCAAGAATTCTAGGTATGTGAGCGAACGATTAGAGAGGGGTATTAATGACAGGATCAGTGACAAATTCTATGACCTCCTAGACTAAACGTCTTAGCTTAGAATCGTTTGCAGAATACTTTTCAACTTAGCAAAAAGCACAAGAAAACAACTTTGCAGCGTGCCGCGAGTGGTTGAAACGGTTCAAAAGTGGTGATTTTGGAGTTGAAGACAAAGATAGCCCCGGAAAGCCGAAAAGTTTTGAAGACGAGCAATTGGACGCTTTACTGGATGAGGATCCGTGTCAGATTCAAGAAGAACTTACTGCATCATTGGGCCTCACGCAACAAGCCGTTTCCCTGCGCCTAAATGCACTGGGATTTATTCAAAAGGTTGGAAACTGGGTGCCGTACGAATTTAAGCCAAGAGACGTCGAACGGCGATTTTGCATGTCCGAAATGTTACTGCAGCGGTATAAAAATAAATCATTTTTGCATCGTATTGTCACTGGTGATGAGAAATGGATTTATTATGATAATCCTAAACGCAGAAAATCGTATACAAAGCCCGGCGAGCCCGCCCAATCGACGCCGAAACGAAATATTCACGTGAATAAGGTCATGCTCTGCATATGGTGGGATCAAAAGGGTGTCGTTTACTACGAACTGCTTCCGAGTGGTTCGGAAAGGACCATTATATCGAACCCAACTAATTCGTTTGAAGCGGGCATTAAAAGAAAAACGGCCAGAATATGAGACCAGGCATGAGTCCGCCATTTTTCATCACGACAACGCTCGGCCACATGTTGCGGTTTCGGTAAAAAACTATTTGTAAAATAGTGGATGGGAAATTCTGCCTCACCCGCCTTACAGTCCAGACTTGGCACCATCTGACTACCACTTGTTTCGTTCGATGCAGAACGCTCTTACGGGAATACGCTTCAGCTCAGTAGAGGAAATCAAAAATTGGCTCGATACGTTCTTGGGCTCGAAAGATGAGAAATTGTTTTTGGTCCGGAATTCATAAATTGCCAGAAAGATGGGGGAAAAGTTGTAGCTTCCGATGGACGATACTTTGAATAAAGCATTGTAACTGTGTTTTCATAATAAAACTTCAAATTTTGGAAAAAAACGCTTTAAACTTACTTGCAGACCCAATATAAAAAAAACTGAGGAGGGCAAAGCGACAATTCTGTGACAAAATAACAGAAACCTCTGAGGCATCGCGGCTAAGAAAAGTCCTCTCTACAAATCCTATGATGCCTAGTTGTGTAAAAAAAACCTATGGCTCTAGGACAACCTGAAGTGACGCCATAGCGACTAATATCAGAATTTAATGTACTTAACATACGCTGACGTACCCGTTCTACTGCCGAAGAGCAGAGACGTAAGTCCGTGAATGAATATGAAAAGCAGAGAGTACTGTCGTCAGCAAAGGAATATATTGGATTAGAAGTAGCAGACAAGGGATCATTGAAGAAAATTAAAAAAGTATCAGAGACAGAACGGAGCCCTGGGGCACACCAGCATTTTTTTTCTGAATATCAGACTTGAAACCAGGCAAGATAACTTGAATGGAACGTTCCGAAAGGTAAACTACCTTTGAAGAAGGGAGTCGTCGATCTTAAATGCACGCATTTTCGGTAAAAGAGGCTGATGCCAAACTCTGTCAAATGCCTTAGAAGGATGAAGTGCCACTATCTTGCTTTTGCAAGATTGATCTAGACTGTAGTTGCACTTTTCGGTGAGACCTGCCTTCAAATTACCAGTGGACCGTACTGTTGGTCATTGAAAAGTTTTCGTGTTTTGAGATACTTCATGGCTGGCGGTTTATCAGTGTTTCTATGACATTGGGAAGAAGGGACGTAAGTGCAATGGGTCTGTAGAAGGAGAGAGAAGAAGATTCGTGTTTTTTAGGGACGGCTGGACAAATGCTGGAAAGAGTCCTAAAGGGTAGGATAGATGGAAAAGCTTACGCAGTAAGCTGGTCCAGTGTATGTGAGTATGTTAAGATCTTTAAGCACTTTTGCCACTCCAATATATTCGTGCGAAAGTGGATTCGTCTCATTGAATTCGACGTATTCTGGAAGTGTTCAACTGACTGCGAAGGGTGCAGATCAGATTGGCCTTGTCCAAACAATTGGCAGCTGGAAAGTCATTATAAATGAGCGCTGGGATGGAGGATGAAGAAGAATTTCTGTAGTTTTTGAAACACGACTAAAAGTTTTTACTACCTTCGGGACATTGCAGTATTTTTTACCTCAATTTTTGGTCGTACCTAAATTTCACATGCTTTAGAAAGGCGTAGCAGTCATTCCTGGCTCGTTTAAACTTTTTTCGGTCTTCCTCTATCGTGTTGGTCTTGTAAGACCGAAGAAAGTTCTTTAATCCTGACAGTCTTTGTACAACTTAAGGAATACCACGCCTTTTCTTTAGGTTTGATATTCTTTACCCGATGAGGGATAAAGGATCTCATTCCTGATTGAATAGTATTTTTCTTCATCGTTATTGAGGAAACATAACGATCAGTTAATATTCCTATACAAGCTCTTAGTATGCTCCAATTGGCTTACCAGACGGTTTTCTTCGGAATCTTGTTTCTAACTATGCGGTCAGTACAAGAGAAATTAGCTGATATGACACAGTGATCTGATGAATCCGACCACACACCAACTTTGTACTTATCAGGGTGAGAAGTTAAAAACAAATCCAGGGTGTTGGCAGTATGACTATCAACGTGAGGTATTCGCATGTGCAATTACAAGCAGCGTTAAGTTGTTTTCCGCAGTGAAGGTCGCAATATACCGTCCTACCTATATTGCCCGACCAGAATCTCAAACACACCCAGAATTATGTGTGTTGAACGTGTAAATGGCAAGACCGCGATGAGAAAAGAATCATGGCACTAGGTCGTAGCTTTAGATCGGAGAGGTAAGGGCGCGGGCCTACCTGCGTTGCTGACTGTCAGATAACGCTAGACAAACTGCGTCGTATGACCAAGCTATTAACATTGTAGAAGTATGATATACAAGGCCTTAACCATTATTATTACGACATCTCGGGCCCTTGAGTCTCTATCACAAAGTCACAAACAGGGTTGCCAGTGGGCACTTGATGACTTTTACATAGCTCTCTACTGCGGCTATCGTAATGTCTACTTCCCAGGCGCTGCAACGTCTGACTTCTATTATACTCGATAGCGATTTATTTCAGGATGACTACTCATGAAATCTTGCAACCAGCGGTACCAACTCTCGATCTTGCAATCAATGCGGGATGGCATGCTGTTCTCCGAATTTTTGACTTCTAGGGCGTTAAATTATATTCTTTCGAACAGCTGACGAGTAAGATGGTCAATTAATGTCATTAAGGTAGCGGTATTCGTTGAAAGGCTGTATGAAAACGATGTTGACATGAACATAATGAGATCGATCGTGTGGCAATGTGATCTGTTTCGTGGTATTTTTGACATAATGACTCACTCTGATACGACAAACGTGAATGTGCTCAACGTTGTTCAAACTGAGTCAGGGGAGGTTCAAGTTCAGTCCTCCTGGGAGCACCTCTATTTGGGTGCGAATGGACTAGTGTTGTTGGTTACGTCACAATAAGCCATTGCGGAGTCCTTCTAGATTCAACGAAGAGCTTTCAGTTGAATTTAACTTCTATTTTAGTTCGTTGACGCTTCTCCGTGGTGATGGTTACTAGAAAGTCGATTCCTTGAAGTCGTCTATGCTCACTAGAAATAAGGGCAATGAAGGTTAAAAACCGATTTATCTTCTCGATTGAGCCAACGACACAGTCGCTTTTGTGTCTTGATGTTTGCGAAAAGACATACATAAGTGACTTATGGTCGATGAGGTCAGATGAGGTCAGATGATTTATCTTTTACTTGGTCTGTAAAGCGGAAAGTGTTAGGTAGAAGAACCCGTGGATGTAATCAGGATTTAGTTTTCTAGTCAAGATCAACTCCAATCGCCAAGTCTGAGGTTTTGAAAACTGAGAACGAACAGGGGTATATCAGTCTTGTGAAGTGTGAGCTGAACTGCGTTCCTGAGTTTCGATTTACACATTGATTTTATCTTTTTCGGAATGGTCAGTTCTACGAGGGCAGTTTGATCTTATGACGCATTCGGTATTCAACTACGGTACAAACTGCAGGTACTATGGAATTTTCGCAATTGGTCATCGACTTGTCGATTAAAGTTGACTATATTCGGTCTTGAGGCGGTTTGATTTCCGGGAGAGGATGTTCTTGAGTATTAGTAGAGTTTTCCATCAGCGAGGACGGCATGGCTGATTTCGGCAATATTGAAAACTCATGAAAATTTACGGCGGAACTCAAGGTCAAGAGTTGAATACTGTGAGCTGGTGCTGACTACGGTTGTTTTGGACACATTAGCCCCCATGTCGGCATACATTATTTCCCTGTATCTCGTTCTCGGCATATGCCATTGCGAATGTCAGGTCATAGTTTTTGGTAGTAAAGACAAAAGCTGGTGTTCTCATTGGCGTGTGACAAATCTGAAGCTGATCGAGGAACTCGTGCTGGATCTCGAGACAATCTATCGACCTTCAACGAAAACTGTTCAATAGAGGCCCCGAGATCCTCAACGAATTTAGTGGAGCCAGTCTCTATAGTGTTGCATGTGAAACTGCATTGACATGTGATGTAGACCTGTAGACACATGACAATCGATCATCGAGGAGGAAATACGTTTTTACTACCAGCGTGCATGTTGGTCAGGACGCCACAATCCTCAGTCCAGTTGTTCTATATCGATATTATTAAACCAGCACCTGTCGGGAGATGTTCCTCGACAAGGTTTTTGCAGTCAAAGGGATGATTCTGCCATCCAAACACTTTAAGCATTGTTTAGGGCAACACGACTCACTTTACGCAGGTCTCCAGAATAGACTAAGTAGAGACTGTCTAGAGACAAATGCGATGGCTTAGTAGGGTCGTGTTGAATATGTTGAACAAGATGTATACAACTTCGAAGGTATGCTGATGCTAATGCATGAATTTCCATCACTTGTTGATGATATGCCGATCGGCCAAACTAAAGAATCTTAATGGCTTTAAGTGCTTCATAAGGAAAACTTTAAAACTTTAACAATATTCGCGTAACTTACCGATACTTTTCTCTTAATGCCAGCGAGTTTCTCCTGCGCAGCCGCCAGCTCTGCATTTGCCGCAGCCAAGGCCTTTCTTTTCGGTTCCACGTCGCAGTACACTTCGTAGAATTTAATTATGTTAATAACCCAAGCACATAGTCCTGCAGCAGCTCCCGATTTTGTTCGGACGAATTCCGGTTCAAACTCCGCATCCTTCAAGTATGGTTGAATGGCTTTAATGATCTCCGGATGAATGTTTTCCTTATCGTAGTTGATGAGTGCATCCAAAAAGGCGTCCACCTTCGCCATAGCAATTTTGGCAGCCTTCCATGTCCTATCCTTGGGAATTTTACCATTCGGTGCCAGTAGAACCATAACAGCAGCTGTTACATTAGTCACGGCTCCCGGGGGTGATCCGAATGACTTTAACTCTGTTAAGTTTGCTTTGTTGAGGGTGTTCAAGGCTTCCTGAGCAGCCAGTAAAGCTGGCTCAGCTTTCGTCAAATCTTCTTCGCAGTCTTTCTGCTTTTTGGTAACCTCATCAGCAATGAGAGCTACTTTCATTTCTTCTTCATCTGCAACAGCTTTTTCGGTTTGCACCTTTTCAGTCTCAATGCCGACAATTTCTATCAGAGCATCAGCAGCTTCATTCTTTTCTTTAAGTTCGATCTCTTGAACTGCCAGTTTGACCTTTAAGTCGGCCACTTGTCCAGCGGTAGTTCGTAGCTTATCCAGGCCATTCTCGAGACGAAGGATTTTGCTTTGCAAGTCTTCATGCTTGTGGTTGAGGAGTTTGGTGTACAGGCTTATCTGCTCCAGATAGCTCTTCGGTGTTGTGTAGTTGTAACGTCTCTCATTCTGTAAGTACAACTTCGACATGGTGTTGACCGAAGTGTGGACATAAGCCATGAACTTTGCAACCGAGTCTCGATGAGTTTCTGGTAAGACTTCGGTTTGCTGAAGGAAGTTCATTGCTACAGATATGAGAGCTTCTTGAGGCCATTCATGGAACCAATTAATTGAGGTGGAGTTGATGATAGCTGGGAACTTTCTTGCTCGAACTCGTAGAGTAGAACCGACCGGTGAGAAGCACAAAACTACTTTAAGCTGTCGACGAACACGATCTATGAAGAACTTCCAGCAGTTATCGCGGGTATCTACCAAACCGGCTCCCTTAACCTCATTCCTAACTCCAGCGATAACGTTTTCGATTTCATCATCCGGGAATAGGTCGGGAATTTCACCAGTTGCTAGCATGTCGTTGATAAGTACTAGGAAGTTCTCATTTGGAATTTGAGCATCTGTCATGAGGAACATGATTCCAACATTCTTCAATCCTGCCTTCAAGTACAGACCGGAGAATTCACCCTGAAAAAGGCATTGACTTAGTATTTTGTTAAAGGTTAATTTGAAAAACTCTTGCAAACCTTAAGATCGTTAACTCCATATCCCTTCTTTAACTGGATTTGGGTAACTTCCAAACTGGAAATAAATGCAGCCAATCTTGACAGAGACTGCTTACCACTTCCTCCAACACCAATCAGCAGAGCACTTCCTCTAGGTGATTCTAGTATCCGATTGATTCTAAAAGTGTTCATACATATTTGTCAAAGCAATTAAGATGCCAATATAAGATACTCTTACCTGCAAACATGCATCATGGCATCCTCAAAGAGTACCAAGTTCATTGCGGCCACCAAATCATTGTATGAAGACATTGCTTCCTGAAGGAGTTTATGAAGCTCAGTCCAGGCCGATATGGGCATGTACTTAGGTTCACCAATTCCTCCAGCGAAGTGGCAATAAATATTTGGCTTCTCAAAAATCACAGACTCATCGATCTCTTCAAAGGATTTCTTGACAATGTCATGCTGCATTTTCGAGAAACTGTCAATGTCCTTCTCATCGATGAGCTTGTCGCCATAAACTCGTTGAGTTTCATGCTGCCAGAGGCGTATTGTGTCTGTGGGACATGTCAAACATTCTGCTGTGCTAAAGAGTAGACCCTAAATAAGAATTAGATTTAATTGTATTAAGTAAAAGTTCTAGCCCTTAGGAACCGATAAGACCTTTAGATTTTACTAACGTGACAATTCATGCAGCATGCAGGTGTTTGTTAAGGTTACTATAATTTATTAAATCTGTTTGCACTTAGCGATCCCACTGTAGTTAGTTTATTATTTAGAATAACGCTTTATTGTGGCACCCCGTTTTGTATATACAGGCCTATATTTATGAACAGGACAAATCGACCTTGCAGATATCTTTGCTAATGCTCACAGAGCATAGTTTTTCAGTCGTCAAAAGTTGATCAGTGTTTTCTAAGTTTTCTCAGTATCCCGCACAAATCAGTTTGGAATACAATGGCTGCAATGGACTAATTCATAGTCTGATCTGTGTCCTGACAGATATCCTTAGATGTGCTCCCATTGAGAAAAAAAAGTTGGTTCTACCAAATGATCCTTCTATAACCTGCTCTGCAAAACTTATGAGCAAAGTATTGATGATGATATTAGAATCGCTTTAGATGATTTTAATGCTAACGTAGAAAAGGAGGACATCCTTGGTGGTAAAAGCACATCCTTTAGCTTAGACGAAATGACGTATGGAAACGAACATAAAAAAGTATTTACTAAAACTTTTCAAAAAAATTTTGAAACTAGTTCGGTGATTGCACGCAGGAACAAACAACAAACTTAAATCCTTACTCATGTAGGCTAAAATTGCATACGCATGCTCGGCCACATCCTCTTAAGCGTTAACCCAAACAGAAGAGATTAAAAGGATGTGAGGAACCAACTAATGGTGTCGAATAAAAATGGATTCATTGTTGACCACCTTTGCAATCGTTTGAAGGACAGTGTCTAAAGACTTTTACGTGAACACCTGTCTGTGAAGACTTAATTTCACAAGAATACGCCTTGCCATTGCCTGCTGCATTCTTGGGTACCAAATTCGGAACTGTGTTGCAGGCACAAGTTCCACCCTTGGTATGAGTCGAGGCCGATCTTAGGGTTACAGCATCCAGTGCTTATCGCAATCCACCTTGGGCCTAAGCCAACTGAATGAACCTTCCCACGATTTTGGGTTTTAACCACAGTCACCATGGCACTCCCGCAAGGGGGCCTACCTCAACAAGTCAGGCCTGGACCCAGATCCAGGGGGCTCCTGACTCCCATGGTACCGTGATTTAAGTTCTGGTAAAGACTACGGGTGGTCCTGCCCGCCAATAGAACCTATGACCGGTAGCTTGTGGCTGGTCAAATCATAGCAACCTTCAGAGGCATTAAGTTCAGAAAAACGTTACAAAGAAGAAGCCTTGATAATTTGGCGGGGGCCCACGTTTAAAGGACAGCGACATTCGAATCTCCAAGTGGAAAGTTCGGACACTTAACCGTGCACGTGCAGGCCGTTGACTGCTATCACGCAGATACCACTGCCATCCAGGAACTGCGATGGGATGGACCGGACATAAGGAGGATGAAAAAAAGCGATATACCCGCATACTACTGTGATTGCTACAGGCAAAAAAACGGCGTTTCTTTGGATGCGAATTTGTTATATGAGGTAGACTTAGGCAAGAAATCTTGAGCACGTGGGCGAGCATCTTATGACAATCCGCATCAAAGCTAACTTCGCTTACATAAGCCTAATATGCGCACATGCCCCCACGGAAGACAAGCACGACGCCACCGAAGAATGTTTCTGCGAGCTCTTCGATTTCCTCATCTTAATACACACAAGAGTACATGGCGGTCTACGGACCATGAAACGCTAAATCAGATTGATCACAATTTGATTGGCGTAAGACATTGACTCATATCACAACCTTTTTGCAGCCAAGGTTCGAATGCGGATTTTCCTCGTGCCAAGACAAAGAAGAACTACTGTGAGAAGATATAGCGTAGAAAAGCTGCAATCGCACAATCTTCGCCGAACGCGTAACCCTCTCAACAGCTCCTGTGCTGCCAGCAGCAAGTACCATGGCAGAGCTGCCAATGTGTCATTAGAGACGCCGTAACTGATGTGATGCGTTTCACCCGACCACCGCCAAGGAATTCCTGGTTTAATGAAGAATGCCGGTAAGCCCATGCAACTAAACAAGAAGCCTACAAAGCGGCGCAGCGGTGCAATTAAGGACGAGAGCCGCTCGTGAGCTCTACGAGCATAAGAAACAGGAAGTACATCGCTTTCTCCTTGAGAAAAAAAAAGAGTAAGAGAAGTGCGGGATTGAAGATATTGAGGAGTTGTACTTCATGAACAAACGGATGTTTTAGCAACAGGTAAAAATAACGTGTTAAGGCAAGAAGATCCATACAGAAAAGATGACGGAGGAAGCCTTGTAGTCACAATCGGCGATGAGAATATGGGAAATTTTTTTCTTTAGACTGTATAACGGCGAAGAAGCTCAACAGCCCGCCGTCAGGCATAGTAGATCATTCAACTTCGACGATGATAGCCAAAAGTTCCATCCAACTGACCAAAGTGAAGTAAGTATGGCAATATCTAAGCTGAATAAAGCAGCTGGAGCTGATGGTTTGCCATCCGAGGTATTCAAAGCTGCTGAAAATGAGCTGCTTTGTGGGGAGCACATACGAACTCATGCCTCAGATCTGGTAAGAAGAGGGTACGACTGATGACTGGAATCTCAGTATCGTCTACTCGATCCACAAAAAAGAAGACCCTCGCAACTTCGCGAACTTTAGAGGGATACGGCTCCTCAACATCGCATACAAGATCTTATCTGCCATATTGTGTGAGCTTTCGAAACTATTCGTCAACAATCTCATTGGCCCCTATCAGTGCGGTTTCAGATCAGGAAACTCCATAATCGGCCAGTTTTTCATACTGCCACAGATACTGGAAAACACTCAAGAAGTCCGATTCGGTGCCAACGATCTTTTCATCGATGACGGTTACAAAAAACAGCATTTATAGAGACCGGCTATATAAAGCCATGTCTAGTTTTGGCATCCCTGCCAACCTCGTCCTTCTGTGCAGCATAACGATTAAGAACGCCGCTTGTCCGTCAATGTCGGTAACGACTACTTAACCGAGAGCTTGATGTTAAAAAAAAGTTTCAGAAAAGGTGACGCGCTGTTATGTAACTTCTTCATCATCTTTGAAGGAGTTGTACGGAATTCACAAACGAACACTGGAGGCACAATCTTTCAAAAATCTGTGCAAATAATAGCGTACGCCGATGGTATCGACATAATTGGAAGAACACAGCTGGGTGACACCGGCGTTTTAGCAGGTAAATGAGGGCAAAATCAAGAAGGGACACACAACATCGAAGAATTGGACGGAACATCACAGTCGACAGTTATAATTTCGAAGTAGTAAGGGCTTTATCTACTCTGGCTCTGCTATGAATTCTGCCAACAACACCTCAGCAGAAATAAAACGAAGAATCCACTCTCGCCAATCGCTGTTCCTTGGACTAAGAAGTCTAGTAAAGCCTATTCCGAGAAACTAAGGAGACTTTACATATATAAGACCTTGATCATTCCTGTCGTACTTTATGCCGCTGAGGCATGGACTCTATAGAAAGCAGATGAAGATATTGTCAGTCGTTTCGAGAGAAAAATCCTTCGAAAAATATCCGGTCCCGTTTGCGTTGATTGGCTTTGGAGGAGGAGATTCAACGACGAACTACACGAGCTGTACAGCGGCATCGACTTAGTCAGAAAACTGCGCATCAGTTGCTTGATGATGGCTAGGACATATAGAGCGAACAGGGTAATAATGCTCCGGGCTGCAGGGTTTTCGAATTCAACCAAGAGGAACAACGTAGTATAGAAAGTCCTTTCGTTTGATAGAACCGCTGAGGGAACCTCAACTGACTTGGATTGCGCAATTGAAGTCTCCAGTAACCGGGTTAACTGGAGAGACTTGTTAGATGAGGCCCAAGTTCATTTCGAACGGTAGCGCTACCTAAGTAAGAAAGTATCTTTAGTAGCGAACTAACAGATGTACTTAAAATTGCGGAAGTCATACCTGTTTTCAAGAAAGGTGACAACAAAGTGGATCGTATGTAACTATGGGTCCATCTCTCTCCTTTTTATTTTTTGTAAAGGTTCTCGAAAAACTTATGGAAAAGAGCATTGTCTCATATTTCGAATCCATTTCTTTCTTAAGCCACAGCCAGTATGGATCCAGAGCTGGTAGATGCCCTCCTACGGCTTTGCGACAAGATATAGGATACCATTAACAGCAAGAAGTTAACAGCTGCTCTCTTTGTTGAGAAGACAAACTATTTTGATACTGTTAATCATAACCTTAGTACCCTTGAAATATTTTGACACAGGAATGTCAAACTTAGGGGGGAAGAAAAAGAGCTACCGATGTACGTTGGTCCTAAATGTTTGCAAGTTACAATGACCAGAAAATAGAGTGCTCGGCAGGGCATTCCATACCGAATGGTACGGCTTAGGAAAGAATCACGATTTTTCAGAGTGCATCCGAAAGTGGGCCAGAGGGTGTACTGATGAGTATTCATATGGTGATGGGTGTTACGATTGAAAATTTGAAGGGACGGGATGTTACTGGCAATTTCATTTATAGCACTGGTGGTGAAAATAGGTGTAGAGCAAGGTAAGGCAGGAGAAATTATGTCAGTGTTCAAGCGTTTTAATATCGGAATTTTCGTACGCTGCCATTCCCGTCCAACAGCCGACGACCAGAGTCCTTAGTTCCAAGTTCTAGTTCCAGTTATTAAGGCATCAGTTTGAAAACCGATCGAGGTCTTCTTGAAGAAAGGGAGAAGAAATAGTTTTAAAAAAATTTTGTGTCGTTAGCGTAAAGGGTGAAGGTAGAGTATTTAATAACCATCCCAAGATCGTAGAATGTATATAAGGGGACCAAGATGGCTGCCTTGTGGGACCTCAGTAGAGGCCAGGAAAGAAATTGAAATGCCGGATCTAAACCGAATACTAAAATATCGGCCTACCAGATAAGAAGATATCCATTTTCATAAAAGAGCTTTAAAGCCGAGAGCAGATAATTTGAAGAGGGTCAATTGATGAGATATTTTATCAAAAGCTTTAGTAAAACCGGTTGCAATAACATCGATTTCTTTGCCATTTCCTAAGGCTGGGAGAGCAAAGGACCCGAATTCAACAAGGTTTGTAATAGTTGATCTGCTTTTTAGAAAATTAAAATAAAAGACTTGCACTTAAAGTTTATGGCTTCGTATTAAATGCTTTCAAAAAGTTTTGGGTATATGAGATCTGGTACGAAGGAGTTGTTGGCAAATCATTTTTTAAAAAAATGTACCAAAAAAGTTGGCGGTGGTAGGAGGATCATTTGAAGATTTGGTCTCGAAAGTGAGGGGGAAAGGGTAACCATCGGTCTTGCTTTTGCAATTGACATATTGAAAAAAGGACTTGGGGTCATTTATAAGATTGGTTTGCGCACTATTCACTTAGCGTTGATAGAGAGAGTTGTACAGTTCGATGAAGTGAGGATACCTTATAGTTTGAATAGTCGGAAGAACAGTTTACGGGATGCCCATACATCCATGGGAGCAAGGATACGCCTTGCCATCGCTCTCCGTCAATCCTTTGATATCAATTCGGAACTGTGTTGGAGGCACAAGTTCCACCCTTGATATGAGTCGAGGCCGATCTAAAACCTCTTACTGCTCTTAGGGTCGCAGCACCCAGTATTTATTTGCAACACTACAATGGGTCAAACCAACAGGAAGACCCTTCCCGCGATTTGGGTTTAAACAGCCACCATGACGCTCCCACAAGGGGGCCTACCTCAAAAAGTCAGGCCCGGACCAAAATCCGAGGGCTCTTGACTCCCATGGTACCGTGATTTAAGTTCTGGTAGGGACTACCGGTGGTCTTGCCGGCAGCAAGACCTATGACCGGCAAACCGTAGCCACCTTCGGAGGCGTCATCTGAAGATGTTTACGATAATACCAGTAATATGCTCTGCCCCCGCTTTTTATTAGACAACGTCATTGATGGGCGAAGCCTTGGTAATTGGGCTAGGACCCAGTTATTGCGATCAGCGCAAGACACCCAGACCCGCAATTATTACAGATTTTCGAACACTCCAAGCGGTCAACGTAAACTTGGACAATGACCTAGTTGCAGCCGAGGAACATCTATGGGATGTCTCAGGTAACAAAAAGAACATAAGAAGGTCACGGTCGAAGAAATGGAAATGAACTACTTCCGGAACAATTTTTCATGTGACTTCTTCAAGGTATCACTTGAGTAAATTGGGGAAAACTCACAAGATGGAGTTACGAGGATATCTTTCCCTAACTTTGTGCAACTAAATACTATCACTGGCAGGATTCAGGTGAATGAGGCCAAAACCAAGTATGCGCTTTCAACTTGAAAGGACGCGCAACAAGCATGAATCAGCCAGTTATTTATTGCGAACCAAGAGTAGTAAACCCCTTGTCAGGAATTACTAACGAGATGAGAAACATAGCTAAAATTGTTTAAAATTGCCGAAGATTCCATGATCCTTTTCAAGCCCGGATTCTTAGAGGTTTTTAGGTTCATTTTGTTCTGACTAGCTTTGAAGGAGGTAATTTAGCTACGAACTCCTTAAGTTGCAGAGTACGTATCAATATTTCATCAATCATCAATAACTCTTCTGCCCGAAGAGTCTAAGACTTAATAAGTGAAAGGCGTCGGCTGGGAAACCTATGATTCAAATTGAACAATTTGCGAACCCTAAAGAATGGAGCTGCAAAATGGAATTCAGTTCCCCCAGGCCCTTAAGCCTTAAAAAAAACTCCCAAAAATACAGGCATAAACGAACGATCTATTCAGATATCCCTCGTATCTTTTTCACAATGCGAACTCGAAGATCACACATGGAAACGACACATCAAAAAGCATCCAAGTGGGATCACTAGGGCAACCAGGATATTTACAAACTCCTACCTACCTGGAATACATTGCTAATGTCACGTAGATTGAATATGTAATGCGACTTGATCGCAGTTGGTAAAAATATCTGCAAAGCTTTATTGTGTAGCGCTAAAGTAGCTATCACAATGTGAGGCGACAGACGCGTTACGGACGCATTAAATTTTTGCTCGGCATTTGTAAAGTGCTGCACCAGTATGGATGAGTACATCGTACTTATGGAATCCGCACTGGGAAAGCTCACAGCAAAAACACAGAAATGCCTCTGGAGTCTGGGATTGATTGTGAAACTTCCCGATGTGGGATTCATGCAAGCAACATACTGGCAGTTGTGAATATCCTTTAGTGTTAATTTATTTCGATCATACCAATGGCCATAGTCCAGATGCTGTCTGATGAGAGTGTGCGGTTGCACTGTACCATAACAATCTACCTCTGGCATATTCATGTCATCGATGAAGTAGATTAGAGTTTTGTTTCCTGGTGGTCCGTAGTTTCGTCCTGCTTTCTTTTCTAGAGGTTTTTCGAGGATTTTCTGTAGCATTTCCGATGTAGTGTAGAAGTTGAATGGTATATTTGTAACGGCGTAGTTTTCCGATAACATTTGAAGCTTTTCATTGATAAGAACGGTTTTTCCACAGCCAGCCGTTCCGACCAACATCACGGGATTCTTCTTCTCCATTAAAAGTTCAAGGAAATACCGCACTCGAATGGATTCAGAAGTATGCACAAGGATGGCTTGAAGAGGTAAATCTGAGTCTAATTCGAATTTGGGAACTTTTTCCGTCCATGGAAGGAATTGCTTGGTTTCACTGTCAAGGAAGTAATCGAACACTGTTCCACCTAAAGGAATGCTCAAAATAGTTAGGAACGGTGAAAATCTTAAAACTTTCATGAGAAGGTGCACTTACCTGCAGGAAGTTTAACCGTTTTGAACTCATTCACCCACCATTTGCTGAATTCGATCCGATAATCGAGGGCCTGATCCTGGAACATAGCCGAACCGAATGCCCAGATACAGGCAAAAACAAAATAAAGCTCATGCCATTCTTTTGGACAGTCACCTGGTGTGTTCGAGGGCGTCAAGAAACAGTCCAATAAATGGCATAACATCTGTATGTGTGCCATTTCAGCGATGGGTGTTACCTTCTTAAAACGTGTTCGAATGGTTTCCAATGCAGCTGGAATGTACTTGTCGAAGAGCATTACTAAATTGGATTTTTCGGCAGGTATCTTCCGAGTCTCTACCCAACTTGTCACGTATCTGCAAGAACAACAAGAATTCAAAATTTATAAGTCCAAGTGTGTAACAAAAACTTACGGATTCCAGCCCAAATCTTGCGGGTTTATGTACAAAATTCCAGCTCTGGAGACAGTAGCTGGTGTGGCAGTCCGCAAATTAGATATTTCAAAGAGCAACCTCATAGATGGAGTTAGGGCGATTCGTTCATTGCTAGCTAGGGTTAGAACTTTGTTATCATCCATCACTGTGTTCAAACTCTCGATCCACATTGGGTCGATATCGCCATCCAAAACAATCCACCTAGGCTGATCGCCTATAATGTTTGCTTGATCCCGCATAAGGACTGATAAAAGTCCATCTTTCCATTCGCGTGTGGCAGGATTTATGATTCCAAAGAGTTCGTCATTAGTCACAGCCTTCGGATTGAGGTCATTGAAGATAGGCTTGCGCTTAATGTTCTGATAGGTTCGTAGGAGTGTCTTCCAAACTTGAGTTTTGCCTGTACCAGCATTGCCAACAATAAAGACCGAATGTCGAACTTCAAGTAGTTCTTCGAGTTGGACAACTTTAAGGATAAAATTATCCTCTGGTTGAAGAAGAAGATCTGAAGCAGCCTGTTTGACAGTTTTTTCAAAGTCCTGATCTCGTTTTCGAGGCACATCTAATGCTGGGAAGAGATCACCGATTAGGCCCATAAATACGGGAATATCATCTGTGACGACTTTGGGTATGTTAAAATCACGTAGAGCACGCATGAGCACCTCCTCTTCGGGACGTCCTGGATCGCCTCTCTGAAAGGGAAGTAAATTTAAACCATTGATATACATGAAATATACTCTAGCTTACCTTGAGCGAACCAGCAACCACTAAGACTGATTTTATAGCCCTTAGTCCCCAATCGTAGTGGTCCTGTTTTGATAGCAATTCCTTGCACAGTGTGTAGAGTGTGATGAATTTTCTTGCTAGCACTCTTGCATCTTGGAATCCTTCGGCGACTAACATGATTTCACAAATCAGCTCAAAATCAGGCACCACCATTGCACATGGCCGGAATAGCGCCTTGAGATTTTCGGGTAACTCTGTACGACCTGCATAACCAGGGTTCATGGTGATAAATATGCCCACTGTAGGGACGCAAGAAATGGTCTCTCCCATGAAATTAAACTTCTCTTTCTGATCACGAATGGCATCTTGGACCGACTTGACTTGTACGGCTACCACTGACAATACCTCCACAGTAATTCGATTGAATTCGTCAAAGCAACCCCAAGCACCGGTCTGTGCAAGTCCTTTGTATATGTTTCCACATGACTGATAGTCCATCTGCTCTGAGCAATTGAAGACGTATACCATTATTCCAAGAGCCCTTCCTAAATCCTTTGTGGTCTCAGTTTTACCTGTGCCCGCTGGCCCAGCTGGGCCTCCACCCATAACCAAGTGGAGACTCTGTGTCAAAGTTATGTAACAGCGATCGGTTAGAGGAGTGATCACTAATCGAGGGGTATTACCAAGGTACTCATGGCAATACTGGAACTCTGCATCACAGATATTCGCCAAGCACGCCTTTTCGTGATCATCGTAACGATGTCTTAGTTGTGATTGCCACATGAAGGCCGTACCGGAGTCGACTTTTGCCTGGATCATCTTACTAACGACGTCTCTAGAGTGAACATCGATGGTGCAGATCGTCATGATCTTCTGACGATCGCCCTTGGTGAGCTCACCGAGCAGCAAAGTAATCAACAGACTGAGCTGTGAGATCTGTTTCTTGTAGTAATCCTTAATGGCGTTATCGTAGCCTTCTTCTAGTCGACTAAAAGCAATGTTCACTTCGGTGGACCACCAGATTTGCGAGACGCATAGTGAAATCTGTGCTGGGTAATCAAACAGCCATTGCTCCCGTTGTTTTTCCTCATAGGCCACCACTGATTCAGTAACATAGTGACGTAATGAAGCACGCATTGCATCTTGAATTCGGTTGAGCCAAGCCTCAACGGGACCCTTTACATTTGCAATCTCACTGAATTCAACGTATTCACCATCTTTAGCGTGCATTCCCGACGCGGTGACAATTTCATTTGATTCGTTTCGGTTGAAGTTAAGTCTGGCTATAGAGTCGAAAAGCTTCGTCAAGTGCTTTGTCACCATGTCTGGTTGAATGCCATTACTCAGGACATCAAGTAAGTCTGCTGAAGACACAAAATAGAATCGAGGAAATGCCAATCGTTTCGTCTCTAAATACTCGGCCAAAGCCTTTTCGCAGAGCGTCAGTTCTTTCTGAAGGCTCTCCAGTCGTTCGATTAGACCATCTCGATTGGTCGATACTACCACATTCGATGTCATGGACATTTCACTCATCAGCACTCGAAACTCTGAGTCAATTCGATCGAATCTTTCTGAATCCACAGGCAACTGATTTCGGATATCCTCCGAACTCATGAATATACTCTCCAGATGTGTCCAAGTACGTTGTACCTCAAACCACACAGTTATGACTTGATCGGCGATCATCAGTTTATTCTGCCATGTAGACACCTCCTCCAAAAAGTGTGCAATATACTTCGAAGTGATCAGATTCTGTAAGCAAACTTGATTATCCTCCAGAGTCTCAATCAGCTCCTCAGAAGCCTTAAGTAGATTGCATCCAGTTCGAGGATGCAGCTCATGTTCAAATTCCATTGCAGACCAGGTAGTGTTGAGATCTCGCAAGATCTTCTCCATTGACATCTCCTTCACAGCCTTGTCGACTATGTTCTTCACTTCCTCCTCACACTCGTGTAGATTTAGTCCTAGAAGCTCAGCTAAAGTCGTCTCCTTGTCCATGATGAACTTCACCTGTATACGCCATCAGATACATTGACAGTCAGCATCTGATCAACTGACAGATCAATAAATTGAAACTACAATAACAACAGTGCAATCTACTTCACATGCAGATGAGTCACTACAAGATACGAGTACTTGCTGGCTAAGGCATTCCATTACTTACGGTTATCTCCTTTGGCAGAGCTGCTAGGTTCTGTAATGAAACGTATTTACAAAAACGAAACAAAAAATAGGGATTTGATGGGGAAAAAAGAGAAATAAACAATAAAGGAAAACAGGTCCGAAATTTACTGACAGTGACTGTACACAATGAGAGCGATCTGCACGGATGTTGGGAAATGATGGCATTTCCCTCCGCAAGATAAACTGTCCTTCTCAAGTGCAACAGGATGAGTATAGCTTTATATGTATGTACAGCAAGAGAGAGAGACAAATAGACTAAGATCTAGTGAGACAATAGAAAAGAATACGACCTTGGTGGATGTCATCAGTTGATTCCAATGGCGTTCACGAATTGCCGGGTTTTGGAGTTCACCCACAGCTCTTAGAGAGGTCAGCATGTTCTTCACCGTCGACTCGAGCATGATGAAAGTGTCCCAGGAACGCATTTCCTTGTCAAGTAAACGAATATCCTTGGCGAATTTTTTGCACTCAATGTCCATATTTTCGACGTCGACTTTGCGCCATGGCGTGGTTTTCCAATCCTCGATGCAGGTTTGCACGATATGCACGTAGTCCCAGAGTTGCTGGAATGGAAGGAGCAAACAAAATTGGATATGATGAAATTTAACACAGTTATGACATTGAAAATAAGGATTAAGCAATGCTTTCCGTCTTCGGGCGGCTGTGATGTCCAAAGTTAAATTTTCTGTACGAGACTGATACAAATGTTTACTACAATTTTGAACAGAAAATTCCAAGAGTATATTAAGAGGAAACGTCGTAGATCCTACCATTTGAGAGGGTGATGTAATGAAGCAGATGTCTTGAGCTTTTCGTATGTAAGCGAAAGGCTTGTTATTCTACTCCGACAAAGGAAAACAGGACATCTTTGATGGTACAACAACGAAGCATAACCTTCACGACAACATGACTGAAAACTTCAAGTCAATTAGCCTACACTTTTGCGAGATTATCACTACAGTTAGCTCATGGTTCCCTAACCTCAGGACCAGAAATTTAAAGATGAAATGTCTGAAATATTTAAGAGTTTTTACCAGGAAAAGAATTTAGGAGACAACCTCACCCGATCGCGTTTTGTTTGAGAAGAAAAATTTATTAGGCAAAATCATTTGACATTTGTTAGAAAAATGGCTATGTGCTTATATAATGACAGCACAGATGGAGTTGGTGTAAGATAGAAATAGTTCTACATAAAATGGTGAAATACAGACTTCAGTGAAACAATTATATAATGATTGAAAGATAGTGTGTAATGATTTCTACACATTCCGCCCGCTTCGACGTCTCAATTTGAGCGTTGAAAAATAACTGCTGCTTAACTTGACGAATTTTTCTCAGTAGCATCATTGAAAACTGGTAGCAAACAAAGTTTTGATATGAGACGCTTAAGTGTTGTTGACTGCGTCTTCACCTGGATATGTTGAAATAACTCGCGCCAGTGGCCATTTGCTTGGAGGATAACGTTCGTCAACCACAAGTACTAAAGCTCCTTCTTTGATATTTTCTGATGATTTATGCCACTTATCAATATCTTGCAAGCGTTGAAGGTACTCGTGAGACCATCTCTGCCAGAATCTTTCTAGCATTTGGCGAAGTTGCTGATAACGCGAAAGTCTTGATGTGGGTAACTGGATTAAAGATGGTTCAGGAACTGTTGTTAAAGCATCTCCAACAATGAAGTGGCCTGGGGTGAGAGCTTCCAGATCACTTGGGTCTTCCGAGAGAGGGCAAATGGGACGAGAGTTCAGAACAGATTCCACTTGTATCAGGAACGTGGAAAATTCCTCGTATGTGAGAACAGCAACTCCTATCACTCTCTTGATGTGGAACTTGGTTGACTTAACAGCTGCCTCCCATTTACCTCCAAAGTGAGGAGCTGCGGGAGGGTTGAATGACCACTTCGTGCCATCATTGGCTAGTAGATCTACTAAAGATTTCATGTTATTAGAGGCAGAATTGAACAACTTACGCAGCTCTGCATCAGCGCCAACAAAATTGGTCCCACAATCACTTTTCAAAGTCGAACAAATTCCCCGTCGGCCTGTGAAGCGCTTGAAGGCCGCAAGAAATCCGTCTGTAGAGTAATCCGTGACAAGTTCGAGGTAAACTGCAGATGTAGAGAAGCATACAAACACAACTAGATATCCCTTATACCTTTTAGCTCCTCGCCCTTTCCAGGTTTTTAGTGTGAAGGGGCCTGCATAGTCCACACCTGAATGTAAAAATGGACGTGAAGGAATCGTTCGATTGATAGGAAGCTGGCCCATAAGTTGACTCGGTGTTGAAACTCGATAGCGTGCGCAAACAACACAGCGATTAATGAAACTACGAACTGTATTGCGACCTCCTATAATCCAGTAGCTCCGTCTAAGCGTGGCCAGCATTAATTGAACTCCACCATGCAGTGTAGACTTATGTTTATGGTCCAGAATCAGCTTCGTTAGGTTTGACTCACGTAGAAGGATTATTGGATGCTTCGTGTCCGGATCGATTTGGGCGTTCCGAAGCCGCCCGCCAATTCGAAGAATTCCATAACAGTCAATAAATGAGGTAAGACGATAAATTGGGCTGCTGCGATGAATGGACTGTAAGCTAGACAAATTTATAATTTCTGATGAAAAACTCTCGATCTGTACGTATTTGATCCAAAACACCTTAGCTTCATCTAGTTCCTCGGGCTTCAACCATCGACTGAATTTTGTGATTTTTGGTGGGACATTTCCATCAGATTTCGCTTTTTGTTTGAGGGTTTTCGAGAACGGTATTAGCTGCCTACACCAGGCAGTTATGCGTAATAGTCGTATCAGCGATGAGTATTTGTTTATGAGATCCCAGGAAGTATTGGATTTTTGCCTCGTAGTGAAAGCTACTATTGGCTGACGTTCCTCCAGATCAGTGCTAGTATCCAAATTAAGACACAGAGATGGCCAAAGACTTGAGTCGAGTTGCAGCCAACTGGGCCCGAACCACCAAAGTGATTTCTCAGATAGCTGACGTGGTGACAAACCCCTCGACGCATGATCAGCTGGGTTGTTCTCTCCTGGTATATGATGCCAATGCGCCTCAGGAAGAATTTCTTGTATTTGAGAGACACGGTTGCGTACAAAATCTTTCCACCTAGTTGGTTGGCCTTGAATCCAAAACAAGGCGGTACTGGAATCAGTCCAGAGATGAATGTCTGATACCTCAAGATTCAAGACTTTCCGAATATAATTGACGTGGCGTGTAAGAAGCAAAGCCGCTGAAGGTTCCAAACGAGGCGTTGTAAAACGAACATTTCTAGGTGAATTACTTGATTTGTTGGTTTTTTGAATAGGAGCCACTTTGGTCTTCGAGGCTAAAATAGTGATTTGAATATTGTCTATATCTCGGGCAACACGAAGATAGATGACTGCACCTAGAGCCGAATGAGAGGCGTCCGCAAAGCCATGAATCTCAACAGATGAATATGATGAAGTTAATCCAAGCCATCTTGGTACGCTGATTAAATGAAGATCTTGAAGCTCATGAATGTAGTTTTTCCAGCGCAGCTCAAGGTTTAGAGGAATAGCTTCATCCCAGCTTAGATTAGCTTCCCAAAGCTCCTGCATGAATATTTTTCCTCGAACAACCACTGGCGATAGCCATCCCAACGGATCGAACAGCTTCGCAATACGAGACAAAACATTTCTCTTGGTGTAGACATCTGGTTCATTGAATTGTTCAGAAGTGAATATAAATCGATCTTCAGCAGGTTGCCAGTTGAGTCCCAAAGTACGATGTATGGGACCACCTTTGATAGAATGCGTTTGGGATGATGTACAGGACGCACGTTCTTGAATAGGCACATCTTCTAAGAGACTTTCGTGGCTGGCTGCCCATTTTTGAAGTGGAAAACCACCCGCCTTGAAAAGATTTATTATTTGACTAATTTTGTGCTTACCCTTCAAGATGGATGAAGCTCCACTGTAGACATCATCGACGTAAGTGTTCTGCTCGATAACTTCCTTGGCCTCTGGATAAAGACGACCTTCGTCTGCTGCAAGTTGTCGAAGAACTCTGTTTGCGAGATACGGAGCTGGGCTGGTTCCGTACGTTACCGTTGTTAAGACGAATTCCACCAGATTTGAGTTTTCAAGCCACAAAATTCTCTGAAAGTCCCAATCATCGGGATGAACCAGAATTTGCCTAAACATTTTCGTGACGTCAGATGAGAAAGCAAATTGATTCATCCGCCATCGTGTTATAACGTCTGGAAAATCCACATGAAGATCCTCCGCTTCCATCGATGCTGTATGTGCTGCTAATTGTACTGAGCCAGAGAGTATCCAGCCTAAACTAGTTAGTTGAGCAATTGGCGCTTCCGATGGACCCTTCCGAAGCCCATTTTGGATGATTTGGCTATAGACTTCAACTCCTAGTATAAGATCAATTCGACCGGGCTGATGATATTCAGGATCCGCGAGTTGCAGACCCTTAAGATGAGGCCAGTTGTTGATGGCAACCGTTGTTGAAGGAAGATAGCTAGTTAGTTTTGGCAAGATAAATGCGTCAAAAACAGTTTTGTATTCATTCACACATGATTGAATATCCAGGGTAACTTTTCCATTTGCTCTGCGTGAAGATAATGTGTCTGCTCCTATACCAGCTATAGACAACGATGTGTGAACACGTGGCAATCGAAGAATTTGACTAAGCTTTTCCGATATCAAATTTATTTCAGACCCTTGGTCAAGAAAAGCTCTAACCACGTGACGTGCTCCATTGCACGATTTGATTTTAACTAAAGCTGTTGCTAGGAGTATTCCACTTATTGGAGATTTATAGATGTAAGTGGCGTTTACTGATGCAGTAGATAAAGATGGTCCAATCGATACTGATTCTCTTGTAGAGCTGTTCTGTGCCAAGATGGTAGATTGTTGATTGGAAGCATTCCCACCTGGGTGAATTGAAGTGTGATGACGACAAGAATAGATGTTACACCTCTTCTTTGAATAGCATCTGCTGATTAAGTGCGGTCCAAGACAATTAAAGCATAGTCTTTTTTGTGTGACAAACTGATGACGCTCTTCAAAACTTTTCGAGAGATAACTTGGGCAAGTTGAGATAAAATGATTCCCGTTACAAAGAGAACACGATTGGGAAGAGTTCCGTACAGCAACATGATGAGATCTGGCTTTAGATAACTGATTCTTGACTGTTGATGATGGTTTTCTGATATCTTGCTGTTTCGGATTCACCCGTTCGAAGGCCTGAAGTGAACGAATGCGTGTTTGAAGGAATTCTTTAAATTCTTTCCAAGTAGAAGTTTCTGTTTTGGGACCTAGATGTTTTTCCCATTCTTTTATAGACGCAGAATCCAATTTACGAGAAACTAAAAATACTAAAAGCTCGTCCCACTGATCGACTTTGCTACCAAGGCCTTCTAAAGAACCTACTGCTTGATTAATTGTGTTGAGCAAAGAATCAAGATGTTCAGCTGATTCTTGGGTGACGGATTTTGCAGAAAACAGTCAGTTAGAAGCCGCTTGTTGTCATAATGCTCCAGAAGATCATCCCATGCTACCTTAAAGTTAGCTGCTGTTAGAGGCGTCGTGTGCAAACGAGAAGCTGCTTTGCCACCAGCGAGACATGCTTTTAGATATTGTAATTTTTCGACGCACGTCAAGGAAGTATGAGCTCCGATTTGCGATGTAAAAGCGTCTTTGAATGGAGCCCAATCTGAAAACTCTCCACTAAAGATGGGAAGATCCATTACTGGCAAGCGAACATGTGTAGTTAACGAAGATGATTCTCGAACAATAGAGTAATCGGACAATGCTTTGCCATCCATGGAAGATTTTGGTTTGATTTGTTCTAGCAAAATCGCCATCTGCTCCATAGCATCGAGATAATTTTCTTCACATTCCATGAAGGCTTTTCCCTTGAAATATGGATCCTCGTCATACTCTGCTTTCTGTTCACTCTTGACTGATGCTCGTAGTATTCCCAATGAATTATGGTTATTCTTGTAGTCTTTCCAATTATTAGAAAGAGCTTTAATGCGGGATTCTATTCGATGACTGGTGATATTTGAGCTGGATTTAAGTTTAGCAAACGAGTTCGAGATTAAATCAGAAAGCTCGCCTTGCTGCTCTAGTAAATGTTGAATTTGATTAGCCTTAGACATGGTAGATTTATATTCCAATATATTCGGCTTGAAAAGGACCAGAAATGTTCGGCGCATGTGCTGGGATGAAGGTATTCCTCTAAACCTTGAGCTGCGCTGGAAAAACTACATTCATGAGCTTCAAGATCTTCATTTAATCAGCGTACCAAGATGGCTTGGATTAACTTCATCATATTCATCTGTTGAGATTCATGGCTTTGCGGACGCCTCTCATTCGGCTCTAGGTGCAGTCATCTATCTTCGTGTTGCCCGAGATATAGACAATATTCAAATCACTATTTTAGCCTCGAAGACCAAAGTGGCTCCTATTCAAAAAACCAACAAATCAAGTAATTCACCTAGAAATGTTCGTTTTACAACGCCTCGTTTGGAACCTTCAGCGGCTTTGCTTCTTACACGCCACGTCAATTATATTCGGAAAGTCTTGAATCTTGAGGTATCAGACATTCATCTCTGGACTGATTCCAGTACCGCCTTGTTTTGGATTCAAGGCCAACCAACTAGGTGGAAAGATTTTGTACGCAACCGTGTCTCTCAAATACAAGAAATTCTTCCTGAGGCGCATTGGCATCATATACCAGGAGAGAACAACCCAGCTGATCATGCGTCGAGGGGTTTGTCACCACGTCAGCTATCTGAGAAATCACTTTGGTGGTTCGGGCCCAGTTGGCTGCAACTCGACTCAAGTCTTTGGCCATCTCTGTGTCTTAATTTGGATACTAGCACTGATCTGGAGGAACGTCAGCCAATAGCAGCTTTCACTACGAGGCAAAAATCCAATACTTCCTGGGATCTCATAAACAAATACTCATCGCTGATACGACTATTACGCATAACTGCCTGGTGTAGGCGGCTAATACCGCCTCGAAAACTCTCAAACAAAACGTGATCGGGTGAGGTTGTCTCCTAAATTCTTTTCCTGGTAAAAACTCTTAAATATTTCAGACATTTCATCTTTACATTTCTATTTGAAAAAGAATATGGCGGTCACGATATTATAAACAGTCAACCGTATTGACCATATAGCGATCAACACAAGGCAATTTTGTATGAACATAACGAGCGGCTAATGTAGAGATTTGGACCACTACCTAGTAGGATCAATGGATGGCATTGGATGGCAACAATCGCAATGAACCGCCAGAACCTTTGCTGCTCGCGTATTTTTCAACCTCTCTTCTCGACGTCGGGTTTCTGGCGAAGGGTTTCAGTGATTGGATAGTCTGGATTGATTTCCAAGTGCTTCTTGTCAGCCATGTATGGGTCACTCAGAGGTTATGCTTTCATACTGTGATGTAACGATACAGCAGGGTGACTCAACCAAACAATTCCAGGCCACGATCTTTCGGATTTTGCTGTCCGATATTGATTTCATCATTTTGCAGAGGTTTTTGAATTTTACTTTGTCCTCTTCGCGCTTTTTCTTTTCTTCGTCATCTTCTGGCAATTCAAAGGCTTTCTTGGTGACAGACACCAATTTCTTGCTTTTATATTCCTTGAGGTGTTGGATGACGTATTCATCGATTGGTTTAGTCATATATGTAAACGACCTTGAAGTAACATTTCTTGATAATTACTAACTCACTGGTGATGAAGTAGATTTGTTTCAGGTTCTCCTTCATATGACTAACATAATCGACCAAGGAGCAAGCTTCTTTTCCTGAGGCAGAAGTATGTTACAACAAAAAATCGGAGAGCTTATGCCTGCTGTTGTTGTCCTCTTGGACACGCAGTTTCAAGTTCTTGCTGAAATGCTCGTAGAGCTTCTTATAATTATCCCTGTCCTCAGTCAATTCCTCGAACAATTCAAAGCATTTCTTGACCAATTTCTGGTGAATAACCTTGAATACTTTGTTTTATAGCAACATTTCTCGAGGCAAATCTTCGGAACCGGCGACACTCTTCATGAAGTTCAGGTAAGATGGAATAAGATCCTTGCAATTGTCCATGATGAACACACGACGGATGTACAATTTGATATTGCACTTCTTCTTTTGACTATCGAAGGGATCAGATGGCACACGACGGCGCGCGAACAACAAAGAACCAAATTCCTATTGATCTTCAACGGAGAAATGCTTGACAGCCAAATGATCCTCCCAGTCGTTGGTAAAGATTTGTAAAACTCGCCATATTCCTCATGGGAGACATCACCGGGATTTCTAGACCAAATTGGCTTCGTCTCCGGTGTACTAGATTTCGACAGTTTTCTTCTTGTTGTCCTTATCCTTGCGGGCATCTTTATCCTCACCTACATCTTGAAGTTTTGGTTTGTCTTCATTGCACACACTGATACATGTATTTTCTGGTAGTGGAGTATTAGCTGAACCCTTGATTGATCTACTCGTATGCATTAGAAATTGCGTTAAAGTGTCCGCTACTACCAGCAATCAAATCTATGTTCGTCCCATGGATCCGCCAATTTTAGCCCTTGAGTGACCACTGGTTAGGTGCAAATTGTAGTAGTCTTGATATTATAGCTGGCACTAGTAGAGCTTCTACTTCCAAGTTGATCTTCTCGTCGTGAATCGATTCAAGGGTAAGGTGACATGTTGCTATGGATTGTGTAGCATGACCACTGATACCATTGATTTTTGACTCATACTAAACCAGCAGTACCCATATTTGACGCGTTAACTTCTCTGTCACGAAGCAAAATTGAGACCCTGATCAATCAGAGCTCGTATATGTAAGTTTAGCTTGTCCTCCAACACATATGCTCACCATGGCTGTGGCGAGCAGTTCCATCCTTGTGATCCATATGACATGTTGTGGTGACTCGTTATTAGTGTTTCTTCCCTAATTCTTCCGTCTGCCACCAAGACGGCTGCATTTTCACTTCGAGGGAGATGAAGCAAAGAATTATGCTGTTACGTGTATATTTTACAACTCCTCTGTGTCAAATACTTTCTTGCCGAATGCGCGTCTTGCAAATAGTCGAAATACAGCTTCGACTTCTGGGCCACATCCATTCGGTTTTTCCGCTTCATACTTAAGAACCTTTTGCAGTTGAACAATTGATGAGATTCGCTGCATACAACGCATTTTGCCTGAGTGATTGTCGTCAAATGGTTTTTGTGGATGCTGTTTTCGATGGTTGGGGTTGGTGCTCACGGTTGAATTCATGACCGATGAAGTCCACTTAGCCTTGGAATTTCTGCTGACGTTCCTCTTGGCTGTTGGCATAATTTTCTGGATTCTGAGTCAACTTTTGGATATAATGACTGAATGACTAATGGATTCCAAGAGCTTACGTCAACTCATAAGTTGTTTAAGGCGTACAGGGTTTGTTTTGGCGTACCCATATGATGGTTCTTCAGGCGAATGTACTTTTATTACGAACTAGTTTCAAGGTCAAGCTGCTGGATTTTGAAACCTTTTTGTCAATAATTCTAAAGGCGTTGCATAGTTGCTCGATGTTGGTGACAAGTGGTTGACAATACAATATTCGCTGCTTCTCCCTTTAGATTGCCTTTCAAATATTGAATGCGTTCGAATGATGGGACCATGGCCCTGACCTCGGCAAAAACCCACATAAGACGTCGATCTTTTTATAGTAACACTTCAACGAGGGAGCAACGGAGGAGCAACAGTGGTGTGCAGGCAGACGGTCAACATATTCAAGCACACCCCTACGACGTACCAGTTGTAAAAGCAAGTTCGATGGGTGAATTGACTACGACCCCCAGCTAGCACCCCACCGATGGAGCACCGAAGGAGCAGCAGAGGCATGTAAGCGGATGGCGAAGAAATAAGATAGGCTTCATCGAGGGAACAAAGAAATAAACAAATAATAACACCAATAAACATACAAACAACAACAATCAACAACAACTAGAAATAACAAAATATGAAACCGGCCAGAGCCCAGAGGGCTGTAAGTCCCACAAACAAAAGATTAATTATAAGGAGTGACACGCTATTGATCAGTCCCCATTCCCCCAAATCTGAACGCCGATCCACTGGAGTATTTACAAATCGCGGTAAAAATTTTCACAGGCACAGTACTTGGCTTTTGTTAGGGGCGGCGATCCAGTGGATGGCTGAATCGCTATAACTTTCGCCCCGACACCTTTCGATTTTTCGATCGGGTATCCTTTCTCCTTCCCGTTTGTTTCGTTTACAACAACAGGACGTCACAGCCGTATTCATATAAGAGCGCTGGATCAATAAGGGCAACTAGATCCAGGGACCTAGGCTGAAGAATTACGCATCGTTCTATAAGGCAGAAGGTAAGATCAGGACTTGCATCCTAATTA
Source organism: Volucella zonaria (assembly GCA_963966105.1). NCBI lineage: Eukaryota > Metazoa > Arthropoda > Insecta > Diptera > Syrphidae > Volucella > Volucella zonaria. The sequence goes on from OZ014530.1 coordinate 59,394,154, forward strand.
AAGACCAAGTACAGGTATTTATTTTGAATAATTATTGCTCAGGTGGCCGGCAACATACGAAAACGAGTGTGGCAAACCATGACGTAAACGCCCATTATACACAATAGGGAAGCGGTGATATTAACCCAAGAGGTGAGTGTTTGTATGATATCATTATATCTTCCTCAATATTTGCAATAGAGGGAATTCACCCACTTTTGTGGAAAAAAATAGGCAGGAGGTGCTAGATATACAGAAGGGTTAGAAATATGGGAATGGGGAGTAGTCGACGAAGCGCGGATGTCGGATCATCGATGGATACGCTTCCAGGTGAACTTTCAGAACAGGGTACGTATTGTGGTTTTCAAAAAAAAACCTACGAAGACTGATTGGGTCAAGTATACAGAAGTGGTAAATATACACTTGGATACCCAATCAATCACATGCGAAAATATTGTTAACTTAGATAGGACGGGAGAAAATATTAGTAAGGCACTAACAATGGCGTGAAATAGAGAAATTAGTTTAACAAAGTAAGAGGTTAGGAAACTTTATAATAGGGCGAAGCTATTCAGAAGTGACTGTACATGGAATGAGAACTACAAATGTAAAAAACAATTGAAGTACCTAGTTAGAAAGTAAAAAAGTCCTTCGTGGCACAAGTACTGCAAATCTATCGCGGTAGCAGACGAGGCTTCGAGGTTACGCAATATGCTTTCAAAGGAAGCGAGCGTCTTTAGCTACCTCAAAAAAAAATACGAAATTTGAGCTAAAAGTAGCCAAGAGGTTCTGGTAACGTTGGTGGAAATCCATGTTCCTGGATCTACATTATCAGATGACTTTGGCGTTCTAGGGCACATTGAGAAGTGAGAACATTAATCTCTCTCTCTCCGAAGAGGGAATAGGTGTTCTTATTAATAGGAAAAAATTACGGTGCAAACTTCAGACCTTTAATCCGTACAAATCTCCCGGTCCAGATGGTATTCTACCGATTATGGTACAGAAAGCACCGGAGGTAGCAATCCAAAAAATTATGGAAATTCTCAGACACAGTCTAAAAATAGGGAACATACCAATAGCTTGGAAGGAAGTTAAGGCGGTTTTTATACCAAAAGCTGGCAAGCAGGGGCACATAACAGCAAAAGTTTTCGGACCAATAAGTCTGTCATCATTTATGCCTAAAACCATAGAGCGATTATTGGAGATTCATATTAGGAACAGATGCAGTAATGGCTTTTTGATTGAGCAGCAGCATGCATATATGAAAGGCAAATCTGAAGAAACCACCCTGCGCGAGGGGGTCTGGAAAAGAGTCTTCATTTCGATAAGTTTGACATGGCGGCCTTCCTCCAACAATAACATGGAGTGCAGCGCCATTAAAAGTGCTCTAGTAGACGCTAATATTGTACAGGGCATTAAGGAACGGGTTTGCAACATGAACTGTTCTATTGGACAAAGCTCAGTTAGAATGTCTGTAACCAAGGGAAACCCTCAAGGGTGAGTCATGTCGCCACTCCTGGGGGTGCTGGTTATCCATAACATCCTTAAAAAACTCAGTACAATGGGTGCCACGGCGAACGCAAATGACGCGGTCATAATAGTGCAGGAAAAATACTTAAATATTTTAAGCGAGATTATGGAGGTTGCCCTGAAGATGATCAGCACTTGAGCAAAAAGCTGTGGTCTCAATACCAACCCTTTCAACACCGAACTTGTTCTTTTTACTTGGAACTACAACTCGGTTACTTCAAGAGCAGTAGTTCTGGACACGACACGGTCCTAGCGGAGCTACTGCCAAGCAATCCAATTCAAACGGATGGAATTCCTTCCCTGGTCGACTTTGATATTCAGTGTGATATAATATATCCGGTGAGGGAGGTTTGGCAAAAAAAATGCAATAACCAGGCAAATGAAATTGTAATTTTCACAGACGGTTCGAAAACAGAGGAAGGAACAGATTCTGGTATTTTCTCAGAGCACCCAGAACTAAGACTACCGGACGCAAGCAGTGTCTTTCAATCAGAGGTTCTGGCGGTCCTCAGGGCAGCTGAGCTAATGCAGATGAGATTGGTATCCGAAAGAGATGCCGCTATCTACATCGATAGCCAGGCCGCATTCAAGGCAATGGAATCGACCATCATCAATTCTGATACAGTCAGGAGCTGTCACACAGTGCTCAAAGCACTACGCAGTCAGAGCCGGGTGAGACTGTGCTGGATGCCAGAACACTGCGGTATAAAGGTAAATGAACAAGCGGATGAGCTTGCAAGAAGAGGAGAGCTACTCGATAATAGTAAGGGTGCTAACATCAAATCACCCCTGATAGCAAGGGGCACTGTCGGGAAAAAAATCTTAAAGACTGCCGACCTAAGGTGGTCAAGTCTTGAAGGACACAGGATATCCAAGGCTCTGTGGCCACTTTTTGATGGTAAAAGACTTATGGAGTCAATAAAATTGAAAAAAACTTTGTACAATAATAGGAATCCTGACAGGACACTATCTCCTGCGGAAACACGCAGATAGACTGTTGAGGACACAACACACATACTGTGTGAATGCGAGGCAATATCGCGTAGTTGAAGAAAATTTTAAGGGAAATATTGTACAATACTTTTTCGACAACCTAGAGGAAATAGATGGCCCGAACTTCAATGGCTTTCTTGGCTTTTGCAAAGAAATTGGATGTTTTACCAGGGATATTGCTTAGGATTTTGCCATTTGAAGGTAAATTCAACTCGTTCCACAGGGATCGCGATGGGCCCATTTTGGTGCCTAGTGTTTGTGTGATGGCATATCTATCACACCCCTGTTTTAACCTAACCTAACATAAGACTTGGACGAACATGGTCTTAAATAGACTCTACTTAGTTTTTCGGGATAGTGCCTTATTACTCAACTGCGTCCTTAGCTCAGAGAAAGAGACGAGGACTACCTCGAAATTATAGCTGTGGATTGTAACGCTTTGTCCAATTCGTCGATGATGATGGTACTTTTTTGTTGACAGCATGTACTTGGTTTTGCCCTCATTTGCCGCTAAACCAATTTTGGTAAGTCCATTTCAATACAGCGGTGACAGCCCGCTGTGTTCTCCCAATTACGTCGATATCGTTGGCTGTACAGGCTTTTGCAAGATTCTTCGCTTACGAGTTCCGTACAATTATTTCAGGTATGATGTTAAAGAAGTCACATGACAGCGCGTCACCTTGTCTAAAGCCTTTTTTGACATTAAGGTCTCGGTTAAGTCGTTATCAACATTGACGGAGAAGCGAGCGTTCTCAATCGTCATTCGGTACAGATGGACGAACTTGGCAGGGATGCCAAAACTAGACATGCCGCTATATAGTCACTATAAATGCTGTCACATCCGGCCTTAAAATAGATGAAAAGATGGCGGGTATCGATTTGGACTTCTTGAGTTTTTTTCAGTGTCAGCGGCAGTGTGAAGATTTGACCGATTACGGACTTTCCTGGTCTGAAACCGCACTGATAGGGGCCAGTGTTGTTGATGTAGGGTTTCGGACGTTCACGCAATATGGCAAATAAGATCAGGTATACGATATTGAGGAGACTTATGCCTTTTAGGTTGGCGCAGTTGAGGGGGTCTCCGTTTTTGGATCGGGCAAATGATACTGAGAATCCATTCAGCAGGCATACACCCTTATCACTAGATCTGAGAAATACGTTGGAGCATGATCTCCACAAAGTCATTTCCAGCGGATTTGAATACCACGGCCGATAGGCAATAGAGATTGCTATCCTTACAACGTTCTGGTGAAGTGGAGGGAAGTTTTGGCTCTCATCATTTAAGTTGAATGGTCTATTCTGTCTGACGACGGCATGTTGGGCCTTTTCGCCGTTATACAGACTGCAGAAAAAGTTTTTCCATATTCCTAGCACCGACTGTGATTACAAGGACCGACTGCTACATGGTTTCATTCTTTACCTCTACAGGTTTCTGTACGGATCTACTTGACTTGACATGTTATTCGTGCGATGTACCTGGAGTAAAACCACTCAATGTCTTCCATCCCGCACTTCTCTTGCTGTTTTTATATTTTTCTTCTGGAGAAGCCGATGTCCTTCACGTCTCTTCCGGTTGTACAGCTCATGAGCGGCTATCTTCCTTAATTGCAGCGCCGTTTTGTAGCCTTTTTGTTCAGCTGCATATGCTTTCCCGGCATTCTCCATCAAACCGGGGATATCTTGGTTATGGTCGGGTGGAACCGAGCACATCATTTACCGCGTTTCTCATGGCACCTTGTCAGCGTTGCCACTGGTCTTCGGTACTTGACACTAGCGTCATAGGAGTTGCTGAGAGATTTCGGGTTAAGCGTTCGGCGAAGATTCTGGCGGTCTTTTACGTTTGCAGCTTTTCTACAGTATATCTTCTGGTTGCCTGGAATGTTCGGAGGTCCAGAAGACTGGAGGCATGCCTTACGTCAATCGCAGTGTGATTAATTTCATTTATGGCACCATCGGTCTTTATTTTTTCGAAACTGAGGCCGGATCACAAGTTACTTTCAATAGGCACCGGTATAACGCGATGATTTGTTTCTAAATTTTCGTGACATTATTGCAGAAGAACTATGGTGCAGCAGGATGGTGCTATACTCCATACTATCAGCGAAAACACTTTATTGAAGACACGGTTTGGCAACAGAGTCATTCCAAGAAGTGGACCTGTAAATTGGCCACCAAGATCGTGCGGTTTGAGGTCATTGGATTATTTTTTGTAGGGCTACGTCAACACACTAGCTTATGCGGATAGACCAGCAACGATTGACGCTTTGGATCAAACATTTGTCGAGAAATCCACGATATACGCTCTCAATTGCTGGAAAACAGCTCAAAAATTGGACTCTTGGAATGAGCAATCATGGTAGATATGTGCCCAAAAATATTCCTAAATATTAAATGGCATAAAATAGTCTTGTAAATGAATTTAATAAATTGTCATTAAGTTAAGTTACTCGTGTTTTATTTAAACAAGAAAGTCTTACTCTGTTAATAAAACACCATTTATATGACTATTCTCAGACACATCCCTTATTACAGTGCCATGATTACGGCAGAACGGCGATGTTGTCCTAATATCTCTACGTACAAGAATTTGAGCCTACTTGGGCGGAAACCAAGCCTGAAGGCCATGCTTCAATCTTATCGAGTGAACCGGTTACATTCAACAGTACGGACTACGTACTACACCATAAGGTAGTGCGTTTTAGACCGAGATAGCCATTATGTTCGAGCAGAAGCGGCCAAATCAGCGACAATAAGGGATATTGCCCTTTTGAGGACATAACATCAAGTTCGAATGTGTTAAATTTCGAAATTTAGTGGGCCGATCGCGAGGCTCTTTAAAGAAAAATCGTCAATATGTTTATTAGGAAGCTGTCCACTTTTGCTCTAGAATCATTTTGGGAGAGTAGTGAGACCATAACAAGCTTCTGTTGATCAAACACTATGATGTGAAATTCCAGAAATCCCCGATCGCTTCTCTGCTTAAAAAACAAATAAGCAAACAATCGTATGAATCCTCTAAGAAGCAGCAGGAAACTGTGGCAGGCAATGGCTTTCAATATTTTCTAACAATATTCCCTTGTATACCTCCAGCATGTGCCTATGAGGGAGACAAATACTTACCTTTATATAAAAGAGTATACTGCGAAACCGAAACAATATGTGTTAATAGATATTGGAAACATTTGGTTTTACCTTTGACATCCTCAGTTCCTTGCGACACTGTTTCAGCACTTTAAACTCCGGAATGTTAACTTCGAACAAGCTTCCCGATTGTTGAATATCACGCATGACTTGCTCCAGCCGGAACATGTCGTTGTTGACCCGATTGGCCAGCTCATACGGTGATTCGCAGTCAAACTTGAAGAATTCGTATTGCTTGAAAACCTCCCGGAAAAAGACTATGTGTGCTTCAAAGGTGGTTATCTTGTTTCGTATGCTCACAACTTCAGTGGCTTGCAATGGCGACACTTGTTGCTTTACAGTGCTGGCAATTTTCTTAGTATTAGCCCACTGTTCGGGCAGTTCTTGTAGAAGTACATTTACTTCCTCCGGAATATCCATATCATAGTACTTCAAAAGTTGAATAGTCTCTTGCATCGGCTTGAACATTTCATCAGTATTTGTAGCTCTTTCCTTTACATGCATCAAGTATGCCATTATACTGACCAAACCATCGTAGTCGCCTTCTTTCACCGTCTGAAGTAGTCCTTCGTCTGCCTTGCGAATGAAATTACTCAAATCCATGAGACTGTTGGTGACACGATCGACCAAGTGCTCCTTGAACATATTGCCCCACTTGCAGACGGTGTTTAGCAAAGCCTGTCGGAAAGGTCTTACATCAACTTGAAACCAAGAATTGAAAATCTGAAAAGGCGAGATGGCTTCGATTTCCGTGAAGAGTGATTCGTAGTTGTCGATCTGTTCGCGGAAGGCCTCGATAGTTGGAGGACATACTTGAGGGGCATTAGCATCCTTAGCGATAATCAAGTCAACTTCGTCGGGGTCTAGCATTCGACCATATTCCAAAAAGGTGAGCATACATTCCTCGCGCTCATCGAGCCAGAGGTATGAATATCTTTCGAAGCGACGGCAGAATTCAGAGGCTTCCTCCATAACCTGGTCGACTCCATTTAGGATCTCTCGACGCATGTCAATAATGTCTTGATTCTGACTAACCAACTCTCCGTAGGAACGTCTATCACTCTTTTTAAGTCGTTCGATAAGTGTAGCCATCTTAAGAATATCTCGCATTAACTCTATGAGCATAGCATTGAAACCATGTGAGTCTTCAGGGTCCAACGCTGGCACGAATACCAGATTAGGCTCAACGAGTTCAAGTCGTGACTCAAATAATGGAGCGTAGTTGTTTTCTGTGTCCATATTTTCAGCCAAGTAGCCTACACTAACGCCAACGGTCTTCAGAATGTTCTCATAGACGATGTTGTCAACGAAGGACACGTAGTTCACCCACATTTCGTCATCTTGCCGATCAGTCATGTTGAATTGAACCATATTATCTTGGAGGAGCTCGTGAATTTGCTTGGAAGCAGCACGAATTTCTGCATACCGTTTGGTAGTACGATCTGGACGTTCTTCTAAACAAAGAACAGTGTCCTTCTTGGAATCCTTGCGTTCGAATAGAGGGGCTTTAGCCCAGGCAGACATTATCTGACGAATCTGTTGAAGGTTACCTTGAGTGTGATTCATTCGATTCTGGAGAGCGGCTACAGGTTCTCGTAATCTTTGTAGGTAATCAGTAATGTTCTCTGAGTTCCAAACCAATTCATCGACGCCCGTTTTAACAAGAGCGTCAATTTGTTCCACTTCCTTTTGGATTAACATCAACTCGACAGGTGTGCTTTTCGATTGAATGGTGTTGTACCAATCAATGGTCTTCTCTAGATTTAGGGTGTATGTTCGGAAGACTTCGCTTTTTTCTGAGAATTCTATGGCCATTTCTGGAATTCCATCGATTTCCATTTGCTTTAAATAGTGAACCTCCCGCAGTATGCAGAAGAGAGCCGGACTAAAGTTTAAGATCAGCATATTGTTGTCGGGATCTCGAGCGATGAGGGAGTTTTCTAGATTTTTCTCGATCTGCTCCGGAATCTTCTCGGTCCATTCTAGGAAAACTGATGACTTACAAACTGCCAGTTGTTCGATGAGTTTATTGTAGCGCTCAATGATAGCTAAGGATTCCTCTGTTGTTGTGATCCTGGAAAAACAAAAATTGTATTATGAAACGAAAGAAAGTTGATGAAATGTACGCTTACGGATGCTGTAAGGCTTGGAAACTCTTTACAGGCGGGGTGATTCTATTCTCGAGTTGTCCACACCATCGGATGAATGCAGATGTCGGTGGACAATTATAGTCTGGATAGAGGAAGACATTCTGCTCCTTTAGAGCAAGCTGAGTACTGAAAATCCCTTCGCAGACTGTCATTTCTTCATCCAGCATGCGAACGATCTCGGCGTATCTTTGGGTGAATTCTTCCTTGATTTTGGGGCGGTCAAGAACGCTTCCGACAATACTAATGAGCTGCAAATATATATAATGATCAGACGGATTATGGGAATATTTTATATTTTTAAGGTGTACCTTAAAAATACTCTCGAGGTTGTAACAATCGTCAAAGGCTTGACATAAAATTGCTGCCAGCTTCATGTCCAATTCTAAAATTCGGGCTTGGAAATTAGCAAAGTCGTAATCGAACTCATGATCATCAGGATCTAGAACGTCATATGTTTTCGAAGCAAATGCTGTGAAGTATTGATTAAACTCTACGTATACGGATATTATACGGGCACTGAGTTGGCGACCTCGTAATCCACCGATCTCGACCTTTTCCAGTTTAAGAAACTCAATAACTGTGAAGAAGAACCTGCAAAAGATAAAAATTTGGGGTTGTCATAGCAACATGCAAACTTAGAGAGTGGGTAAAAGTAAGGCCGGTGGACTATGTTCGATGTCATATAGCACCGATTTATGAGGAAGTTAAGGTGAGAAGGAATATTTTTCCCTGCTGTGAGTGTAGCTATCAGAATTTAAGTTTCGGATCTATAGCCAACCCAAGCATGCTCTTTTACATCACAACTATGATATCATCTTTATCTACTAACCTTCATTGACAAAGCCATCAGGAAACATATGCGTAAAGGTTACTTCATTTAAAGTATAGCGACGGCGAATTGCGCTATTGACTGTCCTACAGGGAAAGGAAAAGACAACTGCTACGAAAAGGATAGGGAGTCATTTCAATGGGCGAATGAAATTTTAGAACCAAACTAAGAATGTCTGGAATTCCGGAGAAGAAACGAGTACTTAAAACCGGTATCGAAAGGCTCCCAGAGAGGCAAGTTGCCCTATCGGGATGAAGCTCCTTTGAGTGCGGAACCCGGAAAATATCTAGAATATGACTACAACCGCATCTAGACCATTAAATAAAGAGCAAAGATTCATCTGATTGTTAGTACTTTGGATCATAGTTGAGAATTGGAGGATTTTGAACATCCTTGCGTAGTGCTCAATCGCAAATATTTTTGACAAGATGACACAATGAGACTGACGGCAAGCTGATAATCTGTAACGATTCCATCAGATGCTCGATCTCGGAAATAGCAGGATTATGGCTAACTGTATGGAGGGGTCTTTCACGGGAAAATATCCCTGGGCGATTAATATCGTAGCAAAGTATGTATGTCCTAGCACTGAGCGACTTCCCAAGCATTTCGTGGGTCAGTAAGGTTGACTAGTTAAGTGAATTCACAAATTTGTGTCACTACTTACCGTTTTGGAATAGCTTGAGCGACATTATCATCAGGAAAGAATTTCCAATTTTATATGGGCTGGGTAATCTCCAAGTACAGGTAGGTGAATAGGTAGGCGATTGCCACCAAGAATCGACTGCAAGGTGCTAAAATTTGCTAGCCAGGTCAAATATCATATCTTAATGTTATTTTAGACAAAAAAACTTACTGAGTACTTGTAAAACTAAAGGACCAAGGGACCTAGCCTAGTACATCCATTGGAGCTAAAAAAAAAATCGGGAAATCGAGCAGCTTAATGTGACTAGCTTCGTGTGGCCATACCTAGAGAGTTATGGGGTCATAGGTGTTACATTATGAAGGCCTACAGTCCATTCTTTTCCAGTAGGCGGTTCTGACTGTTCCGGCTACAAAGCGGACAGTTATCGCTCACATCACACAATATCTTCAAGCCAATAGAATTTAAAGAAGGGAACATTTAAATTACCTAAGATGGTGTTGCAGTCCAGGATGGAGCTGGGGGTCAACCAACAAGCGTCACCAGCCAGTTAGATCTTTAGCTAGCTGCCTCCAGTTTCACATGCTAAGTTGGTTGAGGTCTCCTTCCACTTGCGTGCGCTACCAGAGTCGCGGTCTTCCTCTACTGGGCTGTGGCTCGGAGGCGGATTCGAAGACTTTTCGCCCCAGATCATGGGAGTCAATCCGCTCTACATGACCCAGCCATCTCAGTCGTTGGACATTCACTCTTCTGGCTAAGCCGATGTGGATATACAGCCCTTGTAGTTCGTCGTTGTACCTCATTCTCCACTCACCATCAATGCACGGGACATAAAATCATCCGAAGAATTTTTCTCTCAAATCATCCAAGAGCACTCTCATCCATTTTGGATAAAGTTCATGCCTTATATAGTGCTTTGCTAGTCAGTTGCCTTCTTATCCCAAAGAAGTGGCGATTGGCAAGCGTTATTTTTAATTTGATCTCAGCGCTGTTGTGGTTGTCTGAATTGATAGCGCAGCCTATATAGACGAAAGCCTCAACTACCTCAAAGTTACAATATATCTATCGAGTATGATGTTCTGTCCAATACAGCTGTATTGGGTATCCTTTCTCTATGACAGCATATACGAGTACTACTTGGTCTTGACCTGATTCACCGGACTTTTGAAAGATTGTGACTCTGGTGTTAGCGCGTGACTATTGCACTATTCTGTCTAAGTAGAATGATGTTTAAGAAATGGGATGACAGCGCATCACCTTGTCTACATCCTTTTTTGACATCAAAGGTCTCGGTGAGTTGTTTACCGACCTTGATGGAGCAGCGTGCATTCTCAATTGTCATCCTTCACAAATGAACGAGTTTGGCAGGAATGCTGAAACTAGACATTTCTCTGTATATGTAGCTCGTTTCTATAAATCCTGTCATACGCAGTCTTAAAATCGATGAATAGGTGCTGTGCATCGATTTGGAGCTCATGGGCTTCTTCCGATATCTGACTTAGTGTGAATATTTGGTCGATGGTGAACTTTCCTGGCCTGAAGCCACACTGATAAAGACCAATCAGGTTGTTGACGAAAGATTTCAGGCGTTCACATAATACGGTAGATAGAATTTTGTAGGCGATGATAAGAAGACCAATGCCAACTTGTATTTGGCGCAGTTCAGAGGGTCTCCTTTTTTGAGGATTGGACAAAAAATCCATTCATCGGGCACACTTCCGTCCGTCCATATTTTACAGAGTTGGTGTATGCTGCTTATCAAGACATCACCTGCCGGCTTTAAAGAGCTCGGCAGTCAGGCCGTCTGATCCAGCAGGTTTATTGTACTTAAGCTTAGATATGGCTATTTTCACTTCATTCGGATCGGGTGGACGGAATAGTTGGCCAACATCTTATAGGCTCAACGCCAAAGGTCCATTCTGTACGATGGCGGTATTTGGTTCGTCATACTCGTAGCTTTTATACAGTCTACAGATATGTTCTTTCCAATTCCAGAGCATGGAAGAAGCATGTCTCAATTTCCTCGACCGCGCACTTCTCATGCTTCTTCTTTTCCCTCCTGACCAGTCGTTTCTCGTCTCTCCTCTTTTGCTCGCAGAGCTCGTGAGCAGCTCTAGTCAATCTACTCGTATGCAGCGCCGCTTTGTATGTACTTAGCTGAATGTGCTCGCCGGCACATGTTGTCATACCAGGGGTTTCGTTGTGGTGAACGAGTGAAACCCTGCACATCAGAGGCGAAATCTCTGATGGCTTTTTGGCAATGTTGCCACTGGTCTTCGATACTTGATGCTGGTGCCATAGGACCTCATAAGAGATCAAGGGAAACTCGATCGGAAAAATATTTGACGATCTCTTGCGATTGTCGCCGTCCCACGTCAAACTTCCTCACAGTATTAGCTTGCCTTTGCGATGTTCTGGATATCCGTACCTTGGCTACAACAAAGTAATTGTCCGAGTTGATGTTGAACCCTTGAAGCGTTGGGACATCCATAATACTGGAAGAGTGCCTTCCATCGATCGCAGTGTTGTCAATCTGGTTGCCAACTCTAAATGCTCCTTTATGAATATCGAGATGTGAGAACCGCGTGCTAGCTACGACAATGTTTTGTCCCACCGCAAAGCCGAATATCCTGAATCCATTATCGGAGGTGGTGTCGTGAAGGATATACTTTCCAACAGTACTACCAAAGATGCCCTGTTTTCCTAGCTTTGAATTAAAATCGCCGAGGACAATGTTAGTGTCATAGCCAGAGCATTGCTCGTAAGTCTTGTCCAAGAGCTCGTAGAAGTCTTCTTTGGTGTCGTCATCCTTTTCTCTTGTGGGGATGTGCGTGTATACAAAGCTAATGTTGGTGAATGTGGCCTTAATACGGATTATTACGAGGCGAAAACACTCGAAAATAGAATTTGCCCGATGCGTCTGCATTTACGTCCGCTCTTTCCAAGGTCATGGAAACCCTGATAAACCATCACCTCAGGAAATGCCTCGAAACACGAAAACATTTCAATGACCGGCAGTACGGACTTCGTAGTAACATGTGCACTGGTAACTTGATGGCATGTCTCACCGAAAAGTAGAATTAAAGCGTACATCAATCTGGCGAAAGCAAGATAGTTGCACTTGATATTTCTAGGGCATTTGACAAAGTTTGGCATTAAGCTTTTTTGTCAAAAATACGTGAATTTGAGAGAGATGAATCCCTTCTTCAATGCATTAGAAATTACCTTTCGGTACGTTCAATTCAAGTTGTTTTGGACGGTTTCATGTCTGATATTCACAAAATAAATGCTGATGTGCCCCAGGGCTCTGTTGTGTCTCTGACATTCTTTTTAGTCTTCATCGATGATGTCTTGTCTGCTGATTTTAATGCAATATATTCCTTTGCTGATGACCGTACTCTTTGCTTTTCATATTCCTTCCCGGACTCACGATCCTGCTCTTTGGCTGTAGAATAAGACCGGCAGCACATGCTACGCTCATCAAATTCTAATATTAACAGCATATCAATTGGGGAACCACTAACAGTGTCGAATTTAATGCTTCCAAAGCCCCAGCCATTATTCAATGGCACTTCCATCGTCGAAACCGAAAAGCTTTCCATTCTCGGTATGTGTGTCAATGACTACTTACTTTAGAATGACCATATATTTGATGTCGTCAAAAACGCTGCGAAATGTCTAGGTTACCTTAAACGATGTAAGAAATACTTTTCCCGCTCTGATCTGGCTTCAATATATAAGACATTTATCCGCCAAAATATGGATCATCATCGGAAGTCAGTTGCCCCAAAAACTTATTTGCACTTCATTGATGATGACAGTCAATTGATGCTCTTGAACACTTATCTTACCTTGTTCTATTGCAGTTTTCAAAACCAGCGCTCCAATGAAATTGGTAGTAGAATTCTGTCCCTTCAAACCTCCAATTATAGCACTCGTCTCTCCATGAATGGTCATAACTTTACCCCCAAGCCCACTCTCGGACTTTCTCTGAGAAATCGTGATTTTTTCCTAAGCCACACCACTCGCTTTTGGAATATCTTGCCGAACTTTTTATTTCCTAGTCATTGTAACTTGCAAACATTTAAGACCAACGTACATTGGTACGTTTTGAGCGTGGTCAAATTATAAAACAAAGTCCCCATTTTTGAAAGCAACTTCCCAAACTACTGGAGAACTACTCGTAGATGGTCAACGATGGCAGAGTTTACCTACATATATGAGCACACTGATGGCTAGAAAACGAACTAAGAGGCGTTCGAAAAACTCGCATTGAGTACCTCTTTCAACCTTCCAAACTGGTAAAGCGTATTTCAGGTGAAAATTTTGGCATGTGGAGAGGCTATTTTTTGACTGATGTGAAATGTAATATCCCCATTTGCACCCATAGCCAAGTAGCTATTAAGTCTGTGCAAACCGTTCCTTAGCTCACAATGTATTGGTCAAACAGCTTGTAATCCATATCTGCTGAGTAGTTGGATACCAAAATATTTAGGGAAACTGATGAACTTGATTTAGTACTGTGTACGACGAAAAACTCTCCAATATTCCATTGCTTACCACAGACGTCAGAAACATGTGGTCATATTACTGCACTCTTACCAAAGAGGTGGCTGAAAACACCTTAGGTTACCAACAACTCCAGAAAAGAAAGCAGTGGTATGACGATGAATGTGTGCAAAATAAGAAGGCAACAGTAGTGGTATACACGAAAACGCTGTGACGCGTCACTAGAGCAGCGTGGGATGAGTTTGGGTCCAGAAGAAGGGAGGAGAAAAGACTACTGCGGAAAAAGAAAAGAGCCTTTGCAGTCTCCCAGCTCACAGATATCGAAGATCGCTGGAGAATGAAAGAGTCGAGAAGCCTTTTTAAGATGGCTAAAAACCTAGCCAATGGCTTTAAAACGGGTCTCCAAGTACTTCGAAATTGCGAATGTAATCTCGTAACTGACCAACAGGGAATTGTGGATGTACAATATTTAAGCAACACTTCCAGCAGTTGCTTAATGGACATGACCAAGAGAGAGTGATAGGGCAAGACGAGAACATAGTCGAAGAATTAGTTCTCCCGCCCAGCTTAGAAGAAGTCTGCACAGCTTTACAAAACCTGAAGAACAACAATGCTATATAATGCTGTCGCCGAATTCGGGTTTCCGGGAAAATTGGAAAACTCGCGATGCGCCATGCAGGGTGGAAGTAGAATCTCTGAATTATACCAAACTGCACCGGATTTCGGCAAGGAGACGCGTTGTCGTGTGAATTCTTCAATTTAGTACTTGACCTGACTTGATAGTATGACGGGCAAAAGTCAACACGGAAGGTATTATTTTCTTCAAGTCCGTCCAGCTTCTGGGATACGCGGATGATATTGATATAATCGCATGTAATTGAAGCCTTTACGGCAATTGAAAAAGAGGCAAAACAAGTTGGTCGTAAAGTGAATGAGGCAAAAGCGAAATATAATATCCGCTGTCGGCTAAAAACCGTTGCGTCGCACATCAGCTGGGACAAAATGTCACCATCGACAGCTACAGCTCTGAAGTAGTCAAGGAATTCTCCTACCTCGGGACAAATGATAACTCCACAAACGACATCATGGTGGAGATTCGACGAAGAATAGGCCAGGGCAACCGCCACTACTTCGGTCTATTGAAACAAGTTGGGGCAAAACTCCTAACGCAAAGAGTCAAAAACGTTACGGAGCCGAAAGTTGGAGGATCAGTAAGATAGTGAATTTTGAAAGAAAAATCCTTTGTGGTCTTGTCTATGAGGAGGGCGTATGAAGAAAAAGACACAATCGCGAGCCCTATGAGCTGTATAAAGATGCGGAAGGCAAAAATCCGTCGACTTCATTGGATCGGCCACATTGAGCGGGTGGACGATAACGCTACAGCTAAGAGGGTCTTCAAATTCAAGCCACCAGGTTCTAGAAGAAAAGGAAGACCGAACCTCCGGTTTAAGGATCAGGCAATCGCGGATATAAGGCAGCTTGGTCTTTCAAACTGGAAGCAGCACTCCTTGGACCATAATGGATGGAAGTCTACAATTATTCAGGCTTTAACCATCTAAGGGTTGCCAGTCTGTTAAGTAAGATATCTGTCTATTACCAAAGAACATATGGGTGGCGTTTGCTATTTATTTACTCATATTCAAACTTGGTGCGATGGACAAAATCAGTGAAAAGTTATCAAGTGACACAACCTACAATTTATCAGACTGATCTGGCCTAAGTTTGATTCGAGAAATACAAAGCGGGTCCTTTAAGCGGGTGTCTTAGTGCCCATCGTAACAGGCTATTCCCAAACTACGAATTGTTCGATTAAAAGGAAAAAAAAGCTCATTTTGGTGGCGTTTTCTTTAGAAGTCTTGTAGAACTGTTTGAAACAAGTGCCAAGCTTTTTTGCTTAGATAAAATCACCAAATAATTTTTAGGACATCTGATCCAAGTAATAGATACTCTTGACGTTTTGTTCTTGTGAGGATATTGGGTTGCTGTGGTGTTAAAAAGACGATATGGCATCTGGCCTAAATAAACCTCTGCCATTGCACTCGAAATTTAGTCCAACTTTGGCACATTGAGTTCGCGGTACTGAACATTCCTGCATCTTGGCAGGAAGAAAGTTTTTCTAATAAAGTCAAATACTTAGGAGTCATCCTGGATACCAATTTTGGTATAAATACGTCGATGATTAGATGAATACTTTTGGATGTTTGGGCGGGATTGTCTATGGAGGAAGGAAAATATTTTTCTTTCATTTAAATGGCCCATTTCACTTACCACTGAATGGTTGTCAAGCGTTCGACAAATGCATTGAATCGCTTAAACACCGATTTCGGATGAAAAGCCCAAAGTATCGGTGGACGGTCTTCTTCTGTGAAATATTGCGCCAAATTCTCTCGGTAGTAATCGAAAAGCTCCTTAAAGAATTTCAAAATTTGAATTGAAAGTGTCAAACGTTGCATTGCTTCATCGATATCAGTGTGGAAGATCGATGAAGGATCCAAGAAGCGTTTTGCCTAGAAGAAAAACAAAATTCAGTTCACACAATGACGTCGTGTATTCCATCCAATATATGGTGTGTACTTGTTTACCTGATAAATGATTAAATTGCACATTTGCTTGAGTAGAACGGTTATCTTAGATGAATGGCAATAGTATCTGGAGTTGCCCCAGAGACAACACACAACGTGCATAAGTGGAATAAGAAGTGGTTTCGACTCGGAAAAGTCGATTTCCTCTAACGTGGCTAATTGCTTTTTCACTGGTGTTAAGAATAAAGTGATGTCCTTTGCTTCGGCTAAGGCTGGAATTTAAGAAAATGTATGTGCGAATCTCAGACTGAGGAATTTTTTAAAGGGACAATAATACAACTTACCTGTGACTACGTTTTTAAAGAGTTGTTGAAAGCTTGGAAAATATGCGCTTAATGAGAATTCTAGAATTAACGCCATCGACCGGATTCTCTCATTCCTCAGTTGGTCGAAGATGAAAGACAAGTTATTCAAGCGATTGTTCCAAAAAGTGATTTCTATTAAAAAAACAAAAAAGATTTAATAACTCGAGGTATAGGAAGGATACAGTTGTAAGTCTCTGTTTTTCTCATTTAAATTCATGCCTGTGGCAAAGTCCGCAAGGTCAATGCCGCTTCGCGGTGTCTTTTAGATACATAGCGATGGCTTAGGGAACTAACGATGAGGCTGTGTCAAGCTTGCCCAAATCGCCCAGCTTTAACAAGCGAATCGCAACGTTGGTCTATGTACGAAAAATATAAAGGAAAAATGACAGCGACGGAAACTACAGATGGGGGTCTTTCAATCCTCTTCCCAGACCCATCAACCAAGAAAATCAAATACTCAAGCTCTTAAGGGCACTAGCAAACGGATTTAAAAATCACCTAGGAGTGATATTCATATTTTTCTATTCATCTTTTTTTGAAATAATTTAAATTAGTTAACGACTGCTTTGGGAAGTTATTACTATTAACAGAGATAAACATTTCTTAAACAAAAATTAAAATGATATAAGTGCCGGGATTTAGTTTTGAAATCCTGTACAGTAAGCCTCGAGTTGTAGAGGCTTCTTTAGACGGCTCCTGAAACCAAAGGATGCCCCCCACCCTCCTTGCAAACCACTCCTTTTTCCCCAGGGCTTGGCCAAGGTGCCCGACCCGAGCCGAAGATCAACCTGGCTGAGGGCCCAGCATCTCCATAAATAGCGAACGGAGTATCCGGATACCAGGCGACCTCCGGATTAGCTAGCCTTATCTGTATGCAGCGGATCTCTGTACACATGGACCATCCTTTCTCCCCTACTCGTGCGGCCACATTATGGATAAAATCGAGGCCAGTACCGACTACCGCCGAGGATCTTGCGTTGTCGAGAGGAAGTAAAATTGTGGCAGGCCATGCTGTATCTTCTAAAGGCAAGCGTAACGAGCCTAAAAAGAAATCTTCAATGAGTGTTAAGACTGTGGCAACCCATGGTCCTATAACTTCCTCCACCCCTAGCAGCAGCAAGTTTGTGCAGGCCATGAACTTGTCGCTGCTACTAAAGCTCATCCCCCTCAGCCGCATCGGCAAACTCCATCTAAGGCGCTCTACCTAAGACTCCGAAATGCTTTACGCATCATTAAAACCTTCGGATCCACTCCGGAGGTTGACAGAAGTGCGAATATAAAGAGCAAGATAGAGTGGGCTGACAACATCCTAAAAGACGGATTACCCACTGCTTGCACTGCTCCCAACACACCAAAAGACTCTTTCAAGCGGCAGAGGTCGTTGGAGGAAACTGTGTCGGTTCCCAAGAGGCCCAAGACTTACAACATCAAAACCCCTGGGCCATCCAACAGCACATCTTTGAGGTGTTTCAGCGAAGTACAGAAGGACGAAATAATGATCTCTGTAATCGACAGGATCGACACCGACGGATCAATAACACCTTGCATGGTGGCAGTTGGTCAAGCTTTCGATCAACTTCTTGGCCATCATGCGGGAAAGCCCGGACCACCTCCAATTACAAGCGAAGTTGGCTGGCACCAAGACCACGTCAAGCTTATTGTATGTGCCAATCAGAGATCTCTTGAGAGCGTTGATCGTGATCAATAAGGAATCCCTTAGCCCTCTGGCACAGAGAAAAGGCATGATTCGGTTTGGTTTCGAGTCAAAACACCTAAGGGTCTACAAGAAGGTTGAGCTAGATGCTGGCAAGCAACCTTAGACCTTGGAGTATCGATATCCTTTCCAGAAATGGATAGCGACGATTCCAATCTATCCAAGGTGACAACTAAGCCGTCGATCTCCTTTTCTGCCTTCCTCTCGAAAATGGAAACCGATGATGAAGCAAAAAGAGGTCCTATACAATTAGAGGAAGAAGATGAGCAATATCTTCTGAACCCTCAAGTCCCCCGAGTGTATATGAATACACTTATAATGCCTCAGCGTGTGTTAAATCTTTTGGAAAATAGGATAGAGATAGAAAGAAAGATGTTTGGGCTCAGTGGTTATTTCGCTCCATGGGTGGCATCCAACATTTAATGGAGAGATCAAATTCTTAGTGGAAGTTGGCTTGTTGTTGATTTCTAGTCAACTACTCATCTTATTTGATTTTTGTTCGACGGTTGGGATTCGAACACCGAACTTTCCGATTTGGAACCCAGTTCACTACCACTTGAGCCACGGCCACTTGAAATGAAAGTCAGGGAATTCACCCTGGCTCTCAATCGGGCTATGACCGACACCTGCCCTCATATTCAACCTAGAGGTAAAAAAAAGCCGCACTGGTGGACATCAGCACTGGGACCGCTGAGGAACATTTGCAGAAAATGTTTCAACCTAGCAAAACGCAGACCAAAAGTGACTGACAGGGACTCAAACAAAGAATCCCTCAAAATATACAAAAAAGAACTGACGAAGAGAAAGCGACAATCCTGGAGAGATCATTCTGTGCCAAAAATTACAGAAACCTCTGAGGCATCGCGGTTAAGCAAAATCCTCTCTACAAATCCTATGATGCCTAGCTGTTTGAAAAAAACCGATGGCTCCTGGACAACCTCAAGTGATGAACGACTCAACCTGCTGGACACCCACTTGCCAGGTAGCTCCCTAATCGCGGCCTAAACACGGCTACTGCCACCGTGACCACAATTCACAAGAGACAAGCTGCTTTGGGCGCTGCATAGCTTCAAACCATACAAGTCTGTTAGTACGGTCGGTATAAAACCTGTCGATCTACAAAGGTCCTCAGATGTTATCTTGCCTACGGTAGAGAACATCATGAATTGTGTAGAACTGATCTACATCCACTGTCATGGAGAGAAGTCAATGTAGAGGACATAGATGGTGCCTTTAACAACATCAAAATATCTGCGATCACGTCTGCGCTGTCAACTCTACAGGTAGACAACTCACTTGGGGAGTTGATCAGTCTTAGGCTAAATAGCAGGATAATCAACTCCAAGCTGGGTGAGGTTCTTGCTAGAAGATGTGTCTGGAACTTAGTGGTTAATGAACTGCTGATATATCTGGAAGCAGGTGGTATCAGGGTGATTGCCTGTGCGGATAACGTTGCTAAAGCCATCTCAGGTGAGAATCTTACTACCATTAAAGAACTCTTTAACTAAATCTCAACAGATTAACCTGTTGGGCAGATCGCTGTGGATTGGGAGTAAACCCCCATAAAAACCGATCTTGTCCTCTTTTCTAGGAAATACAAAATTCCAATTATAGACACTACCTCAATAAACGGTACCAGTTTAGTCTTCTTCGACATACCAAAATATCTCGGTCGAATTTTTGACAGGAAACTAAACAGGAAACCTAACATTCCAGAAAGTGTCAGAAAAGTGACAGTAGCTTTATTCTCTTGCCAAAAAAACCATTGGGAACCAATGAGATCTTCAACCTAGCATAACCCACGGGCTATACATCTCAGCCACAAGACCGGTGCTCACCTACGCGGTCGTTGTCTGGTGGACGCCCTCAGACAATGCAATCAACTGCAGTAAACTAAGCAGTGTCCAAAGAACAGCATGTCTATGTATAAGCGGAGCCTTACGGTCTACTCCCTCTGCGGCATTAGACATTCTATTTCATTTGATACCCCTCGATATTTTCAGCAGGCAAATAGCTGCGACTGCAGATATTCGCCGTAACGCGACTACACAGTGGATAAATTTGGCCACCTTAACATTCTTAATACATTAGGAATCTTCACAGAGAACAAGTTTCCCTCTGGATCCTTCTGGGAGGAAGATGCTTTCATGGAGGACAGGTCAATCCATTTCTTACACAGATGGCTCTAAGACCGATAGCGGAGTTGGTGACGGTGTTTTCTCAGATAAGTTAAATCGAAGCCTCTCTTGCCGTCTTCCAAATAACTGTAGCGTGTTCCAGGCGGAAATTTTGACGATTAAAGAAGCCCTTTCCTGGCTGACGAACAACGTGATATCTGCAAGGGATATCCGCATCTTTGCGGATAGTCAGGCCGCTATCAAGTCCTTGGAGTCAGTCTCATTAAATTCTAAGGACGCCCTTGAGATGACAGAGCAATTCGAGCTTCAGACATTCCAGGGCATTGTAAGAACCACTCGACCTATTCTACCGGAAAAGTGTAGCATAGGTATACCAAGTAATCTAAGGAATATACACGTTAACAGTCTCCGACGCTTTGTCATAAGGTCAGACTGGTTCCATTAGTAAGAGGGTCGTAGATGCACGTGGCATCACAATGGGCTAATAAACCTAAGTGGGCTGGTGCTTCCAACAGCCAGTCTTACTTACCAACCTATGTTTGAAATTTTACAGTGCAGTTGGAGGATTTGAATATATACCATATATATAAATCAGCAACACGTTCAACATTCGCCTAAGCTAATGTCATGCATGCTTATCGTCCCATCCTTTGGCCCGCTGTCGATAACTTTGAAGATATCTGCAGGCTTTTCATAGCCAATTGAACCATATTTCATTCCCGTATTGTGGGGAGAGAAGTTAGTATTCTCCTCAACCAAATAATACACGTCAAGTGTGGCAACGTATTCAATTTATTGGTTGAAAAATACCTGCAATATGCAAGTTAGATTTCAAGATGATTTACAGACGTCGTGTTTGATTTTAGTGCTCTCAGATCTGTTGTGACACTCTGCCCCGGTATGTTCCTTCTAGAATTTACTTTATGTTCGAACCGAGGTACATCCAGCACTGCAATCTTCGTAGCGTGCCTTTCGTACAATCCAGCCACTGTCTTCATCAAAGCGCTTCTCAACGTCCATCTCTGCTATTTTTCACAGCGATAATTCTACCCTTAGGCCAGCAGTTTCTCGTATTGTCCAAATCAACAATGTAGACGATGTCATTACTCTCGATCGGCTTTACATTCTCGAACTACTTCCAGCCTCGAGTAATGACACGAAGGTATTCGCAGACCCATCTACTCCAAAATGTCTGCTGGAGCCTTTGTAATTGTATGTCATCATCCACGGGCGGAGGAAGAAGTTTAGAGCCATTGCAGCTGTCTAATAAGAAGTGGTTTGGCGTTAGGGCTTCATCCCCCTCGTGACTGATCGTCAGTTGGCAGTCGGACGGGATGGTAATATTTTATAAAGCATGCTCTTGACTGATCAGACAAGAGTCCCAAGCCCATCTCACGTAACGTGAGAGCGGCGGCATAAATTGATATTTTATAGAAGAACTCGTAAACGTTCTTATCAATTTGTTTTGGCCCAATAAAGTGAATGCTTCCGCTCCTTTGAAGTTGGTGTCCTTGTCGCTCCACATCTCTAGGGGCGAACTGCGGCGTGCCATGAAATTATGAACAGCGGTGCTACATCCGTAGACAGGATGTAGATCTGTGCCGCTCGTGTAAAAAGACATATCTGGCCTGCCACAAACTTCCGAAGTAGTCTACGCCTACGGGCCTGGAAAACAACGCAAGTCTCGTTGAACGGAATGTACCTATGACAACCCCACCTTAATTTGTTTAATGTCGCCCTGATATTGAGAATTCAAAATTGCTGCCGAATTTTATTGACGAATGTTTCATGATTCGCGTGGTGATATCTAGAGTGATAATCAATCATAATCAACTTGGTAATGTTATGGTTCTTAAACAAAATAAGAGGTTGATTCCATGCCTTACTCTTGATCCGAGTCTGATTAATCCTTTGCTATCTAGGAAAGGGGAAATGTAATGTTACTTGATTTTCTTACGGAATTCTTCTGTGACAACATCATGACTTCCTCGCAATATGCGTTCTCTTGAGCCAATATCCACAGAGCATCGTTTCTGCCACTATAATATGGCATCTTCTGATGGTGGACCGCAGTTCACTGAATGTGGGCATGCGTGGATCTGAACCAACCTTTTCGATGTAGAAAAACGCTAGCAATTGATGAGTATAACCTGTTTGTCCTACATTTTATCAATTTTGTGATAGCCAACATATTGGGTCCGAAGATGCACAATCGTTGACATGCATTTCTCAAAAACACTGGTCGCTGGAAAATCGGCCACTTCTTTACTTCATCAGCTATATTCTTGGCGGTATTAATCCAATGTCAACTATCCAAGTCAGTCAGGTATACAATGACGCTCACACCGGAGGCTACGAATTAGCGGTAACGCCGATGATCGGAGCCCAACCAATACAATAATGTGCTGGAGTCTGACCAAAACTTTCGATCTTATCCGAGTGTGTAGCAAAAAGGCTCTGCGCTCATCTTCTCTTAAGTACGGTAGTTTGAAGCTGCAATCTAGGCACGGACATTATCTGCAAGGGAGCGACACGAGTTTTGCATCCTAGCAGAGTGCATTCTACAAGGTTTCCGTCGGAACATCTTAAATAACTAACCACGGAATATCCGTCTTCACATGGATTAACGAATGTGTGCAGCTCTACAAATATGTCTTGATGACGTCCAAACCCAGGTTTGAAATAGCGCTCTGGTATTCTTATTGATACCACTTCTGGCAATAGCCGAAGCCACATTAACCACTTTTCGATTTGATTATCATGAATCTCTTCATCTCATGAGCAACCACAGCGCTATGTCCCTTGAAATATAATTCTGGCATACATCACGTAAAAGGCTAAAAGCCCGAACGAGTCAAAGATAGTCATCACAAGACTTACCTAGCATCTGCCTCTTAGTTTCCCAACAGAACTTCATAGTTTTGGTGATGGGTGGATATTTTGAAAATTAAGCAATCGTCTGAGGTGGACCACCACTGGTATCTGTACTGTTGTCATTTATGGGTTTATCTCAAAACTTCGCTTCTCAAATGATGATGTTTTTACAGCATTTGAAGCGATCTTGGAGTTTGATACCCAGTTACGCATGTGGAATCCTCCTCTGGAGTGTACATAGTGGAATTCCCACGCTAGATTTGTGACCTCCTCTTCGGTGTCCACACTTTCAAGCATATGATTTTCTAAAATGCGTTATACTGCACGAATGCATCGTCGTCATTACATGCACGGACAGTTCTTGGGACTCTAGCTCGATCCAGAGAAAGTGCTGATAATTTTGGTCTCCTTCTGTCATCCTCTTATATCTCCTCCGATTGCTATGTGCCTTTGCCGTAAACTTCGAATTGTCTGTACCATCAATGTCATTTGCTCTAGTCCTTTTAGTAGAATGGTATTTAAGAAAACGCCTATAATATGAAGCTTTCCCGTCTTATTTGGATTAATGACCGGGAACGATGGTAAATAACTTCTAATTTACCAGTAATTTGCTAGCAATTTTTTTTTGACTAAAGGGTATTTTTTAGAGGTTTGGTTTTTCAACTGGCAACACTGTTTCTAGAGATTTATCAATTTGACAGTTAAAAGTTGATTTGCGGTTAATACGTTTTGCCATTTTACGATGAATAGAATAACGCCAGATCAACGGGTGCAAATTGTGCCAACTTATTTTGAAAACCATGGTTCGGTTCGCCAAATTTATCGTGTGCTACATTCATTTTACGGTCGACTTAATCGTGCATCTAAGGAAGTTATTCGGAATACGATGAATCGTTTTCACACAACGTACACTCTAGTGGATAATACGCATCCCAGAAGACGACAAATAGTGCGAACAGAAGAAGTTATTACCATTGTGAAGCGCAGTGTTGAGGAGAGTCCGAATGAGTTGATTCGCCATCGTGTACCTATGCCCGTCCACTTTGTGGAAGATTTTACGGAAAGATCTTGGCTTAAAAGCTTATAAGATCCAGCTTGTGCAAGAGTTGAAACCGCATGACCATTATACGCGTCGTAGGTTCGGTGAATGGGTCGAAAACATGATTCAGCTTGATCCTCATTTTCAGCGCTAAATTTTGTTCTCTGATGAGGCCCATTTTGCTTAAATGGATATGTAAATTTGGAGTGGAGAAAACCCAGAAGCCTTTATCGAGATGCCCTTACAACCATTAAAACTCACTGTTAAGTGTGCTTTATGGGCTTGTGGAATCATCGGCCTATTAAGGACGATGCCTGCCAGAATGTTACCGTCAATGAAGAAACACGATATCTGACTTCTTCGTTCCTCAGTTGAATGGCATTAACGTGACAGAGCTTTGGTTTCAACAAGATGGCGCTACATGCTACACGGCGCGCGACACCATCAATTTATTGCGGAAAATATTTGCTTAGCGCATTCTAGTAATGGACTTGTGAACTGGGCTCCACGATCCTGTGATCTCACACCTTTAGATTACTTTCTTTGGGGGTATGTGAAGTCACTAGTCCATGCGGATAAACCAGAGACGTTGGATGATTTGGAATTCAACATTCGCCGTGTTATTGGTGATATACGGCCCTAGATGCTCGACAAAGTTGTCGGAAATTGAACTGCACGATTGCACTTCATTCGAGTTAGCCGTGGTGCGCATATACCCGACATCATATTGAAACCCTAATGGCATAAAATTATCTCATGTCATAGACATTAACATTAGCTTCAGGTGTTTTATTTGATATTGAAATTGTATGCTCTAAAAGAATATCCTTTACGTATATAATCATCAATTTTTGCAGGACTTGGGCTAGACCTTGATCCCCTAACATTCTAGCATGCAAAAATTTTGCTCTTCATCGAGCCATGGTAAAACTATCGGGATATGGGATGTTTTGAGCGTTCCATAAAAGATCAGTCTCAAAACGATTTCCGATCTTTTGTGTTGATTGCGGGAGTTGTTCGCAAGAGTATTCTTCATTTTTCGACAGAACGGTTATTTTGTCTGAGACTACGTCAAGTCCTTAGTCAACGTTAACAAGCCAACCACTTTGGACGAGCTCGAAGCCATATTGGACAGATCGGTTGAAGAACTTCCAGTGAAGGCAAAGCATGAGCATAGCTTCAAAATGAAGCTTCAAGATAAGCCTATCGTTCTTAACTGGTCACCCTTTAGAAAAACAAACGGGTTGCCTAACCCCAAAAACTTGGTCCGTACATCTTTCGTGAACGAGTCTAAATACTAGTACCTGCCATCAAAAATAAACTGCTTGTATACCGAAGACCTATAACATATGTACAACTATGGAGTTATATCAAGAAATGCCGATTTGTACAGAGACTTCGAAACCCCTGCAGTTGAAGAGGCAACTAAATACTTTGTGAGAAAATAAACAATTCTGTCCCAAAAATTTGGGGCGAAAGAAATTTGTTGCGTCTTCCTTCTTCTAAGGACTAAATCTTTAAACCTAACGCGATAAATTTAACAGAATTTAATAAGCGAAACATGCAGGAACATCACTGGGAAGTCACATGCCAAACAAGCTGATAGACTCAAGTTATAATAACTGGGTTATAATTCCGTGTTGATTTCAAAGGGAAGTGAGTAAGAACCTCATACTATGTACTAAAACTGAACAAGCGCCTGTGACCCTCATAATGTCAATAGAAGATGTTTACTTCCACCCGGCGGAAAAAAAAGACTTGCAAGATCTAAATGATTTCTGCTCCATAAAGAACACCAACCTAGACAAATTTCTCAAGAAATACCTTGGCTGCCAGAAGTAAATAGAGCCTTATCACGCGCTCCTAGTGTTATCACAATGTATCGAGGACTGGTCTAACTGCACCCCAAAGAGGACAACTCTAACCTTACCCAATCCGTAATAGTATTTTTCAGGACCCAACCAATCAGTTCTTTGAGTGCTCTTTGGACCGCGTCGGTATTGACAGTGAATGAAGTATAAGATACAGCGACGTTATGAAGATGTGAACAACGAACTCTTTGTAGCAACATAAATTAGTCCTAATAGTACAAGTTCAACGACTATAATGGCTGCCATAGGAGAAGCAAAGTAGAAATAATTTTCGATCCTTCGGTGGAGGGACAATGTGGCAGTCAGCTCAGTCACTTATAGCTTGAAAAATCATGAAGGAGCAATTCCAGCGTTTCATCGTCTCAGACAGGTCAGTTTGTCAACAATCCTTGAACTATCAATACCAGCTTAATATATGTAGAAAGAGCACCTGCCTGCCAAAAAAAGGTATTGCTAGTTCCAGAACGCCCGTCGATCACATATAATTTTACTTTTTAAAATCGACTTGAACTCTGAAAATTTATAACAGGTCCAAATTACGCATACAGAGTGTTGGCCAAAACTAAAGCAACTTTCACATAAGCACAAGATTAGTTTTCAATATATTTTATTATGTTTTTCTCTACAAAACAAGCAAATACATTTGAAAACATAATAAAAGAAACAAAAATAATTGTTCATAAGCAGAAAAAAAGGAAAAATAAAAATACTGTAACCATGTCGATTTTAATCTGGCCAAAACAAAAGCAACTAAGTAGTAAATTTTAACATTTAATAATAATCATCGCGAAGAAACCTTTGTTTTTGAATACTGCACTACACCTTCTTGGCACACTCTCGTTCAAATTGGAAAACTATAGAGCTTTCGAAATCAAATCTTCAAGTGATCTTCCTACCATCGCAAACTTTTTTGTTATGTTTTTCAAACAATCATTTGCCAACAACTCCTTCATACCAAATCCCTCTTACTTCAATGATCTACCAAATTTCTCTATTGGTCCCTTTCACACTCAAAATTTCGATTCTGCAGTTACTGAAGAAAAGTTACTTAATCTTAAAGATGAATTTCTACCTGGCCCAGACGGAATCTTCGCCGTGTTTCTTAAAAAAATGCTCTTCCAACCCTTTTCCTTCCTTTTTCCCAGAATTTTCCCAGATTTGGAAGACCTCTTTTATAATCCCGATACACAAAAAGGGATCTAAACATGAAGTTACCAATTATCGTCCCATTGCTAAACTCTCTCATATACCCAAACTTTTTGGAAGAATTTTATACGAAGCCTTAAGCTTCAAATGCAAGCCCTTTATTTCACCCCGACAACATGGTTTTCTAAAAGGGAGGTTAACTACCACAAATCTAGTTGAATTCGTGTCTTTTGCTTTCTCAGCCTTAGAAAATGGCAAAGAAATCGATGTAATCGCAACTGGTTTCACTAAAGCGTTTGATAAGATATCTCATCAATTGGTCATCTTCAAATTTTCTGCTCTCGGCGTTGAGCCTCTCTTATTAAAATGGATTTCTTCTTACCTAGTAAATCGATATTATAGTGTTCGGTTTAGATCCGCCTTTTCTGTTCCATTCCTGGTCTCATCTGGAGTTCCACAAGGCAGTCATCTTGGCCCACTTCTCTTCATTCTTACTATCAACGATGTTGAGAGGGTCATTAAACACTCCTCCCTCTCCCTTTACACTGACGACACAAAATTACTTAAAACTATTTCCTCTCCCCATGACTCTGCCCTTCTTCAAGAAGACCTTGATCGGTTTCCAATCTGGTGCCTCAAAAACTGCCTGGAACTTAATATAGGCAAA
This sequence comes from Volucella zonaria, assembly GCA_963966105.1. Classification (NCBI taxonomy): domain Eukaryota; kingdom Metazoa; phylum Arthropoda; class Insecta; order Diptera; family Syrphidae; genus Volucella; species Volucella zonaria. Next base: position 59,422,264 of record OZ014530.1, read on the forward strand.
TGTCACTCTATAACCTTCTCACGTAAATGCAACCCGTCTCCTCTGCGACTTTATTTTCTCCATGGTCAACCAATTCCCCTGGTTCGGTCTCTTCAAGACCTTGGCATATTATTCGACTGTGAGCTTAATTTCCGTTCGCATATCGATAAGATGATCCTCAAAGCCAACTCATCACTTGGCTTTATTAAATGATGGTCCAAGGAATTTTCCAACCCGTATGTAACCAGATCTCTCTATGTAGTATACGAGTATATTACTTTTGTTCGCCCCCTGCTTGAGTATGCCAGTCAAGCTTGGTCCCCCTTTCACCGGGTTCATGTTTCCCGAATCGAGGCTATTCAACGTCGATTCCTCCGATTTGCTCTTCGTGGTCTGCCGTGGAACGACCCTTTAATCTTACCTCCATATTAGGACCGCCTCAAACTTCTAAATATTAATTCGTTAGAAGAACGTAGGCTGACATTCTTTCCATTCATCGACTTCTCTCAGGTTCCATCGACTGTGCATCCATTTTGAACTCCATTTCCTTCAATACCAACCCCCCTAATCTACGTTGTCCTCGTCTCTTCTATCTACCGGTCCACCGCACCTCTTATGGCTCCAACGAACCAATCTCCCGAATGCCCCGAAAGGTCAACTCAAACCCCTTCCTTTTTGATTTCCACCTGAGCACTCCTCGTCTCAAAAAAAAACTCCTCCATCACTTTCTTGGTCCCTAGCTCTTAGGCCTTTCTGTTAGTTTTTAATTTAGATTAAGCTTGTATTAAGCCAATAAATGGGGGCCTCAGCCCCCACCAAAACTAAAAATTAAAAAAATTGGGATGTCTTTTTCAAGCCTGGAGTTAAATACTATAAAGCGCGTTCCTATTCCTGCAGTTCTACCGAACTATTCGCCAATTTACAATCTCCCGTAGATCTTCTATGGGGTTGAGATCGGAGCACTGGCTGACCATTCCATAACATTGGTTTTCTGATCCCCAAACCACTCTTGAACTATTTTTGAAGCATGCTTCGGATCATTATCCAGCTGAAATAGCCATTTTAGTGGCAATATATTGCTTTCCAGTATACTTTTGTAAATTAGTCGGTTCATAATTCCATCTATTTTACGTTTCCGACCAATTTCATGTCCAGAGAAACATCTTCATCACAATGCCCTTTAAGTATCGAGAATCCAATGCTCCATTGAATGGCCGGCAAAAGCCATCTGACTGCTTCGATTCGTCGGAAAATACGAGTAGTACTGTTTTTCACTTCAATACTGTGTGGAAATACTTACGAGTAATATAGTCTTGCTCTTTTGTTTTTGGCTGAAATAAATGGTTTCTTTGGGATTCTGAATGATGAAAGACAACCATCAACAGCTCTCCGACGAAGTGTCTTGGCGCTAACTTTTGTACTATACCCTTGATGAGATAAAGGGATTACTCTTTATCGTCCTAATGATCATTTTGACTTCCCGGTATGAGATAACTCTTGGCCTACCACCTCGGCTTATCACCGACTTTGGGATTGAATACTTTTTGGATAATTCAGATTGTGAAATATCACTTTTACAGTGTGTTTGACAAAAGCGTGTGGCTCGTAAAAATTAACCCGTTAGTCGCAGACGATAAAAAATTTTTGATTTCCTTTAGAATTATTCCTCCTCTAATCCGCAGTCAAATTTTAATTTAGTTGCATCTCGTTTTTCAAAGTTACGTCTTGTAATCCGTAATGAATGCTTGTTGCTAATCCACGGGGACCAAAATTATCCGCTACAGCTGCAGCAAAGTATCTCAGAAAGTCAGAGAGTTTTGTGAGGAAGTGGGTGAAACAATTTAACGAACATGGGAACGTTGCCAGAACGGGGAAAAAGAGTAACCACTTCAAAAGCCGTTAAAAACAATTTTTAAAACAAGACAAATGTCATTACAAAAAGATCACGAGGTTTCCATCTTCAGTATTCGCAAAATTAACAGAGAAAACGATTTTAATTTGAAAGCCGTCGAGGCCAAGCCTTTGTTAACCGAAAAATATTTGAGTGGGCACGCCGTTACAAAGATATGGATTGGTCCAAAATTATTTTCACTGACGAAACTTCATTGGTTTTCAACTTGAGACGTGTGTGGACTGCTCACAGTTAAACTGTCTTCCAAATAACAGTGAAACATATAGCAAAAGTGCATATTTATGGCTGTTTCTGTGCGGCGGGTTTCGGAAAATCGGTTATTATTACCGGGAATCTCAATGCTCAAAGAATGATCCAACTGTGCAAGAAAGAATTGCTGGGATCCGATGAAATGCTATTCGGACGTGGATAGGCCCCTACAAGAGGACAACAATCGTAGTAGTATAATATGTCAGGGCTTCTCAGTCTCAGTCTCCAGATGCCAATCCGATTGAAAACGTCTGGAGACTTATGAAGCAAAGGATTAAAAGAAAAAAATGTAAGGACAATAAAACAGCTTAAACTGCTTTTAAAAAGAATTTGGTGACAATTTCCGCAGGACTACACAAAAAATTGGATCTAAGTTGTCGACTAAGGTGTAAGGCGATAATTGGGAATGGAGCAGACTGGACAACATATTAAGTACATTGCGCAGTAAGGGAAATATTAAAAGCTTTAAAATAAATAATTTTGTTTCCCTAAGTCAAACGGTTGTTTTCTTTTAAACCACAGGGTTTTGTCAAACACACTGTATATTCGCTAATAATTTTTTTCTTTAATCTCATTGGAGTATTTATTTCTGGCTACTTTAGATAAAATTTAGAGAACAAGATCTTTACATCTTGCTGCAGCAGTCTAATACACGCGAATTAGTCAATTATCTTTTTTTTTAATATTGACAATTAAAATTTGAGTAGTTTGGCAAAAGTAACGGTTTTTTTAGAACGGATAACTTTAAGGAAAAATTACGGAGCAGATTGAATTGCTTTTGTTTTGGCCAGCTGAAAAGTAAAGTGGATTTTATTTTTTAATTAATTAGTAAAATTGCTGCTCATTGATTTTATAAATTAATCAACAAGCTATTGGCAACATTTTTTTTTAACTTTGGACTAAATTTATATGAAATGTATCGCAAAACACGGACTTGCGATTTTAGTTGCTTTAGTTTTGGCCAACACTGTAAGTATCCACATACATCGTATTGGAAACATTGGTCAAACATACGAGGGTTGTCTGCCGACCGGCACTCGTCAATAAAAGCTAGTTGTGCATCTTTTGACAGTTACTTGCAGAAGTTTCAGTCATTTTGGATGCGCAGTTTTTAGTTGACAGTCGTTTGAGTGAGTCGATGTGAGTGTTTTTTGTGAAAATGCAAACAAATTGAGTATCGAGCTGTTATTAAATTCTTGTTTTTGAAAGGCAATACGCCTACGCAAATCAAAAATGAGTTGGACTCTGTGTATGGGGACTCTGCACCATCATTTACCACAGTGAAATTTTGGGCAGCTGAATTTAAACGTGGCCGTAAGAGCTTGGCAGATGATGAACGTGACGTCCAAAAACTGCAATCACTGACGGTAACATTGCTAAAGTTCACCAAATGGTGTTAGACGACCGCCGAATTAAAGTGAGAGAGATAGTAGAGGTTATGAAAATGTCCAAAGAACGTGTTTGTTGCATATTAAATCAAGATTTAGGCATGAGAAAGCTGTCCGCGCGTTGGGTGCCGCGTTTGCTTACGTTAGACCAAAAACGTGTTCGAATGAACATTTCCAACGCTCTGTTGGCGCAGTTTAGGCGCAATAAACCCGAGTTTTGGCGCCGATTAATTACTGTAGATGAAACTTGGATACACCATTATACGGCCGAAACAAAAATTCAGTCAAAACAGTGGACTGCAAAGGGCGAGCCGGCTCCAAAAAAAAACCAAAATCGTTTTTTCGGCTGGGAAAAAACTGCTGGGTTTGAACTGCTTGACCATCCACTTTATTCACCAGATCTAGCCCCAAGCGATTTCTGTTTGTTCCTTCATCTAAAAACTGGGCTGGAAGGACAGAGATTTTCGTCAAATGAGGAGGCAATCACCTTCGTGGACAATTATTTTGCAGAGAAAAACGCCAAGTACTATTTGGACGGGTTAGAGAGATGGGAGGGAGCATCTCTGGGAGAAGTGTGTAGAGTTACAAGGCGACTATGTAGAAAAATAAAAAAAAAATTTGAGAAAAAAGTATCTTGTATCATTGTTCGGTCGGAAACTTTTCAGAAAACCCTCGTATTTATCTAATCAAAAGCACTATTTGAACGTCTACTTACCAGCATGTGGTGTGGGATTCTGTCCATTTTGGAACGCATTCGATGGACTCTCTTTAATCACATCGTGAATCTGTGTAGCCCATTTAATTACAACTCCCTCAATTGCACTCTTTAAATATAAATCGATTTGACAACTCTGCGTTTCTTGAAGCTCCTTGGCTGCTTTGACAATCTTCTCCACCCCAACTGGCATTGCTAGTATAGTCTCCCCACTAACTTGTCCCTTTACCTGGTGCACCGTACTTTTCAAACTATGCACATGCTTCTGGACATCTTGCGCCACCATATCTGGCCATGTCTTGTAATTGTCCTCATTTGACAAAAGTGGAACCAATACCTCCTCCACCAAAGCGGACAACTGATCAATTGTCCTTGTAGCCAAGTCTCCTACAATTATGAAATGTTCACAATCCTCCTTGGCCACAGGTAATGGCTGCTTTTTGATGAAATAAACTCCCTTGCTCTTCAACTGCGACAAGGGGAATGCAGTTGATGGTACTAATTGTGCTGCTTGTGTAAGAATTATCACCAACACTACTGGCACGGGACAATCCAGAAATTCCTTGATAACGTTTTTGTGCTCCTCCACAGTGATAACACGTGTCCATTTTTCTGGTTTCAATTTCAACGATTTGATTACATAAGAACCCATGAACTCTAAACGGGGATCGGGACCAGGCCCACTAGCTCCTTCTGCACTTGTCGATGCTTCCATTAGAAGAATGAGTATCTTTTTGATTTACCTCTATGAAAAGTTGTATCTAAATACAAGTAAAAGTATTTAAAAACCCTACAGGAAATAGTTATTTGGATTTTTCACTTTTCAGAATTATGTAACTACTCACAGTAACTCCCTATGTGACAGACGAACAGTACCGTCCTTGTATAAGGGTTGCTACCGAATGCTGATGAGCGTATAACAAATTCGATTACAGAATCGGAGCAACTATTTTATCGATGACAAAATATCGCAGAGACAATTTTTATTTAATCGCAACAAACAAAATTTTTGCTATGCGACGGATTTGTATCGAAAAACAACGTGTGTGGCACCCTCCCCTTATAATCAACTTCAAGTTCCGACCGAAATCAAAACAAAGATTGACACGACAAAAGCTGTCACGTGTATCTTGTTGTCAGCAACAGTTTGTGTAATGCTTTGTTGTGACATTCAGATATAAGATTGGGGGTCGGGTACTGTTATTCGTATAAACCGTGTGCTTCATTGTCAAGGTGCCTACGTGCCGACTACCTCAGCCAACACGAACACCGGTTGACTTGTAAATACGAGTACACGTTGACTTGTAAACAACGGATACTTACAAACATACATAGATACAAACATACACACATATATCTGAACCTATAGTCCTACTGGTATTCAATGACGGATTTAATGGGTTCATTGAGTTCGAGAAACGTGTGTGACGATTAATATTCGGTGGCGGCGTCGGCGGTGGAGAACCTGTTGATTCACTTCGATGAATGGTAGGCGCTATCCAGATGGCCTTCATTGGATTGTAGGCTTGGTAAACCTGTGGCAGAGTGATTGGTTTTATCGTAAAAGTTTTATGAAAGTTTCGAGGTGCAGGCGCCTACCTCAACTGTAGCATGACTGCGGGCAATTGATTATCCTAAATACTGCTTATCCTTTTGGATAAAGTAGGAAGCGGAAGTGAATCAAGTTTCTCGTTGGCGTGCCGTGGTTTTAAGTTGTGCACTTTTGTGTAAAGGACTTAATCGGTGAGTGGCTTTTTGAAAGTTGCATGCTATGTGCATCAGGAAGTATATCAAGGGCATGTTTTATTCGAACTAGATAAATAACCTTTTCGATCGCATCATTCGGTTTGCATAAAATAAAAAGGAAAAGTAAATTGTTAAGCTTAGTTAAGTGCAATCCAATGAACTATATCTTAGCAGCGGGGCAAAACTTCTTGCCCTCATAAGACAATCTTAAATCGAGCAGAATTACCATTAATTATTAATTTAAAGTAGTAACTGGTATTCTGTGTTGCTTCTGCAGTAAAAAGAACACCACCAGCGAGAACCTCACACAAAGGTTCATCATAGGAGATTCGGAGTTAAAAATAAGGCTGTGAGAGCAACGGTCCCTGATGAACCAACCCACGTCTAGTTTCTCTTGATGATTTTGTTCAGAAGGGGGGAGATGATGAAAAATGCGAGAGAATGAGAAATTCTTTGACTTAAGGCGACTTGCCATTATCTGACAAAAAGGATGGCAGGAAGTCTTTTTTCTGTTTTCCGGTGCAAGGCACGAGCATCGACCCTAGGACGCGTGGTACAATAGTGGATAAGCTATTGGCAAATAGGCAAACATCTTGTATATTCCTTATAATGCAATTGCTCAGTGTTTCGTAGAAAGTTGACTAAGCACTTTGGTGATAAGTTGCCTACAGTTCCAGTACCCACCTCATCAGCGCCGAGTATTTGTATAGTTTGGAAGTCGTAAGGGGGTTTAATAAGGCTTTAAGCGAAGCTTGACTGTCACAGAAGCTTTTGCCCCCTCCGCCCACCACGAATTCTTCACAATATATGTAGTTCGTGCTATCGGAATTGTGTATAACTCCGCTTGGAATATAGACGCAAGTTCTCCTAACGAGAAGTGAAATATAACGTCGTTCCCCACGCTCCGAAACCAAAACTGGTGCGGGAGCCATATGTGAATACCTCCTTTCCTGGCTCAGATTCTGACCGAAACCATTCCTAGGCGATTTCGTATTTTCCCAGTAACACAAGCTCTCGGGTCATTATATTAGATACCATGACCGTAAGTTCAGAGTCAAAATTAAATCGGCGCTGCACTTGTACCAAAGACCACCTCTTTTTAAACGGAAGATGGCTTTGAGTGCAGCCCATGATACAAGGCATCCATTCTTTGGAGTCGACGGTCCCTTGCTTGGTGTCTGGGACAAGCAGCAGTAACGTATTTTCGTGAAAGCTTGTTCCATTAGGCAATTTGCTTTATTATAGCCGTGTAGATGTAGGTGACCCCTCTAATCGACAAAACATGGCTCTTGTTAATATTTTTCCCGAAATGGAAAGAGGTATGGAATCGATCATATTGACGTTCACATGCTCAAACCGCTGCGCTGGATCATTGTATTTTTGTATTCTAACTCGGTTTTGGTTTAACGTTGGACTTTCGATTTCTGGCTCGGTATGCGTTGTCTGACGAATCCAGTGATAATCTCTGACATTCTAGGCCAAACAAATCTCTCTTTGATGAGTGCAATGGTCGCCTTTACACCTGGATGAGAGATACTGTGAAGTTTTTCGCGGACGCGGTGGAGAAATGTTTAATGTACGTAAAGGCGGATGTTATCCAAACATTGTCGCAGTTAGAAGATACATTTGAGCTGGGAAACAATTCGATATTAAGAGAAGTTTTGTTTTTGAAGTGAATTTTGTTTATGGCACGTTGGGCTGTAATTCTGAGCCCCAATGAAACGAAAGTGCGACATGAAGTAATTCCGAACTCCGATGAAACGAAAAAGTGAGAAGAAGGGATTCCGGACTCCATTGCAACGAAAAAGCGAGAAGAAACGGGAGGGAAAGGCGATGAGTTGTCATGCGATTTCCTTAACACCATTCTTGACAGAATAGAGTACACTTCACGCGTCAACACAAGAGGCAACTTCTTTCGAAAGTTTGTGCAATTACTCGCTTGAAATCCCAATTTATAGCAACTGAATTTTTTGAAAGAGAATAAAGCTACTGTAGCTTTCTTGACTCTTTCTCGAATGTTAGGTTTCCAGTTTAGTTTCCTGTCAAAAATGAGGCCTAGATATTTTGCTGCATCGGAGAAGAGGGAAGTTCTATAATTGGAATTTTATATTTCCTGAAAAAAATGACAAGATCAGTTTTATGGGATCTTACTACCAATACACAGCGATCTGCCCAACGGGTTAATGTGTTAAGATTTAGCTGTAGGAGTTCTTTAATGGTGTTAAGATTCTTACCTGAGGCGGCTATAGCAATCAACCTGCTACCACCCGCTTCCAGGTATACCAGTCGTTCATTAATCACAAAGTTTCGGGGAAGAGGAGAAAGGACACCGCCTTGTGGCGTATCTGTGTTGACACATCTTTTAGCAGAAGCACCACCCAGTTGGAGTTGAACTCCCTAAGTGAGTCGTCTTTCGTAGAGTTGACAGCGCAGCCATGATCGTAAATGTGTTGATGTTGTTAAATGCACCCTCTATGTCCAGGAAAGCGACCATTGTGTACTCTCTAAATTGTAGGGATCGTTCGATTCGGCTAGTCAGTGAATGCAGAGCCGTTTCTACCGACTTCACTTTATAGTAGGCACGTTGAGCAGTTGATCAATTTTAGCTCGTATATGGATATCAGTCAGTCCTTCTAGAGTTTTCAGAAGGAAAGATGATAGACTTATAGGTCTGAGGTTCTTTGGGGCAACATCAGAGCATATTCCGGCTTTGGGAATGAAAACTGCACTGACTTCTCTCCATGACAGTGGATGTGGATCAGTTCCTCACAACTCCTCATGATATTCTCTAGCGTAGGCTGGATAATATCTGAGGACCTTTGTAGCTCGGCAGGTTTTATACCGACCGGATCAGCAGACATGTGTGATTTGAAGCGCCCAAGGCAGCTTGTCTCTTTAATTCAGACGTGAATTTTGGTCAAAAATTCAGAGCAAAGCTATCTGGAAAGTGGGTGTCCAATAACAGATTGAGTGATTCTTCAGTTGAGGTTGTCAAAGAGCCATCGGTTTTTCAAACAGCTAGGCATCAAAGGATTTGTATAGAGGATTTTTCTTAGCCGCTACACCTCAGAGGTTTCTGCTATTTTGTCACAGAATGACCTCCGGGGTTGTCGTCACTTCTTTTTTATATATTTTGAGGGATTCTTTGTATGAGTCCCAGTCAGTCACTTTTCTTGTGCTTTTTGCTAGGTTGAAAAGTTGTCTGCAAACGTTTCTAAGCGGTCCCATTGCTACTGTCCACCAGTGCGGCTTTTTCTTCTCTCTAGGTTGAATAAGGGGATAGGAAGCAGACATAATCTGATTGAGAGCCAGGGTGAATTCCTTGACTTTCATATCAAGCTGTGATGTGTTCCTGTGTTCCTCTGTATTTTGAGCAATCCGTTTTCCTATAGATCCGGAATGCTGCTTCGCTTGGAGGTGCATCATTCAGGCTGAATTGGATGTATCTGTGGTCTGAAAACAAGTGTTCAGACGATACCATCCAGTTCGTTAGCATCTGAGTGATGTAGTCAGAGACAACAGTGGTATCTAGCACTTTCTGTCGGTTTTTTATATTATGTTGCATGTTAGTACTTATAATATAATCAAAAAGTGGCTCGCCTCTATCGTTGATGTCGGTACTGCCCCATACCGTGTGATGAGCGAAAGCGTCACACATAATGAGGCTAGTTTTTAGCGTTCCTGCTTCCAGTAGCACCCTTTCTAGGTTACCGCCAGGGATTGGGCCCACATGATAGTGGCCAAGATATGCCGATATTAGCCAGTAGAAGAATTTAGCGGTCTCCATTCTAGCAACGATTAAGTCGGGGTCGCTAAAGTTAGGGTGAAAAAATGTTTTAAGGCTACGTTTCACTAATACGAGTATACAATACAAGTTCTAATCTTACCTTTGCCTCTTGTATAGATCAGAGGAGTCCCAAGTCCACGAACCTCGCCTTCTACGATTCATGGTTCCTTTATTAAGATGATGTGTTCTGCGTTTTTGGAATGACGCAGAATAAGTGCGGCCGAAACCTTTTTGAGTGATGGAGATTAATTTTGAGTAACCATATCATTGCTACAATTTACCAGAGTAGTCTCCACCATGGTGCTGTTCCAGTCCTCCGATTCTGAACATGTGCACAAGAGCTCATCTTCTTCCTCTGTTTGTAATGGATCTCATTTTAGTTCGTCATCGGTCTCCTCTTCTGACACTCTGTTGGAAATGGAAATGGCTTAGTTGTCGCCTCGGATAAATTGGAGTCGTCGCTATGCATTTCTGGAAAGGATATCGACACTCCAAGATCTAAGGTCGAATTTCCAGTTCCAGTTAATTGAGGTTGCTTATCAGCATCCAGCTTTTCCTTTCGTAAACCCTTAGGTGGATTGACTCGAAACCTAGCCGAATCATGCTTTTGGTCTGCGCTTGATCACAATTAACGCGCATCTATAAGGGCTCCTTAGTTCTTCCAGTTTCGCCCTTTCCAGTCATGAGTTCGAAGGGTCGGCTTGCTGCGCCTGATGATCCCCAGAATGGTTTCTGGGTTGTTGCCCGTGCAGTATGCGCCGTTGCTCCGTCCTACTGGAACGACATGTACTCCTGTCCCAAATCATCCAAGCGAGGGATGAAAAATTCATTGATCATGGCACCATACACGGTGACCGTTTGAGCTGCGCCTTTCTAAAAAAAAATGGTCCACTGACTAGTCCAGCGTACTTTAAAAAGAATCGAGCGTTTCTAGCTACCTCGGAAAAGATTACGGAACCTAAACTAAAAGTAGCCAAGGGGTTCTGGTAACATTGGTGGAACCCCATTTTCTCTCTCCGCATAGTATGCCAGGACATTAAGAACATTAAGAACACTGAGAACATTAATCTCTCTCTCTTCGAAGAGGAAGTAAGTGTTCTTATAATAGGAAAAAAAATACGGTGGGCAATTTAGTCCTTTAAGCCGTACAAATCTCCCGGTCCGGATCGTATTCTACCGATCATGCTACAGAAAGCACCGGAGGTAGCAATCCAAAAAAATTATGGAAATTCTTAGAGACAGTCTAAAAATTGGGAACATACCAATAGCTTGGAGGGAAGTTAAGGCTGTTTATGTACCAAAAGCTGGCAAACAGGGGCACATAACAACAAAACATTTCAGACCAATAAGTCTGTCATCATTTATGCTTAAAACCCTAGAGCGATTATTTGAGATTCATATTAGGAACAGATGTAGTAATGGCTTTTTGATTGAGTCGCAGCATGCATCTTGGGAAACCGCCCTGCACGAGGTGGTGGGGAAAATAGAAAAGGGTCTTCACTTCGGTGTGTGCGATGGTGCGATGGCAGCCTTCCTCGATATTGAAGGAGCCTTCAATAACGTGGAGTGCAGCGCCATTAAAAACGTTCTAGTAGACGCTAATATTGAACGGGGCATTACAAATTAGGTTTGCAACATGCTGGCAAGTGAGAAAATAAATTGTTCCATTGGACAAAACTCGGTAGGAATGTCTGTAAACAGAGAACCCCCTCAAGAAGGAGTCATATCGCCACTCCTGTGCGTGCTGGATATCAATAACATCCTTGAAAAGCTTAGTACAATGGGTATAAGTGCCACGGAATCCGCAGATGACGTGGTCATAACAGTTCAAGGAAAATACTTATGTGTTTTAAGTGAGATTATGGAGGTTGCCCAGAGGACGATCAGCACTTGGGCAAAAAGCTGTGGTCTAAATACCAACCCTTCCAAAACGGGACTGACTATTTTTAACAGAAAGTACAAGATACCGCAATTCAGACTACCAAAACTCAGCGGATTGGAGTTGCTTCTCTTGGACAGCGCGAAGTATCTGGGTGTAATTCTGGAAAAAAACTGAATTGGAATCTAAGCGTAGCGAAAAGAATGAAAAAGGTATGAATGTATACGATCTTGGTAAGACCCATATTTACATATGGCGCACTAATATGAAGGAAAGCAACAAACAAAATAACGGTTTATGGAAAATGAATTGCGGTTCAAACGGCTTCCATAGCCATTGCAGGTGAGCTCCGTACCAGCCATACGGCAGCATTGAACACCTTTCTGCATCTAACACCGCTTGATTTACAGTGGGTGACCGTGGCTCAAGTGGTAGTGGACTGGCTTCCAAATCGGGAGGTTTGGTGTTCGAATCCCAGCCTCGCCCGAAAGACATATCCATTTTTTCAGTTAACGAAAATCAAGTAAGACGAGTAGTTGACTAAAAATCAACAACCAGCCAACTTCCACTAAGTCTCCCCATTAAATGTTGGATGCCACCAATGGAGCGAAATAACCACTGAGCCCAAACATCTTTCTTTCTCCCTCTATCCCATTTTCCAAAAAACTTAACACATGCTGAGGCATTGTAAGTGTATTCATACCCACTTGAGTGTTAAGTTCTTTTTTACAAAAAAAAAAAAGATCAAGCAACAATAGTGCGACACGACGCACTAATTCCCGTTACTTCGAGAGCAGTAGTTTCGGACATGGCATAGTCCTAACGGAGCTACTGCCAAGCAATCCAAGTCTAACGGATGAAATCCCTTCTTTGGACGACTTCGACATTCCGTATGATATAATATATCGGAAGAGGGAGGACTGGCAAAAATATACAGTAATCAGGTCAAATCAAATTGTAATTTTCACAGGCGATTCGAAAATAGGAGAAGGAACCCAGAACTAAGAGTGTCTATAAGACTACCGGACGCAAGCAATGTCTTCCAATCAGAGGTTCTGGCTATCCTTAGGGCTTCTGAGCTAATGCAGATAAGATCAGTATCCGGAAGAGATATCAATAGTCAGGCCGCTTTCAGGGCAATGGAATTGAATAACATCAATTCTGATACAGTCAGGGCCTATCACACAGTGCTCAAGGCATTTTGCGGTCAGAACCGGGTGAGACTGTGCTGGGTGCCAGGACACTGCAGCATAGAGGGAAATGAACAAACGGATGAGCTGGCAAGAAGAGGAGGGCTACTAGATAATAATGAAGTTGCTAACATCAAACTACCTTTGGATAGTAAGGGGTACTATAGAGGAAAAAATCATAAAGACTGCCAACCCAAGGTGGTCAAGCCTTGAAGGACAAAAGGTATAGAAAGCTCTCTGGCCGCCTTTCTACGGCAAAAGATCTAGGGAGTTGATAAAATTAAACAGGGATAAGCTTAAGACAGTAATAGGAATCCTAACAATTTGTCAGATACGGATATTTGCAGATTTTGCGGTGATCTGCAAGCTGTAGAGGACGAAACACGCATACTGTGTTAATGCGAGGCAATATCGCGTAGTCGAAGAAAATTTTGATGGAAGTAACTTGACTCTTCCAGTGTAAACAGCACACCATGGGGTGACTTTGAGTGGATGTAATGGCTCTTCGTGCATTGGCTGCGGATTGTTAATACCCCACAATCGCCTTTGTTCTTTGCTCACGTATCCACATACCACTTTGATCAAAAAGTTCCCGAACCACATCACCGTGTGGTGCTCCCATTATTCCGATTTGAGTTCTGTTTTTTTTTCGTTAAGTTGGTAAATCTGTTGTTGACATTTTCTCTAAATCCTAGCGTTATAGCTTGACATTTGCAAAAGTTACGTAGTCAAGAGTACATCTATCGTCGTGTGTGTTGGCGATTTTTTACAATTTTAGAAATGGATGTCAATTTGCAACAACGAACTTGTAAAAAAACGGATTTATTGGTGCGCAAATGTTGGAAATGTTGGAAAAGTGTTTCGGCAACGATTCTCTAAAGAAAACGGTCGTCTACCAGTGGCACAAGCGGTTCAAAAGTGGTCGCGAGTCAACCGAAGATGATGAACGCAGTGGCAGATCATCGACATCGAAAACCGACGAAAACATTGATGAATTAAAAGAAGTCTTGGTCAATAACCGCAAATTAACCATCAGAGAGATAGCGGAGGACTCGAACATTGCCTATGGATCGGTCCAAGACATTTTGGTTAATGAATTGGGTTTCCGTCGTGTAGCAGCAAAGTTGGTGTCAAAAGACCTCAATTTCATGCAAAAAAGAGACCGTGTTGAGGTCGCAAAAGAGATGATTTGCGAGGCTGAATCCGATTCCACATTCGCCAAAAGGATCATTACTGGAGACGAGATGTGGGTTTATGAATACGACACGCAATCCGGACATCAGGCAAGTGAATGGCGTTCACCAAATGAGCCGAGACCAAAAAAACACGTCGTTTTCAGTCAAAAAAGAAGGCAATGCTCACGGTTTTCATGGATTACAACAGTGTAGTGCATCATGAATTTTTGCCAGAAGGCCAGTCAGTAACAAAGAGTACTCGTATTATTTGGGCGTTATGAGACGTTTGCGTGAAGCAATTCGCCGAAAGAGACCAGAATTGTGGGCAGAAAACTCGTGGATTTTGCACCATGATAACGCCCCGTCGCGTCGCACAGTGCCATCATTATTCGTAATTTTTTGACGAAAAATGCCACAAATACCATGCAACAGCCACCGAATTCGAATGATTTGGCTCCTTGTGACTTTTTTCTTTTCAATCGAGTTAAAAAACTACTCGCGTTTCAGCAGCCGAGTGCAAGTAATGAAAAAATCGCAGGAAGCATCGAAAACCGAATATAAAAAATGTTTCGAGGATTAGATCAAGCGCTGGCATATGCGTGTTGCAGTGGATGGGGATTACTTTGAAGAGGACAATGTAGATTTAGAGGAATAAACTTGTATTTTTAATTTCCCGAATATATTCCGAAAAATTTTTGATCAAGGTGGTATGTGGAAATCCGTCAAATCTCTGACGAATTGTTCATCAAACACACGCGCTCTTCAGGAGTATAGCGTTCCATTGCTTATTCACCCAAATTCAAAGCCGAACTGACATTCGACGCCATTTGTGATATCTATCTATGGCACTATGTATTCGTCAACAAAGAGATAAAAAGGGAACTTTTCTTAAAATCCGTATTTTCATTCTGACAGCCACATAAGCAAACTTTTTTACGTAAGCCTTTCATTATTTTTTTTTAATTAGTGCGGTGGGAGAAACAAGTATCGTTAGCAAAACCCGGACTCAAAATATGTTTTGACCGGTGTAATCAATCCCTTTAGATTGAACCCCTTCTTTGATCAAGGTATTGTTTGGTATATACGATTATAAGTATGTGTAGATTGTATATTTGTGGATGTCGTCAGATATACAAATGTGACCGGATAAACATACGATCTACATACTTGTATGTGTTATTATGTAACCTGCGATTCTGTACTTACTCACGTTGTTTGTTTGAATTTACCAATTTTTGAGCCAGCACATTTTACAAGTCATGCATCTACGAAAAAGTCTCAAGGTTTAGCTGGGTGAATCTGGTTAATCCGGATGAGAAGGACCATTATGTTTTCGATTTGGGGTTTTTTCCGTTGTAATGTGTTATGCTGGTTGGTGACTTGTTACGTGGTGTGTACATACGAGTATATGCGCAGTGTATTTTTAATTAAGCAAACTAGATACTTCAGTTAAACTCTATATACGTTCGAGTATGTTGAAGATTTATTAATAATTAGAACTCAATTTGCAAATGTATAAATTACAATAAATAACTATTACGTTATTTTAATTTATGTAACTTGTTGCCGGTTGAATTGCTGGTGCCGTGCCAGATCAAATTCGCATCCAAAATGTCGTGGACCACCAAACTGAGCACTGAGAGCTGTTACATGTGATACAATTGATAAAGAATAGAGTGATGTGGCAATATTTCACATATATTTCAGAATAACACTTTGATTTGGATTAATGCGTTTACGTAACAAACTCATTTCTTCAGAATTGAGGTGATCATCTCTTATGAATTCTAAAATGTTCCATTTGTTGATTTTATTATTGAACCTTTGGACTTATATTATCCTTACAGGCCCTATGGTTATAGTCTTCTTCATCGGGGTTAAGAAATAGTTTTATATCTGAATTATCTACACATGACACAACGTTTTTCTACCAAGAATGTTGGAAAATACATCAATTTTCAAATCGTATCAGTAGTTTTCAATATCACCATCGGTGCTGCCTGCTTTCTGGTGGCCGTCCGAAGGTGTAAATTTTCGAAGGACCTCTCTGGCAAGTAAACTCGGTCATTTTGTTTGTTGACATATTGTTCGATAACAAATGGCGACTCATCGGAAAAAACCAAATTCGGCAACTCACCACTTTCGTGCAAGCGTAGCGAGTACTTCGCTCTTTCGACTCTAGCTTTTTTCTGTTGCTGTGTAAGATCGTGTGCTTTTTGGAAGCCATTGAGGCTTGAGCCCAAGCTCATTTTTCAGTATGTGCTGCATCCGTTCCAACGATATGTTGAGCTCTCGAGCCATTTTTCTTCCACTTCGACGCGGATTTCGCTCAATTCGAGCCTTCACTTTCCGAACCATTTCTGCCGATGATGCTGTTTTTTTATGACGACCTCCATGGCGTTTTGCAACGCTGCCAGTATCATGGTAACGAGCTATGGTTCGACACACAAATGATTTATTCACGTTGAGGTGCTGGAGGGCTGTAACGATAGCTACTTGTGGTTTTCCAGGCAAATATAAAGCAATCACACAATCACGCTTGAATTCCATCGCGGATAAAAAATGTTCAACACAACTGAGACAAATCGTTTAAAAGGCTTGTAAATAATAAAATTATCTGTCATGTGTCAAAATTTGAGCTCACTGTCATGAACGGTTTGGAAATTATAGCAGTCTGAAGTTGGTTGCAGTCCGAGTCATTCAGGGTGTATAATCTTTCTTAGCACTGAGACCACATAGAATATTATTTGCTATAAGCTTGCCAAATCTATTATGAAATTTATATTCCAAGGAATCTACGTAATAGCTAACCAAATTAAATTCTCGAAATGTTGGAAAACGGCAGACTGTATCTATTTAAGATATTTTATTGGGTATTTAACTTAATTCACGCTGTTTTTTTTTTATCAAAAATTTCAACGTTTATTTAAGAAAAATATGTACAATAGTATTATTCAAAGTATTGCCCATCTGAAGCTATGACTTTTTCCCATCTTTCTGGCAATTTGTGGATCCCATACCAAAAGAACTGCTCCGGCCTGGCAGCCAAGAATGAATCAAGTCAATTTTTGATATTCTGCTCTGATGTGAACCGTATTTCAATGAGGGCGTTCTGCATCGACCGGAACAAATGGTAGTCAGAAGGGGCAAGGTCTGCGCTATAAGGCGGGTGGGGTAAGACCTCCCATACACTGTTTTCCAAATAGTTCTTAACCGGAATAGCAACGTGGGGCCGAGCGTTGTCATGGTGGAAAATTATTGCCTCGTGTCTGGTCGCATATTCCGGGCGTTTTTCGGTCGCTGCTCTCTTCAAACGGATTAATTGTGCTCGGTAGCGTTGTCCATTGATGGTTTCACCCGGTTTTAGCAGCTCAGAATACAGCACACCCTTCTGATCCCACCAAATACAGAGCATTACCCTCGCGCCATGGATATTCGGCTTTGCCGTTGATTTGGCTGCTTGGCCGGGTTTCACATATGATTTTTTGCGCTTGGGGTTGTCGTAATGGATACATTTTTCATCACCAGTAACAATCCGATGCAAAAATGACTTCCTTTTGTGGCATTCCAGCAGCATTTCGGACATGCAAAACCGCCTTTCGAAGTCTCTCGGCTTGAGTTCATGTGGAACCCAATTTCCTTGCTTTTGAATATATCCAGCTACTTTTAAACGTTTTGAAATGGCTGCTTGAGTGACACCCAAAGATTCTGCGGGCTCTTTTTTGGCTGCCCAGGACGTTCATCGTCTTCCACACCAAAATCACCACTTTTAAATCGTGCAAACCACTTTTGGCACGTTCGCTCAGCTAGCGCATGTCCACCATAAACTTCCACCAAAATACGATGACTTTCGGCAGCAGTTTTCTTCATATTAAAGTAATGAAGAAGAACTCCCCGCAAAAACACTTTTTCAGGCACAAAGTTCGACATATTTGGGTGAAAAAAAATTATTGTTGTTTACGCTTCAAATGAATGACATACGAGGGGCGTTCAAGATATTCTCGGTATTGGGGTGAAGCTGTGGTTGCATGTATAAATTGACTTATTTATCAAGTAATACTATTATTTTAGTGCATTCATGTAAAATTTCATATAAATGTGATTATTAATTCGCGTTTTATCTCCAGTTAAACAGAATCATAATGGCAACTGAGGCGATGATGGTGAAAATTGAGCATCGCGCTGTAATTAAATTTCTCACTAAGCAAGGAAAAAGTCAAAAAACTATTCATGAAGAGATGGTGGCTGTTTACCAGGATTCCGCACCTTCATTATCAACTGTGCAAAAGGGGTCAAGTGAGTTCAAGAGAGGCAGAGAGAGCATTGAAGACGACCCCCGCTCCGGCGCCCCGGCTACTGCTTGTACGGGAGAAAGCATCAAAGAAGTCGAAAAACTTGTCCTTGAGGATGCCCGAATAAAGGTGAAAATGATGGCAGAGATCACCAAGCTTTCAATTGGTACCATTCACACCATTCTTCATGACCATCTTAACCTTTCAAAGGTCAGTGCAAGGTGGGTGCCACGAATGCTCACAGCGCCTCAGATAAAAAGTGAGAATCGCATGCTGTAGAGAGCTTTTGGAGATGTGTAGTGAGAACGCGGACGGTGTTATGGATCGAATTGTTACTGGGGCCGAAACATGGGTCCACCACTATGACCCTGAAAGCAAACAAGAGTCCATGCAGTGGCATAAAAAAGGAACAGACCCCCCGAAGAAGTTCAAAGTCACTCCGTCTGCCGGGAAGCTCATGGCCACAGTTTTTTGGGACTCAAAGGGAATCTTGCTCATTGAGTACAAAAAAAAGGTGAAACCATCAACGCCACATCCTACGCTTCCACTTTGCATAATTTGCGGGAGGAAATTAAAAAGAAAAGACGGGGTAAACTCGCAGCGGGTGTGTTGCTTCTTCATGACAACGCTTCTGTTCACACGGCGCGAGTTTCCAAGGCTGCTGCGCGAGATTGTGGTTTCGAAGAAATTCAACACCCACCCTATAGTCCAGACCTTGCCCCTAGTGATTATTTCCTGTTTCCGGATTTGAAAAAAATGTCTTCGTGGAAAAAGATTTTCAGATGATGAAGAACTCAAGTCGGCAATAAATGGGTATTTTGCAGAGAAAGAGGAGATTTATTATTTTGAGGTTTTAAAAAAGCTTATCTCAAGATGTAACAAATGCATTGATGTTAGGGGAGATCATATTGAAAAACAAAAACAATTTAAATTGAATTCGCATCTTCCTTCATATCGATACCGAGAATATATTGAACGCCCCTCGTATACTGAAATAACGTACAATGACAGTAGCTTTCCAATGGAATAATAACAATGGAATAATACAAGTTACGCCATCTCTTAGCAAACCGCACAGTTATAGGTCCAACATTACGAGTGCATAGAGTAACATATACTTCATTCTTCCACCTGTGCTAACATGTTCCAGGATTTACAAGGCTGTATTCTGCTCCTGAGAAATCGCATGGTCTTAACTGGGCTATCTATTATTATATACGCGCTGAGGCGTCAGTGTGAAAAGCTGCTTCAATTGTAGCTATGTCCATTGGTTCTTCGCTACATTTTTGCTCGCTATTGCTATTATTATTTGAATAGCTTTGACTACCTCGTCACGTTTGGCCACTGGCATCGTTATTATTTTTTATATAAATGTCGGGTGTAACCACATTGTGCACTCTGTCTTCGATTTTGGGATGTATTTTGCTTATTTCTTAAATCAACCTCCTCCATTGGTTTTTCAATTATTTATATTCCTATGGTCATCTTTAAGCGTGAAATTTCCCTTGTAATTTGTTTTTTTTTTAGATGAATCAAAATATTCTTTTTACGGAACTCTTTTATAAGGCTGGCCATAGGTCCTAGTTCTAATACTAGCTGCTACCCGTAGCTTCGATCCTTTAACAATACTCTTGGTGACGACGAGTAGGTTAGGTTAAGTTAAAACAGAGCTGTGATGCATAAACCATAACGGGCCCATCGTGATCTCTGTGAAACCCGTTGAATTTTTATCCAAATGGCAAAAACCTAAACAATCTCCTTGGTTAAACATCCAATTTCCCTGCAAAAGCCAAGAAGGTCTTCGAAGTTCATGCCGTCTATTTCCTCTGGTTAACGAAGAAATATTTCGCTAAAAATTTTTTCGACTACGCGATATTGCCTCGCATTCCCACAGTATCTGTGATACTATGCAAAATCTGCAAATATCCGTATGTGACAAATTGAGTCTCTTTGCGTGCTTCCGCAGGCGACAGTGTTCTGTCAGGATTCCTATTACTGTCTTAAGCTCATCCCTGTTTAATTTTATTAACTCTGATCTTTTGTCGTAGAAAGGCAGCCAGAGAGATTTGGATACCTTGTGTCCTTCAAGACTTGACCACCTTGGGTTGGCAGTCTTTATGATTTTTTCCTCGATAGTACCCCTTACTATCCAAAGGTGGTTTGATGTTTGTTCATTTCCCTTTATGCTACAGTGTCCTGGCACCCAGCACAGTCTCACCCGGCTCTGACCGCAAAATGCCTTGAGCGCTGTGTGATAGGCCCTGACTGTATCAGAATTGATGTTATTCGATTCCATTGCCCTGAAAGCGGCCTGACTATTGATATCTCTTCCGGATACTGATCTTATCTGCATTAGCTCAGAAGCCCTAAGGATAGCCAGAACCTCTGATTGGAAGACATTGCTTGCGTCCGGTAGTCTTATAGACACTCTTAGTTCTGGGTTCCTTCCCCTGTTTTCGAAACGCCTGTGAAAATTACAATTTGATTTGACCTGATTATTGCATATTTTTGCCAGTTCTCCCTCTTCGGATATATTATATCCGTCGAAGTCGACGGATGGATTGCCTGTCAATAGCTCCGCTAGCACCGTGTCGTGTCCGAAACTACTGCTTTGAAGGGATCGAAATTAGTGACTCGTATCGCAATGTTGCCAGCCACTTTTTTGATCTGTAAATCAAGCGGTGTTAGGTGCAGAAAGGTCTCCAATGCTGATGTAGGGGTGGTACGGAGAGCACCTATTATGGCTATGAAAGCAGTTCTTTGAACCGCCCTACACCGTGTTCTTGTTTGGTGCTTTCCACCATACTAGGGCGCCATATGTAAGTATGGGTCTTGCAACCACCAAGTACATAGACAGAGTACCATAGCAGGTTCTACTGTTCTTCTGCAGATAAAAAGAGCATTGTAAGCCTTTTTGATTCTTTTCGCTACGCTTAGATTCCTATTCACTTTTTTTCCAGAATTACACCCAGATACTTCACGCTGTCCGAGAGGAGCAATTCCACGCAGCCGTTGAGTTTTGGGAGTTTGAATTGCGGTATCTTGTAATGTGTGATTTTTTTTGGAGCTATACAAATTCAGTACGAAGTAAAATACTTCAAGCTAATGTTAATATCTATGATATTAGCTTTATTTAACAGATAATTGTATGCCATTAGTGCTCCAATATAATAAAGGGCTATAGCTACCTCGAATGACGCGAAATCGTGAAGTTCTATTTTCGACAATTTTATCGAGCAACTGTGGCCGTATATCAGCAATAACACAGCGTAAGTTGACTTCCAAATCGTCCAACGCCTCTGGTTTATCCGCATTGTAACTTCACATATCCCCAAGGAAAGTAATCTAAAGGAAAGAGATCATAGGATAGTGGAAGCCAAATCGCAGGACCATTACGCAAAATTAGGCGCTCAGCACGCGCTGTGTGACATGTTGCGCTCTTGTGCGTCGTCGTCTATAGCAATCTCCATTGATGGTAACATTCTGATCGGAATCGTCCTGAAAGAAATATGGGCCGATGTTTCCACCAGCCCATAAAGGACACCAAACAGTGAGTTTTAATGGGTATCAGGGCGTCTCGACAAAGGCTTCTGGGTTTTCTCCCCTCCAAATTCGGCAATTTTGCTTGTTCACATATCCATTTAACCAAAAATAGGCTTCATCGGAGAACAAAATTTTGCGTTGAAAATGAGGATCAAGCTGAGTCATGTTATCGGCACATTCGGCTAACCTACGATGCGTATAATGGTTACGCGGTTTCAACTCTTTCACAAGCTGGATCTTGCAAGCTTTTAAGCCAAGATCTTTCCATAAAATCTTCCACAAAGTGGATGGGCATAGCTCCAATTGCTGTGCACGATGACGAATTGACTCATTCTTCTAAATGCTCACAGGAGTGGCGATATAACTCCCTCTTGAGGGGTTCCCCTGATTACAGACATCCTAGCCCAGCTTTGCCCAATGGAACAATTTATTTTCCTACTTGCAAGCATATTACAAACCCAATTTGTAATACCCTGTTCAATATTAACGTTTACTAGAGCACTCCACGTTATTGAAGGCTCCTTCTATATCGAGGAAGGCCGCCATCGCAAACTCCCCGCAGTAAGGGTTCCGACTGGTAATGGGAGCATAGTCGTAAGGCATCGGCTTTAATCTCTGACATTGTTTCAGGCATACCCCGCCTTATTAAGAGTTTGGAACTAAGTCAAGGAAATCTGAGATTAGACCATTGAATCATGGATAGGCAAGCAACTTGTACTCGTATTGCTATGCATATATCGATCCTTGTGATTCCTGCACTTATCTCGAGTTTAAAGCTAACAGGGTAACACAGCTTACATACACTTGTACAAATATTTATTTTTATTCACACCAAACACCACTCCCAAAAGACTGATATTGTATAATTTTATTTGACAAGTTCATTGTAAGGATGGGTTTCGAACATCTTTCCCACAAACTTTTTGTAGGACTCAGCAAGACCCTTTAACATAGGTTCCACTAATCCATCGTAAACCTCATCCGCATTTTCGTTAATAAATTTGTTAATATCTTCCAGCAGCTTCTCTTGGCTTTTAACATTTGTAAATTCGAAGTGGACCGTTTTCTTTTCCAACTTTATTTCCACATCTTTTACTTCCAAGTAAACCTTTCCATCTTTAGTTTTTGAGCCAGCGTCGATGATGATTTTGAAAATAATATCATCTGCAAAAGAAAAAAGGATATCAAGTGAGTTTCGTAGAAAAGAATGATCCGTTCGTACGTACCTAAGGTGATATTGCTGTGACCGCTGCCTTTGACCGGTAAGATGAGAATCTTTCCATCGATAACAAAATCACCAATCAAACTTGAAGTTGGTCCTTTCAACTGGATTTCGTGTTTGCCTTCAGGATTGGCGCCGAAACCACTGTAAGAAGAAAATGAGGAAGCCATTTAGAGTCGAATAAATTGATGTTGCACCACAGATTTTAGGGCTGTTTGAGGGAAGTCGTTTTAAGTAGTCGCAGTAAATTTATTCTGAAATAAGAATGTACACACGGGCGCCGTTCAGGGCTTCAAAATACCCCACGGATATTGATTTATGGCGATTGACGTAGCAGAGGGTTATCAACAGACAACTGAGTAGACCGTCATTTATTTCGAATATGGTTAGAAGATTTTTGAATGATATTTCATTTAAATTGCTTTCAACGCTTACGGAGCAGCGAAAGTGCTTCGTCGTCGTTCTGAACAATTGAGCAACGTACACAACCCACAATCTTGATAGCCAGAACTTTCATGTGACCTTTTTTAAGAAAGGGCTAGGCATTCAAGGTTAATAACCAACTCTATATGAGCGCTTATTAAGAGGAGCCCCATCCCTGCTATAATCGTTTGACTCCTCAAAAGTTCATATTGACCTCAGGTCTAAACACGTTGAATTAGTTTATATACCGTATCTACTACACTGACTTTTTAAGACTTTTACACCAGCTGATCATCGGTATTTTCCTTTAAATTCATTTTTCATGTTAACACATCTGGCCTACATACAGATCATTTGAATAGGCCTCCAAATTAAGTCAGAGTGAGATTCTATACTCGGTACTAGCTTGGCCATCGACGGTCATCAAATTTTCAAAGATGGCTGCTAAACAAATGGAGCATGTGGTGCTGGCATCTTCATGATGGACGACAACTTAAAACTTAGCTCTTCGTTCTAAGTACGCCAGGTGGAGGGGTAATTGTAGCATGCGTCAGTAGCGACAGTCAAACTCCATTCTAGGCTTTGTTCAAGCCTTTAACTATTTCTAAACTCTTACGTGGACACCACACTTTTGTGGACCGTCTGAGCCCAATACGAATTCATAGAGGTATCTTCAGGTTCTAAGGGATCGCTTATTAACTTGCTAGACAGAGCTTCTTAGGAACTGAACCTAAATTTAGACTTTAATAAGATATTCGGTTTCTTGTGAGCAAACAGTCGACAACTTTAGGGGTTCTAAACGAATGCTCCCCGACGTTTTCAATGTGTTACGAGTGGCAATATTCTTGTTACCACCTATACCACTTTTTATTAAATTTTAATTTCGGTCGTTATAAGTAACACTACTTCCTATGACATTTTCTGTAAGTGACGATCATACTTCCTTACTTAGGTCCTCGGAATTATTATGTCCGAGACATTCCCATTTCGGGGCATAGGGCCTCCACTACTCCTACGCGCTATTGTGTACGGTTTCGGTAGATGTATCTCAGTTCTCTCCAACTCTTCCCCAGTTGTGCTAATTCCCCTTCGATCGTTCTTCGTCAAATACTTCTAGGTGAGAGGGTACCATTGCACCGCTTGACTCGCAATGCACTCGTGACCTTCAAGAAGCATATACCCAATCCATTGCCACTTACGTCTTCGTATGAAAGAGTCAATGGGTTCCTGACCTGTTCTCAGATGAAGTTTATCATTAGAGATACGGTTGGTCCAGAAAATCCTCAAAATGTTTCGCAGATATCTATTCCCAAACTTTTGCAACTTTCTTGTGACGGCAGGTGTGATTTCCCAAGTGCTTCATCCATAAAGAAGCACGGATTCTACATTGGAGCGGAACAGTCGTAACTTGATCTTTAAGTTGATAAAGTTGTTTCTTCATATTTTGGACAGCATTCCAAACGCAGCCTTTGCTTTCCCAGTTCGGCTGATTATATCCTCGGATCCCTAGGAAAACTAGTAGGCAGCATGAAAATGTCAAGCTATCAATATGATAGGCAAGATAAATCACATTCAGAAGAAAAGACAACTCCTAAATTCAGAGACAGGGGGATTGAGTATTCCTCTTGACACTTTCTGGACGCAACAGAATACAATCTCTAGGCAGTTACTACCGAGATCTAAATTCTTTCCATATCAAGAAATCGCATAACATTCTCCCAGCGATATCCAACTAACTTCCAACTGGCCTAAGTGCACCTTAACGAGGGCCATTCTAACCTAACCTAATCTAACCTTTCCTCTATGTCAATCTAACTGCCAAGATACACAGATTCTTATAGAATTCTCGTAAATAGCAAGTCCTATCTAGGTAATGCAACAAATTTGTGATTTTGGATCATTTTTACTCACCTAACGTCGACAGCTTTAAAATTTTTCAGTCCATAAATTTTGATATTGTTAAATGTCAAATCGACACTAATTGGAGTTTTTTTGGATTGCTTGAAACTAATTTCGGGAATGGAAATTGGATCAAAGCTTTGAATATTGAGATCGGGATCACCTGCAAGAAAAGTTATTTAGGATTTATGTGTAAGTACTGTGCATATGAGCGTCAGACATACCTTTGAACTTAGTTTCAATGACCTTGTTTATTGTCGACAAAAAGCACTCCTTGTCTCCAGCCTTACAAGCTTCAATATCGGCAGCTGAAATGGCATAAGAGTTGTTTAGCCGCGCATTGTGTATATTGAAATTAAATTATTGTACTTACGTAACTTTGCCTCATGTCCTTGTACGAAAAGTGCTAGCACTATCACAAATCCTTTGAGAAACATCTTTAAACGTGCGGTACAGAAGGCCTAGATGATTGGTCACTCTTGGAAAAGGAAGAAAAAGAAAATGATTGAAGTTTAGTTCAAGTGCGACTTAAATTGAAATGAAATACGATATTCTTGCGACATACGAGTAAGCCTTGATTTATAAAAAATTCACAGTGGATCCTATTCTATGTATTTTTCGTGCCAAATCGAATAGTGACGCCTGTTTAGAGATAGGAGTGTTGAAAAGAAGCTAGAGGCCGTAGAACAACCATCATGGGTTAGGTTAGGGGTATGATGGATATGCCATTATACAGACACCAGGCACCAAAGCAGACCCATTGGGATCCCTGTGGAATCGTAAACAATCTCCCAGGTGAAACATCCAAATTCTTTGCAAAAGCCAAGAAAGCCTTTGAAGTGCGTACCGTCTATTTCCTCTAGGTTTTCGGAGAACTACATATTTCCCTAAAAATTTTCTTGGTCTACGCGATATTGCCTCGCATTCACATAGTATGTATGATATGTCATCAACAGCTTGTAGATCAACAGCTTTGCATGTTTCCGCAGGAGACAGTATCCTTTCAGGTTTCTTATTACTGTCCTAAGCTTATCCCTGTTTAATGTTATTAACTTCCTAGACCTTTTACCGTCAAAAAGTGGCCAGAGAGCCTTGGATATCCTGTGTCGTTCAAGACTTGACCACCTTAAGTTCGCGGTTTTTATGACTTTTTTCTCGATAGTACCCCTGACTATGCAAAGGGGTGGTTTGATGTTGGCAACCTCACTATTATCGAGTAGCCCTCCGCTTTCTGTAACCTCGACCGCTTTTTTTTTTTTTTTTTCTTTATAATCGGCGCGCGCTCAAGGGGTTTTTGTACCCTTAAAATGTTCGTACACAGCGCGGGCGAAGGAAATTTAGGGAGGAAGAAAAGACAGGTACCGATGTACATTGTTTTTAAATGTTTGCAAGTTATATCGACCAGGAAACACAGAGGTCGGCAGGGCATTCCATAAGTGAGTTGTACGGCTTAGGAAAGAATCACGATATTTTAGAGTACGTCCGAAAATGGGCTTGAGGGTAAACTGATGACCATTCATAGCGAGACGGGTGTTACGGTTGAAAGTTTGAAAGGTCGGAATGCTACTGGCGATTTCTTTGGAGCACTGGTGGTGGAAATAGCGATAAAGCAAAGTGAGGCAGGAGACATTACGTCGGTGTTCGAGAGTGTCAATTGATTGACTGATATTATTATCACCAATGAGTTTTATCGCACGGTTTTGAATGGTATCGAGCAGGTGCAGAGATGTTTTAGGAGCACCTGACAAGATGTGGGCATATATATTGAGGCCAGATCAGAGGGCGTAAAATATTTCTTACATCGCTTGAGGAAACTTAGACATTTTGAAGCATTTTTGGCGACATCGAATATGTGGTCATTCCAACATAAGTTGTCACTGACACACATACCGAGAATAGAAAGTTTATCGGTTTCGTCGATGCAAGTGCCATTCATGGATAATGGCTGGGTATTTGAATTTCGCTTTAATGACAGCAGACAGCATTGAGTTTTGGAAGCATTAAATTCCACTCGGTTGATAGTTCCCCAATTGGTTATGCTGTTAATGTCGGAATTTAATGAGCTTAGCATACGCTGCCGTTCCCGTTCTACAGCCGAAGAGCAGGGACGTGAGTCCGGGAACGAATATGAGAAGCAGAGAGTACTGTCATCAGCAAAGGAATAAATTGGATTAGAAGTAGCGGACAAGAGATCATTAATGAAAATTAAAAAGAGTGTCGGAGACAGAACGGAGCCCTGGGGCACACCAGCATTTATTTTGTGAATATCAGACTTGAAACCGTCCAAGACAACTTGAATTGAACGTTCCGAGAGGTAATTTCTAATCCATTGAAGAAGAGAGTCATCGATTCCAAAAGCACGCATTTTCGGCAAAAGAGCCTGATGCCAAACTCTGTCGAATGCCTTAGAAATATCAAGTGCAACTGTCTTGCTTTCGCCAGATTGATGTACGCTTTGGTTCCACTTTTCGGTGGGACATGCCATCAAATCACCAGTGGACCTGTTGCTACGAAAACCATATTGACGGTCATTGAGAAGTTTTCGTGTTTCGAGATATTTCATGAGCTGACGGCTTATCAGCGTTTCCATAACCTTGGAAAGAAGGGACGTAAGTGCAATGGGTCTGTAGGAGGAGAGAGAAGAAGATCCGCCTTTTTAGGGACGGGCTGGACAAATGCTGTTTTCCATCTGCTCGGAAAGAGTCCTAAAGGGTAGGATTGATGAAAAAGCTTACGCAGTGGTTTTGCCAGCATGGAAGAACACGTCTTCAGAAGAAGGAGAGATATACCATCTGGACCAGCGGATTTATGCATGTTGAGATCTGTAAGTACTCTTGTTGCTACACGAGTGCGAAAGTAGATTCGTCCCATTGTAGATTCGACGCACTCAACTGTAGGCGGGGACAAAGCACAATCTGGGAGTGTTGAGCTGGCCGCAAAGTGTGCAGCAAGCAGATTGACCTTGTCCAAAGAGCTGACAGCTGGAATGTCATTGTAAATGAGCGTTGGGATGGATTATGAGGCAGAATTTCTAATATTTTTGACGAAATATAAAAGTCTTACTACCTTTGGGACATTGTAGTATTTTTTGCCTCAGGTTTTGGTCGTATTGGAATTTCACACGCTTGAGAAAGACGTTGTAGTCATTCCTGGCTCGTTTAAACTTTTTTCGGTTTCTTCTCTCGGGTTGGTCTTGTAGGACCGAAAAAACAATTCTCTAACCCTGACAGCCTCTTTACAGCTCGAGTCGTACCATGCCTTTTCTTTTGGTTTGATACTCTTCATCCGATGAAGGATAAAGCATCTCATTCCAAAGAGAACAGTTTTTGTGATCATGTCAGCAGCGGCATCCACGTCATTATCCAGGAAACATAACGACCAGTTAAAATTCCTAAAGAAGTTGTTAAGTCCGCTCCAATTGGCTTTCTCGTAGTGCCATACGGTTTTGTTCAACTACCTCTTCACATGTTCCTTCTTCTAGGATATTAGCAACAAGAAGCATGCTTTGGGTTTTTTGGGAATGACTCCTTCGCATTGAATTTCGGAAATAATAATGGGGCTTCAGTGTTGAAATCCTTGGGACAGAACTGGCAGCAAAATTATTCAGGATATCGTCATAGCTCTGAATTCTTTGCAGTGGCGAGAAACTTTATTAAGAGAATCCTGGGCCTCTGCGGAGAACTGAGAACTTAAAAAGTAGGCAACAAATAAGTATAAGCAGCTTGGACATAGATGGTATTAATTACACCGATTCAGGTTGCATTTTAAATAAGCTCAACGAGTATTTTACCGAGATCTCAGAAAACATCAAACCTTCTGTGGAAACTTCCTTAGACTGCAGCTGCTTTAAAAGAACAACAGAAGACATACAACCCAACAGTTTTGTTTTCCAACCATTTTCCTCAAATGAAATATGTAAGGCAATATTCTCGTTAAAAAAAACAAAAATTCGTGCACTAGCGACGGCATATCAAGTGTATTGTTAAAGAAAGTGTGTTATAATTTTGAGTTACTTACTTGTTTAACCTAAGTGTTGGAAGTGGATGTTTTCCTCAGCACCTGAAAGTCGCTGAAGTTATACCACTTTTTAAAAAAAAGGCAACAAAAAAAATATGTCAAATTATAGACCCATTTCCCTCTTTCCAACATTTTCCAAGATCTTTGAAAAACTTATAAAATCGCGAATATTGTGTTTCTTAGACAGAAATGAGTTTTTTAGTAGTTGTCAATTCGGATTTAGAAGAGTATATGGCCAGTTATATGAAAGTGTTCACTGCAGACAAACTACCATGGCTCTTTTTGTTGACATGACAAAAGCATTTGACCTGGTTGACCACGACGTTCTGCTGAAGAAATTATACAATGCCGGTCTTAGAGGAGTTATCCACAAATGCTTTTGTTCGTATCTCAAGGGTAGAAATCAAAAAGTCAATGTAAATGGGTGTTTTAGTGATTCGCGTACCTTAAGAAATGGCGTTATACAGCGTTCAGTTCTTGGTCCTGTCCTTTTTTTTAAATTTACATTAACTCTCTGTTTGCTCTCAATCTTAAAGGTGTGTCAACAGCCTTTGCAGATGACATAGCCCTAACTTATCAGTTTGATACAATATTCGAATGTATTGCGAAGATCTTAGAAGATCTTGAAACATTGAGACTTTGGTTTTCAGAACAGAAGCTGATTATTAGCGAAAAAATAAAACTAATGTCATCCAGCCTATCAAACAATGATTTGGTAAATTTTAACCTTTGTTTCCATGCACCCAATTGCAAGAAAATTTTGTTTGCCTATACATAGTTGTGGGGAAAGAGTACTTTTGTTTGTAGCTCCCCCGTTCAAATAGTTGCTTTAAAATTGAATCTGAAACTTGAATTGGAAAGATCATATTCATACCATTAAAAAGCATATGCTCCTTGTAACCCGCAAAATGTACCTCATCAAGCAACACAGCTCTGCAAAAGTGTTAAAGTCAATTTATTATGGCCTTGCCCACTCCAAATTGCAGTATGGTATTACAAGTTGGGGTGGCTCTTATAACAACTCTTTTAGGCCATTATTGATAGCTCAGAAACGTTTAATTAGAATTATTAGTAAAAAAAATCATCTAACTCCGAGCTGGCCGTTATTTACAAATCTGCGAATTTTACCAATGAGATATCTTTACGTTTTTAAAGTACTAAAAGAATTTGTTAAGCAAAGTGGAAATCTTCCCAGTAGAATAAATCAATCTTATAGTCTTTGTACAAATAACATGCAACTGATAAATGTTCCATTTGCCTGCACAAGCCACTTTTCGCGCTTCTACACTGTTACAGGGCCTTCAATGGTTAACAAGTTACCTTTTCCAATTAGGTCAACCTTACGATTTAAGAGACGGGTTATTTATACTCAACTACGACTTCCTTGAATCATTACTTTGTTAATCTGCTACCTGAAGCATCAACACAAGTCGTTCCCGTATTTTTCGTGTCAGCTTCTTCACTTTTATTTTCGAGTTGTTAATGATTGAATCAATGAATTTGAATTTACATTTAATGAATTTTGAATTTATGTATTATATTTATTTGAATAATTCCTTAAATTACTAATTTCCATTAATCGATGCTCTCCCACATCAATGTTTTTATTAATTCGGTATCTTTACACACTAACTTTAAGTTACAGATTGATTACTATTATTTTTCGCTTTATTTAAACTAAAGCTTTGACTTTGTAATAATCTTAAGTTGGTTTTAAATGAAAATAATAAACTTGAAAAAAAAAAATTTAATTGAAACCATTAGACTTTCAATTATTTTCTCCCCATGGATCAACACTTTAAACACGTTGGTGGCATGTAATACCACCCGTAATGCGATTTCTTTAGCAAATGCTCAGAATTTTTTGGGGCAAACCGGTTTACCAAGTCTTCTGATATCCTCTTCATTAAGCCCAGCGATTTCTGCTGTAGCAAACAACCGTGCGATGTTGCCATCCAACCACCCGATCAACATAACGACACAGTTCCTCCGTATTTCAATTTTTTTTCTCGCTGTTGCTCCTTGTTCAAATCTGTGTTTCTGACTACATTTTGAAATCCAACTTATAGGAAAGTTGCAAGAGGCACTTAAAATGTACTCGTATAATTTTGGCGTGGATACGACAAATGCCAAACCTGAATTAGTCCGCATTAGGAGTTCTTGCGTGAATTCGCCTTAAGAGGTTCATCACCACATACCACCTTGATCAAAAATTTTCCGGAATTTATTCAGGAAATTAAAAATACAAGTTTATTCACCTAAATCTATATTGTCCCCTTCAAAGTAATCCCCATCGGCTGCAACACGCATATGCCAGCGCTTGATCCAATCCTCGAAACATTTTTTTATATTCGGTTTTCAGCATGACCGTCAGTGCTTCCTGCGATTTTTCCATTACATCCTCTCAGCTGCTGAAACGCATTCCCCGTAGTGGTTTTTTAACTCGATTGAACAGAAAGAAGTCACAGGGAGCCAAATCAGGTGAATTCGGTGGCTGTTGGATGGTATTCTTTGCATTTTTCATCAAAAAATTACGAATAATGATGGCACTATGCGACGCGACGGTGCGTTATCATGGTGCAAAATCCACGAGTTTTCTGCCCACAATTCTGGTCACTTTTCATGATGCACTACACTGTTGTAATCCATGAAACCGTGAGCATTGCCTTCTTTTTTGACTGAAAACGACGTGTTTTTTTGGTCTCGGCTCATTTGGTGAACGCCATTCACTTGCCTGATGTCTGGATTGCGTGTCGTACTCATAAAGCCACGTCTCGTCTCCAGTAATGGGTTGTCTTCTGTTGACAATGAAGTCAACTGCATCAAACTGAACAGAGTATAAAGTCTAAGTATAAGTGGAGCCCTACGCACTACTCCCTTCGCGGCACTAGATATTCTAATTCACTTGACACCGCTCGATATCTTCTGCTGGCAAGTAGCTGGGACAGCAGCTATTCGCCTTAAAGTGGGCAAATACTTTATTTAGCCACGCTTATAGTCTTAGTACACTAGGAATCCTCCCGAAGAACACCGATTACACCATACCTGAGCTTTGGTTTGGCAAAGACTTCCATGTAAGCTTCCCCTCTAGATCCTTCTGGAAGGAAGACGCTTTCATGGAGGACAAGTCAATTGATTTCAGAGGGATCTAAAACTGATATTTTCTCAGATAAGCTAAATCGAAGCCTCTTCTTCCTTCTTTCAAATCACTGTGGTGGGTTCTAGGTGGAAAGTTTGGCGATTAAAGGAGCTCTGTCCTGGCTGAATAAAAACGTGATATCTGCAAGGGTATCCACATCTTTTCCGATAGTCAGGCCGCTATCAAATCCGGACTATGTCTCATTAAATTCTAAAACCGCCCATGAATACCGGTCATCTGTTACGGAGATGGGAGAGCAGTTGAACCTTCATTTTTGCTGGGTACCGGGCCACAGAGATATTCCAGGGAATTGTAGGGCCGATGAACTCGCCGAAATTGGATTTACCCTACCTATTCTTCCGGAAAAGGGTAGCGTCGGTATACCAATCGCTACGTGCAAATCAATATTAAAGCTGGATGCTAATAAAAGAACAGACCTTAGGTGGACAGTTGGACGAACATGTCTAGCTCTAAGAGTGTGACCATTCGGAATAGGAAACATCTCAGCGCCATCATAGGTGTCATCTCTGGGCGCTGCCTTATAGGCAAGCATGCAAGAAGGCTTGGCGTTTATACAAACGAGTTCTGTAGAAACTGCATGGACGAGGAGGAAGAGTAGGTAATCCTCCACCTACTCTGTACATGTCCAGCTCTCTTCCAGAGAAGCAAACTTCAATTTGGGACTTTGTTCTACAATAACTGAAACGATCTAAAGAATATAGATGTTAGCAGTCTCCTACGCTTCATCATAAGCTCAAATTGGTTCCATGAGTAGGAGGATCACAGATCCACGTGGCATCACAATGGGCCAATAGGCCTAAGTGTGTTGGTCTTTCCAACAGTCACTTTTACCTACCTATCTACCTACCTACTTAAAGTGACTTAGCTCACCAGGTAAACGTCTAAACTAAAATAACTTACCATATGTCGGCCTATTTTAGGTTTGATTAATGCATTCTATCGTCGTATGGGTCACAGCGAGTTCAGTAGTGTCCCGCTTGATCATAAAATCGACATGCCATATTCAATAAGAGACAAAATAGCGCAAGGTAAGGTTTCACTTAAAACCTCTGCATCAATTGGATTAGGCATTTCCGACCCAGGGGCCCAGACTATTTTTGACAAAATTTTATTGCAAATAGTTACTCCGGTTGTCTACACATAATACGGAACATCTATTATGCATCTCCCATTAAAGAGCTCTGAGTAAGTCTTGCCAGCTCAGACCTTAAAATAATTGAACACCATTTGTCACTCATAAGATTCGTTTTACATACGAGTATGCTCCGGTTAACGTGAAAATGTTTTTTAGTTCTTTTTGCTGACTGCTTTTACAGGATTTGACGGTAGCAATCAACTAACAGCCCAATGTCTTCGAACTGACTATAACTTCGGGGATTCCAAAAGTCCGTTATCAAGGCTAGAATTTTAATGCTTGTAGTTATTACAAGTGCCCAAATAAAAATTAAATCGACAAGTTCAAAAATGTCACACTTTTAGGCATACGACTGTTTAATTATTCGGCTCTGTTTATAAACATGGTAATTAACACGTTTTAATTATTTAACTATTAGCTTTGCAATGTAATAAATCATAGTAACCTCAGGTAAAAACCCCTTAAATGTTAATTGTCAATTGTGTTTTATGTATAACAGAAAGTTTACCTATGACTAGGTTTGTTTACGATGTTTTTCTATACGCAAATATCATATAATGGTTTTCCTGTTTTTTTTTTTGTTTTGACCGACGGCGCATAATACATGAATTGTTCTTAACAAATAAACAACAAACAAATGTATGCAAGCCCTAACATTGCTGTAATCTTCTAAGTGTCAAACCTTTTTGTTGACTTGTCAACTGCTTTAACTTTTCATTCCCTTTTTATCTCTATCTCTGGACAGTTGAAAAATTGAAAATTAGAAAGTGAATTTTAAGAATATCTGTTTGCGTTCTATTTCTCTTACATAAATTGAATTTTTTTTGTTGAGGTTAGAGGTACCTAGTGACCACCTCCTGTGTGAGCTGCACATATAGTTTACAAGGAATTCCCATGCCCGTTATTAGGTAAGGAATAATAAAATTATAATTTTTTGAATAACCACTGCCGCCAATTTATCCTTTCATCCCTCTTTTGCATCGCTTGAGTAAACGTTCTTTTGACGGATATTACAGGGTGAATGACTCGAACTCCAACTTTTTAAAATGCTATAATTTTTTTTATAATTACATGCTATATTAAATGTTGGAAAATACATCAATTTTCAAATTGTATCAGTAGTTTTCAATATGTCCACCTTTGGCGCGAATAATGGCCTTGAGACGGCCGAAGAAAGCATCGCACGCTGCACGCAAGTGGCTCTGCGGTATTTTGGCCCATTCCCGGCGAAGTGCTTGTTTGAGGTGATCCAAACTTTAGTATTTTTTTAGTGAAAACCTTCGCCATCAAAATATCCCAGACAGAGAAATCCAACGGATTTGCATCTGGAGAATTTGCGATCCATTGTGTCGAAGAAATGAAGTGTGGAACATTGTTTTTTAAAAAATCTTGGTTGACGCGCGCTTTGTGAGACGGTGCCGAGTCTTGTTGAAATGTCCACGGTCTCCAACCGAAATGATAATTTGCCCAAGGCTTCAATACTGCCTCTAAGACAGTTTCACGATATACGATCGCATTAATTTTGATGCCGCGGTCCAAAAATACGAGCGGAGAGCGACCATCGGCTGTTATGCCTGCCCAAACCATCGCCATCGGTGCTGCCTGCTTTCTGGTGGCCGTCCGAAGGTGTAAATTTTCAAAGGACCTCTCTGGCAAGTAAACTCGGTCATTTTGTTTGTGGACATATTGCTCGATAACAAATGGCGACTCATCGGAAAAAACCAAATTCGGCAACTCACCACTTTCGTGCAAGCATAGCAACTCCTTCGCCCTTTCGACTCTAACTTTTTTTCTGTTGCAGTGTAAGATCGTCTGCTTCTTGGAGATTCAATGGCTTGAGCCCAAGCTCATCTTTCAGTATGTGTTGCATCCGGTCCAATGATATGTTGAGCTCACGAGCCATTTTTCTTCCACTTCGACGCGGATTTCGGTCAATTTGAGCCTTCACTTTCCGAACCATTTCTGCCGATGTTGCTGTTTTTTTATGACCACCTCCATGGCGTTTTGCAACGCTGCCAGTATCACGGTAACGAGCTATGGTTCGAAACACAAATGATTTATTCACGTTAAGGTGCTGGAGTGCTCTAACCGTAGCTACTTGTGGTCTTCCAGCCAAATATAAAGCAATCACAGTATCACGTTTGAATTCCATCGCGGATAAAAATTTTTCAACATAACTGAGACGCAAATCCTTTAAAAGCCTTGTAATTAATAAAATTATCTGTCATGTGTCAAAATTTGAGGTCACTGTCATAAACGGTTTGGAAATTATAGCAGTCTGAATTTGGTTGCAGTTCGAGTCATTCAGGGTGTACATTGGCGGATTTAATAGGCACTGGCTACATTTTTAGAAAGGAATCATCTGATATTAAGGTGCGTCCACGATGCCGTCTGGAGACTCGTCATTAGCTGATGAAAACTTAAGAAAAGCTAAAAAAATCCGTCCTTCTGTATTAGGTCTTATAACCAAGCAGCGAAATGCCTTTGCCTAAAGTGTAATGCTGCAACTTATAGATGATTATCACACCTAGTAGGCACAATAAAATCACTGAACACATTCTGGAAATGAGCGAAGTTAATAAGGGGGATGAAAATGCCAATGAAAAGGAAGCACCATACACAGTGATGCATTTAATGGAGGAAAGGCAGGGTGATTTGAATTCTACACCTTTTTAAAGCGGCGCAGCAGGGCCACCAGTACGTTCGTAGACTACCAAATTTGCCCGATTTTCGGGCAAATACTGCGATTGGATGGGCTTCAAAAATGAGTTTGACTCAATGATTATTAAAGACAAGCTAAACCCGTGCTCGCCTTGCCTAGCCCTCTAAAGGCTACCTCATGCATACAAATTGTGAGTAATATCAGAGCGAGTGAAAAAACATTAAAATTTTTCTCTAAGTCCATAAAATTGTGGATTAATTGCATTTTATCAATGTCGTTCCAATGATAGCTTTTAGCCTTTAACTGCCGATTTCATTGTCCTAAAAAACCAACATGGTCTAAAATGTTATCAAACCTAATAAAAAATGCAATACCATAAATTATGGACAATTGTACGTTATTATAGTAAAAATGTTTTCCAAAGCTTCTTTGTAAACATTGTTTGAGGTTGCGTTGCCTGGAGCATAAACAAATACATTTTTACCAATTGACCGTGTGAGAAGTAGCCGGTGGTGAGGTTCACGATTGTGGTACGCAGTGTTTGTCTCTGCGCGTTATTTATCGTCATCGTGAAGCAGACGCTGATGGGAAATTGCACACGCTTAAATTGAAACGGAAAACTGTTAGGTAGGATCAGAATTCGAGGGATAAATACATGTTCGCCGGCACTGCAGCCCGTCAACACTTCCGCTTCTATCAGATTTCTTTGCAGAGTTGTAACCCTAAGTCGGGCGCAGTTACACAACCTAGGCGGACTCAAGTTTCTCAGGAGAATAATTGGTACACACACTTTTAGTTTTAATGTATGTGATGGAAACCGAGGAGCAGAAAGCGAATTTAAAAATTCGGCCGAATAGTTGGTTGTTTCTTCTTGGTCCATAACCCGGTTGATTGAAGTGTATTCTACACTTTGACCATCAACACGTGTCAATATCTCGTTATTAATAGCTGCAGCTTTATCATTCTGAGGCGATAAAATAGCTTGTTCACAAAGCCAAGAATTGTCACAGTTTGTTAGTTGGGATATATCACCGTAAACGGATGACATAAGTTCTTCGGTAGAAGACACTGTTCGGCAAAAACGATTGCCGAATTTGTAGTGGAGGAAAGCCAGAAGCCTTTGTCGAGACGCCCTTACGAGGGTTGCCTGAAAATTTCCGACCGAACCATGATACAAGATATTTTTTCTCAAATTTTTTTTTAATTTTCTACATAGTCTCCTTGTAACTCTACACACTTCTCCCAGCGATGCTCCCATCTCTCTAACCCGCCCAAATAGTACTTGGCGTTTTTGTCTGCAAAATAATTGTTCACGAAGGTGATTGCCTCCTCATTTGACGAAAATCTCTGTCCTCTGAGCGCAGTTTTTAGATGAGAGAACAAACAGAAGTCGCTTGGGGCTAGATCTGGTGAATAAGGTGGATGGTCAATCAGTTCAAACCGTAATTCATGGACTTTCGCCATGGCAACCGCTGAGGTGTGAGACGGCGCGTTGTCTTGGTGAAACAGGATTTTCTTTTTCTGCATATGTGGCCGTTTTTCCACAATTTCTGCCTTCAGCTTGGCAAGTAATGATGCGTAGTATGCTCCTGTAATGGCTTTTCCTTTTTGAAGATAATCGATTAAGATAACTCCTTGACAATCCTAAAAAACAGTCGCCATCACTTTCCCAGCCGAAAAAAACAGTTTTTGCTTTTTTGGAGCCGGCTCGCCCTTTGCAGTCCACAGTTCTGACTGAATTTTTGTTTCGGGCGTATAATGGTGTATCCAAGTTTCAGTTACAGTAATTAATCGGCTCCAAATCTCGGATTTATTGCGCCTAAACTGCGCCAACAGAGCGTTGAAAATGTTCTTTCGAACACGTTTTAGGTCTAACGTAAGCAAACGCGGCACCCAACGCGCGGACAGCTTTCTTATGCCTAAATCCTGATTTAATATGTAACAAACACGTTCTTTGGACATTTTCATAACCTCTACTATCTCTCTCACTTTAATTCGGTGGTCGTCTAACATCATTTGGTGAACTTTAGCAATGTTATCGTCAGTGATTGCAGTTTTTGGACGTCACGTTCATCATCTGTCAAGCTCTTACGGCCACGTTTAAATTCAGCTGCCCAAAATTTCACTGTGGTAAATGATGGTGCAGCATCCCCATACACAGAGTCCAACTCATTTTTGATTTGCGTATGCGTATTGCCTTTCAAAAACAAGAATTTAATATCGACTCACTCAAACGACTGTCAACTAAAAACTGCGCGTCCAAAATGACTGAAACTTTGGTAAGTAACAGTCAAAAGATGCACAAGTAGCATTCACTAGCTTTTGTTGACGAATGCCGCTCTCTTTACGTTGCGGTCATACAACCCTCGTATATCCATTAAAACTCACTGTTTGGTGTGGTTTTTTGAGCTGGTGGAATCATCGGCCCATATTTCTTTAAGGACGATGCCGGCCGGAATGTTACCGTAAATGGAGAGCGCTATAGAAACATGATTTCTGACCTCTTCGTTCTTCAGTTAAATGGCATTGACGTGACAGAGCTTTGGTTTCAACAAGATGGCGCTACATGCCACACGGCGCGCGACACCATCAATTTATTGCGGAAAACATTTGCTGAGCGCATAATTTCTCGTAATGGACCTGCGAACTAGGCTCCACGATCCTGTGATCTCACACTTTTAGATTACTATCTTTGGGGGTATGTGAAGCCACTAGTCTATGCCGATAAACCAGAGACGCTGGACGATTTGGAAGTCAACATTCACTGTGTTATTGTTGATATATGGCCCCAGTTGCTCGATAAAGTTTCCGAAAATTAGACTTCACGATTGCGATATCATATTTAAGCGGTAATGGCATAAATTTACTAAATAAAGCTAATGTCCTGGACACTGACGTTAGCTTCAAGTGTTTTATTTGTTATTGAATTTTGTATACCTGTAAAAAAAAAACACCCTTTAAAACTTAGAGTGCCCGCATGGGATCAGTAAGTTAGAATAAGATAATTTTAAGTTGATTAGGCTAATTTTTAAGCATTTTTTTGTCTAGCATGTAAGAGTTAACGATTTATTACCGACGAATTTAAAATGAATGAAATGAAATATGACGGCGATTCCTTAGTAAACCGATACGGAAGAAGAATCTACCAATCGTAGGAAGATGAAACTCACGTTTAGTAACATCGATTGACGGTAATTTGTACATGTTTAACTCATATTGAAATGTAATTGTAGATTAAATATATAAGCGAAGATATTGCACTGGCAGCACTTGTTAGTAACGAGTTATCTGTCTTCTCGAAGTACATACAGAGCTTAAAACTACTGTAACTGCGGGAAAGACTTGAATGTCAAACGAATATGCATAAAGACTTCTTTTACCAATTCTTGAACTATAAATTTCTTTCAACCAAATTCATAAAGTTGCCACTCGAATTCTTACTTCAGGCCACACTAGACGAAACAACTTCCAAATCTAAACGGAATATCAGAGGTAGAGTCAGATTACGTCATTTGAGTCATTAGTGCATTATTAGTAATTGGTAGAAGCTCACTCTGTGCACAATAAAATTGGTCCCATCTTATGCAAAATCTAAAAATAAAATAGTTGAATGTTTTATTAAGCAACAGAGTTAATATTGCTTTGTGTTGGTATAACGTTTACTACTCGTATTTAGTGAAAAGTCAACTCCGAGTATTAATTTTTTTTTGTGTGTGAAACTTTGTTGGTGACTTTATGTGCCATTGGGCATATTTAATGCCTGACGAGATGCTGTCAGATTTTGGCAGTAATTTATTTTGTTTGGGTATATTTTGCATTAGGTCGTCACACAAGTGTGGTCTTACACGTGAGGAAGTGCTATGTAGAGGACCGTGAAAGGTTCAACGATACTGATGAGGTTAAATTGCTTGTTATTTCTATTAATCCGGCGATCGAAACTGTAGATCAACACACGGATGGAGACTCTGACCTTTCTGATACCAAGGAAACAGGAAATTTTGATCATTTTTGGTAATAATGAAGAGCCGGACGTGAGTGAATCATCGCAGTTAGCTCATGAACCTTCGAAAAAGAAAACTAAAGTTCAAAAGTCTTCAGCAACATGGGGAAACGATTTGCTATACTCCTTGACTCCTTTTGATTCAAGTCATAAGGCGTGGTTTTATTGAAAAGTATAAAAGCACCCGCCGACGCTTTTTTTACGTTTTTCTAGGAAAGTCTCTCCAAAAATATTGCCGAACAGACAAACCTTTATGCGAGACAAAAAAGGAATCATTGTTTGCAATATTAGCAATTAGTCTACTTTTATAACAAAAAAGCGACAGGAAATGCTAGATATCACCCTCGCCTCCGCCAACATCACACAAATGTTAACGACCTGGATGGTATCGTCTGAACACCAATTCTCAGACTACAGATGCATCAAGTTCAATCTGAACGATGCTCCTCCCAGCCAACAAACATTCCGGAATTATTGGAAAACGGATTGGCCAAAATACAGAGGAATTCCGTCACTATCCTCTGAAATCCCAAGTCCCCCGTGTAACACTAACGAGATTGACATGACAGTCAAGGAATGCACCCTGGCTCTCAATCAGGGTATGGCTGCTTCCTGCCCTCTTGTTCAATCTAGAGGCGAGAAAGAGCCCCACTGGTGGACATCAGCACTAGGACCGCTTAGAAACGCTTGCAGAAAAGTTTTCAATCTAGCAAAAAGCACAAGAAAAGTGACTGACTGGGACTCATGCATAGAATCCCTCAAATTATACAAAAAAGAACTGAGGAAGGCAAAGCGACAATCCTGGAGGTCATTCTATGATAAAATTACTGAAACCTCTGAGGCATCGCGGCTAAGAAAAATCCTCTCTACAAATCCCATGATACCTAGTTGTTTGAAAAAAACCGATGGCTCTTGGACAACCTCAAGTGATGAATCACTTAACCTGCTACTGGACACCCACTTTCCAGGTGGCTCCTTATTCCCGCTCAGTAGCAAGCCAAACAGTAGCAACAACCGTTACCAAAGTTCATAGTCTAATTACAAGAGGCAAACTACTCTCTGCGGTAAACCATACAAGTCTGCTGGTCCGGACGGTATAGTACCTGCCTACGTTAGACAATATCCTGAGGAGCTGTGTAGAACTGAATCATATTCCACTGTCATGGAGAGAAGTCAATGTTGTCTTCATTCCCAAAGCCGGAAAATGCTCTCATGTTGTCACAAAGGACCTCAGGCCTATAAGTCTACCACCTCTCCTTCTGCAAACTCTAGAACGACTGATTGATATCCATACACGAGCTAAAATTTATTCACGACTTTTGTCAACGTCTCAACATGCCTACTGTATAGTAAAGTCGGTAGAAACGGATCTGCATTCACTGTCTTGCCACATCGAACGATCCCTACAATATAGAGGACATAGAAGGTGTCTTTAACAACGTCAACACAACCGCTCTCACGACTGAGCTTTTAGCTCTACAGATAGACGACCCACTTGGGGAATTGATGAGTCTTATGCTAAATTGCAGAATAAAGAACTCCAAACTGGGTGGGGCTTCTGCTAAAAGATGTGTCAACAGAGGTACGCCACAAGGCGGTGTCCTTTCTCCCCTTCTCTGGAACTTAGTGGTTAATGACCTGCTGATATACCTGGAAGCGGGTGGTAGCAGGGTGATTGCCTATGCGGATGACGTTGCTGTAGCCGTCTCAGGTAAGCATCTTTGTACCATTAAAGAACTCCTTTAACTAAATCTTAACAGATTAACCCGTTGGGCAGATCGATGTGGATTGGGAGGACATCGCCATAAAACTGATCTTGTCCTCTTTCCCAGGAAATATAAAATTCCTTATGGACGCTTCCTCAATAAACGGTACCAGCTTAGTCTTGTCCGATACAACAAAATATCTGGGTCTCATTTTTGACAGGCTGGAAACATAACTAAACTGGAAACATAACATTCAAGAAAGAGCCAAGAAAGCTACAGTAGCTTTATTCTCTTGCAAAAAAGCCATTGAGAACAAGCTCGCATAACCATTGGCTATACGTCTTATGATGCTCACCTACTGAATGATTGTTTGGTGGACGGCCTTAAATAATGCAGTCAACTGCATCAAACTAAGCAGAGTCCAAAGAACAGTACGGCCCTGCATAAGCGGAGCCCTACACTCTACTCACTCCGCGACACTGGATATTCTGTTTCACTTGACACAGCTGCGACGCCAGCTATTCGCCTTAAAGCGACTACACAGTGGGCAAATAATTTATTTGGCCACGCTAATACGAGTATTCTTAATACATTAGGAATCCGCACAGAGAACATCGATTACACCATACCTGAACTTTGGTTTGACAAAGACTTCCATGTAAGCTTCCCCTCTAGATCCTTCTGCAAGGAATATGTTTTCATGGAGGACAAGTCAACCTACTTTTACACAGATGGATCTAAAACTGATAGCGGGGTTGGTGGCGGTGTTTTCTCAGATAAACCAAATCTAAGCCTCTCCTTCCTTCTTCCAAATCACTGCAGAGTGTTCCATGCGGAAATTTTGACGATTAAAGAAACTCTTCCCTGGCTGACTCATTAAATTCTAAAACCGCCCTTGAATGTCGATCATCTCTTACGGAGATGTCAGAGCAGTTCAACTTTCACTTTTGCTGGGTGCCGGACCACAGAGACATTCCAGGGAATTGTAGGGCCGACGAACTTCCCAAAATGGGAACCACTCTACCTATTTTACCGGGAAAGGGTAGCATAGGTATACCAATCGCTATGTGCAAATCAATATT
Source organism: Volucella zonaria (assembly GCA_963966105.1). Taxonomy (NCBI): domain Eukaryota; kingdom Metazoa; phylum Arthropoda; class Insecta; order Diptera; family Syrphidae; genus Volucella; species Volucella zonaria. Next base: position 59,465,425 of record OZ014530.1, read on the forward strand.
AAAGCCGGATGATAATAAAAGAATAGGCCTTAGGTGGACTGTTGGACCAACATATAAAGCGACCTAACAGATCTTGCCCAGGTTGGATCTGAATCGCTCTAAGAGTTTGACCATTCGGGATAGGAAACTTCTCAGTACCATTGTAGGTGTCATCACTGGGCACTGTCTTATAGGCAGGCATGTAAGAAGGCTTGACACCTTTACAAACGATTTATGTAGAAGCTGCATGGATGAAGAAGAGGAACTGACAATCCTCCACTTACTCTGTACATGTCCAGCTCTCTTGCAGACAAGAAAACTTCACTTAGGAGCTTTCTTCTACAATGACTTAACTATCTAAAGAATATAGACGTTAACAGTCTCTTACGCTTTATCGCAGCTCAAATTGGTTGCAGGAGTAGGAGGATCACAGACCGTCGTGGCATCGCAATGGGCCAATAGGCCTAAGGGGGTTGGTGTTGCCAACACCGAATTTTATCTAACCTAACCTAACCTAACCTAACCTAACCTAACATTGAAGCAATCAAATCGTTTCTTGCTATGTTTCTGCTCACTGGCTACCACCCATTACTGGCGCGTCATATGTATTGGACGAATGACGAAATTTGTTTTCCTCCACTAGTCTCGAATGTAATGAGACGAAATGAAGATATTCTGCGGTGCTGCCATATGGTGCATTTAACCAAGATACGGAAGTTTTTCATGAGAGACAAAGCTAATATATTTTATCAGAGAGCAGAATCCCATCTTTTGTAAACTAACCACATTTTTTAATCATAAGCGTTAAATACTGTAAATTAGCGTCTTTCATTAGGCGAAAGATGAGACTCATGTTCACGTGCTACAATGTTAGCTTCACACAGTTGCTGCAGCGATTTGTTATGAGGTGGGTAATAAGTTGCTTGTATTAAGTGCTGGCCGATTTTGACATATCCAAAACGTCTTCAACCAAGCTTAGACATATGGTGGACAAATCCTTTTGACACATTAGTGATTTTGTTTTGGCGTCATATACTTTTGGTTGTGAATGTCTGATTTTGTGCCAAATAATCGTCATTTGCTGGACGTTCTTTCATTCGAAGAAACCGGCGGCTGAAGCTCATCGTGAGTTCCAAAATGTTTACAGAGATGCTGGTCTACATGAAACAACGTGCCGTGATTAATTCCTTCGTTTCAAAGACGGTGATTCCGAGGTTGACTGCCGTCCGCGTGAAGGAAGGCCAAAATGCTTTGAAGCATTAGGAGTTACCCGCCAAGCCAATTCCAAGCGATTGCATGCTTTCGGAAAGATTCAAAAGCAACTAAGTCTAATTCCTTATGATTCGAAGCCTAATGACGTTGAGCGTCGTTTTTTCGCCTGTGAACAACTGCTCCAGCTCCAAAAAAGGAAGGGTTTTCTTCATCGCATCATGACGGGTGATGAAAAATGGATTCATTACAGCAACTTAAAGAGAAAAAGTCATGGAGACTGGCCGGTCCTGCTTGTAGCTCGTCGGCTCCGCCGAATATTCACGCTGGGAAGGTTATGTTGTGTATTGGGGGTGGGACCAGGTCGGTGTTATTTATTATGAACTGGTGATGCGATTGTGGCGAGCACTGCGCGAAAAACGGCCACAATACGAGCAGAGGCACGAAATAGTGATTCAACAGTATGGCAACGCTCGGCCTCATACTGCCAGACCCGTTAAAACCTACCTCGAAACGCTCAAATGGAAAGTCCTGACCCACCCGCCATATTCCCTAGATATTACGCCGTCTGATTATTACTTGTTCCGTTCGATAACCATGTTCTGGCTGATCAGCAATTCCTCTCATATGAAGACATCAAAAAATGGCTTAATTCGTGGGTAGCCGCAAAATATGAAAAAGTTGTAGCTAGCGATGGGCAATACTTTGAATGATTCACTTGTAACGTTTTTTTCACAATAAGATTACACCATCAAAAATAGCCTAATGCTTAATAAGAGAATTACAGCATAGACTATTGCTAATAACTCGCCTATTTAATATATGAAGTGTTCTTTGTTGTATAGGGTGACCAGATAGCAATGATTGTTTTTCCAATTGTCATGTTTCAGCAGCTGTCAAAGCTACCAATGACATCCAGCTGTCAAAATATTCAGCAAGGTTTGCCATTTCATCACGCACCGTTTTATGCTTGCCGAAGGTCTGGAAATTATTTAAAAATAAAATCGAAATCGAATCAGTTGTAAATACGCATCTTGAATTTCGTCGTGAGATCGGTCGTCATCATGGCTTCAGTGTGCAGCCGATTCGTAGTTCGCGGAAAAGTTTGATCGTGAGTATACTCTTTTGGATCTTAAGCCGCTAACCAGACAGAGATTGGTGTGAAATGAAGAAAACATAGCCACCGTAGCGGGTATTATCGAAGAAGACCCAGAAATGTCGATTCGGCGCCGATCAGCTGAATTAGGAATCTCCAGACTGTCAATCCGTCTTTTTTTGCGGTTGGATGTGGGCCTATATCCGTATAAGATTGTGCTGACACAAGAACTGAAGCCAGATGATCTCAGACAACGCCGTGAGTTCGGTAATTGGGCGCTGGAAATGTTAGCCTGAGATCCGGATTTTGCCAAAAAAATAACCTTGCCGGACGAGGCATATTTTTGGCTCAGAGACTATGTCAACAAGCAAAATTGTCATTATTGGAACGAACACAATCCACAAGTGTTCGGCCAAGCATCAATACATCCACAAAGATTGACTATTTGATGCGGTTTATGGCATGGCAGCAGCATCGGACCTGAAGTGAAGAAGGAGACACTGTTACCGTCAATGGTCTCAGGTATAGAGCGATGTTAACCGACTTTCTGTGGTCCGAGCTCGATAACATCGATATATCCAAGTTGTGGTTCCAACAAGATGGCGCTACATGCCATACAAGCGATGCAACTTTCAAAGTTGTGAAGGAGAAATTAGGCCACTGGGTCATCTCACGGCGAGCGTTCATTAATTGGCCGCCGCGATCATGCAATTTGATACCACTCGATTATTTTCTCTATGGCTACGTCAAGTCCCTAGTTTATGCTAGCAAGCCAACCACTTTGGACGGGCTCGAGGCCAACATTCGATACGCTATTGCCGGAATAACGCCACATATAATGAACCGAGTCATCAGAAATTGGACCGATTTTTGGCAAATTTTGAGATTCAAGCAATATCTCTGCTTTGCTTGTTCAAGGAACATATACTTGAGACATTTTGTCTGATAAATGACCATCAACCAGCGCAGTCCGCATGCTCAAGCTTCTTGAAAATAGGAAGACCGAGGAGAAGAAGAGAACTTACGAAAAGTGGACAGAGACAAAAAGAGAGTTCAGAGCTAAGAAATGGGGTGAAAATTCTTGCATTGACAAAAGTTCTTCATTTTCAGCGCCCCGTACAAAACAAAACACCCATTGGCTAGAGCCGTCCACAAAGCTTTTGCTGCATTGCCAAAATCCCTACGAAAGCAGAAAATAGTGGTTACGGAACGCGCACAAAAAATGAATATTGCCTTAGCAGAAGAACAAAACGTTAGACTGTCAGTAAGCGATACACACTATGAAGTTGTGAAAAACTTTTACGTACTGATTTTGTGTACTCTTGTCTAGGTGAAAATGACGTTGCCCTTTTTTTTGGGAAAATGGGATAAAAAAAAAGTTAGAGAAGCATTATTTAACTGTTTACCTGCGAGAAGCTTTCAGTATACCACCTTGATCAAAAATTTTCCGGAATTTATTCAGAAAATTAAAAATACAAGTTTATTCACCTAAATCTATATTGTCCCCTTCAAAGTAATCCCCATCGGCTGTAACACACTTATGCCAGTGCTCGATCCAATTCTCGAAACATTTTTTATATTCGCTTTTCGGTATGTCCATCAGTGCTTCCTGCGATTTTTCCATTACTTCCTCTAGGCTGCAGAAATGCGTTCCCCGTTGTGGTTTTTTAACTCGATTGAACAGAGAGAAGTCACAGGGAGCCAAATCAGGTGAATTCGGTGGCTGTTGGATGGTATTTGTTGCATTTTTCATCAAAAAATTACGAATAATGATGGCACTGTGCGACGGTGCCTTATCCTGGTGCAAAATTCACGAGTTTTCTGCCCACAATTCTGGTCACTTTCGACGAATTGCTACACTCAAACGTCTCATAACGCCCAAATAATACGAGTACTTTTTGTTTACTGTCTGGTCTTCTGGCAAAAATTCATGATGCACTACACCGTTGTAACCCATGAAAACCGTGAGCATTGCCTTCTTTTTTGATTGAAAATGACGTGGCTTTTTTGGCCTCGGCTCATTTGGTGAACGCCATTCACTTGCCTGATGTCTGGAATGGGTGTCGTACTCATAAGCCCACGTCTCACCACCAGTAATGATCCTTTTGATGAATGTGGGATCGGATTCGGTCTCTTTTTTGCATGAAATTGAGGTCTTTTGGCACCAACTTTGCTGCTACACGACGGAAACCCACATCATTAACCAAAATGTCTTGGACGAATCCATAGGTTAATGATGGTTAATTTGCGATTATTGACCAATATTTCTTTTACTCGTATTTCATCAATGTTTTCGTCGGTTTTCGATGTCGATGGCCTGCCACTGCGTTCATCATCTTCGATTGACTCACGACCACTTTTGAACCGTTCATGCCAGTGGTAAACGACCGTTTTCTTTAGAGAATCGTTGCCGAAACACTCTTCCAACATTTCCAACGTTCGCGCACCATTAAATCCGTTGTTTACCCAAGATTTAATACAAGTTCGTTGTTGCAAGTTTAAATCCATTTCTAAAATTGTAAAAAGTCGCCAACCACACTACTTAGATGTACTCTTGGCTACGTAACTTTTACAAATGTCAAGCTATGACGCTAAGGTTTAGATGGAAAGTCAATAACAGATTTACCAATTTAACAAAAAAAATAGAACTCAACTCGGAACAGTGGGAGCGCCACACGGTGGTGTCCCCCGGGAACTTTTTGATCAAGGTGGTATTTAAGGAATTCCATCCTGCAATTGAAATTCAAATTTCCAAATTTTGTAGCTTGCGACCTAAAAACATTTTGCACATCAATGTAAATGTGTTACACACGAAAACTTAATCCTAAAATTGAAAGGGCTGAAAGTAATTTATTCCAACGATTGGTGGGGTAAAGTTTAAAGTGACCTCCAAATGGATTCGAGATGCTGGAAAAATTAATGCGACAATTATTGAAATGGTAAAAGGATATTCGTGTCAGACCTGAGCTGGATTTGCGTTTGGAAGGAGTGGAAGAAAACTCCAGAGAAAAAGTTACGTTTGGTAACCCATGAAAGTAGCACTGGTGAGCTTCTCGAAATGCTTGTTAACTCGATGCCTTCTAATAAGTCATGTCAATTTAAACAGGATCCAAGGAACTGGGTTCCAAAAATATAAATACTATGAACATGCCCGTATTCTTAAGGTGGATTTTGTCATGTCTTTTGGCTGTGAATACCAAAATGAGGTACAAAATGCACTTTGGTCCCGACCAAGTGGACTTTTATTTACAGCAGCAAGTTTCTATAAACCGCAGCATTTATATTCCATCCTTAGAAAGAACGGAAATAATAACTACTGTAGAACCGTGGGACAGTGTTAAAGCGGAACCAGGAATATCTAATAAACCCTTCATGAAACAGATGGCAAATCTGTGAAAAAAAAATTATCTATTTCATTTAATTCAGAATGTAGTTATAATGATTCTTTAGATATCATAACACCCCAAGCTTTATAGATTGGCTGAACAATTAAGTCTTCAGCGTGCATCTAATTTCTTGGTTGACATTGCCCGGCTGTACATGACGTCTCTTTGTTTCTGTTTTACAATATGTTCATAATAAATTCAAAATTTGAATACGGTTTGTATGTACGCGACCGTGATTCCGCGCCATATGATCTTTTAAGCATCGACCAAAGCAGGATTCTCTACTGCGGTCATCATGGGGCAAAACAATTAATTCGCGTTAAATCCATTAGGTTCGCTTCCAAGTTATGGTTTTTGGCCGACAACAATGGTGGTCACATGCTTCACGCAGAACCTTACTGTGGATCTGAAATCCAGGGGTTTGGACAGAGTTTTACGACTTGCGCTTCTCATTTTGGGTGTGCGATAGGAAATTAACTTTTTTTTTTGATAACTTGTTTATAAGCGTCAATTTATTGGAAGAAATTTTAAAGCGTGGCATTATTGGAACTGGAACTTTGAGGGAACATCGGGACTCAAAAAGTATGAATTTTCAAACAAAAAGGTGTTCTCCAAGTTAGAGAGGGGCATTTACCTAACGTCCTCAACCAATAATCATCTGGCCGTTAGATGGATGGAGAACGCTGTTGACAAATTGTATTCCATTAGATCCAATAACAACTGCAACGCGATATTCCAGAATAAAAGCAAGTTGATGTGCCAATACCTGGTCCTATATTTTCGTATTATAAACATATGGGTTGCGTCGTTTGTGATCAATTACTGGAAATATATACAATACATAGGGGCAAGGTTCGTACAAAGAAATTGTGGTAAGCTTTTTACGCATAGACTGTGGACGTAAGTTCCTTTATTGTAAATACTCGCTGATTTTCCGAAAATCAAGCCAAACCATTCCACTCTCGGAATTTAGAAGGCAATACGTTCTGTTTGTATGCGAATCATTTGCAAAGGTCAAGGCTAAGACCATCGAGTTCTTCGGTGTTACAAAGCTTACGGATTGATGGTAGAGGCCGCTTGATAACTAAGAATGAGAAGAAATATAGTAGATGTAAGGAACGGGGCAATTGGTCATCATTCATGTGCCCTAAATGCAACGTTTCAATTTACACAAATTTTACAAATTTTCAATGTATGTTAGAGAATAAAACAATAAAAACCTCAGAAGGCAGCAATAAACTCAATATGATAGCTACGAAATAATGCCCTCAGGGAGGAGTAATATCAATCCTACTATGGTCCATCCTAGTTAATGAACTACTGATTACACTCAGAACTGATAGCTTCTATGTCCAAGGATATGCAGACGATATTGCTATCCTAATCTGATCGCCTCCAGAGCTAATCTAAAGAAAAGCATCATTGTTAAATCCACAAAGAGAATAAGGCGATAAAGACTCAGAAATGCCACTCTCCTCGGTGAAACAGTAGAGTTCTCAACGGAAGTCAAATATCTAGGAATCACACTGAATGAAAAACTTAGGTGGAACACTCATCTATGGACCAGCAAAAATCTAGCTGGAAAAAATTGGGGAGTTAATCCCAAAATGATATGCAGCCGCCGTTTGATGGCATAAAGCAACGCAGAAGTCAACACAAGCCAAACTCAACAAATTACAGAGACTAGCTTGTGTCTGTGCAACTGGTGCAATGAAAACCGCACCAATAGCTGTGCTTGAAGTTATCCTAAAAACTCCACCACTTCATCTGGAACACATGAAAGAAGCAATGGTAAATGCCTACATGCTTCTCAGGAACATGAATCCAATTCCAAACTAGTTCATGCTGCAATTCTTCATGAATTCAAAAAAAAAAAACGAACTACTTGGAATACACTTAATAGACAAATGTCTACAGCGATATAACTTTCGGCACAACTTTAAAGTTACATTTCCAAACCGTCTTAACTGGGAATAGGAAAAACCACAGGCGGATCCAAAACAATTGACGGAGTTAGAGCCAGAGTATACGGTCCTACCCCTAAGACATCCATAATTGCCAGTATGGACATAAGCAGCTCCGTATTTCAGGCTGAAACCCATGCAATAGAGCTTAGCATTCGAGAGAAGCTAAACAGACATATAACAAACAAAAACATTTACCTTCTCTCCGACAGCTCTACTTGCAATTAGCGCCTTCGAAATAAAATCAAAATTGGTGTGCGATTGCCTTCAACTCCTACAACTGCTGGCAACCACAAATACAGTTCATCTGATTTGGGTGCCAGAAGGCAATGAAAAAGCAGACGAACTAGCCAGCAAAGTATCCGCATCTTAATTTATGATGCCAAGACCATTCTATGGGCTACCAATAAACACCAGGAAATATTAGAACCTGGAAGTATTAGAAAAAGAAGCTTCATTTCTGGAGAGAAACCGAAGGAAACAGACAAGCCAAACCTTTATGCCAACCTGTTGATACAAAAAAATCAAACCACCTACTACAACTAAGTAGAAGTCATAATCGACTGACCCCAGGTGTTCTCACAGACCACTGCCGTGTAAAAAAAAAACACCTGATGACCATGGGCATAACATAAGACAATACATGCAGACTGCGCAACGAGGACGTGAAAAGAGCAGAAGAGGTACTATGTGACTGCAATGGTTTAACCAAAATACTCGTACGTCAACGTTACCTAGGTAAATTCTACCTTGAGCGGCGGACATAGTTGCCTAAAGACGTGGCCGCCTTCCTAACAAATTGGGGCCCATTTGTGGCCGCACTGATCTGGGATTCTTTATTCCACCTCCAACAACAATTTAATCAAATCTAATATGTGATATAGGCCCCCAAATTGCTTGAAAAGTGCTCGAAAATTGGAGCTCTAGAATGCGCTTTGAACGAGGCTGCCGTGGTAGACATACGTATATACCGTATACTATGTCCAAAGTAATGAAATTACAGCTGCCAGCTCTTTGGATAAGGCTAATCTGCTTGCTTCATACCTCCCAGCAAGATAAACGCTTCCAGATTGTGTTATGTCTCTGGAAGCGCACACTTAAGCTCTAGTGTGGTAACAAGAATGCTCAAGGATCTCAATAAACACAAATCACTGGGTGTATGTGGTTTATCCCCGATTTTCTTAAGAGGTCTTCAATCATGATCTTTAGGACTCTTTCCGAATAGATGGGAAGCAGAATTTGTCCAGCCCGTCCCTAAACAAGGCAAATGTTCTCCTCTCTCCTACTCCAAATCTACTAAACACAAATAAAAAACTCTACTAAGGAATTTTATTTGCCGATTTTGTCTCTTATACGAGGGCTGTTTGATAAGTACCCGTGTTGAGAGATAGGTGGCGCTACTGATCCAAAATGAGTATACCACCATTTAGCATAACCGTTTTGCCTCTCAAAAAATAATGTTTTATGAGCGAACGAAAATCGTTTTTGTCTATACTCTACATGATGCCAAACACGTCAACAACAATCAGCATGTCTGCCTAAATATGAACGGAGTTTAAGGCACCATAACCTTTGTTGCAGTGGCAGCGCATTCTGGCAGTCAAGGAGGTTACTTTTCACCCCACCTAGTAGCCCGCCTGTCAAAATTTGGTGACAATCTGATGCCTAGTTTTGCTTTGACACCATTCCGGCCGAAGGCTGTGATTTAAACCCAAAGTCGCGAGAAGGGTCTTCCTGTTGGTTTGACTCGTTGTACTGGGTGCTGTGACCCTTAAAATGCTTAAAATGCTTGCACAAAGCGTGGGGGACGGAAATTTAGGGAGGAAAGAAGGATATACGTTGTCTGAATGTCATAATGACCAGGAAATAGAGAGCTCGGCAGGGCATTCCATAAGCGAGTTGTACGGCTTAGGAACGAATCACGATATTTTAGAGTATGCCCGAAAATGAGCTTGAGGTTATACAGATTAGAATTCATAGCGAGACGTGTGTTACGGTTAAAGGTTTGAAGCGGCGGAATGCTACTGTCGATTTCTTTGGAGCACTGGTGGTGGAAATAGCGATAAAGCAAAGTGAGGCAGGAGACATTACGTCGATGTTCGAGAGTGTCAATTGATTGACTGATATTAGTATCACCAATGAGTTTTATCGCACGGTTTTGGATCCTATCTAGAAGGTGCAGAGATGTTTTAGGAGCACCTGACAAGATGTGGGCATTGTACTCCAATTTCGGGCGGATGAATGCCTTATATATAGTATTGTGGCCAGATCAGAGGGGGTAAAATATTTCTTACATCGCTTGAGGAAACTTAGACATTTCGCAGCATTTTTGGCGACATCGAATATATGGTCATTCCAACGTAAGTTGTCATTGACACACATACCGAGAATGGGAAGTTTGTCGGTTTCGACGATGCAAGTGTCATTCATAAACAATTGCTGGATATTTGAATTTCGCTTTAATGACAGCAGACAGCATTGTCAGTATATAGTTCCTCAATTGGTTATGCTGTTAATATCGGAATTTAAGGAGCTTAACATACGCTGCCGTTTCCGTACTATAGCCGAAGAGCAGGGACTGGAGTCCGGAAATGAATATGAAAAGCAGAGAGTACTGTCGTCAGCAAAGCAATATATTGGATTGGAAGTAGCAGACAAGAGATCATTGATGACAATTAAAAAGAGTGTCAGAGACAGAACAGAGCCCTGGGGCACAGCAGCATTTATTTTGTGAATATCAGACTTGAAACCGTCCAAGACAACTTGAATTGAACGTTCCGAAAGGTAATTTCTAATCCATTGAAGATGGGAGTCATCGATCCCAAAAACACGCATTTTCGACAAAAGAGTCTGATGCCAAACCCAGTGCCTTGATGCCATCAAGTGCAACTATCTTGCTTTCCCCAGATTGGTGTACCCCTTGGTTCCACTTTTCAGTGAGACATGCCATCGAATCACCAGCGGACCTGTTGCTACGAAAACCATATTGCCGGTCATTGAGAAGTTTTCGTGTTTCGAGATATTTCATGAGCTAACGGTTTATCAGCGTTTCCATGACCTTGGAAAGGAGGGACGTAAGTGCAATGGGTCTGTCGGAGGAGAGACAAGAAGATTTGGCTGGACAAATGCTGCTCGGAAAGAGTCCTAAAGAGTAGGATTGATGAAAAAGCTTACGCAGTGGTTTTGCCAGCGTGGAAGAATACCTCATCAGAAGAAGGGGATGTATACCATCTGGACCAGCGGATTTTTGTATGTTGAGATCTTTAAGTACTCTTGCTACTACACGAGTGCGAAAGATTCGTCCTATTGAAGATTCGACGCACTCAAGTGTAGGCGGAGACAGAACACAATCCGGGAGTGTTGAGCTAGCCGCAAAGTGTGCAGCAAGCAGATTGGCCTTGTCCAAAGAGCTGACAGCTGGAATGTAATTGTAAATGAGCATTGAGATGGAGGATGAGGCAGAATTTCTAAAGTTTTTGACAAATGACCAGAAGCTTTTACTACCTTTGGGACATTGTAGTATGTTTTGTTCAACTTTTGGTCGTATTGAAATTATACGCTTGAGAAAGACGTTGCAGTCATTCCTGGCTCGTTTAAACTTTTCTCGGTTTTCCTCTGTCGGATTGATCTTGAAGGACTGAAAAAACATTTCTCTAACCCTGACAGTCTCTTTACAGCTCGAGTCGTACCGTGCCTTTTCTTTTGGTCTGATACTCTTCATCCGATGTGGGATAAAGGATCTTATTCCAAAGGGAATAGTGTCAGTGATCATATCAGCAGTGGCATCCACGTCGTTATCGAGGAAACGTAACGACCAGTTAAATTTCCTAAAGAAGGTGTTAAGTCTGGCCCAATTGGCTTTCTCGTGTTGCCATACGGTTCTTTTAGGAATCCTTTTTCTAACCGTGTGGTCGGTGTACGAGATATTAGCTTATATGACAGAATGGTCTGACGAGCCTAGAGGGGAGAGCACATCAGCGGTATACTTATCAGGGTGAGAAGTTAAAAACAAGTCCAGGGTGTTGGCGGTATGACTATCAACGTGTGGTATTCGCGTGGGCTCATTTATAAGCTGCGTCAAATAGAGGATATCACAATAGGTTCATCTGTGGCCGCATTGATCTGGGATTCTTTATACCACCTCCTACAACAATCTAAATCTATTTATTTTCTAAAAATTAATTATTTCAAGAGTCTTATATTTTTTTTGTTAAATAAAAATGGGTAAGAATCACTTTTATTTTATACAAGAGAGTTTTTTATTTGCACATGTTTTTAATGTTAGTAAGTACCTAGTGGCCAGTGGCAACTTAAGTTGTTACCCAATACCACCCACTCCCGAATATTATTTTACGACCTTCCAAAACTAAAGCCGTTTCGTATGAAATTAGAACGATGTTTTTTCGATATTCGCTGAAAATATTGTAGTTTCGGGTTAAGGGAGAAAACATTCAAAATTAATTGTTTAGTGCATGTAAACAGATCGAACTGAAGGTCGTTAGGATTTGGCGAAATTAGTTCAAACGCTTGCCTATTTTTTCCTAAAACACGAACACTTATAAAACCTGTAAACACTTTCTGTATTCATGTATTTACTACAGTCTATAGTACATTACAAACAATCACAGAATCACTTCTTACCCGACTTGCCAGACTTACTAGTTAATTATTTTGTATTGAATCCAGATTCTGTCTTTAACTGGAAACGGTGTTGCTACTTTCACAAGCCGACTAAAAATCAAAGAGCCTTGAGGGAACCAATCGTCTTTTATTACTGATCGTCTACTTGTTTAAATGGATCTCATGCGGCGTGTTCTCTTAATCGAGTATGGAAATGAATATTGAAGTCAATAACTTCACTGACATATTGTCAAAGTCAGGGATTGTGTTTATTGGCTTATGTTAACAGCATTGTTAATTATCAGATACTTTATAGAAAAAAAAAGAGATAGTATCCAGGCTGTTTTCACCAAATGGATCAAGTTCGAATAATTGCGCTGAAGAGGGCAGTTATTTCGATATTTTTATAACGAGGTGTTTGAATACAAATGTATCAATATATCTTCGGAATGGTTCTACAGATGTACGAATTTTATACCTGAATAAGTGATTTAATGTCAAATGTTAGTTAAATTGACAAACAACGATGAATAGCTGTGGAATAACGAGTTTCACATCGTCTTGCGGGTGGTTTATACAGAAGTTAACCTTTAATTCGAAGTAGTTACTTTGTTCGTAAGTTGAGTTATTTCTAAGGGAACAAAGAGAGGTTGTCGGTTGCAGAATTATATTATTGTTATTGTACAGTAGAATGTAGAATTGTTTGCATGATGACTAGCCGAATAGGAATTTGGCTTAATATCGGGCCCTAAACGATACTACCAATCTGTTAGTACCAAACTAAAGTCAGACGGGCATCCTTCTACTCTTACATTTCTCAGTGAGTTTTCTGCTGACCCAAAACCCATTGCAAATTTTTTTGCTTGTAGTTTTAACAAATCTTTTTCTAAGAAAGAGCTCGTCTCTGGGATGCTTTGTGCTTTAAAAAATCAAGTAAAGGGTCTTCCATTAAGCGCTTCCTATCTTTGTTTTTAAATAAAACAAAGCATGCGTGAGATATCATCGACATTTTTTATTCGTTTGAAAGGCCTATCGATGGCATGATGTATGGAATATAGCATCGTTCAAATCTCCCTCTCGGCTTCTCTGGGTGGTCCGCATCCGAAATATTCAATTTTCCATGACTGTGGCGCATAAATCCGGATGAATTCAACAGATGGCATGTGTTATGTTGGCTTTGAGTGCCGCTGTGGTTTGTGGCCTATTCGCATAAACCTGCGAATTCAGAAAACCTCACAAGAAAAAGTAGCACGATCTCGGTGGCCAGTTCATATCACCTCCACGTGAGATGACCATGTTCTCGAATCGCTCGTGCATAGTTTCCAATGTGGCGTGAGCTGTATGGCACGTAGCGTCGTCCTGTTGAAACCACATGTCGTTGGTGTCCATATCAGGCCAAAAGAAGTTGGTAATCATCGACCTATAGCGCTCACCGTTGACGGTGATGGCCTACCCACGTCGTTCTCAAAGAAATATGGACCGATGACGTCGCCAGCCCAAAATTTACACCAAACAGTGACTTTTTCGGGATTCATTGGACGCTCTTGGATCTCATGGGGATTGGTATCGTCCCAAATTGGACAATTTTGTTTGTTGGCGTACGCATTCATCCAGAAATGGGCCTCATCGCTGCTCGAAAAATCTTCGATGAGAATTAGGGTTAGTTTCCAATTGCTCCAGAGCCCATTCAGGGAACACACACCGTTGTCTATGGTCGTTTAGCTTCAGCTCCTGGGTCAGTTGAATTTTGTACGGGTGCAGGCCCAAGTCACGACGCAAAATTCGCCAAGTTGTGGTCTGCGAAAGGCCGAGTTCTTGTGAGCGACGCGAAATCGACTGCCTCGGATTCTCGTACACACTCTCACGGATAGCGGTGATTTTTTCGGGTGTCGGTTTATCGCTTACTGAACCAGTGGACTCAAATTTATCTACCACACTGTGAATAGTCCTCTCAGTAAGACGATTATGGCGACCGTAAAATAGGCGAAGCCCGCGGAACGTTGCCCGAACAGAACACCCATTTTGGTAATACAATTTTATCATTTCCACGTGTTGTTGAACGCTATGTCCATCCATGGTGATTTGCGAAAACAGACTGAATAAATGCTAGCCAATTGGACAGATGTAGCTTCAACAATGTGGCCGCTATCAACTGTCAAAGTTCGAAACTCGCTATTGGAATACCCTGTACATTTTACGAGTAGCATCATATTCAAACCAAAAAAAAACTTGGTTTTTACCGACAATTTGTGGCATGGAATAAATTTTATTTAGAAGACCGAGAGTCATTTTCAAATCCTCAATATCTCACCTCATTAGGGCAATATCTGGTGTCCCTCAGGGTAGTTATCTTGGACCAACAATCTTTATCCTAGCGATTAACGATATTTTCTCTTTTCGCTGATGGCATGAGAACTTCCAAAGTAATTTCACTACCTTCAGACTCCTATTGCTTGTAAGACGACTGACTGTCACGCGCACGTAACTGGAAACGCGCGCATAATTTGTGTTCTTGCGATGATTTCAATAAGAAACTGCTACAAATCAACTGGTGGGGTTGGGGTTGGCATCTTATTACTCAAAGGCATGCGGCTTCCAGGGTGTTGGAAGCCTGCATCGTATGCATTCACCTTCATAGCCGAAGGCAAGTGTATGCGGTGTCGGTTTATGGACCTGAGGCACCTAATCCCATTCAATTTATAACTGAGCTTGAAATACTTTTTGCTTGCCTTCAGCTTCAATCGGAGGAAAATTATTATTTTTTGGTCAGAGATCTTAGCGCTTGACATGCGGCATGGGGAAATAATCCGCCAAACACCAGGGGCAATCAGTTATTCTACTGGTGGGGTCAACATATGATTGAGTACAGACTTCCCATCAGCCGCTTCTTTCCTGGACTTTGCATTAATATACAGTAGACTGGCTGACATGGATCGAAACACATGGAACTGTTTGCGAGCGTTCGAGTCCGATAGTGATCACTACAGACTAGCCGCCACAATGCGGAACCCAAACGATCAAGCGCAGCTGGAGTAGTATGATCATACAACTACCGTAGAGTAAGTACGGTGGCCGTGCTTCTCCAGAATCTTAAATCGTAATTTATGATTGAGTGGAATTGATCCCCCGACTAACAGAAACTTGACAAAGGAAGAAATCGACAGTAATCTACTGACGATTCCAACGAATTATGGAGTACACTCCGACGAAAGCCAGGCCGAAAAGTACAGACCTGCAACAATCAACGCATTGTACGTCCAGAAAAGTAAACTACTCTCGAGGCTTAAGCAGCAGTACAGACAGTTGACTGACAGAAACAACTCGGAAATAAGAACACTACAGTTAATGAAAATTACAGTAAATCTGTAAGTCTGTATTGGGCAATAAGATTCGGGCTATAAAATCCAGTAGTCCGAATATGTTCCCGCAGATGAATAAATTATTCAGGCGGAAAGATCAAAATGACCTTCAGTGTGTCCGAATTCCACAAACGACATAAAACAGACAGACACTTCTGACCATTGGTGTAGTCCAGAGAGTGCCAACTCAGGCGACGGTCTTTTCGCGGTCGAAGTCCCACAGGGGAAAGTGGATTTGCTGGGAGATTTTTTCGAAGCCGTGTATACGGTGGACAATCCGGTTCCCCGTAATGAAGACATTGACAACAAGGCCTACGTAAGTCACTATTAACTGCGCAATGAACTTCAAAATTGGCGATCCGAGAATCACGGTTTCACCGTATTCAGTGAAGAAAACGCGGCAAACGTTATCATCGTCGATGAACGAGCTTCCTTGCATTTGTTTGCGCGAAAAGATGAACTCCTGTGCATCTTTGAGTCTCTGGAAAACAAAAAGTCATCGGGAGTAGATGGTATTCCAAACGTCAATTCACACCGTTGCCCTTGGAAGCTATTTAACATTGCGCTGAATAATGCATATTATCCGACGCATTGGAAAACAGCAGTGGTACACCCAATCCCGAGAAGGGATAAAGTTAGAACTAACCCTGCTAATCTTCGGTAAATTAGTTTGCTTCCGAATATTAGAAAGGTGGTTAATAGAGCGCTGTTAAGGTGGTTTGAGGAAAATAATATAATTCTGGAAAATCAGTTTGGTTTTAGGGCGAGGCATGACACTATTCATGCTGCGGCAATGCTGGTCTCTGACATACAATGGAATAAATGCAAGAACCAGTGTACGGGTGCCTGCCTCGTTGACTTTGAGACGGCCTTCGACATGGTATGGTTAGAGAGGCTCTTCTATAAGCTGACCAGGATGGGAATGCCGAAACCTCTGCTATATATGATTTACGACATGCTTATAGGAAAGAAGTTCGTTGTTAAATGTAACAACGTCATTCCGAGCAAGATCTGTGACACTAAAAACGGCAGACAACAGGGGGCTGTGATTTCTCCAATACTGTTTAACATTTACACAAGTGATTTAGTAGGTTCCCTCAATCATGCCATAGCGTACGCAAACGAGGTTAAAAAAATCGAAGTTATGAACACTCTTCTGCAGCGTGATTTCGATCATATTAAGGCGTATTGCGAAGACTGGAAATTGAAAATCAAAGTTGGAAACAATCTTGTTTAGAACGGCGAAATTTGGCCATCATTGGACAGCACGGACTGCTATTAGCGGCGAGAAGGGTAGTAAGATACCTTGGAATCTTTCTCGACAAGTATTTGAATTTTAACAAACATATAGATGCTTGTCTTGCTGGAACCAAGAAGGCTTTAGCCCTGACAAGAAGCCTATTTCACAGCAGTCAACTTGTCTCCAGGGTGAAGGTCATATGCTATGTGGCCCTAATCAGGCCAGTCATCGCGTATGGTTGCCCCGTGTGGTTCAATGTAGCGCCATATCAGATGGAAAGATTCGGGTGTTTTAGGTGTCTTAGGACCTGTCTCGGCTTGTACAGAACACCAGAATCAGGGTACAAAAAATAATATGCCAATAAAATCTTTACGATGGGGCTAATCTGAAAAGGATTGACAATTTCCTGATTCAGGTGATGCGAAGACACGTTGCAAGGGCAATCAGAAACGATAATAGTCTGATCTTTCGGGCTTATTACCCCAATGAAATGTACCACGAGAGCTCACTTCTATCGGGCTTTATCCCGCCGGACACCTTTTCCCATATTGATGCTCATGTGGTAGTGGACTGGCTTCCAAATTGGAAGGTTCAGTGTTTGAATCCCAGCCTCGTCCGAAAGATATATCCATTTTTTCAGTTAACGAAAATCAAGTTAGATGAGTAGTTGACAAGAAATCAACATCAAACCAACTTCCACTAAGAATTTAGTCTCCTCATTAAATGTGACATCCAACATAAGCATGGAGCGAAATAACCATTGAGCCCAAACATCTTTCTTTCTCTCTCTAAAGGCTAAAGAGTTAGTACAAAGCAGGGATGGTATCCCGGTAGTATACCACCGCCACCGCGGTGCGAGTGAAGAGCGGGTCTTCTACTACGGGTATGTCGCCAATGCACAGGAACTCTTCCGTTTTAGTCCCGCGATTGCGGACAGGTATTGGATCGATGCCGAGAAACAGTACACCGAATTCTGGTGGCTTCAAGAAGGGAGAGAGTTGGCTCGCTCTCCTAGGTCGGTTCTTCACTAATGTAACATACTCCTCTTAGTTTTAAGTTAGATTAAGGATAGTTAAGGGGATCTCGTGGAAAAGCCGGGTTTGTTAGCATGAGACCGCGCCTCTGAGAAGTGACCGAAGTGCGTGTGCACATTGTTGACGAATGACAGGCGCTTGAAATTGCAATAGGGATGGTGACAACAAATGAGTGGTACTTCGTAAAAATTTAGTGGCAAGACTTGGGCGAAAGTGACTACCTGCCGAGAAGACCAACTCTTTGTTCGTAAAAAAATTTCTTCATGTCCCTGCTAGAGAAATTCGTACGAAAGTATTTGGCGAAAATGACAGCGGGATCATCGGTAGATACTGTAAAGTGAAGGTCGCGCGACGTATTGGGCGTATCGCTAGCAAGAAGCCACTTTTGACTGACCAAATCGCAAGTAAAGGTTAGAGTTTCCCTAGAAATACAGCCATTGTACCGTTGTTCAGTTGGAAAATCTTTTGTTCAGTGATGAAACAAAAATAAATAGAGTTTTAGCTAACGGAAAAGGGACTGTATGTCGCCCCAGGTCAAAGGCATATGACCCAAAGTACACCCGTCCAACGCTCAAACATGGTGGTGGAAGTATTTTTATATGGGCTGCAATGTCGTGGCGTGGTGTCGGTCCAATTAAAAAAATCTAAGGATGGATGGACAGATTCCAATATTGCGAAATATTGCAGATATAATACGCTGATGACAATCTTCCCATCACTTGGACATTCCAGCAAGACGATGATCCAAAGCACACAGCGTCAAATACGAAGGCAAAATGGTGACGGTGTTGGACTGGCCTTCCTGTATTCCTAATCTCAATCCAATTGAGAATTTATCGCAATACCATAAACGCCAACTCGCCGTCAAAAAAACTGCAAATTTCAACACTCTTGTTGAAGAAACGAAGGCTACCTGGGAGAACATTCCATACAACGTTAGCCAAAGCTACTGGAGTCTATGCCATACAGTTTAAAACCAGTAATCCAAAATCGTGGCTATGCTACTCAATATTGAATTATATTAATTCTTTTAATAAATATTAACAAAATTCCTTCCAAAAATGTTAGCATTTCTAATTATGTGCACAACCACTTTAGTCAACTTTTTCTCATGTGAGATATTGTACAATGACTAAGATAACGATACTTTATGCCAATTTCCTGACTTTTTCAATTGGTGTACTCTATTCTACAGAACTCGTCCTTAAAGTGAAAATATATAGGAATACAATTTTTGGCGTTTCTATTGTAATTACGTGCACGTGACGAAACTATTTACCTCATCTGCGATGAGCCAATCCCTTCCACTACCGAAATACGGGATCTTTGCACACGCTGTACTTAGATTTGTCAAACTTTCACTTACTTATACTGCCGGCGACCCTTGGAGGGTCTGAGCCTGAGCTAATGCCGCTTTCCTCCCTTCACGGTCCTGCGCAAGTGACTTCCAGTTTACTAGACCAAGGCTTCTGGCGTCCGCGATTATTTGATCTTTAAACCGGAGGTTCGGTCTTCCTTTTCTTCGAAAACCAGCAGGATGGCGTTCGATTATTCTCCGATGTAGCCGAGCCAGTGCAGTCAACGTCTGTTCGCGGTTCGCAGTTATGTCTTTTCTTCCATTCGCTTTCCTCGCAGACAGGATCAAATATTCGACGTATAATTTTTCTTTCGAAGGATCTCAAAAATCTGCTCTGCTGGCTTGCTTATCGCCCAGCATTCAGATAAGTGTCCACTGGCAAGATCATGGTTTTATAGAGCACGATTTTGGACCTTCGAGTTAACAGTTTGGACCCTAGTTCCTTGGACAAACCGAAGTAGCAGCGTAGTAGCTCCTTCACTACCTCAAAATTATAGCCATCGATTGTTGGGTTCTGTACTAGACGGTGTTCGACGGATCGGTTTTTGGTCGTCAGCATTTGCTTGGTTTTATCCTCATTTTCATGAGGCCAACTCGTTTGGCTTGGTTTTCTATAGCAGTAAAAGCCTCAATAATGGAACGGTAGGAACGGGCGATGATGTCGATATTGTCTGTATAGTCCAGCTTACGCCGGCCTTTCGCATTATCTGATCCAGCACAAGATTAAAGAAATCACAGGACAGCGTGCGCGTGCGTGGCGCTACACAACCGGATCAGTTTTCTCGGGATCCCGAATTCATCCATAGCGTTATATAATTCTATCGTATGAGGATTTGAAGTCGATGTAGAGATGGTGAGTATCGACTTAGAACTTGTTGGTCTTTTCCAAAATTTGCCGCAGTATGAAGATTTGGTTTATCGTTGATTTGCCGGGCCGGAAGCCACACTGATAGGAGCCGATGAGTGTGGTGAAAACGGCTTTAGCCGTTTACACAGTACGCTGGATAGGTAGTTATTACAAAAAATAGGATCGCCTTTCTTGAAGAAGGGGCAGATAGAGCTGATAGTTCAGTCGTAGCGTCACCCAAGGGTGGCCGTGGCTCAAGTGGTAGTGTATTGGCTTCCCAATCGGACAGTTCGGGGTTCAATACTAGCCGTGGCCGAAAGTCGTTTTTTCAGGCAACTAAAATCTCGTGAGGTGAATGGTTGCTTAAATACATCATCAAGTCAATCTACATTAAAAACTTAGTCTCCGCAGAGTTGGATGCCACCCATTGAGCGAAATAACCACTGAGTAAAAAAATCTTTCTTTCTCTTTCTGTCCCATTTTCCGAAAAACTTAACACATGCTTTGTCATCATAAGTGTCGTCATACCCACTTAGTGTTAAGTTCGTTTAAAAAAAAAAAAGAAGATCTGGTGCATGCTCCTTACCAAAACATCGCCACCAGCTTGGAAGAGCTCTGACGGCAATACGTCTGAGTCCGCGGCCTTACTGCTCTTCAGCTTTCTAATGGCTTTGACGACTTCGTCTAGGCTGGGCGGGAGAACTGAAATTGCTGAACTACTATATGCCCATCAAGCAGCTATTGGGAATATTGCTTAAATACATCCACAATTCCCTGCGGGTCTGTGACAGGATTACCCTCAGTGTTTCGAAATGCCTGAGTCTCTGGTTTAACCTACAGCCAGGCTTTTAGCTTTTTTTATAAAAGTTTCGCATCTTGTTATTACTTCTGCACTCTTCGATATCCTTGAGCTGGGAGATTCCGAAGCCCCTTTTCTTTTTTCGCAGTAACGTTTTCTCCCTCGTTCTTCTGGCTCTGTACTTATGTTTCCCGGGTTGATCTTTTATCAAACGCTGGTCAAACTAATTTTCAAAGCCTTATGTTACTCGTACAAGGTCCATATAAGGCCTCTCCTTGAATATCCCAGCTATGCGTGGTATAAACAAATTCACATTCAAAGAATCGAAGCCATCCAACGTAGGTTTATTCGTTTCGAACTTCGTGGTCTACCTTGGGCCGATCCATATGAATTACCACCCTATGAAAATAGGCTAAAACTAAATAGCATGCATACCCTAAAAAAACGTCGGGACGTGGCCACTGGAAACGTCGACTGCCCGAGAATTATGTAAAATATTTTATTCACTTCCAATCCTGGTAATGCTGTGGATCTGTCCCTCTTCTCCTAATTCGAACTCACAACACCAATTACGGTCACTTTGGTTCAAAACGGCAAAATACTAGATGATAAGTGAAAAATTACTCTTAACAATCATTGTTTGATTGGTCCAAGAAAGGAACAGAAAAATAAGTCCCTCGCACTATGGCTCATAGAACACTCTGTAATTGACTGTCTTCACTTGGGCCACGGGTTGCGCCAATTGTTCCCTATATTAAGTTTTACTTCTTTAGAAAGAGGCCACTGATTTGGAAACACCCAAATAAGGAAATAAATCTAAAAATGTTCCATAGCTCAAACTCTGAAAATTCATAACCAAAAACATGCCGCGTGTTTCAAGGTTCTTTGTCTGTAAACCAACCGTACTTAACGCTTCTTAATTTCGGTGGTTAAGAGTTTGCCGAAAGAAAACCTTTAGGGCATGGCAATATACAATAGGATATTTTTAAACAGAACTTCCAGCATTTACAGAACGACTATTGGAATAAAAACGTGATAGGCCACAATGGAATACAACATTTGGCCAATATAGGTGATACATCCGCAACCAATATGCAAACGCTGCTTCAACCATCACGTAGCCTAAAGCCAAAGGTGCCACTTGGTCGATTGACACCTCAACTAAGTTATTCAAGTAGTGAGCATGCACCATTACCAAAGGGACTATGGGATAATCCGTTCCTTTCTAAAGACTGCAAAGTTATTTTGAAAAACTTGAAGCAGCGCACAAAGTTGCCATTACAGAAGACTACCATATCAGTGGCTCGGAAGTAATTTGTCACTTTCATTTGTCTAGGGCTAGTTACACGCGATAGTTAATACATTGCATGTCTAACAACAAGTATTCGCTGTCAAACATAATCTATTTTCGCCAAATCTAATATTAGGTCACAGCTGTTGCTCTCTAGTTTTTATGCCATGACCTACGACAAAGCAAATTCATTTCTTATTGTTGCTCGCTTTTAAATTCACCGGTTTCGTGCAACTTTTCTGTTTGATCAATAGTCATTATTTCATATGACTTTTGGGTAACGTTTACAATAGCAACCACAACAAGCAGCAGTAATTAGGTTGCGATGTGCAAGCCAGCAAGAGTGTCCTTACAAGAAAACTGTTTGGAGAATCAGGAAGCTCAAGCGTTGTCGTCTAATAAGTCAATGTTGCCAAGATTTCTTATCTTATCCTTTTATATTTTATACGTACATATTTGTCTAGGCCATAGAACTTGAGATTGTATCTTCTGTTCCGATCCGGCACTGTTAGACCTCATTTACGGAATTTCCAAAGCCCATATATATTTGCGATGGAGTCAAATGTAAAAACTTTAAGTTGGAATAGTCTTTTCTTCTCTACAGTTCCTACGATGCCCAGCCTTTAAGCATGCCACCATAATATGGCAGATCCTAATAAAACAGTTATTATGTGGATTATTCGTGTTCATTGTAAGGCATTGCGTGTTTTTTTTTTATAATTCGCGAGCACACAAGGGGTTTATGCACCCTTAAGATGTTTGCACATAGCATGGGCGAAACGAAGTTAGGGAGGGAAAAAAGAGAGATACCGATGCACGTTGGTTTTAAATGTTTGCAAGTTATCAGTCGTTCATAGACCTCCGCGGAGTTTAGACGTGTTACGACTTGTGAGTGAGAAGTGTTTCGCTTAACAAAAAAATTTAACAGTTTGGATTTAGGATCCAATCAGCGCAGCGGTAGTGTGTTCGCTCGAGACTGCAAAGGTTGTGGGTTCGACTCCCGGTAGTCGCCAGACGATTTTTTTTTTTTTTTTTTTTTATTTATTTATTTATTTTTAAATAAAAATAAGTGGTCCGGTTTTATCACGTGATGGATTGTAATGAGCGGTCCGCTATGCCTATAGCGGGACCTGCTGAAATGATCTCAGGTGAGGCTTCGAGTGGTTCGAGCCATACGCCAAAAACAAAAAGAAGGAGGAAGCTTAGTTCAACTTCCAACTTGATAAAACGTCCCACCCTACAAACGACCAACAACTTCGCTTCATTGGCAGCAAGCGAGTCTGATGATGAAGAGGAAGAAATGGAGGCCATAAGTAGCAGCATTAAAATGCTGCAACAAAGAGTGCTGGCCATAAAAGAGAAACAAATAATAAGAAGGAAGAGAGAGCAAGAGCAATCCCAACAACAGCAGCTTGCTCAAAGGCAAACACAACAACAAAAGCCTAAGAAACAGCAGCAGCAACAACAAGAGCAGTCACAACAACGGCAACAGCTAAAACAGCAGCAGCCACAAAAACGGCAACAGCAAAACCAGCAGCAGCAACAACAACAACAGCAGCATCAGCAGCAACAACAACAACAACAACAACAACAACAGCAGAAGCAGAAGAAGAAGAAGGAGAAGGAGAAGGTGCCTCCTATAAACACTTATAAATTAGAAGTCAATGCAACCAAGGACCTGTGTAAGTTGGCCATTGGTCATAATTTTAATATTAAGAGATTGGGGAACGATCGCCATGCCATCCACTGTAATACAGTGGAGGGCTACGCGAAAGTGAAAGAGCTCCTAAAGGAAACGACGACGGAGCATTACTCATTCACACCGAAGTGTGAAAAGCGGCAATCGATGCTGCTGAAGGGGTTGGAACCGTCTTCTGATCCTGAGGAGATCCTGGCACTGCTTAAAGAGAAGGAGTGCGAAGGACTCAAGTTCGTGGGGGTAAAGCCATTTACCACAGCTAGAGCCAGGCGGGAGAAACGGAGTCTGCCGTTCTTCCTGGTGCAGCTCAGTCCCGAAAGCCGTCTGGATAGTCTAAGGAGTATCAATGTCCTAGACTACCAGGTGGTTCACTGGGAAAAATTAAAAAGGAGCGAAGGCGTTATACAATGCGTTCGATGCCAGAGGTTCGGGCACGCCGCGTCGAACTGCCAAATGCAGCCTCGATGCGTGAAGTGCGCAAAGAACCACAGTTCCGAGGAGTGTGCTCTGGGTAGGGACGGAGCATCCGATAGGACGCAGCTCTCGTGCGTATTATGTGGGAACGTGGGACACACCGCAAACTATCGGGGTTGTCCTAAGTTCGCTAACATTAAAAAAGCAAAACTGGCTCGGCAGCAGAAGGTGGAGGTCAAACGTTCACCTGTGAGGCTTCAAACACAAGCCGTCACGCCCCAAATTTCCTACGCCCAAATGGCGGCAGGTGGGGGGGCTACGGTACAGCAAGCGACTGTTGCTTCTCCGGCGCCAATGCCGAGAACAACGGAAGCTGCACCCAACATGCTGGCCATCTTGCTCGCAATCCAAGGGCAGATGGCTCAGCTGCAAAAGCAGGTGCAAGAACAGGCCAAGCGGGTGGACCAGATCTACGCGCTGCTGCCGGGCCTAACGCAACACATGTCGTAATGGGTACGCACATGGTGGAGCAATCTTTGAAGGTCCTTGCGGTGAATGTTAATTCACTGATTAGGATCGAACGAAGAGCCGCGATGTTTAAATTGCTACAAGACCAAACTCCTGATGTGCTTTTCGCTAGCGAAACCAAGCTAACCGATAAGCACAAACTGGAGTACAATAATTATATTGTTAGAAGAAGAAACCGGCCCCGATCCAATCGTGGAGGCGGAGTCGCGATCTTCATTAAACAAGGTATAAAATTTCACAGAGTGTACAAGGGAGTGTTGCGTAGGTTCCGGGTGTTGGAGGCAGTCGTCATTTACATCCCGCTCCGCAGTGGAAAGCGGCTGTATTTGGCCTCTGTTTATGCACCTGAGACTTCACAATCCACTTTATTTATTACAGAGCTTGACACGCTTTTTCGACTTCTGAGACTGGAATCGGGGGAGAATTATTTTGTAATCGGCGGGGATTTCAACGCTAAACACAGAGATTGGGGAAATAATTTGCCAAATACTAGAGGGAACCTACTACTCGATTGGTGGGGTCAGCACGATGTCATGTACAGACTCGGTCTCAAAGCGACGGATAACCCGTCGTTTCCCAGAGGGGGGTCTTATTTGGATCTACTGCTTTACGACGAACGTATACGACTGACAGGTACGAATTTACAAACGCTAAACTGTCTGCGCACATTCGTGTATGACAGTGACCATTGCGGTTTTAGCACCGAAATTACAGTTCCCAACGAAATTGCGGAATTGGAGGAGTTTGTCCAAAGATATTCTTACAACTACAGTAAGACTCGATGGACACGCTTCTCCGCAACCATGACAAGAGCACTCTCCTTGAATACGCTCCACCCACCGTCCAATAGGAATTTGTCAAACGAGGAGATCGACAAGTATCTAAAACAAATGGACGAGACAATTAAACAAACTATGGACGCTACAATACCGCGCTATCGACATACGACTAACGAAGACCTGTTCCGCAATCCTACTATTGACGCACTGCACCGACAGAAAAGTAGACTTCTGACAAGACTCAAAAACTTGTACAGACAGTTTACTGACAGACAAGACCCGGAGATTAGGACACTGAAGGCGTCGATTAAAAATATTCAAACGTTAATAAAAGAGAATTACAGAATTTCTGTAAGTTCATATTGGAACAACAGGGTTCGGGCTGTAAACACCAGCAACCCGAATATGTTCCCGCAAATAAACAAACTATTTCGGAGAAAACATCAAAACGACCTTCAGTGTCTTAAAATAGCGCGGACAACAGACAACGAACGGTTACTGACAATAGCAGGTATTGATCCAAATGAGGCCGCTGATGATGACGACTTCTTTGTGATCGAGGATCCACAGGAGAAGGTTGAGACCATAGGGGCGACTTTCCAGGAAATATACAAGGCCACTGATACCATTGGCCCTAATTATGACCTGGACAGTCGCGTCTTGGTGCACGACCTCCACATTCGAAATGAAGTAGAGAACTGGCGATCCGAGGGCTCTGGTTTCACCCGGTTCAGCGAAGCAAATATGGCAAATAATGTCATTACCAGAGAGGGTGACCTACCCCCGTTCATTTCGAAGGAAGAGCTCCATGAGATCTTCGACACAATCAGGGCTAAGAAATCAGTGGGGACCGATGGTATTCCGAACATCGTGCTTCGACATCTTCCTCTAGAAGCGGTGGACATTTACACCACCCTGTTTAATAATGCAATGAATAATGCACATTATCCAGCGCATTGGAAAACGGCGGTGGTTCAACCTATCCCCAAAAAGGGAAAAGATATATCCAATCCGGCGAATCTCCGTTCGATAAGTCTCCTTCCGAATATCAGTAAGGTGTTTGAAAGAGTAATCAATACAGCTCTGTCTAGGTGGGTTGAGGACAAACATATAGTTCCGGATAATCAATTCGGTTTTAAGGCGGGACATGATATCTCACATGCCGCGTCTAAACTGGTGTCCGATATCCAATGGAATAAAGGCAAAAACCAATGCACTGGTGCCTGCCTTGTTGACTTGGAGAAGGCCTTCGACACCGTATGGTTAGAGGGTCTTTTCTATAAGCTGACTAGGCTGGGGATCAGTAAACCACTCTTGTACATTCTTTATAATATGCTAACCAACAGACAGTTCATCGTGAAAAATGGTGATGTGACTTCTGTTGGAATATTTCAAATTAAAAATGGTCTTCAGCAAGGCGCGGTCAATTCGCCGATCCTATTCAACATTTATACAAGCGACTTGATAGGTTCACTTCCCCATACTATTGCGTACGCAGACGATTTGATAGCGTACAGAACAGGTACAAAAATCGAGGTCATTAATACTCTCTTGCAGCGTGATTTCGATAAGATAAGACGATTTTGCGATGACTGGAAGTTGAAAATCAACTTTCAGAAGTCGGAAACCATTCTCTTTAGGACGCCGTTGTCTAGAGCCTCTAGGGATACCAGAAAAAATTGGCGAAAGTTCTCGATCATTGGACAACACGGACAGCCTCTTGCCTGTCGAAATGTAGTCAGATACCTTGGGATCTGGCTAGATCAGTTTCTGTATTTTGACAAGAATGTAGACGCTGCTCTGGCCAGAGCCAAAGGCGCTTTTGCCCTTACAAAGAGACTGTTTTATAGCAGCCAACTCGATGCGAGGGTAAAGGTAATCTGCTACATGGCCCTTATCAGGCCCATGCTGATATTCGGGTGCCCCGTGTGGTTCAATGTACGAGCAAGCTTAATGGAAAAGATTCGGGTGTTTGAGAGGGCTTGCCTTAGGGCTTGCCTTCGCTTGTACAGAACACCAGAGTCGGAGTACAAAAAATTTTATCGTAATGAGGTCCTTTACAACAGGGCGAACCTAATACGAGTGGACAACTTCGTAATTAAGCTGACTCGAAGGCACATTGCAAGAGCAATGAACTCGACGAATAACCTGATATCTGGGGCTTACTACCCCAATTACCTTTACCATGAGAGTGTGCGCTCTGATGGCTTCGTTCCACCGGAAGCATTCCTCTACCTAGATCAGATAGGGTTGATCCAGGATAGATCAGCGGTCCCGTTAATCTTCCATGTCGCTCGGAAAGCTGGGGACAGGCGACTCAACTACGGCAGAGACGTCGCACACGGCAGTGTGGATCGCCTCAGGTTCAGTAGGGCGGTGGGGAATCGCGATAAGAGGGATGTCGTTCGGCAGCACCAGCATTTCTGGTGGTTGAATGATGGAGAAGATGTTTCGTCGTCGTTTCCGTCAATTACGGACCAGCCTCACTAATGAGGCAGAGCTGACCAATCTATTTGCTCGGTGAATAGCGATGGCCAGCTTACATAGGTTTAGGTTAGTATTTAAGAAATATATACATATGTTAGTATATACTTTTGTATATACTAATATATGTATATAATTGTGTATAATATCTATGTGTATGTGGTGTGTATGTAGGTTAGGTTTAAGTTTTTTTTTAAGTTAGATATTAAGTTTTTATAAAAAAATAACTCCATATGCTAAGTTTTTGTTAACAAATTTTTCTTAGCTTTAAGTATACAAAATAAATACGAATTTCAATAAAATGTAAATAAAGTCGAAAGACATAGATATAAGAATTTAGAGTAGCTTAGAGTGCCTGTGTGGGGCCAGTAAGTTAGTATAAGATTGTTAAGTAATTTTAAGCTAGCATTTAAGCATTTTTTGTTAGTATGTAAGAATTAATGATTTAAAAAATAAAATGCATTTAAAACTAAAACTAAAACTGTTTGCAAGTTATAGTGACCAGGAAATAAAGAGCTCGGCAGGGAAATCCATAAGTGAGTTGTTCGGCTTGGGAACATATCACGATATTTCAGAGTACGTTCGAAGGTGGGCTTGTGGGTGTACTGATGAGCATTCATAGCGAGTCGGGTGTTACGATTAAAAGTTTGAAGGGGCAGAATGTCACTGGCGATTTCTATGGAGCAATGGTGGTGAAAATAGCGATACAACAAGGTGAGACAAGAGAAGTAACGAGGGCGTCAAATGACTATCGCACGATTTTGAATCCTATCTAGGAAGTGCAAAGAGGTCTTAGGGGCACCAGACCAGATGTGGGCGGATAAACGGCTTATATGTATATTGAGGCCAAGTGAGAGGGGGTGAAATATTTCTTACATCGCTTGAGGAAACCTAGACATTTCGCAGCACTTTTGGCGACATCGAACACGTGGTCATTCCAACGTAAGTTGTCATTTCAGTTTTTCGGTTTCGGCGATACAAGTGCCATTCATGGACAATGGCTGAATATTTAAATTTCTCTGTAATGACAGCAGACAGCATTGTGTTTTGGAAGCATTCAACTCCACTCTGGGAATTTTAAATACGCTCCCGTTCCCGTTCTAAAACCGAGAAGCAGCGACGTGAGTTCAGGAACGAATATGAAAAGCAAAGGGTAACACATGAGCTGGAAAGTCCATGCCGTTTTATAGTAAAACACAAAATTTTTGCAAAATTCAACTTTATTTATCCATATACTCGTAGTTGCCTTCGAGAGCGATACACTGATTGAAACGATTTTTCAATCTTTCCATACCAGTTTTGTAGCACGATTTCGGTTTAGCCTCAAAATAGGCCTCTCGGCAATTCGATCTTAAACCTCTTTCGAGCATTCTTTTGAGGTCTGCGAACAGGAAATAGTCGCTGGGGGCCAAATCTGGAGAATACGGTGGGTGGGGAAGCAATTCGTAGCCGAATTCTTTCAATTTTGCCATCGTTTTCATCGACTTGTGACACGGTGCATTGTCTTGATGAAACAGCACTTTCTTTTTCTTCAAATGCGGCCGTTTTTCTGCGATTTCGTAATTCAAACGCTCCAAGAACGCAATGTAATAGTCGCTGTTGATAGTCTGCTCATTTTGGAGATAGTCGATGAAAATTATTCCATGTGCATCCCAAAATACGGATGCCATAACCTTGCCAGCCGAGGACGAGGTTCGTCGCCTGCTCGCCACACAGCTGACTGCCGACTTGACTCTGGTGTGAAGTGATGGAGCCAAGTTTCATTCATTGTCACATACCGATGCAAAAATTCGGCTTTATTGCGGTTGAACAGCCTTAAACACTCCTCTGAATCATCAACTCGTTGTTGTCTTTGGTCGACTCTGA
Organism: Volucella zonaria; assembly: GCA_963966105.1. Classification (NCBI taxonomy): domain Eukaryota; kingdom Metazoa; phylum Arthropoda; class Insecta; order Diptera; family Syrphidae; genus Volucella; species Volucella zonaria. Next base: position 59,495,376 of record OZ014530.1, read on the forward strand.
GCAAACGCGGCACCCACTTTGAACGAAGCTTTCGCATGTCCAAATATTCGTGTATGATATATCAAACACGCTCTTTTGATATCTTCAGAGCCTCAGCTATCTCGATTAACTTCACTTTACGGTCATTCGTAATCATTTTGTGGACTTTTTTGATGTTTTTATCTGAAACCGCCTCTTTTGGACGTCCACTGCGTGCCTCAACGTCGGTGCTTGTATGACTACTTTTAAATTTTTCAATCCACTTGCGAATGGTTCGTTCGCAAGGTGCAGAGCCCGGGTAACACTTATCAAGCCATTTCTTTGCATCGGCTGCATTTTTTCCCATCAAAAAGCAATGATAAATCAACACACGAAATTGCTTTGAATCCTTTTTTTTTTCACAATAACAAAAGTTGCTTCACTCAAAACGCTATATCTCGAGAACTAATCGTCCGACAACTGTCAAATTTCTACACGCATCTTTTGAAGGTTGGTACTAACTGAAAATGGTATGGATTCAATTCAAGTGGTGCCCTCTCTTAGAAACAGCACAGCCCATGTGTTAGGTACTATCTTCAGCAAAGGACCAGCAAAAACCACCATTTATTTTGTGAATATCAGATTTGAAACCATCTAAGACAATTTTGAATTAAACGTTCCGAAAGGTAATTTCTAATCCATTGCAGAAGAGGGTCATCGATCCCAAGGGCACGCATTTTCGACAAAAGAGCCTGATGCCAAACTCTGTCAAATGACTTAGAAATATCAAGTGCAACTATCTTGCTTTCGCCAGATTGGTGTATGCTTTGGTTCCAGTACTGCCGGTCATTGAGTTTTCGTATTAGACTTTCGAAAAAAGGGACGTAAGTGCAATGGGTCTGTAGGAGGAGAAAGAAGAAGATTCGCCTTTTTTAAGGACGGCCTGGACACGTGCTATTTTCCATCGACTCGGAGATGGTAGGTAGAGTAGGATTGATGAAAAAGCTTACGCAGTGGTTTAGCCAGCATGGAAGACACCTCTTCAGAAGAAGGGAAGATATACCATCTGGACTAGCAGATTTGTATATATTAAGATCTTTAAGTACTCTTGCTACTACGCGAGTGACAAAGTGGATTCGTCCCATAGAAGATTCGACGCATTTCAGTGAAGGCGGAGTCAAATCACAATCTGGAAGTGTTGAGCTGGCCGCAAAGTGTGCAGCAAACAGATTTGCCTTGTCCAAAGTGCTGACAGCTGGAATGTCATTATAAATGAGCGTTGGAGTAGAGGATGAGCACAATTGTCATTTTCTAATATTTTTGACGAACGACCAAACATTTTTACTACCTTTGGGACATTGGGACATGCCAAACGTTTTAGAAAGGCGTTGCAGTCATTCCGGGCTCTTTTGAACTTTCTTCAGTTTTCCTTTGTCCTTCCCTCCTTACAGCTCGAGTTGTATTACGCCATTTCTTTTGGTTTGATACTCTTCATCCGATGGAGGATAAAGCATCTCATTCCAAAGATAATGGTGTCTGTGATCATGTCAGCAGCGGCTTCCACGTTTTTATCGAGGAAATATAACGACCAGTTAAAATTCCTAAAGAAAGTGTTAAATCCGCTCCAATTGGCTTTCTCGTATTGCCATGCGGTTCTGTTAGGAACCTTTTCTCCAACTATGTGGTCGGTATATGAGAAACTACCTAATATGACACAATGGTCCGGCGAGCCTAAAGGGTAGAGCACATCAGCGGTATACTTATCAGGGTGAGAAGTTAAAAACAAGTCCAGGGTGTTGGCGGTATGACTATCAACGTCTGATGTTTATGTGGGCTCATTTACAAGTTGGGTCAAGTTGCCTTCCTCAGCGAAGATCTCAACACACAGTCATTCGGGTGTTGTCTGTCCAGAATATCGAAGCCACCAAGCATTGTGTACATATGTTGAAATCACCAGTAATAACGATTTCAGTATGAGGATCCAGAGATATAATTCTTTGAATGGAGTCAGGCACCGCAAGGTCGAATTGCTGTCCAGTTTGGGGCTTCTGTAAATAAAGTAGTAGTCGATAATTTGCTTACGTAGATGGAATTTTAATCACAGGAAATTGAATTCCGGATTGGAACAGGGACTACATTGTGGTGGAGTTTGGTAAGCAACATCGCTACGCGCGTAAATGGCGAGACCGCTGTGGGAACAGAATAATGGCACTAGTTTGTAGTCAGGCAGGTTTAGATCAGAGCGATTTAAGAGGTGTGGACGTACGCAGAAAAGTGATTAATTTTTAGCCCGGGTTTATAAGCTATGTTGACTCTAAATTTGCCAGCCATTATAAAACACAAACACAAACATCGTCCATGCTATACAAGGCTGGGAAGTGAAAATTCGGACGTTGGTTTACCGTATCAAATTGCTGTAGGTGGTATGAAACAGTGCGCCAATCAAATTCACACTAATAACCTGCTATCCATCGGTGGTTACATGCACTCACCGAGTGCAGTCCTGCCACGGATGTCACAGTTAACACAGAGGTGCTTACGTGCCAATGTGTATTGGCTTCTCTTCAAAGTGCCAATTTAATTTTCTATCTCTAATTTACGTGTGTAGGTGTCTGATAAAGGTAACCTAAGATCTGTGTACCATACCTAACATCGAGAAAGGATAATACTCAATAAACTTAAAGGGGGGGAAGATACTCTACACTCCAAGCACGTTTTCCTGTTTATGTAAGGGTGAGCAATTTATAATAAAATACAGTTAAAAGGGTTACCGCGGGCGGATTTTTTTAAAAATTAATGCAATACGGTTCGATTTCGTAATCTCATGCATTGGTTAAAGTTTAGAGCTGGAAAACGTGCGAAGATGAAGGTAGATTTGGTTAATACAGAGTAGGTAATGGAGGAAAACAGTTTAGAAAAATAAATGAAGAAAAATACTAAACAAAGAAACCTGAACAAAGACTTATTCTCCTTTGGGACAGCAGTTAACTAGTATTATACTAGATTTCTGTGGAACACTTTAGTGGATATTGGCGATAACGGCACGAGTGAAATCTTTTGTGGTTGACTGTCTGCCCAAAACCTTGGTCATTATAGTGTTGTAAGTTGCTGTGATGCAACAATTTGGCACCGCAAAGAAGCATAGCTGTTGGGTTGGCTAAGTTTTTGCCAACAGCTTCAGCTAAAGTGTGACGTGCACTGGGCTCGAAAACGACGGCTTTGGCTGAGTATGGTGCTCCGGCTACTACACTAGCCCCACCAACAAGTCCAGAAGCAATGTTGTCGACGATAGTGCCTGAAAATTTGGCGTGACCATGACATCAAATTGGTTAGGATTCGACACCAACTGCATGGTGGTATTGTCGGCGATCATCTTCTCAAACTGAATCCCAGAGTATAGCTTTGCCATCTCTTCACATGAACGCAAGAACAAACCATCACCCAACTTGATGATGTTATCTTTGTGTACGGCGGTGACCTTTTTGCGGTTATTCTCAGTGGCATAGTCAAAAGCGAATTTGGCAATGCGCTTGGATTTCTCGGCGGTGATAATCTTTAGACATTCCACTACCCCGCGTACTGATTCATGCTCTAGAGCTGAGTATTCACCCTCGGTCTGTTCACGAATAATGACTGTGTCAATGTCCTTATGACGACTCTTGACACCGGGTAACCTGCGCACGTGCACGACGTTTGTGTACAAGTACAATTCGTTACGGAATTTCATGTTGAGGGTTTGCAGCTTGCCGGCAACGCTGTAGAGTGGCGAAGATGCCCTTAATGCAGACTTTGTTTTTTGAAATTGGAGCGACAACATCCTCTAATTTAGCACTCAACATGGGGTTGACTTCGGAGAGGAAGTACGACTTGAAGACAACTAGAACATCGGATGCATTGAAAGCTTCCTGAAGAGCGTAGGCTAGTTCCGGCCCCAGTCCATAAGTGTACACTTCGCCCGTTGTCCAGTGTGAACTTCATCTCCCTGTCTAAGAGCAGGTGTCATATGCATAGACTGCGCTGATGCTGTCTGAATCAGTGTACGCCCTAAGCTTCTTGCAAACATTGCCATTATATAAATAAGATATATACATATCAGCGATATCACCGATCATTATAAGTCAGCTTATTCGTGAAGAAGATTGGAAAACTGTACTAGAAGAAGAAGATGTCGAGAGAATGTACAATAAATTGCTTGATCAATTGACAAATATTTACAGAATGTCAACCCAAGATTAATAAAAGCATAATAGTACAAAAGTCTATTCATTACAAAAATAAATTTACGCAATTTAAAACAGATTCGAGAAAAACATGGGGACTGATCAATGAGATTTTTGGAAGAAAGAGAGCAAACATCGATGAAACGATGGAAAAACACTTGCCAATAAGCTCGCTGAGTTTTTCTCTTCTCAGACAGAGAAAATAATCCACAAATGCAATGCAATCACACCAAATAATAGGAATGTGACAGTGGAAAATTTATTGAGATACAAAAGATTATAGAATCACTTGGAGAAGATAAGTCGCCTGGAGTTGATGGCATCAGAGCAATTGATATCAAAAGCCATTCTGACATTTTTGCTCCAATCCTATGCAAGTTAATAAATTTGACTATTACTCAATCAGTCATTCCGGAAAATCTAAAAAACAGCAGTAGTAAGACTAATATACAAAGGTGGGGAAAAAAGTACATTTAACAACTACTGGCCAATATCGATTCTCCCAGAAGTTGAAAAGTGCTTGGAAGGTGTATTAGCGAACCGGTTGCAAAGTTTTATCAAAAAACATTCTCTGACACATAAGAGCACTAACATAAAAAGGATTGGGATATGTGGTAAAATTGGTGACTGGATGACTGACTACCTTCAGAACAGAACTTTTGGTGTTAAGATCAAAGATGCTGTCAGCGAGAAAAAGACAATGAAATTTGGAGTTCCACAGGGGTCAAAGTTAGGGTCGATTCTCTTCGTACTATATACAAATGAGTTACTACAATTTTTTAAACAAAGTATACCATTCGCCTTTGCCGATGATACTGCCATTGTAGTACGTCATAGATCTCTGGATACAGCAATAAGGGTGATGCAAGAAGAATTTAACTTGGCTGTGAGATGGTGTCATGATAACGGGTTAATTATTAACGCTTCTAAAACAAAAATGATGCACATTAGAAGTCCTCACTTCAAGTCAACAGAACAGCGAATTTATCTGGACAATTACGATTGTCCCGACAGTACAAAGGAATGCATTGAGTTAGTTGACAAATATAAATATTTGGGTGTCGTAATAGACTGTCATTTTCTCTGGGATAGGCACATTGACAAACTAAGAATAGATCTCAAGAGAGCTTTATTTGCCATTTCGCATTTGAAGTACCATGCTTCCAAAGAGGTCTTAAAGCAGGTGTATTATGCTCTTATAGAGCCGAAGATACGATATGGAATAATGGCTTGGGGTAGTGCAGCTAAAACACACATTTTCAAAATACAAAAACTACAAAACGCAGCTACTAAACACATAAATAGTATAACACAACGAGGAAATGGAGAAAAATTCAAAATTCTTCGGGTAGAGGATATATTTAAGATCACCACCACTATTGAATACTTTGATGACAACCGATACAGCATCAAGTCAACACCAGAAGACGTGCCCAAGGAATGCTACAAACTCCCAGAAACTATAATAACTACGATAGACGCAAACTTCAATATACTGTTCCCACAATAATCAGCGAATTACCTCCCCAAATTTTAAATATTGTTAATTTTAGAAAAAGAAAAAAAACTTGTTAAAACTTTCTCATTAAGCTTGAACGCAAGCAACTAGGTGTAACTTCAAAATTAACTTTGAACTAAATTTTAATACTAATCACAGTTATAACTTTGCTCACTTTATTATGTAATTTGCATTGAAACATAATTTTCTGCAGACAAGCTACGGCTTCGCAGATACTTATATAATTGTAAATAAATAAATAAATAAATAAATAAATGGATAAATAAAATAAATAAAAATAAACATACCACCTTCATCAAAAAGTTTTTTTTTTTTTTTTTTATTTATTTTCATTATTTCAGGTTATAAATTTAATACAATATATTACAATTATTATATTTGGTATAGTTAGGGACATTCTATTGACCAAGGCCAAGTGGCGAATGTACCATTATTGTTCAACAAAAAATAGGTTATTTAAACATTGATGGGGAAAATGTATGTAAAAATAAACAAATCCAATAGAAAGCTAAGTGCAACAATTTAAGAATTATGTGTAAAAAGAAAGAATTGTAAAATTATTAACTAAACAAGAAATTGATCTACTGTACAATGATCGTAAGCAAAAAGCCAAGTTATGACATTTAGTAAGAACAAAGATTGCCTTCTTTCGCATCTAATACTTTCCGGTAACTTATTAAATAAGCGAGGTGCAATGACGGTGAAAAAACGAGAAAAAAGTGCTTTATTGATTCTAGGTAAGGATACAAAATTAATAGAATTAGCTCGCAAGTTAGGATTGACATACAGTCTAGCGACGTTATACCCAGAATTCTGGAAAAATATTTTCAAGACTTTATAGTAGTAAGGGTGTCTTAAGAGTAGTACTTTAAGTTCCTTGAATAATTTAAAACTGGGGTTTGTGCGATTAACTTTGCAGATTAATCTTAAGTAGTGTTTTTGCTTAGTTAGCAAGGGTTGTACTTTGTTGAAATGTGTACCGCCCCAACAGGCTATACCGTACTGCAGCTTGGATTTAAAAAGACCATTATATACCAATTTTAAAATATCGGATCCGCAATATATACTAAGGTGATAAAGCTGTCTTACTACTAAGTTAAAGTATTGTTTTAAATGCAGGGTATGTTCTCTAAAACTAAGCTTTGAGTCTAAAATAACCCCTAAGTATTTGAAACATTCGACTCGTTCAATAGCGAATCAATCTGTCGAGCAACTAACATCGGTATTGTAGGTTGATATGCCTTGATTATGAGGACAAACAATTCTTAGATTAAATTTAAAACAATTTGGTGAGTGATATTGTAAAGAAAAGTTTTCAGTCAATTTTCCCTTAATTTTAAAAATCATGTACTTTTTTTTGTTACTAATTGCTAGTTTAGGCTTGTCAAACCATCTACGAAGCAAATCTAAGTCAAAATTAATGTTTGCATTGACATCAAAGAGGTCTTATTATAAAACAAGAGTAAGTTAGCGCTGTGTTATCTGCGAACGCGGTGATTTTTCCTTTAAAAAGGCTGGATAAATAAGGAGTTGACGTAAATTAAGAACAATATCGGACCCAGGACAGAACCTTGTGGTACGTCTAAATTTATTGTTTTCTGTGAGCTCATACAACCTTTTACTCTGACCATTTGTTTACGGTTCCACAAATAAGACGAAAACCATGTATAAATAAAACCCCTAAAATCTGCATTGTACAATTTACTGAGTAGAAGCGAATGGTCCACCATGTCAAAAGCCTTTGAGATTTCTATAAATAATGTTGCAGCAATTTTAGAATCATTTACTCTGTTATAAATTTCTCCGCAAAGTTTTAATAAGGCATCTCCAGTTGATCTTCTGCTCCTACTCGTAAAACCGAATTGATGTTTACTGAAGAATCTACTTTTATTTAAAAAAGACAATATTCTAGCTTTCATACCTTTTTCAAAAACCTTGGAGAAGGTGGACAAAAGTTCCCGGGGGACACCATCTTGTGGCGCTTCCATTATTCCGATTTGAGTTCTGTTTTTTTTTTTGTTAAGTTGGTAAATCTGTTATTGACATTCCCTCTAAATCTTAGCGTCATAGCTTGACATTTTTAAAAGTTACGTAGCCAAATGTAAATGTAAATGTACTCGCGAGTATCTCTGTGTATGTTGGCGATTTTTTACAATTTTTGAAATGGATTTAAATTTGCAACAACGAATTTGTACGAGTATTAAATTTTGCGTAAAAAACGGATTTAATGGTGCGCGACCGTTGGAAATGTTGGGAAATTGTTTCGGCAACGATTCTCTAGAGAAAACGGTCATTTACCAGTGGCACGAGCGGTTCAAAAGTGGTCGTGAGTCAACCGAAGATGATGAACGCAGTGGCAGACCATCGACATCGAAAACCGACGAAAACATTGATGAAGTAAATGAAATTAACCATAGAGAGATAGCGGAGGACTTGAACATTGCCTATGGATCCGTCTAAGATATTTTGGTTAATGATTTGGGTTTCCGTCGTGTAGCAGCAAAGTTGGTGCCAAAAGACCTCAATTTCATGCAAAAAAGAGCCCGTGTTGACGTCGCAAAAGAGATGATTTGCGAGGCTGAATCCGATCTCACATTCATCAAAAGGATCATTACTGGAGGCGAGACGTGGGTTTATGAGTACGACACGCAATCCAGACATCAGGCAAGTGAATGGCGTTCACCAAATGAGCCGAGACCAAAAAAAACACGTCGTTTTCAGTCAAAAAAGAAGGCAATGCTCACGATTTTCATAGACTACAACGGTGTCGTGCATCATTTTTGCCAGAAGGCCAGACAGTAAACAAAGACTATTATTTGGGCGTTATGAAGTTTCGAGGATTGGATTAAGCGCTGGCAGTGTGTTGTGTTTCCAATTTTCTGAATACATTCCGGGAACTTTTTGATCAAGGCAGTATATGCACAGAGAAAAACCTGCAGGCTACTTAATACATGGTCATCTAACAAGAGGTGCCATTTTAAATCAATAGAAAAATGCAACATTTTTATGACAAGCGATGATATTTTTATTTCAGTCTAAAGTACAAGCTCTGAGGTTAGTGTAGATATACAATATTTACCAAATTTTTGCCACTGCGATGAAATTATTCATCAGGTTTTGGCATTATTGCGGCTGTATTTCGCGAATAACAGCTCGTTATGCAAAATGCGGTGCAAAGCGGCTGCACATTCCCCTGGTCGTCTCGAAATGAACACATATGGGATTTCAGTCACACTCTCAGCTATGGTGGCGATATTTCCAGCTGACCTTACCGGACGAACACGAGTTGGAGTCTTCACGTCATTTAATCTGTCCGACACGTTCAAATTTATTGATTCAATTCACTGTACGAGAAGGCGTTTGATGATGATCAAAAGCGGTAAGAATTTTTTGAAGCATTTTTTGCGATATTTTCATCGCTTTTGTAGTGAATATTCACTATTTCAACACGTTGTGCGAATGTAAACTTATCGGATTTGAATCCATAGCCCTACGGGCTTACAAAAAGGATAAGCTGGATGCTGATAAGCCACCTCCTAACCTCTTTAATTGAAAGGAGACTACAGCGTCAATCTGCTTTACTAAAATGGATAGAGACTACTTCAATCTTTCCAAGGCGACAGCGAAGTCGATGGTATCAACCTCTGACACGCAGTTGGAAACGGAAATCTAATCTCAGCGATCCTGACATGAGCGTTGCTAGACTGGAGACTATCAAAGGTATTGTAACAGATTTCACAACTGGTTAAGCGTCTGGGCTGACCTTGACAGCCATTGACAGAATTACCGGGAACGACAACAAGTTGTTGTCAACTAGGTTCGCGTCGACCACGAGGCAAAAAATTCAATTGATTGCTTTTAAATTACGAGTAGAATAAAGAGAATTCATATTGAAGTTAAGTGGAATTGTTTTTTTTTTTGTTTGTTGCTTGATATTGAGTTGACATGGCTAACAAAGAACTATCCCTCAAAATTTAACAAATTCTTACAACCTTAACTTCACTTGGTGAATGTGCCACTCTTAAAAGCGAGCAACAACGTCAAATAGAAGAAGTACGCCCTATGTGTACTACCGCATTTGCCCAAAAAGTGTTTCAGTGCTCAACGCCAGATGTTGGCAGGGAAACAGATAACTCCGTAGAGGTGACTCTAGCAATCCGCCAAGAACAATCCCTACATTTAGCGAATCTAAGCTCAGAATCGAACCCCAGCTTTTAGACAGCGAGACAACCGACTACAAAATACCTAGTCCTGCCATAAGTTCTATTATAAATATAAAACGCTATAAAAAAAAAAAAACAGTAAACACATTGTATTCAAAATTGTTTCATTTATTAGACCACAATATTGATTATTAAAAAAAAAAATTGGATTCACTCGAAATGACTGCCTTAATACAAGCTTCAGAACGGTGTGTCCATTGGGCTATAGCGGGACGTACGAGACCGTGGACGCTGTTCTGGTTAATGTTGCTTACAGGCCATGTTCTCTAATTCTGACCACAAACCATAATCGAGTGGATTCAGATATGGATTCCTCGACGGCCAATCTTCTGTTGCTGCTGCTAAAGCCAGGAATATTGACTCCGGGTCACTCCTGCTTGGTTTTGGCTTTGTACTCTGGAGCAGAGCCCTGTTGAAAGATCCATCTGTATCCATTGAAAAGGGTATTAGTCAAATCCTTCACAACACCATCTAGTATATTTTCTTGGTAAACCTTTGCACCAGTTTTTATGGTTTTTTTTTTACAGAAATGGAGGGATGTGACACCATGGTGAGAGACCACCCATCAAACCATTACGGAAGCGGGTTGATGTCCACGTTGAACCCTTAGAACCACTTTTTCGCTTGCTTAGATGGAGTGGCATAAATTTTGTCATTTTGTTTGTTGAAAACTTCTTCCACGGTAAAAATTTTCTCATTCGTAAACAGAATGTTTTCATGGCCAATGTCCACGTGCCACTGCAAAAGTCGTTTGCATCTTTCCAGAATAATTTTTTTTAGTTGAGGAGTTAGAAAATAACCGGTGGACTGACGATAGCCTTTCATATGCAGATCATCCCGAATCAGCCTAGACATGGATCTGGTTGATATATTCAATTCCTTCGACATGATCTTTTGCTTCCTAAGCGAATTTCTCTTAATTCGTTCACTCACTGCCTTTACGACCACTTCTTGACCTGTCCTCTACTCCAGATAATTCGCCGAAGCGAGCAATAGCCCGATAAATAAATATTCTCGATATTCCGAGTGGTTTTAGCAACTCGAAAATTTGACCAGCACTCTTTCCGCACTTATGAAACGCTATTATCGCGACTTGATTCTCTTTAACGTTTCACTCCATGTTAATAGTTTGCAAACTGAAACCAAACTGACTAGTAGTTTTCACTGATCAGTACATGTGTTCTGAAAAAAAAAGTCAACGGTTCTATTCCCATAAGAAGTTTTGAGCGATAAGCGCTGGAAATTGTGTAACAGAACTTATGGCAGAACTAGGTACAATGCCGAGGTTCCGTTTGCCGGGCTTTCTTTCGTTGACCCATATTTTCAAGAAGAGTTAGAATACTCTATATATTGGACTGCAATTAGATATTATTTCGCGGGACTGGTTGGCAATTATGCTGTGCTCAATGAGGCCTCTTTTGGTTTTCTCAAGCTTTTAGTAGCTCAGTCACCGTCTGAACTTGGACTTATAACGTCGAGATCCTCCGCATTTGACAGGTTTGTGCAGTCAAGCGTCTATAGTAAGACACCACATATTTCTCCTCATTTGGACATTGCAGAGACAAGGGGGAGCTAAAGTATAGTCCCCATACTTATGGAGATATTTTCGGTAGCTACCGTGCCCTAATCGAAAGTGCATAAGTTGGTAGTTACAGTCCCTTATTACCTTTGTGTCTACGATTCGATGACGGAAAGTAACATGTTAGCCTTTTGTAGAGCTGTCTCACCTGTTTTGCTTCAACATTGTTGATGCTACCTTTCCATTCCTTCTCTTTTCCTCAGTTTTCTCCCGAAGGACACCTTCAGTCTACAAACTGCATGTTATTCGTTTGGATGTCCACGGGGATTAGCGAGGCTAACACATAGGCTGCTCCGTCCAAAATTGTTTCAAGCCGCTGATAGTCCTGCTTACGCAGAGCCGGTACACTGAGGATAGGTTTGTTTTTAATTGTTTCAACGCTAGAACAGCTGCTCACACCGGATCAGCTGGTTATTAGAACCGTCTTGCAAACTCTGTACAATCTCTGATCCTTGTATCAGCCTCACATTGATTGTGATTGGTTACATCGGCCATTCAATCAGGTAGTGTTAGTCGCAGAATTCAATCGTACATTACTCGTATGTTCCTCCCGCAAAAACTCTAGTATTTGGTGGCATTGTTAGCATGATACTTTAACCTCTTGTTAATAAAGTAGCCTGTAGCTATCTTCAGCTGGAAGTATAGTGTATCCATTTTGGTCAAGAATCTCCTCCTCTCCGAGGGAGGCTATGTGCCCGAGTCCTAGTAACCAGGAGTGTTAGATCTGCACCCACACCATCAACTTGTAGCAACATGTTAATCATTATGAATGGTCTCTCCCAGTATGCCGCCTTACCTAGCGTAGTCGCAATGGCGTCTCCTGCGGTGTTTCCTCTTTGCTCAACGGCTAGAAAGTTGATGACAGTGTCGACTCATCTTGTCGCAGAAAGTTCGCAGGAGCGAACTGAGCCATGTGGTATTTTGGCAGTGTAGAAAGGCTTTCGGCCGCACATGGAACATGTCTCATAGAAGGGTTATTCGGAACTACATGGATACGATAACCAATTGCATCCTATATTTCGCTTGTCTGGTGGAACAAGCTTTCACGAAAATATGTCACCATGTTTTTAGCAGACTCCAAAGAACGGTGTGTTACGGCTAGATGGTGGTTTCCCCTAGCACGCCTGTCTTTACTTCAAACATATAGAAGAATTTCCCATCCCTTGGTGTCCATATGATGCACCGCAGTCACAAAGCTGTCTTCCGTTTAAAAAGAAGTGGTTTATGGTACAACACTACAGGATTTTCAATAACGCTGTGCCTCGACGGTCTTTTGACTCTGAACATATCGTCCAATGCAATGGCACAAAAATTCCCATTACTGCCGAAGCACGAAATCGACTTTCTCTATGACTGGGTCTGGTTTCGGCCAAAATCTTAGTCAGGAAAGGAATACCTTTTAAGTTGCGGCGCTGTTGCGCTTTTGGGAGTGACAATGCTAATTCAGTTCTTGCGTCTGAATTTCAAGCGGAGAAATTCACAATCCTGATTTGAATGAGCGATATTATGACGAATCGGTGAAGGAGAAAAGGTTCCTGCATTTGTAGTGAAAGCTGAACTCCCTTACCATTTCCAAGTCAGTTCAAGAATGCATGTCCTTTCTGAACGCAGATGCAGAGCAATATTCACTTGTCTTGTGACCCAAATCATAATGGTGTGACATGAGATCTTCGATGAACTTGCTAATCAAGACTCAGGAGAGGGTTTTTTATCACGACCCGTACATAGATTAAAATTGCCTGCAACTGTAAGGGCTTGCATCTCTTCCCGACATCTCTAAGGGAATAGCATTTTTCCTGATGTCTCTCAGTAGGAAAAACTATAGACTGCTTACTGGGATCGTAAAGTGCTATTACGCTTTTCTAAGCACCTAACCATGTTTGGCATAAATGACACAACATCCTCCGACTCTTGATGATCACTCTGTGAGTGATCGGCCTATACATCAGGCTGCAGGTACTCGGCACTCATGTGGTGGATGCTGGTACTCTAGTCACTTTACCATTTACTTACCTTTCTACGAATGACTGATAAATTCCTGTAAAAGGAACATGCAATAGCTGCAATGAACTAGTTACTTTTCTAGGTACTCTGCTCCTTTTTTTTTCGCTGTTTACCATTCTTACTTTAGTCAGGCCGTTCGACTGTCAAACAAGGAGTGATCGGCTAAATTTCTGCTGTATTCACGCAGATCTTCGGGCACCAAAATCATATCTTTCAGCCACTACCGGGCTCAATTTTATTTTAGTAAGTGAGTGAAATGTGTGACTAACGAGTTAACATAGAACATTACATTTCTCACAGCTTGAGCGTGGCAAATTCTGCATCTTGTTCAACAATCATTTGTTGATTTTGATTGAATCGGATCTCTTGGTTTCCTGCACTTGAAGGCTTCAAATTACTTACCCCGTACATTCCCAGCAAGCCCCTTGCTATTCTTCGACGGAATTCTAGATTATCCAAGTGTCCATATCGATACAATGAGCAAATAGCGATAAAGACCAATATTTTGGCCCGACCTATCGATACCTTCTAAGTTTTTGTTATATATTTTCAAAAGTTTTGGGCTGTGGAACAGTCACTTCCTTTCTTTCTGTACGAGAGAATCGCAGTTTGAAATCATATTGGGTCTATAACTTAATTCGTGCGGTTTGCTAAGAGATGGCGTAACTTCTATTATTCCATTGAAACATGCGTTGGAAAGCTACTGTCATTGTACGTCATTTCAGTATATGTCATTCATTTGAAGCGTAAACAACAATCATTTTTTTCACTCAAATATGTCGAACTTTGTGCCTGAAAAAGTGTTTTTGCGGGGAGTTCTTCTTCATTACTTTAATATGAAGAAAACTGCTGCCGAAAGTCATCGTGTTTTGGTGGAAGTTTATGGTGAACATGCGCTAGCTGAGCGAACGTGCCAAAAGTGGTTTGCACTATTTAAAAGTGGTGATTTTGGCTTGGAAGACGATGAACGTCCTGGGCAGCCAAAAAAGTTTGAAGATGAAGAACTGGAAGCATTACTCTATGAAGATTGTTGCCAAACACAAGAAGATCTCACAGAATCTTTGGGTGTCACTCAAGCAGCCATTTTAAAACGTTTAAAAGCAGCTGGATATATTCAAAAGCAAAGAAATTGGGTTCCACATGAACTCACTCCGAGAGACGTAGAAAGGCGGTTTTGCATGTCCGAAATGCTGCTGGAACGCCACAAAAGGAAGTCATTTTTGCATCGGATTGTTACTGGTGATGAAAACTGGATCCCTTACGACAACCCCAAGTGCAAAAAATCATATGTGAAACCCGGCCAACCAGACAAATCAACGGAAAGCCGAATATCCATGGCGCGAAGGTAATGCTCTGTATTTGGTGGGATCAAATGGGTGTGCTGTGTTATGAGCTGCTAAAACTGGGTGAAACCATTAATGGACAACACTACCGAACACAATTAATCCGTTTGAAGAGAGCAGTGGCCGAAAAACGCCCGGAATATGCGACCAGACACGAGGCAATAATTTTCCATCATGACAACGCTCGGCCCCCGGTTAAGAACTATTTGGAAAACAGTGGATAGGAAGTCTTACTCCACCCGCCTTATAGCCCAAACCTTGCCCCTTCTGACTACCATTTGCTCCGGTCGATGCAGAACGCCCTCACTGAAATACGGTTCACATCAGAGCAGAATATCAAAAATTGGCTTGATTCATTCTTGGCTGCCAAGCCGGCGCAGTTCTTTTGGGATGGGATCCACAAATTGCCAGTAAGATGGAAAAAAGTCATAGCTTCAGATGGGCGGTACTTTGAATAATACTATTGTACATGTTTTTCTTAAATAAACGTTCAAATTTAAAAAAAAAAACCTCACGAAATAAATTATAGACCCAATATTTAAAATGCTGTTATCGTGCCATTTACAAACAATTAAATTTAGTTCTGAAGATAGTTCAAAGCTGGTGCATCCTCGACCTGTTTTCTTGAGAACCTTATCTGATCCACGCATAGAACAGTTTTTCAGACGATTTTCCCTGACAGTTACAGTTCCTATCAAAATCAAAATATTCAGAAAAGAAATTGTCAAAAAATAAATGGTACCTCAAGTTTAATCCCCTCGAAATTAGCGCTTGGCTGAAGTCCAAAACAACTTTCGTTCCAAGAGGAAGCCCTTTTTTTTATAGCGCGAGAGTAGTCTTTCGGTCCTACGTATGGGTCATACCAAACAATATAATTGCTCGGAATTTTGCCAATTCAAAACTTATAGCCCCATCTAATTAACTTTCCTCTTATGAACTGTTTTGTAGGATAACGTCCGAAGTATTACACCATACCCTCATCGACACTATAATTCTCAAGGATTGGGGCAAACAACAAGAACTTTTCCAATAGCATATCAAACAATAGCCGTACTTTGGCATAGCGATCATTGGGATTCAATTACATATTGTCGCAGCAATGAAGACTCGAAAGATGTGATCAAATCTGTTTCTTGTAATCGATTTGGACACAAATAAATTCTGCGCATCCTCTTCATTTTCCCAGTACATCCTACGCCTCGAGACATTAGTGTAACCGCTCACCATCACTACTCCAATGAAGAGATTGCGTTTCGAACAAACGTGCATCACAAAAAGGGGTGAAAAGATCCAAGGGTGTCAAAGATGGATCTCAGCCGCAACTTTCGTACTTAAAATCAGCTAAGCTTTCCTGCAAAGGAGGAAAGCGACATATCATCTTCTTCATCACCATTTTCTGATCTGGTCTATAGTAGTGTATTATGCCACTGTACCGTATATGGCACACAAAAAAAGACATCCACTAAACTACAACAAAATTTGGATTTTGTAAATAATATTCAATTGCTCAACAATTGTTGACTATTGAACTGTCTAAATCCAAGGTTTGTTCTCTGTTGATAGTAATATAGATATTTTTACTTACTTTTGTTTTGACATGTTTTGTAACAGAATTTTAACTACTTACTAATACAAAACGAAAACAAATATTTGGAAATTGTCAGGAAAATTGCATAACCCACTTTGATAAGAACTTTACTGCCAACGGTACAGTGGGATAATCCGGGTTAATATGACGTCTGTTGTTAACTCTGTGTCCCCTGAGTAGGTCAGGTTGTCCTCTACGACTAACGTAAAAGCAAATACACGGTGTTTGAATACGCCATTTAGTAGAGTTTCCTTGCTTCAAAACTTAGTTACAGATGTCCCAGAGATTACTCCAGCCTTCTTTCACCAACTACAGCTACAAGTACAACAATGTGACTACACATAGAGTGACTCATTTTAATAAATCGGTTGAGATAGATTCCCTTCTTTATATCAAAGTCAGTTTTTTTATGGAACCTTTTTGATTCCGAGCAATCGGAAGAAGAGAGCCACCAGTCACTAGAAATTGTTTTGCCATATCGCCTCGGGGTGTGTTGTTCCAGAGGTTTTCACTCCTATCATAACTCATTCTAAGCCGGAACTTGTGTCCCATCTTTCGGAGCCACCTCGAATGAACAGATAGAAGATAGCACGTGTAAAGCCGCTAGTCTGCCGCCTTCAGTCGGTGAGTCTTCTTTTAATGGTTACTTACAGGGCTCGTGTTTCGACTTGACGCTATAAGTCCTCATTTAAGTCCGAAACTTGATGCCACAGAACCTCTAGAAACAAAGTTTATAATCGAAATCTAATGTGCGACTGTCTTGTTGGTACGAGTTACGAAAAGTTACCAGTCCTTTCATCTAAACAACGACGTAGTATAAATAAATATATTTGACTTTAACTGAACGTTTCCCATAGACCGATAAATAAAGTTAGCCTGAAGCTGACAAATCAATCTTAATTACATAATAAAACTCATATATCAGGGATTGAGGCAAACATATTCAAAAATTAGAAACATCAGTATGTTCTTGTGGAATCCCCAACAAATTCCAGTTTTAACGATGACGACGGTAATGTAATTTATTTCTTAGAACCGTAACCCAGTCACAAAAAATTGTTAAACAGAGATTTATCTACAAAAATATGCTAACAGATTTGTTCAATTTTAGGTAAACTACGACAAGTTGACAGCAGAGATAAGATGCGACGCATTTACTTTAATTATCACATCGGAACTGAGTATCTGAATAACTATGTTAATTGGCAAGCAATTAACAAATAATCTGTTTATTTAACTGTTGATGAGCAAATGCAGTTAATTTAGGAATTGACATCGGGAAAATTCCATGAAATTATACAGACGTTGGACAAAAGAGGATATTTCTCTATATTGTACGTCTTCGCAGCAAGGACATATAAGTCCGTGACTTTTTGAATTTCTGACCTCTTTACTGAAACAGCAACACTGCTCCTGTCAACAGGCATCTGTCAGTTGACTCCTGTCAAAATTTAAACTTGCTGCGTCAGTTAGTTTGTGTTTGACAGCTGTTTTTATCAGACTACTCACTAATTTGAGGAGAAAATGGAAAAAAGTGAATTTCGTGTGCTTATTAAGCATTATTTCTTGCGAAAAAAAACCATTACCGAGACCAAGGCTAAGCTTGATAAATACTATGGGGACTCTGCACCATCGATTTCAATGGTAAAAAAGTGGTCTACTGAATTTCGTTGTGGCCGTACAAGCACTGAAGATGCCGAACGTCCTGGACGCCCAGTTGAGGTCTCTACATCCGAAACAATCGAAAAAATTCACGATATGGTGTTGGCCGACCGAAGATTGAAAGTGCGAGAGATTGTGGAAGCCGTAGGGATCTCGCATGGCTCAGTGGTTTCAATTTTGAATGATCACTTGGGCATGAGAAAGCTTTCCGCAAGATGGGTGCCGCGTTTGCTCACAGTCGACCACAAACGCAATCGTGTAACAACTTCACAGGAAGGTTTGGCGTTGTTTAATCGCAATATGGAGGAGTTTTTGCGCCGTTTTGTAACCGTGGACGAAACATGGATCCATCACAACACACCAGAGAACAAACAACAGTCAAAACAGTGGGTTTCTAAGGGTGAATCGGCGCCAAAGAAGGCCAAGGTGGGTTTGTCAGCCAATAAAGTTATGGCGACTGTTTTTTGGGATGCACGCGGGATAATCCACATTGACTACCTTCAAAAGGGAAGAACAATCAATGGGGAATATTATGCCAACTTATTGGACCGATTCAATGACGATTTGAAAAAAAAACGACCTCATTTGGCCAAGAAAAAAGTTCTTTTCCACCAAGACAATGCAAGGGTGGACACATGTGCAGTTGCCATGGCAAAAATCCATGAATTGGGCTATGAATTGCTCCCTCATCCACCCTATTCTCCAGATTTGGCTCCGAGCGACTACTTCTTGTTCCCAAACCTGAAGAAATGGCTTGGTGGAAAAAGATTTGCCTCCAATGATGAAGTCATCTCGCAAACAAAGGCCTATTTTGAGGACCTCGACAAATCATTTTTTTTTGGAAGGGATAAAAAAATTGGAGAAGCGTTGGACAAAGTGTATAGAGCTCAACTGAGACTACGTTGAAAAATAAAATTATTTTTTTATCAAAAAATCTGTTTTAATCCAAAAGTCACGGACTTATGTTGTGGACTACTAGTGTTGTGGACTACTAGTGTTGTGGACTTTCTTACTGGGTTTTTTTCTCCTCGGTCTTAAGCAGTAAAACTTTTCATTTATTACGGTCATTTATTTGGCCAGTTGCCAGTTCTAAGATGGTTAAGGTCCCGTTTCGCTTCTGCGTGCCACCTAATTCGGGGTATTCTTCTACTGCGATGTATGATATCTTCGGGCTGGAGCGTTGGTAATCACTTGCTCTACATATCCTAGCCATCTTAGTCAACTAATGTGAACTGTTCTAACTATACAGCTCACTATTAAATCTCTTCCACCAAACTGGTTGAGGCAGTCAAGACAGAAAATCACTGTAAGAGTTTTATATTCCAAACGTCCAAAAATATCTGCATAGAGCACAACTGGGATGATAACTACTTCAGGATTGTAGATCTAGCTGTCTACTGGGATGTTCTATCGGATTCTGCGATATTTTGCGGTCACCCAGGACTGGGTGGAAGTCCTAGGTTTCATCGCCAAAGTTGACTATTTTTTAGCTTAATAGCGAAGACTATAGCTTTCTCCCTTACCTTATAAGTTATAGCTGTTTCGATGATGAGGTTAAGCATGCAGATAATCTAAATTATAATTCAAACGGGTACACAGCTCCTCTGTGATTCCTTTTTCTGTCATGCCTTAGGTAATATTGCAAAAAATGTTACCTCCACCCACTACCATATTATGTGCTTGAAATAAGTCCGTAAGCATAATAATAACAATAAGTTCGTGGCGTAGTATTTGGAATGTTGAAGGTGATCTGAGTGCACACCTCATCTCTGCACTCATTTGGAGACAAAGTTGAAATTATCCCTTCCAGGATACAGATAGGGACATGAGTCACACTTGAACTTAATGATTTCGGCAGAGACTTTGTCTGGGCCAACCAAAAGAGAAGAACCGCCCTTGTTTTCCCGATTCTTCTTCTCCTTATGAGAATAGATTTTCCACTTTTCAGTGCCGAGTACAGGGTTCTGGGGATGAAGACGCATCAGCATGTCCCGCATTTCCCTTAGTTGTCCGGTATATCCAGAAAATGGGGTACGTCAGCTTGTAAGTACGCGAATCGAAACAGGAAGACGATTAAATAATTTAAAGCTTACGACGGAGTAGAAGTCTCTAAAATGAGTGCTTCGGAATGAAGCTTCGGAATGTTTACCAGGGATCGGATGTTGCTGCGTAGACTGCGGGCATCAGAGATCGGGCTCTGAAAATAACGACTTCTCATAAAGAAAATTGTAAGCACCTTGTAGTAATAAAGGTGTCTATCCGGCAAAATTTTAAGGCTCCTAAAAAGTGTCATGGAATGGATGCGGAAATGCGGAACACCGCAAATCGTTCTTATAGCACATTTCTGTAAAACAAGTAGAGACTGGATTTTCGAGCGGTAAACACCTCCCCAACATTCTAATCCATATTGCAGGAGACAGGAACGAAGATACTCTATAGCCACATCAAACACAGTTTTAGAAGAAGCTTCATTACAGGTGCAAATCGAAACTTTGTGGCGAGTACAATTGGCGGCATGAAAGTGAAAATCGAGGTCCGGTACAGCCTGCAACCTAAGGCTGAAAAACATTAGTTTCGTTTTATTGCTGACAATAAGTACATGTTTGGCGAACCACATTCTCAGTAGGTCTACATCATGGTTTATATCAGCTGCTAGCTGGAGGTGGCTAACAGAGTCGTACGCGATGCCAAAAAAGTTGAATAAATAGGGAGTTTATGTAGACTAGGAAAAAAGTAGGGCCCAATACAGACCCTTGGGGTACCCCTAGTTTAATAATCCTATTTTCACTAAAACAATCTCCAATTTTAGCTTTTTGCTTTCTATCTTTGAGATACGATACCAGCCAACTATAAATAACTTCTCGAAATCCAGCCCGATGTAATTTCCTCAAGAGAATTGTATGGTTTACCATATCAAAAGCCTTGGTTATGTCAACAAACCGACCGTCACAGCTTTTTTTCGAGTCCAGGCCTTTATTTATAATCGAACAGAAGCTCATGGTAGCATCTTCAGTAGCGAGTGCCCCCCTAAAGCAATATTACAAGGGACTGGAAAAAGTTATTGTCTTCAGAAACCGCAGAATTCTATTTTTGACAGCTTTTTCAAAAATTTTCGAGATGGAAGAGAGTAGTGAGATAGGCCTGTAGTTGTTTTTAACTCTTTTGTTGCCCTTTTTAAAAATTGGTAGAACGTTTGCATATTTTAACCTGTCAGGGAATGTACCAGTGGAAATACTTAGGTTAAAAAGGAAAGCGAGTATATCTACTACATTCAGAGCGATATGCTTTAATATGTAATTAGAGAGGCCATCATCACCACAGGAAGGCGAGCGATTAAGCGAGTTTATAAGGGATAACACTTCAAGACCAGTGATTGGTTCAAAGAAGAAACTGTCTCTATAAACCGGATCTTCCATCAGATTCCCTGCCATACAGTTCGAACAGTATTCAGATCTAAAATTGTGGGGAGACGCTTCACCAACTTTAACAAAAAAGTCATTGAAAATATTTGCTACTATTGTAGGATCTTTGACAATAGAGTTATCTGTCGCAAGTTCGATAGGGTTAGGTATTTTAGAGGAATCGCGGTTCAATATGCTATTTAATACTTCCCATTCGCTTTTAGGGTTCCCTTGAGCGTTCCGCATTTTAGAAATATAGTATCTATCACGACACAATCGAATTTCGTTGTTAACTTTAATAGATATGTGTTTAAAGCGACTCCGGAGTGCAGAATTAAGCGGATGCTTTACACATTTCCAGCGCAGCTTGTTTTTGTGCTTAATTTGTTTAAGAATGGAGTAGCTTATCCAGGGCTTCAGTTTTATTTCCGACTTTCTTGGCAGAGAGCGAGAGATAGATGAGCTAAAATGAGACTGCAGTATCTTTAGAAAGGAATTATAAGCGACAGAAGAGTCATTTTCAGCATAAACAGCCTCCCAGTTTTCAGACTGTAGTTTGAAATTAAGTAGTTCAGAACTCGGTACGAGTAGGAGCTCTAACTTCGCCTCTACCATTTTTTCAACCATTTAAAAGTTTGCTGGATGGAGCACTTAATTCTAAGAGTTCCGTTTTCCTATTGCAGCCCTCTGTTTGATGCAAACATTCTCTGCTTTGGCTAGCCTCCACAGTTAATCGACATAGTGTTTGCATTCAGCGTCGTTAAGACCGTTACCATTTCCAGCCTTCCCAAGTCAAAGCGCCAAGGAGGAGATAGCGGCGTCTTTATATGTATATGCGCCAGTCTCTTCCCCTTAGGTGTTTCGGGGTTTTTTTGGAACTTACTTTCCAGCGACCGACCTTGAAGTTTCGTCCATCAGAACTGCAACGTGCGATGATGGCAGTAACGATTTCAGTCGCATCTAGTGCGCTGGGAAAGCCATCACCTGAGTTGTTTCTCAGCGGAAATTTCACCGCAGAACTACGATCTTTGCTGGTTGCAGCACTGGCCTTATCCAAACATTTTGTGCGTGTGAAACCACCGCTGGTTTTGTTTTGGTCGATGGGATAAACCGCTTAATGCGATTTTCGTCCACTGGAACTGTAGCCTTTGCTAATTATAGCACCGGTTTCAACCGGGTACCTTGCGCGAAGAGATACATCGATAGAGGGAGTGCCACAAACTTTCTTCCTTTTGGCCCTATTTGGGACAGAAGAAGTGGGCGCAGTTTCAGATCCGAGAGATTGGTCGATTTCAGTGGGTGTCACTTCCATCAATCTGTTTCTCTTCTCTTTGCTCCGTGCGTTTGCCCAACGTCTCTGTTTCCTCTTCCACTAGCCCTTACAGGGTAATCCTTCAGAGTTTGCCTCTTCTGGATCCTGTTCTATGTTTTCGATTTCTCGAGACAAGCCGTCGAAAAGTGCACTCCAGCCTATCCTTATGGAGTTTAACCCAGACAGGCAAGGCTTCTCAGGTACACTCTCTATCGTGCAAATTTAATCTGCCGAAGGTGTCATAGAAAAAGACGCATGAGCCGTTGAAATCAAGCGATCGCAGCTCGTGGGTCAGCGCCTAAATCGGCGAATATTTTGCAGTACGTTCCTTCCCAATTCGTGGCCCGAACGCAGTCGAAAAGACCTCGGATGAACTGTCGCTATTGCGAGTACCGCCTGGAGTATAATCCGGGTTATTTCCATACTTTTGACCATTTTACGTCTAGTTAGGATATCTTTGGGGCTTAGTACGAAGTGTCACTTGAGTTCTTTTCAGAACATTAGGATCTTTGACGATTAAGCCTTCCTGCCATAATAAGGCAGCCAAGAAAAGGGAGAAATACGTGCTTGTATATGCTGTAAATTATTTAGATTTTCTGAAGCGGTGTAAGAAATACTTTAATACGTCCGATGTGGCCTCAATATGTGGGGCATTTGTTCGCCCAAAATGCATCTCCTCTAACTTCTTTTGTACTTGCTAGATAGGATTTGGAATCAGTCGATAAAGGTTATTGCGCAGTCAGTAACACCCGCCTCGCTTTGACTCATCAGACTGCACCCAAGCTCAGCTTTAAGCTCTTAATTATTTGATTCTTTCCTTAGTCGTACAAATCGTCAGTGGAATGACCTGCCGAACTCTTTATACCCCAGTCATTGTAACTAGCAAACATTCAAAATCAACGTATGCACATCAATGTTTCTCTTTCTTCCATTTCTAATTTCCCGCTGGCTATATAAACATATTATTGCCGTTCATGATGACTCAAGCCTGGGTATTGTATAGGGTGACCAGATAGCAATGATAGTTATTCCAATTGTTATGTTTCAGCAGCTGTCAAAGTTACCAATGATATTCAGCTGCCAAAATATTCAACAAGGTTTGCCATTTCATCAAGCATCGTTTCCCGCTTGCCGGACGTGCGAAAATTATTAAAATTTTTTTATTGAAATTCCGGATCAGTTGTAAATACGCAACTTGAATTTCGTCGTGAGGGCGGTCGTCATCATGGCTTCAGTGTGCAGGTAATTCGCTAGTATCAAAGAAGACCCAGAAATGTCGATTTGGCGCCGATCAGCTGAATTGGGAATCGCTAGAGAATCAACCCGGCTTATTTTGCGATAGGATTTGGGCCTACATCTATACAAGATTGTGCTAGTGCAAGAACTGAAGCCAGACGACCATAGACAACGTCGTGAGTTCGCTAATTGGGCGCTGGAAATGTTGGCCGGAGATATGGATTTTAGCCAATAAATCATCTTCTCGGACAAGGCCGATTTTTGGCTCATCGGCTACGTCAACAAGCAAAATTGCCCTTAATGGAGCGAACACAATCCGCAAGTGCTCGGCTAAGCATTAATGTATCCACAAAGATTGACTGTTTGGTGCGGTTTATGGCATGGCGGCATCGAAATGAGGAAAGAGACACCGTTACCGTCAATGGTCTAAGGTATAGAGCAATGCTAAGCAACTTTCTGTGGTCAGAGCTCGACAACATCGATATGTCCGGTGGTTCCAACAAGATGACACTACATGCCATACAAGCGACGCAGCGCTCGAAGTTGTGAAATTTGGCGACTGGGTCATCTCACGGCGAGGGTTCACGGGCTACGTCAAGTTCTTAGTCTTCGTTAGATTAGGTTAAGTTAGGTTAAACAGAGGCATGATGGATAATACCATCACACAGACACCAGGCACCAAAATGGTCCCATCGCGATCCCTGTGGATCCAGTTGAATTTATATTCGAAGGGCAAACACCTAAACGATCTCCTTGGTGAAACATCCAATTTCTTTGCAAAAACCAAGAAGACCTTTGAAGTTCGTGCCGTCTGTTTCCTCTACGTTAACGAAGAAATATTTCGCCAAAAATATACTCGACTACGCGATATTGCCTCGCATTTACACAGTATGCGTGTTACGTCCTCACCAGCTTGCAGAATCTGCAAATATCCGTATCTGACAATTTGAGTCACTTTGTGTGTTTCCGCAGGAGACAGAGTCCCGTCGGGATTCCTATTACTGCTCTAAGCTTATCCCTTTTTAATTTCATTAGCTCCTAGATCTTTTGCCGTCAAAAAGCGCCCAGAGAGCCTTCCAGATTTGACCATCTTAGGTTGTGATTTTTTCCTCGATAGTGCCCCTTACTATCCAAAGGGGTGGTTTGATGTTAGCAACCTCACTATTATCGAATAGCCCTCCTCTTCTTGCAAGCTCATCCACTTGTTCATTTCCCTCTATACCGCAGTGTCGTGGCACCCAGCACGGTCTCACCTGCCTCTGACGGCATAATGCTTTGAGCACAGTGCGACAGCTCATGAGTATCAGAATTGATGTTGTTCGATTCCATTGCCTTGTGTTGGGCCTGGCTATCAATGTAGATAGCGATATTTCTTCCGGATACCGATTTCATTTGCTCGGCCTCCCTGAGGACAGCCAGAACCTCTGAGTAGAAGACATTGCTTCCATCCGGTAGTCTTGTAAACACTCTTAGATACCAGAGCCAGTTCCTTCCTCTGTTTTCGAATCGTCTGTGAAAATTGCAATTTAATTTGACCTGTTTAGTACATATTTTTTCCAGTCCTGCCCCTCCGGATAATGTCGAAGTCGACCAAGGAAGGAATCTCATCCGTTAGAATTGGATTGCCTGGCAGTAGCTCTGCTAGGACCATGCCATGTCCGAAACTACTGCTTTTGAAGTAACCCAAATTAGTGAGTCGTATCGCACTGTTGCTAACAAAATTTTTTGATCTGTAAATCAAGCGGTGTTAGGTGCAGAAAGGTGTCCAATACTGCCGCAGGGGTGGTACGGAGCGCACTTGTAATGGAAGCCGTTCTTTGAACCGCCGCTAATTTTCCCTAAACCGTTTTCTTATTTGTTGCTTTCCACTAGTGCGCCATATGTAAATATGGGTCTTACCACCGCCGTATATAGCCAGTGCACCATAGTTGAGTTTTAGGAGTTTGAATTGCGGTACTCGTGTCTTGTTCTTTCTGGCAAAAAGAACCAGTTCCGGTTCGGAAGGGTTGGCATTGAGACCACAGCTTTTTGCCCAAGTGCTGATCCTCTTCATGACAACCTCCATAGTCTCACTGAAAATATGTAAGTATTTTCACTGCACTATCATGACCACGTCATCTGCAAATGCCGTAGCTCTTATACCCACTTTCCTAAGCTTTCTAAAGATGTTATTGATAACCAGCACCCACAAGAGTGGTGATATGACACCCAATTGAGGGGTTTCTCTGGTTGAAGACATTCTAACCGAGTTTTGTCCAATGGAACGGTTCATGTTGTAAACCCAATTTTTAATGGCCTGTTCAATATTAGGGTCTACTGCAGCGTTTTTAACGGCGCTGCACTCCACGTTATGGAAGGCTCCTCCAATATCGACGAAAGCCGCCATCGCAAACTCACTGAAGTAAAGACTCTTCCCTATTTTCCCCACCACCTCGTGCAGGGGGGTTTCTACAGATTTTCCTTTCATATACTGGTATGCCATTACTGCATCTGTTCCTAGTATGAATCTCCAATAATCGCTCTAGGGTCTTAGGCATAAATGATGACAGACTTATTCGTCTGAAATCTTTTGCTGTTACGTACCCCTGTTTGCCAGCTTTAGGTATAAAACCGCCTTAACTTCCCTCCAAGCTATTGGTGTGTTCCCTATTTTTTGTAGCCTGTGTCTACGAATTTCCATAATTTTTTGGATTGCTACCTCCGGTGCTTTCTGTAGCGTCATCGGTAGAATACTATCCGGACCGGGAGATTTGTACTGCTGAAAGGACTGAATTGCTCACCGTAATATTTTTTCCTATTAATAAGAACACGTATTTACTCTTCGGAGAACGAGAACTGGGAACATAGTGTGCCGCAGCATGCCAGGGTCATCTGATAATGTGAATCCGCCTCGTCTGTTACCGCGATAGATACTTTTGCCATGAAGTACTTTTGACTTTCTAACTAGGTAGTTGCATAGTTTTTTGCATTCGTAGTACTCATTCTGTGTGCTGTCGCATCTGAAAAGCTTCGCCCTATTATTGAGTTTCCTAACCTCTTTCATTGTTAAACCTATTTCCCTATTTCACCATTTTGATTGAGCCCTTTTAGATGCTCTGGTAGCCGGACAAGCTTTCTCGAACGCCATTGCTAGTGCCTTACTTATATTTTCTACCTCCCTATCTAAGTTAAAATCTTCCCATGATGTACCTTACCATTCCTTTCGTTTTTCAAGGTATGGCAAGCAGTTCCTGTTAAGGGAAAGTAGAAAATTCTGGCCGTACTGCCGTCTAGGGCCCGTCTTACGGACTCTCCATGTATCGGCTTTTGATTCCCGATTCTGCACATGGAGTAGTCCCAAGAGCTTCTCGGGGTACACGTAGGGACACGGAACCCATACCTTCCCAAGCATCGCACGCCTCCAAAACGAAGTATCTGTTGAAGTCCACAGAAGGCTTATTTCCACAAGCTACAACCTTGAGTCCGACTTTCCTGTGGTGGATAGTTCCTTCCATAGATCGTCTTGAAACTCCTCCTCGACGTTTTTCCAATGGTCGATTGTCAGATGACGCAAGGTTCCAAGCTTGTTTATCATAGCAACGAGAAGCTCGTTTTTCGGGTCGCTTTGCTTATGACGCAATGCGGATGAAGTACCAGCCTTCATCTTTTTTGCATCGTTTGGCTCCATGACGTCGTCCGATCTGCCTCTCTTGCTGCTGAAACTTGCCTTCTTTCCAGAGACGCTAGCCTATTCTTTTAGTTTTACAGCGTAGGAGATAGAGGGCGCCTAATCGGCTTCCACTCCCGACATTGCAGCAACTTCTCCCTTGTTTGCCGTCTGTTGAGTAACCGATTTATTGGCTTAGGTTGCTGGGATCACAGCCCTCAGATTTTGCTACTTTACTCCTAGCGTTACTTAACAAAACCCTTGCCCTTTGGTGTGCGTTCTTCGCACTCTTAGTAGCGGTGATAGACGCCGCAGGCACATCGGCTGAGCTAGATGTTTCCTACTTTTTCCACCACCGCAGCATTGCGCTTATTTCTTTGCCTCTTGGAGATAGATTCAGCAGCGGATGTTCCAGCTGACTTGGCTGCCACTTCGACCGAGGTCCTGCCCTGTGCATCATCGTGAATTGTGAATTTGTTTAGTGAATTTTCTTTCGAACACCTCACTATCGCTGGCCAGAAGCTTTTTCTTCCTCTTCCATTACCGATACCAGGAGGGAGATGGATGAACTTTTTGAGCGAATTTACGACAGCCAAAGTTTTCAGCTCGTAATTACTGTACCACTGTTCGGTTTCAGACATCTTTTTGCTGAAGTAAGCGATCGGATGGAAATGGCCTTCACTTTTTTGAAGCAAAACTTCCCCGAAACCCCATTTGGAAGCATCAGTGTGTAACTCCGTTTCTACTTCTGGACAATATAGTTTCAGTACCGGTTCCTGGGTAAGATTTCTTTTCAGCTCCTCGAACACAGCTTTCTCCTTTAATTCAAAGTGAAACTTTACATCCTTTTTCAGCAGGTCAGTCAGCTGTCGGGCGATAAGGGAGTAGGATGGTATGAACCTTCGAAAATACCCGGTGAGACCTAAGAACCTCTGGATCTGTAACCGGTCTACGGGCTGACGAAATTTTCGCACTGCATCAATCTTACACTTCGATGGCATCACTTCGCCGTCTTGTATACGAAAACCCAAATACTCGATTGATGTACACAAAAATTGGCATTTTTTCCATCGGAAAGCGAGCCCATATGCCTTTGCAACCACTAGAACTGCTTTCAGGTTTTTGATGGCATCTTCGTAGTCTTTGCTTAAGATGACGATGTCGTCCACGTACTGAAACACGATCTTCTTATCCATGAGCTCCTGGAAGACCTGGTAGAGATGTGTTTGGAACACCGCATTCGAGGTACAGAGTCCAAATGGCACTTTGTTGAATTCATATTGTCCCAGCGGTGTGACGAACGACGTAAACTTGCTACTACTCTCGCTGACACTGACGTGAAAAAAACTTTTCTCCAGGTCTATAGTTGAGAAGATCTTCGCCGAACTGATTTGGTTGATTTGGTCTTCCACCAACAGTAACGGAAAGCGATCTCTGACCACCAATTTGTTCAAACTTCGATAGTCGATGCACAAACGTTTGCTGCCGTCTTTTTTGTTTGCCAGTACAATCGGCGAGGCGTAGTCTGAAGTGCTTTTACGTGTAACAGCTGCTTTCAACCAATCGTCGATTTGTTTTTGGACAATCTCCTTTTCCATTGGTGCCTACCTGCGTGGTCGGTGAGCGACTGGATTGTCGCTGGTCAGCACAATTTTCATTTGAACGCTTTTCAACATCGTTCCGATACTGAGAATTGCCTACGTAAATTTCAGAATCATTTGCAATCACCTGCATGCAGTTGTACCAATTCGACTTCAAAAGTTCAAGGTGATTCTTGTTCCCCGAAAAACGTCCTTTCCAATTAATAGCGGTAGCCTTAGAGACTTCGATGACACGATGTAGATTTTTGGTTTGTAGTTGAATCCGTTTAGGTTAAGTGTTGCAACAATGTAACCGCATGTTGCCGCCGTTGTTTGTGACAACCCTTGCAGCATTTGGCTATCCTGGCTTAGAGGCGGCGATCCCATTCGAAAATATGCATCGGACCCCATTACCGTGATATCGCTGCCTGTGTCTATCCGTGCCTCCACTTCAGTAGCGTTGAGAATAACCGATTTCACCTCCAGCTTACTGACCTTCGTCTTGACTAAATCTTCTGTCTTGGAGTCATCTTTGCGTTTTGCACAATCGGCTGAAATATGTCCGAAGCTCTCGCAACTAAAACATTTTGGTCCTCTGGTCTTAAATTCGCAGGCCTTGCTTTTGGGGCCTGTTCTTCCGCAATTAAAACATCGTTGGCCCTGTTTATCTTTCGCTTTCGTCGTTTGTGCGAGTGCTGAATTCCTACCTGCAGGTTGGGCCTTACAGGAATCACGAAAACGTTCATAGTCGCAGAGCTTGGTTTTAAAATCGCACACTCGTAGCGCCATATAGCATGGACTTGCTGGATGGCGAATCGTCGATTCCCTCGATGATGTATTGTATTATAGAGCGATCGTCCACATTGCCTCCTGCCCGCAGTTCGCGCATGGCGTAAAAGAATTCCACCACTGATTCACTCCGAGATTGCCTTTTAGTTGCTAATTGTCTATGAACATCTGCGACGGAGATAACTTGGTCAAACTCTTCAAGCAATCGATCTTTCCACGTTCCACGTTGTTGTTGATGGCCCAGCTTTCAACGCAAATTTTGCTACCCCTGTCAGCAACCTCTTTGCGAACAAAATTTTCCGCAGATCGTCCCACGTTTATGTTGACGTTGTAATTTGACGTTCCAATTTTTAGGGTCATTCCACATATATTGGACAGTGTCATCTAAAATTGGACCGATCAGCGAAGCCGAGGCGGCTGGATGATGTGCTATTCCACACATAATGGCATGAACGTAGCTTCAAAGTAAAGCTTGGACTTGGAAAATTTATTGTCAGGTGAAACAAATGATACTATCCTTTTGGGTGATGTCAATTTAGACATCTTACATTATTCTAATTTTGTAGACAAATATTTGTTTTTTTTATCTTCTTTTGGATTTGAATCATGCATAAATAGACCTACTCGCTTCTCATCTAGAACTTGTAGTGACCATATTATGGTACGTTTTTCTAACTCTCGAACAACTCAAATCTATAGCTCTGTTGTCAATTTGCTAGTATCCGATCACTGTATGTCGTGTCATAGCCTAAAATCTTCTTGTCCTTCTACCGTGAAGCCATTGTTGTCCAATTGTTTCTGTGTTAAAACTGACTTTGTTACTCTTAATAATCTTCTTCGTTTCGAATGTTGGGAATGTGTATATAATGAAAATGATCCTTCTACAGCTTTTTCTAAGTTCAAATACAATTTTCTTCGTTCAAAAATAATTACTATATGAACAAATGTCGTGAGGTTAAAGGTGAATCAAGAAGAGAATGGGAACTAATAAGAGGCATATTGAATAAATCTATTCAAAAAGACCGAATTTATAGTTTGAAAGAAGATAATATTTTTATATCCGACAACAAGATCTTATCAGAAAGATTCAATAGTTTCTTTTCTTCTGTAGGAGCAAAGGTCCGATAGTTCCGCTTTATGCTGTGATTGTAAATGTTTAGTTGGTGAAGTGTCATGTTCTCAAAGTTTCTTCTTTAATCCCATATCGTCATTTGAACTATTGGGTCTACAAGTAAGTTTCCAGCGTTTTTTTTCCAAAATTTGAAGTTTTATTATCAAAACATGGTTACAATGCTTTATTCAAAGTATCGTCCATCGGAAGCTACAACTTTCCCCCATCTTTCTGGCAATTTATGAATTCCGGACCAAAAATATTTCTCGTCAATTTTTGATTTCCTCTACTGAGCTGAAGCGTATTCCCGTAAGAGCGTTCTGCATCGAACGAAACAAGTGGTAGTCAGATGGTGCCAAGTCTGGACTGTAAGGCGGGTGAGGCAGAATTTCCCATTCACTATTTTCCAAATAGTTTTTCACCGAAACCGCAACATGCGGCCGAGCGTTGTCGTGATGAAAAATGACGGACTCATGCCTGGTCTCATATTCTGGCCGTTTTTCTTTTAATGCCCGCTTCAAACGAATTAGTTGGGTTCGATATAATGGTCCTTTGATGGTTTCACCACTCGGAAGCAATTCGTAGTATACGACATCCTTTTGATCCCACCATATGCAGAGCATGACCTTATTCACGTGAATATTTCGTTTCGGCGTCGATTGGGCGGGCTCGCCGGGCTTTGTATACGATTCTCTGCGTTTAGGATTATCATAATAAATCCATTTCTCATCACCAGTGACAATACGATGCAAAAATGATTTATTTTTATACCGCTGCAGTAACATTTCGGACATGCAAAATTCCCGTTCGACGTCTCTTGGCTTCAATTCGTACGGCACCCAGTTTCCAACCTTTCGAATGAATCCCAGTGCTTTTAGGCACAGGGAAACGGCTTGTTAAGTGACGCCCAATGATGCAATAAGTTCCAGTAAAGCGTCCAATTCCTCGTCTTCAAAACTTTTCGGCTTTCCGGGGCGATCTTTGTCTTCAACTCCAAAATCACCACTTTTGAACCGTTTGAACCACTCGCGGCACGTCGATTCACCAATACATTCTGCCCCATAAGTTTCCGAAAGCAAACGATAGGCGTCAGCCACACTTTTCTTCATATTAAAGAATAAAAGCAGCGCTTCCCGCAAATGACGTTTATTTGGCTGGAAACTTGCCATGATTGTGCTCGATAAAATGTACGACACCGATAGAACTGCTCAAATATAACACTGCATAGTTGTTGACAGCTACAAAACCTACAAAGAAAACACATGGGGTCTGACATTTCTGCCCGGGATCCACAGGTGGCGCCATCTCTGACAAACGCTGGAAACTTACTTGTTGACCCAATATATAAAATTATCTTGTCTCTTAAAAACTCTAACTCACAAATAACTGAGAGTTTTTCAAATAACTTTGATAAAAAAAAAATAGCTTTTAATATCTGTGATATTTTATGTTTCATTTTCAATAAAAGCGTTGCATGTGGTGGTTTTCCTGATTGTTTAAAAGTCGCTGAAGTTATTCCTTTGTTCAAGAAAGGAGATAATAACTTAATTAATAATTACAGGCTTATTTCCTTACTTTCAATATTCTCGAAAGTTTTTGAAAAAGCATTAAAGATAAGAATGGTCGAGTTTTTACAAAAAAAATAAATCCTTTAGTGATTGCCAATTTGGTTTTCGATCAAGTCGTTCCACCGAGAGTGTATTATTAAATTTTTGTTCTGATATCTACAACAGCTTCAATAATAAATACCATACTGCTGCACTCTTTGTTGAGATAACAAAAGCATTCGATACGGTGGATCATACTATACTCTTAGATAAATTATTCAAATGTGGTTTTAGGGCTTAATTTCATAACTGGCTCCATTCATATCTATCGAAGAGATCTCAAAGGGTGAAAATTGATGAGGTGTTAAGTTCTCATAGAACTGTATCTATAGGTGTTCCACAGGGTTCCGTGCTAGGTCCATTATTGTTTTTAATCTTTATTAATTCTCTCTTTGGGCAAAACTATCATAGTAAACTTACAGCTTTTGCTGATGATCTGGCATGTGCTTTTACTAGTGCTTCTGTTTTGAATCTTTTCTCAGATATCAATCCTGACCTTGAAGTTCTTAGTCATTGGTTCAAAATCCACAAAATGGTCATAAGTGACAAAACCAAGATTATGTTTTTTAGTCCTAATGGCAAAAAAGTAGACTATGGATCTTTCTCTTTTCACTGTGGGAACTGCCCGACATTTAACTTTTGTGTTTGAACAAATGTTTTTGTATTGATCAGGTAAGAGAATTTAAGTACCTTGGTGTTACTCTGGACTGGATGATGAATTGGTCTGCCCACTCGAATGCACTAAAAAAATATCTTCTGTCAACTCCTAGGCAATTCTATTTTTTAAAATCCTATTGCTCACAGGATCTTCTAAAGAGCATTTATTATGGCTTAGTACATTCAAAGCTCGAATATGGCTTAGTTGTTTGGGGTGGCACTCATTACAACGAGAGAAGATTCCCTCTTCTTGTGTCTCAAAAACATGTTAATAGACTTATCTGCTGCAAAAATCGACGATATGACAGCTTTTCGTTATTTAAAAGTCTCAATATTCTATCCTTGAAACAATTATTTTGTTTTAAAGTTTTAAAAATATTTTTTAAGAGATCAGGTTTTTCATTAAATAGGATCAATTCTAATTACCGACTTAGAGTAAATGAACAAAATCTTGTGCTAGTTCCTTACCACAATCTGCAAATATTTTTTAAATTTTTTTCTTCAATTGCTCCAAGACTTTTTAATAAGTAAATTACTCTATAGCATACGAGGTACTCGAAATGAATCCATTTTCCTCAAGAAAGTCAAATCTTGGCTGTTAGAGTTCAATTATAAAGATATTCTTGACCTGCTTCGTGTTTTGTCTTAGTAAATAAGAAGCCTGCAATCTCCAGCAGATTCAGCCATTGCTGGACCCGTAAGACCCGTAAGGTGTTTTGTAAAATTGCTTTCATAAGTTATCGTGTCTTGCTGCTATTGACTTTGAGGTCTAGTCATCGGAACGCATAAGATTGTTCTTAGTGCAAAACCTAGAGTAATTGTTTCAAATGTAATCGTATTTTTCTAGTACTGGGAGTCTTTGACTTGCTATTTCTAAAGATAATACGCATCCGAGGTATCTATTGGGTCTGTAACTTAATTCGTGCGGTTTGCTGAGAGATGGCGTAACTTGTATTATTCCATTGTTATTATTCCATTGGAACATGCGTTGGAAAGCTACTGTCTTTGTACGTCATTTCAGTATATGTCATTCATTTGAAGCGTAAACAACAATAATTTTTTTTCACTCAAATATGTCGAACTTTGTGCCTGAAAAAGTGTTTTTGCGGGAGTTCTTCTTCATGAAGAAAACTGCTGCCGAAAGTCATGGTATTTTGGTGGAAGTTTATGGTGGACATGCGCTAGCTGAGCGAATGTGCCAAAAGTGGTTTGCACGATTTAAAAGTGGTGATTTTGGCTTGGAAAACAATGAACGTCCTGGGCAGCCAAAAAAGTTTGAAGATCCAGTTCTTCATCTACGAGGATTGTTGCCAAACACAAGAAGAGCTCGCAGAATCTTTGGGTGTCACTCAAGCAGCCATTTCAAAACGTTTAAAAGCAGCTGGATGTATTCAAAAGCAAAGAAATTGGGTTCCACATGAACTCAAGCCGAGAGACGTCGAAAGGCGGTTTTGCATGTCCGAAATGCTGCTGAAACGCCACAAAACACAAAAGGAAGTCATTTTTGCATCGGATTGTTACTGGTGATGAAAAATGGATCCATTACGACAACCCTAAGTGCAAAAAATCATATGTGAAACCCGGACAACCTGCCAAATCAACGGCAAAACCGAATATCCATGGCGCGAAGGTAATGCTCTGTATTTGGTGGGATCAGATAGGTGTGCTGTATTATGAGCTGCTAAAACCGGACAACCGAAACCATCAATGGACAACGCTACCGAACACAATTAATCCGTTTGAAGAGAGCAGTGGCCGAAAAACGCCCGGAATATGCGACCAGACACGAGACACGAGGCAATAATTTTCCATCATGACAACGCTCGACCCCCGGTTAAAAACTATTTGGAAAACAGTGGATAGGAAGTCTTACTACACCCGCCTTATAGCCCAGACCTTGCCCCTTCTGAGTACCATTTGTTCCGGTCGATGCAGAACGCCCTCACTGAAATACGGTTCACATCACAGCAGAATATCAAAAATTGGCTTGATTCATTCTTGGCTGCCAAGTCGGCGCAGTTCTTTTGGGATGGGATCCACAAATTGCCAGAAAGATGGGAAAAAGTCATAGCTTCAGATGGGTAATACTTTGAATAATACTATTGTACATGTTTTTCTTAAATAAACGTTCAAATTTTGAAAAAAACCGCACGAATTTATTTATATACCTAATATTTCACAACTGAAGTGATTTATTTTTATTATTTATCTAACTAGATTTGTGATTATCTAATGTACGGCATTGTATCAGCATACTTTTCCTGTTTCCTTCTCCAAATGCGATAGTTTAAGTGGGCTTAACTTCTAAAATTTGACTGATGGAATAAGGAAAAGAATATACCTGCCAATAACAGGCCAACAAACAAATTTTACAAACTTATTTCACAAGTCCCAAAACCGATTGCACTTAGTCGCTAAGTACTTTTATTAAGGAACACATCTGTTAGGCTTCAAAACTTTATGTCAATTGCACAATAGTGGTAAATTTAGTCCAAACACTTCCTAGAACCCAAATGACGCTAATTTATAAACTAAGCTAAAAGATTGACAAAGGCAGATTAAAAAAAAAACAAAAACTCCAACGGTGATTATACTTTTTTTTTTTTGGTCAAATCAAGTGGTGAGTAGTAGATACTCGTACATCCACTTACCGATAAATACCGGTCCCACAACAAGTCTAGTGGCATTAAACTATTTATGTATGCATGCCCCGAAACCGTGGAAGCATTCCGTGACGTAAGGAGCTCACATGAAAATACCAATTGTTGGCTCGATCCTCATCATAACATAATTTATATTCGATTCATGTATGGAAGTTTACAAGTGTGTAAACCATCCAGAGTGTCATAGTGATGGGTATTATTTATTTTCTTGATCTACCTATATACATAGATGCATGTATCTGCATTGGTAAATAGTATCTGTAGTATATGGCTAAGCACTGGTCTTTAATTACTGGTAGATTGATTTAAATTATGATTTTGTATCCAGCTAAAGTAAAAGTCAAGTTGATGTTGTATTGAGTTGATCGGTTTTACGAGTCTGCCAATGCGGAACGATCGATGACTGAGCAATCAAAGATGACAGTTTCAATTAAGGCTATTTAAAATGCTAATTCGCAAAACTGGCTGGGTGAGATATAAGCGTGCTCATCTATTCATTATCACATTTCGGAGATCACATTTCGATTTCGTTGGATATTACAGGGACGGATTTAGTCGCTTGACTCCAATAAAAGTGAAAGTTCCCTGGGGCTCTGTATATGTTCAAATGAACATTTGTTAACTCAGTACAATTGAAGAGTCTAAGGTACTACAGCTCTCTTGTTCTTATTCCTATAAGGATGAAAGTGTTCAAATATATGAAGGGTCCTATAGACCTCGGCAATGCTGCAGCAAAATCATTTA
This sequence comes from Volucella zonaria, assembly GCA_963966105.1. Taxonomy (NCBI): domain Eukaryota; kingdom Metazoa; phylum Arthropoda; class Insecta; order Diptera; family Syrphidae; genus Volucella; species Volucella zonaria. The sequence continues at coordinate 59,532,218 of OZ014530.1, forward strand.
ATAATCCAAGCATCAAGTAAAAACTTAAATTCACCGTAAACTACGACAGTATCCTGGGTCAAGTTCGCATGCCAACTCTTTTGTTTGTTCAAGTACAAAAAGGTCGAAGTATAGTTAGCGCAATACAGCATTGCTTACTGGGTAAAGATATTTTAGAGAACTAACCATGACGATAATCAAGCCTGCCTAAGCTACAGCTACAGGTCGACCCACTGCTCAACGCGCTAAATAGTTCTAACGTCTATGTACAAGCATAAGCGGATGATGTAGCTAGCAACTGGCACCCCTAGACATGATCGACGACTGGTGCACTAGCAATGGGCTTCCAGTCAATTCTCTCAAAACTGAGGTTGTTCTCTTTGGTTTGACACATCTAGTGTTGAAAGGCCTCACCATCCACTTCTCCAAAGAAGCTAAATATTTGGCTGACATCTTGTATAACAAACTTCTCTTGACTAAACAAGTTACGCCGAAAGCATCTAAGGCTATGTCGGCCTTCTGGCAGTGCAGATGAGCAATCGGCAAGACATAGGGCCTGCCACCGAGAAGGTTCCTTTGGATCTACACGGGTATGACAAGGCCAATCATGTTCTATGTGTCGGCTGTCTAGTGGAATAAGCTCACAGGAAAATACATGATTGCTATTTTTACCAGACTCCAAGAATAGTCTATCTCTGCTAACGGAACAGCCAGTCCACCTAGACGCACTGATGAATCTCCCTCTACCTTGATATTCATATCATGGGGTCCACTTTCAAGGCCTTCTCCCGTTTAAAAAGAAGTGGTTTTCGATATAACACGCACTGGAGCTTTGATGTGCTTGCACGCCGACTTTCTTAAGACTCCAGTTTTATGGACATGCCGTCTGATGCAATGACACCAGAATGTCCTGGTGCCCAGGACTAGTTTCGGGCAGAATCTGAACCAGGAAAGGCATGCAGGAATCTAGGATGTGGCGCTTGTGTGTTTCTGGAAGACGACAACGTTAGATTTCACTTCTCGGAGATATACGCAATCCTGGTAGCAATGAACTACGAGTATATTGTGAAGAACCCGTGGTGAGGGCTAAGCATTTGCATCTGTAGCGACAGCCGAAATGCACTTAGAGGTTTGTTGAACCCTCTGACGATTTTCAAGCTAGTTTTAGAGTGCGAAACATCACTGAACTCAATCGGAAGAGTAAATTCACAGAGTTTTGTCTCTGTTCCAGGTCGCAATGGGATCACGGGAAATGAAATCGGCGATGAACTTGCCAAGCAAGAGGAGAGTTTTTAAGGATCCGAACCTACGTTGGTTCTGCCTGCGTCCTCAGTTAAGGTTTCCATTGACAGTTGAATTTCATATAAGCACAACTGCAGATGGCATGACTCCCCATTTTACAGGCAGACCAAACGAATGCTTCCCGACCTTTCTGCTGTCCCTCGTGACAGGTCACTACACTTTTGCAAACCACTTAAATGTGCTGGGAATAAGTGACACAACATCCTGCGATGCTTGCCTTGAAAGTGATGACAACGCTTTCTGTTCACCATTCTGTGAATGTCCGGCTTACGCTCGCATCAGGCCGCAGGTACTCGGCACTGACGTGGTGGGTGCTGGTACTATGGGCATCTTATCACTGAAGCGCGTACTTATCTTGCTTCGTAAGACTGAAAGATTTCATTAAAAGGAACTTTAATAAGAGTACAATGGACTAGTTCTTTGGGTGAGTGCTCTGTTCAGACAGCAAAAAAAGCTACAGGTTAACACTCAGAGCTTCAGTTCCTTGTCTGGGTAAACTTCAACGTTGGGGTTACGAACTGGGTGGGGTTCTAGTACCAATCCATTGAAGTATCTATGTTAGCCACTGGTGTTGTAACCACAAATGGAAACAAGCAGCTATTCGAAAAAAATGATAAGGTTAATATAGAGCTTAAAATTTCGGTATTGATCTTCAAAATTTTGGGCTTGAAAACCTATGGGAAGGAGAAACCTGTGTGAAGAAGACCATGCATGGAGGAAACGAAGCAACACTGCAGACGTATATTTTGTACATTACAAAGAAGGAATGCAGTAAAAAAACGCTGTTAGAAACTGCGATAAATGCTGCAGATTCAAGCCCGAGACTTTCAATCAATTTGTGATCGTTCTGGCTGGCTCGGCTCACCAGTACGACCTAATAAGCAATTCCCATACACAGCAATTGATTATGGAGGTCCAATGCAAATACTCAAATAACAAGGGGCAGAGCTTACAAGTCGTACAAGTGATATACAGCAATCTTTGTTTGCTTTTGTACTCGCAACACAAATCTGATCTCACGAAAGAAGCATTTTTTGCAGCGTTTCTCGTCAAGATGAGGGGTTCCATTCGACATGTACAGTGAAAATGGGACCACATTCGTGGGTATGACAACAATTTTAGACAGCGACTTATGAAAGCAATAAACAATCAGCTGTACTATAGTTCCATGCTCTTTCCTTAAGGGAGTGCGTTGGCACTTTATTCCGGCGTCAGCGCCTCACTTCAGAGGACTGTGGGAAGCTGGTGTTAATCTATATGTGCTCACCATCCCATTTTTTTTTCAAGTACCCTACTACGTATTAAATAAAATATGGTGGAGTGCTTTATTTTTTAAGTCGTATTATGTCTGAGAATAATCAAGTGTGCTAACACTTATCGGAGCAGTTACCATATCGACCTGTTACTTAGCCTGTGAGCTTTTCTTTGGTAAGTGTGCAAATAATAAAAAAATTACAAAGTTTCTAAATCAAAGGTGAAGCACCCTATTTATCTATTGGAAAATCTGGTTGTTTATTGAACAATGTTTGTGCAATGAAACGTATGGATTTTTGAGGTATTTTCTGAGCTGCCCTATTATTGGAGCGGCGATCACTGTAGTATAGACTGTTTTTAGTTTATATTTTCAGTAAATTTGTTTCAGAATGACTGTTGCCCAAATTATTAATATTTTTGAGTACAATGGCGATATCATCGGAGGTATAATTGATACTTGCCCACCAGAAAATCATATGCAGAGCGATGGGGATCCCAGTAGAAGGGGATCTTAATCGACTCTCCGGCAATTAGCTGTGAGCTCGAAGGTACAAGAAAATTATCACGGGGTTTTCGGTCTGAAAGAATCTGCTAGACAAATGAATCATGCGATGACAGCAGCGACGACGTTCCTCTCTCCATGCTGCCACAAAGTTCTCAAAGCTCTCAAAGGGCGAAAACCACAACTTTACCAGTTAGAGAATGGAATAAAACTGATCCCCCATGTTATAGAAGGCTGGACGGGACAGCTCCTGATTTTTTGCGTGTGGGGAGATAAAAATGATACTGAATTAAATCCATTCAATAAATTTACAAAAACACAACCGTTGTGGCGAAAACGGAATGAAAAGCCAAAATACCCAGATGTAAGTATACACGAGTTTATCATACCATACTATGGTCACCATTGCACGAAACAACGTCTTCAAGTGATGGTGTACCTGACTTGGATACCTCCTGCAAGCTGAGCAAGGTGATGCTATCGGCACTTCTGATCTGGGAGTTTATAGGGTCAGTGGTGATGACTCGTCTCAAAACTACCAGGAAATTGTCATGTTCACGTGTATGTTGATAATTTTTTTCATGTCGATTCGATTACTAAAAGTTTTAAAAAATGCCGGATCCATTCGAGCTAATCGCGTTGAAAATGCTCCACCACTTTTGCTGCCAGTTATGAAAAAAAAGCCTCGTGGATGTTACTATCAAACTATCGATCAAAGATCAAACGTGACCTCAGTGCGCTGTCGTTATAGCAATATAAATAGTCATCACTTGTAAAGGAGTTTCGAATCACATGATTCCCACAGCTTTTACGATTCAGAACCCAACATTTACAGGGCCAAAAATATACGGGGGGAGTAGACCGGTTGAAGCAAAACATTAGCTGCTACCGAATAAATATCAGCCGTAAAATATGCTACTAGCAGCTGCTAATGTGGTTCCTCAACGCTGGCACCAACAATGCTTTTCAACTAGGATTCAAAACCGAGCGATAAAACTCATAGGGGATACGAATATCAGTCAGTCAATTGACACCTTCGAACACAAACGTAATGTCTCCTGTCTCACTTCGTTTTATCGCTATTTCCACTGCCAGTGCTCCATTGAAATCGCCATTTCGGCCCATCAAACCGTCAACTGTAACACCCGTCTCGCTATGAATGCTCATCAGTATACCCTCAAGCCCATATTTAATATGCTGCGTCTCAACTGGTATCTGATATCAAGTGGAACATCCAGGCACGGAGGCCGGCCTGAATGACTTGGATAAAGCCTTCGATACCGTATGGTTAAAGGAACTGAACTGGCTGGGCATAGGTAAACCACTGATGTGGTTTTGATATGCTCTCCAGTAGATAGTTCGGATTGAGGAATGGCGATGTGACTTCTGCTGAAATATTTAACATCAAAAATGGTTTCCAACAAGGTGAAGTCAATTTGCCGATCCCACTCAACATCTACACAAGCGATCTCTTGAGCTCACTTCATCATGGCATTGAACGGGTATAGATCAGGGACAAAGATCGGGTTCATTAATACTCTCTTGCAACGTGACTTCTATATGATTAAGCGATATTGCGATGACTGGAAGTTGAAGATTAACTTTCAGAAGTCGGAAACCATTCTGCTTCGGACGCTTCTGTCTAGGGCCTCTAGAGTTACCAGAAAGAATTGGCGAAAGTTTTCAATCGTCGGACAACATTGTCAGCTACTTGCTTGTCGAAGTGTTTATTTTAACAAAATAAACAAAAAAAAAAAACAAACAGAGCAAAATGTGCTTTTGCCCTTAAAAAGAGACTGTTTTATCGCAACTGAAGGTGAAGGTAATTTGCAACATGGCCCTTATCCGGCCTATGCTGGTATTTGGATGTCCCGTGTGGTTCAACGCGAGAGCAAGTTTAATGGGTGTTTGAGAGGGCCTACCTTTGGATTTGTCTTCGCTTGTACAGAACACCAAAATCGGAGTACATAAAATATTATCCTAACGAGGTCTTGTACAACATGGCGAACTTAATAAGAGTGGACAATTTCGTCATTGAGTTGAGTCGAAGGCAGATTGCTAGAGCAATGGGCTCGACGAACAACCTGATCTCCGGGGCTTATTACCCTAATTATCTATATCACCAGAGTGTGGGCTTTAACAACTTTATTCCGCCAGAGACGCTTCTCCGGTTTGATAAAAAAGAGTTGATCCAGGACAAATTAGCGGTGCCGCTGTTCTTTCACGTTGCTCGACCACCTGCAGACAGGTCACTCAACTACGACAGCATAGACGTCGCACACGGCAGTGCGGAGCGTCTCCGGATTAGTAGAGCGGTAGGGAGTCGTGATTTGAGGGATGTTTCTCAGCAGCAACATGAATTTTGATGGCTCAGTGAAAGAGAGGAAACGTCTACGTCATTTCCTTAAAATTCGAGGTGATGTCAGTAGGAAGCAAAGTCGGTATGCTTAATTTTTAAGACCTGGCCGTTGAGGTGGAGTTAAGATTTAAAAAAAAAACAAAAAAAAATACGCATTTAATTACGTAACCTAGCTGAAGACAATTTAAGTAGGTTAAGGTTAAGGTTAGGTAACTAAAATGCAGGAGCGTGATTTTATATTTTGTTGTAACAGTTTATATTTTCTTAGTTTTAAGTTTACTCGAGAATTAAATAATGAACAAAAATATTAAATCAATTAGGATACTTCGAAAGGAATAGTTTTAAGTTTTAGGTTTGACCTAGGGCGCCCTTATAGGGCCAGTAGGTAGGTAGATCCAGAAGTACCTGACCTAATAAAGATAACAGAAAAAAATTGGGAAAAAATATCGTTATTTCTCTACGTAGTCTTCTTTTGGTTCAATAACCTGTTTATAGTGAGAATCGTCGAGCTCCTTAAAATATCCATCGACCGCAGACTCCATCTCTTTACTGTTGGCAAATCTTTTACCACCGAGCCACTTTTTCAAGTTCTGAAATAGAAAATAATCCGAGGGGGCTAAATTTTCCAAATGGGCTGCATGGGGAAGCAATTCGATGAGTGACCTGTTGCATAGTCTTGATGAAACAAAACTTTTTCTTCGCCAAATGCGGTCGTTTTTTCCTGATTTAATCTTTCAAACGCTGCAATAAGTTCGCATAATACACACCGTTGATTGTTTTTAATTTTTGAAGACAATCAATGCAAATTATCCCACGTGCATCCCAAAAAACTTACGCCATGACCTTGCCTGCAGATGGAACTGTCTTCGCCTTCTTTGGAGCTGATTCTCCCCTTTGAGTATATTGTTTTTACTTTTCCTTCTCCTCGGGTGTGAAGTGATGGACCCATGTTTCGTTTATGGATTTACGGCTGTGAAACTTTGCCAAAGACTCAATTGAAACATCCTCACGATGGTATTTTTGTTCCATTCTGAGTAATCGCGGCACTCATCTTGCGCACACCTTTCTCATGTCCATTTTTCAGTCAACATGGGATGTACAGTGTTTTTTTAAATGGGTAGCATATCTGCTAGTTCACGCCCTTTCAATCGACGGTCATCCAATACCACTTTGTGGATTTTTTTCAATATTTCTGGCGAACTCACCTCATTTGGTCGACCTCTGCGCTGTTCGTCTTGGCAACTCGTACTGCCTCTCTTAAACTCTGCCACCCAATATTTTATTGTTATATACGAAGGAGCAGACTCCGTCAGAGTAGAATCCAGCTCCATTTTAATGTTGGTTGGATTGAGCCCGAGAGTATTGTATTGCATAACGATGAACAATTTGTTCCATATTTAAAAATTCATAGAGAGCGTTCACTATTGAAGGCTGTCGAACACATACTAAAAACCTAACTTCAAGTTTAAGCTTTATATGGTTGGAACTTTCTACAATTTTCATTCTTTTTAAACAACAACCGCCATCTATACGTCAGGTCAGGCATGGTACGACACGAGCTGTAAAGAGGCTGTCAGAGTTAGAGAAGTGTTTTTTCTGTCCTTCAAGACCAATCCGACAGAGGAAAACCGGAAAAAGTTTAAACGAGCCAGGAATGACTGCAACGTCTTTTTCAAGCGTGTGAAATTTCAATACGATCAAAAGTTAAGGCAAAAAATACTACAATGTCCCAAAGGTAGTAAAAGCTTTTGGTCATTTTTTAAAAACATCCTCCATTCCAACGCTCATTTACAATGACATTCCAACTGTCAGCTTTTGGACAATCCGCTTGCTGCACACTTTGCGGCCAGCTCAACACTCCCGGATTATACTCTGTCTCCGCCTACACTTGAGTGCGTCATATCTTCAATGGTACGAATCCACTTTCGCACTCGTGTAGTAGCAAGAGTACTTAAAGATCTTAATATACATGAATCCGCTGGTCCAGATGGTACATCTCCCCTTCTTCTGAAGAGGTGTTCTTCCACGCTGGCAAAACCACTGCGTAAGCTTTTTCATCAATCCTACACCTTAGGACTCTTTCCGAGTAGATGGAAAATAGTATTTGTCCAGCCCGTCCCTAAAAAAGGCGAATCTTCTTCTCTCTCCTCCTATAGACCCATTGCACTTACGTCCCTTCTCTCCAAGGTCATGGAAACGCTGATAAACCGTCAGCTCGTGAAATACCTCGAAACACGAAAATTTCTCAATGACCGGCAGTAGGGTTTTCGTAGCAACAGGTCCGCTGGTGATTCGATGGCATGTCTCACTGAAAAGTGGAACCAAAGCGTACACCAATCTGGCGAAAGCAAGATAGTTGCACTTGATATTTCTAAGGCATTTCACAGGGTTTGGCATCAGACTCTTTTGTCGAAAATGTGTGTTTTTGGGATCGATGACTCTCTCTTCAATGGATTAGAAATTACTTTTCGGAACGTTCAATTCAAGTTGCCTTGGACGGTTTCAAGTCTGACATTCACAAAATAAATGCAGGTGTGCCCCAGTGCTCCGTTCTGTCTCCGACACTCTTTTTAATTTTCCTTAATGATCTCTTGTCTGCCACTTCTAATCCAATATATTCCTTTGCTGACGACAGTACTCTCTGCTTTTCATATTCGTTTCCGGGCTCACGTTCCTGCTCTTCGGCTGTAGAAGGGGAACGGCAGCGTATGTTAAGCTCATTAAATTCCGATATCAACAGCATAACCAATTGGGGAACTATATACTGACAATGCTGTCTGCTGTCATTAAAGCGAAATTCAAATACCCAGCCATTATCCATGAATGGCACTTGCATCGTCGAAACCGACAAACTTCCCAGTCTCGGTATGTGTGTCAATGACAACTTACGTTGGAATGACCACATATTCGATGTCTGATGTGGCCACAATATATAAGGCATTCATCCGCCCAAAATTGGAGTACAATGTCCACGTCTGGTCAGGTACTCCTAAAACATCTCTGCACCTTTTAGATAGGATCCAAAACCGTGCGATAAAACTCATTGGTAATGTCTCCTGCCTCACATTGTTTTATCGCTATTTCCACCATCAGTGCTTCATAGAAATCGCCAGTAGCATATTTTTTGCGTTTATCCAGGGATGCGGTTTTGTCTTCAATTTGGCGGATCTGACTTAGTTAGGCTTAGCCCCGTAAGGTATCTGAACAAGCCTGTCCACAATTTCCCTTTGCCGCAGATAATCCAACTCCTCTCTTCTTTAGCTCAATCGTTATCCACTTTCTTACCAAAACGGTTGAGGATGTGAGAGCAGGAATTAATATCCCCGAATGGTTGGATATTTTTAAGCTGTCAGTATGGTG